>OY992506.1:40455623-41869341 GCA_963921215.1 Scoparia ambigualis | reverse complement strand
GTATAGGCACAAGGAAGCACCGCGCGGCAGCTTTACAAACGTAAATATCGCCAAAATTATTTATACTACAAATTACAATTATTAGAATACAACAAAATATCTACAACACTGTACAAGAATTTCTCTTAAAAACTACCCTTATTATACAACTTAACCACTAGTATTTACAGATCAACAGTATGACCGTAACCCCACTTTATACAAAACTGTACCCCACTATATAATTAATTAATTTCCCCTTTTCCTTCCAGATCGCGCCAGGAAGCAGTCCAGCACCGACTACGCCCCCGACGGACCAGGTAAGTACCCATATTTATATTTACATTCATCCTCTACTCTCCCCCTCTCTAGGTAGCCGCACCAGGACGGAACCCGGTTGCGCACTCCATGGGCTCAACATCTTGTGATTGACCTCCCGGCTGACTCCGCCATGTGGGGGATACACCCCTGACCGTGGGGGGGCGGCAAACCCAGGACCCCATTATGTGGTCACTGCCCCTGTTGTGCGTACCGCAGACGTGGCACGACGGCTTCTCCACGGTGCACTCCCCAATCCTGTGGCCCTCCTTGCCACATCTGTAGCAGAGGCCACTCCTGTCCTCCTTTCTAGGACATCCCAGCCTAGTGTGCCCAAGGCACATACACAAGTAACATCTGGTGGGGGCCGGCTCCATGGCCGCCACTTGGAGCGAGGAGTACCCCACCACCAGATGTCCTTCTTCTGCGAGGGCCTTCGCCGCAGCGATGGGGCACCTCACCACCACCGAGCCAGATCCCCATTCCCCTATTCGTACGGGCCTTGCCGATACCGAACTCGTCGGTATCCCCATTTTGCCGGCAACCGCCGCCACTATTCCCTCACTTGTCATGCTCTCGTTGAGGCCGGTCACCCTCAGGTCAGCCATTCTAACCGGCCTGGCTATGACCGCCTCCTCCTTCAGAGCCTCCGCCAATTTGGCCGCAAGGGCATCCGCTTGCGGACCGCTAGACATCCCAGCGACTTCAAACACACGGCCCCCCGAGGCCGTGTGTCTGACTCTGACCGTCTCAAGCCCGACGCTCGCCAGCGGCACCTCGCTGTAGGCCTTATTTAAGACCATGGCGTAGGTGACGCCCCTGGCGACAGCTTCAGGCCTGAGACACACCGTTATCGCAGACGATCTCGGAGCTACCAGCCGGTAAGGCTTCCCGGTTGAGACAGGGGGGGTCGGACCAGTGCGCGCTACCTCGCCACTGAGAGGCCCCTGCTGTGCCACCCGTACCACTGATGCCACACTCTCTTCCTTCCTTTCAGTTTTTCTCCTCTTCGTCGCCCCCACCTTGACCCAGTCGTTCGCCGGGACCGACGCAGCAGCGGCGAGCGACGGCGACCCATCCCGCTCAAGACGAGGACCCGCCGGACCCCGACCACGGCCAGGACCATCAGGAACAACCTCCGGACTCAGGTAAGTCACCCTTGGGCGGGGCAGGGGGGGGAAATCCCCACCTCCCCGTCTATCCTCCTCTAGCCTCGACGAGAGGCGTGAGCCCTCCTCGCTCTGGCCGCACTCCATTACACCAGCCTCAGCCACCCCATCGTCAGCAGCAGCAGCTGTCACAGCCGCCGGCCCAACCACCTGACTCAGTTCCCGCGGGAGGCGGGCCCCGAACTCCTCCAGCTTTTCCTCCATCATCCTTCCCAACTCCTGGATCATCCCACTCCTCATCTCCCTCTCCATCTCTCCCCACACTCTCCTGAGGTCCTCCCTCGTGAGAGCAGGTGCAGGAACAGGCCCCAGCTCCGACCCCGGCAACGGGGAAGGGGGGGGAGGCCTGTCCTGGATATGCTCCAGCTGCCCCTTGAATGCCTGGTTCTCCTCCAAGAGCCGTCCCACCTCCGCCTGGACTTGCTCCAGCTGCCCCTTCAACGCAAGGTTCTCCTCCGAGAGCCGGTCTTCCTCCGCCTCGGCTTGATCCAGCTGCTCTTTCAGAGCCCTATTCTCTACCAGAGCCTGTCTTGCCTCGACATGCGCGGTCTTAAGATTTACGCGCTCCTCTATAATTCGCTGCTTGAACTCCTCATGCTCTTGGTTTTGCCTCTCGACAACAGCCTCACATTCAAGGCGCATCTCCTCCGTCAATTTCTCCATCGTCACCCCCGTCTCCGTCAGCTTCTCCCTCAACCTCTCATTTTCCCCCAAAACGTAACTCATCTCCGCTGCAGAGCTGCACAACTCTTGCATAGACTTCAGCCTTTCTCTACTAGGTCCAGCAGATCCTCCAGCTTCCAGCCCCTTGCTACCTTTTTTCTTTTTCCCGTTCCCGCCCGACATTGTCACTAGCGTTCCTCTTTGGGAAATTTACACCTAATTATACTATATGTATACACTTATCTATATACACTTATCTATTTACACTATAATTAACCTTACGTCTAATCTTAACCTATTTATTCACAGGTATGTTCACACGAAAGCAACCAGCAGCTTCGACCCAGAATCTGACCCCACCCCACCGAGAAGAAGCAGCAGGTAAGTCAGACCCGAGACGAAGTGCGGCGCAACCCCATACAAAATGTATGAAAACGGCAAAGCGTGATTGCCTTCTCAATTTTTCTTAGTAGAAATTTTTGGAAAAAATTCTACTAAAAAACAAAAAATGGACAAAACCAAAAACAAACAACAAATACCTGAGGGGTATGGGCCCACCTACCCAGGCACCCCGGAACCCCAAGCGAGGCCCCAAAAATGCCCGAGCAGCGACAAAAACAAAAAACAACAAAATTTTTGGGGTCAATTATATGGATGACCTTATAATGTCATCCAGATATAAGTGACCCGAAGAACTAAAACCCAAACAAAAATCAAAGTTTTCGACTTAGAAATCCGGAGAAGACCCCAAAAGATACCTCCGGATTTTACCCTATTTATCGGTATTTTTATTATCGCCCTGATTTTTTGCTTCTATTTTTAAATTCACTTTCCGCAAGAGCGATTTTTCACCAACAATGAGCGCGGGTACTCCCTCCGACAGGCCAAACGGCACTCAACCTAACCTAACCTAACCTAACCTAACCTAACCTAACCTAACCTAACCTAACCTAACCTAACCTAACCTAACCTAACCTAACCTAACCTAACCTAACCTAACCTAACCTAACCTAACCTAACCTAACCTAACCTAACCTAACCTAACCTAACCTAACCTAACCTAACCTAACCTAACCTAACCTAACCTAACCTAACCTAACCTAACCTAACCTAACCTAACCTAACCTAACCTAACCTAACCTAACCTAACCTAACCTAACCTAACCTAACCTAACCTAACCTAACCTAACCTAACCTAACCTAACCTAACCTAACCTAACCTAACCTAACCTAACCTAACCTAACCTAACCTAACCTAACCTTTTTTTTTCTTTGTTTTAGTCGGAGAAAATGCTTCTCTGCACTGGCATGAGGCCTCGAGGGGAGAGTGAGAACCCCATGCACTGTCCGGGGCTGGAACCCATATGTCCCCACCCGCCCCCCCGTAGGGGAAACGGGTGAGTAAGGACATACAGGCCCGACCCGGTAAAAGAACCGACATCTGCCGCCTGTAGCATAGAGAGGCGCCGCGGTTCCTTATTACCACGCCCCGCTGGGCGCCTCATGCTGTGGACCCAGTTATACCTGGGTCCCCTGCACCACCGGGAGCGGACTGGCAGATGCAGTCCGCTCCCCAAACGGGAGGAGGGCTTGTGCAATGCGGCCTAGCACTCCCCATACTAGGCCGCGGCCCTCCTAAGGGGGGGAAGGGGTTTCCCCCGACCCCCCCCTCCGCTACTTCCCCGCGAGCGCGCGGGGAATGTCGGCTACGGAGCAGCCTGCGCCAGAGCGCAGGAGCCCAAGCCGGCCCTCGGAGCCGTGAGGCTCGGGTGGGGACCTAATGTCCCCCTTCGGCAAAATTGCCGGTTGTGGGGCTCGCCCGGACTAGTCCGGCGAGTCCCTCTCTGTGGGCGTAGCGCCCTCCTCAGCCGCGGGTGGAGCCCGCGGCCGAGGGCCTTCTGAGCCGTGAGGCTCGTGGGAGGAGAGCGACTTTCGTGTCGTCCTCGACTCCCCCTTCGGTGCCGGGTGCCCGGCCGCGTCCGTCGTCTTCACCGGCGGCGATTCCGCCTCCTCCCCCTCCATGGGCCTGACGCCCGTCCCTGCCTCAGGTGGTGCCCGCGGGTAGGGGGCCCACTTCCTCCTCGTCGCTGGAGGACGACACCTCCGTCCCCCCATGTGGTGGTCGTGTGGGAGCCCCGCCTCCCGACACACGCCACAGACCGCCCTCTCCGCCACACAATTGGCCACCCTGTGCCCGGGGGCGCCGCACCGGAAGCACAGCGCGCCACGCCGAGCCACCGAGTCACACGTGTAACTCACGTGGCCCAGACCGTAGCACGCGTAGCAACGGGTGGGGCGTCTCCCCAGGAGCTCGACCCGTACGGTCGCCCAGTCGAACTCGACCTCCCCCTGATCCACCAACAGTTTAGCGGCAGCAACCGGGAGCCGGACCACCACGGAGCACCGGCCTGACGGTCCGGTCCTAACCGGCCCCACGGTCACCCGCTCCACCTCACAACCCACTCCCTTCGCGATCGCCCGACCAATACCCCCCCCTTCGTCCGGCATGTCGGGGTCGATGCCCACCAACCGTATTTCGGCCGTCTTACACGGCCGACCCACCACCACGTCCCTCGGCATAACCTCCCGGAGCCGGGCCGCCAAAGCGTCGGCCCGAGGGCCGCTGGAAGCGCCGGGGACCTCCAACATACGTCCCCCCGCCGCGGTCTGTCGCACCAAGATGCCACCATTCCCCGGCACCCCCTCCAGGTTGATCCGCCCCATAGCCGCTCTCATTACTGAGGCGTATGTGACCCCCATGGCCGCTGCCTCCGGCCCGATCGTCACAGTTACAGCTGACGATCGAGGCAGCTCTAGCTTCGCCACGGGGGCGCCCCTCCTCGGCGCATTTCCCTCCACCTGTGGGGCCAATGCAGTCGAAGCCGCGGCCCTCCTGGCCCTGCCCCTGGCCCTTCTCGAGGCGGCCTTCGTCCACCCATCCGGCGAAACGAGCGCCGGTTCCGCACCCAGAGCCTTCGGGGGGACGCCAGGGGCGCCATGGGAACCGGCAGCCACTCTGGCGTAACTCTCCCCTGCTCCTCCAACATTCCGCACCAACGGCGGCCTTCTGGGGGGGTCGACTGGGAGGCGCCTCTCAATGCTGGCCAGCCTCTCTCCCAGCGACTCGAGTAACTCCCTCTTTAAGGCCGTCACCATGACCTCCACATCGGTCGGAGGGGGGGGAGGAGGCGTCGCCCGCATGGCGCCCTTCAACTCCGCGACCTCCTGCCTCAGCGCAGCCACCTCCAACTCGAGGGCTGCGCTCTTGGCCTCATGCTTGTGCCGCTCCTCCCTGTCCACCACCGTCATTCCCTCTGCGGCAGCGAGCAAATCCCGCATCGCCCTTCGGACCTCCGCGCGGACAGACTCGTCGCATTCGGCCACCGCATTTCTGACGTCCTCCACGCCCCCTGTCACCCTGTGGAACAGCTGCATCCGCGACAGCCCAGCCACGCCTCCCAACCGTTTCGCCCTTTTTTCGGCGCTCTCCACCCGCTTTGCCCTCCTTTCCATACGCTCGCTCCTCTTGGCAGCGGGGGCGCCCTTGCCGGAGCCGCTGGACTCGGTCGTGGTCTCCTTCACCACGTGCTCGCGCTTACGCGTCCTCACCTCCATGACCGGAGACAGCTCCTTCACCAACTCGGCCGCCCGGTCGGATCGACCGGCGCCACTGCCACCGGGCACCGCCGGCTCCACGCCGCCCGAGCCATTAGCCCAGGCGGGCGCTTCACCGGACGCGTCCCCGGCCTCCACGTCCATCTCGGACCCAACGTCGTGCCAAATGGGCACACTCCCACCCTCACTTCCAGAGGCATTACAAATCCCCGAGGCCTGGTCGCCTACCTCGGGGCAGTCTTCGGTGACCAATTTCACACGTGGAGGCCCGGATACCTCCACGCGCCGGGTGCTAGCCGGATCGCAGCGCAAAAACTCTTCCTTTGGCAAACCTTTCATATTGAGGAAATGTAAGGGTTTGCCATCCCCTGTTGGTCGCTAATGGGTGGGCTGTCCGCCGCCCACCAACCCGTTCGAGATCGAACGGGCGCCCGACGCCGCGCCCCGCAACGCCGGAACCTTTGCGATGAAACGGCGCCCAGAAGGGGCGCCGGACTACCCCAAACCCCCCCGTGTTTCGACGCCCAGAAGGGGCGCCGACTACCCCAAACCCCCCCGTGTATCGACGCCCAGAAGGGGCGCCGACTACCCCAAACCCCCCCCCGTGTGACGACGCCCAGAAGGGGCGCCGTCAAAACTCCCCTCAAAGCCGCTCGAGAATGAACGGCGAGCGTGCGACCCAGAGTGGGCCGCACGTGGAGATCCCCCCCGCAGGTCCAAGTGACCCGCTGTGCGGTCCAGAAGGGACGCGCGTTGAAGGGGGGTGCGATGCCCAGAAGGGGCACCACCTACTTTATTCGGCGCCCAGAAGGGACGCCAGGGATTAGCATAAGGCCCCTTGTCCCACGCTGAACGTGGGCCGAGAGGCCTTACCCCAGGGTGCACCACGAGGAGGTTCCCAAATTTGCACCCCTAAAAGGAGATGACTCCCTCAAAAGGGGGGTCTATGCACCTCGCATAGACTCCCCTTTTCCCTCTGCAGTCGGTGGAGCCCCCCGTCAGGGACTCCACCGAGTGCTGCCACTACCCCTCAGGCTTCTCCTCTCGGGCTTTTACGTGGCGCCACAACCCCTCAGGCTTTCCTCTCGGGCTTTTACGTGGCCTAAGACTAGTCCGAGTCGTACACCTCCGACTCCAAGGACTGTCTTCTCATCTCCTTTTGGGACGGCTGGATCGTCGAATCCGAGGACTCGTCCGCTTCCTCCTCAACCACCCCCTGTTCTTCCCCCAAGCCTCTCCCTGTACCTCTCGCCGGAGAGGCATTGGGGTTAGAGGTCAGGGAAGGTTGGGTCGAGAGCGGGGCATTTGCCTCCTGCATCTCGACCTCCTCGGGCCGTCCTTCCGACACGTTTTGCGCAGACGCGCGCGCTGTGGAGCTGCTGTCCCGCTCCCTTCTCTTAGGGGGGACGCATATCCGGCTCCCCATTACGTGGCCCGAGGGCCGCCCCCTGGCTGCGCATATCGCGCAGTGTGGCACTCGCGCGGAGCATTCCACCATCTTGTGGCCTGGGAGTCCGCAGCGGAAACAGATTCCGCTGCGGTCCACTTCCGACGGGCATCGTGCTCTGGTGTGACCCACGCCCATGCACTTAAAGCAGCGCATGGGTCGTGAGTCAAGGAGGGTTACTGGGGCCGCCAACCAGCCCACCAGTAACTTCTCCGCCGCCACAAGTTTTTGGACCGCCTGAATCGGGCAGCGCACAATCACTGAGTAGGAGCCGCCAGGGCCAGGTCGCGGTGCTCCCACCTTCACGCGCTCCAGCAGGCATCCACCCCTCTGAGCGACGGCTTTCGCCACCTCCTCTGCGGTGACGGTATCGTCCAGGCCCGATATGCGGATATCCGCGGACTTTTCGGGCCTGACGATTGTGGCAACGTCGCTTACGACCTCAATCAGCCGAGTCGCGAGGCGGTCAGCGGCCTCCCCGTTGTTTGCACCCGGGATTTCAAACAGCCGGGCGCCCGTCATGGCCACTCTCGTAGACAGGCCGGAAACAATGCCGCAATCGGCCAGCGAGATTGCGGCTTTCGCCCTCTGTATTACGGAGGCATACGACACTCCCCGCTCTACTGCCTCTGGCGTCAACCGCAGGACCACTGCTGCTGTGCGGGGTCGCTTGAGCCGCCTTCGCTTCCGTCTCGCCCTGCCAGCAGCTGCCGGGGCTGGCTGCGTGGGGGCTACTCTTTGAGCGGCAGTTGGTAGGCCACTCGTGGTCGCATCCGCTGCCGTTGTCGGCGGTACCGTTACCGGCAATTGTCCGCGTCTTCGCCTACGGCGGGAGTCAGTCGTCGGAGCGGTGGGACGTGTTGTTGGGGCCCAACTGACGGTCGGCTGGGGTGGGGAAGTGAAAGGGTTCCAGTCCCTCGGCGGCGTCTGGCTCGTCCTCGGCATGGGGAGGGGTGGGAACTCCTCCACCCTAGGTCCCCGTGCAGCCAGTGGCGGACGTGCCCTCTCCGGCGTGGTGGTGTTTCCTTTCGCCTCCAGGCCGTCTAAACGGGCGTTCAGCGCCCCGATTGAGCTGAGGAGCAGACTCTTCAGCTCAATCATTGCGCTTGGTATAGCGCCTGTTACGTCCTGGGGTTGGGGGGCGTGCACAGTCTCCGCCCGGGGAGAGGACGCTCGGACCTCGCTTCTGAGGGAGGCAAGCTCGGCTCGCAGAACCTCTACCTCACTTTGCAGCCTGGAGTTGGCGGTCGCCATACGCTCCAGCTCGTCCGACCTGCAGCGCGAGGCCAGGTTGGCCATCACGCGCTGCAGGGTGTCCGCGGCGCTGTTGAGGGTGCGTTGGCACGTCCCCTTTAGGTGGCCCGACTTCCTCACGACTTCGCGGATCGCTCGCGCACTCGCAAGTCCCCTCTCCTGGACTTCATCTGCCGTAAGGCCGGTGGGATCCGCGCACCAGGGAATGTCCTCTGGTCGGGTCTCCCTCGCCTCCTGGGTTGCCACCGTCTCGAAATTGCGGGCGGCGTTACGCTCCGCCTGCTTTTTCCGCGCCTCTCCCCTCTTTTCGAGGAGCAGCACGACCGCTGCTCGGTAGCGCCGCGCTTCGGTTTCGGGGTCCACGCTATCCCGCAGCTCCTCATATCTAAAGATCTCCTCCATGAGGTCCGGATCCAAGATGTTGTCGTCGTCGTCGTCCCTTCGACGACGCTCCTCCCTGCCTGAAGCAGAAGCAGGTCTGGGTAGGGTGTTACTCCCAGACGCGCCACCACGACCTCTCCGCCCTGTCCCTATCTTTGGCCTATTGGAGCTTGCCGACTCATAACCGGAGTTTTCGTCCGAGTCGACGTCCTCATTGTGCGGCCTTTTACGGCTGCCGCCGCCACTTGGGTTTTCACCCGAAACTCCGCCCTTCTCGGGCAACTCCCCACTCCGAGCACCAGTAGTATGTGCCGATACAGAAGCCTGGTCTCGAACTCCTGTAGGGCCTTCGGTAATCCATTTCTCACGTGGAGGCCCGGGTACCTCCACGCGCCGGGCGCCAGCCGGATCACATGGCAAACTCTTATCATTATGGCAACCTTTCATGATGATTGGAAATTGAAAGGTTTGCCATCCCCCTGGTCGCTAATGGGTGGGCTGTTCGCCGCCCACCAACCCGTCCGAGAACGAACGGGCGCCCGTCGCCGCGCCCCGCAACGACGGAACCTTTGCGCTGAAACGGCGCCCAGAAGGGGCGCCGGACTACCCCATTCCCCCCCGTGTAACGACGCCCAGAAGGGGCGCCGACTACCCCAAACCCCCCCCGTGTGACGACGCCCAGAAGGGGCGCCGTCAAAACTCCCCTCAAAGCCGCTCAAGAGTGAGCGGCGAGCGTGCGACCCAGAGTGGGCCGCACGTGGAGATCCCCCCCGCAGGTCAGAGTGACCCGCTGTGCGGTCCAGAAGGGACGCGCGTTGAAGGGGGTGCGATGCCCAGAAGGGGCACCACCTACTTTATTCGGCGCCCAGAAGGGACGCCAGGGATTAGCATAAAGCCCCTTGTCCCACGCTGAACGTGGGCCGAGAGGCCTTACCCCAGGGTGCACCACGAGGAGGTTCCCAAATTTGCACCCCAACCTAACCTAACCTAACCTAACCTAACCTAACCTAACCTAACCTAACCTAACCTAACCTAACCTAACCTAACCTAACCTAACCTAACCTAACCTAACCTTTTTTTTTTTTTTTTTTTTTTTTTTTTTTTTTTTCCAGGGAATGCTTGATGCATACCCGGGCCCAGAAGGGGCCCGGGTTATGTGGGACTCGCCCGTCCGCCTTTCCACCTCCCACCAACTATGCGGGGACGCCATTGTCCCCAGTCGGCTGCCTTGGCTACTACCCCAAGGCTGGAAGGGGTGAGACGGAGGGGGATACCCACTAAACCCTGGAGGACATCTACCGAATCAGGTGAGGCCACGGTGCCTGTCCCTGGGGAATTAAACCGCGGGGCTCACCCGGCTGCCCGTGTGGCTGCGCGCGCCGACCCGAGGGCCGGCGCGCGCAGTCACACGGGCGCAACGCGACGACGCGACAACAAGGTACCTCGGAGGGAGGACACCACTAAAGGCCACGCAGCCCAGAAGGGGCCACGCAACCCAGCGCCCCTTGGGCACAACCTAGGGGGGGTGGGGGGTAGAGTCCCACCCCGCACACTACCTCATTCCGCATGTACACACGCGTTATGTACACACAACAAACACTATATATACAAAATACAACCTAAAACTAATCTTTTTGTTCTTCTTCTCTTTTTTTTAACTTTTTATAAAAAACCCTAATACTAACCTATGCTAATATATACAACAATTTATTGGTGAACACTCGACAATAATTAGTTCCTAAAACTATACTACAACTAAAACCTAACTACAACAATTTACAAGGCCACTGTACGGAAACAGATGGCCCATGACCCACTTTACACAATATTTACAACTTTCTTTCTTTTCCAGGTCGCGCCAGGAAGCAGCCCAGCATCGACTACGCCCCCGACGGACCAGGTAAGTGCCCCTATTTACATTAATTCCCTTTTTCTCCTTTTTAGGTGGTCGCACCAGGATGAGACCCAGCTGCGCACTCCATGGGCTCAATGTCTTGAGACCGACCTCCAGGCTGACCCCGCCATGTGGGGGACACGCCCCTGACCGTGGGGGGTCGGCAACCCCAGGACCCCATTATGTGGTCACTACCCCTGTTGTGCGTACCGCAGACGTGGCACGTCGGCTTCTCTGCGGTGCATTCTCCAATCCTGTGGCCCTCTTTGCCACACCTGTAGCAAAGGCCACTCCTATCCTCTTTTCCAGGACACCCCATCCTAGTGTGCCCGAGGCACATGCACACATAACATCTGGTGGGGGCCGGCTCCATGGCCGCCACTTGGAGCGAGGAGTACCCCACCACCAGATGTCCTTCTTCAGCAAGGGCCTTCGCCGCCGCGATGGGGCACCTCACCACCACCGAGCCAGATCCCCATTCCCCCATCCGTACGGGCCTTGCCGTGACCGAGCTCGTCGGAATTCCCATCTTTTCAGCCACAGCCGTCACTATTCCCTCACTCGACATACTCTCGTCGAGGCCGGTCACCCTCAGGTCAGCCATTCTAACCGGTCTGGCTATGACCGCCTCCTCCTTCAGTGCCTCCGCCAATTTGTTCGCAAGGGCATCCGCCTGTGGACCGCTGGAAACTCCAGCGACTTCAAACATTCGGCCCCCCGAGGCCGTATGTCTTACTCTGACAGTCTCAAGCCCGACGCTCGCCAGCGGCACCTCGCTATAGGCCTTATTTAAGACCATAGCGTAGGTGACACCCCTGGCGACAGCTTCAGGCTTGAGACACAACGTGATAGCCGAAGATCTCGGCACCGCTAGCCGGTAGGGCTTCTCGGTTGAGACAGGGGGGGACGGACCAGTGCGCGCTACCTCGCCACTGAGAAGCCCCTGCTGTGCCACCCGAACCGCTGATGCATCACTCTCCTCTTTCCTTGCAGTTTTCCTCCTCTTCGCCCCTACCTCTACCCAGTCATTCGCCGGGACCGACGCAGCAGCGGCGAGCGACGGCGACACATCGCGAGGACGAGGACCCGCCGGACCCCGACCACGGCCAGGACCAACCGGAACCACCTCCGGACTCAGGTGAGTCACTCTTGGGCGGGGCAGGGGGGGGAAATCCCCACCTCCCCGTCTATCCTCGTTTGACCTCAACGAGGGGCGCGAGCCCTCCTCGCGCGGTAGGCAAGCCTTGATACCCTCCAGCTTCTCCTCCAACATCTGACCCAGCACCTGTGTCATCCCACTCATCATCTCCCTCTCCATCTCTCCCAACACTCCCCTGAGGTCCTCCCTCGTGAGAGCAGGTGCAGGAGCAGGCCCCAGCTCCGACCCCGGCAACGGGGAAGGGGGGGGAGGCCCCTCCTGGATCTGCTCCAGCTGTCCCTTCAACGCCAGGTTCTCCTTCGAGAGCCGGCTCACCTCCGCGTGGGCTCGCTCCAGCTGCCCCCTCCCCACCGCGTTTTCCTCCGAGAGCCGGCTTACCTCCGCCTTGACTCGCTCCAGCTGCCCCATCAAAGCCAGGTTCTCGTCCGAGAGACGGCCCACCTCCGCCCGGACTTGCTCCGGCAGTAGGCTCGTCTCATCCTCGTCGGCGTCGACCTTTGCCTCCAGCGCCTCCAACATATAGAGCATCCTCTCCACAAAAAACTTCCCCAACTTTTCACGAGAATCCCCCTGCAGTCTACCATCCTCGTCCAATTTCTTACACAGCGTATAAACCCTGTTGCGCATAAACCGGCACAATTCCGCTTTCCCTTGCGCAAGTGCCTCATCCAACCCCGGACAACCGACCCCGTCTCCCATCTCCCCTATGGCAAACGCATACCATTCGGAGAGGGTTTTCGTGTCCGACACCTCCACTTTGGCTTCCGGCTTCCCACGTCCGGAACCAACATCTTTTTTCTTCTTGCCCGGAGCCATAATAGCGACCGACAAAAACTCTCAAGATGTACACTATACACAACTAATATATATACACTTATATATTTACACTTACGGCTAACCTTATAACTACTCTTAACCTATTTATTTACAACAATACACCCCCCAGCACTTCGACCCAGAGTCTGCCCCCACCTTACCGAGAAGAAGCAGTAGGTAAGTCAGACCCGAGAAGAAGTGCGGCGCAACCCCATACAAAATGTATGAGAATGGTCAAGGGTGATCGACTTCTCGAAAAATTTAAGTACAGATTTTGTTTAAAAAATTCCCCAAAATTTGAAAAAACCCCCAAAACAAAAAACAACAAAAGAACCTTGAGGGGTATGGGCCCACCTACCCGGAGACCCCAAACCCCCTGCGAGGCACCAAAAATGCCGAAATGACGACAAAAACAAAAAACAACCAAAATTTTGGGGCCAATTATATCGACGACGCAATAATGTCGTCTGGATATAAATGACCCGAAGAACAAAAACCCAAAAAACAAAAAGAAGTAATTCCCCAAAAAACCAGGAGAGGCCCCCAAAAGATGCCTCCGGATTTTACCCTATTTATGCGTATTTTTAATATCGTCCTGATTTTTTCCTTCTATTTTTAAATTCACTTTCCGCCGGAGCGATTTTTTGACAACTTTGAGCGCGGGTACTCCCTCTGACTGGCCAAACGGCACTCAACCTAACCTAACCTAACCTAACCTAACCTAACCTAACCTAACCTAACCTAACCTAACCTAACCTAACCTAACCTAACCTAACCTAACCTAACCTAACCTAACCTAACCTAACCTAACCTAACCTTTTTTTCTTTGTTTTAGTCGGAGAAAATGCTTCTCTGCACTGGCATGGGGCCTCAGGAGGATGGTGAGAACCCCATGCACTGTCCGGGGCTGGAACCCATATGTCCCCACCCGCCCCCCCGTGGGGGAAACGGGTGAGTAAGGACATATGAGCCCGACCCGGTAAAAGAACCGACATCTGCCACCTGGAACGTATTGCGGCGCCGCGGTACCGTCGGTTTGACACGCTCCGCGAGCGCCGCACGCCGCGGACCCAGTCAGACCTGGGTCCCCCGCTCCCCACGGAGCAGTCTGGCAGATACAGACTGCTCCCAAACGGGAGGAGAGCCGTGCAATGCAGCCTAATGCTCCTCAACACTAGGCCGCTGGCTCTCCTCAGGGAGGTAGACCCCCCCTTTCCGCTACTTCCTTGTGCAGGACCAAGGCCCCACATGTGGGATCATGGTCCCACACAAGGATCACGCCGGGCCGTGCAGCCTATGTTGCCATAGGGGGCCAGCCCGGACCGCAGACCCCGGGTGTTCGGGTCATGCAGGAGAAGGGCGGCAGTAATGCCACCCTTACTCCCCCTCTCCGCCGGTTGCCCGGCACTCGCCCTCACTGGCGACCTTCCCCCCGATCATGAGGGAGGAGGGCGGCATTGGTGCTACCCTCGACTCCCCCGCCCGCCGCCGGTTGCCCGGCCGCGTCCGGCCCTGCCGGCGATTCCGCCACCTCCATGGCACTCTCCCTGGCCGCAGGTGGAGCCCGCGGCCATGGGGCCCACTTCGGCCTTGTCGTCGGAGGACGACAGGTCCTCCCCCCCATGTGGTGTGTGTGCGGGAGCCCAGCCTCCTTGCACACACCACATTCCGCCCTCTCGACCCCGCACTCGGCGGCCCTGTGCCCAGGGGCACCACACCTGAAACACAAGGCGCCACGGCTGGCCTCCGAGCTACAAGCGTAGCTCAGATGGCCCACACCGTAGCACCTGTAGCACCGTGTGGGGCCCCTGTCCAGGACCACGACCTGCACCCTAACCCACCCAATTACCACATGGCCCGCCCGGGCCAGATGGCTCGCCGCGGCGGCCGGAAGCCGCACCATTGCGGAACACAGGCCAGCCGGCCCGGTCCGCAGCTGTCCCACCGTCACCCGCTCGGCGGCGCAATTCGTGGCGGCCGCAATCGCCTCCGCGATGCGCTTAGCCCCGTCCGCCATTTCCGGGGTGAGGCCGACTAGCCGGACCTCGGCCATCCGGCACGGCCTTCGGACCTCCACCCCCTCCGGCACAGCCCTCCTGATCTGCTCCGCCAGGGCATCAGCCACGGGGCCGCTGGACTCCCCCGGGATCTCCAGCAGCCGGCCGCCAGCCGCGGACTGCCGCACCCGAACTCCCCGCAGCCCGAGCTCCTCCAGATTGACGCTGGCCATAGCTCCGTCGAGCACCGCACGGTAGGTCAACCCCCTCTCAACTGCCTCCGTCCCCAGCGTCACTGAGACGGCAGACGACTGCGGCCGCTCCACCTTGGGGGGGGGCCTCGCCCCCGGCAACCTCCTACGCTCTCCTCCTCCCGCAGGCTGGGCTTTGTCGGTCGCGGCCTTGGCCCTCCTGGCCTTAGCCCTGGCCTTCCTGGAAGTAGCGGGCACCCACTCGGCCGGCAGAACGGCGGTATTCTCCTTCGGGGTGGGGGGGGCCAGGGCACCGGGGGCCCCAGCGGCGACCCCGGCATAACTCGCCCCTGTCCTCGCAGCGTCCCCCGCTAGCGGCGGCCTCCTTGGGGCCTCAGCTGGGAGGCGCCTCTCAATGGCGTCGAGGCGCCCTCCCAGGGACTCAAGCACCTCCCTCTTGAAGGCCTCGAGCAGATCCTCCACGCCCGGGCGGGGGGCGGGGGGGGGAGGGGGGGGCGTCTGTGCGGCCGTCCTCAGTGCCTTAACCTCCCGCTGCAGTGTTGCGATCTGCTTCTCGAGGATCTCCTTCTGCTTCTCGAGGATCTCCTTCTGCTCCGCCAGCTCCGCGTTTATTACGGCCTCCAGACCCGTGTTCCTCTCCATTGCCGCATATATGGTCCAGGTCTTGTCCACAACCGCCCTGGTCACGCGGCGGTCAGCGCCGTACTCCTCGCGGAACCCCTTGACCGTCTTTTCGACAAACTTGGCCCCTTCGTACACCATCTCCACCATCTCCTGGCGCGTCAAGCCGGCTACCTCTTCCCAGTAGTCCACCAGAGTACCAGACGCCCCCGGCGGCGGTGCCGTCTTCTTTGCCGCGGGAGCCCCCGCGCCAGAGCTGCCAGTGCTGGCGCTGCCGCTCGAATCGGCCCTTGCAATCGCCAGCGTGCGCGTGCGCTTTCGCGTCTCCTCCACCAAGTCTACTACCATCTTGGAGACCTCCGCATCCTCCTCAGGCACAGACTCCCTCGCTCCGGAGCCGCTCCCTTGCCTCCCCTCGGCCGCCCGGTCGGAACGACCGGCGCCACTGCCACCGGGCACCGCCGGTTCCACGCCGCTCGAGCCATTAGCCCGAGCGGACGCTTCCCCGGACGCGTCCCCGGCCATCACACCACGAGTTCTGCACCTCGTGCTCCGACACCCCCTGCCAGACCCAGTAACATACGCCACTGCAGGAGCCTGGTCGCGCGCTCCTGCAGGGCCTTCGGTAATACATTTCTCACGTGGAGGCCCGGGTACCTCCACGCGCCGGGCGCCAGCCGGATCACATGGCAAACTCTTATCCATTGGTAAACCTTCCATTACGTTGTGGAAATAAAGGTTTACCATCCCCCTTTGGTCGCTAGAGGGTGGGCTGTTCGCCGCCCACCAACCCGTTCGAGAACGAACGGGCGCCCGTCGCCGCGCCCCGCAACGACGGAACCTTTGCGCTGAAACGGCGCCCAGAAGGGGCGCCGGACTACCCCAAACCCCCCCGTGTATCGACGCCCAGAAGGGGCGCCGACTACCCCAAACCCCCCCCGTGTGACGACGCCCAGAAGGGGCGCCGTCAAAACTCCCCTCAAAGCCGCTCAGGAGTGAGCGGCGAGCGTGCGACCCAGAGTGGGCCGCACGTGGAGATCCCCCCCGCAGGTCAGAGCGACCCGCTGTGCGGTCCAGAAGGGACGCGCGTTGAAGGGGGTGCGATGCCCAGAAGGGGCACCACCTACTTTATTCGGCGCCCAGAAGGGACGCCAGGGATTAGCATAAGGCCCCTTGTCCCACGCTGAACGTGGGCCGAGAGGCCTTACCCCAGGGTGCACCACGAGGAGGTTCCCAAATTTGCACCCCAACCTAACCTAACCTAACCTAACCTAACCTAACCTAACCTAACCTAACCTAACCTAACCTAACCTAACCTAACCTTTTTTTTTTTTTTTTTTTTTTTTTTTTTTTTCCCAGGGAAATGCTTGATGCATACCCGGGCCCTGAAGGGGCCCGGGTTATGTGGGACTCGCCCGTCCGCCTTTCCCCTTCCACCGACTTAATGGGGACATCTTCGCCCCCATCGGCTGCCAAGGGCTAATCCCGAGGCTGGAAAGGGTGAGACAGAGGGGGATACCCACTAAAACCCTGGAGGACGACAATCCGAACAGGGGAGGCCACGTTACCTACCCTCGGGCATAAGACCGCGGATCTCCCCCGGCTGCCGAAGCAGCAAACGCGACGCGACGACAAGGTGGCTCAGAAGGAGCACTACCAAGGCTTCCGCCCATAGGGCACGACTTATATTCACTCATCACACACACACATCCGACCTCATTGAAACAACCTCATTCATACATCCTCAACGCACATGTACATGCGCACGGCGACATGTACACACACACTTACGACTATACAAAATACACAATACAACTATAATACAAAATATACAACTAATACTAATCTTTTTTCCCCGACATGTTTTTCAATTTTCTATAAAAACCTAAGCTAAAATATACAACTTAAAAACTATAACCTAACAACTAGTATGTACAACACAATGTACACCGCTATATACTTCCTTTCCAGGTCACGCCAGGATGGAGCCCAGCGCAGACTACGCCCCCGACGGACCCGGTAAGTACACTATATATTATTTACATTTAACTCCATTTTCCCCCATTTAGGTAGCCGCACCAGGACGAAACCCAGATGCAAGCTCCATGGGCTCAACGTCTCGCGATCTACCACCTGGTTGACTCCGCCATGTGGGGGATACGCCCCTGACCGTGGGAGGGCGGCAAGCCCAGGACCCCATTATGTGGTTGCTCTCTCTGTCGTGCATACCGCAGACGTGGCACGTCGGCTTTTCCACGATGCACTCTCCGATTCTATGACCCTCCTTGCCACATCTGTAGCACAGGCCACTCCTGTCCTCCTTTTTTGGACACCACAGCCTAGTATGCCCCAGACACATACATACGTAGCATCTGGTGGGGGCCGGCTCCATGGCCGTCACCTGCAGCAAGGAGTAACCCACCACCAGATGCCCCTCTTCAGCCAATGCCTTCGCCGCAGCGATAGGGCACCTCACCACCGCCGAACCCGATCCCCATTCCCCTCTTCGTATGGGCCCCACTGAGACCGAGCTCGCCGGTATCCCCACTTTGGCAGCAACAGCCGCCACCATCCTCACACTCGTCGCACTCTCGTTGAGGCCGGTCACCCTCAGGTCAGCCATTCTGACTGGCCTGGCAATGACCACCTCCTCCTTTAGCGCTTCTGTCAATTTGGCCGCAAGGGCATCAGCCTTTGGCCCGCTAGACTCTCCGGCGACTTCGAACATTCGGCCCCCCGAGGCCGTGTGTCTTACTCTAACAGCCTCAAGCCCGACGCTCGCCAGCGGCACCTCGCTGTGGGCCTTCTCGAGGACCATGGCGTAAGTGACGCCCCTGGCGACAGCTTCAGGCTTGAGGCTCAACGTGATCGCTGACGATCTCGGCATTGCCAGCCGATAAGGCTTCTCGGTTGAAACAGGGGGGGTCGAACCAGTGCGCGCTACCTCGCCACTGGGAGGCCCCTGCTGTGCCACTCTAACATCACTTTCTTCTTTCCTTCCAGGCCTTCTCCTCTTCGTCGCCCCCACATCGACCCAGTCGTTCGCCGGAACCGACGCAGCAGCGGCGAGCGACGGCGACACATCGCGCCCAGGACGGGCACCCGCCGGACCTCGACCATGGCCAGAACCAGCCGAAGCAACCTCAGGACTCCGGTGAGTCACTCTCGGGCGGGGAAGGGGGGGGAAATCCCCGCCTCCTCCCCGTCTATCCTCATCTAGCCTCGGCGAGAGGCGCGAGCCCTCCTCGCTCAGGCTACCCTCCATCACACCAGCCTCGGCCGCAACTTCGTCAGTAGCATCGGCGACAGCCGCCGGCACAACCGCCCGACCCAACTCCCGCGGGAGGCGAGCCCTGACCCCCTCCAGCCTCTCGTCCATCATCTTGCCGAGCACCTGGGTCATCCCGCCCATGATGTCTCGCTCCATCTCTCCAAGCATTCCCTTGAGGTCTTCCCTCGTGAAGACAAGTGCCTGCCCCTTCAGAGCCTGGTTCTCCTCTGAGAGCCGGCTTACATCCGCCTGGACTTGCTCCAGTTTCCCCTTCAACGTCACATTCTCCTCCCGAAGCTGGCATGCCTCGGAAGCCTGACTCCGGGATTTTTCGCCCAGCTTTGCCAGCTGCGCCTTTGCACTCTCATTCTCCGCCGCTAGCTGGACTATCAGCAGATCCCCTTCTCGGGCCCCTCTATGGAGCTCCTCCGACTTCTCCAGCCGCCTCAACAGCGCCTTTTTCTCACCCGCAAGCTTGCGTAGCAGCACATCCCTATCGTCCCGCGCATCTAATGCCTCATGCAGCATCACCAACATCTCTCCGTTTTCCTGCGAGAGACGGCTCACCTCCGATTGGGCACATTCATACCGTTGGGTGAGGGTTCCCTCGTCCAACTCCTCCACCCTGGCTTCCGACTTCCCACTACCGGAACCACCACCTTTCTTCTTCTTGCCCGGAGCCATGACAGCAGCCGACAAAAACTCAAAAAATGTACACTATGACACAACCAGTATATATACACTATATATTTACACTTACAACTAACCTTAAGTCTACTCTTAATCTATTTATATACAGCAAAAACACCCCCCAACACTTCGACCCAGAGTCTGCCCCCACCCCACCGGGAAGAAGTGAAATGCAAGACAGACCCGAGAAGAAGTGCGGCGCAACCCCATACAAAATGTATGAAAATGGTCAAGGGTGATCGCCTTCTTACAAATCTATAGTAGAAATTTTGTTTCAAAATTTCCCAAAAAATCGAAAATAACCAAAAATTAAAATTTAACCACAGAACCTGAAGGGTTATGGGCCCGCCTACCCGGACACCCCGGAACCCCCTGCGAGGCGCCAAAAATGCCCGAATGGCGACCAAAACAAAAAATACCCAAAAAATCACGTACCTCGACAACTGTTAGGTCGTCGAAGAAGGTGGAATTTACAACAAAAAATGGAAACAAAAATCGAAACAACAACTCAAAAAACACAAAAAAGCCACCAAAAGGTGCCTCCGGATTTCCCACTATTTATAGATATTTTTAACCCCCCAATATATTTTTCCTTCTATTTTTAAAAGTGATTTCCGACGGAGCGATTTTTTCACAACAAGTGACGCGGGTACTCCCTCTGACGGGCCAAACGGCACTCAACCTAACCTAACCTAACCTAACCTAACCTAACCTAACCTAACCTAACCTAACCTAACCTAACCTAACCTAACCTAACCTAACCTAACCTAACCTAACCTAACCTAACCTAACCTAACCTAACCTAACCTAACCTAACCTAACCTAACCTAACCTAACCTAACCTAACCTAACCTAACCTAACCTTTTTTTTTTCTTTGTTTTAGTCGGAGAAAATGCTTCTCTGCACTGGCATGAGGCTTCCTGAGGATGGTGAGAACCTCATGCACTGTCCGGGGCTGGAACCCATATGTCCCCACCCGCCCCCCCGTGGGGGAAACGGGTGAGTAAGGACATACGGGCCCGACCCGGTAAAAGAACCGACACCTTCCTTCAGAAGCGCAACGCGGCGCCGCGGTACCGTGTTAATACGCCCCGCGGACGCCGCAACGCTACGGACCCAGTTTTACCTGGGTCCCCTACCCCACAGGAGCAGCCTGGTAGGTTCAGGCTGCTCCCAGACGGGAGGGGGGGCCGTGCAATGCGGCCTAGTGCTCCTCTACACTAGGCCGCGGCCCACCCTAAGGGGGGAGGATGGCTGCGTTGTAACGCCGCCTTCTACCCCCCCTCCGCCTACGCCGGATCGGGTCAGCGAGAACGTCGTCCTCCCTTTCCCTCTCCGCCGCTTCCTTGTGCGAGACCACAGTCTCGCAGAAGGAAGCCACCGCCCGCCAGGCCACCTCGCTCCCGAGCATGGCCCGCACCACCGCGGGCAGGGACAAGTCCTGCCCGACCGCGTCCACCAGAGTGTGGCGCTGCGCAGCCCACGCGCCGCACACCTCAAGGGTGTGCTGCGCCGTGTCCCGCGCAGCCCCACACTCGTGGCACGCCTCCGTCACCTCCCTCCTAGCCCTCCTGTGCAGGTACCGACCAAAGCATCCGTGCCCGGTCAGCACCTGCACAAGACGGAAGGACAGTGCGCCGTGTGTCCGGCTAGCCCATTGGGATAATAATGGGCGGATTGCGTCCACCGTACGCGCACCCCACTGCGGGTCAACCAGACTGGTCGCCCACCTCGTCATCATGGCACTGTCCAACTGGCGCCGGACGTTCTGTGCCTCCTCCGCTGCTAAGCGCACCCCCCGCACATTTGCCGCGGCCCGGCGTCCGTACGCCTCCGCCAGCACTCCCGCCTCCAGCTCCCACGGTGGGGTGCCCGCGAGCGCGCAGGCCGCGGCAAACGAAACAGTCCGATAGCCCCGGATCACCCTTATTGCCATGACCTTTTGGGGTCGGCGCAAAAGGGCCCGGATCATCGGACTCCTTCTAAGGGCTCCCTCCCACACGGGGCAGCCATACAGGGCCATAGATCCCACCGCGCGCATATATAGCCTTCTGCAAAGGGCGCTCGGCCCCCCCAGATTGGGGAGAAGACGACCGAGCGCCGAGGCCGCACCAGTCAGACGAGGCGAGAGCCTCCTGAAGTGCTCAACCTAACCTAACCTAACCTAACCTAACCTAACCTAACCTAACCTAACCTAACCTAACCTAACCTAACCTAACCTAACCTAACCTAACCTAACCTAACCTAACCTAACCTAACCTAACCTAACCTAACCTAACCTAACCTAACCTAACCTAACCTAACCTAACCTAACCTAACCTAACCTAACCTAACCTAACCTAACCTAACCTAACCTAACCTAACCTAACCTAACCTAACCTAACCTAACCTAACCTAACCTAACCTAACCTAACCTAACCTAACCTAACCTAACCTAACCTAACCTAACCTAACCTAACCTAACCTAACCTAACCTAACCTAACCTAACCTAACCTAACCTAACCTAACCTAACCTAACCTAACCTAACCTAACCTAACCTAACCTAACCTAACCTAACCTAACCTAACCTAACCTAACCTAACCTAACCTAACCTAACCTAACCTAACCTAACCTAACCTAACCTAACCTAACCTAACCTAACCTAACCTAACCTAACCTAACCTAACCTAACCTAACCTAACCTAACCTAACCTAACCTAACCTAACCTAACCTAACCTAACCTAACCTAACCTAACCTAACCTAACCTAACCTAACCTAACCTAACCTAACCTAACCTAACCTAACCTAACCTAACCTTTTTTTTTTTTTTTTTTTTTTTTTTTTTTTTTTTTTTTTTTTTTTTTGCCCAGGGAATGCTTGATGCATACCCGGGCCCAGAAGGGGCCCGGGTTATGTGGGACTCGCCCGTCCGCCTTTCCACCTCCCACCAACTATACGGGGACGCCATTGTCCCCAGTCGGCTGCCTTGGCTACTACCCCAAGGCTGGAAGGGGTGAGACGGAGGGGGATACCCGGGGATACCCACTAAACCCTGGAGGACATCAACCGAATCAGGAGAGGCCACGGTACCTGTCCCTAGGGAATTAAAACCGCGGGGCTCACCCGGCTGCCCGTGTGGCTGCGCGCACCGACCCAGGGGCCGGCGCGCGCAGTCACACGGGCGCAACGCGACGCGACAACAAGTACCTCAGAAGGAGGACACCACTAAAGGCCACGCAGCCCAGAAGGGGCCACGCAACCTAGCGCCCTTTGGGCACAACCTAGGGGGGGTGTGGGGGTAGAATCCCACACCCGCATACAACCTAACTCAGCATGTACACGCCGACGGCGACATGCACACACTACAAACTATAAACACTATATACATCCTACAACTAATCTTTTTTCCCCGACATGTTTTTCCCTTTTTTCTATAAAAACCTAAGCTAAAATATACAACTTAAAACTATAACCTAACAACTAGTATGTACATCACACAATATACAAGGCCCCTGTGCAGAAACAGATGGCCCACGACCCCAATTTACACAATTATATATACAACTGTACACTAATACTTTCCCTTTCTTTCCAGATCGCGCCAGGATGGAGCCCAGCGCAGACTGCGCCCCGACGGACCCGGTAAGTACTCTACTTTATTTATTTATATAATAATCCCCTTTTCCCTTTTCAGTGAGCTGCACCAGGATGGGACCCAGTGGCGCACTCCATGGGCTCAACCGACTCTGGCTGGCTCGACCGACCTCCATGCTGACTACGCCATGTGGGGGGTACGCCCTTGACCGTGGGGGGGCTGCAGACCCTGGACCCCATGACATGCTTGCTCTCCAGCTTGTACTCCTCGCAGACATGACACTTGGTCTCCTCCGCGGTGCACCCCTCAATCTTGTGGCCCTCCTTGCCACACCTGTAGCAGAGGGCCCCCCTGTCTATCTTAGACGGACACAAATACCGGGTATGCCCAAAGCACATACACCGGTAGCACCTCGTCGGGAGGGGCTCCAGGGCTTCCAGCTGGAGCGAGGCCCAGCCCACCAGGAGACTGCCCCCCTCCGCCAGGGTCTTCGCAGCGGGGATGGGGCACTTCACCACCGCCGTCTTGATCCCCCATAGTCTCTCCCTGATGATCCCCACCGAGAAGGAGCCCTCGGGGATCTCGGCCTTGCTGGCCAAGGCCGCCACTATGGCCTCCTTGGATACGCCATCGGTTATCCCATGCACCCTCAATTCCGCCGTCCTTTCAGCCCGGCAGACAACCGCCACTCCTCTGAGGACCTCCGACATCTTTTCCATCAGGGCATCCGCCAACGGTCCGCTGTTGGAGCCAGCGACCTCTATCTTGCGGCCCCCCGAGACCATGCGAGTAATCTTGACTCCCCCCGTTATCCCAACGCTAGCCAGCGGTACCTCCTTGATCACCTTCTCCAATGTCCCCTCGTAGGTGATGCCTCTGGCCACAGCCTCGGGCTCGAGCCTCATGAGAAGCACCGACGACCTCGGGACTTTCAACGTGTATGGCTTTATGGTCGAGACAGGAGGGGTCGAGCCGGTGTGCGGTTTCACGCTACCGGTGTGTCCCTGCTGTGCCGGCTGAGCCGCCCTCAATTGTTCTTCTCTCCTCTTTTTCTTTTCAGCTTTCCTGCTCACCTTCTGGGACCACTCGTTCGCCGGGACCGCGGCAGCGGCGGCGAGCGACGGCGACGGATCACGGCCCGGACGCGGACCCGGACGACGACCAGCAGGACCCATACCAGCAGCGGCAGCCAGGTACGTTCTCTTATTTCCTCTAGGTTGGGGCAGGGGGGGGAAGCTCTCCCAGCCCACACGGTTTGTCTCCTCATCATACATCTCCGCAAGGTAGGAGTCCTCCGCGTACTCCTCCATACCCGCGGCATTGCCCACATTAGCAGCGGCAGCAGCAGCCTTGACGGCAGCGACACCGGCGGCGGCAGCGGCGGCAGCATCACTAACTGCCCTCCTCTCGTGGGCCAACGAAGGCCTAGGCCTATGGCTCGGCTCAGGGAGAAGGCGATCCTTGATTCCCTCGAATCTATCATCAAGCATTTTGCCGAACATTTTCCCCAGGGCCCGCATTAGCTTGCCATTGATCCCCTCCTCCTCCATCCACTCTAACATCCCCCTCGTCTCTCTCCCCTCGTCCCTCCCCTCGGGAGCCGCCTGCGGAACGGAGACGGGCGCAGGCTGAGGGCGAGAGGGGGGGGAGCCGGCCACCTCGAGCGCCCACTCATTCCACCTCCTATTTGACTCATCATACGCCTCCTTATCCGAGGCTATCTGCTGTTTTAATTGCTCCATCCTACTCTCCAACCTCCTATTGCTTTCCATCAGCAGGCGTATCTCCTCGTCCTGGGGCCCTCTCATCGCTTCGAACGCGACCTTGAGCTGCGCCGTGCAGGCATTTATTTCTCCCCAAGTAGTCCCCTTGATATTGCCGGACTTCCCCAACAACTCCTCTATTCGGCCGACACTGTCTACCGCTTGGTCTATTACTTCCCCCTTCGAGAGTGCAGAAGCAGCCTCTCTGGCTGCCTCCTCCCTTCTTTTCCTATTTCTAGGCACCTGTTCGTCATCCTCCTTGCGAGACTCCGTCCTCCTTTTCTGAGCGTTATGCTCCTCCTCCACGCTGGAGTCCGAAACCTCCTCTGTCTCCTCTATCTCCTCTATCTCCTCCGACACCCTACCACCGTGAATAGGGCCCTCCTCATCAACCCTGTACCGGTCTGCCTCTTTGCCTACCTGTAAGGCCCTCTTCGCATCAGCCAGACCCCTCGAGGTCCCCGCCCTCTCCACACTCCTGGTGTTGTACGAGAGACGCACATGACCAGTACCCTTTTCTAGATTTGCCTTCTTGGGGACTTGGCGGATCGCCCTTGCAATCTCACAATCAGGCTCCTCCTCCACCTGAGTAATCGGCCTTTTCCTGGGCCCCCTTTCCCCATCCTGAGGAACCGAAGAGTCCACCGGGTTACTCTCCATCCCAAATAACGGCACCGGCGGCAGCGGCACCTTTTTACCCACCACCTTAGTGGCTCCCTTGACCTTCACGGCCCCCTCTTGGCTATCGCAGGATGCATATCCCCCGCCACACTCCGACTCACGCTCCGATTCAGGGCTGCGCGACTCTGCGCTAGACCCTGACCAGTCTCTATCAGATCCCGGCCCCTTGCGCTTTTTATTTTTCCCTTTCCCCATTGTCACCAGCGCTATTCATAAATTTACACCTTGGCTATAATAATATATTACACCTTATGTATACACTTATCTATATACACTTATCTATTTACACTAATTACTAACCCTATGTCTAATCTTAACCTATTTATTTACAGAAATGTACACCAGAAAACGACCAGCAACTTCGACCCAGAATCTGCCCCCACCCCATCGAGAAGAAGCGGCAGGTAAGTCAGACCCGAGCAGAAGTGCGGCGTAACCCCGTACCAAATGTATGGAATCGGTCAAGGGTGATCGCCTTCTATAAATTTCTCAGTAGAAATTTTGTGAGAAATATTCGCCAAAATTTTAAAAAACGACAAAAACAAAAACTAACTTCAGAACCCAGAGGGGTATGGGCCCACCTACCCGGACACCCCGGAACCCCTTGCGAGGCGCCAAAAATGCCCGAATGGCGGCCAAAACAAAAACAACCAAATTTTTTGGGGCCAATTATATCGACGATATAACAGTATCGTCTGGATATAAATGACCCGAAGAAGAAAAACCCCGAAAACAAAACGAAATATTTACAACAAAAACCAAGAGATGCCCCCAAAAGACACCTCCGGAATTTACACGATTTATCACTATTTTTAATCTGCCGTAGATTTTTCGGAAGTATTTTTAAAAGTGATTTCCGCAGGAGCGATTTTTTCACGACGAGTGACGCGGGTACTCCCTCTGACCGGCCAAACGGCACTCAACCTAACCTAACCTAACCTAACCTAACCTAACCTAACCTAACCTAACCTAACCTAACCTAACCTAACCTAACCTAACCTAACCTAACCTAACCTAACCTAACCTAACCTAACCTAACCTAACCTAACCTAACCTAACCTAACCTAACCTAACCTAACCTAACCTAACCTAACCTAACCTAACCTAACCTAACCTAACCTAACCTAACCTAACCTTTTTTTTTTTTTTTTTTTTTTTTTTTTTTTTTTTTTTTTTTTTTTTTTTTTTAACCCAGGGAATGCTTGATGCATACCAAGGCCCAGAAGGGGCCTTGGTTATGTGGGACTCGCCCGTCCGCCTTTCCATCTCCCACCAACTATATGGGGACGCCATTGTCCCCAGTCGGCTGCCTTGGCTACTACCCCAAGGCTGGAAGGGGTGAGACGGAGGGGGATACCCACTAAACCCTGGAGGACATCTACCGAATCAGGTGAGGCCACGGTGCCTATCCCTGGGGAATTAAACCGCGGGGCTCACCCGGCGACCCGTGTGGCTGCGCGCGCCGACCCGGGGGCCGGCGCGCGCAGTCACACGGGCGCAACGCGACGACGCGACAACAAGGCACCTCAGAAGGAGGACACCACTAAAGGCCACGCAGCCCAGAAGGGGCCACGCAACCCAGCGCCCCTTGGGCACTCTAGGGGGGGTGAGGGGGGTAGAGTCCCCCACCCAAACTCAGCATGCACATACGCAACGGCGAAATGTGCACACTACTAACCTTGGCCGCAGGAGAAGCCTGCGGCCAAGGGCCCTATGAGCTGTAAGCTCAGGGAGGAGGGCGACGTTACACCGCCGCCCTCGACCCTCCCACCGCCGGCTGCCCGGCACTCGCCCTCACTGGCGACCCCTTACTCTCCCTCTCTCTTAAGGGTGGGGGGGCGGCTTTAGTGCCGTCCCCGGCTCCCCCACTCTCCGCCGGTTGCCCGGCCTCGCCCAGCCTTGCCGGCGACTCCTCCTCCTCCATGGGCGATTCGCCCTCCCTCGCCGCAGGTGGAGCCCGCGGCCAAGGGGCCCACTTCACCCTCGTCCTAGGAGGGCGGCAGCTCCTCCCCCCCATGTGGTGCTCATGGGGGAGTCCCGCCTCCTTGCAGACGCAGCAACACGCCTTTACCGCACCACATTCAGCCGCCTTGTGCCCTGGGGCACCGCACCTAAAGCACAGCGTGCCACGGCTGGCCTCCGAGCTACAGGAGTAGCTTAGGTGGCCGGTGCCGTAGCACCTGAAACACCTCGTAGGACCCCCCTCCATAACCACCACCCGCACCCTCATCCATCCAAACACGATGTGGCCGGCACGCCCCAAGTGTATCGCCGACGCGACCGGGAGCCGGGCCACCGCGGAGCATACGCCGGTCGGCCCGGTCCGCAACTGCCCAACGGACACACGATCCTCGGGGCAGCTCGCTCCTTCCGCGATCAGCTTCGCGATCCTCCTCTCATCCTTCATCTCCGGGTCAAAACCCTCGAGCCGGACCTCGGCCATCCGACACGGCCTGCTGACTTGCACCCCCTCCGGTGCCAACTTCCCAATTCGGTCCGCCAGAGCGTCGGCCACCGGGCCGCTGGACTCGCCCGGGACCTCCAACACCCGTCCTCCCGCTGCGGATTGCCGCACTCGGACGCCCTGCAGCCCGAACTCCTCCTTCAGGTTGATACCCGCCATGAGGTTCTCCAACACTGAGCGGTAGGTGAGCCCCCTCGCCACTGCCTCCGGTTCCAGCGTCACCGCGATTGCGGAAGACTGTGGCAGCTCCATCTTGGGGGGGGGCCTCGCCCCCTGCGTCCTCCTCTGCTCTCTTCCTCCCGCGGGCGGGGCCTGGTCGGTCGCGGTCTTAGCCCTCCTGGCCTTAGCCCTAGCCTTCCTTGAGGCAGCGGGCTTCCACTCAGCCGGCAGAACGGCGGTTTTCTCCTTCGGGGGGGCAGGGGCGCCACGGGCTCCAGCGGCAACCCCAGCATAGCTCGCCCCTACCTTCGCCACGTCGTCCCCCTGCGGCGGCCTCATGGGTTGCTCCGCAGGTAGGCGCCTCTCGATGGCATCGAGGCGCCCTCCCAGGGACTCGAAAACCTCCCTCTTGAACGCCTCGAGCAGGTCCTCCACGCCAGGCCGGGGGGCGGCAGGGGGGGGAGGAGGAGTCGGCGTCTGCGCGGCTCCCTTCAGCTCCTTTACCTCCCGCTGCAACTCAGCGATCCGCTTCACGAGGACCGCCTCCCGCTCCTCAAATCCATCCTTTTCCAGCCATGAGTTTTGCTCCATTGCCGCCTCCGAGCATTTGACCGCATTTAGCATCGTCCTGATCCTGGCTCCGTCGATGCCGAACTCCTCACGGATCTCCCTGAGTTCATCGCGCACCTGTGCGCATAAATTCCGCGTCTTTCTCACCAGCTCCTTGCACGTCAAGCCCCCAACATCATCCCAGAACGACAGCAGGCTAGACGACTCCCTTCGTGCCATTACCCTCTTCGCAACGGGGGCCTCTGCACCAGAGCCACAGCTGCCGCTCGAGTCAGCCCTTGCAGCCGCCAGCGTGCGCTTCCGCGTCTCTTCCACAAGATCTATGACCATCTCGGAGACCGCCGGATCCTCCTCGGACGAAGACCCACTCCCTTCGGAGTCGCTCCTCCGTCTCCCCTCGGCCACCCGGTCGGAACGACCGGCGCCACCACCACCGGGCACCGCCGGCTCCACGCCGCCCGAGCCATTAGCCCGAGCGGACGCTTCACCGGACGCGTCCCCGGCATCTCCGCCCTTCCCGGGCCCACCACGAACACCGCCCCCCTTGGGCACACTCCCCCCGCTCCTTCCAGAGGCATCACTGGTCCCTGAGGCCTGGTTGCCTACCTCAGGGCAGTCTTCGGTGACAGACTTCACACGCGGAGGCCCGGATACCCCCACGCGCCGGGTGCTAGCCGGATCGCAGCGCAAATTCACTTTCTTATCGGACCTTTTCATATTGTTGTCGGAAGAGAAAGCTTTACCATCACTTGGTCGCTAATGGGTGGGCTGTCCGCCGCCCACCAACCCGTTCGATAACGAACGGGCGCCCGTCGCCGCGCCCCGCAACGACGGCACCTTTGCGCTGAAACGGCGCCCAGAAGGGGCGCCGGACTACCCCAAACCCCCCCGTGTATCGACGCCCAGAAGGGGCGCCGACTACCCCAAAAAAAAAAAAAAAAAAAAAAAAAAAAAAAAAAAAAAAAAAAAAAAAAAAAAAAAAAAAAAAAAAAAAAAAAAAAAAAAAAAAAAAAAAAAAAAACCCCCCCCGTGTGACGACGCCCAGAAGGGGCGCCGTCAAAACTCCCCTCAAAGCCGCTCAAGAGTGAGCGGCGAGCGTGCGACCCAGAGTGGGCCGCACGTGGAGATCCCCCCCGCAGGTCAGAGTGACCCGCTATGCGGTCCAGAAGGGACGCGCGTTGAAGGGGGTGCGATGCCCAGAAGGGGCACCACCTAACCTAACCTAACCTAACCTAACCTAACCTAACCTAACCTAACCTAACCTAACCTAACCTAACCTAACCTAACCTAACCTAACCTAACCTAACCTAACCTAACCTAACCTAACCTAACCTAACCTAACCTAACCTAACCTAACCTAACCTAACCTAACCTTTTTTTTTTTTTTTTTTTTTTTTTTTTTTGCCCAGGGAATGCTTGATGCATACCCGGACCCAGAAGGGGCCCGGGTTATGTGGGACTCGCCCGTCCGCCTTTCCACCTCCCACCAACTATATGGGGACGCCATTGTCCCCAGTCGGCTGCCTTGGCTACTACCCCAAGGCTGGGAGGGGTGAGACAGAGGGGGATACCCACTAAACCCTGGAGGACATCTACCGATTCAGGTGAGGCCACGGTGCCTGTCCCTGGGGAATTAAACCGCGGGGCTCACCCGGCTGCCCGTGTGGCTGCGCGCGCCGACCCAAAGGCCGGCGCGCGCAGTCACACGGGCGCAACGCGACGACGCGACAACAAGGAACCTCGGAAGGAGGACACCACTAAAGGCTACGCAGCCCAGAAGGGGCCACGCAACCTAGCGCCCCTTGGGCACAACCTAAGGGGGTGAGGGGGGTAGAACCCCACACCCGCACACAACCCAATATAGCATGCACACGCCGACGGCGACATGCACACACTACAGCACTATATATACATCCTAAAACTAATCTTTTTGTTTCTTCTCATTTTTTATTTTTTATATAAAACCCTAAAATTAACCTATGATAATATTTACAACAGTTTATTGGTGAACAGCCTCGACAATAATTAGTTCCTAAAACTATACTACAACTAAAAACCTAACTACGACAATGTACAAGGCCACTGCACAAAACAGATGGCCCACGACCCCAATTTACACAATTATGTACAACTGTACGCTTATATTTCTCTTCTTTTCCAGATCGCGCCAGGAGCAGCCAGGAGCAGCCCAGCACCGACTGCGCCCCCGACGGACCAGGTAAGTATCCTACCCTATTTACACTCATTTCCCTTTCTCCCTTTTCAGATGGCCGCACCAGGATGAGACCCAGTTGCGCACTCCATGGGCTCAGCGTCTTGAGACCGACCTCCATGCTGACTCCGCCATGTGGGGGACACGCCCCTGACCATGGGGGGGCGGCAAACCCAGGACCCCATAACGTGGTCATTTTCCCTGCCGTGCGCACCGCAGACGTGGCACGTCGGCTTTTCTACGGTGCACTCCCCGATCCTGTGGCCCTCCTTGCCGCATCTGTAGCACAGGCTACTCCTGTCCACCTTTTTAGGGCACCACAGCCTAGTGTGCCCGAGGCACATGCACACGTAACATCTGGTGGGGGCCGGCTCCATGGCCGCCACTTGGAGCGAGGAGTACCCCACCACCAGATGTCCTTCCTCTGCGAGGGCCTTCGCCGCAGCGATAGGGCACCTCACCACCACCGAGCCAGTTCCCCACTCCCCCATTCGTACGGGCCTTGCCGATACCGAACTCGTCGGTATCCCCATTTTGCCGGCAACAGCCGCCACTATCCCTTCACTTGTCATGCTCTCGTCGAGGCCGGTCACCCTCAGGTCAGCCATTCTAACCGGCCTGGCTATGACCGCCTCCTCCTTCAGAGCCTCCACCAATTTGGCCGCAAGGGCATCCGCTTGTGGACCGCTGGATGTTCCAGCGACTTCAATCATTCGGCCCCCCGAGGCCGTGTGTCTGACTCTGACTGTCTCAAGCCCGACGCTCGCCAGCGGCACCTCGCTGTAGGCCTTATTTAAGACCATGGCGTAGGTGACGCCCCTGGCGACAGCTTCGGGCCTGAGACACAACGTTATCGCCGACGATCTCGGTACTACCAGTCGGTAGGGCTTCTCGGCTGAGACAGGGGGGGTCAGATCAGTGCGCGCTACCTCGCCACTGAGAGGCCCCTGCTGTGCCACCCGCACCACTGATTCCACACTCTCTTCTTTCCTTTCAGATTTTCTCCTCTTCGTCGCCCCCACCCTGACCCAGTCGTTCGCCGGGACCGACGCAGCAGCGGCGAGCGACGGCGACCCATCCCGCTCAAGACGAGGACCCGCCGGACCCCGACCACGGCCAGGACCCACAGGAACAACCTCCGGACTCAGGTAAGTCACCCTTGGGCGGGGCAGGGGGGGGAAATCCCCCCCTCCCCGTCTATCCTCCTCTGGCCTCGACGAGAGGTGCGAGCCCTCCTCGCTCAGGCCACACCCCGTCACCCCAGCCTCAGCCACAACCTCGTCAGCAGCAGCAGCGGTAACAGCCGCCTGCCCACCCGCCTGACTCAGCTCCGACGGGAGGCGAGCCCTCAACTCCTCCAGCCTCTCATCCAACATCCCACCCAGCACTTGGGTCATCCCACTCATTATTTTCCCCTCCATTTCCCCCAACATTCCCCTGAGGTCCTCCCTCGTGGGAGCAGGTGCAGGAACAGGCCCCAGCTCCGACCCCGGCAACGGGGAGGGGGGGGGAGGCCTGTCCTGAATTTGCTCCAGCTGCCCCTTGAACGCCCGATTCTCCTCCACGAGCCGTCCCACCTCCGCCTGGACTAGCTCCAGTTGCCCCTTCAACGCAAGGTTCTCCTCCGAGAGCCGGTCTTCCTCCGCCTCGGCTTGACCCAGCCGCTCTTTCAGAGCCCTATTCTCTTCCAGAGCCCGTCTTGCCTCGGCATGCTCGGTCTTAAAATTTTCGCACTCCTCCATAATTCGCTGTTTGAACTCCTCATGCTCTTGCTCTTGCCTCTCGACAACAGCCTCACATTCAAGGCGCATCCTCTCCGTCAATTTCTCCGTCGTTACCCCCACCTCCGCCAGCTTCTCCCTCAACCTCTCATTCTCCTGCAAGACATATTTCATGTCCGCTGCAGAGCTGCGCAACTCTTCGATAGCCTTCATGTCGAAGGGAGGCTTGAAGCCAGGTCCAGCAGGTCCTCCAGCTTCCAACCCCTTGCTACCCTTTCTCTTTTTCCCGTTCCCGCCAGGCATTGTCACCAGCGTTCCTTGGGAAATTTACACCTAATTGTACTATATGTATACACTTATCTATATACACTTATCTATTTACACTATAATTAACCTTACGTCTAATCTTAACCTATTTATCCACAGGTATGTACACACGAAAGCAGCCAGCAACTTCGACCCAGAATCTGCCCCCACCCCACCGAGAAGAAGTAAAGTGCAAGTCAGACCCGAGAAGAAGTCACCGGTAACCCCATACAAATTTCGAGAAAACGGTCAAGGGTGATCGCTTTCTCGAAATTTGGTAGTAGAAATTTTGTGGGAAAAATTCACAAAAATTTCAAAAAACGACCAAAACGAAAAGTAACCACTGAACCCTGAGGGGTATGGGCCCACCTACCCGGACACCCCGGAACCCCCTGCGAGGCGCCAAAAATGCCCGAATGGCGAACGAAACAAAAAACAACCAAATTTTTGGGGCCAATTATATCGACGACACCAAAATGTCGTCTAAATATAAATGACCCAAACAACAAAAGATGAAACAAAAATCGAACTATAAGACCCAAAAATGAAATGAAGACACCAAAAGATGCCTCCGGATTTTACACTATTTATGCGTATTTTTAATATCGTCCTGATTTTTTCCTTCTATTTTTAATTTCACTTTCCGCAGGAGCGATTTTTTTACAACATTTGACGCGGGTACTCCCTCTGACAGGCCAAATGGCACTCAACCTAACCTAACCTAACCTAACCTAACCTAACCTAACCTAACCTAACCTAACCTAACCTAACCTAACCTAACCTAACCTAACCTAACCTAACCTAACCTAACCTAACCTAACCTAACCTTTTTTTTTTTTTTTTTTTTTTTTTTGCCCAGGGAATGCTTGATGCATACCCAGGCCCAGAAGGGACCTGGGTTATGTGGGACTCGCCCGTCCGCCTTTCCACCTCCCACCAACTATGCGGGGACGCCATTGTCCCCAGTCGGCTGCCAAGGCTACCCCAAGGCTGGAAGGGGTGAGACGGAGGGGGATACCCACTAAACCCTGGAGGACATCTACCGAATCAGGTGAGGCCGCGTTGCCTGTCCCTGGGGAATTGAACCGCGGGGCTCACCCGGCTGCCCGTGTGGCTGCGCGCGCCGACCCGGAGGCCGGCGCACGCAGTCACACGGGCGCATCGCGACACGCGACAACAAAATGCCTCAGAAGGAGGACACCACTAGAGGCTGCGCAGCCCTGAAGGGACCACACAGCCTTTCGCCCAGAGGGCACGACTTGTAGGGGGGGGATTACCCCACCCGTGACACACACACATACATACAAACAACATACAAACAACAACTATCCAGATATACACATTTACAAAAATTTACACCTATGCTAATGTTTTCTTTTGTTTTAGTTTTTGTGTATTTTTTTGGTTTCTTCTTTTTTTTGTTTTTATATAAAAATCCCTATGCTAGTATATACAACAACTTTATCCGTGAACATTCAACAATAATTAGATCCTAAAACTAAACTACAACTAAGACTTAACTACAACAATATACAAAGCCACTGTACAAAAACAGATGGCCGACGACCTCAATTTACACACAAATTTACACTGTACACTTCTTTTCTTTTTCAGAACGCCCAGGATGAAGCCGGACGCCGACTACACCCCCGACGACACAGGTAATCACCCTTTTATGTATTTACAAAACTTAACCCTACTAATCTATTTCTCTTGTTATTTACAGGTACATCTACAGCATGGACTACTTCTTTTAAAGTAGCAGAACTGGACTAGACTACGGCGGCAGGAGATCCGCGTATCTCCTCCGTCTCCTTCCTCCTCTAGCCCTTCTGCTGAGGGGTGCGCCAGCAGCATCCTCGCGGGCACGCTCCGCCACCTCTTTCGCCATCATGCAGGCCCTGGCAAACTCTACCACTGCCCTCCAGTTGCTCCTGCTCTCCAGCATCGCGTCTAGGACCTCCGGTAGCGCCAGACTGCCTCTTACGCCCAACTCCAGCTCGAGCGTGCGGCGTTGCGCAGCAAACGCACTGCACGACTCCAAGGTGTGACGCGCCGAATCCTCGTCATCCCCACACTCGTGGCATTCGGGCGTCACTTCCCTGCCAATCCTGTGCAGATACTTACCGAAACAACCGTGTCCGGTAAGTATCTGCGACAGGTGGTATTGCAGGCTCCCATGCTCTCTATAGAGCCATCGCGTGAGCACCGGCCGGATAGCCTCCACGGTCCGATGCCCTGCAACAGGGGTCCCCAGTTGATCCTCCCACTCGACAAGCGCCACCTCGTACGCGTCACGTCTGGCCGCCTGCACCTCTTCGTGCGCCATCCGCTCTCCGCTTGCACGACTCTCCGCGCGGAGCTCGAAGACCTCGGTGAGTACCTTGGCCTCGAGCTCCCACGGCATCATGCCTGCAAGGGCAGTGGCTACCACAAAGGATACCGTGCAGTATCCCCGTATGGTCCTCGTGGCAGCCACCCTCTGCGGTCTTCTAATGAGGGCCACGTTCTTCCGGCCCAAACTGTCCGACCAGACGGGGGCCCCATACAGGACCATGCTGCGAAGAACGCCGGCATACAGCCTGCGGCAGCTGGTCCTGGGACCCCCGACATTAGGCAGCAGACGCGCGAGCGCCATTGCGGCCTTCTGCACCCTCGGTACTAGCTCCTCGAAGTGCGGGGTGAACGACCACCTGCTGTCCAGAGTCAAGCCCAGGTACCGCATCTGGAACTTGACTCGGATGTCCACCCCATCCACGCACACAATCGCCTCCCTGTCCGGTTTCCCCCGGGGGGGGTAGAAGACCATGGCCTCGGTTTTACCCAAGGCCACTTCCATCCCCAGCCACCGTATTCTCCGTACGGTCAAAGTGGCAGCCTCCGATGCCAGCCGCACCAGTTGCCGGTAGTCACCGCCATGCGCGGTGACCAGGGTGTCGTCTGCATAGCAGAGTACACCCGTCCTGGGGAGGGGGACCCCCCTCAGGACCCAGTCATACCCCAGTAACCACAGGAGCGGTCCGAGGACCGACCCCTGCGGGACACCACAAGTCATTCCTCGGGCGCATATTCGCCCCTCTCCCTGCTGCCTGAACAGGATGCGCCTATTCGTCAGGTAGTCCCCCAGGACCCGGCGCAGGTACCAAGGCACCCTGTGGAACACCAACGCCTGGTTGATACAATCGAAGGGGAGGGTGTTGAACGCGTTGGCTATGTCCAACGAGACAGCCAACACCCTCTCCCCTCTGCCAGTGGCTTCCTCCGTCGCTCTTTTCAGGGCCAACACTGCGTCGACCGTGGACCGGCCCCGACGGAACCCGTATTGCGAGTCCGCGATGTTGGGTCCGTCAGCGTCCAGGTGCTCGATGACTCGGTTGGCAATCACCCGCTCCAGCAGCTTGCCAACCTCGTCTAGGAGGACGATCGGCCGATAGGCCGATGGCTGGTCCACGGGGCGCCCGTCCTTCCTCAGCAGACACAATCTACCCCGCTTCCACTCTGCCGGAAACCTCCCCTGCCTGAGGCATGAGTTCATCAGACTCATTAGTCTGGGGCCGAGACGACCCAGGGCGATGCCCAACACCTTCGAGTGTACGCCGTCGGGTCCCGGCGCCTTTCTCCTCAGTTTAAGCCGAGCCGTGGCTACCTCCATCTCCTCGGCGGTCACTTGGGGGATGGAGTCCACGTCCCTCGGCTCCTCCACTACTGGCGTGTCAAAAGGAGCCGCCACAAACTCCCGGGTGGGGAACAGGCCCTCCACTATCCGTCCCAGGAGCTCCGGGCGGAAGGACTCCGTAGGGGGCGCCGCGGAGCGGTACCTCTTCCTTATGGCCCGGTACGGCCTCCCCCATGGGTCCCGCTCCAGTTCCGCCAAGAAATCCCCCCATGCAGCCGACTTGGCCCTGAGGATCTCTTTTTGGAGCTTCTTTCTAGCCTCCCTGTGCTCGGCGAACAGTTGAGCAACCTCCTCCGACGTGTGGCGCCTGCGCCGGCAGTGCTGGAGGGCAAGCCTGGTCGCTATACTGGCGGTGCGGAGGGCAGCGATCTCCTGCGACCACCAGTATACTGCTCGCTGCTGCGGGCGGTCCCTAGCCCTGGGCATGCAGGCGTCCGAGACCCTCGTCAGGCATCCCTTGAAGCGCCTCGCCTGCTCGTCTACATCAGTGGAGGGCGGGGGGTCTGGGAGCCAAGTCTCCCACAGCGCCGCTTCCTCCGCCGCCTCCCTGTCCAGGCAGGTTAGGGCCCACCTCTTAAACTGCTGCGTGCGCACCCCCACCTCCGGGCTAAGGTCCACCATAGAGGAGGAGGAGACTCGGAACCACACATACCGGTGGTCCGACAATGTTTCCTCCTCCACCAACACCCTCCAGTCCGAGACCCGGGACGCAATCGCAGGGGTGGCGAAGGAGAGGTCCACCACTGACTCTCCCTGTGGCCTCACACAGGTGGAGACGCTCCCCTCATTGAGGAGGACCAACCCAACTCCTATGGCGAACTCCGTCAACGCCCTCCCCCTGCTGGTTGTCTGGCGGCTGCCCCACATGGTAGACCAGGCGTTCAGGTCCCCCGCCAGGATCACCTGAAGTGGGGACAGCCGTCTCACCACCCCATGCAGGCTCCCCAAGAACACCTCGAATTCCCTGAGGGGACGGTTGGGGGAGAAATACACCCCCACCAGTGCCACGTCACCCCAGGTGACGGCGACGTATCCGGCCCCCCTTTCCCTTAGGGAGATGGGGGTCGGGCTGTTGGCGGGCGTGGTGACCAGCACCAGCTCCCCGGTGTCGGCAATCCAGTTTTGGCCCGAGGGGACCGAGTATGGCTCGGCCACAATTGCCACTCCCACCTGCCACTCCGTCATCTGCTGCACCAAGAGATTTTGTGCAGCGACGGAGCGGTTAAGGTTCGCCTGTAAGACTGTTTGCGGGTGTGCTGGCATTAGGGTCCCGTATTTTGTACCTCCATGGGCTCTGTTGGAGCCTGTGCTCTTGCCCGCCTATTCCAGGCCGGGGGGGCACCCTTGACCACGGGGGGGTTGCAGACCCTGGACCCCATGACGTGCCCGCTCTTCAGCTTGTGCCCCTCGCAGACGTGGCACTTGGTCTCCTCCGCGGTACACCCCTCGATCTTGTGACCCTCCTTGCCACACTTGTAGCAGAGGGCCGACCTGTCTACTTTAGACGGACACAGGTACTGGGTGTGCCCGAAGCACATGCACCGGTAACACCTCGTCGGGAGAGGCACCATGGCTTCCAGCCGGAGCACAGACCATTCCACCTGGATACGGCCCCCCTCCGCCAGGGTCTTCGCAGCGGCGATGGGGCACTTCACCACCACCGTCCTATCCCCCCATTGACCTTCTTTGATGTGCCCCACCGTGAAGGAGCTCTCGGGGATTTCGGCCTTGCTGGCCAAGGCCATCGCTATGGCCTCCTTGGATATCCCCTCGATTACCCCATGCACCTTCAACTCTGCCGTCCCTTCAGCCCGGCGGACTACCGCTACTCCTCTGAGGGCTACCGACATTGCAGCCGTCAGGGCATCCGCCATCGGTGCGCTGTTGGGGCCAGCGATCTCAATCTTGCGGCCCCCCGAGGCCGTGCGAGTTATATTTACTCCCCCCACTATCCCAACGCTAGCCAGCGGTACCTCCTTCATCACCTTCTCCATAGTTTTCTCGTAGGTGATGCCCTGGGCCTCGGCCTCCGGCAATAGCTTCATGAGAAGCACCGACGACTTCGGGACTTTCACCGTGTACGGCTTTATGGTCGAGACAGGAGGGGTTGGGCCGGTGTGCGGTTTCCCGCCATCGGTGGGCCCCTGCTGTGCCGCCTGAGCCGCCTTCAATTGAGCTATTCTCCTCTTTTTTTCAGATTTGGACTCCTTCTGGGACCACTCGTTCGACGGGACTGCGGCGGCGGCGGCGAGCGACGGCGACGGATCACGGCCCGGACGAGGACCCGGACGACGACCAGCAGGACCCATACCAGCAGCGGCAGCCAGGTAAGTCATTTTAATTTCTCTAGGTTGGGGCAGGGGGGGGTAGCTTCCCTGTCCCGCGCGGACTGTCTCATCCGCGTACATCTCCGCAAGGTAGGAGTCCTCCGTGTACTCCTCCATACCCGCGTTATTGCCACCATTAGCGGCGGCAGCAGCAGCCCTAGCCGCAGCGATACCGACGGCGGCAGTGGCGGCAGCCTCACTGGCCGCCCTCCTCTCATGAGCCAACGGAGGCCTAAGCCCATGGCTCGTCCCAGGAAGGAGGCGATGCTCGATTTCCTCGAACCTGACATTGAGCATTTCGCCGAACATTTTCCCCATCTCCCGTATTAGCTTGGCGTCTCTCCTCTCCTCCTCCATCCGCTTTAACTCCTCCCTCGTCTCTCTCCCCTCGTCCCTCCCCTCAGGAGCCACTGCCGCCTGCGGGACAGCGACGGGCGCAGGGCGAGGGCAAGGGGGGGAGGATCCGGCCTCCTTGCGCTCCAACTCATTTAACCTCCTATGCGCCTCCTCATACGATTTCTTATATGAGGCATTCTCCCGCAACGTCTGCTCCAGCTTGGTTTCCAATCTCTTAATGTTCTCCATCAGCTTTCGCATCTCCTCATTTTGTGGCACACTCAACGCAGCGAACGCGGCCTTGAGCTGCGCCGTGCAGTTATTTACCTCTCCCCAAACTCCCCCCTTGATATTCCCGGACTTTCCTACCGCCTCATCTATTCGGTCGATATAGGCAACCGCTTGCTCCCTTACTACCTCTTGCGGGAGCGCTAATGCAGCCTCTATGGCTGCAGCCTCCCTTCTCCTCTTGTTCCTCGACATCTCCCCCCCATCCTTAAGAAACTCCGCCCTCCTTCTCTGAGTGTTATTCTCCTCCTCCACGTCCGAGGTCAGATCCACATCCACCTCCTCTGCCTCCTCCATCTCTTCCGAGACCCTACCACCATGAATAGGGCCCTCATCATCAACCCTGTATTGGTCTGCCTCCTTGCCTGCCTTTAAGGCCTTCATTGCACCAGCCACACCCCTCGAGGTCCCCACCCCCCTCACACTTTCAGCGGCGAACGAGAGACACACCTTACCACTATCCTGCGCCAAATTGAGCTTCTTGGCGACTTGGACGATCGTCCTTTTGCCATGCTCCCACTTAGGCTCCTCCTCCACCTGGTCAATCGGCCTTTTCTTAGGTCCCCTATCCCCATCCTGATCCTGAGGAACCTCAGAGCCTAACTCAATGAACGTCTGGGAGTCCTCCGTATCCAACGTCCCAAAATTCGACAACGGCACCGGCGGCCGCGGCTCCTTCTTTCCCACTACCTTAGTGTTTTTCTCGGCCTTCTCGGCCCCCACGAGGCTACCGCAAGATGCGTATCTCCCTTCTCGCTCCGACTCTCGCTCCGACCCAGAACTGTGCGACTCTACGCTAGATCTCGACCTGTCTCTAGACCCAGCAGACTCTCCCGTTCTCGGCCCCTTACGACCCTTTTTCTTCTTCCCGGTCCCGCCAGCCATTGTCACTAGCGATACCCAAGGATTTAAGAATTTACACCTATACTATTCAACAACTTATTTATACACTTATCTATATACACTTATCTATTTACACTTATTACTAACCTTATGAATAATCTTAACCTATTTATTCACAGGAATATACACCAGAAGATGGCCAGCAACTTCAACCCAGAATCTGCCCCCACCCCACCGAGAAGAAGCGGCAGGTAAGTCAGACCCGAGAAGAAGTGCGGCGTAACCCCATACAAAATTTTTGAAATTGGTCAAGCGTGATCGCTTTTTAAGATTTTCGAAGTGGAATTTTTGTGAGAAAATTCCACTAAAAATCGAAAAAAGGACCAAAACAAAAATAAACCACAAATACCTGAGGGGTATGGGCCCACCTACCCAGACACCCCGGAACCCCTAGCGAGGCCCCAAAATTGCCTGAATGGCGGCAAAAACAAAAAACGTTCAAATTTTCGGGGACAATTATCTGGACGATATAGCAATATCGTCCAAGTATAAGTCACCCGAAGAACAAAAAATGGAAACAAAATACGAAGTTTTCTACTTAGAAATCCGAAGAAGACCCCAAAAGATACCTCCGGATTTTACGCTATTTATCGGTATTTTTGTTATCGCCCTGATTTTTGCCTTCTATTTTTAAAACGAGTTTCCGCGGGAGCGATTTTTTGGCAACGAGTGACGCGGGTACTCTCTCCGACAGGCCAAACGGCACTCAACCTAACCTAACCTAACCTAACCTAACCTAACCTAACCTAACCTAACCTAACCTAACCTAACCTAACCTAACCTAACCTAACCTAACCTAACCTAACCTAACCTAACCTAACCTAACCTAACCTAACCTAACCTAACCTAACCTAACCTAACCTAACCTAACCTAACCTAACCTAACCTAACCTAACCTAACCTAACCTAACCTAACCTAACCTAACCTAACCTAACCTAACCTAACCTAACCTAACCTTTTTTTTTTTTTTTTTTTTTTTTTTTTTTTTTTTTTTTTTTTTTAACCCAGGGAATGCTTGATGCATACCAAGGCCCAGAAGGGGCCTTGGTTATGTGGGACTCGCCCGTCCGCCTTTCCATCTCCCACCAACTATATGGGGACGCCATTGTCCCCAGTCGGCTGCCTTGGCTACTACCCCAAGGCTGGAAGGGGTGAGACGGAGGGGGATACCCACTAAACCCTGGAGGACATCTACCGAATCAGGTGAGGCCACGGTGCCTATCCCTGGGGAATTAAACCGCGGGGCTCACCCGGCGACCCGTGTGGCTGCGCGCGCCGACCCGGGGGCCGGCGCGCGCAGTCACACGGGCGCAACGCGACGACGCGACAACAAGGTACCTCAGAGGGAGGACACCACTAAAGGCTACGCAGCCCAGAAGGGGCCACGCAACCCAGCGCCCCTTGGGCACTCTAGGGGGGGTGAGGGGGGTAGAGTCCCCCACCCAAACTCAGCATGCACACCCGCAACAGCGAATGTGCACACTACTAACCTTGGCCGCGGGAGAAGCCCGCAACCAAGGGCCCTAAGAGCTCTAAGCTCAGGGAGGAGAGCGACGTTATACCGCCGCCCTCGACCCTCCCGCCGCCGGCTGCCCGGCACTCGCCCTCACTGGCGACCCCTTGCTCCCCCTCTCTCTCAAGGGTGGGGGGGCGGCTTTAGTGCCGTCCCCGGCTCCCCCACTCTCCGCCGGTTGCCCGGCCTCGCCCAGCCTTGCCGGCGACTCCTCCTCCTCCATGGGCGATTCGCCCTCTCTCGCCGCAGGTGGGGCCCGCGGCCACGGGGCCCACTTCGCCTTCATCTTGGGAGGACGGCAACTCCTCCCCCCCATGTGATGTTCATGGGGAAGTCCCGCCTCCTTACAAACGCCGCAACAGGCCTTTCCCGCCCCGCATTCGGCGGCCCTGTGCCCAGGGGTGCCGCATCTAAAGCACAGGGTGCCACGGCTGGCCTCCGAGCTACACGCGTAGCTCAGGTGGCCCACACCGTAGCACTTGAAGCACCTTGTGGGGCCCCTGTCTAGGACCTCAACCCTCAGCCTCCACCACCCCGTCACAATATGGCCGGCCTGCCTCAGCTGTATCGCTGCCGCGACCGGGAGCCGGACCACCACTGAGCCCAGACCAGTCGGTCCGACCCGCAACGCCCCCATGGACACTCGTTCTGGAGCGCAGCTCGTTGCCGCAGCAATCGAGTCGGCGATACGCCTCGTCACCCCCGCCTGCTCCGGGCTGAGGCCCACTAGCCGGACCTCGGCCATCCGGCACGGCCTTTGCACCTCCACACCCTCCGGCACCTCCCCCCTGATCCGGTCCGCCAAGGCGTCGGCCACCTGGCCGCTGGACTCGCCCGGGACCTCCAGCAATCTACCCCCTGCTGCAGCCTGCCGCATTTGGATGCCCCGCAACCCAAACTCCTTCTCCAAGTCAATGGCCGCCATGGCACCCTCCATTACCGAGCCAATGGTAAGCCCTCTCGCCGCCGCCTCTGGTCCCAGTTTGACCACAACTGCGGACGACCTCGGCAGCTCCATCTTGGGGGGGGGCCTCGCCCCCTGCGTCCTCCTCTGCTCTTTTCCTCCCGCGGGCGGGGCCTGGTCGGTCGCGGTCTTAGCCCTCCTGGCCTTAGCCCTAGCCTTCCTTGAGGCAGCGGGCCTCCACTCAGCCGGCAGAACGGCGGTTTTCTCCTTCGGGGGGGCAGGGGCTCCCTGGGCTCCAGCCGCCACCCGGGCGTAGCTCGTCCCTACCCTCGCTGCGTCGCTCTCCCGCGGCGGTCCCCCAGGGGCCTCAGCTGGGAGGCGCCTCTCGATTTTATCGAGGCGCTCTCCCAGCGACTCCAGCACCTCCTTCTTTAGTGCCGACACCACTTCCTTTAGAGTGGGAGAGTCCTCCACCCCGCCGGTGGCAGGTTTGGGCACCTGCTGCGCCTCCTTCAACGCCTCCTTCAACGCCTCGACCTCGGCCTGTACGGACTCCATTTCTCGGCGGAGCCGCCCGTTCTCCTCCCTGAGGCGATCTAAGGCCTCGCCCTTAGCCTGCAACTCCTTTATTTCCTCTTGGAGTCGTTCCTCCCCCCTCTCGAGAGACATACACTCCTCCTCAGATTCCCCCAATTTTTCGATGATCACCGCCAGACACCCCCGAGCAATGCAATTATACCTCTCCGCCGCCCCCGCCAGATAGACCCTCTTGGCGGTCGCATCTATCTCCTCCAGGGCCAATTCTGCCGCCAAAATCACATCACACAACGGCGTCGACTCTCTAATGGCATCCCTCACCTCGACCATGGTCTTGGAAGAACCATTCTCCCAGAACCCCTCGCGAAGCGGCCAATCCGTTATGTCGGGCTCCTCGACCCGATCGACCTTTCTGGCCTTGCCCTTCGCCTTGCTCTTGGCAGGTTTGCCCGATTTGTCGGACCCACCACTACTCGTGGAGTCCACTCGCGCGTCAGCTAGGGACCGCTTACGCGTCTCCTCCACTAAATCCACTACCATCTTGGAGACCTCCTCATCCTCCTCAGGCACAGACTCCCTCGTTCCGGAACCACTTCCTTGCATCACCTCGGCCACCCGGTCGGAACGACCGGCGCCACCACCACCGGGCACCGCCGGCTCCACGCCGCCCGAGCCATTAGCCCGAGCGGACGCTTCACCGGACGCGTCCCCGGCATCTCCGCCCTTCCCGGGCCCACCACGAACACCGCCCCCCTTGGGCACACTCCCCCGACTCCTTCCAGAGGCATCACTGGTCCCTGAGGCCTGGTCGCCTACCTCAGGGCAGTCATCGGTGACAGACTTCACACGTGGAGGCCCGGATACCCCCACGCGCCGGGTGCTAGCCGGATCGCAGCGCAAAATCTTCTTCATTGGTGTACCTTTCATATTGTTTGGAAAAGAAAGGTTTACCATCCCCTGGTCGCTAATGGGTGGGCTGTTAGAGCCGCCCACCAACCCGTCCGAGGACGGGCGCCCGACGCCGCGCCCCGCAACGCCGGAACCTTTGCCCTAAGCGGCGCCCAGAAGGGGCGCCGAACTACCCCGTTCCCCCCCGTGTATCGACGCCCAGAAGGGGCGCCGACTACCCCAAACCCCCCCCGTGTGACGACGCCCAGAAGGGGCGCCGTCAAAACTCCCCTCAAAGCCGCTCAAGAGTGAGCGGCGAGCGTGCGACCCAGAGTGGGCCGCACGTGGAGATCCCCCCCGCAGGTCCGAGTGACCCGCTGTGCGGTCCAGAAGGGACGCGCGTTGAAGGGGGTGCGATGCCCAGAAGGGGCACCACCTACTTTATTCGGCGCCCAGAAGGGACGCCAGGGATTAGCATAAGGCCCCTTGTCCCACGCTGAACGTGGGCCGAGAGGCCTTACCCCAGGGTGCACCACGAGGAGGTTCCCAATTTGCACCCCAACCTAACCTAACCTAACCTAACCTAACCTAACCTAACCTAACCTAACCTAACCTAACCTAACCTAACCTAACCTAACCTAACCTAACCTAACCTAACCTAACCTAACCTAACCTAACCTAACCTAACCTAACCTAACCTAACCTAACCTAACCTAACCTAACCTAACCTAACCTAACCTAACCTAACCTAACCTAACCTAACCTAACCTAACCTAACCTAACCTAACCTAACCTAACCTAACCTAACCTAACCTAACCTAACCTAACCTAACCTAACCTAACCTAACCTAACCTAACCTAACCTAACCTAACCTAACCTAACCTAACCTAACCTTTTTCTTTGTTTTAGTCGGAGAAAATGCTTCTCTGCACTGGCATGGGGCCTCCTGAGGATGGTGAGAACCCCATGCACTGTCCGGGGCTGGAACCCATATGTCCCCACCCGCCCCCCCGTGGGGGAAACGGGTGAGTAAGGACATATGGGCCCGACCCGGTAAAAGAACCGACATCTGCCACCTGGAACGTATTGCGGCGCCGCGGTACCGTCGGTTTGACACGCTCCGCGAGCGCCGCACGCCGCGGACCCAGTCTGACCTGGGTCCCCCGCTCCCCACGGAGCAGTCTGGCAGATACAGACTGCTCCCAAACGGGAGGAGGCCCGTGCAATGCGGCCCAATGCTCCTCAACACTGGACCGCTGGCCCTCCTCAGGGAAGGATAGCCCCCCCCTTTCCGCTTCTTCCTTGTGCAGGACCAAGGCCCCACGTGTGGAATCATGGTCCCACACAACCCCACGTGTGGAATCATGGTCCCACACAAGGATCCCGCCGGACCGTGACCCTATGCTGCCATAGGGAGCAAAGCCCGGACCGCAGACCCCCGATGTTCCGGGTCATGCAGGAGAAGGGGCGGCACAAGTGCCACCCTTACTCCCCCTCTCCGCCGGTTGCCCGGCACTCGCCCTCACTGGCGACTCCCACCCGATCATGAGGGAGGAGGGCGGCATTAGTGCTACCCTCGACTCCCTCGCCCGCCGCCGGTTGCCCGGCAACGTCCGGCCCTGCCGGCGATTCCGCCACCTCCATGGCACTCTCCCTAGCCGCAGGTGGAGCCCGCGGCCATGGAGCCCACTTGGGCCTCGTCGTCGGAGGACGACAGGTCCTCCCCCCCATGTGGTGTGTGTGCGGGAGCCCAGCCTCCTTGCACACACCACAGCTCGCCCTCTCGACCCCGCACTCGGCAGCCCTGTGCCCAGGGGCACCACACCTGAAACACAGGGCGCCACGGCTGGCCTCCGAGCTACAAGCGTAGCTCAGATGGCCCACACCGTAGCACCTGTAGCACCGTGTGGGGCCCCTGTCCAGGACCACGACCTGCACCCTCACCCACCCCATCACCACGTGGCCCGCCCGAGCCAGATGGCTCGCCGCGGCGGCCGGAAGCCGCACCATCGCGGAGCACAGGCCAGCCGGCCCGGTCCGCAGCTGTCCCACCGTCACCCGCTCGGCGGCGCAATTCGTGGCGGCCGCAATCGCCTCCGCGATGCGCTTAGCCCCGTCCGCCATTTCCGGGGTGAGGCCGACTAGCCGGACCTCGGCCATCCGGCACGGCCTTCGGACCTCCACCCCCTCCGGCACAGCCCTCCTAATCTGCTCCGCCAGGGCGTCCGCAACGGGGCCGCTGGACTCCCCCGGAATCTCCAGCAGCCGGCCGCCAGCCGCGGACTGCCGCACCCGAACTCCCCGCAGCCCGAGCTCCCCCAGATTGACGCCGGCCATAGCTCCGTCGAGCACCGCGCGGTAGGTCAGCCCCCTCTCAACTGCCTCCGGCCCCAGCGTCACTGAGACGGCAGATGACTGCGGCAGCTCCACCCTGGGGGGGGGCCTCGCCCCCTGCGACCTCCTCCGCTCTCCTCCTCCCGCAGGCTTGGCCTGGTCGGTCGCGGCCTTGGCCCTCCTGGCCTTTGCCCTGGCCTTCCTCGACGTGGCAGGAACCCACTCGGCCGACGGAACGGCGGTTTTCTCCTTCGGGGGGGGGGCTGGGGCACCGGGGGGTCCTGCAGCAACCCCGGCATAGCTCGCCCCAGCCCTCGCTGCATCGCCCGCCAGCGGCGGCCTTGCGGGGGGCCCAGCTGAGAGGCGCCTCTCGATGGTATCGAGGCGCCCTCCCAGCGACTCCAGCACCTCCCTCCTCAGGGTCTCTACCACCTCTTTTAGGGTAGGGGAGTCCTCGCTCCCCCGGCTGGTGAGCGGCTCAGGCGCCGGCTTCTCCTTCTTCATCGCCGCGAGCTCGGCCCGCACAACCTCCATTTCGCGGCGGAGCCGCCCATTCTCCTCTTTTAGGCCCCCGAGGGACCCGACCACTATCCGCATCGCCTCCATTTCACGGCAGAGCCGCGCATTCTCCTCCTTGAGGCAATCTATCCTGGCCGTCAGATCCTCCACGTCACGTCCAAGCTGCTTCTTCTCCTTCCAGAGGCTCCGGGCTTTCTCATAACGCTCAGTCTGGTCCTCAAAGAGTGAGCACGCACACCCCTCGACAACCAGGGCCAAGTCGTCCGTGTCGCTGGACGGACAGCCGGAGCGGGCGATGCCCTTCATCAAACCCAACGACCTGAGTATCGTTAGGTGCACCTCCTCCCACGACGTCTTTCGCAGGGCATCGCCGATATCTTCGACGTCCTTAACTGTGCCGTCCGCCGTATACGCCAAGGAGAGCGGCCAGTCCTTCCCAGCCACTTGGGCGCGCCAATTCTCCTGTGGCTCCTCGATAGCGCCCTTCTTGGGGGCGGGAGCACCCCCTCCAGAACTCCCGCTGGAGTCGACCCTGGACAGCGCACGCTTGCGCCTCTCCTCCGCCGGGTCCACCTCCATCAACCCCACCACGGCCGCCCGGTCGGAACGACCGGCGCCACTGCCACCGGGCACCGCCGGTTTCACGCCGCTCGAGCCATTAGCCCGAGCGGGCGCTTCCCCGGACGCGTCCCCGGCCATCACGTCCTTCCCGGACACACCACACACACCACCCCTCTTGGGCAACTCCCCACTCTGAGCACCAGTAACATGTGCCACTGCAGGAGCCTGGTCTCGAACTCCTGCAGGGCCTTCGGTAGTACATTTCCCACACGAAGCCCCGGGTAGCTTCGTGCGCCGGGCGCCAGCCGGATCACATGGCATACTTTCCTTTATTTTCGACCTTTTCATATTTTGTCGGAAATAAAGGTTTCCATCCCCTTTTGTTGGTCGCTAGGGGGTGGGCTGTCTGCCGCCCACCAACCCATCCGAAGATGGGCGCCCGTCGCCGCGCCCCGCAACGACGGTACCTTTGCAGTGAAACGGCGCCCAGAAGGGGCGCCGAACTACCCCAAACCCCCCCGTGTAACGGCGCCCAGAAGGGGCGCCGGCTACCCCAAACCCCCCCGTGTTTCGGCGCCCAGAAGGGGCGCCGACTACCCCAAACCCCCCCCGTGTGACGACGCCCAGAAGGGGCGCCGTCAAAACTCCCCTCAAAGCCGCTCGAGAATGAGCGGCGAGCGTGCGACCCAGAGTGGGCCACACGTGGAGATCCCCCCCGCAGGTCAAAGTGACCCGCTGTGCGGTCCAGAAGGGACGCGCGTTGAAGGGGGTGCGATGCCCAGAAGGGGCACCACCTACGTTATTCGGCGCCCAGAAGGGACGCCAGGGATTAGCATAAGGCCCCTTGTCCCACGCTGAACGTGGGCCGAGAGGCCTTACCCCAGGGTGCACCACCTAACCTAACCTAACCTAACCTAACCTAACCTAACCTAACCTAACCTAACCTAACCTAACCTAACCTAACCTAACCTAACCTAACCTAACCTAACCTAACCTAACCTAACCTAACCTAACCTAACCTAACCTAACCTAACCTAACCTAACCTAACCTAACCTAACCTAACCTAACCTAACCTAACCTAACCTAACCTAACCTAACCTAACCTAACCTTTTTTTTTTTTTTTTTTTTTTTTTACCCAGGGAATGCTTGATGCATACCAAGGCCCAGAAGGGGCCCGAGTTATGTGGGACTCGCCCGTCCGCCTTTCCATCTCCCACCAACTATATGGGGACGCCATTGTCCCCAGTCGGCTGCCTTGGCTACTACCCCAAGGCTGGAAGGGGTGAGACGGAGGGGGATACCCACTAAACCCTGGAGGACATCTACCGAATCAGGTGAGGCCACGGTGCCTATCCCTGGGGAATTAAACCGCGGGGCTCACCCGGCGACCCGTGTGGCTGCGCGCGCCGACCCGGGGGCCGGCGCGCGCAGTCACACGGGCGCAACGCGACGCGACAACAAGGTACCTCAGAAGGAGGACACCACTAAAGGCTACACAGCCCAGAAGGGGCCACGCAACCCAGCGCCCCTTGGGCACTCTAGGGGGGGTGAGGGGGGTAGAGTCCCCCACCCAAACTCAGCATGCACACACGCAACGGCGAAATGTGCACACTACTAACCTTGGCCGCAGGAGAAGCCCACAGCCAAGGACCCTACGAGCTATGAAGCTCAGGGAGGAGAGCGACGTTACACCGCCGCTCTCGACCCTCCCGCCGCCGGTTGCCCGGCCTCGCCCTCACTGGCGACCCCTACCCGCTCTTGAGGGAGGAGGGCGGCTTTAGTGCCACCCTCGGCTCCCCCACCCTCCGCCGGTTGCCCGGCTACTTCCGGCATTGCCGGCGACTCCGCCACCTCCATCATTTTCTCTCCGGCTGCGGGAGGAGCCCGTGGCCAGGGAGCCCACTTTGGCCTCGTCGTCGGAGGACGGCAGGACCTCCCCCCCATGTGGTGTTCGTGCGGGAGCCCAGCCTCCCTGCACACACCACAGCTCGCCCTCTCAACCCCGCACTCGGCGGCCCTGTGCCCAGGGGCGCCACACCTAAAACACAGCGTGCTACGGCTGGCCTCCGATTTGCAGGCATAACTTAGATGCCCCACGCCGTAGCACCTGTAACAACGCTGTGGGCGCCTCTCAAGGACCACAACCTGCACCCTCACCCACCCGATAACGACGTGGCCGGCCCTCTCCAAATGCTTCGCCGCCGCGACCGGGAGCCGGACCACCGCGGAGCACAGGCCAGTCGGGCCCGTTCGCAGCGGCCCCACGGTCACCTGCCCTGCCACACACTGCGTTGCGGCCGCGATCGCCTCTGCGATGCGCATTGCGCAGTCCTCCATTTCCGGAGTGAGTCCAGCAAGCCGGACCTCGGCCATCCGGCACGGTCTGCGGACCTCCACTCCCTCCGGTACAGCCCTGCTGATCCGCTCCGCCAACGCGTCGGCCACCGGGCCACTGGCCTCCCCTGGTACCTCCAGCAGCCGTCCTCCCGCAGCGGACTGCCGCACTCGGACACCTCGTAGCCCGAGCTCCTCCAGGCCGATACTGGCCATGGCACCCTCCAGCACCGTGCGGTAGGTGAGCCCCCTCGCTATCGCCTCTGGCCCCAACGTCACGGAAACCGCGGACGACTGTGGCACCTCCAGCCTGGGGGGGGGCCTTGCCCCCTGCCTCCTTTTCGGCTCTCTGCTTCCTTCATGTGGGGCCTTGTCCGCCGCGGCCTTGGTCCTTCTGGCCTTGCGCTTGCCCGCCTTCGAGGCAGCGGTCTCCCACTGCCCTGCCGACACAGTCTGTCCCTTCAGGGGAGCTCCAGGGGCGCCATGGGGTCCAGCGACCGCTCCGGCGTAACTCGCCCCTGCCTTCGCCGCATTGCCTGCCGGCGGCGGCGGCCCCCTAGGGGGCTCGGCCGAGAGGCGCCTCTCAATGGCATCGAGGCGCCCTCCCAGGGACTCGAGAACCTCCCTCTTAAATGTCTCGAGCAGAACCTCCACGCCTAGTTGGGGGCTGGGGGTGGGGGGGGAGGGGGGAGGAGGGGGGGGCGTCTGTGCGGCCGTCCTCAACGCCGTAACCTCCCGCTGCAACTCCCCGATCTGCCTCTCTAGGGCCTTCTCCCGCTCCTCCCACTCCTTGTAACTTTCTGCCTCGATCTGCGCGTTCCGCTCCATTGCCGCCATTATAGTGTCGACCGCCTTCTCCGCCTCCTTGATCTTCTCGCAATCGACCTCAAAGTCCAACTCGATCTCCGCGAGTGTGTGGATTACAACTACGCGGCCCTCCTCCGCCCTATCCACCAACTCCTGGCGCGTCAGGCCGACAAGCTCATCCCAGTACCTCAACAGGAGTTCAGACCCCCTTCGCACCGTTACCTTCTTTGCAGCGGGGGGCCCCACGCTGTAGACGCTGCCGCCACTTGAGTCAGCCTCTGCAGCCGCCAACGTGCGCTTACGCGTCTCCTCGACGATGTCTACCACCATCTTGGAGATCTCCGGGTCCTCCTCGGACGTAGACCCACTCCCTTCGGAGTCGCTCCTCCGCCTCACCTCGGCCGCCCGGTCGGAACGACCGGCGCCACCACCACCGGGCACCGCCGGTTCCACGCCGCCCGAGCCATTAGCCCGAGCGGACGCTTCACCGGACGCGTCCCCGGCCTCTCCGCCCTTCCCGGGCCCACCACGAACTCCGCGCCTCTTGGGCACACTCCCCCGACTCCTTCCAGAGGCATCACTGGTCCCTGAGGCCTGGTTGCCTACCTCAGGGCAGTCTTCGGTGACAGACTTCACACGTGGAGGCCCGGATACCCCCACGCGCCGGGTGCTAGCCGGATCGCAGCGCAAATTCATCTTCTTATTGGAACCTTTCATTATAGTTTAGAAATCAAGGTTTCAATCCCCCTTGGTCGCTAATGGGTGGGCTGTTAGAGCCGCCCACCAACCCGTCCGAGGACGGGCGCCCGACGCCGCGCCCCGCAACGCCGGAACCTTTGCCCTAAGCGGCGCCCAGAAGGGGCGCCGAACTACCCCGTTCCCCCCCGTGTATCGACGCCCAGAAGGGGCGCCGACTACCCCAAACCCCCCCCATGTGACGACGCCCAGAAGGGGCGCCGTCAAAACTCCCCTCAAAGCCGCTCAAGAGTGAGCGGCGAGCGTGCGACCCAGAGTGGGCCGCACGTGGAGATCCCCCCCGCAGGTCAGAGTGACCCGCTATGCGGTCCAGAAGGGACGCGCGTTGAAGGGGGTGCGATGCCCAGAAGGGGCACCACCTACTTTATTCGACGCCCAGAAGGGGCGCCAGGGATTAGCATAAAGCCCCTTGTCCCACGCTGAACGTGGGCCGAGAGGCCTTACCCCAGGGTGCACCACGAGGAGGTTCCCAAATTTGCACCCCAACCTAACCTAACCTAACCTAACCTAACCTAACCTAACCTAACCTAACCTAACCTAACCTAACCTAACCTAACCTAACCTAACCTAACCTAACCTAACCTAACCTAACCTAACCTAACCTAACCTAACCTAACCTAACCTAACCTAACCTAACCTAACCTAACCTAACCTAACCTAACCTAACCTAACCTAACCTAACCTAACCTAACCTAACCTAACCTAACCTAACCTAACCTAACCTAACCTTTTTTTTTTTTTTTTTTTTTTTTTTTTTTTTTTTTTTTTTTTTACCCGGTGTAATCCTTGCTTATGGATTCCAGCCTCCAGAAGGGAGACTGGATATGTGGGACTCTCCCGTCCCCCTTTCCACGACGTTATCGTCGGGCGAGAGGGAGGGGCCTACCCACTAATCACCGGGGGACCAAACTCCGAAAGCATAAGGCTTGAGGTGGCGGCCACGGGACCTGACCACGGGGGTATTACCTCGCGGTGCCACCCCGTCGCCGTGTGTTGGCCTATAATCGCTGCCTGGCAGCCATTACGCGCCAAGACACGGCGACTACGCGCACGCGGCACAACACGAACCAGCCCATTTAGAGGGCAGACACAAAAGACACAGACAGACATGCCCGGCTTTCCCGGGCATGCGGACACAACACAACCCAATTTCGCAGGACACGACACAACACATGACGAGAACATGCCCACGTCTTCGCAGGCATGCGCACAGGACAACCACGATTTACCAGTGCAGGACTCCGTTTGTGGTCGCTCCGAATCAGCGGGAGACACGACGACCTCAACCAGTTGGTCATCTAGTCGTCCCGCCGCTCATCACCGCTTCCCGGAGTCTCGCACCAGTCCTACAAAGACACATAAGAATACGAACAACCACAACGAAAAACACAATGACAGAAAACACAACGCAACACAACACAGACCCTATTTGCTGGCGCGGGGCTCCCCGCATCCGCTCCGAGCAACCCGCGCCCCCATTTGGGGGGACGCTTCGTTGCTCATCATGGCTTCTGCATAAAGCCTCCGTGCCAGCTCCCCAAAAGACGTCCACAATGACCCGCACATTTACTGGTGCGTGACCCCCACCGTGTCCGCTCCGAGCCAGGGGACGCCCTCGGAAGAGCGCCCCGTGGCTCATCATGGCGTCCGCGTGGGGCCACGCACCAGGTCCATAAAGGACAACCCACAATACAAACACTAAACTACACGACCCAAAACAATACACAACACTCTACGCTGGACAGCACAGACAATGCTGCCCATCGCGCCCAACATTTAAAACGAATTTTGTGGGCACTTGGGGTGATATGGCGACATATCCATGCCAGTGCCCACACATACATACTAAATCCTAACAACAACCTATGCTAACACAAAACATAAAACATCGGGCGTCCGGCTGGACAGGACGGAACCTGTCTTCCGCCGGACGCCCGGCATCACCCTATGGTGGATTGAGGTCGGCGTGCCTCCGACGCCGCCTCCCAGCCCTCCTCCTCCTCCTTGGCGCAGCGTTGGCGGATTCCTCCCGCTCGCGCTCGGCCTCCTCTTTGAGGCCCATGCACTCCGCGGCAAATCCGGCAACGGCTGCCCAACTCTCCGCACTCTCCGCCATTGCGGCGACCACATCGGGCAGAGTTGGAGTGCCTCTCCCCCCTAGGGCCAACTCCAACGTTCGCCTCTGTGGCGCGAAGGCACTACACAGCTCGAGGGTGTGCTGAGCTGTGTCCTCTTCTACTCCGCAATGGTGGCAGACCGGGGTCTCTTCCCTCCCGATCCTGTGCAGGTACGCACCAAAACACCCGTGTCCTGTCAGGAGCTGTGTCAGGTGGTAGGACACTGCTCCGTGTGGTCTGTCCAGCCACTTTTGTAGGACCGGGCGGATCGCCTCAATGGTGCGGGCTCCGGCTTCTGGGGTTATTAGCGTCTCCTCCCATTGCCACACCGCCATATCACGGGCTGCGCGCCTTGCCCCCTCAATCTCCGCTTGCGCGGGATTCTCCCCTCGAGCCCTCGCCTCTGCACGGAACACATATACTTCCGTGAGTATCCTGGCCTCAAGCTCCCAGGGGAGCATACCCCCTATGGCCGTGGCGGCCGTGAACGAGACGGTTCTGTAGCCCCGGATGGTTCGTATAGCCGCTGTCTTCTGCGGTCTGCGCAGGAGGGCGACGTTCTTCCGGGACAGGGCGTCCGACCAAACCGGGGCACCGTACAAGGCCATGCTCCTCAAAACTCCGGCGAAGAGCTTGCGGCAGTTATCCCCTGGGCCTCCCACGTTAGGCAAAAGCCTCGCCAGTGCCCTCGCCGCCCCCAATACTCTTGGAGCCAGACTGGCAAAGTGCGCCCCGAAATTCCACCGGCTGTCAAGTATAAGCCCCAGGTACTTGAGCTGGGGCGCCACTCTGATGGGCACACCATCCACACATATGTGGGCGTCTCTGGGGGGCCGGCCCCGGGGGCCATGAAATAGGATGGCCTCCGTTTTTGGCAACGCCACCTCCAGGCCTAGCAGCCTGATCCTCGCCACTATTAGTGTGGCGCCTTCAGATGCCCTCTGGGAGGCTTCCTGGTAGTCACGGCCCCTTGCCGTGACTAGGGTGTCATCCGCATAGCAGATGACACCCATCCAAGGGGGAAGACCCCCCCTTAGGACCCAGTTGTACCCTATGTTCCAAAGTAGTGGCCCCAGGACAGAACCTTGGGGCACACCACACACCATGTTGTGCGCACGAATCCGCGCCCCTCCCGGCTCTACAAAGAGGACGGATCTGTCCATAAGGTAGTCCCCGATGATCCTCCTCAGGTACCAGGGGACTCTGTGGAGCCTTAGCGCCTCGATTATCGCGCTGAAGGGGAGGGTGTTGAACGCATTGGCAATGTCGAGCGATATCGCCAACACCCTCTCCCCCCTCCCGATAGCCTCTTCCGTGGCCCTTTTTAGGGATATTATGGCGTCTACGGTGGACCTGCCACGCCGAAAGCCATACTGGGCATCCTCCAGATCTGGGCCCTCGCATCCCAGGTGTTGCGTGATGCGGCCCGCGATTATGCGCTCCAGAAATTTACCCGCCTCGTCGAGTAGAACGATGGGGCGGTAGGCCGCTGGCGAGTCGGGCGGGCGCCCCTCCTTTGCGAGGAGGCAGAGTTTCCCCATCTTCCAGATTTTGGGGAATCTGCCCTGCTGCAGGCAAGCGTCCAGCAGTTCCCTGAACCTGCCTCCGAGGTGGTCTAGGGCGAGCGCCAGCACCCTCCCGTGCACCCCGTCGGGGCCTGGGGCCTTCTTTTTAAGGCGGAGGCGGTCCACGGCCATCTCCATTTCCCCGTCCGTGACCCGCGGGATCGTCTGCGGGTCGACCTCAGCGTCATGTTCCGGGGCGACAAAGGGCGCCACCTCTAACACCCGGTCCGGGAATAGGGCGTCCACAACCCGGGACAGGAGCTCCGGCTGGAACGACTCGGTGGGGGGCGCAGGATTCCGCATCCGGTTTCTGACTGCACGGTATGGGCGCCCCCACGGGTCTCTGTCCAAGTCGGCCAGGAACTCTCCCCACGCCGCCTTCTTCGCCCTCATCACCTCCACCTTGAGGTCCCATCGCGCCACCTGGAGGCGACCGTACAACTCCGCCTCCTCCTCCGGGGTATGCCTCCTCCTCCGGCATCTTTGGTACAGCCGTCTCGCGAGGGCGCAGACGGCGCGGAGGCCGGCTATCTCCGCCGACCACCAGTAGACCGCGCGTTGCCGCGGTCGATCCCCAGCCCGGGGCATGGCGGCGTCACATATCCGGGTCATTGACCCCCGGAATTCGACGGCCCACTGGTCCACGTCCATGTCGGCAGGGGGAGGCGGCAGCCAGCCCTCTATTAGTGCCGCCTCAGATGCAGCTTCCCTGTCCAGCTTTGTGAGGGCCCACCTCTTGAAGCGGGCCGTGCGGACGCCCTGCTGGGGAGTAAGGCCGGTGTTTGGGGGGCCGGATACCCTGAATGACACATAGAGGTGATCACTCAGGGTCTCCTGGTCCAGTACCTCCCAGTTTGTAACGCGAGAGGCTATGGCGGGGGTGGCGAACGTTATGTCCACTATGGACTCCCCCTGCCATCTCACGCACGTGCTCACGGCCCCCCTGTTGAGGACTACGAGCCCGGCCTCGACCAAAAAGTCCTCCACAACCTCACCCCTGCTGGTGGTCGCAGGGCAGCCCCAGGACCGGGACTTGGCGTTGATGTCGCCGGCAATGATGACTTGGAGCGGCGCAAGTCTGCGGACAACCTCTTGCAGCCTCCCCACGTAGGCCTCAAAATCACTGAGGTACCGGTTGGGCGAAAAGTAAACCCCAACCAGTGCAATGCCTTCCCATTCCACCGCCACATACCCCTCCCCCCGCTCTCGCAGGGTCAGCGGAACCGTATTGGAGACGGCCGGAGTTGTGATTACCACCTTCCCATCTGTTGATCCTATCCAGTTTTGCCGCGCAGGGATGGAATACGGTTCCGCTGCTATGGCCACATTAGCCCCTAACGCCGCCATTTGGTGGACCATGAGGTCCTGAGCGTTGGCGGCGTGATTGAGGTTTGCTTGGAGGAAGACCTTAGGGCGTGCTGACATTTGGTCCCGTTACAGCTTCCTCCGTGTCCATCGGCGCTACGCGCTCCCTCACCACTGGGGGGGCCCTTGTCCAAGGGGCTCTCTTTGGCTTGATGATGGGGGGCCTGCATGTCCTTCCGCCAAGCCGGTGTACATGCGGGAGCCCCGCCTCCTTGCAGACGGCGCAGCAGGCCTTATCCGCTTCGCAGTCCGCCGCCTGGTGCCCTGGGGTGCTGCATTTGTAGCACAGGGTGCTACGGTCAACTTTGGAGTCACAATTGTGTTTGGTGTGACCCACGCCGTAGCACCTGTAACAGCGAACCGGTAGTGTCTCCAGGGCTACCACCCGGACCTGTACCCAACCCACAACTATACGGCCCGCGTTGGCCAGGATTTTGGCCTGCGCAACTGGGAGCCGAACCAACATGGAGTTGGACCCCCATGGCCCGGCTCGGATCTCTCCCAGCACGATCATTTCTGGCGGGCACCCGGTCCTTGTAGCGATGGCCGCCTTCACATCTTCGGGTTTGACCCCATCGTTGAGGCCCACCAGTCGGAGCTCCGCCTTCCGATAGGGCCTGGCCACCTCCGCCTCCTCCGCAATAACCTCCCGGATCTTGGCCGCCAGCGCGTCCGCCGTGGGCCCACTAGCCGCGCCCGGGATTTCAAGCTTGCGGCCCCCGGCCGCGGTGTTCCGCATTCGCACCGCCTCTAAACCCAGGTCCTTCAAATTTATCGCGCCCGTCGCCTTCTCCATTACGGACGCGTACGTAGCGCCCTTTGCCGCGGCCTCAGGTTTCAAGGTGATGGTGACAACCGAGGACCGCGGCAGAACCAGCTTCACCGCGGGAGCAGAACCCGCGGTGGCCGTCTTTTTTGGGGCTTTGGCAGCCCGGGCAGCCTTCCTCGCCCTCTTCTTGGCGCTCCTGGAGATGTTCGTTCTCCATTCAACTGCCGGGGTACTGGCGGCCGCTGCCAGGGCAGGGGAGGCCGAGCGCACGTGCGGCGCAACCCTGCTGGGGGCTCTCTGATTAAGTGGCGGATTCTCCCACACTGTCACGCCCTCTTCGACTTCTACCGGGGGGGCCTGGCGGGCTCTGGGAGGCCCAGCAGCCGCCTTGGCGTAACTAGCCCCTTCCCTTCCCACCTCATGCGCCAACGGCGGCCTCCTGGGGGGATCATATGGGGTGCGCCTCTCCATCTCTTCCATACGTGCGTTGAACATTCCCCCAAGGGTCTCAAACATCTCCCTCTTGAAGGACTCCAGTGCCCCCTCCAGGGAGACGGCCACCTCCCTCTGGACGTCCGTGCCCTTTTTACGGGACGCCCTGGACTCCTGCTGCAGGTCTTTTACGGCCTTGACCTCGGCGCGCAGCAGCTCCACCTCGCGGCGGAGCCTTTCATTTTCTTTCTGGAGTTTTTTCGCCTCGTCAGATGCGGACATCTCCTTGAGGGACTCCAGACACGCAACCATGGACTTGATGCCGTCATTTATGTCCCTCCTGACGGTCCCCTTGAGCTGGCTGGAGACGTGGACAGAGTATTGTACCGCGTTTAGACTTTGAGTCGCTTTCTCAAGGATCTCCTGCTTGGACTTCATCACCATGTCGGCCCTGATGATGGCCATGTCCCTACAACGGAGGGTTTTGTTTGCCAGTTGCTCCCTCTCCATTTCCACGTCCTTACGGTAGGACCTTCCCTCCTCCCTATTAATGATTGCAGGGGGTGGGGCTTCCATTTCCTCATCCTCCTCAGTCTCGCCCTCTGCAGAGTACTGCACCACCCTTTCGGCCTCGGCGAGATCGGTCGAGGTGCCCGACTTCTCCTTCCGCTGGACATCTACGTTCTTTTCAAGGGCAACCTTTTTGGCCTTTGACTTTGGGCCCGGCTTGCTCAGTCTGGTCTTGGTCGACTCCTCGAAACCGTCACTGGAGTCAATTCTGGAATCGGCGAGGCAGCGTTTTCTGGAGTCCTCCACCACTTTCTCCACGTATTTCTTCGTTTTCGGGTCATCTTCGCCTTCGGACCCCTCCGATGCAGTATCAACCAGCTTCATTCGGTTTTGGTTCTTCTGGCCTTCGCTGGCTGATCTCTCCAGTTTTTTGGGATTTAGTGATAGATTGAACCTCATCTTCACCTTCCTTCCCCTTCCAGACACATTGCCGGTCTCTAGGGCCTGGTCGCCTACCCTAGAGGGGCCTTCAGTAGTAGACTTATCACCAACCGGCCTGGTTACCGGTTGGCGGCGGGCGTCAGCCGCATCATATGACGCACTTCCAGGGGCATCACCGACACCTGAGGCCTGGTTGCCTACCTCAGGGCGGTCTTCGGTAACAAATTTCCCACTCGCAGGCCCGGGTACCTGCGAGCGCCGGGCGTCAGCCGGATCGCATGACATCGTTTTATCGGTGTCGGACATTTTCATTAAAAGGGGTAGCAATTTCAGGGTTGCAATCCCCCTGGTCGCTAGGGGGTGGGCTGTAAGCCGCCCACCAACCCGTCCAGAGACGGGCGCCCGTCGCCGCGCCCCGCAACGACGGCACCTTTGCATGAAGCGGCGCCCAGAAGGGGCGCCGAACTACCCCGATCCCACCCCGTGTAACGACGCCCAGAAGGGGCGCCGTCAAAACTCCCCTCAAAGCCGCTCGAGAGTGAGCGGCGAGCGTGCGACCCAGAGTGGGCCGCACGTGGAGATCCCCCCCGCAGGTCCGAGTGACCCGCTGTGCGGTCCAGAAGGGACGCGCGTTGAAGGGGGTGCGATGCCCAGAAGGGGCACCACCTACGTTATTCGGCGCCCAGAAGGGACGCCAGGGATTTGCATAAGGCCCCTTGTCCCACGCTGAACGTGGGCCGAGAGGCCTTACCCCGGGGTGCACCACGAGGAGGTTCCCAAATTTGCACCCCAACCTAACCTAACCTAACCTAACCTTTTTTTTTTTTTTTTTTTTTTTTTTTGATTATCCTGGGGGAAATGCATTACGCATACCCGGGGCCCTCGCGTGGGGGCCCGCCCGGGTTATGTGGGACTCTCCCCCCAACTCCCGCTTCCCCGTCCAGGCCCTGCGGCCTCGGCGGGGATTCGGGAGGAGGGGGGCATACCCACTAAAACCACCCAGTTATGCCCTCGTGCCCGGCAGCAAGCGAGTGCCGGGGCGGGACCATGTTAGCAATCGCCGCCCCAACCCCCATGACCGGTGGGACCAGTTGTCCCTCAATCAAGGCGACATAAGCTGCCGCCGCTGCCCCTTGGGACTCGACCTCCGGCCATTAGGCCTAAAAATCGTCCGAGAAAAACTCGCCGGAATCGAAGGATTCGGAGTCGGAGGGACGAAACCTCCCGACTCTCCGGGGTGGGCGCTTCTTCCGGGGGGGGCGCGACCTGACGGTCTCGTCCGAGGGCGCGTCATCGTCGGTCGCATCTGTCTTCCGGGGGGAGCGCGACCTGACGGTCTCGTCCGAGGGCGCGTCATCGTCGGTCGCATCTGCCACCTCCTCATAGTCCTCCCCCAAGCCTCTCCCTGTGCCTCTCGCCGGAGAGGCATTGGGGTTAGAGGTCGAGGGACCAGCTAGAGGGGGAGTCGGGGTCAGCGAGGCACCTGCCTCCAGCATCTCCACTTCGTCCACTGTTTCGGGCCGCCGCTGCGACACGGCCTTAGCAGACGGGCGCGCATCCGGTTTGGCGTCCCGCCCCCTTTTTACAGGGGGGGCGCACTTCCTGCTTCCCATCACATGGGCCGCCGGCTTTCCCGCATCTGCACAGACCGCACAGTGCGGCACGATCTGGGTGCACGCCACCATTTTGTGCCCCGGGAGGCCGCAGCGGAAGCAGGCCTCGCTGCGGTCAGCTTCCACGGGGCATCTTAGTCTGGCGTGACCCACGCCCATGCACCTGAAGCAGCGCAGGGGGCGTGGGTCAAGTAGGGTCACCAGAGGCGCCGACCAACACACCGGCAGCCTCTTTGCCGTCAACAGGCTCTGTGCCGCCTTTATCGGGCAGCGCACCGGAGCCGAGAACGAGCCATTTGGGCCGGCTCGAATATTCCCCACCCTAACCCGATCTTTCGGGCAGCCACCTCTGGAAGACACAGCCTCCACAATGTCTTCCGCCGTGACGACGTCGTCAAAGCCCGACAGGCGCACCTCCGCGCATTTTTCGGGCCTGACGACCGTCACGTCTTCCTGGAGGACCTCTCTGACTCGTTCGGCCAGCCGGTCTGCCGTCTCCGCACTATTGGCCCCTGGGACTTCCAGGAGGCGGGCACCAGTCTGGGATGTCCTTGACCTCAGCCCGGCCTTAATCCCAAGCTCGACCAGAGAGATCGAGCCCTTTGCCCTCCTGATAATGTCGGCGTAGGTCACCCCACGCTCGACCGCCTCGGGGGTCAACTTAATTACCACCGCCGTTGAGCGTGGGCACTTAAGTCGCCTTTTTCTCCTCTTCCCCTTGCCCGGCGCCGCTGGAGCGGGCTGGGGAGGGGGCGCTGTTCCAGGGGCAGGTAGGCGACCCGTGGTCGCAGCCGCTGCCGTGGTCGACTGACCCTTCCTTCGCCGCCGGCCGGTAGCCGTCGTCCAAGCCTCTTCGCCTGCGGGGGGCGTCGAGGTCCAGCTGGTGGTCTGCTGGGGTGGTGATGTGAAGGGGTTGGCGGGGGGTCCCGTCCTGGGGTGTTGGACATTCCTATGTCCAGTTGCCGGCGCAGGGAGGGGAGGGAACTCCTCCACCCTCACTTTTGCTCGCCCAGCCAAAGGCGGGCGCGTCCTCGCTAGAGGTGGGGCGCCGAGCGCCCGTGCCTCCAAGCCGTCTAGCCGGGAATTAATGGCCGCGATAGACACGCAAAGGGAGCTCTTCAGCTCCTTCATAGCGCCGAGGAATTGGGCCATCTCCGTCACAGGTTCCGAAGGAGGAGCAGGGGCATTCTCCACATGAGGGGACGAGCCTCTCCCGCCAGCCTCCCTCTTCAGGGCAGCCACTTCCTGCCGCAGCGCCTCCACTTCCTCAAGGAGCTTCGCGTTCGCGGAAGAGAGCCTCTCCGTGTCTTCCGATCTGCAGCGCGATGCCAGGTTTGACACCGCGCGCTGCAGTCCGTCTGTGGCGCTGTTGAGGGTGCGTTGGCATGCTCCATCGAGGCGTCCTGACCTCGCGGACACCTCTCGGATCGCCTGCGCGCACAACCGCCCCCTCTCCTGCACCTCCTCAGCCGATAGGCCATTGGGTTCCGCCGACCAAGGAACCTCTTCCTCGGTGGCTCTTTTTGCCGCCTCCTTTTTGGCGTCAGGGGCCTTGCGGGCCTCCTTCGCCTCCTTCTTTTTGGCCGCTTTGGCGGCACGTTTGGCCACGCGCTCGGCTCGTTGCCTGTCCGTTCTCTCCCGCATCTCCGCCACCTGTATCGGGAGGGTCAGCCCGGGCATGTCGTGTACATTATTCGCCACGAATTCGCCCATATCGCGAGCGAAGGTCGCGTAGGCGTACTCCTCATCGGCGGTGGTGTTACCCCATTCCGGGTCGCGCTCGAAGTCAGACACCGTGCGGTCGTCGTAGCCTGCTTTACGGATCGGTCTGGGAGTAGAGGTCTTCCCAGCCGTTCCCTTCCTTCCCCTACGGGCCGTCCCTATCTTCGCCCTGTTGGAAGCGGTCGACTCACAACCGGAGCTGTCGTCGGAGTCGACGCCCTCAATGTGCGGCCTTTTACGGCTGCCGCCGCCTTTCGGAATTCCGCTGGTCGAGCCAACGGACTCCCCTCCACTCTCCTGACCCTCTACTCTGCCACCACCCTCAGGGCAGTCCTCGGTAGCTGATTTAGCACCAACCAGCCCGGATACTGGTTGGCGGCGGGCGTCAGCCGCGTCGCACGACGATCTCCCAGTAACATAACTGGCACCTGAGGCCTGGTCGGGTACCTCAGGGCAGTCTTCGGTAGTCAATTTAACACATGGGGGCCCGGGTACCCCCATGCGCCGGGCGCTAGCCGGATCGCATCGCAAATTACTCTCTATTTCCGAACCTTGCATAGTGTTTCGGAAATAAAGGTTTCCATCCCCCTTTTGGTCGCTAATGGGTGGGCTGTTCGCCGCCCACCAACCCGTCCGAGAACGAACGGGCGCCCGTCGCCGCGCCCCGCAACGACGGAACCTTTGCGCTGAAACGGCGCCCAGAAGGGGCGCCGGACTACCCCATACCCCCCCGTGAATCGACGCCCAGAAGGGGCGCCGACTACCCCAAACCCCCCCCGTGTGACGACGCCCAGAAGGGGCGCCGTCAAGAACTCCCCTCAAAGCCGCTCTAGAGTGAGCGGCGAGCGTGCGACCCAGAGTGGGCCGCACGTGGAGATCCCCCCCGCAGGTCAGAGTGACCCGCTGTGCGGTCCAGAAGGGACGCGCGTTGAAGGGGGTGCGATGCCCAGAAGGGGCACCACCTACGTTATTCGGCGCCCAGAAGGGACGCCAGGGATTAGCATAAGGCCCCTTGTCCCACGCTGAACGTGGGCCGAGAGGCCTTACCCCAGGGTGCACCACGAGGAGGTTCCCAAATTTGCACCCCAACCTAACCTAACCTAACCTTTTTTTTTTTTTTTTTTGGATTGGGGAAAATGTGTTGTACACTGGCCATGCGCACCCAATGGGCTTGGGATGACGCATGGCACGGAGAGGGACTCGGGGCCACATGTCCCCACCCGCACCCATTCGCCCCCTCGTGAGGGAGCGGATGAGTCAGGTGAGTTAGGACTAGTGGCCCCACCCCATAAAAACCCCAATGCTTGCCCGCACACCGATAGCGGAACCCGGGGCCGCGTGAGCAATCTCCGGGAATCCGCCTACGGAATGGCCAGTCGGACCTGGCCACCTGCAGAGGTGGTGGGAGCCGGCAAGCGGGCTCCCACCCCGACGGGGATAGAGCGGTGCAATGCGACTAGGTAGCCCATCTATCTAGCCGCTGCTCTATCAGGGGGGGAAGAGGTTTCCCTCGACCCCCCCCTCCGCCTCTTCCCTGTGTGGGACCGCGGCCTCACGCGTGAGGCCGCGGTCCCACACAGGGAGTGCCACCAACTCGTGCGGCCTGTGCCGAGGCGCAGGAGCGTGAGTTGGTCTCCGCTCTAGTGGGTGGAGGGCAGCGTTAAACCGCCGCCCTCGACCCTCCCTCCGCCGGTTGCCCGGCCGTCGCCCTCTCCAGCGACCCTGCTACCTCCGCCGGTTGCCCGGCCGTCGCCCTCACCAGCGACCTCGTCTTCTCCGCCGGTTGCCCGGCCCTTGCTCTTATGGTGGAGGAGGGCGGCGTTAGTGCCGCACTCGACTCCCCCTCTGCCAGTTGCCATTGGTCCTCCTGACCCTCCGGCAACTCCCCCACCTCCATGGGCGCAACGCCCCTCCCAAGTGTCTCCCTCGTCCTCGCTCTTGGAGGACGACACCTCCATCCCCCCATGTGGTGGTCATGGGGGAGCCCCGCCTCCCTGCAGACACCGCAGTCTGCCTTTTCCGCCCTGCATACGGCCGCCTTGTGCCCCGGGGCGCCGCACCGGAAGCACAAGGTGCCACGGCTGGCCTCCGAGCTACAAGAGTAGCTTAGGTGGCCCACACCGTAGCACCTATAACACCTCAAGGGGCCCCGGTCCAGGACCTCTACCCGCACCTTTACCCAGCCGAGGGGGAAGTATTCCCGGTCCGCCAGTATTTTTGCCGCGGCAACCGGGAGCCGGACCATAATGGCGCCCCGTCCCGATGGCCCGACCCGGAGCGGCCCCACGGTCACCCGTTCAGCCCCGCAGCTCGTCTCTCTCACGACCGCCCTCCGGACACTCTCCTCCGCGTCCACCATGTCCGGGTTGATGCCCAAAAGCCGGATTTCGGCAAGCCGGACCGGCCTGCAAACCACCACGTCCTCCGATACCACCCCGCATAGCTTCTCCGCTAGCGCGTCAGCCAAGGGTCCGCTGGAGACGCCCTGGATCTCCAGTTTGCGTCCCCCCGCCGCGGTGTGCCGCACTTGCACGCCCTCCAGCCCGATGGCCTCCAGGTCGATTCTCTCCATCGCCCCTCCCAAGGCCGAGGCGTACGTTACGCCTCTCGCCACCGCCTCCGGTGTCAGCGTCACGGTCACGGCGGACGACCGTGGTAGCTCTAACTTGGGGGGGGGCCTCGCCCTCTCCTTCCTCCTCAGCACGTTGCGTTTCGCCTGCGGGGGTTGGTTAGCCGCAGCCGCAGCCTTCCTCGCCCTTGCCCTGGCCTTCCTCGTGGCAGCGGACCTCCATTCGTCCGGCGGAGCCAGCTCCTTTGGGGGAGCGCCGGGGGCGCTATGGGATCCAGCGGCCCTGGCGTAGCTCGACCCCGTTTTTCCACCGTCGCTCGCCAACGGCGGCCTACTGAGAGGCTCGGCTGGGAGGCGACTCTCGATCTTGGCCAAGCGCCCTCCCAGCGACTCCAAAACCTCCTTCTTCAGGGCCTCTATCATGCCCATGACCCTCGTGTCCCTTTCCTCCTTCATCTCGAGGCGGACTCTGGCTAACTCCAGCCTGAGCGCCTCGTTCTCCCTCTGGAGGCCCTTCAATTCCTCCTCCGCGGACTCGAAGACCTCGAAGCACCCCCCAACCACTATGAGCGCATCTCTGATATCGGCACACTCGTGAGGGCGGATCCTCTTGCCACTAACAATGGTCTCCTGTACCTCCATCAGGCACGAGTACCCCTCTTCCACGACCTCAAGTTTGGACAACGGAGCCAAGAGAGCTCTAGCCTCCTCGAGACTTCTCGGTAGGATCACCTCGTCGGATTCCCGGGCGACCTTCTTTCGCTTGTTCTCCTCCTTGCGGAGGCTGGCGTTCCCCTCACTGGGGCTGTCCATCCTCTCGTCAACCAGCGCACGCTTGCGCGTCTCCTCTATGAGGTCCACCACCATTTGCGCGGCCTCCGGGTCAGAGTCCCTTTCGCGCGCCATCTCGGCCGCCCAGTCGAGACGACTGGCGCCACTGCCACCAGGCACCGCCGGCTCCACGCCGCCCGAGCCATTAGCCCGAGCGGACGCTTCACCGGACGCGTCCCCGGCCTCTCCGCCCTTCCCGGGCCCACCACGACTTCTGCCCCTCCTGGGCAACTCCCTACTCAGAGCACCAGTAACATTTGCCACTGCAGGAGCCTGGTCTCGAACTCCTGCAGGGCCTTCGGTAGTCAACTTCTCACGTGGAGGCCCGGGTACCTCCACGCGCCGGGCGCCAGCCGGATCACATGGCACAATCACTTTCCTTGGCTTGCCTTTCATATTGGTTTGGACTATGAAAGGGTTTGCCATCCCCCTTTGGTCGCTAGGGGGTGGGCTGTTCGCCGCCCACCAACCCGTCCGAAAACGGGCGCCCGTCGCCGCGCCCCGCAACGACGGAACCTTTGCGCTAAAACGGCGCCCAGAAGGGGCGCCGGACTACCCCATTCCCCCCCGCGTAACGACGCCCAGAAGGGGCGCCGACTACCCCAATCCCCCCCGTGTGACGACGCCCAGAAGGGGCGCCGTCAAAACTCCCCTCAAAGCCGCTCGAGAGTGAGCGGCGAGCGTGCGACCCAGAGTGGGCCGCACGTGGAGATCCCCCCCGCAGGTCCGAGTGACCCGCTGTGCGGTCCAGAAGGGACGCGCGTTGAAGGGGGTGCGATGCCCAGAAGGGACACCGCCTACATTATTCGGCGCCCAGAAGGGACGCCAGGGATTAGCATAAAGCCCCTTGTCCCACGCTGAACGTGGGCCGAGAGGCCTTACCCCAGGGTGCACCACGAGGAGGTTCCCAAATTTGCACCCCAACCTAACCTAACCTAACCTAACCTAACCTAACCTTTTTTTTTTTTTTTTTTGTTTGTCCTGAGAAATGCCTTTACGCATACCCGCGGTTCTAGGTTTACCCGCGGGTTATGTGGGACTCAGCAGAAGGCAATACCCACTAAAACTCAGGAACACTTCGACTGCCCGCCCTGCGGCACGGCCCCGGGTATTCTTCTAGAGAATCGTCCACAGCCGTACCTATGGCGAATTGTGCATGTTGCACCCTCGTCAAAACCTGGGCGTTGACGCGCCCACCAGTCGAAGTGTGAGGGAGCTAGGCTATAGATGGAAGTTCGCCTAGCTCCGGGGAATCAGTTCCCCTCCTCTCCGGACTCTCCATGGAAGGAGATGTTTGCTGAGACGACTGTTGTTGTCCTGTTGTAGACCCACCCCCAGCCGCTTCAGTTTCCTCTCGGGCCTTTCTAGGCCTCCTCACTCTCTCCTCGAGGGGTCTGCCCCTAAAGGAGGTTGGGCAACACTTCACGCTACCCATCATGTGGGTGTGATGTCGCCCTTCGTCTGCGCATATGGCGCATTTAAGTTCAGTGCTGGAGCACTGTGCCGCTTTGTGTCCAGACCGGCTACACTTAAAGCATAGCCCGGTTCTATCCACTCTCGATGGGCATCTCGTCCGGGTATGGCCTACACCCATGCAGCGGTAGCACCGCATAGGGAGTGAGCTGAGGGCTGTGATCTGAGCGGGACACCACCCGACCGCAATCCTTCCAATCTTTACCAACTTGTTTGCAGAGGCCATGGGACATTTCACAATCGTAGAAAATGCGTCTCTCGGGCCTCCCCTTATTTCCCCGATTTTGATTTGTCCGGGGGGACTGCCGCATGCTGATGACAGCGCAGCGGCGACATCCTGCTTCGTCACTGATACATCCAGCCCCGAGATGCGAAGAGTAGCAACTTTCTGGGGTCTGGATATGATCGCACAGTCCGCGAGAACGGACTTGAGCCTCTCGGCTAATTGATCCGCTTTAGGACCACTCGCAGCTCCAGGGATTTCTAAGATCTTGGCCCCGGTAGCTGAGGTCTTCATACGAACAGTCGATAGCCCGAGATCCTGGATGTTGATGGATTGTCGGGCTCGTATGATGGCTTGGGCATACGTGACGCCTCGTTCTTTGGCTTCCGGCTGCAAATTCAGCACTACAGCCGTCGTCCGAGGAGGCGTCAGTTTGACCTTCTTCGACTTTTGCCCGGTCTTTTTCTTTTTGGCCTGAGTCGGCGCTGCCTGTGAAGGCACTGGCGCAGTAGGCTTAGAAGAAGCCGGTTTGTTTGGTGCTGGCTGCCTTTGGATGGTAGGTGCTGCCGATGTAGTTGCAGCGGCAGCCTGTCTCCTCTCTTTTTGTCGAGCCTTCTTCGCCTTCTTTTTCGACACGGTCTCCCATTCTCCTTGTTCCTCCTGAATTGGAGGTAGGGTCGGGTCCGATGTCGAGGGACCAGCATCTGTTCCAGCTGGAGCTGTAGGCTGGGACTCTTCTTCAGCTCGCTTGCGAGTTGCCGCTCTCTGCCTGGCCGCCTTTGTGGTAGGGCGTACTTCAGGCTGTGGGAGACGCTTTTCAATTGCTGCCAGACGGTTCCACATTCCGTCCAGCATATGCCACATCTCTTGCAGCTGCATCTCCAAAGCCGATGGAGGAGCAGAGGGTGCAGCAGGTTGTTCCACTGACTGCGGCAGGTGGTTGTCAGGTGGTATAGTTGTTGGTTGTGGTGGTTGTGACCGCGCCTGCGCCCTTTGCAACGTCTCAAGCTCCATCTGCATCACCAGCTTTTCCCTTAAGACACGCTCATTCTCGGCCTTGAGCCAGCGAACCTCTTCCGTGTCCGTCCTGTCGTAGAGATTACCAATTATCCGTAGCAAGGAGCTAGTCTTTTCGTTAATCTCCTTGAGACAGGTGCCCTTAAGGTGTTTGGACTTAAGAGCCACGTCCCGTATCTCCTGGATGTGGATTATGCCACGCTCCTGGATGTCCTCCTTGCTAAGCCCGCCTGGCGTTCCCGCCGCTGGGACTTTGCCCTGGCATATACGAGCCTTCCTCTGCTCGTAGGTCTCTTCCTCGGAACGCCTACGCTCCCTTAATGCACGGCCCTTTTCCCAGTCCTCTTTGGATTTGCGAATGGCATCCTCACCGACTGCCTCGCGGAAAAGCCTTTGCTCCTCGCTCATACCACTAGTGATACTAGTGGGGGAACTATTGACGTGAGTAGCGGCCACTTGTTCACCCATGCTGTCCCGAACTTTCTCAGCATCGGCAAGCAACTCATCTAGGTGTTGCCGGCTCAACTCCTCCTCAATCCTGTGTTCAGGTTGAACATTGGATGCAGGCCTAAATGATATTTTGAAAGGCGCTGCATTTTTCTTAGCCATAGGTGTTCCGGCTGGAACTATTGGCTCGTCATCATCCGAGTCAACTTCCTCAACTGTAGCATGAGACTTTTCACCTAAAGATGGACCAGGCAAATTGTCTCTAGCTGCTAAAGGACTAACGACCAGGCTCTCCATGGCAGGAGAAAAATCGTCGTCTCCACCTGAGTCGCTTAGTGGCGGATCTTCTGCCACTTCGCCCTCGATATCGTACTCCACCACACGTTGGCGGAGCACCCTTTTCCCAACCGTGACGCTTGAAGCGCCTTTTTGGGCTTTGCTGCCCCTCCTATCGTCAACCACGGCAGGCCTTGTACAAGGCCCTGCCGACTTCTCCTTAACGTCAAAAAGATTTTTGTTTTGGTTCATCATAGTTTTAATCCCACGAGTATAGGAACAATTCAAAAGTCACCCCGCACAGTGGCCCTATATGCGGGGAACCCTACATACTGTTGAGGTCGGGTTGTGTCAACAGGTTTTTACGAGATTTCTCTCGGGATTTTAAAGTCTTACCTTGACGCGGCCGGCCGGCTAAGGCAAGCCCTCGTTTCCCCTCCCTGCACCACTACTCCACAGACGCCTCGAGTGAAGGTCGTTGCAGCACAGTTCGGCGTTACGACGCTCAGGGGCTGGCGTGAGGCCCCTGGTACACCTCTTTCGAGGTGTTCCCCTCCCCCCCATTTAAAACGACGCCCAGAAGGGGCGCCGAACTACCCCGAACCCACCCCGTGTAACGACGCCCAGAAGGGGCGCCGTCAAAACTCCCCTCAAAGCCGCTCGAGAGTGAGCGGCGAGCGTGCGACCCAGAGTGGGCCGCACGTGGAGATCCCCCCCGCAGGTCCGAGTGACCCGCTGTGCGGTCCAGAAGGGACGCGCGTTGAAGGGGGTGCGATGCCCAGAAGGGGCACCACCTACGTTATTCGACGCCCAGAAGGGGCGCCAGGGATTAGCATAAGGCCCCTTGTCCCACGCTGAACGTGGGCCGAGAGGCCTTACCCCAGGGTGCACCACGAGGAGGTTCCCAAACTTGCACCCCAACCTAACCTAACCTAACCTAACCTAACCTAACCTTTTTTTTTTTTTTTTTTTGACCGGGTGAAATGCGTTTATGCATTCCCGCGGAACTGGGGCGACCCGCGGGATATGTGGGACTCGCCTACGATGTTAAACGGCACTACCCACTAAAACACCCGGATGTTCCAACTTCCGTTTGCAGTACGACCCTGGGTGATCCTCGAGGGACTCTTCCACAGCCGCACCGGATAAAACGACGGGCATCGACGCGCGATGAACTCTGACTGCCCGATTCTGCCATCGGGCTGGGGGTGACTCGGAACATTTAAGTCCACCCCCAATCCAACTTGCGAACCCATGCCTGCGGACGTAGGGCTCCCCATGCCCGTACGCCCGCGAGTTCGCTGCAGAGGGGAACGGAACTGAGGCAAAACCCACGCTTCCGTGTCCCCTCTACTCTCCTGGGATCCTGCCAGGATCACTATGCCGGACCTTGTTCGGCCCCGCTCGCAGGGGCTGGTTCGGATGTTACTCCAGCCCTCCGCTTCGTCTTCCTCTTTGGTGGCTTGCACAGCCTGGTCCCCATGCTGTGGCCGGCAGGTTTGCCAGCTGTCGTGCATATGGGGCAGCAGGGCTTTGCGTGGCATGAAGCAGCAATATGCCCTTCGACCCCACAGCGGTAACAGAGACCGCTGCGGTCAATGGGCGACACACAATTTGCCCTGGTATGGCCACTTTCGAGGCACCGGAAGCACCGCCGCGGCTTGGAGTCAAGCGCGTGTACGCGCGCCATACCCAAGCCGATATGGATCCGGCCCAACTTTAAGACTGTTTTAGCGGCCGAAACGGGACAGCGCACCCAGATGGTGCCCGATCCGCCTACTCCACGTCTTATCTCCCCAGCTGAGATGGTATCTGGGGAGCATCCTCCTTTCTCGGCTATGGCCGAGATTACCTCGCCCCTTGACGACGAATCTTCGAGTCCGGAGACCCGAAGATCGGCAGACTTTGTGGGTCTAGCCACAATAAATGTGTCTGCCATTGTGTCGATGAACCGGGAAGCTAGAGCGTCGGCGTAAGATGCGCCTGGCAGCTCGAACACGCGAGACACCCCTGTCACCGACCTCCGAATGCTGGGGGCCGGGATATTGAGCTCGGCAAAGTTGAGGGCGGTCCTAGCCCTCCATAGTGCCTTCTCAAACGTGTCGCCCTTTTTTAAAGCTTCAGGGCGCAGCGTGAGGACTACGGCCGCAGATCTTGGGGGCCGTAGTTTGTTCCGCAGCCTCTTTTGTTTGGCCTTCGCAGGCGCGGCCGCAGATGTTCGCGCGGCCGCCTTCCTTTTAGGCGGAGGTGCCTCCAACGCAACCCCCTTCCTCTCCTTCTTGCGCTTGCGGCGGACCTTGGTCCATTTCTCAGCCTCAGGTGGTCGAGGCCTGGGCGCTGGGGTCGGTGCCGACTTAGGCTTCGTACTTCGGGGGGCGGCGGTCTTGTTTCCAGCCTGACTGGGTGCAGCGGCGAGATGTTGTTTGCCTGTTGCATTCCCCCCTTTTCCATTTGCCTTAGAAGGCGCCTTCCCTTTCTTCTTGCCCTTTTTAGGGCGGGCTGCTGGAGCAGCGTCTGGCTTGGCGCAGTCCGGGCTGCCAAGCGGCGGATGTTGTGCCGCGCTGACAACGGGAGTGTTCTGCTGCTCAACTGTGGGTTTGGCTGGACCGAGGCGATCATCCAGCACCTTCGTCACATGCTGCAAGACGGTGTGCAGCATGGACTCGCCAGTCGAGAGCGGAGATGGTGGCAGCGGCGTTCGCAAGGAACCCCGATTCTCAGCCTCTGCGCGGATAGGTGAGCCTGCGCCAGCGCTCCACCGAGATGGTGTGGCAGGGCGTGGCACAGGATGCGCAGTTTCAGTAAAGGAGGCTCTCAAGTCCTCCATCTCCCTCCTCAACTCAGCTACCTGCGCATGCAAGCGCTCGTTATCCGCCTGCAAACTTGCAGTCAGCTCCCTCAACGCGCGGTTGTCATAATGTAGACCGCCGTTGATCTCCCGCAACGCCAAGTTCTCCTCTGCATTGGGGAGCCTACGGAACTCTTCTGAGGCCATCTTATAAATTTCGACGGCCTCGTTTAGAGACCGTTGAAACGTTCCCTTCAGGTTGCCTGAGTTACGAGCGACATACGACACGATATCGCCCGCATCCACGACTGCCTTGGAGCAGTTCTCCGCCGCCATGGCATCCGCTTGCGCCTTGTTCTTGCAAGCGGCCCTCTGTTTCTCTCTGGCGGCACGCCGCTCTTGAGCCTCCCGACACATGAGCTCAGCCTCTTGCTCTGCATCGAGCTGCAGATCTTCGCTCCGCGCGAGGCGAGCAAGTTCTAGCTCTCGGCGAGCTGCAGCCAAAACATTAAATTTGCTGCCTTTCCCTGTTTTACTCGACGCGGGCAAAACTTCCACGTCCGAGTAAAGCACGGAGTCATCGTCAGAGTCCACCGACTCAGGTGGTGGTGGTGGTGGAACTCCGCGTGCACGTGAGCGAGGTTCAATGGAGACGGAAGAGGCATCGCTGTTGTAGCCTCTTCGTTCTTCCTCGCGTCGTCTAGCTCCACGCGTGAGCCTAGGCGAAGTGCCATCGACTGCCGCTCCTAGGCCAGTCAAAACCTTGTCCCCGCCGGACAAAACCACGCCAGATGTTATGGCCGCCTCGCAAATCTGCCTATCAGCCCATGATAAGCCAATTCTTGGAACCCGAGAGGCAGAACTCTCCGGCCTTCCATTACCCTTCAAGGGTGCAACTCCTTCCCTTCCAGACGCATCCGCAGACACAGGGGCCTGGTCGCCTACCCCTGAGCCGCCTTCGGTAGCTAATTTCACACCAACCGACCCGGGCATCGGTTGGCGGCGGGCGTCAGCCGCATCACATGACAAAACACTAACTCGCTTGTCTGACATTTCATGAAGGGGAGGTAGCAATTTACGGGTTGCAGTCCCCCTGGTCGCTAGGGGGTGGGCTGTCTGCCGCCCACCAACCCATCCGAAGACGGGCGCCCGTCGCCGCGCCCCGCAACGACGGAGCCTTTGCCTGAAAGGCGCCCAGAAGGGGCGCCAACTACCCCATTCCCTCCCCATGTAACGACGCCCAGAAGGGGCGCCGTCAAAACTCCCCTCAAAGCCGCTCGGAAGAATGAGCGGCGAGCGTGCGGCCCAGAGTGGGCACGCACTTGGAGGTGCAGGCCCAGAAGGGGCACCGCCTACGTTATTCGACGCCCAGAAGGGGCGCCAGGGATTTGCATAAAGCCCCTTGTCCCACGCTGAACGTGGGCCGAGAGGCCTTACCCCAGGGTGCACCACGAGGAGGTTCCCAAATTTGCACCCCAACCTAACCTAACCTAACCTAACCTTTTTTTTTTTTTTTTTTTTTTTTTTTTTTTTTTTGACCCTAGGAAATGCATTTACGCATACCCACCGGACTGGGGCGCCCGGTGGGTTATGTGGGACTCGCCAGAAGGGCCCTACCCACTAAAACCTAGGGATGCTCCGAACTTCCGCCAAAGAGACCCTGACGCCACGGGAATTCGCATGGCGGTTCTACCGCAGCCGGGTCGGCGGGCCGTCACCGCGGACGGACACCTTGAGGCCGAGCCTCACCAGAGGGCAACCTGGAGCATGTCAGGTTGCCCTCCGATACGTCTGCGAACCACACGTGCGGGTGTAGGGCTCCCCCTGCCCGTACACCCGCGGTTCGCTAAGGGGGGGGTAGGAGCTGGGCAAAACCACGCCTCCTTCTCCCTGCGCGCCTTCGGCGGATTACCCCGGAAAGAGGATCGTCCTCCCGTGCTCTCTCCGCCGCCTCCTTCTGCGTCATGATGGTCTCGCAGAAGGAGAGAACCACGTCCCAGGCCTGTCTGCTCGTCACCATAGCCTTAACTACGGCTGGCAGGGACAGGTCGGGTCCCACCACTGCGCAGAGCTGCGCGCGCTCAGCCGACCAGGCTGGGCATGCCTCCAGCGTGTGCAGCGCTGTGTCGTTAGACACGCCGCACTGGTGGCACGCCGTCGTCGGCTCTCTCCCCGCTATACGGCACAGATACCTCCCGAAGCAGCCATGCCCCGAGAGGACCTGTACCAAGCGAAAGGAGAGTGAGCCCCCCTTGCGATCGACCCATCGCTCCAAGACGGGCCGAATCGCTCCGATGGTCCAGTGGCCAGCGGTCGGCTGCTCCAGCCGCTCCTTCCACTTTAGAAGCGTCGCCCGCTGCGCACGCTTCCGCCATCGGCGAACCTCCTCAGGCATCGCCCGACCTCCTTGCCTCCGTGCATTAGCAGACCGCTCATACACGTCGGCCAACACCTCCGCCTCTAGATCCCAGGGTGGGGTACCTGCAAGCGCGCATGCCGCCTCGTAGGACACCGTGCGGTATGCTCGAGCTGCCCTGATCGCGATGACCCGCTGCGGTTTCCGCAGTAGGGCCACGTTCGTGGCGTTCAGGGCGTCGACCCACACGGGCGCGCCATACAGGGCCATGGACCGCACCACCCCGAGGTATAACTTCCGCACTCCAGCCGAAGGACCGCCCAGGTTGGGCAATAGCCTGCCTAATGCTGCAGCAGCGTTTACCAACTTGGGAGCCTGACGCTTAAAGTGCTCGGTGAAGCGCCATCTCCCATCCAAAACAAGTCCAAGGTACTTCATCGAGGCTCCGACTTCGATGCGAACACCCGAGATGGTGATATGGGCGTCCGCCGGCGGGTTGTTTCTAGCCCCGTGAAAGTATAGTGCCTCAGTTTTGTTTAAGGCCACCTTGAGACCAAGACTTTCGATCCGTCGCACAACCTGTGTGACGCCCACTGTTCCTAGCCTTGCTGCTTTCTGGTAGGAGTCCGCGCGTGCAGTGACCAGAGTGTCGTCCGCATAGCAGACAACACTAAGGCCGCGCAATAGTGCACCACGCAGAACGAAGTCATATCCCAAGTTCCACAGGAGCGGTCCAAGGACCGACCCCTGCGGAACACCACAACTTACTTCCCTTCGTTGAACTGAACCCCTTCTGTCAAGATATACGACATTTCGACCTCGCAGGTAACTGCGTATGATGCTTAGGACGTAGTGCGGCATCCCGTGGTATCGCAACGCCGACTCTATACATGCAAAGGGGAGGGTGTTGAAGGCATTCGCGATGTCTAAAGACACCGCCAACACCACATCCCCCTTGTCTGTCGCCGCCATGGACGTAGCCCTGACGCACCTAATGGCATCGATGGTGGACCGTCCCTCTCTAAATCCATACTGGCAGTCGGAGAGGTCAGGCCCCACTGTGGACAGGTGCGATGTTATGCGGGAGGCGAGGACCCTCTCAAAGAGTTTCCCCGCCTCGTCCAGCAGCACTATCGGCCTGTACGCCGAGGGCTCATCCGCAGGCCGGCCTTCCTTCTTAAGGAGAACGAGGCGGCCGGTTTTCCATAAAGACGGGAAATGTCCAGAGCGCAAGCACACGTCTAACAGCTCTCTTAGGCGATCCTCTAGTACCTCGGATGTAAGGACCCAAGCCCGTCCGGGGATGCCGTCCGGGCCAGGAGCGGTGTTCTTTTGCCGCAACCTAAGGTATGCGGCTCCCAGCTCGCCGGTGGTAATGGGCGGAATCAGCTCTTCGACCTGGCTCGGTTGCCTGGGCGGGGCCATAGAGGGCGGCACATGCTCCGAGCGGACCGGGAATAGGCCAGCGACGATTTCGTTCAACGCCTGTGGCTCGAGGGACTCTGTAATGGGGGGGCCAAGACAGCGGAGTTTGCCTACCGCCGTACGATACGGACGCCCCCAAGGATCTGAATTGAGTCCCTCTAACATTTCCTGCCTGCCTTCTGCCTTGGCTTTTAATATGGCAAGCTGTAAGTCCCTTTTTGCGGCTTTGTAGGCCATCTTTAACAGATCTTCCTCGATGAGGTTGCGGCGTCGCCTCCTTCTTGAGCGAGTATATGCCCTCTGCGCCTCTATACAGTCTACGCGAAGATCAGACACCTCCTGGGACCACCAGTAGACAGCCTTACGTGGTGGTGGTTGTCGTGTCCGAGGCATGGCCGCGTCGCAGATGTTCGTGTACGCGGCCTTGAACCACTCGGCTTCTTGCTCTGCGTTCTCCATAACTGGTTGCGAGAACCAGGCCTGCACTAAAGCAGCCTCCATTAGAAGTTCGCTGTCCAGCCTCTTTAGGGACCAGCGAGGGAAGGGCGATGTGCGATTAACTCGGGCATCGCGGTTAGCCGCGCTTGAACGCTGAACCTCAAAACGTATGTACCGGTGGTCTGATAATGTTTCGACGTCAACTACTACTCTCCAATCGGGGATCCGCGCGGCGACTGACGGCGTGGCGAACGAGATGTCCACGATGGAGCCTCCATTGTGCCGCACGCAAGTGTCAACAGACCCCCGATTTAATAGAGAGAGGCCGACCTCGACCGCCCAGTCAACAACAGCATCGCCGCGAGAATTAGTAGACGGGGAGCCCCACGCCACGGCCTTGGCATTAAGATCCCCCATTACCACCACAGGAAGCGGCGAAGCGCGCCTGACGACGGCGCCCAGCTCTGCCATAAATGCCTCAAAGGTCGAGAGAGGCTTATTAGGCGAGAAATATACGCCTATGATGGCGACATCACCTCGCTGGACGACAACAAAACCCGGACCCGACTCCTTAACCACTAAGGATGGAGCATGTGGCCTAAGGGCCGAGTAAACGGCAACAGTGCCCTCTGTGTCGGATGCCCAGTCACGCCTAGCTGGTGGTATAAAGTACGGCTCGGAGGCCACTACCACATCTATTGACCACTCCGCGACGGATTGCAAAAGTAAATCCTGTGCGCCGCTGGAGTGGTTCAAGTTCGCCTGGATAAATTTCGTAACGGGCGTATTAACCATTGACTGGGCTTGCAGTTGTTCCACCTTGCGCCTGCTGGGCGCTGGACGAGCTCGGTTTGGATCTTCGACCGGTCCTCGTCCTCTTTTTTGAGGGAAGCGTGCAAAGGCGGCTGCCCATGCTGTGCCCTGCTGGGCGCTTCGCCTCGGCACAGACGGCACAGTTTGGTTTCGCCGAGCAACCAGCGGCGAAATGTCCAGCGTTACCGCAGCGGTAGCATAGCCCGCTGCGATCGATCTTGGACTGGCAATTGTGCCTAGTATGTCCACCCTCAAGGCACCTGTAGCACCTCTTCGGCTTCGAGTCCAGCACACGAACCTGTGCTGAACAGAAGCCAACGTAAAGGTAGCCCTTGTCTGCAATGATTTTTGCGGGACCGACTGGGCATTGCAACCAGATGGTGCCATTGCCACCGGCACCACGCCGGATCTCTCCTGTTTTTACAACGTCCGGGGAACATCCGGTCTCCTCAGCCACAGCCGCTATGACATCAGCTTTGGAAACTGAGTCATCAAGTCCCGACAGCCTCAAGTCAGCTGTCTTGACTGGCCGAGCAACGATAAAAATATCATCCATCGTGCCCCTTATTTTCTCCGCCAAAATATCGGCGTGCTGGGCTCCAGAGGCCCCCGCTAGCTCTAAGATCCGCGACCCTGTGGCCGTTTGTCGGATTTTGGGAGGTGGAATATTCAGTTCCCTCAGTTTCACTTGTTCCCTAGCCTTTAAGATGGCGGAAGCATAGGTGGTGCCTTTTTCCGCGGCTTCTGGCCGAAGGGTAAGGACCACCGCCGCAGATCTTGGTGGTCTAAGGGTATTTCGCTGCCTTTTCTTTTTGGCCGCAGCGGGGGCGGCTGCAGGTGTTTTTACAGTAGACCCGCGCTTGTCAGTTAGAGGAGCGACAGATGCTGCGCCTTTCTTCTTCGCCCCGCGCTTGACTACAGTTGTCCAGGCTTCCTCAGTGGACTGTGGTTGAGGTAGCGCTAATGTCGACGCCGATGGTGTTGTAGTAGAGATTCCGGGGCGGGAGGCCGGATGCTGTTGGCCTGCACCTTTCCCCTTCTTCCCCGTACTAGCCACCTCTTTGGAAGGTGCCTTCTCCCTCGTCTTGCCCTTGGCAGGGCGATCTGCCGGAGCAGTCTTCGTCTTCGGACGTCCAGGGACGTTCTTTGGCTTCTTAGGCTTAGCGCCACCTTCACTGTCCTTGGGAATTCCCTGAGTTAGGTCTTCAGATGCTGAAGCAGGGGGACCCAACCGATCGTCCAGCATCTGGCCCACCTTCTCCAGGACCATCTGCATCACGGACTCGTTGTTAGCTGGCGGCAGCATTGGATGTTCATGCTGAACCGCCATAGGTGAAGCTTCTGCGCTACCATTAGACAGATCTGTCTCGGCACACTGCTGTAAAGAAGACGACGCAGTGCGGGGTGGCAGGGGCATAGAAGAGGCTTCCTCAACGCGGGAGACAGGTGATGATGTCCTTTCCCGCTGGATGTTACAGAGAGAAGCCTTCAGTTCCTCAACCTCTTTCTGCAATCCCTCCATTCGCGCATGCAAGCGTGCGTTATCGGCCTCTAGACCGCCGGCTAATTCCCGCAGTGCGCGGTTATCGGCATGAAGGCCGACATTGATTTCGCGTAAAGCGACATTCTCCTCGGCCCCGGGGAGTGCCCGAAACACCTCCGAAGCACCGCGAAACATCTCCACTGCCTCGTTTAGGGACCGCTGGAAGGTCCCTTTCAAATTGCTGGAGTGTTGGGAGACAAACGCGACGATGTCACCAGCGTCAGCACACCGCTTAGAGCAGTCGACCGCTGTCAAAGCGTCGGATTGTGCCTTGTCCTGACAAGCGGCCCTCTCCTTGTCCCGAGCTGATGTCCGTTCTCGGGACTCGCGCAACAGAAGCGCCACCTCCTGCTCGGCATCGAGCTGGAGCTCCTCCCGTCGCTTTCGGCGAGCGAGCTCAAGGTCGTTACGAGCAGCGGCCAGCGGGTTATAGTGCCGGCCCTTTGGAGAATGCCTTTTCTCAAGCCAGTCCCCTGCTGCCACTGTCTCCGATGCTTCGGAGTACAGTGAGTCATCATCGTCGGAGTCCGCCAAGAATGTAGGCGGCGGAGCTCCGACGGAACTTGCAGTCTCCTTGTCGCGCCTGATGGCGCTCCTGGTGACTCTAGGCGATGAATCGCCAGCCACACCCTTGTCCTTAGTGGACAGAATTGCCACCGACCCGGCAGCGGCCGCCTGGCAGATTTGTTTGTCCGCCCAGGACAGCCCTACGGTTTTAGCGGGAACATCAGAAGCAGGCGAGGCACGGTCTTCGCCATCAGCCCCCTTCTCTCTCTCTTCCGCATCAAACCCAGATGATAGTCGCCTGCCAGCAACAGACTCGAAGACGGCCCTTTTAGATGGAGCAAGGGCCGCTTCGCACACCTTCCTATCGGAGCTCGTTAGGTCAACCCTCGGGACTTTCGTCCGAGAGGCGCTCCTCGTCCTCACACCGCCCTTCAAGGGCCCTCGTCCTCCTCTTCCAGGGGCATTACTGGCACCTGAGGCCTGGTCGCCTACCTCAGGGCAGTCTTCGGTAGTCAATTTCACACATGGGGGCCCGGGTACCCCCATGCGCCGGGCGCTAGCCGGATCGCAACGCACAATATCCTCTATTTCTGAACTTTCCATGGTGGTTCGGAAATAGAGGTTTCCCATCCCTTTGGTCGCTAGGGGGTGGGCTGTTAGCCGCCCACCAACCCGTCCGAGAACGGGCGCCCGTCGCCGCGCCCCGCAACGACGGCACCTTTGCCTGAAAGGCGCCCAGAAGGGGCGCCAACTACCCCATTCCCTCCCCATGTAACGACGCCCAGAAGGGGCGCCGTCAAAACTCCCCTCAAAGCCGCTCGGAAGAATGAGCGGCGAGCGTGCGGCCCAGAGTGGGCACGCACTTGGAGGTGCAGGCCCAGAAGGGGCACTGCCTACTTTATTCGACGCCCAGAAGGGGCGCCAGGGATTAGCATAAGGCCCCTTGTCCCACGCTGAACGTGGGCCGAGAGGCCTTACCCCAGGGTGCACCACGAGGAGGTTCCCAAATTTGCACCCCAACCTAACCTAACCTTTTTTTTTTTTTTTTTTTTTCCGACGGGAAATGCATTTACGCATCCCCCCGGGCCTGGAGCGACTACGGGGGGTATGTGGGGCTCAGCAAGGAGTTTGCCACTACCCACTAAAACCCGTCGATGTTCCGTCTTCCGCGCACGGCGCGACCCCGGGCATTCCACTAGGGACTCTACCGCAGCCGCGTCTTGGAGTGGCGGACACCTTTGCAGGTGCTTCACCTGTACGTCTCCACGGACGTGCTAAGGGGGGCCCGAAACATAGAAACCCCCCCTCAATCCATCTTGCGAACCCGAAGTGCGGACGTAGGACTCTCCCTGCCCGTACGCCCGCGAGTTCGCTGCAGAGGGGACCGGAGCTGGGCCAGAACCACGCCTCCGAATCCCCTCTATTCTCCCGTGATCCTGCCAGGATCACTGCGTCCCCGGATGTTCTTGGGGAGCATGTGAAGGTGCGGCCGGCTTAGATGGTCTGCCGGCCTTCCCCTTCTTTCTCCTTGGAGGAGCACAAAGCCGACTGCCCATGCTGTGCCCCGCGGGTTTCCCCTTCTCGGCGCAAATGGGACAGTTCGGCTTTGCTGAACAGGCGGCGGCTTTGTGGCCAGCGATACCGCAACGGTAACATAGGTTACTTCGGTCCGTCGGCGCCGTGCAAAAGGCCTGCACATGGCCTCCCTCCAGGCAGCGGAAGCATTTTCTTGGTTTGGAATCTAGCACGTGGATGCGTGCTGTATTCCACCCAATCTGGAGCTTTCCGCCGCTTGCCTTCAAAATGGTCTTAGCCGATGTGGCTGGGCACCGCACCCATACAGTGCCCATTCCGCCGGCTCCACGTCTGATCTCCCCAACCTTAATGTTTTCTGGGGAGCAGCCTCCCTTCTCTGCCACGGCAGAGGCGACGTCCGTCTTTACGACGATTTCGTCGAGGCCTGTTATCCGAAGGTTGGCAGATTTTATGGGCCGTGCCACTTCAAATATGGTTGGCATGGTCCTCCGGATCAGGCCTGCCAGAGTGTCGGCGTTTTGGGAACCCTGAGGGCCCGACATCTCCAACATCCTCGAATCTGTCGCCGTCCTCCTCATTGCGGTAGGAGGTGGGAGATTGTGCTCATGGAGCACAAGGCACTCCCTCGCTTTAAATAAGGCCGCTGCGTAGGTCATTCCTTGCTTGGCGGCCTCAGGGCGAAGCGTTAATACAACTGCCGCCGTCTTAGGCGGCCGGAGCTGCTGTTTCAGCCTCTCTTTCTTCTTTTTTGCTGAGGTGGCAGCGGGTGTTCGTGCTGCCGCCGCAGGCTGTTTTGAAGGCTTTTGTTTGGATGCCTTAGACGTCACCCCCTTCTTGGCCGACTTGCGCTTTTTCCCAACCTTTGTCCACTCTCCCTCCGGAGGTGGCTGTTGCGGCGCAACAACCTAACCTAACCTAACCTAACCTTTTTTTTTTTTTTTTTTTTTTTTTTTTTTTTTTTTTTTTTTTTTTTTTTTTCCCCGGGAGAAATGCATTACGCATACCACCGCACCGGGGAAGTGCGATGGTTATGTGGGACTCCCCTCCTCGAAGATGGTAAGTGAGGAGGGTTTACCCACTAAAACTCCCGGGATTCTCCGACATCCGCTCGGCAGGCGCCTGGTAACTGTTTACCACTGGTCCACACGCCTGCGCGGGGTCCCGAAGGACACACCTTGCAGTAAAACTGCAACAGTGGCGACCTCTGTGAGGCCGCCACCACCCCTCGGAGATTGTCTAGCGGGGGTCTATGAGGATTCTCCCCTCCCCCCCCCCGCCTATAGACTAGGACGGATGCAGTAACCCGTGCAACCGTCTCCGGCGACCTGGTCTTCGGCGCCTGGCGACCCCTGACAACGGGTCGTCTTCGCGCAGACGTTCGTCTGCCTCTTTGCGAGTAAGTACCTTCTCGCAGAAAGAGGCGACTGCGCCCCACGATCTGATGCCGCCTAACATGGCATCTACCACGGCATTGATACCGAGATCGTTTCCGACCACAGCTCTTAGATGTTGGCGAGGCTGGTCGAACGCCGTGCACGATTCCAGCGTGTGTAAGGCCGAGTCGGTCGTGGCCCCACACTGGTGACATGCTGGAACCTAACCTAACCTTTTTTTTTTTTTTTTTTTTTTTTTTTTTTTTTTTTTTTTTTTTTTTTTTTTTTTTTTGACCGGGTGAAATGCGTTTATGCATTCCCGCGGAACTGGGGCGACCCGCGGGATATGTGGGACTCGCCTACGGTCTTAAACGGCACTACCCACTAAAACACCCGGATGTTCCTCCGTCCGTTCTTGGTACGGTCCCGGTTGTCCTCGGGGAACTATTCCACGGCCGTACGACGGCAGCATCGATATACGATGACACTGCCCGATTGTACCATCGGGCTGGGGGTGACTCGGAACATTTAAGTCCACCCCCAATCCAACTTGCGAACCCGTGCCTGCGGACGTAGGGCTCCCCATGCCCGTACGCCCGCAAGTTCGCTGCAGAGGGGAACGGAACTGAGGCAAAACCCACGCTTCCGTGTCCCCTCTACTCTCCTGGGATCCTGCCAGGATCACTATGCCGGACCTTGTTCGGCCCCGCTCGCAGGGGCTGGTTCGGATGTTACTCCAGCCCTCCGCTTCGTCTTCCTCTTTGGTGGCTTGCACAGCCTGGTCCCCATGCTGTGGCCGGCAGGTTTGCCAGCTGTCGTGCATATGGGGCAGCAGGGCTTTGCGTGGCATGAAGCAGCAATATGCCCTTCGACCCCACAGCGGTAACAGAGACCGCTGCGGTCAATGGGCGACACACAATTTGCCCTGGTATGGCCACTTTCGAGGCACCGGAAGCACCGCCGCGGCTTGGAGTCAAGCGCGTGTACGCGCGCCATACCCAAGCCAATATGGATCCGGCCCAACTTTAAGACTGTTTTAGCGGCCGAAACGGGACAGCGCACCCAGATGGTGCCCGATCCGCCTACTCCACGTCTTATCTCCCCAGCTGAGATGGTATCTGGGGAGCATCCTCCTTTCTCGGCTATGGCCGAGATTACCTCGCCCCTTGACGACGAATCTTCGAGTCCGGAGACCCGAAGATCGGCAGACTTTGTGGGTCTAGCCACAATAAATGTGTCTGCCATTGTGTCGATGAACCGGGAAGCTAGAGCGTCGGCGTAAGATGCGCCTGGCAGCTCGAACACGCGAGACACCCCTGTCACCGACCTCCGAATGCTGGGGGCCGGGATATTGAGCTCGGCAAAGTTGAGGGCGGTCCTAGCCCTCCATAGTGCCTTCTCAAACGTGTCGCCCTTTTTTAAAGCTTCAGGGCGCAGCGTGAGGACTACGGCCGCAGATCTTGGAGGCCGTAGTTTGTTCCGCAGCCTCTTTTGTTTAGCCTTCGCAGGCGCGGCCGCAGATGTTCGCGCGGCCGCCTTCCTTTTAGGCGGAGGTGCCTCCAACGCAACCCCCTTCTCCTTCTTGCGCTTGCGGCGGACCTTGGTCCATTTCTCAGCCTCAGGTGGTCGAGGCCTGGGCGCTGGGGTCGGTGCCGACTTAGGCTTCGTACTTCGGGGGGCGGCGGTCTTGTTTCCAGCCTGACTGGGTGCAGCGGCGAGATGTTGTTTGCCTGTTGCATTCCCCCCTTTTCCATTTGCCTTAGAAGGCGCCTTCCCTTTCTTCTTGCCCTTTTTAGGGCGGGCTGCTGGAGCAGCGTCTGGCTTGGCGCAGTCCGGGCTGCCAAGCGGCGGATGTTGTGCCGCGCTGACAACGGGAGTGTTCTGCTGCTCAACTGTGGGTTTCGCTGGACCTAGGCGATCATCCAGCACCTTCGTCACATGCTGCAAGACGGTGTGCAGCATGGACTCGCCAGTCGAGAGCGGAGATGGTGGCAGCGGCGTTCGCAAGGAACCCCGATTCTCAGCCTCTGCGCGGATAGGTGAGCCTGCGCCAGCGCTCCACCGAGATGGTGTGGCAGGGCGTGGCACAGGATGCGCAGTTTCAGTAAAGGAGGCTCTCAAGTCCTCCATCTCCCTCCTCAACTCAGCTACCTGCGCATGCAAGCGCTCGTTATCCGCCTGCAAACTTGCAGTCAGCTCCCTCAACGCGCGGTTGTCATAATGTAGACCGCCGTTGATCTCCCGCAACGCCAAGTTCTCCTCTGCATTGGGGAGCCTACGGAACTCTTCTGAGGCCATCTTATAAATTTCGACGGCCTCGTTTAGAGACCGTTGAAACGTTCCCTTCAGGTTGCCTGAGTTACGAGCGACATACGACACGATATCGCCCGCATCCACGACTGCCTTGGAGCAGTTCTCCGCCGCCATGGCATCCGCTTGCGCCTTGTTCTTGCAAGCGGCCCTCTGTTTCTCTCTGGCGGCACGCCGCTCTTGAGCCTCCCGACACATGAGCTCAGCCTCTTGCTCTGCATCGAGCTGCAGATCTTCGCTCCGCGCGAGGCGAGCAAGTTCTAGCTCTCGGCGAGCTGCAGCCAAAACATTAAATTTGCTGCCTTTCCCTGTTTTACTCGACGCGGGCAAAACTTCCACGTCCGAGTAAAGCACGGAGTCATCGTCAGAGTCCACCGACTCAGGTGGTGGTGGAACTCCGCGTGCACGTGAGCGAGGTTCAATGGAGACGGAAGAGGCATCGCTGTTGTAGCCTCTTCGTTCTTCCTCGCGTCGTCTAGCTCCACGCGTGAGCCTAGGCGAAGTGCCATCGACTGCCGCTCCTAGGCCAGTCAAAACCTTGTCCCCGCCGGACAAAACCACGCCAGATGTTATGGCCGCCTCGCAAATCTGCCTATCAGCCCATGATAAGCCAATTCTTGGAACCCGAGAGGCAGAACTCTCCGGCCTTCCATTACCCTTCAAGGGTGCAACTCCTTCCCTTCCAGACGCATCCGCAGACACAGGGGCCTGGTCGCCTACCCCTGAGCCGCCTTCGGTAGCTAATTTCACACCAACCGACCCGGGCATCGGTTGGCGGCGGGCGTCAGCCGCATCACATGACAAAACACTAACTCGCTTGTCTGACATTTCATGAAGGGGAGGTAGCAATTTACGGGTTGCAGTCCCCCTGGTCGCTAGGGGGTGGGCTGTCTGCCGCCCACCAACCCATCCGAAGACGGGCGCCCGTCGCCGCGCCCCGCAACGACGGAGCCTTTGCCTGAAAGGCGCCCAGAAGGGGCGCCAACTACCCCATTCCCTCCCCATGTAACGACGCCCAGAAGGGGCGCCGTCAAAACTCCCCTCAAAGCCGCTCGGAAGAATGAGCGGCGAGCGTGCGGCCCAGAGTGGGCACGCACTTGGAGGTGCAGGCCCAGAAGGGGCACCGCCTACGTTATTCGACGCCCAGAAGGGGCGCCAGGGATTTGCATAAGGCCCCTTGTCCCACGCTGAACGTGGGCCGAGAGGCCTTACCCCAGGGTGCACCACGAGGAGGTTCCCAAATTTGCACCCCAACCTAACCTAACCTAACCTAACCTAAACTTTTTTTTTTTTTTTTTTTTTTTTTTTTTTTTTTTTTTGGATTGGGGAAAATGTGTTGTACACAGGCCATGCGCACCCAATGGGCTTGGGATGACGCATGGCACGGAGAGGGACTCGAGGCCACATGTCCCCACCCGTACCCATTCGCTCCCCCGGAAGGGAGCGGATGGGTCAGGTGAGTTAGGACTAGTGGCCCCACCCCATAAAAAAAAAAAAAAAAAAAAAAAAAAAAAAAAAAAAAAAAAACCCCAATGCTTGCCCGCAAGACCGATAGCGGAAACCCGGGGCCGCGTGAGCAATCACCGGGAATCCGCCAACGGGATGACCAGTCCGGCCTGGTCTCCTGCTGAAGAGGTGGGAGCCGGCAAGCGGACTCCCACCCAGACGGGGATAGAGCAGTGCAATGCGACTGGGTAGGCCCATCTACCCAGCCGCTGCTCTATCTGGGGGGGAGGGTTTCCCTCTCCCCCCCCCTCCGCCTCTTCCCTGTGTGGGACCGCGGCCCCACGTGAGGCCGTGGGGCCGCGGTCCCACACAGGGAGTGCTACCATCTCATGCGACCTGTGCCGAGGCGCAGGAGCGTGAGCTGGTCCCCGCTCTAGTAGGTGGAGGGTGGCGTTAAACCGCCGCCCTCGACCCTCCCTCCGCCGGTTGCCCGGCCGTCGCCCTCACTGGCGACCCCTGTTCCGCCGGTTGCCCGGCCGTCGCCCTCACCAGCGACCCCGTCTTCTCCGCCGGTTGCCCGGCCTCGCCCGGCCTCGCCGGCGACTCTGCCGTCTCCATGGCACACTCCCTATCCGCAGGCGGAGCCCGCGGCCAGGGGGCCCATTTCGGCCTCGTCGTTGGAGGACGGCAGGTCCTCCCCCCCATGTGGTGCTCGTGCGGGAGCCCAGCCTCCCTGCACACACCACAGCTCGCCCTCTCAGCCCCGCACTCTGCGGCCCTGTGCCCAGGGGCACCACACCTAAAACACAACGTGCCACGGCTGGCCACCGAGCTACAGGCGTAGCTCAGGTGGCCCACACCGTAGCACTTGTAGCACCGTGTGGGTCCCCTGTCCAGGACCACAACCCGCATCCTCATCCACCCAATCACTACGTGACCCGCCTTCTCCAGGTATCTCGCCACCGCGACCGGGAGCCGGACCACCGCGGAGCACAGACCGGTCGGTCCGGTCCGCAACGGCCCCACAGTCACCTGCTCGGCCGCACAATGGGTTCCGGCCGCAATTACCTCCGCGATGCGCTTAGTCGCGTCCACCATTTCCGGGCTGAGGCCCTCGAGCCGGACCTCGGCCATCCGGCACGGCCTACGGACCTCCACGCCCTCCGGCACAACCTTGCTAAGGCGCTCCGCCAGAGTGTCGGCCACCGGGCCGCTGGACTCACCCGCGATTTCCAACAGCCGTCCCCCCACAGCGGACTGCCGCACCTGGACCCCCCGCAATCCGAGCTCCTCCAGGTCAATTTTGGCCATGGCGCCTTCCAACACCGTGCGGTAATCCAGCCCCCTCTGCACAGCCTCAGGCCTCAACACAACCGAGACCGCAGACGACTTCGGCAACTGCAGCCTGGGGGGGGGCCTCGCCCTCCTAGGCTCTCTGCCTCCAGCAGGTGGGGCCCGGTCCGCCGCAGCCTTAGCCCTCCTGGCCCTCGCCCCAGCTTTCTTGGGGGCGGCGGTTCGCCACTCCTCACGGGCGGGCACCTGTCCCGCATCCGGGTCTCTCCGGGGAGCACTATGAACTCCAGCGGCCACCCCGGCGTAGCTCCTCCCCCCATCACCCGCCAACGGCGGCCTCCTCAGGGGCTCAGCTGAGAGGCGCCTCTCGATATTATCGAGGCGCCCTCCCAGTGACTCAAGCACCTCCCTCTTGAGGACCTCCACCACCTCTCCTAGGGTAGGAGAGTCCACCTCTTCGCTTCGGGGCGGCACATCCCTTGCGGCGGCCTGGGTCCCCACATCCTTCCTCAGAGGAGCATCCTCCCTCCTGCTGCAGGCCGGTCTGGGCGCCAGTTGCGCCTCCCTTACGGCCTTTACCTCAGCCCGCAGCAGCTCCAACTCGAGGTGGAGCTCCTCATTCTCCCTCTTGAGACGCGTCACCACCTCGCCCGGGGGCTTCTCATAGAGCCTCTCCACGCACGCTATGAGGTAGGTGAGCCGCAGCTTAAGGTCCGACTTTCTCCTTCCCACAGCCTCCCACAGGCCGTGGGCGTGTTTCTGCGCCACATCCGACAACTTCGACCTCGTCCAGTCCGCCACAATGCCCCGGACATTCGCCCGGATGTTGGCCTCACTATCCTGCTCCCGGGCAACCTTCTTCGCCCCATCCTCTTTGTGGGGTCTGATGGACTCGTTGCTGGTGGAGCTATCCATTCGCGCGATAGCCAGCGAGCGCTTACGCGACTCCTCCACCAGGTCCACCACCATCCGCGCGCACTCCGGGTCGGAGTCCATCTCCCGCGCCATCTCGGCCGCCCAGTCAAAACGACTGGCGCCACTACCTCCGGGCACCGCCGGTTCCACGCCGCTCGAGCCATTAGCCCTCGCAAGCGCTTCACCGGACGCGTCCCCGGCCTCTACGTCCTTCTCGGACCCGCCACTAACCTCCTTCCTTCTACCACCACCAGTAGCATTAGCCGCTACAGGAGCCTGGTCACGCGCTCCTGCAGGGCCTTCGGTAATCGATTTCCCACACAACGGCCCGGATACCGTTGTGCGCCGGGCGCCAGCCGGATCGCATAGCACACGTACCTTCTTAAATGACTTGTCCATACTGAAGGTGGAAATCTGGGTTTACCATCCCCTTGGTCGCTAGGGGGTGGGCTGTTTGCCGCCCACCAACCCGTCCGAAAACGGGCGCCCGTCGCCGCGCCCCGCAACGATGGCACCTTTGCAGTAAAGCGAGGCCCAGAAGGGGCGCCGAACTACCCCGAACCCACCCCGTGTATCGACGCCCAGAAGGGGCGCCGACTACCCCAAACCCCCCCCGTGTGACGACGCCCAGAAGGGGCGCCGTCAAAACTCCCCTCAAAGCCGCTCAGGAGTGAGCGGCGAGCGTGCGACCCAGAGTGGGCCGCACGTGGAGATCCCCCCCGCAGGTCAGAGTGACCCGCTGTGCGGTCCAGAAGGGACGCGCGTTGAAGGGGGTGCGATGCCCAGAAGGGGCACCACCTACTTTATTCGGCGCCCAGAAGGGACGCCAGGGATTAGCATAAGGCCCCTTGTCCCACGCTGAACGTGGGCCGAGAGGCCTTACCCCAGGGTGCACCACGAGGAGGTTCCCAAATTTGCACCCCAACCTAACCTTTTTTTTTTTTTTTTTTTTTTAACCCTGTGAAATACATTTACGTATCCCCGCAGTTCTAGTATACCTGCGGGGTATGTGGGACTCGGCGATGTTATGCAATACCCACTAAAACACAGGGGAGACTCGACATTCTGTATGTGGCTTGGTCCCGGGTAATCGATGAGCGATTCTTCCACAACTTTGCCAACAGATTTGTGCTTTGTTTGCACCCTCATTGAACAAGGGCATTAATGCCCGCCTATCAACATATGATGTTAAAGATGGTAACAACTACCCAACTTCTACTTCAGGAAATTCTTGGTGAATTTCTGGGGTTACAATTACCCCCCTCTGCGGGCGCTCCGGATCAGGAGATGCATGTCGGAGTGGCTGTGACTGACTTGTATTCTCAGTAGCCGCCCCGGGATCCTCTCTAGCCTCTACAGGCTTCCTCTTTCTCCTCCTGTCGTCCAGTGGTATACCTCTGATGGCAGTAGGGCAACACTTAACACTGCCCATCATGTGGCCATAAGGTCGCTTTTCGTCGGCGCATACAGCGCATTTGTAGGCAGTGCTGGAACACTGCGCCGCTTTGTGTCCGGACAAGCCACATTTAGAACACAGCCCAGTCCGATCCACTTTTGATGGGCATCTCATCCGGGTATGGCCCACCCCCATGCAGCGGAAACATCGCATAGGAAGTGGGCTGAGGGCCGTAATCGTGACCAGAGACCAGCCAACCGTGACCCTACCTACTTGCAACAGCTTTTTGGCTGTAAAGATGGGACACTTTATGAGACATGAACATATTCCTCTAGAGCCCATTCTAATTTCCCCTATTTTGATTAGCCCAGGAGGGCAATCACCTGCAGATGTTAGCGCAGAAGCTAAATCTTCCTTCCTTGCTGATACATCTAAGCCCGAAATGCGCAGTGTAGCCAACCTTTGAGGCCTGGATATGTTGGCGCAATCGGCGAGAACAGATCTCAGTTTTTCCGCCAGGAGATCTGCTTTGGGTCCGCTCGCAGCACCAGGGACCTCGAAGATCTTCGCTCCGGTGGCCGAAGTTTTTATGCGTACATGAGTAATGCCCAGCTCGTCGAGATAAAAGGACTCTCTTGCCCTCAGGAGAGCTTGGGCATACGTCACGCCGCGCTCTTTTGCTTCCGGCTGAAGGTTAAGCACCACAGCAGTCGTCCGTGGAGGTGTCAACTTTACCTTTTTCTTCTTCTTTTTTCCTTCCTTCCCCTTTTTTATCTGGGTTGGCTCCACTGATAACGGGGCAGGCGGGACAGACGCATTTGGGGGTGGGGGTGGAGCCGATCTTTCGGCTTGCCACGTCTTGGTGGTGGCGGGCGCCGCTGTTGTTGTTCTAGCGGCGGCAGCGGCGGTGGCTGCTTGTTTCTTCCCCTTCCTCTTGGCCTTCTTCTTCTTTTTCGCCACAGTTACCCAGTCTTCCTCCAGTTGTCCCGTAGGCAGAATTGGGTCCCTTGACGAAGGAACAGTCGTCGCTTCCTCTGTAGCTTTCCCCAGACTCTCGACTTCTGTGGTAGCAATCGCAGTTTTGCGTTTGCGCGCTGCGGTAGTTGTGGAGCGCTCACCGCTAGCTGGTGGAAGTCGCTGTTCGATGCCCACTAAACGGTTCCACATACCGTCCAGCGTCAGCCACATCTCGTTTAGTTGTACCTCCAGCGTAGATGAAACGGGAGGTACAGCAGTTGCTGGTGCAACGGATGGCATGGCCAATGGCTCAGCTGATGGCGTAGATGGTGCCGCACAAGAATCCTCCTGAAGCTGCGGCAAGGGATCAGACGGTAGTGATCGTACTTGCGCTCTCTGCAACTTCTCGAGCTCCATTTGGTAAAGGAGTTTCTCCTTGAGGATTCGCTCGTTTTCCGCCTTTAGCCAGCGGACCTCTTCCGTATCGGTCCTCTCATATAAGTTGCCGATTATTCGCATCAAAGAGCTCGTCTTCTCATTGATCTCTTTTAAGCAGGTGCCTTTGAGATGTTTTGATTTTTGAGCGACGTCCCTGATCTCCTGAATATGAATCAGGCCACGCTCCTGTATCTCCTCCTTGCTCAATTCGCCAGGTGTACCCAGCGCTGAGACTTTGCCTTTGCAAATGCGGGCCTTCCTTTGCTCGTAGGTTTCTTCCTCGGAGCGCCTACGCTCCTTTAGTTCTCGAGACTTTTCCCAGTCCTCTCGGGACTTTCTAATGGCCTCTTCACCGACTTGCTGGCGAAAGAGCATACGCTCTTCGCTCATGCCCCGTCTGCCATAATCCTCGTCACTTTGATGGCTCGTATTGGCTCGAGATTTATCAGCATCATCAAGCAGCTCTTCGAGGTGCTGCCGGCTCAGCTCATCTTCTATCCTAGACGCTGGGTGAATATCTACCGCAGGTCTAAATGACAGCTTGAACGGCGGAGCATTGTTCCTGGCCTTAGGCGTTACGGCGGGAATCGGTAGTACATCGTCGTCCGAATCGACTTCATCATTTTGGAGTTTCTCGCCTAGCGATGGACTGCTAGGCAAGGTCCCTTTAGCAGCAGCAGGACTAGCGAGGATCTTCTCTAAGGCAGGAGAGAAATCACTAACTCCGCCCGAGTCGCTAAGTGGCGGGTCGTCTGCCACATCACCCGTAACATACTCCACCACGCGGTGGCGAAGCACCCTTCTTCCGACGCCTGAAGCGCCTTCCTGGGCTTTACTGCCCCTCCCATCATCATCCACGACGGCCCTGTAAACAGGCCCCGCCGACTTCTCCGAAACATCTAAAAGTTTTGGTTTTTGAGACATCTTTATACTTAGCCCACGAGTAAGGAGCATCTACATTGTCCACCCGCACAGTGGCCCTATATGCGGGTAACCCTATGTACAGTCAGTGTCGGGTGGTGCTGACAGGTTTTAAGGAGGTCTCTCTCCGGTTTTAATGTGTGTCCTTCACGCGGCCGGCCGGCTAAGGCAAGCCCTCGTTCACCTGTTCCAGAACGCTACCCCACAGACGCCTCGAGTGAGGGTCGTTGCAGAACCGAAACAGGCTACGACGCTCAGGGGCTGGCGTGAGGCCCCTGGTACACCCCTTTCGAGGTGTTCCCCTTTCCCCCCATTGAAACGACACCCAGAAGGGGCGCCGGACTACCCCATTTTTCCCCGTGTAACGACGCCCAGAAGGGGCGCCGTCAAAACTCCCCTCAAAGCCGCTCGAGAGTGAGCGGCGAGCGTGCGACCCAGAGTGGGCCGCACGTGGAGATCCCCCCCGCAGGTCCGAGTGACCCGCTGTGCGGTCCAGAAGGGACGCGCGTTGAAGGGGGTGCGATGCCCAGAAGGGGCACCACCTACTTTATTCGGCGCCCAGAAGGGGCGCCAGGGATTTGCATAAGGCCCCTTGTCCCACGCTGAACGTGGGCCGAGAGGCCTTACCCCAGGGTGCACCACGAGGAGGTTCCCAAATTTGCACCCCACCCCAACCTAACCTAACCTAACCTAACCTAACCTAATGTGAAGAGAACGCCTAAATGCCCATTGTGTAGTGTAGTGACTGTGCGCCAGGAAACCCACCACTACATCGCCGCCCGTGGTCAGCTCGTCTCCCGGCTCCTGTGACTCATCATCCCTGTAAGTACTTCACTATCCATACCTACCCAGCCCACAACATTTATTTCGTCGCTGTTACTGCGAACGCCTTTCGCCGTAACATTTTGGTCATCTTCGAGCCGGTAATATTAAATACCGGCGACCTTCCCGTAACCAGAACCTAACTTTCGTTTAATTTTCAATTTTAATACAGTCCGCTAAAGATAATTATTTCCGCCCATATTCTTATTCTATGTCTAAATCTTAAATCTAATTCCTACCATCATTTCTAAATTCATTTGTTTCCGTAACTTTACCTTTATCTCGTGGCGAAACGGCCTGCCCCAATAAAAGTTTTTGTCGGTACTCGTAAAACAATTGTGTTAGTATAGCTGGCCAACGTACACTTATATTATTTTATTTTTATTGTTGATTTTGTGTATGCATCCGATTGTCTGATCATAAATCGAAAGTGTGATGCAATGTTGTAATGTTGTTGTAATCTGAGCGGGCTTGTGTGTGTACCCAAATGATTTTTGCCTAATGATACGTTGTTCATACTCCTAGTAGTTAAATTATTACGTTACGTATGGTATTATGACGAGAGATTGCATTGTTATTTTTCCCGTTTTATTTTTTAAGGAATTTTTTATGTTCTTGTCGTGTTAAATCGGCTCAGATCTCGTGCATGCTCACCACGCGTGCCAAGTAGCGTGCTTTATTTTTTCGCTCGTGTTAATTTTATATCTATTTTTTTTATTTTTATTTTTAATTTTTGCCTTTGCGATCGGCTCATTCTTTGTGCGTGCTCACTACATGAGCTTAGTGTGTTTCATTTAGTTTCATCAGTTTTTTTTATATCGCTTACGGCTATTTGCGTGCGTCGCCTTCGCTTCTACACACGTTTGCCCACTTGTGGGACACAGACAGAGTGTCCCAATTTTATTTTTTAATTAAGTTTTTATTATTTGTTTATTTTTAATTTTTTTTTGCGACCTACTCATTCTTTGCGCTAGTTTCCGCTACAGGTCTGCCCGACTGTGAGCGCCTTGCCCAATAGTGGGCTACGGATGACGTGATTTTTTTGTTGTTTTGTTTGTTTTTTGTTTTGCGGTCGGCTAATGTTACGTACGCGCGTTCAATAGAGACACAGACATACACATACACACGCGTTTGCCCACCCGTGGGCCATATACAAGGCGTCCCAACTTAGTTTTGCTTTCTTTATTGTTGCGTTAATTTTGGCCCATTTGCCATTACATTAGTAAACAAATACGGCCACCCCAACTACAGAATATATACAGGGTGTTGTCCTTTTTACTGCCTTTAAATTTTTTTTTTTTTTTTTTTTTTTTTATTAGTTTTTTGTCTCCTTTCATTCATCGCGATGCCGACCAAGTCACAAGCCGCGATATTTAGGGAGGCCGCCAAAGCTATACACCAGCTCCTAGAGGTTTTTTTTTTTTTTTTTTATACTAAGCCCGGCAAATGACCCCACTCCACCTGATGTTAAGTGGAAATGAGGTCCAGGCGCGAGGACAACTGGTGCAGCGTAAGAGACGTAGCATCAGTCATCCTCACTCTGCCGGCCCACAAAGTGCTTCTTCACGCCTCGTTTGAAGGACCCTATGTCATAGGTAGGAGGGAATACGTGTGCTGGTAGACTATTCCATCTTTTGGAAGTGCGGCAAAGAAACGAGTCACCAAATTTCTTTGTGCGAGATGGAATGTTAGAGACTGTAAATTGGTGACTCCGCAGAGCAGCACGCGTACTCCTATGGAAGAAGGGAGAAGGAGGGATGAGGTCAAAGAGTTCTTCAGAGCACTCGCCATGGTATAAACGGTAAAAGACGCTGAGTGACGCAATATCTCTACGCAATTGCAAAGGCTCGAGAGTTTTAGTGACCTCTGCATTGCCGATAATGCGCACAGCGCGGCGCTGCAATCTGTCCAAGGCATCGAGAAGGTACTTTGCGGAGCCGTCCCAAAGGTGAGAGCAATACTCCACGCAAGACCGCACCTGTGTCTTGTATAATAGACACAACTGATCAGGCGTGAAGAATCGCCGCACCTTGTTCAGGACACCGAGTTTACGTGATGCATTTTTAATCACGGTTTCGATGTAGTCCTTTTGATTCAGATCGCAGCGGATATCCATACCGAGCATGTTAATACTGCTCTGCAGGCCTAGAGATGTACCCTGAAGAGAGGGAAGGGGAAGGAATGGCGACTTTTTTGCTGTGAACGCGCGCACCTGTGTTTCCTGGCATTGAACTCCACCAGATTATCGGAGCCCCATCTAGAAATGAGGTCCAACACCCGATCGAGCTCAATGACAAGATTTGCTCGCTTCATTTCGGTGTCTACCCGCCCAGCCGTTAGGTGCCCGTTATATCCCCCATGCACTGTGCTATCATCTGCATAGCAATGAATGTTTCCAAGAGGAAGCATGTCATTGATATGCAGAAGGAACAGCGTGGGGGATAGAACGGAGCCTTGAGGAACACCAGCGTTCACTGACATGAACCGCGAAGCGCATCCATCCGAAAGGACACGGATTCTACGCTCATGCAGGAAGCTGGCAATCCAGGTACAGAACTGAGCGGGCCAACCGTATGCCGGGAGCTTGGACAGAAGAGCTTTGTGCCAGACCCGATCAAAAGCCTTGGCTATGTCAAGGCTAACTGCCAGTGACTCGCCACGCTTGTCAATAGCCTCACCCCAGAGATGTGTGACGTACGCTAGAAGATCACCCGTTGACCGTTTTGGCCGAAACCCATATTTACGATCGTGAATTAGGGAGTGACCTTCTAGGTATCGAATAAGCTGTTTGTTCAATATTCGTTCTAGGATCTTACACAACACTGAAGTTACGGCTATAGGGCGGTAATTAGTCGGATCTGACCGATCTCCTTTTTTAGGGATCGGTTGCACATTAGCTTCTCTCCAAGATTCCGGCACACAACCCGAAGAGAGCGAGACACGGTACATACGCGTTAACACAGGGGACAACTCCGCTGCACACATTTTCAGGACTATTGCTGGGATGCCATCAGGACCGTTAGCTTTCCGGACATCGATTGACTGCAGCTCCGCACGGACATCACACTGCCTGATTTTAATATCAGACATTGTGTGGCCACAGTGAGGAATTGAGGGTGGCTGTGCATCACAGTCATCGATCCGGGAGTTAGCCGCAAAGAGTTTGGCCAGGAGATCGACCTTTTCCTGCGGCTTGTGAGCTAAAGTTCCGTCAAGACATCTCAGTGGTGGCAGCGAGGGTTGGCAGAAGTTGGATTGCACGGCTTTGGCCAGACGCCAGTAGCTACGGCTGCCCGTAGGATGCGTCAGGAGTTCTTGGCCTACTCGTGCAACGCGCTGGGCATCCGCTCTAATGTAGGGCCTCTTACACGACTTGGTGGCATTATTATAGGCTGCTTTTAGCGAGCGAGTTTCGGGAGCCCCATGAGCTTTACCTCTGATCCAAGCGCGGTATGCCGTCTGTTTGCTCTCAACAGCGCTGGCACACTCGCGATTGAACCAGCGGTTGCGTCTGCCTTTGCTGATGACATAGGAGTGTGGAATATAGTATTCCATTCCTAATACTATCTCATCAGCAACGGCAGTGGCGCTAGCGGTCGGGTCTTTCCCACTAAAGCAGCGCTGCCTCCAAGGGACGGATGCAAAATACTCCCGCATCCCGTCCCAGTCTGCCGACGCGTAGTGCCAAATCTGGCGTTTCGAAACCGCTGTTGGCGGGCGCGATGCCAAGGGCACTGTGCTGGATATCAAGCAGTGATCCGAGGAACCTAAAGGAGCTCGAATCTCCACCCGGTATCCAGCTGGGCGACTCGTCAGCAGAAGGTCGAGTAAGGAGGGCGCATGGCCAACTATGTCTGGGATCCTGGTGGGCTGGTTCACCAGTTGCGTCAGGTCATGCGTGAGAGCGAATGCGTGGGCAGTTCTACCAGCATGGTCTGTTTTGGAGGAACCTAACCACAACTCATGGTGGGCGTTGAAGTCCCCCAAAAACACCAGTTCCGCCGATGGAAACCGCTCCTGCGCATCATCTGCTACCCGACTAAGATGTTCAATTAGTCGAGTTGTCTCCATGTCGCCGTTATGGGATCGGTAGACGCAGACGTAGACACGGCAATGATAGCCTAAGTCGACGTGTACCACTAGGAGGGAGAAGGAAGGGTCCTCCAGACAGCGCAGACGGCGACAGCAAACATCCGCCCGAACGAATAAGCAAACTCCGGCTTTGGCTTTGAAGGATTCTTCAAGCACAAAGCCGGGATAGTTCAGGTAGGTGGTGTCAGCTGGGCGGATTATTTGCGTCTCCGTCAGGAACAACATTGCTGGCCGTGCCGTCTCAAGATGGTGGTGGACGGCATTGAGGTTTGCATGGAGTCCGCGGATGTTAGCGAACTCCACCTCAAACGGTAAGGGTGGGATCAAGGATCATTGCTGGCGACACCAAACATTCCATAACGGAATTTAACGTGCGTTTCGCACAGATACAGGGCATAAAGGACAAGCTGGACTCAGTGTACTACAACATTCTCGACGAAGAGAACTTAGACGAGGGGGTTGAGAGGACATACACTGAGAACCACACAAAAGCCTCCGGGGCATACCTGGGGATACTTGTGGCTAGGGAGGAAATCTTACCCTCTTCCACGTCGTCCCCAACCCATAACGCTCAGCCCAGTCTCGGCGTCAATACGCCTACAGCCGTCCTCCCCAAGATAGCGCTGCCCAGGTTCAGCTCAAAGGTGGAGGACTGGCCCTCCTTTATTGCACTGTTCAGGAGTTTGACTGACGACATGGCGACCTTGTCGGAAGCAGTCAAGCTCCACTATCTCTTCTCAAGTCTCAGCGGTGAGGCATTAAGCATGGTGTCCCACCTAATGGTCACCAATGAAAATTTTGCCGTGGCCATGAACATCCTTACCAAGCGGTACGAGAACCGCCGGGTTCTCATCGATAGTTTCGTCGACATAATCCTGGGGCTGCCGAGCATCCACACGCGCTCTAACATACGCACACTTTTCCTCACTCCGCTGGTGTCCGCTCAGTGTGCCCTTAGTAATTTGGATCTGCCCATAGGAGACGACTACGTGTTTGTGTCGATAGTGGTGCGAAAGCTCCGCACGTTATTTGAACGCAGACACGGGTCTAGCAGCACCATGCCCACGTTGAGTGACCTCATCTCCTACCTCGAGGAGCACGCGCGCTGTGTGGAGACAGAGTTCTCCAACATAGCCCAGCCGCAGCCCATTCACGCCCTGCCCGGCCCTTCTCGTAGCCGCGCGCCTCCACAGTTGCCCCATCGCACTTATGCTCAGATGGCTCAGCAACAGCCCGACCATTACCGTGGCCACTCCTCAGCTCCATCGCCTCACCGCGCCTATGATCAGCCTACTCACCAACCATCACGCCCAGCGCAGCAAATGCGTCACCGCCCATCCACCTCCCCGGCTCGCAGTCAGCCCTTCCCCGTCTACTCGGCCTTCCAGCAAAGCTGCTCCTCATTATCGTCCTCGTCCTCTTCCTCACGCTCGACGTCCTACTGTCCCTATTGTGCCACTAGGGGACATACGCTCATGACGTGCAGATGGTACAATGCCCAGCCAACACAGGGCCGTTGGGACTTTGTACAGGCACGCGAGCGCTGCCAGCGTTGTCTCGGCCGTCACTACGAGAGCGAGTGCAGGTCAAGGGGGGCATGCAAGGACTGTGGGAGCACGAACCACCACACGTCCCTCCATCGACCAGACGGCCCAACGCACTCAGCTCATTCGTCGTCTGTACATGTACCCCCACCACAGCTGACAGAGCACTCGAGGGAGCGTCCCAGACACAGCAGGCGGCACGAACCCGCACAGGCTAAACAGGTGCGAACCAGCTCTGCTCACAGAGCCAGCCCGCCCAGGTCCGGTTCGCCAGGTAGGCCCCGCGAACGCCGCCAGCAATTATGACTCCCAACTATCACAGAGCACCCTAGCGAAGAGGTAGATTTAGCCCATGCCCAGTCAACCCATGCCCACACAGCTGATACATACTCAGCTCATACAATTTCAGCTGATACTCAATCAGCTCACTCACCTTCTGTGCCCACTGGCACACCCATTTTGTTGCCAACCGTCTCACTAAGAGTCGCGGACGTACATGGCCATCTTCACACAGCCAGAGCTTTATTGGACTGTGGCAGTATGCTGACATTAATAACGTCACGCATGGCACGACTTTTAAACCTGCCATCAAAACCCACTTCTTTAAAAAATTAAAGGAGTTGGGAATCAGCACAAACATGAGTCAAAGGCGGCAATAACAATAGTATGCCGACCCACTCACAATGATACTCCTACAATCACTGCCACAGCTCACATTTTAAAAAACGTCACTGGCTACCTTCCCTTAGAGAAGGTACCAAACATTTCCCACGTACTAGGCCAGCCACCCGTGCCATTGGCTGACCAGCTTTACCACACACCAGCCCCGATCGACCTCTTATTGGGGTGGGACGTTCTTGGCCAGTTGGACGGGACTAAGGTCTCGTTGGGCCCGGGCAAGCCCATAGCCTTCGGCACGATTTTCGACTTCGCGTTGATAGGACCCATTGAGGACTTGTATGCGCAGCCGGCGCAGTAGGTTAACTCAGCTCACGTCGTCAGCTCACAACCAGACTCAGCTGAATCAGCCCAGCACATACGTCAGAGTCTGGAAAGGTTCTGGGAGTCTGAGGAGCCCCTCCCTCAATCTCACACTCATAATGATCCCCTGGAGGAACAATGCGAGGAAATCTTCCGCTCTACCACTACACGCGATCCCTCAGGCAGATATACGGTCGCTCTGCCCTTTCTAAAGGACGCCCCTCAAATAGGTAAAACTCACCCTATCGCATTACGCAGATTCCTCAATATTGAGAAGAAGCTAATGGCGAACCCGTCTCTGCGTTCTAAATACGTCGACTTCATGGCCGAATACATCGACTTAGGGCACATGGCTCCCTGTCACCCAAATACATTCGCCCATAAACCTCACTTCTACATCCCTCACCATGGCGTATTTAAGTCAGGGTCGGACAAGCTGCGCATTGTTTTTGATGGTAGCTGCAAAAGCTCCAATGGTGTCAGCATAAATGAATGCCTACACACAGGCCCCGCCCTTCAACAGGACATTGTGGACATCATCATGTCCTTCAGAACGCATCCAGTCGTTTTCAGCACTGACATCCAGAGGATGTTCAGAAATGTGCTGGTTGCCCCAGACCAGAGACGGTATCAGCTGATACTATGGCGGTCCTCACCAGATCACCCTCTGCTCACCTACGCCCTCAATACAGTCACCTACGGCTTAAGATCAAGCCCATATCATGCAATCCGCACTCTGCTTCAGCATGATGAAGGCCATCGCTACCCTGGAGCCGCTCAGGTTCTTCGCAAGTCTATCTTCGTTGATGACATCTTGTGTGGTCATGACACAGTTAAATCCGCCCAAGCACTTCAGGACGAGTTGATAAATCTGCTAGACCTAGGCGGCTTTCAGCTCAGTAAGTGGACATCTAACTCGCCTAAGCTGCTCGAGAGATTTCCCGACAACCAATGCGACATGCCCAAGGACTTCGACATGAACCCAGAATCCTCGTCCATTAAGGTCTTGGGTATACAGTGGAGCCCTCAGTCAGACGAGTTCACCTACCGCATCTCTCTGCCCCCCATCACACATGTCACAAAGCGGTCTATTTTAAGCACCGTAGCCTCACTTTATGACCCAAACGGCTGGGTATCTCCCGTTATCTTCCGCGCAAAGCTGCTGCTTCAGCAATTGTGGCTACTGAAGCTGAAATGGGATGAGCCCACTCCCTCTGAAGTACAAACGGAGTGGCACCACATCTCAGAGGATCTGCCGCTGTTGTCTAGCATTCGCTTCCCTCGGCACATTTGTGCAAACAAAGGCTCAGCTGCATACTCGCTTCACGGGTTTGCAGATGCCTCTGAAGCCGGGTTTGCCGCCGTTGTTTACCTCCATGAGCTCGATGCCTCCGGAGATACTTTGGTACACTTGATTGTCGCCAAGTCGCGAGTCGCACCAATCAAGAATCGCCTCACAATCCCCAAGTTAGAGTTGTCGGCCGCCACTCTACTCTCCCAGCTCATGATCCGTGTGTCGGTTCAGTTATCGGCCCATATCAGTATACAACAACACATATGTTGGTCAGACAGTACGATAGTCCTGGCCTGGCTCAATACACCGCCTCACCGTCTTCAACCCTTTGAAGCCAACAGGGTAGTCAGAATCAGCTCAGGCTCACCAGAATGTACCTGGCGACACGTACCTTCCGAGCTCAACCCGGCAGATTGCGCAAGCAGAGGGATGTCTGCGCAATCCCTGTCAGCCCACGACCTATGGTGGTCTCCCACGTGGCTTGGACAGCCTTGTGAGTCTTGGCCTGCGATGCCCTTAGCTCTGGGCCATCACGCCCTGCCCGGCCTTAAGCCCAAACACGTCCCGTCACTGGTCACAGTGCCCGGTCTTGACTTTGACCTGCTCACTCGGTTCAGTTCACTAGACAAGCTCGTCGGAGTGACAGCTTGTCTAAAACGCTTTCTGCACAACTGCAGACACCACCCAGATTCGCGACGCTCAGGCCCCTTGTACGTCAGTGAACGAAGAGAGGCCCTACTTTACTGGGTGCGCAGTGTTCAGCACAATGAATTTGCAGAGGACATCCACCGCCTTCAAACTGGCAAAATCTGCTCCGTCAGACTCCAGCAGCTGTCACCTCTCATTAAAGATGAGCTCCTTAGAGTTGGTGGACGACTGTCCCATGCGTCTATCCGATATGACGCGCAGCATCCGCTCATACTTCCCAGCTCTAGCCCACTTGTAGACCTTATCATTGACCACTACCACAAACTACACTGCCACCCTGGCGCTGACACTTTACACGCTATCCTACGCCAACAATTTTGGATATTGTCCGCGCGCCGTATTATTAGACACCGAGTTTTTAAATGCATTAGATGCTTTCGATGCCGGGCCCAGCCGCAAGCGCCCTTCATGGCCGACCTGCCAGCCGATAGAGTTACGCCTCAGCCAGTATTTAGTCAAGTCACGACCGATTTTGCCGGACCATTCCTCGTTAAATCTAGTACCCTACGTAATGTTAAACTCTTAAAAGCGTACTTTTGTATATTCGTGTGCCTCTCGACTAAGGCGGTTCATTTGGAACCGGTCTCGGACCTCAGCACGGAAGCGTTCCTCGCGGCATTACAGCGTTTTATAGCACGCCGCGGTGCCCCGGTTCTCATCCGCTCGGACTGCGGTACAAATTATGTAGGCGCTAGAAATCAGCTCATCGAAGTACAAAACTTTCTTACCTTGAATAATGACACGATTGCGCACAAGCTCGCTGGTCAGCACATTACTTGGTTGTTGAACGTCCCTAAGGGACCATGGTTCGGTGCGTTACATGAGATCAACGTAAAATCAACAAAGCAACTTTTATATCGCGTAATTGGCGAACAACACCTCACATTCGAGGAATTCTCCACACTTTTAGCTCGAATTGAAGCGGTCCTTAACTCAAGACCTCTCTGTCCACTTTCGTCTGATCCTTCAGACTTTGAGCCGCTTACAGCCGGACATTTCCTTATAGGCCGCCCACTAACGGCCCTTCCCGAACTATCCGTGTAAGATAGGCCGATCTCCACCCGTAGGCGATTCCAGATGGTACAGGCCCTTTCCCAGCGCTTCTGGACGCTGTGGACCCAGTCCTACCTTCATACCCTCCAAACCCGCTCCAAATGGTTGTCCCCATCCTCCCCTCCCCGAGTTGGCGAGCTCGTCCTCATCAAGGAGGACAACCTGCCTGCCCTCCAATGGAGACTGGGGCGCATTGCTCGCACCCTGCCTGGGAAGGATTGCGTCGTGCGGGTGGTAGACCTGGACACCGCGAATGGACATCTTCGGAGGCCTGTATTCCGGATCGCCAGGCTCCCATTGGATGAGCCCACCCTGGCCCCCGGAGGATGTTCCCGCCAAAGCCGGGACGGCCATTCAAACCATACCGCCATCTGTAAGGCGGTTGACTCAGCGGTTGTTGACGACCGCGTCCGCCTATCTGCCGCGGCGCCACCGCTGCGCGACCCGCGGCCGCTGGCTTCGTGAGACATACCGCGCCGACTCGTCTGCAAGCTAGCTAGCTACCGCGCACGCCACAGCCTTTGGTTAATAGTGACTCCTGAACCTAATGTGAAGAGAACGCCTAAATGCCCATTGTGTAGTGTAGTGACTGTGCGCCAGGAAACCCACCACTACATCGCCGCCCGTGGTCAGCTCGTCTCCCGGCTCCTGTGACTCATCATCCCTGTAAGTACTTCACTATCCATACCTACCCAGCCCACAACCTTTATTTCGTCGCTGTAACTGCGAACGCCTTTCGCCGTAACAATATCCCTTTCTAGTGACAGCTCCTTCAGAGAACAGATTTCTCCGTAAGTCAGGCACATAGACGACGTTCTCAAGTTTACATTGCTCCCATCTTCCTTTCACTTGTGTATTTATCAGTATGGTACCTTCACCGCATACTTTGATACTTTGTTTATTCCCTAACTTTACAGAATTTTCTAAGTATTTAGACTCATTCAATTCACAAAAATAGTCACGTCTGAAAGTCATGTGCATTGAGGCTTTACTATCTAATATCTAAGCTTCTTCATCATGTTTAGTTAAATAATATCCTTCTGCGCTGAATGCTAACATATTGTTTGGCTTCTGATTATTATGTTTTTTCTTTGGCATTCTGCAGTCTCTTGCGAAATGACCTCTTTTATTGCAATTGTAGCATACAAATCTATGACTTGAATTTCTTTGGTCATTTGAAATATTCTGATTATTTCCAATTCTTGTTTTGGAATTTTCTTTTGTGATTACTAATGCAGTCTCACTACTAAATGTATCATTGGCAAGGCTAGCTTCTTCGTCGACTAAGCGTGATGTGAGGTTTTGTATTGTTTGACTATCTTCATCGAGTGACAACCATGCTTGTCTAAGAGAACGGTATGTTGATAGTAATGTGCTCAGTACCTTAGTTATAATTGCTGTGTCACTGATTTTCTCATCGCTTTCCCGCAGTTGCTTTGCTAAACCTTCCACCTTGGAGATATGTTGTGCCATCGTGTCACTGTCACAATATGAATACTGGTAAAATTTCTCATGAATTATGATCTCTTTCGCAGTCTCGCAGTTTTCTATCAAAGATATCTGGTTCAAATCCATTGACGAAGTCAGGATAAACATGGCCATGCCATCATCTTTGTCCCATTGCACTTGCGAACTGTTTTCAATAGGTCTGTTCGCGCCACAGCGCGACGAATAACCGGCTCTGCGCCGGTCAATTAAGATGCATATTGGTGCAACGACTGGGCAACGAATGATCGGCCAATCACAGCGAGTTGACAATTATACTCGACGAAGTGTTCGCCGGCGCCGCGCAACGGCAGTGTGCTTCGACCTTTTAGAGAGAATCCACGCGCGCGCGCGACCTAGAACTCAGCCCGTGATCACCGTCATCTGTGTGCAGTGTGTGTGCAGTGACCTAGAGCTAGGACCACCAGCTCACCTCTCCCTAAAACGCCTACGACCAGTGCCCCTGAGTGAACTGTGTTGTGTGTTGCTGCCTTCAAGCCCGCGCCCCCGCGCCTGCCTTCAGCTCCAACCAGCTCCAGCCCGAACCAGGTAAGCCCCAGAAATTCCCTTTCATTTCACTTTTTGCCTCGACTCGTGCCGCCACCCATACACGTCTACACAACTGCACACAACACCCACACAATGCACGCCAGCCCAAACATCCCTTACTGCCCTTACTGTAGGACTAGGGGGCATAGATTAATAGCGTGCGCTACCTACAATGCCCAGCCGACGCAGGGCCGGTGGGACTTTGTGGTGTCGCGCGAGCGCTGTCCCCGCTGTCTCGGACCACATTACCCGGACGAATGCAAGTCGGTGAAGGCATGCAGAGTGTGTGGCATCGCAGATCACCACACATCCCTTCACCGACCGGACGATGCCACACAGCATTACCAGCCGGAATCGGCGGCGCGGTGGCTTCCGCCCGCGCTACGGGAAACTCCGGCAAAGCGACCCAGCGACAGAACGCTGCATGTGTCCTCGCATGCACAGCGGTCGCATGAGGGGTCGCAGGAGTAGGTACATGTTACCGTAGACATTCAGCCCCACATTATTAATACAGTCCACTATTATATATATATAGGATAACTATTTCAGCCCATTAACTATTTCATTACATGTTGGTCATTCGACCCGTTAAAATAATATTTACTCATATTTCGTAGTTATCACGTAACTTAATTTTAATTTCTGATTTTTAAATCTTATCGCGTAACATTCCTAATTTCATTACCTTACATGACCCTTTCTGCACGATAGACGTTGCAAAGTGCATTGCGAAATATTATTAACCTACCTACAAAAATAAATTAAGAACGTGTTCAAAGAACAGTGTTCGATTCGTGTTATATTTTTTCTTACTAATTAGATTGCACATATAACTTTAGTTGGGTATAACACACCCGCGTCTAGACGACGATATTGTTGTTTTTCCCGTTTTATTTTGTAATGAAATTTTTATGGTCTTGCCTTGGCAATCGACTCAATCTCGTGAGTGCTCACCACAAGAGCATAGTACTTCTACACACGTGCACCCACACATCAGCCTTCAGCACACAAACACATGTAGTCAGCCCGCACCTATACGGTGCATGACATCAGACGCGCTTTTGCGCCCCCGCGCCGCCTGCGCTTCTGCGCCCCCGCGCCCCCACGCCTTTGCGTTGACTGCGGCCCCCGCGCTTATGCGCCCCCTGCGCTTCTGCGCCCCCGCGCCCCCACGCCTTTGCGTTGACTGCGGCCCCCGCGCCCCCACGCCTTTGCGTTGACTGCGGCCCCCGCGCTTATGCGCCCCCTGCGCTTCTGCGCCCCCGCGCCCCCACGCCTTTGCGTTGACTGCGGCCCCCGCGCCCCCACGCCTTTGCGTTGACGCGGCCCTTTGCGCTTACGCGCCCCCGGCGCCCTCTGCGCCCCCGCGCCCCCACGCCTTTGCGTTGACGCGGCCCTTTGCGCTTACGCGCCCCCGGCGCCCTCTGCGCCCCCGCGCCCCCACGCCTCTGCGCTTACGCGCCCCGTGCGCCTATGCGCCTTCGGCGCTTCGCGCCCCCGCGCCCCCTGTGCTTCGTGACACAGGCTTTCAGCCCTCATACAATTGTACTCATACAGTCACACACGTGCATTCCTCCCAGCTCATCATATACACACCCACTCGACATTAACTCAACACAGCACGAATCGGGGCTGTAGTTCCCCTTTAACTTCCATTCCTTCCCCCCCCCTCCTACCCTCTGGGGCCCGGGAAGATGTTCGCGCCACAGCGCGACGGATAACCGTCTCTGCGCCGGTCAATTAAGATGCATATTGGTGCAACGACTGGGCAACGAATGATCGGCCAATCACAGCGAGTTGACAATTATACTCGACGAAGTGTTCGCCGGCGCCGCGCAACGGCAGTGTGCTTCGACCTTTTAGAGAGAATCCACGCGCGCGCGCGACCTAGAACTCAGCCCGTGATCACCGTCATCTGTGTGCAGTGTGTGTGCAGTGACCTAGAGCTAGGACCACCAGCTCACCTCTCCCTAAAACGCCTACGACCAGTGCCCCTGAGTGAACTGTGTTGTGTGTTGCTGCCTTCAAGCCCGCGCCCCCGCGCCTGTCTTCAGCTCCAACCAGCTCCAGCCCGAACCAGGTAAGCCCCAGAAATTCCCTTATCTCCTGCCTAACCCATATTCCGTCGCTGTTACGGCGAACGCCTTTCGCCGTTACAAGGTCTTAGCGTATCTATGTTTAACCCTTTTGCTCTTAATGCACATTTTACTTGAAATTTCCATTGTTTAAAGTTTCTGCCATCGAATTTTTCGATTTTCATAGCATTGGTAACTTCCATCTTGTAGGTTATTCTTACGCCGGTAATTATTTTGCTCTTTACTCAACTTTTTACTGAAATTACAAACTATCGCGGCGCTGGGCCCATAACCTATTGGATTCAGAGCGATATGTAAATGAAACTGAGTAAGATTTCTTTAGTATAACCCGATATTTATTCACTTTGGAACAGCACAATGCTTTCATTACAAAATCTTGACACAAGAGAGCGCTACAGGCAGTGCCACCACGCGGCCAGAAAACAGAACACACAGTATCCGTTTATAAAGACAGCTTTCAATTAGACCATTAGTTGCGTTTACAAAGACATCTTAAAATTTATATATTCAACACTCCTAATGCCCAGCCCTCTCTCTTAGACGTACAGATAGTCTCTAAACCAGATTCAGTCTTATTACATGGACAAACTACCGCTCCTTTCTCGTATCATGACCTCTTATATTTATCCTATCGTGTACGCACCCCCAAATCTAAAACCAAAGTCATTTTTCAGCGTAGTATTGGTAGTATTTGTGTGGATCGCTTGAGAGATGACTTTTCTAGGGTGGATTGGTCTGCCTTGTTCGCGGCTGACACAGTAAATGAGAAGGTTACAAATCTTAACACACAGCTTAAAAAACTCTTTGATTCTCATGCCCCTCTCAGACCAGTGCGCGTTAAACATTTGCCTGCGCCTTGGCTCACACCTGTGATTAAGAAAGCTATGCAACGTAAAGATAAGGCCAAATCATTACTAAAAAGATTTCCGACTGACGAAAATCTAAGCTCCTACAAGCGGCTGCGCAATTGCTGCAATCGACTTTGCCGGGATACCAAACGTCGATATATTCATTCTGCGGTAGAGGGCTTACCTCCAGGTAAAATATGGAAGTTTTTGCGATCGCTTGGCGTGGGTAAAGATAGCGGCGGTACTGGTGAATTACCTGACCTTATTCACCTAATAAGCATTTTACCATCTCACCGGTTACTGTTACTGATACCACCAAGGCAGCCACGCTTACTTATTTAGACACAGTGGACCGTCCTGACTGCGAGCCGTTCTCATTTCGTGAAATCAATGAGGGGGAGGTTAGGAAGAGTATCCAATCCATTACTTCCAAGGCTGTGGGCGAAGATGGCATTTGCCGTGACATGCTGATGCCTATCCTGGATGACGTTGTGCCTATTATCACACACATTCTAAACCACTCTTTGGCAACCAACGTCTTCCCTACCGACTGGAAATTAGCCCATGTCATTCCTATCCCAAAGTCCGCTTCCCCTACCGCTTTATTTCAATACCGTCCTATTTCTATCCTACCATTCCTGTCTAAGGTCCTGGAAAGCGCTGTTCACAAACAATTGTTCTCTTTTGTCTCCCATCACAATTTAATAAGTCCGTATCAATCCGGTTTTCGTCCTGGCCACAGCACCGTAACTGCCCTATTAAACGTCACTGACGATATTCGCCACGCCATGGATAACCGGATGTTCACGGTTCTTGTTCTACTGGACTTCAGCAGCGCTTTCAATTCCGTTGATTATGACATCCTCCTTGCCATCCTTCACTCGCTTAACCTTACCCCTGCAGTAATTGCTTGGTGTTCGGATTACCTTCGCAATCGTCACCAGAGAATCAGGAGTGATGATTTATTTTCTGATTGGGCCCCCCTTACTGCAGGTGTGCCACAGGGTGGGGTGCTTTCACCTCTCCTCTTTACATTATTCATTAATGAGCTCGGTAAAGTAATATCTTGTCCATACCACTTATACGCTGACGACTTACAGCTTTACAAACATTCAGATGCAGACAATAAATACGACGTAAGGGGGTGGTTTATGATGATAAGGGTGAAAAGATGGTATGACTTTCGAAAATAGATGTATTTGTTTAAATGGTACAATACATTATGTGATTGACAATGCGATCGGAAGCAGAGTGAGTTGCGCGGGCCGACGAGCCTGTAGCTTGTGCTTTATATGTGTGCGCGCGTGTGCGAATACACACAAAGATGCGTTCAGTAGTATAATGTCGCACCGACATGCCGCCCCTCATTGAAGCACTGCTGCTGCTGCTTCAATCTTGGTCCATTGTTGGGAGTGGACAAATCTTCGCAAATGATCTTCGTAACGTTCCTGTAGACGTACGTATGTCTGCAACTCTCGTGACTCCATCGGTTTCTGGATACGTGTTGAGGATTCGTCCCAAGAGCCATTTCATGGGTGGAAGCTGATCATCCTTGATTAGTACAAGATGTGTGTCCTACATGTAAGGTACCATGTGAAGATTTCCATTTGTATCGGAGCTGGAGTTCGGTAATATATTCCTTGTGCCATCTAGACCAGAATTGCTGCCGCAGTTTTTCTACTCGCTGGTAGTGGTTTAACCTTTGGAGTGGTAAATCGGCGTAGTCTGGCTCTGGTATTGACGTAAGCTGTTTGCCAATAAGGAAATGACCAGGGGTAAGCGGTAATAGGTCGTGAGGATCAGAGGATATTGGGCTAATGGGTCTAGAGTTTAATATCGCTTCGATTTGTGTAAGTGTTGTATATAATTGTTCAAAAGTTAAATTTGAATTACCTATTACTCGCTTTAGATGAGTTTTTGTGGATTTAACTCCAGCTTCATGCAATCCACCGAAATGTGGAGACTGTGGAGGACTAAACTAAATTTTATTGAACTTTGTGCAAAACTATCGATAATACGGTCCCCCTCACTAATAAACATCTTTTTTATCTCGTTATTAGCGCCGACGAAATTAGACCCGTTATCGCTATAAATGTATGTTGGTTTGCCTCTACGGGCGATAAATCGCTTTAGCGCTGAAATATAATTCGCAGTAGACATATTACTAACGAGTTCCAAATGAATGGCCTTGGTGGTGAAACACACGAAGACACAAATGTATGACTTGATAAGCCTACAGCCTCGCCCCTCTTTGTTGGCAACCATCACTGGTCCAGCATAGTCCACTGCTGAGTATTGAAATGCATATCCGGTAAGAAATCTTTCCTTAGGTAAATTTCCCATTATAGGGGTTACTGTATTGCCGCGAAACCGATTACAAATAGTGCAATTTCGAGAATCATACCTAGCCAAATCACGACCACCTACAGTCCAATAATTTTGTCTAGTTGAATACAATAAATGTTGTGGTCCAGCATGCATTAAAATCTTATGTTCATTGGAGAATAATAATTTTGTAAATATATGATTTTTATGTAATAATAGTGGGTGTACTTTATTAAAACTGTATGGTGAGTTTTTAAGACGACCACCCACTCGTATTAATTTTAAATCGGGATCAAAAAATGGATTAAGTGAAAGTAATGAATTACCACTTTTTAATGATTTATTTAATTTTAGAAAATCGTATTCAGTACTGTAACTTTCTTGTTGTGAAATAGAAATTAATTTATTTGTAGCTAAACGAAGTTCGCTAACCGTTAAATATTTGTTTGTGCATTTATTCATTTTATGTTTTGTGTTGTTTATAAATCGCAACACATATGCCATCGTTCTCGTCATACGAGAATAACTAGAAAATACATGGAAAGGGAACAATGGCCCCACGGAGTTAGTTATCATACAACTAACCTCTTGTTTTAATTCGGGCATAAATTGATTAAGTATTGTTTTTTAAATCAAATGTAGGCCACAATGATTCATCATGTTTTAGAAATTGTGGGCCGTTCCACCATTGCTCGCAGTTAACCAACACATCAACACTCATATTACGCGTCAGGTAGTCAGACGGACACTCATTAGCTAATTGTTTGAGACATCGTATAGCTAGGAAAGGCGCGGACGCCGTTCCGTACGTTATTGTATTCAGTTCGTAGGCCTTTAACGGCTGACTGGGATCGTCGCGCCATAGTATTTGTTGTAAACACCGCTGTGACTCATTTATATCTACGGCGCGGTACATTTTTTCAATATCGGCAGTCAACACAAAGTTGTGCTGACGAAAACGCAGTAATATCGAAAATAAAACGTTTTGTATCGTTGGACCTACCATTTGCAGCTCGTTAAATAATAACCAGAACTTGATTTGGCAGAACAATCGAAAACAACCCTTAACTTGGTTGTTAAGCTATGGGGGCGTTCAATGCCATGATGAGGAGAAAAGTATTTAACCTTATCGCTACTACACGACTTTGATTCCCTCATATGTCCTAGATCGATATACTCCTTTATAAAATTTGTGTATTGAATTTTTAGTTTTGAATTAATTTGTAGTTTTTTTCTCTAAATGCATAAATCGTTTTTTTAGCAGATTGGTATGAGTCACCCAATACACTAGTGCTCATTTTTAAAGGTATAGTCACACAAAATTTGCCACTAGGTAGGCGCGATGTGGTGTTTACAAAGAGATTTTCACAATCAATTTCTTCTTGTGACCAATTAAAATGTTTATTTGTAGTAGTAAAAATATTTAGCTAATTGATCGCTTAGTATTTGAGTATCAGAATAGTTACAATATGTAGTTGGATCGGATTTAATTGAACCGCCAATAATCCAACCCAACTTAGATTTTTGTAATGTTATGTTTTGAGAGTTTAATTTTATTTGTTGTGGTTCAATCAAGTCCCAAAAAACACCATTACCAATCAAAATTTCAATGTTTGCTGGCTTATAAAAATCGGGGTCTGATAGTGATATAGATTTAGGTATTTTAATTAATTGTTTATCAATAGGGGAACTTGGCCACGGATTAGTTATTTGAGATATAATAATGCAAGTAATTGTAAATTTGTAAGTGGAGTGCATTGATTGAATGGTAATATCACAGCAATTGTTAGCTACTGATACGTTATTATTTAACCTGTTTATAGTTGTAGTTCTACTTGTAGTAGGTAAACGCAGTTGTTTACATAAACGTTCCGTTATAAAATTGGACGTGCTCCCGGAGTCTAGCATAGCGCGTACTACCTGCTGCTTATGTTCGCTATTGTTTGCGCACAGAGCGACGCGCGCCGTAGACAGCAGACCTTGAGGCGAAACTACTGAACAAGATAACAAACCTGTTCGTTCGATTCGTGTGCCACCTCTGCCCTCGCGACGTCATTTAATTCGAGGCAAATCAAACTATTATGTTTTTTATTGCACCTTTTACATGGACCCATAATACATTTTTTATTGTGTGACCGGGTCTTAAGCAATTTAAGCACAAATTTAATTCATTAGCCCTTTTTTCCCTATCTTTATTAGATAAATTGAGGAATGTTTTGCAATAATAGATATAGTGATCAGATTGACAAACGGGACATTTGTATTTGGCCGCGTTAGTAGAAACTAAAGTATGCGTGCCTATTGTTCCTACCTGCTGCTGCCCGTCTCGCCGCCAGGATTTAGAGCTGGGCCCTAAAGCCTGGACGCGAGACCTGCCTCTTCGGGGCACCAGCGGCCACCTGCTGCCAGCGAGCTGTCGCCGCACAGGCGTTGACGGTTTTTGTACCCCCACTCTGGGTTTAATCGTTCGTTATTCAGGAACATATTTTTACATTAGGGTTTCGAAACCTTAACATAGTATTTTCTTTTATATCCAACTACACCAAGCGTTGGTGAAGTTGTGAAACCTTTGAGGATCTGCGAGTTCGACCTGTGTGAAGTTGTATGGTGACATCGTCTCCAGATTCGGATCGACTATACGATCCTGGCGTCCATAAATATTTATTTAATATCGGTATAACCCCACGGTTCTCTAGAGTATCGGCTTTAAACGTGTGAGAGTTTTAATACGGTTAAACGGTTTAAAACATTTAATTTAATATTTTTATAGACGGAGTAATTTAATTTTAATTTCAACTTCATACTCCGAACGGTATTGGCTTTATCCCGACCCCCACTCACGACCATAGCTCGTACGACTGAGATATTAGCTGGCTGGTTAGGCAGTAGTAGGAACAGTATTATAAAATTTATTCTAAATTAAAATTATCACCGACCCGCTTGGTCACTTTTGACTCTTAGGATTTTAGTGTGTTTTAGGGGGTGATATAGCTTTGGAATAAGGTTTAGATTACTTTAAACAGTAAATTATAGTTGGCAAAATTAATAGAAAGTTTGTTGAACTTTCATTTGAGATTGACCCTAGGGTCAATTTCGACTGATAGTTTTTATTTGTGATTTTCGGCTAAATAAATTAAAAGGAGTAACGTAGATGAATTGTACCTAACATAATATAAGACAAAATTGTGACTAACCCCCCTCTTTTAAATAATAAGAATGAAATAAAATTTATAATTTTATTTTATTGTTGTTGGACAAAATATTTGTGTGTTCTTTTACAATATACTGCCTAGCTGTTGAACATTTTATGGTTTTATTTGATAACAACCCACTGAAGCTTGCATTTGGGATTTTCTTCCTTTTCCCCAAAAGGGACAAAATCTCAAATGTAACACTGCTTTGGATATTTATATTTATTGCTTTGTTGTAATGTTTCTAACAGTTCGGCCCTATTTCTTGTAAACTTTAGTATATCTTCAAAATCATAACTTTTATTTTCGTGTACAGCTTTAAACTTTTCCCATTCAACCAAAGATTGTGGGTCGAATTTACTTGACAACATGTATATTAATAAAGTGTCCCACTTGTCTGTAGGTTCACCTAAAGTGGCTAATGATCTTAAATTTTTGACGAAACTATCGACTAATCTTTTTAAATTGAATACACTTCATTCATACCTTTTGTATGGGATAAACACTAAATAAAGATTTGACATGGTTGGCGATAAGCATTTTCTTGTTGTCATACCTATCGCAGATCAATTTCCATGCAACTTTATAATTGTTAGATGAAAATTCTATAGATTTAATTACTAATAGGGCACTACTCTCGAGAGACGAGCGCAAATAATGGAATTTATTTATTGGACTTAAATCAGGGTTATCGTGAATAAGAGAAATGTATGTGTCTCGAAATTCCAGCCAAGAACCGTATGTACCATTGAACCTGGCCAGTTGAATTACCGGCAACTTTACATTGGCCCTCGTGTGTTGCACCACGCTGGCTGCGTCCTCCGAGTCCCTGCGAAGGCTTTGCTGCGGATTACTCGCGCTCGTGATACCTAATTTCGCCTTCGCAGATGCTACTGCTTTATAATACATTCCCTCAAAAATATCGCGTTCCTTGAATTGCTCGTCAGGATTGGATGACAAACATTCTAATTGTTCTTGAATTTCGTTGTAAGTATCCATTAATACTTCCATCTTTGACACTCGCAATTCAAGTTCCAACTGAGTCTCGTTACTTAATGTTTTCGGCAAACTATTGATGTAATTAATGAATAACGTTAGGCGGCCTTTACAGTTACCACGTTTTTTAATGAATTCTTGTTCGGTAGTCATTATAAAATAGACTTATAAATCGTAACGTAAAATAGAAAAAAATGCAAATTACGTAGTCCTATCCAAATAAATTTATTTGTAGGTAGGTAACTACAAGTAATAAAAAAATATAATTGCGACGAAAGTTATCGTAAATTTATGATTTTTATAGAATATTATTATAGAATAGGTAATAGGTAACCTTAGTTTGGCAGTAGGTAGCCTTAATAATGCGGCAATAGGTAGCCCTTTGATATTAAATTGACAAATATGTAGGGTAGAAATCGATAGGATGCAACACTTTCACAAACGGGCGACGCGATGTTAAATGTTGGTTATGTAGAAAAAGGTTTGGAATTTTTGGAAGGTTGGATTATTGGCACAAATCTTTAAAAACAGTCTAACCAGTTCGCCACTCGCCTTAGAACAATGTTGTTCTGAAAAAGCTGCACAATGTCTCCCTTCAATAAATAGGTAAACCACTTTACTCACGTCGACACTGGATCACTCTTCTTCGACTTTTATCCGGTTGAAGGACCAATAAATACGACGTAAGGGGGTGGTTTATGATGATAAGGGTGAAAAGATGGTATGACTTTCGAAAATAGATGTATTTGTTTAAATGGTACAATACATTATGTGATTGACAATGCGATCGGAAGCAGAGTGAGTTGCGCGGGCCGACGAGCCTGTATAGCTTGTGCTTTATATGTGTGCGCGCGTGTGCGAATACACACAAAGATGCGTTCAGTAGTATAATGTCGCACCGACAGACAATATTCACTTAGCTATCGAAGCTCTTAATGAAGATCTCTGTGCTGTAAAGGAGTGGGCAAAGGCGTTTGGATTACTTGTGAATCCAACTAAATCACAAGCAATGATCGTTGGTAGCGGCCGACTATGCGATGGAGTGCATCTTGCATATGCGGAGAGGACAAAAATTCTTGGCCTTATTATTGACCGTACTTTGTCTTGGACGTCACAGGTCAACGAAGTGAGTCGGCGCATGCACTACTCTTATCATTCTCTCAAGCGACTTCAGTTCTTCTTACCGTACAATACCAAAATTATGCTTGCTCAGTCGCTTCTTCTCCCTCTTCTCGACTATGCCGATGTGTGTTACTTGGATGCTACTGAAGAGCTGTTGAACAAACTAGAGCGCCTGCAAAATCTAGATATTCGGTTTATATTTAGTCTTCGCAAATATGACCATATTTCTGAGTTTCGGGCTAAATTAAAATGGCTCCCAATCCGACGTCGCCGAGATATGCACATCCTTTGTCTCCTTTACAAAATCCTTCACTACCCTCAACTCCCTCATTACCTTCGTTCCCGTTTTACTCTCTTACCAGTCACTTCCCGCCCTAAGCGCTCATGTGACACAAGAACCCTTGTATTTCCTCAATCCAACTCCAAATACTTCCATAGCTCATTTACCGTCCATGCAACCAGATTGTGGAATAAGCTGCCTGCTGACGTGCGTGAGAGACCATCGGTGGCATCATTCAAACTTAGGCTAAAAGAGCACTACCTATCCAACAACAACAATTAGAAATATTTTAACCAATTATTCGTTCATATTATAAATTATTATATGTAAAGTATGTGTATGTATATGTATATACAATATAATTAGAGAAAATATGTATTATATGTATGATATAATATATATATTTGATGTGGGTATAGATAGATATAATATTGTATTTCGTCTTTATTAGTCCCGCAGACTTTCTCTCCGAACCACAGCTGGGGTTGGCTGGAAGAGATCTCTTCTAGAGATAAGCTCACCTTTGTATATGTCTTATTTAATGTGTTTTCAATGTGTGTTTTCTATGTGCAATAAAGGATTAATTACATTTTGATGTACAGATGTGCCTGAACCAGTATCTAATTGCATTGATAAATCTATACCGTTAACATTGACATTTAAACATTAAGGATTTAAATCTACATACCTCATATTGAACAGGGAGCATTCCTTACAATCAATATTGCCTTCGGAAGAATCGGCTTCCAAGCAGTGCACTTGAGAAACTTGTTTATTCTTGTTTAAACATGCTTTCTTCAAATGTCCCTTTTTTCCACAAGATTGACACGTGTAGTTTTTATAACGACACGCACCAGCATTGTGATTTTTTAATCCGCATACTGAGCATCGCTTAGCAAAGTCGAGCGAAGGCCACGCCAGCGCCGCCGCCCTGCCGCACCACGTACAAGGGCTCTTCCTTCGCCACGCCAGCGCCACCGGCTGCTCGGCGAGGCTGCTCCTGCACGCCGCGCCGCACCGGGTACAAGAGCGCCACCGGCTGCTCGGCGAGGCTGCTCCTGCACGCCGCGCCGCACCGGGTACAAGAGCGCCACCGGCTGCTCGGCGAGGCTGCTCCTGCACGCCGCGCCGCACCGGGTACAAGAGCGCCACCGGCTGCTCGGCGAGGCTGCTCCTGCACGCCGCGCCGCACCGGGTACAAGAGCGCCACCGGCTGCTCGGCGAGGCTGCTCCTGCACGCCGCGCCGCACCGGGTACAAGAGCGCCACCGGCTGCTCGGCGAGGCTGCTCCTGCACGCCGCGCCGCACCGGGTACAAGAGCGCCACCGGCTGCTCGGCGAGGCTGCTCCTGCACGCCGCGCCGCACCGGGTACAAGAGCGCCACCGGCTGCTCGGCGAGGCTGCTCCTGCACGCCGCGCCGCACCGGGTACAAGAGCGCCACCGGCTGCTCGGCGAGGCTGCTCCTGCACGCCCCGCCGCACCGGGTACAAGAGCGCCACCGGCTGCTCGGCGAGGCTGCTCCTGCACGCCCCGCCGCACCGGGTACAAGAGCGCCACCGGCTGCTCGGCGAGGCTGCTCCTGCACGCCCCGCCGCACCGGGTACAAGAGCGCCACCGGCTGCTCGGCGAGGCTGCTCCTGCACGCCCCGCCGCACCGGGTACAAGAGCGCCACCGGCTGCTCGGCGAGGCTGCTCCTGCACGCCGCGCCGCACCGGGTACAAGAGCGCCACCGGCTGCTCGGCGAGGCTGCTCCTGCACGCCGCGCCGCACCGGGTACAAGAGCGCCACCGGCTGCTCGGCGAGGCTGCTCCTGCACGCCCCGCCGCACCGGGTACAAGAGCGCCACCGGCTGCTCGGCGAGGCTGCTCCTGCACGCCGCGCCGCACCGGGTACAAGAGCGCCACCGGCTGCTCGGCGAGGCTGCTCCTGCACGCCGCGCCGCACCGGGTACAAGAGCGCCACCGGCTGCTCGGCGAGGCTGCTCCTGCACGCCGCGCCGCACCGGGTACAAGAGCGCCACCGGCTGCTCGGCGAGGCTGCTCCTGCACGCCGCGCCGCACCGGGTACAAGAGCGCCACCGGCTGCTCGGCGAGGCTGCTCCTGCACGCCGCGCCGCACCGGGTACAAGAGCGCCACCGGCTGCTCGGCGAGGCTGCTCCTGCACGCCCCGCCGCACCGGGTACAAGAGCGCCACCGGCTGCTCGGCGAGGCTGCTCCTGCACGCCCCGCCGCACCGGGTACAAGAGCGCCACCGGCTGCTCGGCGAGGCTGCTCCTGCACGCCGCCGCCGCCGCTATTTAAGCCCTTGCCAATGTCAACTTTTTTGCGTCTTGCTCGAACAAGCGATCTCGTTCCGGTCCCGCATTCAAACCTAGTACGAATCTGTCTCGTAGCACGATGTCCAACTCTGAGCCGAAGTCACATAAAACGGCTAGTCCTCGAAGTCGTACTACCCATTCTTCGATACTTTCGTAATCAAATCTTGTTGCTGCTTAAAATTTCGCCCTGTCTGCGAACGTTGACCTTTTCGTCGAAAAATGTTTGTTGAGTAATTCCACCAGCTGCTTGTAAGTTATTAGTTCAAGTTCTTTCAGATGAGCCAAATTTCTTGCCAATCGATAGGAATCATCCGACAAATGGGTCAATAACAACGCACATTTATCACATTCTTCAATTTTGTTCAGCTTTATATATTGCGATAATCGGCCGTAAAAAAATTGCCATTCTTGTGATTTGTAATCAAACGTAGTTAAGTTCCCAATATGACTTGTCATCTTCTCTAATTAGTTTTCGGTTCGTAAAGTATATCCTCGTCGCCAATGAAGTATAATTGGGGTGCATAAATGAAACAACCAATTATCAACTTATGCAGCTCGTTTATTACTGACGCGGTGACAATCTCAGCGGGGGGTCGCGTCTCCAGCCACAGGTCAAGTATACCGTGCTTGCCATAGATTAGGTAAACTTATACCGTGCTTTCAAATACATCACAACTTCACTATGAAGGCTAAAGTTACTCGCGTCCGTAGGTTTACCCTTGAGACCCTACACGTGACCCCTGGGTGGTGCTGAATGAGTGACACTGACTGAATTTTTTTTTATAACGACTCGTCATAGTGACTGCATCCTGCCTGATGGTAAGCAGGCGATGCAGTCCAAAATAATTGAACAATCAAACAAACTTACCAAGTGCAGTTCGATTGAAATTATGCTCCTTGTTGTCTCGTCCGAAGATGATGGAAATACTACTTGTTAGTATCGAGTCTTAGCACTCGCCGACGCCACATAAGTTTAAAGTATCTGAAAATAAAATATTTCCGAACGCAGCCGCACGTCACTAGACTAGCCCGCGTTTTGAACTGTCATTTAGTTTTAAGTTGTGTATTTATTTATGAAACTGATTCTACAACCCCAGGGAATAGGTATCAAACCTGTGAGGGTGGGTGGGACTCATCATCTTCGGACGAGACAACAAGAAGCATAATTTCAATCGAACTGCACTTGGTAAGTTTGTTTGATTGTTCAATTATGCTCCTTGTTGTCTCGTCCTCTATGATGGAAATACTACTTGTTAGATGTTCAAAGTTCTGTTGTAGAATCATAAAGTTTATTATTGTTAACAAATATATCCCAGATATTATGTTTCAACAACATAATCAGTCTTACACTCCTTAAAGATAATTGGTAATTTCCAAGAGAATCTTATTAAACAAAAAAAACAAACTTAAATGTGTCCTCAGCCTTAAATAAATCTTTGGTATGATTATAGCAATATACTTTTAATATTATTATTCGATATAATCGCTTCAGCGAAATTATTATTTAAAATCGGACGGTTGTAAAACTTTGCAAAGTTGTCGATGAGTCAGTCCAACCAGCCGTTCTATGTATCTCATCAATGCTAACGCCTTTCATAATGGCAGCTGATGTCGTAGCGTGCCTGGTACTAGTAGAAAAAATGGAAGTATCGATCCCTCTTGCAGCCAGGACCGTCAATCCAACGGTTGAGTGTACTGACCGATACCGCCAAATGTGGTTTCTTGATAGATATAAATAAATTAGGACATTTTCCTAATTTCAGAGGTAATTCTTTTATAATTATTTAAACAATTGGCTGATGACGATTAGGTGCTGAGGTCTTAATTTTTTTTTTTTTTTATAGTAACAATTTTATTATCAATTATTTTAATCTGGTCAGTAACAATAGAAACTAGGGCTTTGTAATCTTTGCCCTGTAGGTAAAGTTAATAAAGTAACTGTGTTTAATGAACATTAATGTAAGTTGTTTGAGTCATTGTAATTTGACTCTAAAAAATTAAGCACTATAGAAACATTCCAGGTATACTTATATTTGAGTTTACTTGATCGTAGGCGAAAGAACCCTTTAAATAAAATTTTAATCTTTTCGTCTGCTCCCACCTGCGGCCCTATCACACTAGTGGCAGCGAGGACCTTATGCAATTCAAGGTGCCATAAGATGCACCACTGTGGAACTTATTTGTGAGATAAGTAATTATGTCTGTCATCTGTGCTTTAGTAGCATTTAGTTGTTTGGTGTGGCAGTAAGAAAACCAAATACAAAGTAAGTATTGCTTATAGGTGTTACTTGATATGGAAGATATCATTATTTCAGCTGCCTGTACGTCGATGCCAGGCTTTAAGAATGCCTACCGGACAATCTCCCTGCCAGTAGTGATAGGTTGCGGTGTAGAGGGTGTGGTGAGTTGGAATTACATAAAACCAGTAAGTTATTACTTGGTTCAAATACAATGGGTTCTGTCACCAATAGTTTTTTGAATAAGCGAAACCAAGGTTGGGTGTCCCAGAAGAGAACTACGAGGATCCATGTTGCTTCATTGGACACGATTATTTCTTTACATTTTAAAATCATAAAAAATGGTGGAAAAGCATAAAAGAAACCCCTTTGCAAGACATTGTAAAGGCATCCACTTTATAAGCTGAAGGATCTATATGCCATGAAACAAATTTCCTGCATTTTGTGTTTGTTCTAAATGCAAATAAATCTATGACAGGGTTACTAAATGCTTGTACTATTTTATTAAAATTATTAATATTTAATTCCCATTCTGTATGACCTAACTGTTTTCTAGATTCAAAATCTGTTACTTTGTTGTCCTTTGTATTAATGTATGATGTATGATGCAAATACAAAAATATTCCTCTCTTCACACCACTGCCAAATAGCTTTTGCAATCACATGTAAGTGAGAGTACTGTATGCCACCAAAGCGGTTTATATATGGTATAGCTGTGGTATTGTCACTTCGTAATAATATTTCACAATTTGAAGAATTATTAGCAAGGCTTTTGAGACCACACATAGTAGCTTTTATTTCTAAAGTATTAAAGTGAATTGTTGATTCTTTTCCTCTCCATACACCACTGGCTGTATGTTTGTCACAAGAAGCACCCCACCCCGATAGTGAGACATCTGTATTTATTTCTAGAATATATTTATATTTTCTTATCTAAGAAATTGATTTAGGCAAGTACATGTTTTATCCACCATTCAAGATCTGGATAGCAATGTTTGGGCAAGGAAGTAAATGCTTCATAATTATTATTATTTATTAAAGAGCTAAATATTTGTCTTTTTAGTGCTTTAGTAAACAGTAACCCATATTGATTAGCTGGACAAACAGACACTAGAGTTCCCAGAACTTTTGACAAAAAAACCTGATGGAAGAGGTACTTAAAAATTTGAGCGCCGTGGTGGTCACCTGTGACTGACAAACAATTAAATTTCTATTGTGTCTGGTTTCGTGGCAGGCAACGTGTTAAGGCATCTTTTATTTTTATCAGAATCGATTGAAATAGTCATGGTGTTTGTATTAAACAATAGGCTAAGAAACTTACATTCCTTTGATGGAATAAGTTGACATAATTATTTTTATTGATGATGAAGCCTAACTGAGTAAGCAGACCTATGGTCTGGTTAACACTATTAAGACACTCAATATGATCACTACCAATATACTGCTAGCTACAAGCATCGATATACTGTACTTACAGACTGTAAACCTCTAAGTTTTGTTATGGGTTTAATTATGTGAACATGTATGAAGCCGTGCAAAGGCCAAATGGAAGAATGTTAAATTGATATATTTTTCCATCAAATATAAACCTTAGATATTTTCTGTAATCTGCATTAATGTTACACATGTAATAAGAATCCATTTTGTCAATTGTTGCCATAATACAGTCTTTCATAAGACTTTGAGTTGTAGTAATAAAACTATTAAATTTCTTTATGTTTAAAATAAATCTATACTCTCCATTTGGTTTCTATACCAAGAAAATAGGTGAACAAAATTGTCCACCTGTTTCATGACATATTTTGTCTATAACATGTGACTGAATAAGTTTATTAATTTCAATTTGAACTTGACAGAATTCTACTTGTAAATGAGTTATTCATAGGCAAGTAAGATTGAAATGGTATCTCACTAAAAGGGATTTCATACCTAGATACCCATTTCAGAATAGTAGGATCACTGGTTATTATCTTCAAATTATTTATAAAAAAAAGGAAGTCTGCATACCTGAACTTCTAACTTTGCAGCTTCGTAGCTTTGCAGGTTGGTTGGATCTCGCTCCTGTCCCTGTCCGGGCACTTGGACGAGGAGGGCCCCTCCAGTTTAAAGATTTGGTTTTATTTGGGGGTTTTTGAATGAAGCTTGTGTTCTTCAGGTCTTTAACAGATTTTTGAACAGCCTTTGTAACCTAGATCTTTTCAGAAAGGTTACTTAAAAAAAATGCATCTGCTCCCCCTGTGAGGGAACCTTTCATATCTTTATTAATAGATCAAATATCATGAGACCGCCGGCAGTCGCGAAACAATTGATTTTCAATTGTGTCTGTTTTTATGGTGCTCAAGGGGTTAATGACGGTTGGTATTAGCGACCTTCTACGATTTGTATCTATGTGCACAGCGTCACACAGTATTTTGGCAGCATCATTGATGTGTTTAATTATTTAATTAATAATTTCAATTCTGTCACCTTTTAGGAGAAATAAATGGAGTGATTGGCCCAGGGCTGATAGTGCAGCAACCATCTGTTTTTGCCTGTCAGCAATTATCAAATCTCTTTTCATAACCAGGTCAGAGACAGCCAGGTATTTCAGGGTTGAGCTTTGGGAGCAACGTTGAGATATTTTCATATGGGATGTATTTTTTCATAAGTTCTGGTTTAATTTCTTTTTGCAATCCTTTTGTGAGAATAGGAGTCTACCTCTGTGCAATTTTATCATGAGCAATTGGTCCCTTAAGCACCTCCTCAATTTCCCCCAAAGCAAATAACAATTCTACGCCTATGGCAGGTGTCTCGGTCTCCGGGTCTGTACGCTGGGTTTTTTCCACAGGTAAGGCCTCTACTACACTGTATTGGCACGGGCAGTGCCTCCTCCTCCACAGAACTTGAAGTAGTAGCCGGATCCAGGGCCGTCATTGACACATTAGGAATGTCAGACATAGTCATGCAGATCTAGGCCCAAATGGCAAAGCAAACTGCAGTAAATGTAAGACCCTGATATTCCTTGCGAATACCCAGGGTGGTAAAAACTCGGCTTTGCAGTAAGTACGAGTTATTGTGCCCGTTTTAAGTTTTGAATGTTTCAACACCGCCTCATCCTAAAGATGGGCCTGAGTGCACATTTCAAAACCCAGAATTTCATTTTTATTCTTCACGTCTCTTTCTTTTACTCATAATAACAGTTTATTTATCATAATTAAACTGACTAAAACTATTAAAAAGATTATTTCACAAAAAAGTAAGAGAAAAAAGTGGCGCCGGTACAGTGACATAAAAAACGAATGACAGTTCAAAACGCGGGCTAGTCTAGTGACGTGCGGCTGCGTTCGGAAATATTTTATTTTCAGATACTTTAAACTTATGTGGCGTCGGCGAGTGCTAAGACTCGATACTAACAAGTAGTATTTCCATCATAGAGGACGAGACAACAAGGAGCATAATAAGAGCGCTCCCCACCGTGGAATAAGCACGATAACGAGCGCACCCATTCATGACGGCCTGCATAAATGCCGTTTCACGCCCCGCGTAAAAGACCCGGGACTGTAGGAGCTGGGAAACACATGCGTGGTAGAGCCACGCTGCGTCGCAGCACGCATTGGGCGGCTCGCCCGGGGTAATACCACCCTCTCACGAATATCCGGCGTGAAATAATGGCACTTGGTGCTGTTGTGTTTCGTCCAGCCAGTGAGAATTCCAGAGGCCCCCCCCCCCTCTCCCCATCACAATTCCTATTCCTTCCTTAACCCTTTTCCTTTCATAAAGGTCGGCAACGCATCTGCGACTACCCTGGTTTTGCTTTGGTCCATGGGCGGCGGTGATTGCTCACCATCAGGTGATCCGCCTGCTCGTTTGCCTCCTTACTGACAGACATATCTTTGCTCTTGCCTGTTCATCGAGTCTCTTGAAGTCGCTCCTCTCCTTCTCGAATTCGTCTGGGAGCTCGACGCAGTTCCACAATCCGCAACCGATGAGGATGCCGAAGCTCCAGGTGGCGAAATTAGATCACCCGTCCAATTTGGGTATTGAGTCCACCATTTTTCGAGAGGTTCGCGAGAAACTTTTAACGAGAACACTTCCGCGACTGCTGGGCTAGGCCTGGGCTCATAACCTGCAGTGAAATGCAACTTTAACTTGGTAAATAAATATATTTAGAAAGACTTCGCCGTAGCAGGGTAAACAAGCGGTAGACAGAATAACAAGAGTGACAGTATATAAAAAACAATATTTGTACGGTGCAATGACCGTACATACCGCGCGGTCAGCAATTTACGCCCGCAGCGAATATTTTGTAATAATTTTATATTTAGTTCACATTAAGCAATCACTTCGTGTACTCATTGATCATTAACTTAGCATCATATTAATAGCATTTAAAGTTTAAATATATATATATCAATAAATCGGTGTTCAACAAACTTTATCCTATTATTTCTATCAGTTCATGTACGGATCCCGTACATTTATGGTCCTTCGAACTTTTAACCTTGCGCGCGTGTTGGTCTAAAGTGGGATTAATCGCGAGTGAGGAGTATCAGTGACTATCAAAGGTATCAAGACAGGGCTGGACGAGCAAGAACGTTCAGAGACTGCAGCACCAAGCAGGCGGTGTACAAAGCAAGCATCTATCAAGTAAGAATTTTCCATTTTTTTTATCAAGTTAAGATGGAAGATATCATGGCAAATCAAGTGCAGTTAGTAGGCGCTATAGAGCAGCTTTTCTCGTCTTTTAAAAAGACGGGACGCGAGCGTCGTACAGCTGACTACATCAAGAGAAAGTTGGATACTCTGGATACATATTGGAAAGATTTTGAATTGAATCACGCACAACTTAAAGAGTATCAAGATGAGGAAATGGCATATTTCCGTGATAATCATTATGAGCAGGCTTTACAATCTTATAACAACGCTAAAGTATTCATACAGCAGTGCTTACCGAGACCAGAAACTCCAAGCGGTGGTAAAGTAGAATCAAGATTGACTCCATCAGCGAGCGTACCGGGTCCTTCATCATTAAAGGTAGGAATCCCTGACAGGAGGTCCCAAGCTACTGACAGCAAGACTGCCGAACTGCTAAAGAAGCAAGCTAGCCAGTTTCGAGCGTTCAGCCGCACGGTAGAAGATATTGATTTGGAAGCTGTCACGGAAAAGTGGGAATTTGAGGACCTGTTAAGGCAGCTGAATTCAAGGTGGGCAGCTATTGATTCGCTTCATTTAGAAATTGATTGTGAGTTAAATGGTTTAGACGAGGAATACGAAAAGTCGTTTATAGCAAATGAGAAAACGTATAAATTTATGAAAAAGGCAATCAGTGGCAAGCTGTGGAACGTATCTCATAGGGAAAAATCCACGCCGCAAATGGAAATCCCGACTTTTAGTGGCAATTATTACCAGTGGGTATCCTTTAAAGATTTGTTCACAGAAACAATACACAGTAACTCTTCACTTAACAATGCACAAAAAATGCAATTTCTAAAAAGTAAGGTTAGGGGGGAGGCTGAAAAGTTGATACAGCATCTGTCAATTAACTCAGATAATTATCAAGTTTGCTGGGAATTATTGAACAACCGATATCATAATAAACGTCTTATCTTTACGTCGCACGTTAACATTCTCTTAAATTTACCTATGATGCAGCATCCTAATGTCATACAGATCAAACGTATTCATGATACCACTAACGAATGCCTTAATTCTATCAAGAACCTGGGTGTTGACGTAAGCACCTGGGGCCCGTTGTTGGTGCAGATTATGTCGCTAAAATTAGACTCGGACACTTATAATGATTACCTAGAGTCGCTAAAACAACCACGCGAATTACCAACTTTGAAAGAATTTCTCAAATTCCTGGAAATAAAATTTACGACCATGGAGTCATCAGCAACACGTAGAAAGCAGGAAAATTTATTTAAATCAAGCAATTCTCAGCCGACAGGAGCTCAAAAATCAATTAAATTTTCCAACTATAAATCGTTCTCTGCCAACAAAGTTCTATCAAAAACGGTCAAGCCGATTTACACTAAAATTAACAATCAAAAGTACAGTAAATCGTGTCCAATTTGCACCGAAGAACATGGCATTTATTATTGTCAGCAGTTTTTAAGTATGTCAGCTGAGGCGAAAAGAAAAGCAATTACAAAATACAATTTATGTAAAAATTGCTTATACGATCATAAAGGAAATAATTGCATTTCTAGCAAAACGTGCCGCGAGTGCAATGGCCCGCATAACACAATTATGCATGAAGCTTTTATAAGTTCATCGACACCCAACATCAATACTAGCAAATCGAACCCTGGACCATCATCAGGTAGTGCGTATGTTTCACAGAATGACAAGGAAATTCTTATCACTACAGCAATTATCAATGTGCAGGCGCGAGACGGCACTTATTATAAAATGCGCGCTTTGTTAGATCAATGTTCTCAGATGTCATTGATAACGGAAAAAGCGGCGCAACGCCTGCAGCTTCCTAGGGCAAGATGTAAGGATATCGTATCAGGTGTCGGACAGAAAGAGAGTATGTGCAAGGGAATCATACAATTGACTTGTGCGTCTGTATATAGCAATTTTAAATTTAACGTAAAGGCTTGTATCATGAACAAAATAGTTAAAAATCTCCCAAGTAGATCGATGTCTAAGCAGAATTGGCCGCATCTGGAAGGTTTAGAATTAGCCGATAGCGACTTCAACATCAGTCGCCCCATAGATATCATACTAGGATCAGACATTTTCCCAGAACTTATCTTAGACGGAGTCTGCAAGGGCCGTTGTACATCTATGCCTGTTGCGCAACGTACGGAACTCGGGTGGATAATCTGTGGAAATAGTATGAAAGTCAAGTCAACTAACCGGCAATGCAACGTTATCATAAATAGCATGGACGATATTCAACAATTCTGGGAGATCGAGGATATTACAGAAGATAAATCTTTGTCAACAGAAGATAAAAATTGTATAACTTATTTCGAAGAAACAACGGTTCGCAAGCCAGATGGACGGTATCAAGTACGTCTACCTCTCGCTCAAGATTATGAGAAACAATTAGGATCTTCGAAATCAATAGCGGCAGCACAATTTTATCAGTTAGAGCGTAAATTTAAAAGAGATAACAATTTAGCAGTCGATTATAAGTTGTTTATTAACGAGTACCTAAGCCTCGGTCATATGAGACGAGTATCATGTAACACGAAGCCCGATTATTATTTGCCGCACCATTGTGTATTACGAGCAGATTCGGAAACAACCAAATTACGTGTTGTTTTTAATGCGTCTTCTAAATCTACAAATGGATCAAGTTTGAATGATGTTATGGCACGGGGTCCAAATTTGCAGAAAGACCTTCAATCCTTAATATTGAAATGGCGTCAATATCAGATCGCTTTTACTGCTGATATTGCAAAAATGTACAGACAAATCTGGATCCATGAAGATGATCAAAAGCTTCAGAAGATAGTGTGGAGAGACTCCCCAACTGAAGTTTTGAGAGAATATCAGCTAACAACGGTCACTTACGGGACTAAAGCAGCGCCTTTTTTAGCTATGATGACGCTACAACAACTAGCCAATGATGAAGAAGACCAGTATCCAGGGAGTGAAGCGATCAAGGCTTTAAAGGAGTCCCTGTACATGGACGACGTCCTTCACGGATCAAATTCAGTTGCATCAGCAAAACAAGTACAAAAGGAACTCTCAGATATACTAAGATCGGGAGGCTTTCACCTACGCAAGTGGGCATCAAATTCGACAGAATTACTAGAGCAAATAGGTACAGAAGAGCCCGAGCAAGATGGCTACAATTTTAGGCGAGCAGAGTCAACAAAGACATTAGGGTTACGGTGGAACAGCAAACAAGATGTTTTTTTAATTGAAGCAAAATTGAAACCTAATGTTACAGATCCGACAAAAAGATCCATGTTATCGGATCTATCTAAATTATTTGACCCGTTGGGGTGGCTCTCGCCCCTTACAACAAGCCTAAAATCATTATTTCAGTCAGTTTGGCAAATTAACTTACAATGGGATGACAAATTACCTGAAAACATTAAAGCTAAATGGATTAAAAGCATAGCAGATATAGATCACATACAACAAATTCAAATACCAAGATGGTTAGGTATGATGCATGAAAATCAAACTATCGAGTTGCACGGATTTTGTGACGCATCGACTAAAGCCTACGCGTGCGTCATCTATTGCAAAATCAGTACAAAAATAGATTGCAAAATTACTATTGTAGCTGGTAAAGTTAGATTAGTTCCAATCAATAAAACTATTTCTATGCCTAAATTAGAATTAATGGGCGCACATCTGTTATCAAAATTAATGAATAAGGTTATTACCTGCTTAGATAAATATTATATAAAAATGTGCTGCTGGATTGACTCAATGGTGGTGCTCGGGTGGTTGAACGGTGAACAAGGCCGGTGGAAGCCATTCGTAGAAAACCGAGTTAATCAAATCCGAGAAGTCATACCGACAAAAGCATGGCGGTATGTTAGGTCTAGTGAAAACCCCGCAGACTGTGCTAGCAGGGGATTGTCAGCAACGCAGCTCCGAGATCACTCTCTTTGGTGGCAAGGACCGAGCTGGCTTCAGAATGAGAAATTAAATCTAGACATCGAGCAGCCTAAATATGACACTGATCAAGAAGTGAGAAAATCTACTAAGCAAGTTAATGTCATAACAAATCAAGAAAATTATGACGTCATTACTTCGCTGATTACAAGATTAAGCAATTTTTTATTTATTATACGTGTAGTTGCGTGGCTGCGGCGTGTTATCACAGTAAAGCAAGTTGATAGAATTAAATATTTAACAATAACAGAAATAAGGCAAGCTACTATAACAATCATGAAACATCATCAGCAAATGGAATTTCCTGTTGAAATAGTTAGTATCAGAGAAGGGAAAAGCATGCATAGTAAAAGCAAGTTACTAAACCTTCATCCCTTTTTAGACAATCAAGGTCTCTTGCGAGTGGGTGGCAGATTAAGGCACGCCCGTATAAATGAAGAAAGAAAAAACCCTATCATTATTTCAAATGGCAGATTAGCAGAGTTAGTCATTGATTACGCACATGAGATGACATTTCATGGGGGAGCTCGATTATGTCTGGCATTTATAAGACAGAAATACTGGATCCTTGGTGGAATGCGAACTGTCAAAAAGCAATTACGTAAGTGTGTAACGTGCCGAAAACACGACCCCTTTAAACTACAGCAGCTCATGGGAGATTTGCCGAAAGCAAGGTGCAACCCATCGCCCAGAGCGTTTTATCATGCGGGAGTGGACTACACAGGGCACGTTTCAGTGAAAGCCAACAAGGGCAGGGGAATTAAGACTACGAAGGGATACATAGCAGTCTTCGTGTGCATGGCAACAAAAGCCGTCCACTTAGAGCTCGTTTCGGATCTCACGACGTCGTCGTTTATAGCAGCCCTGCGTAGAATGGCAGCCCGCAGAGGGACCCCCGGTCACGTCTACAGTGATAACGGGACCAACTTTGTAGGAGCCAACAACATCATTCAAAAAGAATTCGAACAGCAAATCAATAATGTCGAGGTAATGAAGGAAGTTACTGAGATGGAAATTCAGTGGCATTTCAACGCTCCCTCATGGCCGTCAGCAGGAGGGCTCTGGGAGGCAGCGGTCAAGAGTCTTAAGTACCACCTTAAAAGGGTCATCGGCGATCAACATCTGACGTTCGAAGAGTACTCCACATTATTAGCACAAGTAGAGGCATGTCTAAACTCACGCCCTCTGGGTCCAATGTCAGAAGATCCAGACGACTTAGACTACCTGACACCAGCACATTTCCTGACTGGGGGATCAGCACTTACCATCATAGAGACAGAAAGAGATCTTCGAACTAGATGGAATCTAACGCAAAAAATATTCCAAGATACCTGGAAAAGATGGCGTAAAGAATATTTAGATCAACTAACAGCCCGCAGCAAGTGGAAAAAGACTCAAGACAATATTAAAATCGACCAAATTGTACTTATTCATGACGATAACCTACCAGCAGGCAAATGGTTAATGGGCCGGGTCATCGAATTACATCCAGGAGCCGATGGTTACGTCAGAGTAGTAACACTTAAAACCAAAAATGGTTGCATAAAGCGACCTATTACTAAGTTATCAATTTTACCAACAGACAGCACCGAGCAAACTGAGCAAACGTTAACAAAACAAAAACAACAAAATTCTAATTCCAGACCTAAACGACGTTTTTCAATCAACACCGTCGTAATGGTATTATTATATTTTATGTCAATGATTCCAAACATAGCATGCACGTATAATATTTCCGAAATTAAAGACAAACAGATGATGTACTTCGACAAAGTTTCCGACATGAGACTAATCAGAGACGATTGGAAAATATTAGCGTATTACGACATGGAACCTTATCAACAAGGCATTATCGCTCTAAACAAGTATATTAAAGTTTTAGACGATCAGTGTATTAAAATAAACAAAGGTGCACGATGCGATATGCTCGTATTACAGTTACGTCACGGGTTTAATGAACTGCAATATTATAATCAGATGCTGCTGAGTCAACACTCGCGCACGCGACAGCGGCGCGGCCTGATAGACGGAGTTGGATACGTCGCCAACAGCCTGTTCGGCGTATTAGATCAAAGATTCGCAGAGCAATATCAAAAGGATATCGAACTTATCAAAGTAAATCAAAAACACATGGCATCTTTGTGGAAAAATCAAACTTCCATCATTGCATCAGAATACGATGTTCTAAAAAGAACTGAAAGTTTGATTGACAAACAACACAAGACCATTAATCAACACCTCATGAACTTGGACAGCGCTACTAATTACATGAAGCATGAAATACAATATCAAGTCGATATAAGTACGTTTACATTGACAACAGTCACCGCCAATAATATGCTGCAAAACCTAAGAAATATACAAAACGTGTTATCAGACACCATAATTGACATTTATCACGGCCGGTTTAACCCCCACTTACTATCACCCGAACAGCTGAAACGCGAATTAAGCAAGATTGCTAGTCAATTGCCAAAAGACTTAGCACTACCAACTGATGACATACAAACCGATATTAGAAATCTTTATCAGTTGATATCAATCAAAACAAGAACGACAGAACAGTATTGTCTTTTCGAAATAACGGTACCCCTGGTAAGCCACGATTTTTTTGAGATTTATAATTTAATACCTATTCCTCAGCAATCAAAAAACAGTAAAATCAGTATAGTGCCAATATCATTATACGTTGGCATTAATCTTAAAAAAGACGTTTATATCACAATGAGCGAAACAGAGTTGAGAGATTGTTTGCACAAGGCGGAAATATCTCTTTGTCGCGTACAAAATCGAATCAACCACCTTACAAATGACAATGACCTTTGTGTATTAAACTATGACACACATCAATGTGAAACAAAGATAAAGCACTGCAGTAATGAATGGATTAAAATGAGCAGCCTTAATACATTTATTTATTTTTGTTGCGATGGGTGTCAAGTGCGGATACTATGCGAGGATCAAGTTACCGCTCAACAGTTGTCGCGCGCCGGCATTATAAGGCTCGGTCAAGGTTGTATGATAAAAACAAAGAATTTCACTATCTACTCACATAAGGAAATGAGTAGTGATATGAAAATTGTATCGCAATTGGACAGTCCCTACTATATACCACCGATTAATCACCTAATGAACTTTTCGCTGCCGGAGCAAATCGAAGAAAGTCAGTCTGCGATATTAGAAACACAGGAAAGTATGAAAGAAATACACAACAAAATACGTGCTCTACAAGACAATCAAGAACAATTGGATTCCATATCGTATCATGATGTCCATCATTATACAGCAATATACATAATGGTAGGCATTGTGATAATTCTGGGCGGCTTGGTTGTCTGGCTGTGGCGAGGACGCGCTGTGCCTCAAAGCAGCAACAGCGACGACGCGGGTTCCAATGAGGCGGCCGCGGCGCCGGGGACTCCGCCCCAGGCGCCCCAGGCGCGCGCCGCCTCCGCCAGCACAACGGTTAGTAAGCAGTGTGAGTGTAAAGTGAAAAGTGTTAGTGAAAGTGAAAGTGAGTGCAATCATAAAAAAGACAAAGCCTCTTCCCCCTTCGTTAAAAAGACAAGGTTTACAGTGTGCGAACAGATAGATTAGAGAAGCAAATAGAGGACCTTAAGTTTATCAAATATTAGAAATTAAGGACCCAGTGAATCACCTTGTCTCATATATCATTTTCTCATCAACAATTTTTAATCATAATTTTGAATTTTATTCCTTTTCTTTTGTCCCCCGGGAACATGTACGGTGCAATGACCGTACATACCGCGCGGTCAGCAATTTACGCCCGCAGCGAATATTTTGTAATAATTTTATATTTAGTTCACATTAAGCAATCACTTCGTGTACTCATTGATCATTAACTTAGCATCATATTAATAGCATTTAAAGTTTAAATATATATATATCAATAAATCGGTGTTCAACAAACTTTATCCTATTATTTCTATCAGTTCATGTACGGATCCCGTACAATATTTAAAATAATGTCATAAAGTAAAAGCATTCTAGATAACTGCCAGTGTCCTTGATGAAAGCCATACAGTTTTATAATGTGTAGTTGTGACTTATTATTAAAACAATACTAACAAACCATCTCTTCCCTTGGGTGTCGTAAAAAGCGACTAACGGACTAAACACTGCACATACATCCTGCAGCATAGAGCGGCGATGGGCTCATCAAAATAATACTACCAACCCCTTTCTTCCCTTGGGTGTCGTAAAAGACGACTAACGGACTAAAGGCTGCACACACGTCCAACAGCATAGAGCGGCGATGGGCTCATAAAAAAAAATTACCAACCCCTCTCTTCCCTTGTTTGTCGTAAAAGGCGACTAACGGGCTAAAGGCTCACCACCTAAGCACATGTGCAGACTGTGCAGATGTATCATGCTGAAGCGTGGACTGTGTGGGCGTGGTCTGTGTTGTCCATAGATTCAAATTATTACTAATTTCACCATAAATATCTCAAAAAAGTTGTTGATTTATGTAAAATAAAATTCACTCATTTTTTCTTTAGCTAATTCATATTTTTATTTTTAGTTACTTCCTTGTATTTGTAATGAAAAACACAGTGTTTACCTCGGGTGAAAGACTTATTGAGTCCCTCGAACTATGAGATTAAATAAGCTACTTTCACCCCTAGGGTAATAATGTACTATTTCTGTCGTATAGTATTTATAAGTATTAGTACATATAGGTACTATACAATATCTCTATGGGTTTTTTTGTATTATTCCAAAAACGCGAATAAAAACCAAAAATGACTGTACGAGTTTGTAAGCGCGCGAACCAGCAATGAATCTCCGGCTGGGCGCAGCGCGGCGAGTCGGCGATGTGACGTCACGCGTTGAGCGGAGCGCCTGCATAGAATATTCAGTTTTTGAGATATCGCAAAAATTCTTTCACTAGTATTATTTAGATTTTAAGTTTGATTTTTTTACATTGTACATATAAGTGAATAAAATTATGATTAATAATTTTATGCAAAAATAGGGAACCATTGAAAACACGATTCGTTACGTCTGGAAGTATATTAATTAAAAATATATCATAAACAATGTACATACAATCGGATTCATTTCATTTATTACAATCGCAGCGAACTGTACATTAAATACTACGGGTATACACAACATTTACAATATGGCGATCGGACGGCGACGGTCCGTCGCGAGGAGGCGCCGATGACTTTCGACCCGCGGCCCGGAGGCCCGGGGTTCACCCTTAACTGAGAGAGCTCCGCCGCAGCGGCGCGTGGGCCGGAGGCGCGATCAGCGCGAGCGCGGGCGCGGGCGCGGGCGCGGGCGCGCGAGCGGGCTCGGGCGCGGGCGGCGGCGCGGGCGGCGGCGGGGACGCGGCGCGCTAGCGCGGCTAGCGCGGGGTCAGAGCGCCGCCACGGCGGCCGGGTGCGTGGCTAAGTGTGCGGGCGGCAGGTGCGCGGGCAAGTGCGCCGGTAGGTGCGCGGGCAGGTGCGGCGGCGGGTCGGGCTCGTCGAGGTCTAGCGCGGCGTCGATCATGGTGGTGTCGTGCAGCAGCCGCAGCCGCGACGCGCTCAGCCCGCCCGGCGCCGGCCGCACGTCTGGGGGAGACGCCGAGGGCGCATGTTGTAATATGACCGTGTGCGTGCGTGTGCGTGCGCGGGCGCGAGTCGCGTGCTCACCGTGCAGCGGCAGCGGGTCGAGGTCGAGGCTGCGGTTGTGGTAGCCGTGGCGCGCGTCTCCGCCCTCGAACAGGTTGGTGTAGCTGCCGCCCAGCGCGCCTGCACAGATTACACCGAATGTCCTTATGACATTGCTTCATTTAGCCCAAGCGCGCACTGGCGGCCAGCGAAATGTATGAATTGCATCATCAGCGCGCGCACTTGGCCGCAAGCGGCGAGCGGCCGTGCGTATAATTCGCCGGCCGCCAGTGCGCGCTTGGGCTTAAACTTAGATATATTAATTATCATTTTATTAACCCTTTATAGGGCAATGTACAATATATTGACACCATATTTTTGACTTTAGATAAAGTCGAAAACCAATGAAAAATTTCAACATGCGTTAAAGGGTTAATAATGACACACTTTATGCGCCTACTTGTGTTTCACAAGAAACGTCAAGTTAGCAGCCCACTTGGAGACCGTAATATCTCGGCTTCTATTGAAGTACTATTATTGAAATTTTGCGTACACGATTCAGTAGTTTTTTTGACAGGTCGGGAAAAATGTCTTTTCGCATATAGTATGAATGAACTTATAATAAAATCTCTTTGGCTATGTATCTGGCTGGTTTTGGTATCATTAAAAAATTAAATTTTAAAGAAGAAAATTCCAAATTTAAATTAGGAAAATGTGTGATTTTCATTTGTTTTTCTTATTGTCAAGATGAGTGAATCTTCAGAAGAAATCGCTACATTTTAAATTTTTACTATCTTAATAGGTAAAAATGCAACGCAAGCCGCGAAAAAAATTTGCGATGTTTATGGACCTAGTGCAGTGTCTGTGAGAGTCTTAGATTAAAACAAAAAGGGAAGATACGGCTTGTGCCTACTTGTAGTCAATCAAAATTTAGTCCTAATCAACTGACACGCTTTGACGTCTCGGTCGCTTACCGATTCCGACTGAAGTGAAATTGTGCCTTTAAGCCTAATTTTAGCGGCTCACTTACTAGACGCTAATGCCGTATCTTCCCTTGTTTTAATCTAAGACTCTCACAGACACTGCACTAGGTCCATAAAAAATTAAAAGTAAAAAGCCTTTTATAAAAAACAAACTTTTATTTTAATGCGCTAAAAAGAAAAAAATAACTTATACTTTAAAACTTTAACTATCAACTTATAACGTCATTACACAATTTATATGATCTAAAGGTTGTCGCGAGATTTAAGGAAATACTTACCTACTCGTATTTTCTTAGATTGAAAATTTTAATCAGAGTTAAAATGAATCACATCAAGTGACACATTTAATTTACTATTTAAATATTTGGGTGTTATGATAGATAACAAACTTAATTTCCAGGCGCATATTAATATGGTAACTTCGAGAGTTCGAAAACTTATGGTAATCTTCAAGAACCTTAGACATATTGCAGACTCGAAGTTGATTAGGTCCGTTTATTATGCACTCTGCCAGTCTGTACTTACATACTGCATAGTCGCGTGGGGTGGTGCTCCAAAAACAAATTTTTTGACAGTCGAAAGAGCACAGAGAGCAATTTTGAAAGTCAGTATGTCGTTGCCGTACCGTCACCCTACCACCGACCTGTACAAAAAGAGTGGAATCCTGACGGTGCGCCAACTGTATGTTTTACAGACTCTGATTAGACAACACTCATCCTTAAACTATGAGCCACACATCATTAAAAAAAAAAGGAGAAAAGACTTAGTTTGTAACAGGAAAAAGTTCAACAGTAGTTTTTCGCATCGTTTTTTCTGTTATCAAAGTTCAAATTTGTATAATAAAGTTAATAGAGTTTTACCAATTTACTCTTTACCTAAGGGTAAATTTAAATCAGCAGTAAAGGAATGGTTGCAAAAATTAAGCTACAACTCTACAGAAGAGTTACTTTAAATTTTTTCATTTAAATTTTTAAAAGTTCATTCATATTTATAATACCAGTCTAAATTAAAAAATCCTACACTACACCTTATTGCATGCACGCACGCACACACACGTACACACTCACTCACACAAACACACCCTCACACTCGTACACACACGCTTACACGGTTCAATTTACACGTACACACTCACTCACACAAACACACCCTCACACTCGTACACACACGCTTACACGGTTCAATTTCCTTACTATGATGTAACTATCATCAAATTAGTGGGTAAACTGTTAATATTAATTGTTAATACTCTGTCAATCCCGTGGGGTGGGGACCTGGTGATTTGAAGAACAGGTTAAACCCATTTCAGACACCAGCTCCTCACAAACATTATTTAAGATGTTTGTTAACTGTACCTACTGTTATGTTTTTTTTTTGTGAGGAGAAATAAACGTAATTATTATAAACGTAATTATTACTTGTTTTTACACATATAGTAAATCTCGCGACAACCTTTTATATCATATAAATTGTGTAATGACGTTATAAGTTGACAGTTAAAGTTTTAAAGTATAAGTTATTTTTTTCTTTTTTATATAAAATTTAAATAAAAGCTTATTTTTTAAAAAGGCTGTCTATTTTAAATTTATTTTTTATTTTTTAGTTATCCCTGGACACGTTTTTCATCTGTTCATCTCACTGAATACAAATATGTATGTAAACAAAATTTATTCACATCCACTAAACCACCACACAACTCATCAAAAACAGTTCACCCATTAAGACGAATCAAACTCGACGCGGTTGTGTCGCTTAATTACTGAGTTCCAATGGCCACCTTTCAGCTCCATCATCAGACCCTGGTTACCATCTAGCACCAAAGTACTCGTCAAGACGAATCAAACGAGCCGAGACTCGATGAGGTTGCGTCGTTTATTTCCTGAGTTCCTAGGACCACCTTCCAGCTCCAACATCAGATCATACCCTGGTAACCATCTAAAAACAACGCACTCGTCAAGACGAATGAAACGAGCCGAAACTTGATGGGGTTGCGTCGTTTCATTACAGAGTTCCTATGACCACATTTCAGCTCCATCATCAGACCCTGGTTACCATTGAAAGACAAACTACTCGTCAAGACGATTCAAACGAGCCCAAACTCGACGAGGTTGTGTTGTTTCATTGCAAAGTTCCTATGGCCACCATCCAGCTCCATCATCAGATCAGCACCATGTCATCATAATATTGCATTGTCACGCGATTTACACATGTTTGCAAAATTTTAGCTCAATCGGTAACCGGGAAGTGGATCAAAATTGAGTTGCAAAATTCTACCCGATTTTTTTTCGCGGCTTGCGTTGCATTTTTACCTATTAAGGTAGTAAAATTATAAAATATATCGATTTCTTCTTTAGATTCACTCATCTTGACAGTAAGAAAAACAAATGAAAATCACACATTTTCCTAATTTGAATTTGGAATTATCTTCTTTAAAATTTTAATTTTTAATGATACCAAAACAAGCCAGATACAAATAGCCAAAGAGATTTTATTACAAGTTCATTCATACTATATGCGAAAAGACTTTTTTCCCAACCTTTCAAAAAACTAGTGAATCGTATACGCAAAATTTCAGTAATAGTACCTACTTCAATAGAAGCCGAGATATTACGGTCTCCAAGTGAGCTGCTAACTTGACGTTTCTTGAGATGGCAATTCCAGAGAAACGGGTACAAGTTTTAAACAAATAAATACATGAAAAAATTGTGCGTGAAATTGTGAATCTTACAATATAAATAAAAAAAGAATTCTTCTTAGCTATTTTCCAAAAATCTAATGTAATTGTAAACTTCTCCTTAATACTCTTAAATAGGCTGTCGATCAATGTTAAACTTTGCTCCACAATAATAAGGTTTACTTTATTTTAATCATGCATGAGGTTGGTACAAATGAGCAAAAAAAGTGAAATATCTATTTTTTAACTGTGTTAATACATATCCTCGGTTCACTGCTATTGATTCGGTATTTTTCTACCCACTTTTTTACGTATCTACCTCATAATAATAAATATAAAATACCTCTAAATAAATATAAAATCTCATAAAATTTTTGATTGTGTCTCTATTCTCTATATTTTATTTATTTATTTTATTATTCTCTATACTCTACTCTCTGTTTAATTCATATATATACATAAGATACTAATTTTAATATAAATCTCATTAAAAAAATAACGATACAATGGACTTGGGAAAAATTAAAAAAAGTAAATTTTAGAAAAAATTTTAGAAAAAACTAAAATTAAAGTTATTTTTAGTTTACTTTATACCATTATAGAAGTCGTTATTCTAAAACCACTAGTTTTTATTTCAGTTCGATACGACAAGTATTTACAAAGTTATTTTACATAAATAATTGCATAAAACACTACTACCTCGCTTAGTGCGAGAGAATGGAATCCGATGACGTCACGCCGCGGGTTACGCGCGTATTTTGAATGTAACAAAAACAATAGCGCGTGGTCATTTTTATGAATCTTTAAAAAATTATTGTGAAGTATTTTAAAAAGCTACAGAAAAAAATTTAATGTCATATTTTAAGTTAAAATGTAAATATTTAAAAAATAAATAAATAAAAATACTTTTCCCAAGCTCATTGAAAATACTGTCAATTTGAAATTGACATTATTTTCCGAGAGATAGTGCTATTCTTATAATTATTATTAATGAAAATCGATATTGTTTGATACCTTCATTAAATGAATAAAACAAACTGTAATAATTATAAAAATTCTTTAATAAATCAGATTATTTTTACATTTATAATGTAACATTATGATTGTGTAAATCAGTTAAATTTTTATTGTTACGCATAATAAAATATCTACCTCACATTAGGTACCTATATTGTACGGGCCCCAACCCGTACTTAGCTGATTGTATGCTGTTGGTGTGATTTGGTAAGTTTGCGTGCCGTCTGTAAGGTAATGTCGTGGAGAGTACACATACGCTCAATCCAATGTCTTTATTAGCACTAAAAATGTGTTACAATAGGTACATAATATGTATAATGTAATCCGCGCCAGTGAAATGTGAGCTATAGGAGCTCGCTCGTACTTAAATCTTTTTTGTAAATAAACCAAAATAGAAAATAAGCTGCGTACCTTTAAAAATGTAGGTTGTTATTAAACGATTTAAACACTTTCACTTCTTAAGATGCAAATGTACTTACTGCTTACTAATTTTAACACAAACAAATAAACCTTTCGCGCACCATTCTCGTATCACCGCACGTAAACAAAATCACGCTATCTCTCGGCGTTTCTTTGTAGGTACTACGTCAGAAACACTCGTTCGTCCACCACATAGAATAATAACTTATTATTCTGAGGTCCACCACTATCCGAGACTTTTAATTCGAGTCATTAAAATGACAATGAGCTTGGGAAAAGTATTTTTATTTATTTATTTACATTTTACATTTTAACTTAAAACATGACATTAATAATTTTCTGTAGCCCTTCAAAATACTTCTTAATAATTTTTTAAAGTTTAATTTTTTTAAAATGACCACGCTCTATTGTTTTCGTGACAATAAAAATACGCGCGAAACCCGCGGCGTGACGTCATCGGATTCCATTCTCTCGCACGGATGGCGCGACATCGTTTTATTAATATGTTCTTAGGAACCAGTGCAGTTGTGCCACAGATTACTTAATAATTAATTGTGCAAATAGTTAAGTAATGTAATCGGAGGCCCGCCGGGTGCGGGCAGCGAGAGCGGCGGCGGGGGCTATCGGATACGATGACGTCACGTCACGTCAGTCGAGTGCCAGCGAACTAAGCGAGGTAGTAGTGTTTTATGCAATTATTTATGTACAATAACTTTGTAAATACTTCTGGTATCGAAGTGAAATAAAAACTATTGGTTTTAGAATAACGACTTCTGTAATGGTATAAAGTAAAATTTTTTTTATTATTTTTCCCAAGTCCATTGCTTGACTTATGTTTCCATAGAAATAATGTGAAACTGACATTACCACGATAGATTTAAGTGTCCTTTTATGACTGGAATTAAAAATAATTAGATTTTATGTTAGTACGTCAATAAATACATTTGAGCACGATTGTACCTAAAATCGAATGTATTGTAGAAGTTTACATTAGATTTTTGGAAAATAGCAAAGAATTATTTTTTACCATTGTAAATGGTTATCAGATGCAAATCGCCTGATACGTGTTTTGAATGGAATGGATGGAATGGATGAAATGGAATTTATCGAGACACGTGTGAGCGTTTGAATTTTAAAAATCAGCTGGTAACTTTTTTTGGAATTTTTTTTTGGACATTTTTTGGAAAAAAAAATCGGAAAAAAACAGACTTAAGAAAAATGAAAAAAGGGTCCTAGGGTATTAGTTTAGTTACAAAATGGCAAAAAAAAATTTTGAAAATCTGTTAGTAAGATTTGGAATTGTAGAGAAACGGGTATTTCCGTAAATAAAAGTGATATAGCTTTGTCGCATAACTCCAAACGCGGTACAGATATGTCATATTTCGACTTGTAAGTAATGTGTTATTCAAAATGAATTTCACTTAAATGGTAAAAGAAAACAAATTTTTATTCTCTGTGTTGTGCAGTGTTTGTGTAGGTGGTCACTTTAGATTTGGAATTGTAGAAAACGGGCATTTCCGTTCCGTATATAAAAGTGATGTAGCTTCTATGATTATTGACCGATCGTCATGGTAATGGTGTTAAAAGATACGGATGCAGGCGAGAAGTGCATTCCAGTTGGAATTTCGAAAATCTAAGTGAAATTCATCGGGCGCCTTGGCGCCTGATAAATACAATGACAACCCATTAGGGTTGTCATTGTATGTCTGTCTAATGTCTTTTATAATGGTTTTTATACATATTGTTCAGAAATTAATAAATCTTTTGTTACAAAAAAGATCTCGGTTAGTAGTGGTACTGTAACATTTAATGAAGGGCTACAATTGGTATTCACCAAGTAGGAAACGCTTTTATGAACTTTATGGTGAACGCAACTATAACACCAGTGATGGTGAATGGTCAAAAGGCGTAATAATGAGTACAATTTAAATTGAGATAATAAAACCTTGACTACTAATACTGACGTTGCTGCAGCATTTGAGAGGTTTTTTACTGGCATTGCAGTTTCAACTACGAAAGCCTTGATTTGCTCCTGCTTGATTTGATTTGCACTGTAGCTAAATCTGTTTTGAAGGAGAATGTTAAAGCTTGTGAAAATAATATTAGTTTTCAAAAAATTTGCACTAGGGATATAATAAAATATAAAATAATAAAAACATTTAAGACTCTCAACAAAAAGAAAACCGCTGATTTGTGGGGTAATTCCGTGGACGTCGTTAAATCAGTAATTATGACAATAGCTCTAGTTTTACCTTGCATATTTAACGAATCCATTGACTGTGGTGTTTTCCTGACCTAATGAAACATAGCAAAATAATCCCATTATTTAAATCAGGTAGTACTTCTGACCCCACAAATTTTAGACCTATTTCTGTGCTACCCACATTTAGTAACATGTTGATGGTAGACCAAATTCAAATTCATTTTTATAGAAATAAACTTTTTGTAAACAGTCTGGTTTTACTAGGGGTCGCTCAACAACTGACGCTGGTGTTTGGAATAAAAGCGTGAAACAGAACACATCGGTCTGTCTCAGCTCGGTGTGCTCGGTGTGACGTCACACGGTGCTCAACTCTGTATTTTCTGTCCCACTTCATGCGTTTGACATGACTTGTAATTTTGTGTGACAAGATATTACGTAGCGTCCGGATCACATTTTGGTTAACACATAAATAGTTTTATATTCATAGTTTAATCTGGTTAAACGTTAATTTTGCCGACGGCTCGGCTACCTAGTATGAATTATTGTGTGTTCACGTACCGCGGGAGTATCGTGAATAGTGATTTAAGCACAGCGCGTATAGAAATAAGCGTACTACGCAATCGATTATTATAAGGCGGGAGACAAAGCAGCGAGCGCCCCGCGTCGTACATAGGTCACGACTGGATGTGTCCACTACGGCTGCCCGCGCGCAGGTCGCAAGAACAATAGAACGTAAGTAATGGCTAGTGCCTATGGTCATGCGTATCGATAGGTGTTTATCGATATCGACTAACTAGCACACACTCGATATTATGGTGTGAATATTATTATAAATATAAATAGCTAAATAAATAGTAATTACTTATCGATATAAGTGTACATATATAGGTGTAAATATTAATATAGTAAATTAGCTGTATGTTTGTACAAATTAAAGATAAGAATGTAAATCCTGTGGACACCACTGTATTTCTAGGCATAACGTTGGATGCCAAGCTTCAGTGGGGCCCACATATAGGGCCGAATAGACTTAGCTCTGCGGCATATGCAGTAATGAAGATCCGTCAGTTAACTGACGTTGATACAGCTAGATTCGTTTATTTCAGTTACTTTCATAGTGTAATGTCGTACGGCATTTTACTTTGGGGAACTGCTGCCGACATTTAAACTATCTTTGTGCTGCAGAAGAGGGCTATTCGAACAATATATAACCTAAAGGCTGGTGACTCTCTCAGAGAGAGATTTTAGGATATAAGTACAATGACAGTTGCATCACAATACATTTATGAAAATCTGAAGTATGTTCATAAAAATATTGAAATGTTTTCAATAAACAGTGATATTCACAATTTAAACACTGAAGTAAGAACAAAATAGCAGTACCTTATACTATACTAGGCTTCATAAAATAAATATTTCTTTTAAAGGTCTGTGTGTACGATTATACAACAAAGTACCAAATGATATTCAGAAATTAGATCTTGATAAATTTAAAATCAAAATCAAAGAAAAGCTTTATAAAAAAGCTTATTATAAAGTGTCAGATTACACAAAAGACGAAACAGCTTGGGTCTGAAATGCTCCAAGTACTCCAGCAGCTATTTCTAATTGTCTATAATTAACTTATACACCCTCATTTTTTATTCGTTTTAATGAAATTGAGGGTGAGTTCCACCCATGAAACTGAACATCTTTCTCCAAGAAACCTATGTGCAAAAACAACAAAAAAAATTCGACCTCCCATACTATTGTCGTCAGCTGATCGGACAGTTTTGTCTTAGAGGACGAATTTTTTTAGTTATTTTTGCACATAGGTTCTGTTTGCTATAGAGAGACCTGCGAGTGATCTCCCTACAGCACGACAAGACTTATCACTAACTTAACGATAATTTTAATGTAAACTAACTCACAGTGTGGGCGTCCTTGACGCTGCTGCTCCTCGAGTGCGATCTGTTCGCTGGCTGTCTGCACACCGCTGGTGATGGGAGGTTTACCCTAAACTTCCCTTGGCTACCCCTGAGAGCTCTCAAATCCCCAAGATAAAGTGATATGCACCAGCTTACAGGCAGTTCTCACGGACCCGTCACACACGTGTCTCAGAGGCAGTCGCCTCAACTGCCGCCATAAACTGTCGACTCTTACCGATACTTGCACGGTACATAAACACAAACTAATTAATATTAGATAGCCGCTCCGTCGGCACAATTAACGTTTTCCCGATCAAACGTTAAACACAAAACCATATAAGTCACTCAAAAATGTGGTCTAGACGCCATCAACTTAGCGGCAGTAGTGATGGGAAAAAAGTGATGTGACACATAACAATTGCAAATAATTCGAACTAATTGAATTGAGACAGAAACACTCAGTCGGCCGAGCGAGACAGAGCGATGTGTTCTGTTTCACGTTTTATTCCATACATCCCCCCGCTTCGGTCTGAAGGGCCAACCTCGGACCGCTAGCTCATTCAATCGGGAGACGAGAGAGAGTTGCTAGGGCTCGTCGCAGAATCGAACCGCCGACCAACACCTCCGCGACGCGTGGAGTAGCGTCCTCACCAACTAACAACTTTAAAATGCGGCCCCGGCGCCAAACCAAGGATGGCAAGTTAGCCTCCTTCAACAAAACCAAATCTCCCTCCCGAGGAGGCTCAGTCCTGTCTGTCCACTTCACCCTTTGCTGCAGCAGGTGCAAGTATTCAACTGACCAGCGATTCCAAAAGTCCTGGCCCATTTGTTGTAACATCTGATAGCGTGACAACCGGGTTGTACGCTCTTCCCTCCATGGGTATTCCGGCAGAGCAGTGAGCGGCTGCCCAATCAAAAAATGACCAGGAGTCAGGACCTCCAGATCGTTGGGATCCGGGGACAGGGGACAGAGAGGACGAGAGTTGAGGACCGCCTCTACCTTGCAGAATACTGTAGCAAGCTCCTCAAACGTCAGGACCGTTTCTCCTATCACGCGGCGGAGGTGGGTCTTTGCTGACTTGACGGCAGCCTCAAAGATTCCTCCCCAGTGGGGGCAATTTGGGGGACTGAACCGCCAAGTTACCCCCCTCCGAGCGAGGATTTGACTTAAATTATCTACATTAGTTTCTAAAAACTTATAAACATCTTTTAGATAGGTAGCCGTACCCCTATAGTTTGTGCCATTGCCGGAGCGAATAAGTGAAGGCAAACCCCTACGCGACACAAAACGATCCAACGCGGCAACGAAGGCTTCCGTGGACAACGCCGAAACCACTTCCAGGTGGACGGCCTTGGTGGCCAGGCACACAAACACACACAAATAGACTTTCACAACCCGAGCGTTGCGAAGCGTGGTCGTCTTTACCGAGAAAACTCCCGCAAAATCTGTTGCGACCCCCGAGAATGGACAAGACTGAGTGACTCTGTCCGAAGGCAGATCCCCCATCTGCGGCTGCATGAGTGACGCCCGCAACCTGTAACAAGGCAATCACCGGAAGAGCACTCCACGGATGGCTCTTCGAGCAGACAATATCCAAAACTCCCTTTGTAGGATGGCTGACGGATGTGTCGATCGGACACCAGGAGCTTGACCAAGGGTCCATCCTTCGGTAAGAGTAGTGGGTGGCGACTCCCGTAAGGCAGGTCGGATTTCCGAAGTCGGCCTCCAACACGCAGAAGCCCCTCCGCATCTGTAAAAGGATTTAACCGGGCGACCGCTCCTTTTAGTTTTGCGCGGCCCTCACGCAGAACTAGAAGCTCCGCCTTAAAGCGGTCCGCCTGCAATACCCGAACCCAGTGCAGTAGCGAGCTCCGACGCTCCTCTGCACTCACAATTGGAGACAAAGATCTTTCCCGCGGATGTCGACAGTTATGGATGAACCTTTTCATCCAGCTGGTCACCACCAGCAACTTGTCTAAACTGCTGTACCGCCCACCCAAGTAACAAATTATTGTTGCATAATAGTTGAGAAAACGTTTTACATTTCCTTTTGGTTCTATAAAGTGCGTCATATAAACGTGTCGTAGACGTTTATACAACGCGAAATAGGCCCATATTAAACGACATTATTGTTATTTACAAGTTAAATAAACGTCAGTCAACAACTTTTAAATGTTACATAAAAGTTTTCGACCGACTGTTATCGAACCACTGAAGTCCTATAACAATTGCATAGACATTAGAAGATGACTGTAATGTCGGTTAAGTGTTTAACATTGACTTTTATTGTACACAATGGAATGAACTTCAGTTCATTCCATTCATTCGTTCCTGTGATGTTTGCTGGAAAAGTGCGGGTTATCAAATACAAAATTTAAACGGTTTATAAGTTATAATTTACTTAATTATTTTTATATTTACTTTAACAATATTATACATGAACAGAGTGTATGGATAAATGTGTGCAGTGCACCTAGTTCTTATGGGACGTTTAGTTTTGTGGTGAAATATAGGTGTGTTGTTGTGAAATTTTTGACGCCCCCATCGAATTTCTTGAAATTAAATTATTGTAGACTATTGCTTAAAATTTGTTTACATACTAAAATAGCAGCCATCTTGTCTAAGTTAAGAAACGACTTCTATACATCAATTATAGAATGAAAAGGTCGCATAATGCGGTTTCTTGCGACCAAGATGGTCGGCCATGATAATTTATTTTAGAGTTCCGTGAGATAATAAACATGAACAGATAACCTTTAATTTAAATAAACCCTTTATGATAACCTTTAATTTAAATATCCCTTTATACATGGTGTCATATTTTTTTTTATTTATCCGACCTACAACCTGGCTTCATAATACGACGATATAATAAAGCAGTCGTAAAAACGTTCACGTAACCTATACTCCAACACCACTATTCGACGTTGTATGAATCAGTCGTAAAAACGTCTACCTAACCTATACACAGGCACCACTATACGACGTTGTAGGAATCAGTCGTAAAAACGTCTACCTAATCTATACACAGGTACCACTATTCGACGTTGTATGAATCAGTCGTAAAAACGTCTACTTAACCTATACACAGGCACCACTATACGACGTTGTATAAATCAGTCGTAAAAACGTCTACCTAACCTATACACAGGCACTACTATACGACGCTGTATGAATCAGTCGTAAAAACGTCTACCTAACCTATACACAGGCACCACTATACGACGTTGTATAAATCAGTCGTATAAACGTCTACCTAACCTATACACAGGCACCACTATACAACGTTGTATAATACCGTCGTAAAAACGTTTACTTAACCTATATTTTTGTACCATTATACGACGTTGTATAAAGTAGTCGTAAAAACGTTTACTCTACTTATTTAGTAGACCATTTAGTTACGGGACTAAATCGTTGTAAGAATTACGGTTACACAACGTTGTAGTTGTCTAATAACATCAATTCAACAGTTATATAACTGAAAGTCGCATAGCACAGTTTTTATATGACCAATTTGCTAGTTGGGCAGGAAGCCAGTCGGGGTCCAGGAAGCCAGTCGGGATCCAGGGCCGTCTCCACGGCCAGGGCATGCACACGCATCCCAGGCAAGATCTGGACCATCCTGTCCAGCCGCTGGACAGGCCAAGAAGTCTCAGGCGACTCTAGCCACGCTGGTCCCCACCAGAGGTGGTAGTCCACCAATTCCGGAGCAGTGCAGCCCCGAGAAGCACAGTCCGCCGGGTTAATATCACCCGGGACGTATCTCCAGATGATAGGAATTCCAATGCTCTGTATTTGGGAAACTCGGTTTCCCAAGAAGATCTCCAGAGTATGTGGCGCCGCGCGCAACCATGCCAGTGCGACTTGGCTGTCGGACCATGCAAAGACATCTCGGATGTCAACGTTGGCGGCCAACTCCCGGCGAACGTGACCTAGCAACCTGGCTAGTACATGAGCCCCGCTCAACTCCAATTTAGGGATAGTCAGACGAGTTCTTATTGGAGCAACCTTGCTTTTAGCTAAACGTAATACGACGTTGACCCGGCCCTCGGAGTCAACAGTTCGTAGGTATACTGCAGCAGCGTACCCCCGCTCGGAAGCATCGCAAAAGCCGTGTAGACTTACCTGGGATTTGCCCGGCGGCAAAAATCGACGAGGTAGGGCGACCCGGTTGACTTCCTTCATGGTAGAGATTAGCTCGAGCCAGGTATCTAATGGAGGCCCTATGAGCGGCTCGTCCCACGTGACGCCCAGCATCCACAGCTGCTGCAAAAGGCACTTGGCCGAGAAGATCACCGGACTGATCCACCCGTTTGGATCAAACATACGGGCAATGGTGGACAGCACCGTCCTCTTACTCCAGACCCTCTAGGACTCCAGGTCCACCTGAAAAGTGAAAATGTCATTGACAGGTTGGTAATTCATACCTAAAACCGCTAACATGTTGGGGTCCTCCGCCTCCGCAAACAAGTCAGGGTTCTGTTGGTGGTCCACCGGGATCCCTTCTAGAAGACCAGGCTCGTTGGACAACCACTTCCGCAATTCGTATCCCCCGGCTGCAAGAAGTGCAATAAGTTCATCCCGCAGTGTGAGAGCCTCCTCAACACTTTCGGCCCCAGTGCAGACATCGTCGACGTACAGGTCACGTGTCAGCACAGCGGCTGCGCGGGGAAAGCGGGCCCTTTCTCGCTCAGCCAGCTCTAACAAGAATCGGATGGCGATATATGGACTGGACTTCAACCCATACGTGTTGGTGTTGAGCTCATAGACGGTCACCGGGTCATCCGGGTTCTCACGCCAGAGTATCAGTTGGAAACGCCTATCATCCGGGTGGATGACCGTCTGTCTGAACATCATCCGGATGTCGGCTCCAAACACCACCTGATGTCTTCTGAAGTTCAGGATAATATCAACGACATCCCGGTGCAACTTGGGACCAGAATGTAGACACTGGTTCAATGACACCCCTGTAATCGTGGTGGCTGATCCGTCAAACACTATTCTCAACTTACCCGAAGTACTTGCCTTTACCACGGCACGGTGAGGCAAGAAGTAGTGCTCAGTTGAGCTCCAATCCACTCGAGCCGGAGACATGTGACCCAATGCCTCATACTCGCGCATAAACTCTTATGTATTTATCACGAAGTACGGGGTCACGCCGCATGCGCCGTTCCATGGCCAGCAGACGCTTTTCCGCCAATATCCTGGACTGCCCTAAAGCAGGAGGAGAAGCTATAAAGGGCAACCTAGTTACAAACCTTCCGGACGGCAACCGTGACGTGAAGGCCTCACACTCCGCATGGTCAGGGTCCAACCTAGGGACCATGGGAAGTTCTTCAATTTCCCAAAACCGGTGCATCGTTTTGGCAAGAGACGCAGACAGGATGACTCTAGACTCATCCGGGGTCGAGTCATCAAAGACTGGTCCCATAATTGAAAGACCAAAAAGAGTCGACACTGCCACCAGTGAAGAGGGACCTAGAGCTTTCTGTGTGCCTAGTAGGATCCATCCTAGCACATCGGAGCCCAAGAGGAGGTCCACCGGAGCCGGATGATAAAAGAGTGGGTCGGCCAGATCTAGACCCGTGGTACGTTCCCGTATTCCTGGAGGCAGATCGGTAGAGGGCTGCCAGCCCACAATGGTGTCCATTACCGTGACCATAACCGAAATCCTCAAAGTAGAGGAATGCACCGCTGAGAAGGTGACGTGGGTCTGCCCCGTCAGACCTCTAACTTGCATGCCCCCAACCCCCAGTAACGGCACTGAGGGGGCCTCGAGACCCAAGCCCAATTTTTGGGCCACTCGTGTGAACATGAGACAACCTTGGGCTCCCGAGTCCAACAATGCTCTGATGGTGACAGAGTCTCCTTGAGGGCCCCAAACGCGGACCGCCGCAGTAGGTAGCAAAACCGTCCGCAGTTCTGCTCTTTCAGAGGGGTAGGCTAGTTATGGACTCCCCTGATGCTCCGTCTCGAAGGGGCCCCCGGGTAGTAGTAGGGGCGGCGAATGCACATCGCCATATTAGGGGGGACATATTTATTTATTTATACTTTATTGCACAAAATCAAGTACAAATGGCGGACTTAATGCTAAAAACATTCTCTACCAGTCAACCAGTAAAAAGAGTTAGAAAAAGAAGATAAGACGGCGCAAAAAAAGATACCTACTAAATATATATCATTTATATAACATACCTACACATAATATAATTATAGATAATATACTACATAAACTACACAAATCATATGGGCGCTGATGATGTTATAGACTAAGGTTAAAATAATGCTCGCGAGTCATTCGCTTAAAAGATTGTATGTTGTTAGCTTGGCGAATCTTGAGGGGAAGAGCGTTCCAAAGACGAATTGCGGTAACGGTGAAGGAGTCGGAAACGAAGTTGGAATGATGTAGAGGAGTTTCTAAATGAAGGTTATTGGAAGAACGAAGATTGAGTGAATGAGAAGACCCTAGGAATTGAAATTTAGACTTAAGGTAATGTGGAGTACGTGGATCAAAAAGAATATTGAACAGCATACAGACCAGTCTATGGTTTCTACGTTCGCGGATGGGAAGCCATTTCAGCTGTTTCCGGTAACTGGAGATGTGATCATATTTGCGAAGACCATAGATGAATCTAATGCAGCTGTTTAGGAGACGTTCTAATATGTTAATGAGGTCTTGATTGGCATCAGATAAACAAACATCTGCATAATCAATGGCAGGCAGCACGAGAGCTTGAGCTAACATGATCTTGGTACAGGACGGGAGAAAATTTTTAAATCTGTAAAGGGATCGTAGAGTACCAATGACACGGCGAGAGATTTCACCAATCTGTTTATGCCACTTCATGGAGCTATCTATGAAAAGTCCCAAGTTCTTAACCTCAGGCTGAAACGGTATGACGTTTCCACCATACCATAAGGGAGTAGTCGCCGCATTGTCCAATTTACATAATTGACGAGAACTTCCAATGATGATCGCCTGACACTTGTTTGGGTTCACATCAATACCAAAATTAGAAGACCATTTACAAATAGTGTCAAGGTCGAGGTTCAGCCGCGCAATGGCTTAGTTCAAGTTAGTGACATCCCCCTGAACATAGAGCTGTAGGTCGTCTGCATACAGATGGTAGAGCACCTTAGATGGGATGTTATAGAATTAATAAAAATAGAGAACGAGTAGAGGAGAAAGAATACCGCCTTGTGGAACGCCAGCGACCAGGTCACACCAGTCGGAGAGAGATTTGTCCACACGGACGGCCTGTTGGCGTCCACGAAGATAAGAAGAAAACCAATCTAGCACCGAGGCTGAGAATCCCAATTTTGAAGTGATGGCGAGGAGGATATCGTGATCAACAGCATTGAAGGCGTTAGAAAAGTCAATTAAAACCAATACCGTCAATCGAGACTCCTCCATCCCGTCGCGAATGTCCTCCGCCACTTTAAGTAGGGCTGTGGTAGTACTATGTCCGGGCCTGAACCCAGATTGATACGAGCAGAGATGATTATTAACATATATGAAGGAGGACAGCTGTTTGTGTACGACAGCTTCTAAGATTTTGGAGAGGAAGGGCAGGATGGATATTGGTCTAAATTGAGTTAAGGTGTTGGGATTTGAGGTTTTTGGGAGAAGAATTGTGTAAGCTTTACGCCAACAAGCAGGAAATATGCCACAGGAGAGGGAGTAATTTAACATTTGGGTGATAACGGGAAGGACACTCTCCAATACATGCACCACCATAGTACGACTGATATCATCACATCCCACAGCCCTAGACTTAATAGCGAAGATAGTTTTGCGAATCTCATCCTCGGTGACAGTAGTGAAACAAAATTGAGGGTCAGCAGGATTAGAAGCAGAAGATAAAGCGGAAATAGTGGCGTTTTTAATTGAAGAAGGGAGAACATTAACGGAAGTGAAATGCTTGTTTAAATCATTTAGGGGAAAAATAGTTTTTTGCTGAGTCTGGGCTTTACCAATATCAAGGGTACGGAGAAATTTCCAAGTATGGGCAGGGGTCGAATCAAAAATATGGGAATGAATATAGCGACGTTTAGCGGTCCTCACCATCTGGTTGCAGCGATTTCTAGCAGTTTTGAAGGCGTCCCAGTTAAAATCGGTTCGGCACTTTTTAAATGTTTGAAATGCTTTGTTACGCCTTCTCATTGCGATACGCACTAAAGGTGTTATCCAGGGCGCAGGGGGTCGTTTCAAGCGCACGTCCTTCAGCGGTGCGTGCTTATCAAAAAGTTTTTTGATGATAACATTAAAAGCTGAAACCATATCATCAACAGTGGTGGCGTTAAAGACGGGCGACCAATCAATAGACTGTGCGTCGTCCTTAAGCTTCTCTACGTCCATTTTTGCAAACATACGAATACGGACCACTGCAGGCTTTGATTTTGGAGGCTTAGCCTATACCCAAGAAATAGTAAATCGTGTCTGGAGAAGCGAGGAGCAGGCAGCTGACCATACTTGATGGTATTGTCTTGAGAGGATGTTATTATGTGGTCGATTCGCGTATCCGGTGTGGTTATATTGTGATGAGTGGCATCAAGAGGCATAAAAGTAAGGTTAGCTGAATGCACCACCGATCATAATCTAGATGACTGAGGATAATCCCTCAACAGGTCAGTATTAAAATCACCCATGATTACATGATGAGTGTAATCCGTGCCAATCGAGTCTAATAAGGATTCTAAGTCAGAAATGTAATCTATAGAAGGTGGGCAGTATATAACGCCAAGAACGACCTTTGTAGCTTTTAAAGTAATTTCTAAAAGTAAGAATTCCATACAGCCATGGCGAGAAGAAGATGAGGCAAGACATTTAAAAGGAATTTTGTTAGATAGATAAATAGCAACTCCTTCACCACCTTTACCGACACGGTCATTACGGATAAGCTCATACCCCGGAACACTAAATGACGCGGAACATAAATTTGCCTTAAGCCAGCTCTCAGACACCAGGACCGCATGTACACAATCAGAACTAAAAGTGTCTAATAGTTCGGAGTAATGCGACGGTATGCTTTGAGCATTAATGTAGCAGACATTAAAACTGTCTCTTAAGTTATAGAACTCTTTCCTCAACAAACTATTCAAGGTAGAATTGTCATAAAGACTTTGATCGGGCGAATGGAAAGACAAGTCAGAGTCACTAACTGACATAAAACTGTCATCATCAGACATCATCAGAGCAAAAAATAAAAATATAAAATAAATATAAAATACAAAACAAAATAAATAATGTAGAACAAATCATTAAAATACTACTCTTGCTAAAAAACTATAACGTATCTAGCACTTCAAGGTTCACAAAAAAAAACTTATAAACAAAGCTTATCGATTAATGTTAAAAACATTTTTTTTAAAACGTTTAAAAAACAGACTATTTACAGCACAGCAAAAATAAAAGTAAGCTAAGTTTAGTCCTTAGCAAAAAATTCAAAAAAGGTGGTGCCAAGGCGCTAATTCTGTTACAGTACTTAGACTGCACTTTAAATAAATAAGGTTAAACTGGCTGTAAGAATCTAACTCCTTGGTCTAGCATGTTGACATGACATTGACACATATCAACAACACGAAAAACTGACTGACAGGTAAACAAAACAAACAAAATGTGAAAAAGTTAAATCGTGTGACAAAAAATTAATAAAATCGGTTTTACCCGCCCAAGCAGTTTAAAGACAAATAGAAAAGTGGGTACCTATCTATATCTATTAAGTTATTGTGGGCTCGAAATTGATAACTTATCATAGCAGCAATGCTAATTAATCGAATCGCAAAGCCAAGGACCACACTACACACTTTGACCATTAAATTTAATCAAAGACTACACATTAATACAACATAAAATCGGAGTGTACCACAATTATTACAATAGCGATCGAGGTGCTGCGAAGTTACTTGGAGCTATTAACAGTGCGCCTAGATCTTGTCGAAGCCATAACTGCCTTTGATGAACCGGGCGCCGACTTTTTAGCTGCACTCTCCTCCACGCTGCTGGCGGACCCTGGATGAAGTGCAATCAGGCTATTTAAGTCCTCGACAGATGTAATACGCTGCCGTGACCCATCTGGAGCCTTTACATGTACGCTCCCGTCCAACGTCCATACGTTGGTCATGCCAAAGTGTCTCCGAGCAGCCTGAAAGAGGGCCTGACGAGTCCTTGTAAGGAATTCGGCCAGGACTAAATTAGAGCCCTTTAACTTCGTCTTGTTTCTCCAGACGCTACGGCGCATACCTGTATTGATAAGGCGAATTACCAAGGGGCGAACACGGCCGTTATTGAATGGCCCTAGCCGGTGGCAATCCTTTACCGATGGTACGGCGGGTGGTACTCCAGCCGTGGGTACTCGTGCAGCGGCGGCGAGAACCGCTGTGACACCGTTGGGTCGCGCTGCTCTATGCTAGCGCGCACAGAGCCCGGTGCGGGGAGGGGTCCACCCTTTGTGTCAACTGCCGCACACACTAGGGCCGGCCGTGTGGTAGCCTGCAGGCGCGGGGCCCTCTATGGGTGCGCGCGCCGGCGCATGGCTCACCTCCCGATAAGTGGGCGCGCCGCGCGCAGGACTGGGCCTCCAGTCCGTTGGGGGTGGGCTCCGCCCTGGAGCACCTCCGCCCATGTTGCGCCGCTGTTGTGGGGTCGATGGAGCCGCGCCCGACCTGTTGGCACATAACAACAGATGGTTGGGTCCGCCACACGCACTGCAGCGCTGGGGCCTGGGACAATTTCGTTCAAAATGGTCCCCCAGGCAGCCAAAGCACAGACCCTTGCGCTTTGCCATGCGCCGCCTATCCGCCACTGGCAACCCCTGCCATTCCTGGCATCGCAGCAAAGCATGGCCCGATTGGCCACACTGTAGACAGGCCGGGTCTCCGCCGGCCGCTAACGTGAGCGCCGCCAGTCGCGCGGTAGTGCGTCCTCGTTGCGGCTGTACAGTGGGAGGCGCCCCTGTGAATTGCCGCACCTACAGGCCTGCGCCCCTGATGGCGGCAGGTCAGGTTGGGAGGTCTCCACGACCCTAGCCTCGTATTCGAGGAACTTCATGAGGTCTCCCAACCCAGGCAGAGTAGTTCCCTCCTTCTCTGCTGCTTCCCGCTCAAACCGGGAGCGAATGTCCGTGGGCAGCTTGGTCAGTAGGATGTGGACCAGTAGGAATGACCACTCCTCTACTGGCAACCCCAACGTTCGCAACGCGTTGCATGCAACGGTGACCAACGCAGTCTCAGCTGTTCCGCCCGCTCCAAAATGGCGTCGACTCGGTCACTCCGGGACAGCAGACCTTGCACGGACACGAACCATCGCAGCTCCTTGGCCAGGACTGCCTTCGCGTTGTCACCAAAAAACTAAATGTACGAGAGATGAGAATAATTCTCCAACAATAGCACAAACCCGGGGTAAGATTCCCTAAACACACTTTAATTACAATGCAGCAACAAAAAAAAATAATAGGTACAAAAAAAACTTATACGGGTTTGTAACGAGAAGCGCACTTACAAATAAGATGTGCAATTATTATTACATAAACCGTTATGCAAAACCAACCAAATTTTAATCAATGTAATAACCAAATAAATCTAAAATGGGTTTTCAAAAATGACGGCACCAACAAAACAAGATGTGCTATTACTATTATTGCATAAACCGTTATGTAATAATCCAACAAATTTAATACTAAAATTGCCTAAGTCGTTATGCCACAATTGAAGCAAACTGCAACTAATGTATCAAAAAATAACAGGCAACGGGTTGTCAAAGAAACCACAATAAACCAATGGATGTTCAACCAATACACATAGATAAACAAATGAATCAAACTTGAATTAATTTCCAAGAAAAAAAAAATTAATTAAATAATGTACGTTGGCCAGTCATGATACTAACACAAGTTAAAACGTTGGCCAGTCATGATACTACCACAAGTTAACAAACAATATATAATGAAAACTGCAATATTTAAAATATGTTTTCAGAATGAGAACAACAAATTAACTTTTCAACAATTTTCAATGCTGCTGGGCCCACTGCGTTTTATAGACTTTAACTTTAAATTCTAAATTAAGTTTTCAAGCAATCAAAAAACAAACAAAATGCTTAAATATTTATCGGACAATTACTAACTCACCGCAGCGGTGAGTCAATCTTATTCAACTAAATTCAAACCCAAATGTAATTGAAATGTAATAATAATGTAATGGAAATTATAAGCACAATCCTACACTAACCTATTCTAAGTATTTGGTTGGTATAACCAACCAACTTTAAAACTTATAACTAATTGAGGTTATCCGTGGATAAACCGCGGTCTGCTAACAAAATGTTTGCTACAGAGAGACCTGCGAGTGATCTCCCTACAGCACGACAAGACTTATCACTAATTTAACGATAATTTTAATGTAAACTAACTCACAGTGTGGGCGTCCTTGACGCTGCTGCTCCTCGAGTGCGATCTGTTCGCTGGCTGTCTGCACACCGCTGGTGATGGGAGGTTTACCCTAAACTTCCCTTGGCTACCCCTGAGAGCTCTCAAATCCCCAAGATAAAGTGATATGCACCAGCTTACAGGCAGTTCTCACGGACCCGTCACACACGTGTCTCAGAGGCAGTCGCCTCAACTGCCGACACCAACTGTTGACTCTTACCGATACTTGCACGGTACATAAACACAAACTAATTAATATTAGGTAGCCGCTCCGTCGGCACAATTAACGTTTTCCCGATCAAACGTTTTTTTTTTATTTTTATAAAAGAGGGAGGCAAACGAGCAGGCGGGTCACCTGATGGAAAGTAATCACCGCCGCCCATGGACACCCGCAAAACCAGAGGAATCGCAGATGCGTTGCCGGCCTTTAAGGGAGGAATAGGTTTAAGGAAGGAATAGGAATTGGGGGGGGGGGGGAGGAAAGGGGCCTCCGGAACCCTCACTGGTCGGACGAAACACAACAGCACCAAGTGCCGTTATTTCACGCCGAATATTCGTGAGAGGGTGGTATTACGCCGGGCGAGCCGGCCCAATGCGTGCTGCAACGCAGCGTGGCTCTACCACTCAGTCAGTGTTACTCATTTAGCACCACCCAGGGATCACGTGTAGGGTCTCAAGGGTAAACCTACGGACGCGAGCAACTTTAACCAAACCAAACACAAAACCATATAAGTCACTCAAAAATGTGGTCTAGACGTCATCAACTTAGCGGCAGTAGTGATGGGAAAAAAGTGATGTGACACATAACAATTGCAAATAATTCGAACTAATTGAATTGAGACAGAAACACAGAGCTGAGTGCCGCGCGACGTCACATTGGCCGAGCGAGACAGAGCGATGTGTTCTGTTTCACGTTTTATTCCATACAGGTTCCTTGGGGAAAGTTGTTCAGTTTCATGGGTGGAACTCACCCTTAATTTCAACAAAACGAATAAAAAATGAGGGTGTATATAGAACATATTTAAATAAACTATTTACATTCAAGTTCATATTTTGTATTTTATAAACTGGTAACGACATATTTTTTTTAATGTCGTTGCTTCTGTGCGCTGTGGTTTCCTGCGTCCGTTCTTTGCCACAGTTAAAAAATTATGTCCTGAATGGGTGGTAGGTTAAAAAAGATTTGGACGATTCAAAGTACTTTATTAAAGTACTTTATTTATTAATTGAGTTTATTGAATAAATATTCTTGACTTTGACTTTGAACGAACTTCACTTAGGTTGTAAAAGAAAAGAAAATGTTATTCTCTGTGTTGTGCAGTGTTATAAATTCGTATGTTATAATTCGACTTTTAAGTAATGTAGTAGTGGTGTAATTTTAGGAAAGCATTAAATATTAAACTTGTAATGTGTATAGTATTCAAAATAAAAAAAAACCGAAATTTTCTGAATTCATTTTCAATGCTCCGATTCTTGCGGGGATTGCGAAATCTGTGATTTTTTTATTTATATCGTAAGATTCACAATTTCACGCATAATTTTTTCATGTAAGTATTTATTTGTTTAAAACTTGTACCCGTTTCTCTTGAATCGCCATCGCAAGACACGTCAAGTTAGCAACCCACTTAGAGACCGTAATATCTCGGCTTCTATTGAAGAACTATTATTAAAATTTTGCGTATACGATTCACTATTTATGCACAGTTTTTAAACATATAAATCACATTGATCCGAACTGTATTTCTTAAGTTTCCTGCTAACTTGACGTCGAGTTAGCTGCCTCACCAAGATACTCAAATTTCTTTTGAACCATAGTATCACTATTTATATGCTATACGTCAATTTTTTCTGTCTCCATTCCTATCTTTTTAAGAAAGTTGGAAGCGGTTGGCACACGAGGTTCATCACTGGAGATGTTTGGGAGTTATCTTTCGGACCGTAGGCAGGCTGTTGTGATCGGTGACGTTACTAATGAGGAGGAAAATCGGAGTTCCTCAGGGCAGTGTCCTCGGTCCAACATTATTTCTCGTTTATGTGAACGATCTATGTGACCTCTATATGAAAAACTGTAAACTGATTACTTATGCCGACGACACTGCCATCCTTGTTTCAGGGAAGGATTGGAACGAAGTTTATAATTATGCTCAATCAGCGTTGAGAACCGTCACTCTTTGGTTAAACTCAAACCTGCTAACATTAAATGTCTCAAAGAGTAAATGCCTGACTTTCTCCTATACCAAGAGGACCAGATCATTTTACGGTTCGTTTGCATGCTTGTATGTGTCCGGATATCTCTTGTGGCTGCCCAATTCTAGAACGTGTTCCGAACATAAAGTACCTTGGTGTATGGCTTGATCCATCATTATCCTGGAGGGATCAAACTGCTTCTTTGACACACTTTTTGTTTTCACATTATTTATATATTTGTAAACTTAAAATTGTTATGCATAATATGCCTGTAATAGTTTGTAGGTACATACCTTTATTTACTGTCTGGGAGAGGGCGCCCTCACTGCGCTGCAGTTTAAAACTTTTGCAGTTGAGGACACTACGTCTGTTATTTAGACTTAAGTTTGTGATAAATAAAGAATTTTGTATTGGTATTTATACACAATTTTTTGACGTAGTCAAAACCATCTAATTCATGTCCGTGACTCCAGCGGGATAACCCTCTCAGAACGGCTTCAAATTACGCAACAATTTAGTTGATAATATGTTTAAATTTGTTAGCAAATACCAAAATTTGTTGATTAATAGTTATCGAGATATCCCATGTTAAAGGGTATCCCGCTGGAGTCACGCTCGTCAAAGTTATTTGACCTAAAACGAGCAGGAACGAGACACGCTACTGATATAGTTATTGTGCTAAGTTTTTGTTGATTCAATTACGAATCCATCCGTGAAAAATCCAGGATTCTACCTTCTGTAGTTACCGAGTAATCAAATACCTACTATTCGTCAAAATTCGTCCGAAAAGAAAGTTCTAGTTAAGGTATAAGAAAAAAGGCTACATTCATGAAATTTGGGGAAGATTTTGTTGATTCTGAGAGAAAATTTGTTCTAACAAAAACAAAAGCGAGAACTCTAGCTACAGTACATCCTGAGATATAACGCAAATTATGGTTATCCCGCTGGAGTCACGGTGTTGATACCTAAACATGGTTTTTCCACGGGAATGGAGCAAGTAGCGAGTTTATGACTATAGCCAAGATTTTGTTGATGTAAAAATCTAACCAGTTACTACTTTTCAGTTTCCTAGGTACAGTATTTTAGGAGAAATTAAATTTTATAACTTTTTCATACTAAAAGTACGCGTATAATACGACCATATTAAGTTGATTCATTATAAAGACCAATATGGCGGCCAATTTTTTTTATTTAAGGCCGATTCCGATAAAATGCGGTTGGACATTATATTCAAATATTGGTACACCATAATGTAATACACCTAATATCACCATACACCTAATGTAATGTATGAATAGCTATTCATATCAATACCTATACTAATGTAGATAGATAGATTTACCCTTTAATGATTTAACTATCCAATCTAAGGCATGTTGATATAAAATGATCAACATTTTGTAAAGTATTTATTTTTATTGTAATTATAGAAAAAAACACAGTTTGCAACCATAGGTAGTACTTTTTTACATTGATCGGTTCACACCGTATTAAAGTCACACATGTACAAAATAAAATAAAGTCTCGTTCTGTCGACAGTCACTTAACATACCTAATATTATCTATAATCATAGAAACAGTTCGTCATAGATTTGTATTGATAAGGTAGTAAAGACAAAAGCATTTGCTCGAGCATTACGGTGTAATGTAACGTTCTTACGAATGGTACAATACAGGCAAATGCTCAGTTTCCATGTAACATTCCATGTAGTGTAACGTTCTTGCGAATGCTTGACGCTGTGTTCGACGTAAGGCTCACGGCGAGTGAGCCTGTCACACTTCTTTTTACCTTACGTACACTTTTTTTTCGACATTTCAACCAAGATGAAAATGTCGAAAAAAAAGAAAAATAGAAATAGAATATGGTTGCAAATGAACATATACAAAGACAAACTTTTAGCGGTTTCCAATTAACGTTGGATAATAAATAATTAATGTCCCCCTGTTACCCGCGCTCGTGCCTTTGCTCGATGATACGTTCCACCAAAAACTCGTTGCTTTTTTATGTTGTTTATTTTGTACACGTGCGACGTTAATACGACGTGAACCGATCAATGTAAAAAACTACTATACCTATGATTGCAAACTGTGTTTTTTTCCATAATTACAATAAAAATAAATACTTGGCTAAATAAATTTGGTCATTTTATTTCAACATGCGTTAGATTAGATAGTTAATCATAAAAGGGTAAATCTATCTAACTACATTAGGAAATTGATAATAGTTATTAATACATTACATTAGGTATATGGTGATATTAGGTGTATTACATTATGGTGTACCAATATTTGAATGGGGTAAGTGCACCAGTGAATGAACCAATCCAATGAATAAACAAAACGTCGATTTATCTAAATAATGAGAAATTCGCGTTTTTCAACCAAACTCACTATTTTTTTTTATTGCAACACTTTTTTACGTCAACAATTCACTATACACAGGAATCATCATGAGATCCGTAGTTCTAAAATGGCGAAGGTCCAAACCGGACGCTCGATGGTGTTTTGTAGTTTGTATGGGGTCCGTAATAAGGAGTCGGGTAAGTCATAGTGTTTTGATATTAATTTTGTAGACGTTAAGTGTGCTAGTGAAAATAAAATTATGTCACAGGATAGTAGAATGGTTGCTTTATCTAATAGACATGAGATTTTGTAGGATTTCAAGCATTTATTAAAAAATTTAGGGAGTTCGAATATATGACCACGAAAACAAGCAAAATCTATTGAATGAACATGTGGTTCATTCATAATAGTCTTGTGATTTTACAAAATCTAACAAAGGAGATCATTCAGGCTCCATACATTTTTGGGCCTTTTCTGAAAGTGCCGGCCAACAAAAAAAATGGTACGTATTGTTAGAACTAGTCATTTGGAGAAATAGTTAATATGGCACAAAAGTTGTAGAATTGCTCCGAGCCAAGTTATACAAGTTCGAAGATTCATCATATTCATACATTTATTGATTTCTGAAAGTGCTGGGACTGGGAAACATAAAATAATGATAGATATTGCTAGAGCTAATGATCATTGTCATTGCAGCGCAAAAGCTGTGGAGTCATCATCTGTTCCGTTCATACAAAAAAAAATTAGGAATCAATAAATGTATGAAAATGATGAATCTTCGAACTTGTATAACTTGGCTCGGAGCAATTCTACAACTTTTGTACCATATTAACTATTTCTCCAAATGGCTAGTTCTAACAATACGTACCATTTTTTCTTGTTGGCCGGCACTTTCAGATAAGGCCCAAAAAAAAGATGTCTTTTATATATTATTGCTATTCAAATTGGGTCGTTTTCTGTACATAGCTTTAATTAACGGATGGCGTTTTTAGGCTAATGTTCGAACTAGGTAATTATTTACTGACATTTTTTTATATATCAGTCGACGCACGGTTACGCTAGTGAACGCACGCTTGTTTAGTTTGCAACTCCAGTGGTTCTCAACCTTTAAATAAAATGTTTTCGTGTGCAAGTTGTGGTGATCAGCATATGGAGGGCCCGGTCTGCAGCCTCTGTCGATGCCAGTACGATTTCCAGTGCTCGGGAGTGACTGAGGCCGGCTTTCGCAGACTAGGCGACAGGAAGAACACTTGGCGCTGCCGTAAATGCAAGACCATCTCTTCACCATCGCCATCTCCATCGTCACTGCCTCAATCAACCCAATTGGATCAAATGCAGGAGCAATTACGCAAGATAACTCTCCAGTTGGCCCCGCTGGCATCGGTGGTTGAAGATATGAAGCTGATTAAATCTGAGCTAAGCACTGTCAAAGAATCACTTAATATGGCACATGATCTCATCAATGGCTTCTCAGATAAGGTGCGTCACCTGGAAACAAAAATTACGAACCTGGAAAAAGTTGCTCAGGAAGTACCCGCCCTACGTAATGAGATTTCTAAGTTAGAGAACGAATTTCATGACAGAGACCAATGGGCCAGAGCAGGCAATGTTGAAATAAGAGAAATTCCACAAAAAAAGAACGAAGACCTGTATGACATCGTCAAGAAAATCGGTGATAAATGTGAATTCTCCATAAAGAAAGAAGACATCAACTATATTGCACGTATACCCACCCGAGTAACCGGTGCGGAGAAACCAATAGTAGTGTCCTTCAACAACCGTTATCTTAAGGAGGACTTTGTGGCAGCATCACGCAAGAGAAAACCAAGAATTCTCTCAGAACTGGGTTTTACTGTAACGGGTAATTACTACGTTAATGATCATCTGACTCAACATAATAAAAATCTCCTTAGCAAAACGAAAGCACAGGCGAAGGAAAAAAACTTCAAGTTCGTCTGGGTCAAGCACTGCAAGATAATGGCAAGAAAAGCCGAAACGTCAAATATACTGTACATAAAATGCGAAAAGGACCTACTAAAAATTGCTTAATTTACCTTCAGTATTTACAACTAGCTTATTTTATCACATTATACGTATGTTTCTATTGTTTATATTTTAATAGTTTGAGAACCACTCTCAATACCGCTACCATACGAATGTGCTGCATACCGGTTTACCCCACGACGGCTGACACCACAATAAACGCTCCGGCCTCGTCAAACGTAGGTAACTCATCAACACGCACACAGCTAACAACTGAGGTACCGTTCGGCTTCGCTTTTGAGGTCAAAATTGCTTGCTTTTTAACAGTTGCGATTCCTTATTTGCTTGCATTGTTCGGGAGTCTCCGCATACGTAAAGTTGTAACAAGTTTCGCTGATATCGGCCGCTTAGAGTCGAGTGCACGTTTTTATGCTTCTTATATCGGCTTGTTCCGTATCTTTGTTTACCTATTCTTAAATCATTTATTGCATAATGAAATACTGTTGGTATTATTAGGTTACGTTTATACAAAATATATTAAACTCGTTTGTTTTGTCGAAACTAGTGAGTTTTATCTTATTTATGTATGCATAAAATTTTATCTTAATTACATAAATAGAATACGTCACTACTTATTAAATTTTAATACTTTAATCAAATTTATATTAATAGATTTTTCACTTTATATTAATATTCGCTTCTTATTCTATAATGATACATCAAACGACGGTTGTATTTGTATAATTTTATTTAAATTATCACGCATGTACTCGCAGAAATATACAATTTTAATTCATATTAATTATAAAAATACGTATGGGACTTTGCACAATGTGAAGGCTGTAACTCTTATTATTTATATCCTTTTGATTAGTGCTTCTATAGTAACGGCGCGTTGCCCAGTAGAGTGCATGCATTTGTTTTATTCTGATAGGGTTTTATGGCTAAATATATTGAAATACCTTCATTTCACTATATATTTACATATTATTTTCAAGAATGGCGTCAACGGTGCTTGATATATATTACCAAAATACGCGAGGATTGCGCACAAAAACGGATATCTTTAAAAGAAATATCAGTTTGAACTCATATGATATTGTAGCTCTTACCGAAACCTGGCTTATTGACGGCATTAGTAATAGCGAGCTTTTCGACGATAGGTACGTGGTATGGCGACGAGATCGTAACTATTCGAAAACTCATGAAATATATGGCGGGGGAGTGCTGATTGCTGCTCAGCGGGATATTCAGGCAGTGGCTCGCCCGGATTGGTACTCTTCGGCTGAGGATATTTGGGTCACCCTTTCCTATAGAACCGCTGGTCAAAAAATTAAAAAGATACATATTTGTACGGTCTACTTGTGTAGTGAAAGGCTTGGTTATTCTTATAATAGTCAGCTAAGCAACTTCGCTGATAATTTGCTACATATAGCAAATTCATGTCCAGATGAGAATTTTATTATATTAGGAGATTTCAACCTCAGTAATGTTGACTGGACTAGTAATGGCATCTCTCTTCAACCTTCTGGTATCTCTGGCGAAACACAAACTTATTTTTTCGACGCAATATCAGAGTGTAGCTTAAGCCAATTTAATTTATGTAGAAACGTTAACAACAGACTATTAGATTTAGTATTTAGTAATTTACATGTAAGTGTTAAGTCTTGTACTGATCCCTTGGTGCCTGAGGACATGCATCATAAGTCCCTAGATATTATCATAAACTTTGAAAATACGGTTCCTCTTAAAATCAACCAAAGAGTCAAATACTTCTACCAATCAGGTGACTATGACCAAATCCGTGCAAGTATAAACCAAGTTGACTGGGAAGAACATCTTAATTATAAATCTTTGTACGATGCCACTGACTATTTTTATAGTTACTTGTATGACTTAAGAGATAAATATATTCCCCATAAAACAATATACCCTACTAGTTTCCCGCCATGGTACAGTGCCGGTCTGAAAAAAATATTAAAGGAGAAAGTAAAATTTCACAAAAAATTTCGAATATATGGCAATATCGCAGATTATAATACTTTTTCCCTTCTCCGTAAACGGGCTAAGGTATTGGAAGAGGAATGCTATCGTGATTATCTCCAAAAAACAGAGTCATCGATAATTGAGAACCCGAAACGGTTTTGGTCATTTATAAAATATAACAAAGAAGGTGGCAACTTTCTCCCACATCCCATGTAACCTATAATGGTGTAACGGCTGAATCTGGAGAAGATATCTGCAATATTTTCGCCACATATTTCCAATCGACTTTCCTCACTCCCTCCCAGCATCAGAGTTGTTGCACGTCAAATACCAATTCATCCACTATCAATGACATTAGTGATATCGAGATCAGCCCCGAAACGATTTTGAAATTGCTTAAATCACTCGATCTAAGTAAGGGAGCCGGTCCCGATCAAATAGCTCCGTCGTTTATTGTGAATTGTGCCGATAGCTTGACTAAACCCCTTACAATTCTGTTTGTACGCTCGCTAAGGGAGGGAGTTGTTCCCGGGTTGTGGAAGTCTGCTTTTATAACTCCAATCCACAAAAGCGGTGATAAAAATGACGCTAAAAACTACAGACCTATTTCAAAACTATGTCTTTTTGCAAAAATTTTTGAAAGAATAGTTTATGATCAAGTATATAACACCCTATCATCCACTTTTGCTCCTGAGCAGCACGGTTTCCTTAGGAACAGGTCCACAGTAACAAATCTTGTGTCCTTTACCGATTTTGTATCTTCCAACATGGAGGCCGGTGGTCAAGTCGACTCTGTGTTTACCGACTACACTAAGTGTTTTGATCGAATAGACCACCAAATACTTTTAGAAAAGTTACTTTGCGCCGGAATTCGGGGCAACTTGTATAGGTGGTTCGCGTCATACATTGACAATAGGTCCCAAGCAGTTGCTGTCGGCGGATATACTTCTACATGGCATATCGTTCCATCAGGCGTTCCCCAAGGGTCACTATTAGGTCCGTTATTATTTAATATATTTGTGAATGACATAGGTACGTGCTTCACTCATTCAAAATTTCTATTATACGCAGATGATATGAAGATTTTTAGTAAAATTGAACGCATTGAAGATTGTCATCTAATGCAGAAGGACCTCGACAGATTAGTCGATTATTGCAATCGTAACAAATTGGAGCTCAATGTAAATAAATGTTACTCCATGACTTTCACTCGCAAGCCGAAACCTATATCCTATACTTACACTCTAAAAGGATATGATCTAAAACATGTGGAGGAAATCCGGGACTTAGGCGTAATACACGACTCGAAGCTGACCTACGAAAAACACATTGACTACATAGCCGGAAAAGCGAATAAAGCCATGGGATTTATCAAAAGATCCTGTTCCCAATTTAAAACAGTGAAGATTGTAAAAATTCTTTACTGTTCTTATGTGCGTAGTACTCTCGAGTATTGCTCTCAGGTATGGAATCCGCAATACAATATATACATCGATAGAATTGAATGTATTCAACGTAAGTTGATGCGTTACCTACAGTATAAGTGTAATATCCAGGATAGCACTTACGAGGCTAGATGCGAGAGACATCACATCCTACCCCTTAAGGAGAGGCGAGATATCTCGGACCTTAACTTACTTATTAAAATAGCTCAGTCTCAAGTCGATTCCCCCCACCTTCTGTCCATGATCAATTTGCGTGTGCCGACTAGGTCGGTCAGGCGTCCAACTACCCTTCAAATTTCAATGTCACACACAAACTATCAGCGTAATTCATATTTTAAAAGAGCTGCAGCCATTTTTAACGAACGCGCTGATCCACTGGATGTGGATTTATTTAATACTAAGTCGCGTAAACTTAAAGACGTTCTTGCGAAGCGTTGGTTTGAGAGGGTTCTTTAGCTTTATATTGTTAATTTTTGTTTTCTGCTTTTTATATTTTCTTTTTTACAATCTTGTTGTTTCTTCTAACTAAACAAGCAAACAAATTTATAAATATGTGAAAGCTTGTTAATGGTGCTTAGTTATACATTTTGTTAACCATTGTATAATTTGTCACTGTAAGTTTTCCGAAACAAATAAAATAAAATAAAATAAAATAAATAAAATATATGTATATAGATATTTATTAATTGATTAATGACTGCCTATTACTGGAATTTTTTTTTAATCATTTAAAAACAATTCTAATTTCGGTACTTTAAAGTGTACTTACTTATTACTTAAATATTTTTTTTGTACCTTGATTTATATGATAAAATTAAAGTAAGTATTTATATTTAGGAAAGTTATAAATAAATCACTTCGGACTGGAAATACATTATTTTCTATCGAAATTACCTATTTTTTAAAGATATCAGGAATTCAGGTGGTTCATTTACTGAAGATTTTCGTTCATTCACTAGTGGTTTTGGGTCTTTTTGCATAAATTATCCAAAATCTCTAAAAATAAGAGTTTCATTTAAAAACGGAGAAATAATATTCTTTTTCAATAAATTCGGAATACCATACAATATTATTGTTTTATCTAAGATACCCAGAAGTTTATTTTTATTTTTAGAGTTCTATAATTCCTTAACTGTTCATTTACTGGTGCACTTACCCTATAATGTCCAACCACATTTTATCAGAATCGGCCCTTAAACAAAAAAATTGGCCGCCATTTTGGTCTTTATAAGGAATCAACTTAATTTGGTCGGCTTATACGCGTACTTTTAGTATGAAAAAGTTATACTCTTTAATTTCTCCTAAAATACTGTACCTAGGAAACTGAAAAGTAGGAACTGGTTAGATTTTTACATCAACAAAATCTTGGCTAGTCATAAACTCGCTACTTGCTCCATTCCCGTGAAAAAACCATGTTTAGGTATCAACACAAGTGGTTTTCAGTTCACCTGGGTCAAGCATGGAGTGATCCTCGCACGAGCTAATGAATCTGCTCCAGTTATTGCAATCCGCTCGGAAAAAGACCTTTCAAAAATTAAACCTAAAGTTTGACGTCATTTATTATAAAAAAGTGTGTTTAATGTTTCTTCGAAAACCAGTAAGCAGTATCGGTTATTATATTGAACTTGGGTATGAGTTTAGTTTTGATGCGTGCAACCTCTTAGTTCGTCATTACTCGATGTGTTTACACATATTTGTGCGACGAGCTATTAGTTTAAAACTTACCTGCAATATGCAATTATTAGTTAAATTTGATTTAGTATTTAAGTATTTCGTCCTTTTTAGATTTTTTGTGGTATTTGCTGAGTTATTAAAAAAACTACTATATTACTTTAGCGAGGTGTGTGTATGGTTATTTATTCTGATTTTGAGCTACTCTTTACGTATTAATATTAACAATAGAAAAATAGCCCAACTAATATACATTTTACTTTTTACACGTATTCTACTTATATACAGTAATAATTGTGTGATTTTATTTTATAAAAGAACTTGATAAACTTACGATTTACTACCAAAATTGCCGAGGACTAAGGACTAAACTAAACACATTGTTTACGAACGTACTAGCTGAATGTTATGATGTGATCATATTGTCTGAGACATGGTTGATGTCGAAAATCATGGATAACGAAATTTTGGATTCTCGTTATGTACTGTATAGGTGTGATCGAGATCGCGCTGCGACCGGCAAGCAGGATGGCGGTGGGTTGCTTGTGGCGGTGCGCCGCGGCGTGCACGTCGAGCGCTGTGTGCTAGCCTCCGACTTAGATCAAGGCCAAGGCGACGCCGCACTGCCTAGTTGCATTGATTATGTGCTTTTAAAACTAAAGACGCGAGATATCTTTCATATGATTTGTGGCGTTTACATTCCTCCCGGACAAAGCGTATCGACGTACACTATTTTATTTAACGCACTTCAATATGAATTTAACAATAGTGAAATTGATAAATTTTATATTGCTGGTGACTTTAATTTACCTCATTTTGATTGGCGTGATCCTTCTGATCCTACTGCTTTGAATATAAATGACCAAATAAGTAGTTACCTTCATGATTTTTTATCTTCCACTCAAAGTAAGCAATTTAATAGTAATAAAAACAGTATGAATCGTATACTTGACCTTTTTATATCGAATGACAACACTTGCATTTGCGAATTGAGCCTTAATCCGGTTGTGCCCATGGATTGTTTACACCCACCTTTTTATGTACACATTTCTATCGAACAGCCTTATAAAACCATGACTGTGTCCTCAAAACCTAAATACTGTTACTTAGAAGGAAATTATTCAGCCATCAACGATAAAATGATAAGTATAAATTGGCATACTCTTTTTCACAGCCTTGACACTGAAAGATCAGTTAACATGTTTTACGAAAAAATTTATGAAATTATTAAAGAATACGTCCCGTTGAGACCAGTTAAATCGAAGGATTATCCAATTTGGTTCTCCCGTCCTTTAATTCATATTTTTAAGGACAAGCAAAAGGCTTGGAAAAACTGGAAGAAATATAATTCACAATTACATTACGAAGAGTTCTCTTTATTACGCAAACGCTTTAAATTACTTAGCAAGCAATGTTTTGATAATTACATAAAAAAAGTAGAAGAAGGGCTAAGAAAGGATGTAAAAGCATTTTGGTCTTATACAGCTTGTATCAAGCGGGGCCAGCCATATTTCACGTACCTAATCAGTTACTTTTAGTGAGCTGGCACACATAAAAACATTTCTTGATATCTCGGGCATTGTGGAAGTACATACTTTTGAAAATAATACGAGTTTATCGACATTATGACAACACTAACAAACAGCTGATCAAACAGCTGATTGGAGTAATGAACTCTGTCTAGTGTTACTTCCTCCTTTGCCTCTGCTGTGACCCTAGTATTTTTGTGCCTATTGTGCTGACTCCACCCGCTTTCAACTATTTATTTTTGATAAAGTTTAAAGGGTTCCGTGTTGTTATTTTTTTCACTAAGAACATAAGTTACGACTACCAACTTTTATTAGTTATAAAAGAAAATTAAGACGTTCATTTAGTCAATTATTCTGTGTTCCTATCACCAGGTCAGGTCATACGAAACGCACTGAGAAATGTCTTACTTCGCATAGCATTTCTACTTTGCTTAGACCGCGATTTTCTAAGCGACACATAGACTCTGTGATTGCTGTCTCTTTCCGATTCTATGAATATGAAAGAGGCAGAGTCAATTCTCAGTGCTGCGGCAGCCGCTACTACCAAGGCTTTAACTTAGAGAATCGCACTGCTGAACAATAACTAAAGCAGTATTGTTCTGAGGCTTAGACAAGTAAATGTTTGTGAATACGGGTTTTATTCAGCACTGTACTAAACTCACCCGTTTACACGCAGTAAAAGTAACAAAACAAAAAAATCTGTCACCACGTGAGTTTTCATTGTAACATTTATGTCGGCTCTAAAAATACAGAAAATAATAATGTTAATAATTTGAACAGTGATAAAAAATGACTTAACTAATTTAAAAATATTGCTAGTTTTCGTAACTGTAGTCTAAATTTCGAACCCTAAAAACTACTAGGGTTATGGGCGGTATTAACTTCTAGAAACCCAAGCGGTCGCATGAGACCGCAGTTGACAGTGCGCGCATATTCCTGCCTTTGTGGGAGCGGGCAAACTACATTTTCAGAATTCTAAGTACCAGGAGTAGGCGGCACACCCCACAATAGCAACGCCCAATTGTGCGGTAGGTTTGTTTGCATGTTTGCCTACAATTTTTTCGCAGTTGTTTGTGAAAGCTTGCAGAGTGCATACCTACTTTTAGTTAGTTTTTTGCTGTTTGGTTTCGATTCGACTACCTATTAAAGCAATATGGCATTTCTAAGTAATCAGGAGTATTACGAAATTATTCTTTGTGTCGGAGCAGCTAAAGGCAGTCTCCGTGGTGCTCGTGAACTGTACCGCGAGAGATTCATCGACGGCAGACCAGAAGCTTAGCAGCGACGCTTGCCATCGGCGGATTGCTTTCGACGAATGGTTTTGCGTCTCCAGCAGACTGGATCCTTTCATGGGACGAGTCCGGAGGTCCAGCCAAATATGCGGGACCCGGGTTTTGAGGTGTTGTGCTTGTGTTTTGCTGTGTTGGAGCCACTTTTGTAAACTGTTTATTGTGAAGTGCAGTGGACTACACGTGCTTCGCTTTACCTCTCAAGCCCCAAGCGGCAAGAAGTGAATCTTTGTGTGCTGTTTTTATCAGATTTATCTAATGTAAGTACTGTTGTTTATTAGAAAATTATTATTCTGACTAATGATTAGTAGGTAATAAATTGTAAGAAATACATCGAAATACGACTAAAATAATACGTGATGTAATCCGTTAGCATGTTTCCAATTTCCGAGTGAATTGTAACAATATTTGTTTTGTTTACTGTTACATGATAACTTTGTTAAGTATTTTTAATGTTTTAAACAGTTTTTAGCTTGACAATTTTTTTATCGACTGACCGTGACGTGAGTGAGTGAATTTCTCCAATGAATATTGATCCTTAGGACCTAACAATAAAGTTCAAAATTGATTGTACCGGCCGGCCGAGAACTGACGAGCCAGAGTGAGGCCAGTGAGTGGGGAAATCTTGTTGGCGTAAAACCATTTCGAGTGACGCTACAGTTTTACGCCAGAACTGACGCGCAAAACTGATCGTCAGTGGCCAGCTTAAGAGTACCTAGAACAATTATCTATTCTGTGACTACACCTCAAAGTGCTTCGCTTTAGTTGTATTGAGTTATTTCAAAAATAAGTCATTTTAATCTAGACTTATCTTATGTAGGTACCTACCTAGTCGTAGGTAAGCGTACCTATCTACTTTAGAGTCGAAACAATGTGACTGTAAAATGAAAATATTTTTATTACTTTGATAATAATTACTTAGGTAGGTAAGTACCTACTTAATACAAATTATTAAATCACGAAAGTAAAATAGCTGCCTACATAAGTGTCCAACAAAAAATGCCGCCAAGCGACTGCCGACAAACAACCCAGGCGGGTTGTTTGTGTCAAATGTGCCGCCATGGTCAAAGGTTTTTGATTTTCGCCGCCCGCCGCCGTCACAGTAAAACCTCTTGTTTGTAAAACTGTGCGCCTGGTAGGGGGCGGAGGCGTGGCTGACTAGGGCACGCAGTTTTTTAAACAGGAGTTGCACTGTAGGCAGTATATCATACAGAGTTCATGACCCTGCTAGTGATGGCTTTAGCTTGTTCTGATTATAAATTAACGACAGATTAACTTTGTTTATAAATGCAAAAACAAATTAAATTTAGCTTATCTTACTAGGGTATATAAAGAAAGGGTCGTAACTAGGGTTAATTTGAAACCCTGGATTAAGGCTGGCCCCGCTTGATACACGCTGTATAAAAACATTTAACAAGAAGCAAGGAATTCCATCTGTAATGAGGTATGATAGAGAAGAACGTGGCGGCCCGGACCAAATATGTAATCTTTTCTCTCGCTTTTTTTGGATCTGTTTATGAGAAGGCTGGGCCTATGACTAATCAAGAGTCTTCACCTATTAATGACAATTGTGATTTTGTGTTATCTCAATTTAATATCTCGGAAGATGATATCATTAAAGTACTTAAGGGCTTAAATATCACTAAAGGTCCTGGCCCAGATGGTCTGCCACCTTTTTTCCTAAAATCTACCTCTTGTTCAATTGCTGTTCCTTTATGTATTTTATACAATAAAAGCTTAAGTGAGGGCTCAGTTCCTGAGATATGGAAGTTGGCCAATATTACCCCGGTTTTTAAGTGCGGGAGTAGGTGTGATGTTGAGAATTATCGGCCAATATCGTTGCTGTCCATCTTATCGAAAGTATTTGAACGATTAATACATAATTATATTTATCCTTATTTACATAACATTATAATAGAAGAACAACATGGTTTCATTAAAAAACGCTCAACTATTAGTAATCTTGTTTTATATACAAATTTTTTATTTGAATCCTTAGATAAAAGAGTACAAGTAGACTCCGTCTACACTGATTTTAGTAAAGCTTTCGATAGGGTGGATCATGAAATTCTTCTGGAAAAGTTGGCATTCAATGGAATCAGAGGCAACTTACTAAGATGGTTTTCGTCCTACATAAAGAATAGATCCCAACGTGTTGTTATTAATGGCTTTGCGTCTGATTACATTATTAAAGTAACTTCTGGTGTAGCCCAGGGATCCATTTTAGGACCTTTGCTTTTCGTTTTGTTCATTAACGACGTAAAAGATTGTTTTAAAAATAGTAACTTTTTATTATATGCTGATGATCTTAAGGTTTATCGAGAAATAACAACTTTAGATGATTGTCATAAACTCCAAGATGATTTGAATCGTTTGACTGTATACTGTAATAGTAACAAACTGCACCTTAGTGTCTCAAAGTGCAAATTCATTAGTTTCACGAAAAAAACGAAAAACATTAATTTTACCTATTCTCTATGTAATACCTCTCTAGAGAAAGTCAACCATATAAAAGACTTAGGTGTTTTTATGGATTCGAAACTTCACTTTGATTTACACATTGAACACATAGTTAGCAAAGCATTTCAGCTTTATGGTTTCGTGATGCGGTCCTGTACTCCATTTAAGCATCATTCGTCCTACCTTTTACTTTATAAATCCCTTATTAGATCCCAATTAGAATATGCAACTGCCATATGGAATCCTTTTTACTCAAAATATAGTGAACAAATTGAAAAAGTACAAAAGAAATTCTTACGTTCCGTAAACTATCGATGTTTTCATTCTAAGAGTTCTTATGATGTCCTCCTAAATAAATTCTCTTTGTCTAAACTTCAATTTAGAAGAGTGCTCTTGGATACATTGTTACTTTATAATGTTACACATAGTAAGTTTGACTGCAATCAACTTATAAATCAAATATACATACACATACTTCTCCGCTCATATCCAATTCGTCAGAAACGTAAACGCACCAAGATATTTGCACCAAGATTGTGTAAAACTAATGCAGGTAAGCGCGCGCCGCTTCACAGAATCATGAACCTCTATAATGAAAATTTTTCCGATCTTGAAATCTTTGCCAGTTCACCTGCATCATTTCGAAGAAATGTTTTTGATTATTTAGATAAAACTAACTAGAGTAGAATTTTTGTGTGTTTTAGGTGCATAACAATAATTACATTAATGTATGTAATATGTGCTTGGCATACTCAAGCTTTTTTTTTTTTTTTTTTTTTTTTTTTACTAGGTATGGGTTTGCTCTTGATCCCAATCAAGCCCAGGGGCTAAGACAGGATCTATGATGGTGCGAGTTTACCCAGAAGGTGCCTATTTACTCTTACTTTGAAGATGGACGGGTTATATGTACTCGGAAACACAGACGCAGGGAGGGAGTTCCACTCCTTTGCTGTACGCAGTATAAAAGATGTTGAGTAACGCTTTGTGCGACATTTAGGAATATCCACCAAGAAAGGGTGGTAGCCCGCAGTGCGCCTGGATGTCCGATGGAAGAAGGGGGATGGCGGTATGAGCTCATGCAGCTCCAGAGCACACTCTCCGAAGTACAGTCTGTAAAAGACCGACAGACAGGCAACTTTGCGGCGGTGAGCTAGGGTGTGAAATTTGCTCTTCACTAGTTCTTTGTCGCCAATTAGCCTCTCAGCTCTGCGTTGAATCGTGTCCAGTGCAGCTAGTTGGTATTTAGCTGAGCCGTCCCACAGGTGACTGCAATATTCCATGCAAGATCGGACTTGAGCTTTATAGAGAGTTAAAAGCTGTCCCGGCATGAAATATCGCTTGACTCTATTTAAGACGCCCAGCTTTTTAGCTGCAGTTTGTGCCTTGGACTCGATGCTGGTGCCGAAGTTGAGGTCTGAAGACAACTCCATGCCCAGAAGGACGAGACTATCGGTAACAGGCACAGATGCACCCCGAAAAGTAGGAGTCAGGTTAAAGGGACTCCTTTTAGCGGTGAATAAACACGCTTGCGTTTTGGTGGCGTTGAAATTTACCAGGTTACTGTCACCCCACTGGCAAACGTGAATTAATGTCTGGTTCGTTCGCTCAACCATGGCCTCTCTCATCAACATCACGTCATCACCACTAGCCTTTGCATCCGAAAGGAATCTCTCTACGACAGTACTGTCATCTGCATACCCAACAACTCCCGGTATCAACAGGTCATTGATGTGCAACAGGAAAAGCGTCGCAGAGAGAACAGACCCCTGAGGAACTCCGGCATCAATAGCCACTGAGTCAGAGGAGCAGCCATCGATGACTACTCTGATCGACCGTTCCGTCAGGAAATCAGCTATCCAACTACAAAAGTCAGCGGGGATACCATACGCTGGAAGCTTGTGCAGTAGACTTGCGTGCCAGACCCTGTCAAAAGCCTTTGAGATGTCAAGTGATACGGCGAGTGCTTCGCCGTGCATCTCGAGGGCCTCACCCCAGTAGTGCGTCAGATAAACTAGAAGATCCCCAGTCGATCGTCTTCGGCGAAACCCATATTGTCGGTCACTGAGGAGGTCATTAACTTCTAGGTATGAGAGCAACTTACAGTTAAGAACTCTTTCCATGACCTTACAGAGTATGGAAGTGATGGCGATCGGTCGGTAGTTGCATGGGTCGGCACGACTTCCTTTTTTGGGTACTGGCTGCACATTAGCAAGCTTCCAGCATTTAGGTACGGTTTTTGCCTCGAGAGAAAGGCGATACAAGCGCGTTAGCACTGGTGACAACTCAGGCGCACAACACCTCAGTACCCTTGCTGGTATGCCATCAGGACCACTGGCCTTGTTCACGTCCAGACTAAGCAGGGCTCTACGGACCTCTTTATTGTGGATTGTGATCTCCGGCATCGAAGAATCACAGCGAGGTAAATTTGGTGGTTGTTGAGAGCCGGTGTCTAGACGCGAGTTGCTCGCAAACAGAGAGGCAAATAAACTTGCTTTCTCAGCTGCAGAATGAGCCAGCGACCCGTCAGGTTTCTGCATGGGTGGTAACATAGGACGGCAGAAATTCGCCTCGGCTGACTTCGAAAGGGACCAGAACTGTTTACTACCGCTCGGGTAGGATGACAACTTTGTCCCTATTCGGCTGATGTGATCGAATCTGGCCTTTCGAATAACCCTTTTGCACGACTTGGCGGCCGAATTAAAGGCTCTCTTCTTTGCTCGGATTCTCCGTGCACGGACTTTGCGATCCCGAGCTTGCACCCAAGCCTGGTAAGCAGACTGTTTTCGGGCCTCAGCACGAGTACAGTCCGCATTATACCAAGGGCGGGACTTGTAACCGAGCGAGATGTCGGAGAATGGAATAAAAAACTCCATTCCCTGCCGGATTACATCCGTAATCGCATCGGCCGTACACGAAGGGTCGTTAGAAGAGAAGCATGTTTGCCGCCAGGGATAAGATGCAAGGAAAATACGCATCTCGTCCCAATCTGCTGACTCGTATCGCCATACTCGTCTCGTGCCCCTAGGGCTCATATCCGGAGGAGAGCAAATCGATACGGATTTCACCACACAATGGTCGGACGTTCCCAGCGGGGCTGAGACCGATATCGAATGCTTGTGTGGATCGGTTGTCAGCAGTAAGTCAAGACAATTGGGTGTGTGGCCAGCGATATCCGGAATTCGCGTCGCTTGATCCACCAGCTGAGTGAGATTTAGTGCTAGGGAAAACCTTCGCACTTCTCTCCCAGCATGGTCAGTCTTCTGGAACGGGTACAGCCACTCTTTGTGGCGAGCGTTGAAGTCCCCCAGAAAGACAAGCTCCGCCGCTGGATACCGCTGAGTTGTTAAGTCTGCCGTCTCAGTGAGGTAGTCAATGAGCCGAGTCGCCTCCTGATCACCGCTGTGCGATCGGTAGACACAGACGTAGATTATCTTCTCTACCCCAGTGTCCACCAGAAGCCAAATAACGGAGAACCCGGATTTTTCAAAGCAACGGAGACGCCTACAGCAAATGTCATCGCGGACGTACACACAGACCCCTGCACGCTTTTTGAACTTATGCTCAATTGAGTAGCCAGGGTAGTTGAGGTACGCCACGTTCGACGGGGTTGCTATTTGCGTCTCCGTCAAGAAGAATAGGTGTGGCTTCTCAGTCTCAAGATGGTGATGGACCGGATCGAGATTTGAGTGCAATCCTCTGATGTTCGCGAGGTGCACTTTTAATGGGAGGAAGTGCAGCCGTTGTTTACACACTTTCTTCTTGCTTTGCCTTGTCATGTTTTGTGATGAGTGTTGGGGGGAAGGATTTTCAGTCGAGGCGCTACTTAGTCGACCATCGATGTTGCCCTAGGCAAATCTGACCAAAGGGGAACTCACCTGGAGACTGCGGGGACGCCCGAACCCCCCCGAAATGGCCACCGGGTCCTCCCGTCCAGTCGCCAACTGGCACGGTGGAGCATTTCGGGATTTTTCGCGAGTTGGCGGGGCAGCCTTTCACACGTGGCTAGCGCGCTAGTTGGGCCCTCTACTAACTACGGTCGGCCAACGGCTAAAACCGTGCTTCGGATCCCGCTACCCTCCAGAATGAGTTACCCGGTACAGCAATGCTAAGGCTTCAAGACCGGTCCTAATCTGCGCAACTGACTTCTAACCAACCCCCATTGGCACTGGCACTCCCGCACGCCGACGGAACGCAGCGGACTGCTTGGCGCCGGATTTCGGCAGGCAGCTTAAATTAATATTGAAATTGAATCGAAATTGTTATTAGGTACCTATGTTTTGGCTTAAATTCAAAATTCTAATTATTTAACTTACGGATCCTTTGCTTTTAAAATTAAAATTGTTTTTATGTTGCCTTTACGTATTAAATTACAATACGGTTTAACCCTGTTTTGTATACTTTGTTAGCATGTGATCAGTGTTTTTGTTAGTAATATGTGGATAACGCCGCTGGTTACACTGTCAGTAACTTATTTAAATTTAAGATTATTAAGTAAGAATACAGTGTGATTGTTTGTTGTCCTTAATAAATTAAAAAAAAAAAAAAAAAAAAAAAACACCCTGACCCCAGCGGGATAGCCATAATTTGCGTTATATCTCAGGATGTGCTGTAGCTAGAGTTCTCGTTTTTGTCTAACAAATTTTCTCTGAGAGTCAACAAAATCTTCCCCAAATTTCATGAATGTAGCCTTTTTTCTTATACCTCAACTAGAACTTACTTTTCGGAGGAATTTTGACGAAAAGTAGGTATTTGATTACTCGGTAACTACAGAAGTAGAATCCTGGATTTTTCACGGATGGATTCGTAATTGAATCAACAAAAACTTAGCACAATAACTATATCAGTAGCGTGTACCGTTCCTGCTCGTTTTAGGTCAAATAACTTTGATAAGCGTGACTCCAGCGGGACACCCTTTAACATGGGATATCTCGATAACTATTGATCAACAAATTTTGGTATTTGCTAACAAATTTAAACATATTATCAACTAAATCGGTGCGTAATTTGAAGCCGATCTGAAGGGGTTATCCCGCTGGGGTCACGGACATATCTAATTCCGTGGTGAGGCTGCCAACTTGACGCTTACTATGGAACGCTATTTCGCAGTCGGTAAATATTTGTACCAACTTGCAAACCTCTGCAATTACACGTGCTTCTAATTTATATGAGATTAGAAATGATTAAATTTTTTATTGTCTGCTTTAACAACTTTCTGATGAGCTTTAAGTACAAAACTGACGGACGAGTAGTCTACCAATTTCAGGACGCGGTGAATCTATAGTCTAGCCTTGTCCAGAAATGACTCGTGTAACTAATATTTTCCAATAAATGTGATATGGACGCACCGTCTGCCGCCTCCCTTGTGGGCTGCGCGGCGAGCGGCGGCGGCGCGGGCTGTGCGGCGGCTGCGGCGGGTGCTGGCTGTGCGGCGGCGGCGGCGGCGGCGGCGAAGCTCGGCGGCAGCTCGTCCTTCACGTCCAAGGTGAACACGCCGCGCCTGCCACACACGACACCGTCATTCAGATAATAGTGTTTGCGGTTGGCGCGGGCGCTGCTGCACTCGTGTCCGCTACACGGCCGTGAGCGCGGCGGTGCGCTAGCGTACCTGTCGATGAGGCTGGGCGCCAGCGGGCCGCACAGCACGTGCCAGCAGTTGGCGCAGGCGTTGCCGCGCGAGTACGGGTTGGGGTTGGTCACGCCGCGCCGTGTCGAGAACGAACCCTTGATCTGGAACGAGTGCATATACCACCATTAGCCCCTCTATTATTTCAAACACATTTATAGTGTCTATAGCAAAAAAATGTATCTTAAATAGATGGAACTAAAATGACGAGCCAGTCTTGGCGCGGGCGGCCAATAACGGCCCAAACTCAAAGTGTGCCCGAAGCATTTCGATCGCCATTCGCGTTGTGTAGTTCTCGTATTAATGTCGTAGCTTCTATTTTACAAGCTTTTATTTAACTTGCAATGTATGTATGTATGTCTTGTTCGTGTACCTACGCCTGGCGTACTCAACATGGAATTCTGTTATTTCAAGAATGCCAAAAACTGTACCCAAATAGTACCAAATAGTGCCCAAAGGAAATAAATAGTACCCTTATGGTTCAAAAGTTATAGACATAGTTTGGTGAGTACGCTAGGCGTAGGTTACGCCTAGCGTACTCACCTCGTTGCGTGAAAACAGAACCAGCAATGGCTCTCATTTCTATCTCGATAAATAGTACCGGAAATAGTACCCTCTAAGAGTGTAATTGTTATTTGACTTATACACTAGAAAGTCATTAAATTTAATAGCAAACTTCCACATACATTGACACGAGGTACAGGCGAACTCATAATAATTTTAATATTATTAAATTTCATATTATGTACCTAGGTACTACATATTACTTTTAGTTTTGTTGAAATAAGTAGGTGTATATACGTAACGAAGAAGTTTAATATCAGTTATATAATTGATTATAATTATTTTTCTTATAAATAAGATCCATGTTTTCCTAAATATTGACTATCGTATTTTTTGCCGGATTTCATAAAGTAAAAGCACCTTCTATATAAGGAACTATTTGCCTTATGTCTGAAATTGAAAGTTGAATATTGTGCGAGAACAATCTGTTACTTTTGTTGATCATAGTGCAACTTATCGACGCGCGACAGCGATGCATCTTAGTATAAACAAGTTACAATAGATGGCGCTTATCACACTTCTTACTTTAATTACTTACAAACTGACCTGTATTATGAAAGTGCTAAAGATCAATATTGCAATTTACAACAATTTGAAAGAAAGAAAGAAAGAAAGAAAGAAAAAACATTTATTTGGGACACAACAGGTAATTTACAAACAAAAATAAAATTAAAAAACATACAGAAAACGTCCCAAAACGGATTCCGACTCAGCAAAATGCTGGCCTTGCGATCAGCGCTGATCTTCCGTCGGAACCGGTTCGGTGATGCTGCGATGGGCAACGTGTACAAAATAAAAACAATTACAAAAATTAAAAACAAAACAAGACTTTAAATTAAAACATGAACTCTTAACTAGTAGCTGTATACAGCAAACCCCTTCGCCTTATTAAAAAAAAATTACAGATAATTAAAAAAAAATATTAAAAAAACTACAACAAAGAGGAAAAAGAATTATTATACGTGTGTCCAACATGAAAATTCACAAAATAATAAATACACCTTGTAATGTAGTGAGACAGAATACAAATATAGTTACAGATATGAAATAAATGGATAGAATTTTGAAAAAGAGTGAAACACAAACATTTATCAGAATTTAACAAGTACGGTACCATCATAGTGCTTTTGACAATTAATGTGATAGCCAGCACAACACAAATTCATGACAACAACACAAGACGCCTCACAACCAAACAGGACATACTAACAAGGTAAGGGTTTTATGACAATGCGCTCGTATCTTGTAGCAAAAACTCTTGTGAACTCTGAAAGTTGCTTAGAAACAATTTTAGTTTATGCCTAAAACCGTTTTTGCTTTGCAGGTCCCTAATCGGTGGAGGAATTTGCTTGACGCCATGGTGGGAACGCATAGTTTTCGGGAACCGATTTTTTAGTCGTTTACTTTGCCTTGCCACCGCAACCGCAAAGGTTTGCGAATAGTTAATTTGTGAAACAATTAATGAAGAAACTTGTAAATTTTGTTTCATTGTGATGTGAGTGATCTTTATGAGTAAGTACCTATGTATATTTCATCTGTAATAGCATTTTATGTTTATGTCGATTTGCAGTTGATCTTTCATTAGCTAAGTAGGTACCAGTGGCGAAGCGTGAAATATTGAGAGGTAAGCCGGAGCAAAAAAAAATGCTTACCTACTCCGAGCGCGGGCACGCAGTCTTGAGTCCTTACCGAAAATCTGTGATTGGCATTCTGGCTTCAGTCTTGTATAGGCAGATGTATCTTCAGTCCACTTTTACTATACGTGTAAGCACTGAGATATTGAAACAGTGTCTTGCAAGCATAATAGAAGTGGCTTTGATAAAAGCCGTTTGTGGTGAAATGATGATATGATGTAAATTAAACAAAACTTAATCGACTGAGTACTAATAATACTACTTATACTCTAAAGTTATTCGTCTATTCTTTCTTACAAAGTGCGCTAAGACATTATCATAAAAGCCGGGAAGAATCTAAAGCTATTATTAATGCCGACATCTAACAATTCTACCGATTACTTTGCAAATCAACTTATTACAATATCTACTTACCGCAAATACCTAATTACAACGTACTTACGTCTTCGTAACTACTTTCATCACTACACACAACACAAATAAACAAAGTCCAACTACAATACTAATCATTCTAATAGGTGAAACTAACTAATAAATTCAAATACTAATAAAACACAGTCTTGCATTCAATGATGAATTGCAATTACGTCAAATTATCTGTCAACAGATCACAAACCGAAAACGATATTCCTCCATCCCGCTCACTCGCGTGCGAGTGAGCGGGATGGAGGATATTGTAATACTTTCTCTATCAAGTAACTCGGATAAAGACGGCTTACCGGCTGCTAATACGCGGGTGGGTTTATTGACCTTTATGTGACGTCATGACGTATATTTTGTACAGAAGTTTAACTGCCAAAAAGCCGATCGCGCCTGCGGCTTATTTTATAGCAATATGTTGTTGAAAAGCAAATTTTGTTGATTTAATGTCCATAGTGTAGGCGTTTTGTAATGTTTATTTTATATATTTACTTTTATAGTTACTGATTGTGCCATTTCTCAATGCAAGTAGAGAGTGGTTGTGTTTTAAACTTCTGAAGGGAAGCCGGTGGGAATCGAGTTGTATGGAACCTTCGTCACTGGTAGGTACCTACTCAGTTTGAATACATTATAATATATACTTACCTACAGAAATACGTTATTGTTTTTTATGAATCGTAGAATAACAAATTAAATCATATTCTTAGTTTTGTGGACTGTATAAAGGGTTAACTGTGTCGCGTACTTACCGGTGAAAGAATACTACTACTCCCTCTTCCCTTGGGTGTCGTAATAGGCGACTAACGGACTAAAGATGCACATACATCCAACAGCTTAGAACGGCGATGGGCTCACCACCTGTCACGCTGAGCACATGTGCAGTCGCTATTTATATAGGTATGTATCTATATTAATAAAAATCAATTGCCAAAATGTTTGTACGCGCATCACTTTACAACGGCTGCACCAAATTGGCTAATTCTTTTTTGTTGTATTTGTAATTGTCGGGACAAGGTTTGTATAAAAATAAACATTTTTGGAAATTCGTCACGGGTTCACGCGGACAAAGTCGCGGGCGGGCGGTCATTCACGATCAACAAATCATAAATAAGCAATGCTTGATACATAGATATAAGTTGGAGTGGGTCTCATTCACCCTCGACTACAAATTTTGTGATTTATAACAGTTATCACTAGATTTATAGTCAAAGTAAGAATCACCGCTAAAAACCAGCCTTCATATAAAAAAAATCCGCATCCAAATCTAGGATATTTAGGAGCTACGGTGCCAAAGACATACACACCAACCTCAGGACCCCCCTTTTTTGGTCAGCCTTGGTTTACTGTTATTAAATATGTACCTATTTTATTTTAGGTCGTCGTTTATTAGTGAACTCCATAGTTATTCCAATCTCAATTCCTTTGGTAATAAAAATAATATTTTACCATTCACTGTGCTCGACTGTACCACATGTAATTTTTGTATGTAGAAGTTTGCTATCAAATTTAATGACTTTCTAGTGTAAAAGTCAAATAACAATTACACTCTTAGAGGGTACTATTTCCGGTACTATTTATTGAGATAGAAATGAGAGCCATTGCTGGTTCTGTTTTCGCGCAACGAGGTGAGTACGCTAGGCGTAGGCGTAGCCTAACCTACGCCTAGCGTACTCACCGAACTATGCCTATAACTTTTTAACTATAAAGGTACTATTTATTTCCTTTGGGCACTATTTGGTACTATTTGGGTACAGTTTTTTGACATACTAATTAAAGTTGTAGCTTGCTCAGATTTCCCAAACTGAGTTGAAGGTGTAGTTACGCTAGGCGTAACCTACGCCTAGCGTACTCACCAAACTATGTCTATAAGGGACCAGAGGAATCGCAGACGCGTTGCCGGCCTTTAAGGGAGGAATAGGGGAATTGGGAGGAGGGGGGGGGGGGGGGGAAGGGCCTCCGGAACCCTCACTGGTCGGACGAAACACAACAGCACCACCCAGGGATCACGTGTAGGGTCTCAAGGGTAAACCTACGGACGCGAGCAACTTTGACCCCCCAAAAGACGTACTATACGTACAGTTTTTTGGCATTCTTGAAATAACAGAATTCCATGGTGAGTACGCCAGGCGTAGGTACACTCTTGTTCGGGTGGAATTTGGCAACTCAATTTTGACTTACTTCCCGGTTACCGATTGAGCTGAAATTTTGCATACATGTGTAAATCGCGTGACAATGCAATATTATGATGACATGGTGCTGATCTGATGATGGAGCTGGAAGGTGGCCATAAGAACTTCGCAATGAAAAAACACAACCTCATCGAGTTTGGGCTCGTTTGAATCGTCTTGACGAGTAGTTTGTTTTTTAATGGTAACCAGGGTCTGATGATGGAGCTGGAAGGTGGTCATAGGAACTCTGTAATGAAACGACGCAACCCCATCGAGTTTCGGTTCGTTTCATTCGTCTTGACGAGTACTTTGTTTTTAGATGGTTACCAGGGTCTGATCTGATGATGGAGCCGGAAGGTGGTCCTAGGAACTCAAGTAAAGAAAAGACGTAACCCCATCGAGTCTCGGCTCGTTTGATTCGTCTTGACGAGTACTTTGGTGCTAGATGGTAACCAAGGACTGATGATGGAGTTTGAAGGTGGCCATAGGAACTCAGTAGGTAATTAAGCGACACAACCGCGTCGAGTTTCATTCGTCTTAATGGGTGGACCGTTTTCGATGGGTGGTGAGCGGTGGTGGTTTGGTGGACGTGAATAAATTTTGTATAATTTTGTACATAAATATTTGTATTCAATGATTTGAACAGATGAAAAACGTGTCCAGGGATAACTAAAAAGTAAAAAATAAATTAAAAGTAAAAACCTTTTTAAAAAACAAGCTTTTATTTAAATGCCCTAAAAATAAAAAAATAAACTTTTACTATCAACTTATAACGTCATTACACAATTTATATGGTATAAAAGGTTGTCGCGAAATTTACTATAATATTATACTAATTTAATAAAATAAACAAGTAAATTAAATAAATTGATGTGATTGATTTTAACTAAGTATTAGAGTTTTAAAATAAGTATTAAAATACGAGTACTTTTTTAAATATCGCGACAACCTTTTATACCATATAAATGTGTAATAACGTTATAAGTTGATAGTAAAAGTTTTAAAATAAGAGTTTTTTTTATAGCATTTAAATAAAAGCTTGTTTTTTTAAAAAGGTTTTTACTTTTAATTTTTTTGTTACTCCTCGTTATATTATTTTTTTAAACTGGCCAGTTTCTACTATTCAACATGTTAATGACCATGTGTTTTGGTATTTCTTGCAAAACCTAAAATACAATAAACAACTGTAACATTTCACTGATTAGTATTACGCCTTTGTCATTTTATGTTAACGTCACAAAACAAATCAAAAGCAACTTGGCAATTAATAAACGGACCTAAAAAACTACAAGAACCTATAAATGTAATTAAACGAGACGGAATAACTTTTACAATACTGACAAAAATAGCGAACGCATTTAATCAACATTACATCTTCTTCTTCTTCTTCAGCGTATCATCGTCCACTGCTGGACGTACGCCTCTCCAGTCCTCCTCCAACCAGCCCGGTCGCCAGTGAATCTGGTCCAGATCGGCCCTGCGACCGCCTTGATGTCATCGGACCAACGAGCTGGAGGTCTGCCGATGCTCTGCTTCCCCGTTCTTGGTCTCCAGAATGGAACGCAGTTGCTCCATCTCTCATCATCAAGGCGACAGAGATGACCGGCCCAAGCCCACATCATTCTTGCAACTCGGTTCCCGATATCGGTCACTTTTGTGCGGTGTCTTATAGTATCATTCCTTACTCTGTCGCGCATGGTTAATCCCAGCATACTGCGTTCCATCTTTCTCTGGGCGACTTTGAGTCTCCGAACTTGCGTGGCAGTGAGAGTCCACGTTTCACATGCGTATGTCATGGTCGGGAATGGTCGGGAGTACACATTGGTCGAATACCTTGGTCTTTAGCGACTGTGGGATATCGGACCGGAACACAGTCTTTAGCTTTCCGAAAGCTGCCCATCCAAGCTGAATTCTACGGCTTATTTCTTTGGCTAATAAGTCCTTTCCGAGCCTTATGAGTTGCCCAAGGTAAACATACTCGGATACTTGTTCTATCCCTCGGCCGCCCAGTGTGATCGGGGCATTTGTCAGATCAGCTGTAGCCATAACTTTGGTCTTTCCCATGTTCATCTTCAGTCAGACTCGTAAGGAAGCGATATAAAGGTCTTCCAACATGTCTTGCAGGTGGTGTTCGTATTCTGCTATTATTACAATATCGTCGGCAAAACGAAGATGGTTAAGATACATGCCGTTGATATCTATACCTTTCCCATACCAATCTAAGGTCTTAAATAAGTCTTCAAGGGCGCTAGTAAAAAGTTTAGGAGATATAACATCCCCTTGCCGGACCCCTCTATAGATGGAGATAGGGTCAGTATTTTCTCGCAGCTGTATCTTCATAGTTGCAGACTTATACAGGTTTTGTAAGATCTGAATGTATCGGTAGTCAACTGACATCTCTTGAGGGAGTGAAACACAGCCCAGTGTTCTACAGAGTCAAAAGCCTTTTCGTAGTCAACATAGGCGAGAAACAGTGGCTTGTTATATTCATTTGCCTTTTGAATGACTTGCCTTAAGGTGAATATGTGGTCGACTGTGCCAAAGCCTCTTCTGAACCCTGCCTGCTCCCTGGGTTGTTGCTCGTCTAAGCGCTGTGTTAGCCGTGTGGTAAGAACTCTTGAAAAAACCTTGTATACCTGACTTAGCAGTGATATTGGGCGGTAGTTTTGTAAGAGGGCCTTATCGGCTTTTTTGTAGAAAAGCGCCACTATAGAATCCTTCCAGTCTGAGGGTACTTCACCAGTAAAGAGGACCTCGTCAAATAGCATCCTTAGTTCTGCCACTACTGCACTTCCACCTGCTTTTAAGAGTTCTAAAGTGATACCATCTTCGTCAGGTGCCTTGTTTTTCTTGAGACGTTTTAAAGCTTGTTTGACCTCATACGAGCTGAATTCTGGTAAGTCTTCGGTAAAGTGTCTTCGTAGAGGTGCACGCCTGTCTCTTTGTTCCGTATCGCAAGGTTCGGCTTGGTTAGACGCATATAGATATTTACAGAACGTCTCGGTGATCTTGCGGATGTCATTTGCATTAGATGTTAATTTACCGTTTGGTTCCCTCAGTGTTGTAATTTGCCCACTTCCGCCTTTTCTCTGAAATACTTTGAACCCTTGGTTCCGCTCAATGAGGTTTTGGATTTGTTCAGTGTTTCGGCGGCGAATATGGTATCTGAGGGTCTTATTAATCGTTTTATTCAACAAACGGTGTTCTTCACTGTTGAAATGGTCTGATGCTACTTTACGGCGAGTCTCCATCAGGGTCTTAACTTCTTCTGAAATATCCGCTTTAGGTTTTTGGGCCTTCGGAAAGTGAACTTTTGCAGTGTTAGTGAGTGTCTTAACAAATCTGTTATATTTTGTTTCGAGGTTATCTTCGAAATGTGGCGTAGGTGAACGACGTAGAGACACTTTAAGCGTCTTGTTACGTTGTAAATTCAGGGCCCTGTCTGCCTTTACTAATCTACAAAAAGGTTCGCAATAATTGAATAATACTTACCTGAAATCATTGTTGTTGAATGATCGGGTTTCCAAAAATGGTAGTCATTGTGGCTTGTTAGACTATAATCCATTTTTTCTTCACATTAAAGACATGAAGCCTTGGCTGACACATTACAAGACACACTTTTCTTGCATTTTCAATTGATACACCCTTGAAAATCCGTTTTGGAAAGACTTAAATTAGATTTGAATAAATTGAGATAATTTCTGTTGTTCTGTTTACATTTTGATTTTGACATTTGTCGGAGACTATTTCTGACAGCCATAGACACATAGTGGAGGGGCGATATTGCTATAGAAAAAAAAATTTGGAGCTATCAATTCAATTTTAAATAATAGCCGATACAGTTCCGATAATAAATTAATAAGTATAATATTTACTTTAAGTAATTAAATTAAACTCAAACAAATCCGGAAATGGAACTATTTTTTCTATAAGGACTTTTATCTAGAACATTCGAACGGGAGAATTATTTTTTATATGGATATTGTCTCTGCCCGTAGGGGTTACCAGAGAGGGAACTAATACTCCCTAATATTTAGACAGGGTATTAACTCGAGTGAAATTGATTTCCAAATTTAAAAAAAGAACGCAATTCAGATTGATAAACGTTAAATTATCGATAGTTTGTCGTTGGGCGGTTGACAGATTCATTCTGTGTCGGAACGAGTTGTGAAAGACGTCATATTTGACGTTTTAGTACTAGCAAGTCAGATGTCTAACGAGAACAGAATGTGATAATTTTACACATTTTTTGGGAAGATTTCGAGACATGGCATTCCGGTTTGAGTGTTTCCGGCTAATGGGAAGTGACAGCGACACGACGCCGTAATGATTCATTCTCTGGTGTTAGTCGGTGCTGTGCGGGGAGAATCATTTTAACGAGGTAGGAGTTTATAGTGAAGTGATATCAGGAAAGTAAAAAGTTGTTGTTATGGAAAGGGTTGTGATCTACAATGGTTTGATTAATTGCAGGATTCCGTGTCCACGAAGTGACGCCACTGGCAGCCACGCGCGACGATAAGTGATCACAGCGCGTATGTATTACAATATCATTGTTCCTAAATGTTTTACTTGAGCGCTGTTAACAAATAAAATGTCATCCTAGAAATGCAAATCGATTTTTCATGGTTTCCGAATCATGCCTTGGCGCCAGGCGACGCAAGGCTCTTAGCCATGTGGCAGACGTGTCAGACCCCTTTAGAAAGTGGATACTGCATCATCCAGCAAAGGACTAGCATTGTTTAGTTTTGTTTAGTGGAATATAGTAATATAGTGTTAGTTTATAGTTGTACAACCACGCTGGGAAGCTTTTGAGAATCCCCTTTGAGCCGCGAGGCCCTGATTATGATAGGTTGCAGCTCCGGTTACAGATAGCAGACTGCGGGACCCAATTTATGTAACAGTTCTGACCTAAGCGTGTATTGTTGTAACGAGGCCCCGTGTTGATAATTCCAGGTGCTTCGAGAGGCCCGTCTCGCCGCCAGGATTTAGAGCTGGGCCCTAAAGCCTGGACGCGAGACCTGTTTCTTCGGGGTACCAGCGGCCACCTGCTGCCAGACGAGCTGTCGCCGCCTATCGGATAAGCAGGCGTTGACGGTTTTTTTTTCTGGGATAATAGTTTTTTATTCTTGAACATTTTTAAATTAAGGTTTCGACACCTTAACCTGTATTTTCTTTCTACACCCAACTACACCCAGCGTTGGGGAAGTTGTGAAACATTTGAGGATCTGCGAGTTCGACCTGTGTGAAGTTGAACAGTGACGTCGTCTGCAGGTTCGGGTCGACTTTTAGACCCTGGCGCCCATTAATATTAATTTTATATCGGTATAACCCCACGGTTCTCTAGTTTATTGACTTTAAACGTTTTATGGTTTTGATACGGTTAAACTGATTAAAACATTTAATTTAATATTTTTATAGACGGAGTAATTAAATTTTTGGAACGAAGTTCCTTATCGCGCGTTGTGAAAGGGGGCTAGACGGAAAAAATTCTTACGAAAAGTTGTCACGACACTTTTTGCTAGTAAGCTGTGCGGCAAACGTAAATCATTATTTCGTCGCTCAACTTATCGCCTGGTTGGCGTAGTGGTTCGCGCATCGGACTCACCCGTATGAGCGCCGTGGATCCTGAGATCAAATCCTACCACGAGTTGATTTTTTGTTCATCATAATTTTTTTTATTTTTTCGTTGTATATTATTAAGAACACAGTTGAAGGTACACACACATTTAAATAAATACTTACACTTTTTTTGTTAACTTTATTTTTATTATCTACTTGTAATTTGGAACAAAGCTTTTTTGATTGCCATCAGCCGCGGCGTGGCGTGTGACCGCACGACAACACAGAAAAACGATGTTTCGTAGTCCCCTCAAATCATATTTTAATATTACAATATCAGAACGTATGTATTTAGCAAGCCGTGCGTGTTCTAACCTATACGCTGTTGTGTTTACGAAGTAAAATAGAATCCCAAACATATGTTTCCTACTTCAGTTACCACAAGCCAATTATTACGAAAATTGAGCCTACTGATTAAGTTTATATAACATTATATTTGTTAATAATAAAAAAAATATTATTATAACTTAAATAAAATTTTATTACAATTCCTTTACTAATTGATCGTAAGGAACTTCGTTCCATCCGGGTGTCCCTTGACACCTCTCAAGTTTTTTATTTATTTCAACAACATACTCCGGACGGTACTGGTTTTATCCCAACCACCCCACGACCATAGCGACTCTTACCACTGAAATATTAGCTGGCTGGTTGGTATGTAGTAGTAGGAACAATAATATAAAATTTATTTGAAATTAAAATTATCATCGACCCGTTGGGTCACTTTAGACCCTTAGGATTTTCTGGTGTTTTAGGGGGAGTTATAGCTTTGTAATAAGGTTTAGATTAATTTAAACAGTAAATTATAGTTGGCAAAATTATTAGAAAATTTATTAGAATTTAATTATTTTTTTTGTTATTTTCGGCGTAATAAATTAAAATTAGTAACGTAAATGATTAGTACCTAACATAATATAAGGAAAAATTGTGACTAACCCCCTCTTTTAAATAACAGTAGTGAAATAAAATTTATAATTTTATTTTATTGTTGTTGAACAAAATTTAGGGTGTGTGTTCTTTTACAATATACTGCCTAGCTGTTGAACATTTTATGGTTTTATTTTATAACAACCCACTGAAGCTTGCGTTTGGGATTTTCTTCCTTTTCCCCAAAAGGGACAAAATCTCCAATGTAACAGTATTTTCGAAGTTAGTGACGATTCCCTCTGGTATGCAAAGTTTGCTCACTTTCTTTCGCATAAACCTCTTTCTCTCTAGTTTTGTATTAAGAGTGATGGTACCTCGTACTAGCCTGTGGTCACTACCAGTCTGAAACCTGTTGAGCACCGTGACGTCAGTAATTATGTGCTTCTGATTCGAGAGGATGAAATCTATCTCGTTTTTTGTCTTCCCGTCAGGGCTAACCCACGTCCATTTCCGCTTGTATTTCTTTTCGAAAAAGGAGTTCATTGCGAAGAGATGGTTTTCTTCGAGATAGTTCACCAGCGTCTCTCCGCGGGCGTTCCGAATGTCCACGCCATGCGGTCCTATAAAGCTCTCATTACACCGTCTTTTGCCTATCTTAGCGTTAAAATCGCCCATTATTATTTGGAAATGACATTTTTTCCCTTTTTCCATTGCTGCAGAGATATCTTCGTAGAATGTTTCTACTTCTTCGTCACTATGATTGCAGTCAGGTGCGTACCCTTGGATAATTTTGAGGGAATATATTTTGTTAATGTTAAGGACTACGTACGCTACGCGCGGCGATATGCTTGCCAGCTCTTCGATGTATCGCTGGAGATAAGGTCGAATTAAAAAGCCTACTCCGCCCACTGATTACATACAACAACAATACATACATACATCAAATCCAAACTTTACCGACATCAAAGAAATCTGAAAAAACATTATTGAACAATTTCGGAAATCATTGTTTACGGTACCGGTTATTCCATTATAACGATAGCTACGAAAAAACTAAAAATTAAGTGTAATGTCGGATATGACGTGTTTTCCACTAAGGCCATAAAATATGTGTCCGAAATCATATGCGGTCCTCTTAGCCACGTTTTAAGTTATGCATTACTCGAGGTTCATACCCAGAAGAAATGCAACCGGTTATAGTGAAATCACTAATTAAAAGAAACATAAAGAAGATATGACTAATTATAGGCCAGTAGCGTTAATTTCATTTTTTTCCAAAATATTTGAATATAGGTATAATTTATTATATCAGCACCTTTGTGTCACATTGTAAATGGGTCTTTTGGACAGGGGTTTTTCCGACACGTTTGTAAACATCTATTGTCAAACCACCGTTTAAACCCATATATGCCCAAGGGGTCGAGAACGACCCTCCAAACAGATGCATAGTCTTTTTTTTTTAGAGAAACCAATTATTGAAATACAATTACGAAACTATATCATACAATGTGACTAACAGCACTATTGAAAAGTATTTATTGTTCCACTACTAGAAAAATGTTCATCAGTTTATGGGTTTTTAAAGGTTTGATATGTTCTGGTGTGGCGATTTTTTGGTTTGTGCGGACAACAATGTTAGTTTTAAATGTTGTTCTTTTAAAATATTTAAAATAAAATAGGCAAATGAGATAGATCGATTATTGCTTTATGTAACGTAATAATACAATTTTAGATGGACTTTCAATTAGATGGCTAAATCAAAGTAATTACTTGGATGGGTCGATAATGACCCCCTTGACACATCTGTTCCAAAAATTATTTAGAGAGATGGATGGAATAAAACAGTACTGAGACAGATAAAGTAAGTAAGTTATTTTATTTTAAAAGCTATGTATGACAGCTATAAAACGTTTGTCATGAAAATAGAGATTGTATTTGATACATATTTTGACGGTTTTGTTTTGTCACAATGCATATCTTCGCCTAACCCGACCAGTCAAAATGCTGTAGTCTACTGCATGACTCTTAACACTGAAAGAAACACTTGTAGCTACGAGAAGCTGTGGCACAGTATAAATATGAGCTAAAGCAGTAAGGAAGCTACGTACAAACGCTCGAATCGACGCACGCCCACAGACGCACGTCTTTACAGGGCCCCTAAGCGGACATCACAGTGCTCTCAGTAGCGCGTGTGGCGTCGAACCGAGTGTTCACTGTTGCATAATTGCGGGCGCAATGCGCGCGATTTTTAAAAATGCCGCGAGTGTATTGCGTAGTATACGGCTGCTTGAACTCGGCTGCTTCAAAACCGGAGCTTCGTTTTTTAGACTTCCTGCTGATGTTGAAAGGTAAGAATGATTTATTATTACGAAATAAAAAGCTTTTTCTTTTAAATAAATCGTTTGGTTGTTTAGGTGATATTTGGAGTACTTACTTAAGTATATTTTTTGAGCGCGCGTTATTTTAATGGTGAAAAATAATAAGAATTGATACTACAAAACTTCATCGTTAATAAACTTTGCTTTGAAAATCGATATCTGAGGATCTGTGTGGTTTCTGACAATGAATCCGTTATTAGAATGAGAAAAAGTAGCCGCCATATTAAACTTTTTAGTTATTTAACCTTTTTTTTTAAAGTTAGATACAGAGAATACAGCAAAGATACTAACCGGAGTTTACTAATTGTACCACCGGATGATTTTGTTGAATATATCGAGAAAATGGACGAAAGTCTTCGCTGTTGTTTTCAAAGAGAACACATTAATTGTAAATTAGCTGTATTAATTTATAAAGAAGTAGACAAAATCAGTTTTATAGTGCCGTGTCCATGTTTTCCGATAATTTATTTAAAAAAGCTATTAGATTAGATAACTCTTTTATTGCAACAGTTTACAATACAAATACATACAAAACAAGAAAATAGGTAAAATACATAGTCACAATTTGGCGGTCTTATCGCTATGAAGCGATTTCTTCCAGACAACCAGTCGGATGGAGAGATCATATAAACTCGAAAATCGGAGGTGTAAACTTTTTACGGAATTTAAATAAAAGAGAATAGATAGCAATAAATAAATAAAAATAAATAATGTAATGTATGCTATTCATTAGAATGAGAATTTTTTACACTATAAAAAATAATAATCAAGCTTTTCGAACGTGTCGTAGCAGGCGAAAGTGTTTTTCAGTGAGTAATTTATAATAACTAACGAAAAATAAAGACTTCTTAAAATGTTAAAGATTTTTTAATTACACATTTTTGTTTGTAAACTAGTCAATTCATTCGATTATTTGATCATTATAGAACCCAAACAAACGTTTTGATAAATAATAGAAAAATTACTTTTTAATTTTATAAAAATTAAAAGTGACCACCCTTAAGCTTTGCTAGTTATCTCAAAAAAAGCGCTAACTAGCTGAGATACATCGCTAACTAAACAAAAACTTTTTCAATTTTACAAAGATAAAAGGACAACCCTAACGCTCAATTAGCGCGTAGGTATATAAAACAAGAAACAGGTCCAGCTTCCGTACTGCTTTAGCTCATATTTATACTGTGGCTGTGGTCTAACTTATGCCATAGCTGTACAATACGAGGCGAGTCTTCTTATCAACGGTAGCTCCAACCAAAACAATAGTTATACCATTTCTTACCTCTCATTGCAATAAGGTATACCCCTATATTAGTATCTAAGCATCATTGATCAACGCCACCCTTATATTAATTAATTATACTTATGGGTAACATGAAGTTGGTACATATTATCAATATCTATGTTTCGTTGAAACTGAATACATTTGTACTATTTTTTTTTATAAAATAGGGAGGCAAACGAGCAGGCGGGTCACCTGACGGAGAGTAATCACCGCCGCCCATAGACACCCGCAAAACCAGAGAAATCGCAGACGCGTTGCCGGCCTTTAAGGGAGGAATAGGTTTAAGGAAGGAATAGGAATTGGGAAAAGGAGGAGGGGAGGGGCCTCCGGAACCCTCACTGGTCAGACGAAACACAACAGCACCAAGTGCCATTATTTCACGCCGAATATTCGTGAGAGGGTGGTATTACGCCGGGTGAGCCGGCCTAATGCGTGCTGCAACGCAGCGTGGCTCTACCACTCAGAAAATTGAGTCCATAATAGTTTTACAATACTTGCTTGCGAGATCTTATGGATTTAAATCTAATTGAGTCCATAATAGTTTTACAATACTTGCTTGCGAGATCTTATGGAGCTACCGTCGATGCTCTGATGTCAAGATCCTTAATGAAGTATGGTTTAGCTAAGACATAAATAGGACGAGCAAAACCACAGCTTCACGCACTCATAGGTACTAATGTTCCTGTCAGTGAGATGAAACATGCAGTAGACCACGTCATTGGACTGGCCATTTTAGGTGAGATATGCATTGTGCAAAAACAAAATCGTGTAAATGTGTAAAAAATGCAATGTCAATTGAGTCACGAGTCATCGTGACTCAATTGAACTTTACATTAATAGTTTTTTTTAAAGAAAATAGCCTTTATCACTCCCAGTACTGTTTTATTTCACCCATATACCCCGAACAATCTTTGGACCAGATCTGCCCTGGGGGTCGTTAACGACCCCCAAAGCAGCAATGATGAAAGGTTGACAAATTCAAAAAATATAAAAATCGGAGTTGCAAATAGTTGTGGGCATATATGGGTTAAAAAGGGTAATCATACTATTATGGACAACTAAACTACCGATCTATCATTCGAGAAGGTCATTTCATGTCAACTACAATACTTAGTTTCATCGGGATGGATAAGGTAAGGCAGTTCGGTTTTAGGAACAATAGCTCCACCGCCCTGGCTTGCTTTTCATTGGTAAAAGAGATTACAGAAAATATTAACAGTAGATCGGCGTATTAGGACTGGTTTTAGATAAAAGCAAGACTTTGAATTTTGTTTGTTATAGCCGATTACTCAACTAGCTACAGCATAATGGTATTAAAGTGTACAGCCAATGATTGGTTGAAATCCTACCTAACTGACCGGGAACAATATACAGAGGTGACAACATTAATAAATAACAATAAAAAGTACGGTTCAATCATCGCGAAAATTGGGTACTTCGGGCGTGCCATAGGGCAGTGTTTTGGGGCCGCTATTATTTTTATTATATGTAAATGACTTGCCAGCTGCACTAAATCATGACTGCATTCTACTCGCCGACGACACTACACTGTTAATAAAGTGCGAAAATGTAGATAATTTACAAAATGAATGCAAGGACGAACTAAGGAAAGTTATGGAGTGGTTAAAAGACAATAATTAAAAAGTCAACTTAGAGAATAGTAGTTTTGTTCATTTTCACTCTTATAACCCAACAAAGAATGTTAACATTAATTATATGAACGCATCTGTACCGCAAGTGGATTGTACTTCTTTTTTAGGGATCACTATTGAAAACCTCAACTGGAAAGAACACGTAGACAAAGTTTGCACTAAATTAGACAAACTCGTGTTTGCTCTTCGACGCCTACAATTAGTTGCAAACCAAGAAACGGCTTTGGCGGTATATCACGGATATATTTCATCTGTGATAAGATAAGATACGGCATCATTATTTGTGAAAACTCTGTTGACATACATAAATTATTTAAAGCACAAAAGAAATGTGTTAGAGCGATTTGAGGAGCTGATTACCTTTACCATTGTAAGCCACTATTTCAAGAGCTAAGAATCCTACCACTACCTTGTTTCTGTTTTTGAGATATTCATATTGGTAAAAAATTATCCACATCTGCTACCCTATCGGCTAAAAATATGAATATGGACATGGGCTTCATTTGACATTTGAAGCCCATAATATGCCCTTAAAAGGACCAAATATGGGCTTCAAATGTCAAATGAAGCCCATGTATATATCCATATTTTTTAGCCGATAGACCTGCTGTTTCCGTTACTATGCCACATGGAGGGAAAGTACCTTGAATATTGTAGATGGAACATTTCACTGAAAGAAGACATTATTTGAATTTAAAAAACAATTTAAACTGCATTCATAGATATTTAATTAATTAACCGTTGGTTGAACCGGGAATCGAACCCGTTACATGAGAAAAATAATTATCCTGTAGCTTTATCATACCGATCGAAAGGCTTTATCATAAGGATTATTTTTAATAACTTAATGTCACAAACAAAAGGAAGACCATGAATTTTAACATTTGATGTGAAATTTTGTTCAGAAAAATGAAAAGCTAACATTGCCGTAAGGACATACAACTGACACAAATAAATGTACCCACTTGAGAAGTAACCAGTATGAAAGTGTAGGAACCCACGTAAAAGAACATATAGCCGACGTCAAGCATAGGCGCGAAAATAAGTCTGCAGTGTGTGAACATGCTCTCGAGGGACCCAACCAGTGGCGGTACCTTCATACAAGCTGAAAAGCCCGGCTTGCCCTAACAAAAACTCAATATCACTACTGGTAAAACGCAATTATTAAAATCACTTAATATTTTTTACCATTGTTAATTTTCTTTCATCAGCATTCAAATCATCAATTTTATAAGTTTCTCATACTAAGAATCACCAAACAAATCGCATAAAGCTGCGCTTATAAATCGTGCGATGCTTTACATCTCTCTCGCACAAGTTGGCTTGCAACCGGGCTTCGGATTTAAAGTATATCCGCTCTCTTCTAACTTTAACGAAATTGCTACTCTATAAACATAATACTGCGTAAGTATGTATAGATTCTATGAGAAATTCATACTCTTCGTCAAAGCCAGCTTGCTTTATGAAGTTCGCAAGTAAGGCCTTCTCCAAATCAGGTTTTATTTCTACCGAATCACGTGCAACTTCAACGCGGGCGAACCAATCAGAGGCGACCGACGACAGCTCGAGCTCGGGCGAACCAATCAGAGGCGAGCGTTAATACGCGATTGTGCTGTGCTGCAGCCACAGGCAGCACAGGCTGCAGCCAGCCATGTTTTATTCTTTGTTTTTGTTATTGTCACACTTCACTTTGTTTGAGCGATTGTTTCTAAGTTGTTTTCGTAATTTGTGATAAAAAAATGTGTTCTGAGTTCAGTTCATCGCTTTATTGGTCTCTGTGACGAACTTAGATGTGTTGGGTGTTGATGATTGGTATACGAAAGGCAGAGGTAAATAAATTCTTTGAACATCACACATGATTTATGTATTTCGCAAACTATTAAAAGTCATCTAGGGCATTAAATAAAATAGGTCTATGTAAAAAACTCTTTGGATTGTTGGTTGCTTCCATTCAAAATAATTAAGTAATAATTAATAAATTAAGTGTAGAGGCCTACGAGTACATATCGACTGTGATTCCTCTGTTGTAATTTTCCAGTTGTATTTATCGTTATTATCGAAATAGGATAATAAATGCATGCTTAATATTACGAATCTCCACTCTGCGAGAATATGCTGAGTACGGAAGGGCGGCGCATCGCATTTTGTAGTAATTTTGTGCTTAGTTGTATTTAGAGTTTTCATCGAAATAGGATAATAAATTCATTATAACATTTTTATTCCTCATGAAGTAACAATTATTCTGGTATAAATATTACTCAATAATATTATCGTAGATAAGAGAAATTCACAGTTAACTTAACGCGATTTTCGAAGTTTTTTTGGTTTTGAATAACATTTTTTTTCTATATAAAATCATTAATATTTATAAATTCCGTGGCCGCTACGCATTATACGACGAGATAACATTCTCATTTTTTTATTTCATTTGTTTAGAACAGTACCTAGTTCAATTCAATCAAGGAGCTCAAAAAAGTGCCGTCGTGCTATTTCTGAAAATCTTTCTCTGCATTAAATAAAAAGTTAAGCGAAACTTACAAAAAGCGAGGCCGCTACGTACTATTCCAATAGCTATTCTACACTATTCAATAAGTAAATACTGTTAATGTATTTTTGTTTCTGAGATCAAGAACGCCAAAATTGGCCGCAGAATTCTTTTTTCAAAAATTTCTCACAAAAATCACATTCGAGATGTAATAGAAGGTAATAGGCTGTTTTTTTTACAAACGACAAGAACGTTTGGAATGCCACGGCCTATGACGATTTGAGTAAAAAATGTGGCTAGTGTCACAAATGGGCACCAACATTGTACCTAGGTAGCAAGATTAGGAACTTCAGGTTTCGTGGCTTGCCCCAATCTGAAGCCCTAGGCACGCCACTGGACCCAACCATTACATCAGATTTGACAAACCTCAAATACTCGCCAAGGAACAACGATTCATCCCTAGGATGATACGCGAGGCTATTGAAATTAAAAAACATCGTAATTTCAATAGAGAGGATGGTTGGAATTTACCACCTGCCTGGGACCCCATCATACAGGTCATCAAATCCCAGCCCCAACAGCAACACATTGCCAGACCTAAAAATATTGTTAGCTCGTATTGTGTAAACTTGAACGCACCCGGTAAAATATAAAAATTATTGACGGTAGGCAAATAACTTCTGACAATGAGACGACCAACACCTCAGTCTCCCTGTGACCACGGACCCTGTAAAGGGTTCGTAACGTCAGGATAATATAAAAACTATGTAAATAGTAAATTAAACGCGAGTTAATCCGTAAAAAGTGTTTCATTTCAATGTGTAGTGCTCGCTTAAACCTCAGAAAACAATATGTGATCCAGTACGGACTGGAAATAGCTAACAAAGTGCGTCGGTTGGAAGATCTAAAGACTAAGCGCGCAAGAAAAGTTACATCCCTAAATTTCTTGAAGAGATGCCGTGATCATGGTCTCATCCCACCGTGTGTCAAGATATCACCCAAAAAGGACATCCGGGGGAGCGCCAAGATCTTACAACAGGCCAGTCAAAAATTGCTCCGTCATCTCATCTACCGACATCGTTCCGAGCTAAGTACAATTAATAATAAGATCGAGAATTTGTCCAGTGGGTTAGGATTACAATTGTCGGCGTCAGATTTTACTAATTGCATTAATCTCCTCAATAAACGCGAAACATCTAAATATAATGAATGCAAACATAGACAAATAAATAAATTCCAAACGTTAGTATCAAAATTAAATAAAAAGTTTGTGAAATGGAACACAACTAACAATACAACATCAATCATAGATAGCCACAAACGTCAAAACCAAATCGATGAGCGGAAAATTGTGAACTTAACAAAACAAACACTGGACAAACCCACTGTTGAGGTACTAAAAAAGGGGCTTAATTACGCCGTAGCCCCTCGCAGGATACCGTATGAAAGCATCATTAGTAACGTAGAGGATTGCTTAGTTAAAAATAATATTAGGAAAGCTGATGCTGAAGCACTACGTCAAGACATATCGTCTGTCTTGCGCCGGAGCAAAGTGCCAAAATACAACCTTCCTCGCGATCAATACTTCGCCCTAAAGAACCTGCGAGCTAAGCCAGAATTAACCATCCTTCGTGCTGATAAGGGTAATGCTACGGTAGTTATGGATACGTCAGATTATAACGAAAAAATAATTCAACTTTTATCAGATGACAAGACCTACAAACGCGTTAAATGCGATCAAACTAACAAAATATTAAAGAAAACCAGTGATCTTGTCAAACAACACTCGGAAACGTTAAATCTAGACACTAATTATTTAATACCTTCCTGCCCTAAACCACCTAAACTGTATGGGTTACCAAAAATCCACAAACCTGAGGCTCCGCTACGTCCGATTGTAAGCCAGATCGACTCACCAACTTACCGTTTGGCCCGGCATGTAGCAAAAATACTTTCCCCACTAAGAGGTAATACAACAGCTTATGTGAAGGATTCTTACCAGTTTGTCAGTGATATTAAAGACCTACATCTTGCTGACAATGAAACCATGGTTAGTTTTGATGTCCAGTCCCTATTTACATGTCTACCAGTACAGGACTGCATTGAAATTACCAAGAAAAGACTAGTTGAACAAAATATGCCCAACGAATATGCAGTACTATTAGAGCATTGTCTAACATCTGGCTACCTTTTGTGGAATGAAGTTTACTACTTGCAAATAGAGGGTGTTGCTATGGGGTCCCCTGTATCACCCATTGTCGCCGATATTTTCATGGAAGACTTCGAGGAGCGGGCCCTAAGCACATCACCCGTAACCCCAAGGTTCTATAAGCGGTACGTAGATGACACTTTCACTATCTTACCAACTGATAAAGTATCTGCTTTTCTAAGTCATCTTAACTCCATACACCCTAAAATACAGTTCACAATGGAGTTAGAGGCAGACAACAAGTTAGCTTTCTTGGACACTTTAATCATCAGGAATCCTGACCATAGTTTGAGCCACACTGTGTTTCGTAAAGTAACCCATACAGATAGGTACCTCAATGGTGATTCTCACCACCATCCTAGACAGTTGGCTACTGTAGGGAAATCTTTGTTTCAGAGAGCACGCGGCATCTGTGACACCCAACACCTGGCTGCTGAACTTCAGCATGTCAAGCATGTACTACAGGATAACAAACTGCAAGTACCGCGGCTTCGTCACAAAAAACGCAAAAAACCAACCACAGTCGAGCGCCAACCTGCAGTACTTCCATATATGAAAGGCGTCACTGACAAGATTGGTCACATCTTGAAGCGAGCTTCAATCAATACTTACTTTAAGCCGCCAAAGAAGATCAACCAGTTCTTACGACCTGTCAAGTGCAATATACCCCTTCAAGATGCAGGCGTGTACAAACTGGACTGCGACTGTGGGCTCTCGTACATCGGGCAAACAAAGAGAAGTGTAGGAACCCGCGTAAAAGAACATATAGCCGACGTCAAGCATAGGCGCGAAAATAAGTCTGCAGTGTGTGAACATGCTCTCGAGGGACCCAACCATTACATCAGATTTGACAAACCTCAAATACTCGCCAAGGAACAACGATTCATCCCTAGGATGATACGCGAGGCTATTGAAATTAAAAAACATCGTAATTTCAATAGAGAGGATGGTTGGAATTTACCACCTGCCTGGGACCCCATCATACAGGTCATCAAATCCCAGCCCCAACAGCAACACATTGCCAGACCTAAAAATATTGTTAGCTCGTATTGTGCAAACTTGAACGCACCCGGTAAAATATAAAAATTATTGACGGTAGGCAAATAACTTCTGACAATGAGACGACCAACACCTCAGTCTCCCTGTGACCACGGACCCTGTAAAGGGTTCGAAACGTCAGGATAATATAAAAACTATGTAAATAGTAAATTAAACGCGAGTTAATCCGTAAAAAGTGTTTCATTTCAGTATGAAAGTGTCCACGAACAGAACTTAGACGTATTATTCTAAATATCCACCACAACAAGATCAAAAAATCGACAGGGAGCGAATTAATCAAAAGAGTGCGACTTTGTATTCAACAGGAAGGGACTCATTTTGAGCATTTGATAAATTGATTAATTTTGTATTAAATGTTAAAATTCATGGTCTTCCTTTTATTTGTGACACTATGTTATTTAGCAAAAAATTATCCTTATGATAAAGCCTTTCGATCGGTATGATAAAGCTACAGGATAATTATTTTTCTCATGTTTCGATTCCCGGTTCAACCATGTAATTATTTAAATATCCATGAATGCAGTTTAAATTGTTTTTTAAATTCAAATAATGTCTTCTTTCAGTAAAATGTTCCATCTACAATATTCAAGGTACTTTCCCTCCATGTGGCATAGCCGTGGGAAGCCCTGTATATAAAAACTAACACTAGAAATAAGTATAAGCATAGACTTTATGTAACGACGGAGAGACTGAAAATATACAGCAGTAATACATTCTGCGCCTATTGAGAACAAATTGCCTGTTGAACTTAAAGAATTGATTGTAAATAAATTCAAACATAAATTATTTAAATTATTATTAAATTAATTTTATCATGCAACAAAAGAATTTTTAGAACACAAAGTGTAATTAATATTATGATGTTTAAGAGAAGTAAGTATGTTAACATTTTATGAAGTTTTTATTCTATTAATTTATTTTATTTGACATTTATAATTTTAATATTTGTAATTTTAATTTAAATAAGCACATAAAACCACGCCGATGATGGAAGAATATGTTGATCACTGTAAAAATTGAATTGAATTTAAGTAATTGGATAATTCTATGTATTGTACCTCAATTAATTCAACATTTATGAGACGAACAAATGGGATTTAGGAAAAATAGAAACATTAATATGGCAATTTTTAAGTTACTTAACATAATTATGACTAACTAGCGGCCGCTCGCGGTTTCAACCACGTGGTTCCCGTTCCCGTGGGAATATCGGGATAAAAAGTATCCTATGTGTTAATCCAGGTTATAAACTATCTGTATGGCGAATTTCATCCAAATCCATTTAGTAGTTTTTACGTGAAAGAGTAACAAACATCCATCCATAGTTACAAACTTTCGCGTTTATAATATTAGTAGGGTGTAAATATAAAAAATCCAGTATGTGCTATTTATACAGATATGACTAAAGCCTTTGACTATGTAGAACTTAATATTTATTTTATATATTTTAGCGTTTTATTATCGCTTAAATATACTTAAGTAAAATGTTAAACACTGAAAAAAGACGACAACCTCAGGCGGGAAGAGACCTGGCTACCGCCAACAACGAACTTTGGCCCTGGCAACCTACAACACGCGTGCACTGCGGACCGACGAGAAGGTTTGCGAACTGGAGAAGGAAATGAGCAAGATGCAGTGGGACATTGTGGGATTAACTCGATAACCTTGAAGTCTGGTAACTTGCTCTATTTCCGGGAGAGCGAACAACTGTCCAGGGTGTTTATCGTCTACAGCTCTCTCGTGAACAACGTTGTCAAGACCGGAAGTGTGTCGTCGAGGGTAGCGTACCTTATACTCAGAATAACCAAACGGTATTCATTGAAGGTTATACAGGTATACGCTCCGACTACGGCACACCCCGACGATGAGGTGGAGGCTACGTATGAGGACATCTCTAGAGCCATACAAGTCTCCGAAACTCATTACACCGTTGTCATGGGAGACTTTAACGAAAAACGGGGCAAACGAAGCGGCGATGAGCTGAAAGTGGGACGATTTGGAGTTAGAATTCGGAACCACCGGGGCCAACTGCTGGTGGAGTTTCTGGAAAGGGAGGGACTCTTCATGATGAACTCCTTTTTTAGGAAAGCTGGACACCGCAAGTGGACCTGGCTAAGTCCCGATGTTGCAACAAAAAATGAGATTGACTTTATCTGTGACGACGAGAAAGCAAATATTTAATGATGTCTCTGTGATCAACGCGTTCAAAATTGTCAGTGACCACCGGATGGTAAGAGGCACATTGGACATTAATATCAAGCTGTAGTATCAAGTTTAAGCGAGCACTACACATTGAAATGAAACGTCAGGAAGAAACTAAGAAACTATGTAATGTAGTGAAATGAAACGCGAGTTAATCCGTAAAAAGTGTTTCATTTCAATAAGTAATCGTTACTAACATTACTATCGCCATATAATATACCATACCACTGAGGTATTACAACTTGAACGACACCGCCTACAAAGTATATGCGGGGGTTGCATTGTGTGTGAGTGATAGCGATTGCGTTGCCGTTGCGGCCCGAAACCAATGCGCAAAAAATTGCTTAGCGGTGTCTCTAGTTATAAAACCTCAATGATCTTATCTGTATTTTATTCGACTTATATACTTTTCTCATCGACAAGTAAGGTGAGGATAAAATCGAAATCTTTGTACTTTTGAGTGAACCGAACTCTCGCCGCTTTATTCTCGGCATTCATAATAATGTTTGCAGGCAGCCCAGCACGTAATAATGAATTGATTTGGCTGCCGTGATTGATTATCTAAACGACTCTTCTCCGGGACGGAGAATCCATAATAGCACGGTGTAGCACTGCTAAAAAATAATTGTTTAATATTTAAATGTTAGACTAAAGTCTATGCTAATATGTAAGCTGTTATATAGTTGTAAGTTGTTAACCATTTTTTGCAACCATTCATGTTATCAGTTTCTATAACAATAAGGGTGTTTCTATAACAATAAGAGTAATAATAATAAACAGTAATGAGCCGGGAAAAAAACACCAAACGGAGCGGCCACTATACAATCGTGCATTGCAACTTTGGCAGACACCTGCTTATGCATGAGGCAAAGCAATCATTACGATCAAATATGCGCCTTATAGTTAGGCCGGAAAGTTGAATATACTGATAAACGCCGTGACTGTATTGTTTGTGACATTCTATAGAGGAAAATACTTCATAGGTATTAGTGAGAAATGTAAAACACATTGTTAATACTAAATTAAAAAGTTCGATGGTGCAATGGTTAAGGTTCAGTTTGCAATCGTCGTTAAATAACATAAGGAATGCTAGGTCACTGGATGGGTGACCACATAATATACAAAAAGCATCCCGAACTCCTCCGTGCTTTGGAAAGGACGTACAACCGTTGGTCTCGGTTGTTTTTGTCAGATTGCAGTCGATCAAACCCCTAACCCGCATTGGACGGTTTATGGCCCAACTCCCCCCCCTCCCCCCACGCGCTGCTGTCCGTGCGGGACGGTGTGCCCAGCAGTGGGACCATTGTAGTGTGCATAACTACACAAACTTGTACTACTTGTTGCATCGGCAAACCATATGATTGAAATATGAAAAATCATTTAAATTCCAGAGTAAAGGCAACAACGCGTATCGTAACGTACGTAACGCGATCCATTTTATTATGTTACTTACCAAATTTATTAGAAATAAATGATAAATAAAAAAATAAAAAAACAGTCTATTAGTCCTCTAAATAACAGGGATGAGCCCCATTACATATTATTAAGTAAAGTCGCCGTTTTGTTTGTCTGTGGCACCGCACTATTCTCCTAAACCACGCAATGGATTTTTATGTGGCTTTCACTAAAAGATAGAGCGTTAAGGGGGTGCCGCGCGATCGCAAAAACTGACATAAGTCTCATAATGAACTTCAAAGCAAAATCAATTATATTTATATTTATAATTAGAACAATTCTGCTTTAAGTCTCTTGTCTCTTTCAGTGTTTTACGCCAGCGAGCTAAGAAGGTGGAGCGGGAATGTTATAATGCTTACATAAAGAACATTGAAAATTCTTTAGTCGACAACCCTAAAGCCTTCTGGTCTTACGCACATGCTAATAGAAAACATAATGGCTATCCTTCTACTATGACGCACAATGATGCTACCATTTCAAGGGGCGACGAAATTTGTAACTAATTTGCCGAATTCTTTCACTCCACCTTTTTAGCACCTGCGCCTTCGGGTAATAACACCCCCATAGCTGTATCCACCATGGCCCATTGTAGTGAAAGTTCTGTTGCCGACATCCATACTATAGAAGTATCCGAAGATCAAGTTTTTAATATGCTGGAATCGCTGGATTGTAACAAATCCGCAGGACCAGACAATTTACATTCACTCCTGATCTCTAAGTGTGCTAAAAGTTTGACACTTCCAATTTGCCTTTTATTTAAACGCTCCATCACAGAGGGGACTGTGCCAAAGATTTGGAAGACTGCAACCGTTACTCCTATCCACAAAAAGGGATCAAAACGAGTAGTTGAAAATTATAGGCCTATATCAAAACTCTGTGTACTTGCCAAAGTGCTGGAGAAACTGGTTCACAACCATATTTATTTAGCCCTTAAGCACATATTTTTGCATCAACAACATGGTTTCCTGAAAGGTAGGTCTACAGTGAGTAATCTTTTAACTTTTCTTGATCACGTGACTGATAGCATGCAGCATGGAGGTCAACTAGACGCAGTATACACTGATTACAGTAAAGCATTTGATCGCATAGATCACGTGATATTGCTACAAAAACTGCAATTAGCTGGTATACGTGGCGATCTTTATCGATGGTTTTGCTCGTACGTGGCAGATCGGTGTCAAACCGTGGTTCTCAATGGTTTCTCTTCACACTCACGTTTTTCCACCATACCTTCGGGCGTCCCGCAGGGATCTATTCTCGGGCCCTTACTTTTTGTACTTTTCATTAATGATATCGAAAAATGCTTTGTTCACTCACAATTCTTGTTGTTTGCTGATGACATGAAAATTTACAAAAAAATTAAAACACCAATTGACTGTCTTCTATTCCAGCAGGATCTTGATAGGCTCAATCACTATTGCGTAAATAATAAACTTGAACTTAACATATCAAAGTGCAACAGTATCACGTTCAGTAAATCCCCTAACGTGGTACACAATGGCTACACTATTAATAACCAATCATTGCAACGTGTTGATTGCGTGAGAGATCTTGGTGTGGTTCTTGATTCTAAGCTCGTCTTTGATAAACACATTGACTTTATCACATCTAAAGCTTCTAAAACACTTGGATTTGTACTCAGATCAACTAAAGATTTCAAGTCAGTAAAATCCTTAAAACTATTATATTGCTCCTTAGTGAGAAGCCAATTAGAGTATGCAAGCCAAGTGTGGAACCTGCATTATAATGTTTACGTAGATAAGATCGAAAGAATCCAAAAAAAGTTTCTGAGATTTGTTAATTATAAGTACAAGATTTACTGCAACAAAAATCTCACTTATGATGATACCTGCAAACGCCACCATCTGCTCCCGCTGATGATGCGGAGAAATGTAGCTGATCTTACGTTTTTTCATAATTTGGTAGCCGGCAGAACGGACTGTAGTCATCTTCTGGCTAAGGTTAAATTACAAGTGCCATCTCGTACGATTTTAAGGCGTAACTATCTCAGGTTCCATACTGACCATAGTTCAACTAACTATAGACAAAATTCTTATTTCAATCGTGTAATTACTAGTTTTAATAATAACTATTCTCGTGACAGCGACCTATTTACGGCGGGTAAAAATTATTTTGTGACAATGATGAATGCAAAATTATTCTTACAATAATACTTTATCTTTTGGGGTTGATATGGCTTTATTGGTTTTTAAGTATTATTCTCTTTATATAAATTAATTGTTAATATGGTTTGTCAAGGCATTTTAGATATATATTTATGTAAAGTAACGTTACAATGCTGTTCATATGGGATTTGATTTCACACTCTTTATTAGTACCTACTTATTGTAATTGTAATAGAAATATTTTCTTCTACCTGTGAAAACTGTAAAAGGCTTTTTGTTTTTAAGAAACACTGCACTATTGTATATGTAAAATAGCCGTTTGTTTTCCACGAAATAAAAATAAAATAAAATAAACTTTCAGACCTAGTAATTTCAATGTTTTTTTCTGCGAAATGTGCAAAACCATCACGCGCTTGTGTTAAAAATTAAAACTTATTTGAAATTATTATTTCACGCGTAAAAATTAAGAAAGTTGTCGAAGAAATATATTTTTAGGAGTCAATACATTTATGTATTGTTTGTTATTGTTTAAACAATTTGTTTCAATTTCAAAAAGGCCAGCATAGTTCAAGTTACTTAAAATACGTAAAATTTCACAATTTCGTGCAGGACCCCCTTAACTGAGGATGGTTTTTGTTTATAATTTGTGGATATATTTTTATAAATGACTGGACTATGACGGTCTTTCTAAGTCGGCGTGGACGAAGGTGCGGGCGGGCCGCAAGTAACTTATAAAATAACATATTCACTAAAACGGGGAACAAAGAGAAAAGGCTCACATCCTCATTGGTGGTCTGGTCGGTGGAGGCGAGGTAGGTGTGGAAGCCGGCCAGCCCCAGCACGGACCACACGGACAGGAAGCACACGGCCGCCACCACGGCCGAGGCGGGAGTCGCCCGCAGCGCCGCCGCCACGCCCGCGCCGCGCGACTCCAGCGCCAGGTGCGTCACCGCGCACGCGAACACGAACACGGCCAGGAACGACAGCGACACCACGAACGTGTAGAAGTAGCGGTAGTTGCGCTTGCCCACGCAGTTGCCCACCCACGGGCAGTGGTGGTCGAACCGGTCCACGCAGTTGTCGCACAGCGAGCAGTGGCTGGCGCGCGGCGGGCGAAACATCTTGCAGGTGAAGCAGTACTTGAGCTTGACGGGCCGGCCGCGCACCAGCACCTCGCGGGCTCGCGGCGGCGGGCGGCCGGCCTCGCCCGCCGCCGCGCCGCCGCAGCCCGCCTCCAGCGCCGCGGCCTCGGCGGCGGCCGCGCGCGGGATGATGCCCGGGTCCGACAGCGCCGTGCGCAGCAGCGCCGCCAGCGTGAACACGAACAGCGCGCCGCCCAGCGCCGGCACCGCCGCCGACACGCGCGCCGCCAGGAACGGGCAGTCGAACGCGAAGTGCAGCGCGCACGTGCCGCAGATCAGCGCCAGCGTGAGCGCGAACACGCCCGGATGCGGCGCCGTCATCAGCCGCCCGTCGCACCAGAACCGGTTGCGGCCCGCGAACACCTCCCACTTGCGCGTCACGCGCCGCGACGCCATCGCGGCATCACACGCCGCGCGCCGCCGCCGCCGACGCCCGACCTCCTCGCTCCACCACCTTGCGAATATACAGGATACAGAATATACAATCCGAATGGGTCGATAGGGACGAATCTAAAACTTTAAGAGATAGAGAAATCTATTATTTATTAGGTATTATGCAAATAAGTTTATTTGCTTTAAATAGGGTGTTGCCGTCGTCGTCGCGTCAATTTTAGATTGGATGAAAATGGCATTTTTTTTTGTTTACTCTTAACATAAGCGGGAATCGAACCCGGTCAATATCTCTGTAAACAATGTTGTAAAATTCTGCAAGTATATTCGTTTTTATTGATGATGGTGTGAATAATAAGTTACAAGAAACACATTTATTTATAGGATTTTGTTTAAATAATTGAAAGAAAAACCCAAAATAAGTTAATAATTGTTTTTAGAAAATGTTCAAAATGGTAGCCATTTTGCTGGATGCAAAGATTGATTCTGTAGGGTAAAGAATGCAAGGCTGTTCCTAAATCTTCTACAGGACGTATTTTGATTAAAAAAATATCCTTCTCAACCCTATGCGAAATAGCCGAGTGGCGTGATATGAGGCGATCTCGCGGACCATTTCAAATTCGCATCACGATTTATAGGAATGGTGAGAGGAGGAACCCTCCCGCGAGGCGCGGAAACCTGTAGTTTTTTTGAGGTTATGTGTCGTAACGATTGAGGTGTTTGAGCACCACAAGGAGAAGTCCGTACTCGCTGCGTTATTCCGAAAAAAACAGGTAAGGTGTAAGGTGCATGTAAGGTGATCGCTCCTCTCCGCATCGCGATCACCTTACATTTCTAACCTCACCTTGACCTACAGAGGTACAGCATTGTCATTACTAAATGCCACCTAAAATCGTAGTATTAGTATTTTTTTCCTACGACGCATAGTTTTCAAGATATCTGCATTTTTAATAAAATATTTGTTTATAAGTACATGTTTTTTTTACATTATATTTATGAAAAATAATTATAAATAATAATAAATAAACATAAAATAATAAAAATAAGGGTTAAAACAACCTAAAAGTAATAACTATTGAGCGGTTGAAAAAAGCTAGAGCGGTACGGATCGAGCGAAACAATTTTTTTTAGACAAATCCACAAGCGGCGCGATTTTATTATGGACAAATGGACTACTTCAATATGTTGAAGTATATAATCAAAAGTTTAAATACTCATTCTAGTGTACTCATAACATTTGTCCGGATACTTCCGATAATCTGCATAAAGATTCAAAAATTCTCCACATTTTTGATGATCTTAATTTAATTTATGCACTCCGTCTCTTGAAATTAAAATGTCGTGCATAAAATACGAACTGCTGTCAAGGCAACTACGCGTCACTTTAGTCAGAGCCATCCTCAATACGTCCACTTAGCCAGCCGCTGTAGCCGCTACTGAATGTACAATGGCGGACTCCGTCGCTTTACCAGTCTAAAGGTCAAAATCCCTTGCACAGCGCGTCGCCTATTTGGTACGGGCACGTACCCGGACGGTTGGTACGCTTCATATAGGGCATCGAACCCGGGTTTACCCGACCCAAAAAAACCCGGATATTTCGGGATTTCTGGGTCGCTAGAAAACCCGGGTTTGGAAAATTAAAAACCGGGTTTTCGGGTTTTTCGAGCTTTTTTACAATCGTTTTTTTGTCGGTACTCGTACCAAAAAAATTGGCAAGTCGTTCCTCTGTAAGACCATTCGGCTAGACGTATGTTTTCCAGCTCCTATAGTCCCGGATCTTTTACGCGGGGCGTGAAACGGCATTTAATGCAGGCCGTCATCATGAATGGGTGCACTTGTTACCGTGCTTGTTCCACGGTGAGGAGCGCTCCGTTATTATGGACTGCATCGGCTGCTTACCATCAGGCAGGATGCAGTCACTATGACGTTAAAAAAATCTGCCTTCTTACGCGTTAGTTAGCCACTAGACGAATTTATTGTTAATGTTATGAAAAAAGTTTAATTAAAGTTAAAATAAGTTTTATGATAGTCTTTAGCAGATTTTTAGTTAAGAGAAAACTGATTATTACTGAAAGACTTTAATTAAAATTTTATTCTGATTCCAATCTGACTTCATACGAGTAAGTTAGCTACTAAAACGAATTTATTCTTAATGTTAATAAAAGAGTTTAATAATTTAAAAATATTTCTATATAGGTATCAAAAATAGTCTTCAGCATATTATAATTGTTAGCAGTATAAGAACTGACTATTACCAAAAGACTAAATTAATATAAATAATTTAATCTGCGTGAGTCAGTGATAATAATAAATAATAATTACTAGCTAGATAAATACTAGATATTTCTCTATTTTATATATGTTTTGAACAAATATTCATTGCCTAGAAGACTTTTTAATACCTATTAAAAATATTTTTGTTATTGTGAAGGTACTGTTTAATTGATATGAATCCTTCCCTTGTTTTATTTCACATTAACAAAAAAATATCAAACAGACCGAAAAAGCTCGAAAAACCCGGGCACCCGGGTTTTGACTACAAGAAAACCCGAAACCCGGGTTTTTAAAAAGTGGACCGGGTTTTGATGCCCTAGCTTCATACGAAAATCGCTACAAATCTTATTTATTTATATAACATAAACCATGATTCAATTTAAAACTTATGACAAAACTAAAACTATTATTATTATTATTCTCTTTATTAAATATACATCTTAAGAAATTTTTTTTACAATATTTTATATAAAAACATATTTACAATATAAAATATTATAAAAAACTTCTAGGTTGCCACCGGCAGCGGAGATAGACCAAAGCTATTGGTGGTTAGCGCTGCAGAGTGTGGAACCTCCTGACAATACGTGCCGTGTCAAGGAGTACTGCCTTTTGCATCTGACCCTTGACCCGACCTTTCAGTGAAAGCCTCTCTAGGTGTTGATCGAGGCTCTTAGCTAAAAGACCGTTTGCCGAAACGACTATTGGTACAATGATGGTTGAATCCACATCCTACATGGCGGTAACCTCGTGAGCCAAGTCAAGGTACTTACTGAGATTGTCCTTCTCGGCTTTCACGAGATTCTCATCATGAGGTATGGTGATATCAACCAATATTGCCCCGTGCTGAGATCAGTCGACTACCACAATATCAGGCTTATTGGTGACAATAGTCCTGTCCGTGATGATAGAGCGATCCCAGTAGAGCGTTGCATGACCATTTTCGAGAACTGGCTCAGGTGCATACTTATAGTACGGCACCTCGGACTCAACAAGACCATATTGAAGAGTAAGTTGCTGGTGAATGAAGTTGTTGGTGAATAATCCTGGCTACAAGATTGGAGTCTGTGCAAGAACGCGACGTTGGCAAGATGAGCACAACCGGAAATAATATACCTGAGTGACTCTCCGGGACGGCGGCACGCTCGACATAATATGTCGACCGTAAAGTCCTTCATGATATACTTCCGGTAGTCGTTCGTCTTGATAACTTCGTCCGCAATTGCACAGACAAAACCTTCGGTTTCCCCAAAGAGGTCCCCGAATCGTAGCCAGTTCACCGACGCGAGCAGGTCCACATCGGGCCTTGTTAAGGCCCGATAGAACCGGCCGTGCAGCTCTTTGCTCTTCCATACGTCCTTGCGGTCCTCGGTGCTCAGCACCTGAGGCTTGCGCCAGTTCTCTTTGCCTAAGGAGAGAGGCGTAAAGGTCCTATCAACTGATACCACATCGCGATGCATCCCACACTCGTTGTTGAGGAAATATTCTCGAAGACTGCACACCTTACGGTTGTGAAGGGTCTTGGCATTTAAAAAGCCTCGACCACCCCATTTCCGCGGGATGTACAGTCTCATAACAGACGAGCGTGGGTGGAGCATGCGATGTGATGTCAGTTGCTGTCGAACCTTTATGTCCAGGCTGTCTAACTTGGTCTGAGTACATTATTATTATAATTGTTCTTTATTTAAAATATATCTTAAGTAATTTTTTTTACAATATTTTATATAAAAAAACATATTTACAATATAAAATATTATAAAAACTTAACCTAGGTTGCCACCGGCAGTGGGGATTGACCCAAGCTACCAGTGGTTAGGGCTACAAAGTAAGGAACCTCCTGACAATATGTGCCGTGTCAAGGAATACTGCCTTTTGTATTTGATCCTTGACCCAACCTTTTAGCGAGAGCCTCTCTAGGTGTTGATAGAGGCTCTTAGCTAAAAGACCATTTGCCGAAAAGACTATCGGTACAATAATGGTTGAATCCACACCCCACATGGCGGTAACCTCGTGAGCCAAGTCAAGGTACTTACTGAGCTTGTCCTTCTCGGCTTTTACGAGGTTCTCATCATGAGGTACGGTGATATCAACCAATATTGCCCGGCGCTGAGATAGGTCGACCACCACGATATCAGGCTTATTGGCGACAATAGTCCTGTACGTGATGATAGAACGATCCCAGTTGCATGACCATTTTCGAGAACTGACACAGGTGCGTACTTATAGTACAGCACCTCTGATTCAACAAGGCCATATTGAAGAGCAAGTTGCTGGTGCTGGCTACTTCGTTGTGTCTGTGCAAATACTCTCTGTTAGCACGATGAGGACAACCGGAAATAATACGTCGGAGTGATTCTCCAGGACGGCGGCATGCCCGACAGATGACGACCGTACCGTCCTTCAGAATATATTTCCGTTAGTTATTCGTCTTGATAACTTCATCTTCAATGGCACAGATTAAACCTTCGGTTTCCCCAAAGAGATCACCGAAACATAGCCAGTTCACATTATTATTCTTACACTTAAGAATTAGACCTATAATGCGCCATCTACAAAAGTACACGGTGAACATTTTAAATAGTACGATCGAAGCACTGCTTCAATGGGGTTTAATGTTATAAATGACATCACTTCTATATATTTTTCATGTTATGATGTCTTTTTAGGAATAAATATATTTAGTAGCAACAATATGTTTACATCATATTAATATAATATAATGTAAAGATACTGAAATAATCAAGTAACTACTAGAAAACCTATGGCACTTTGTATAAAAACTGATAATTTATTGATAAAACTTTATCTAATTGGCATCATGCTTGGTGGCTTTCAGTCACTTATCAGATTATCAACTTGATTATGTGAAGGAAAGGAATTTTTGACTGACTAGTAAATCTTTAGGCATTGTCTTTATCGATTAGGGTTGCATGTCTTAACCATATCTACAACAAAAAGCAAGTGAGGTAGCTGTGTTTTGCACACATATATTGCAGATCACACAAGTCTTATGGAATAATAAACGCAAAAACATAGGACAGAATCATTTGAAATTACTAATTATTAATAAAGTATCTGACTTTGCATTTTAATCAACCTGCATAGCTTATTGGATGAATATTGTACAAATTGCAAGGGTTGGACCACGAGACATAACTGCGTGTACATACAGCTTGCTTTAAATTAAATTCAATAGAGAAATACCCAATGGGTGGAGTACTTACCTGATCAGGAACAGCTGCAATGCAAATTATGTTATTGTGACTTTTATAACGATTCACTTTATTGGATAGGTACCTAACCTTACACGCGTGCTTTTAAGAACGTATTTATTTGATGAAGTTTAAGACAAAATATGTTTATGTAAGGTCGTAAGAATTATTATCTTTAGCACAGGTGCACTTCCCTCCTCGCCTAAACAATTGCACCGCAGCTTATTCAATTTAAACTATTAAGTGTATTATCTAATATTACTTTTAGGTAACTCCCACTTGTTAAAGTTACACTAATTAAGGTAAACATTAATAATAAAATAAAAACAAAGTACTAAAAACTTTCTAGGTAGTACCACTTTGACTGATCACCCATCACACACACACACATCACATCAATTCATAGCCTTTATTTTTTTAATATTTTTTTTTAAATATTTGTTCCGTGAAGGAACAGGCTAAGATCAGAGACCATACTGCCTAGTCATTAGTATTTTATTTCTTTTTTTCCCTAGATGATAATTAGTGGTGATTAAAATGATAAATGATATTACCCTAAACCCCTTAAGTCTTCAGTAAAAATGTCGAACTTTACTGAGAACCCACGTGGACTTCTTGAAAGAATTTGAAAAGTAATCTTGCACTGTTTTGTTTCATTTGCCAACACTCATGCACGTTCACAAACACATAACGGTTAATAATCCACTATTATTTCACATTAATATTCGAAATAACCACAGACATTCTATTATACGTCTGTAGAAATAACACTTAGAAAATAAAACAAAACTGCAGAAACTGAGGCTACACTTTCCCGCCAAGAAGTCTCACATCACATCCATCCATCACATCATTTTTGTAGGGATGCGCCGATCCGATCCGATCCTTTGAAAGATCGGATCGACAAGCATACGATCCAGCGATTTTCGGATCGGATCGAGGTCAAAACTTGAAAGATCGGATCGCTTGGATCGTATGCATGAAAACGCGGTATGTTTAAAAAAATGGGTACATGCTTAGGTTTTATTGTTACGAACGTGTTCAAACTTTGTTTACATTTTGTTTTTCTTTGTTTACATTATAGCTGTTAAATTATTATAAACGAATGTTATGGGTAGCTTTAGAAGCATAAAATGTGTATATCCAGTCACATGATGGAAATGCCCAGTGAAAATATTAGGCCGTAGAATCATGTAAATTAATTTAAGTCAAATCTAAAAATCCATGCGGTAAAGGGTTAAGCTAAAACCAAATAGACTTAGTATAGTATTTTTTTTCTTTAAGACTTTATAAAACAAGAGTAGACGTTAGCCTACAAAAGTTAAATATACAACAAGTCAAATATTTGTTCCCAAATGTAAGTTGGATTTTTTCCTGGATAATAGCCTGTGGCCGGAGGGGGTGTCTTTTCGCCAGTTCATAAATTTCAAACCAAGAAATCCTATCACAAATGGATAGTAACAAATAAGATTACAAGTTTTGCAGTTTTAATAGGCAATTTTCCGAGATCAATAAAAAAAAAGAAAATGGTTCCTAATGACTTCATAGATGGCGCTTAATAAAAGGCGAGCGAGTCCATTAAGAGCACGAGTATGGCTGCTGGTATCAGAAAATATCAAAGACTATATTTTGTACGAGTATATTGTTCTGTGATTTGTACCTCAATAACTATTACCAGTAGACAAGACAAAGAAATCAAAACTTTAATCCACAACTTATTACCAAGTGGTAACAAGTCTCTCAGTTTGATGCACAAAGTACTTTTTTGTTTGATGTTTGGCGCCCTCTAGTGCAGTCGTATTTGTGCGTGAACGAATTTGACGTATACAATGGAAAATATGCCAAATTGCGTATTGCGATACTGCAAATTCCAATATGGAAATACGGCTGAATTTGATTACAGCTTATTCTCGTAAGTATTTTGTATATTTACCCAATAATCAGACTGTAATAATAATTTTGGAACATTTACCGTTGCCCTATGCTGACCTATAGTGGTGAAAAGCATAAGTACTTTTAGGATATCACCTCACTTATCAAAGCGGAAGTAGATGATTTAGTGGGTTCAAGTTCAAGTGATGTCGTTTTGTTACGGCGAAGGGCGTTCGCCGTAACAGCGACGGAATAAAAGATGTGGGTTGGGTAGGTTATGGATAGTGAAGTACTTACAGGGATACACAGGAACCTGGAGACGAGCGGACCACGGTCGGCGAGGTAGGTTGAGTTCCTGGCGCACAGTCACTACACTAAACAATTCACTAGGGGGCACTGGTTCGTTAGGCGTTAGGGGGGAGCTGGTAGTCCGAGCTCCGTAACTGCACACACTGCACACATATGCTATTTCGAGGGCTCGTATTTTGTAGGCGTCTCGCGGTAGCTAGCAGACAGACTGACTCACTCGCCGGCCGCGTCGTTCCTTGACCTGCTGCGCGCCAACTTCGCGATACAACGCTAGATGGTGCTAGGCGTATCTTAATACGCTTACAAGACGTCTCGCCCGTGGCGAGTACATCCTCCGGGGCCCAGGGTGGGCTCATCCAGAGGGAGCCTGGCAATCTTGAACACAGGCCTCCGGAGGTGTCCATTGGCGGTGTCCAGGTCCACCACCCGCACGACGCCATCCTTCCCAGGTAGGGTGCGAGTAATGCGCCCCAGTCTCCATTGAAGGGCAGGCAGGTTGTCCTCCTTGATGAGGACGAGCTCGCCAACTCGGGGAGGGGAGGATGGGGACAACCATTTGGAGCGGGTTTGGAGTGTGTGGAGGTAGGACTGGGTCCACAGCGTCCAGAAGCGCTGGGAAAGGGCCTGTACCATCTGGAATCGCCTACGCGTGGAGATCGGCCTATCTTCCACGGATAGTTCGGGAAGGGCCGTTAGTGGGTGGCCTATAATGAAATGTCCGGCCGTAAGCGGCTCAAAGTCTAAAGGATCAGACGAAAGTGGGCAGAGAGGTCTAGAGTTAAGGACAGCTTCGATTCGTGCTAAAAGTGTAGAGAATTCCTCGAATGTGAGGTGCTGTACGCCAATTACGCGATATAAAAGTTGCTTTGTTGATTTTACGTTGATCTCATGTAACGCACCGAACCATGGTCCCTTAGGGACGTTTAACAACCAAGTAATGTGCTGACCAGCGAGCTTGTGCGCAATCGTGTCATTATTCAAGGCAAGAAAGTTTTGTACTTCAATGAGCTGATTTCTAGCGCCTACATAATTTGTACCGCAGTCCGAGCGGATGAGAACCGGGGCACCGTGGCGTGCTATAAAACGCTGTAACGCCGCGAGGAACGCTTCCGTGCTGAGGTCCGAGACCGGTTCCAAATGAACCGCCTTAGTGGAGAGGCACACGAATATACAAAAGTACTCACTCTTGGATTTTTTTGACACTTTTTTGACAGTAACTGTCAACGTCAAATTTGACAGAATGGAGCATAGACTATGCGATATTGTACGATAGCAATACATAAGATGAACCACAGAACCGAAATAACCAAACTTGTTCATACTAAAGTAGTCTGTAAGTCTATGAAAACACGGTACAAAGTCAAGTGTGTTTTTGTAGGTGCGGTCTCATGCGACCGCTTGGGGTTTGAGGGGTTAAGAGTTTAACATTACGTAGGGTACTAGATTTAACGAGGAATGGGCCGGCAAAATCGGTCGTGACTTGACTAAATACTGGCTGAGGCGTAACTCAATCGGCTGGCAGGTCGGCCATGAAGGGCGCTTGCGGCTGGGCCCGGCATCGAAAGCATCTAATGCATTTAAAGACTCGGTGTCTAAAAATACGGCGCGCGGACAATATCCAAAATTGTTGGCGTAGGATTGCGTGTAAGGTGTCAGCGCCAGGGTGGCAGTGTATTTTGTGGTAGTGGTCAATGATGAGGTCTACAAGTGGGCTAGAGCTGGGAAGTATGAGCGGATGCTGCGCGTCATATCGGATAGACGCATGGGACAGTCGTCCACCAACTCTAAGGAGCTCATCTTTAATGAGAGGTGACAGCCGCTGGAGTCTGACGGAGCAGATTTTGCCAGTTTGAAGGCGGTGGATGTCCTCTGCAAACTCATTGTGCTGAACACTGCGCACCCAGTAAAGTAGGGCCTCTCTTCGTTCACTGACGTACAAGGGGCCTGAGCGTCGCGAATCTGGGTGGTGTCTGAAGTTGTGCAGAAAGCGTTTTAGACAAGCTGTCACTCCGACGAGCTTGTCTAGTGAACTGAACCGAGTGAGCAGGTCAAAGTCAAGACCGGGCACTGTGACCAGTGACGGGACGTGTTTGGGCTTAAGGCCGGGCAGGGCGTGATGGCCCAGAGCTAAAGGCATCGCAGGCCAAGACTCACAAGGCCGTCTAAGCCACGTGGGAGACCACCATAAGTCGTGGGCTGACAGGGATTGCGCAGACATCCCTCTGTTTGCGCAATCTGCCGGGTTGAGCTCGGAAGGTACGTGTCGCCAGGTACATTCCGGTGAGCCTGAGCTGATTTTGACTACCCTGTTGGCTTCAAAGGGTTGAAGACGGTGAGGCGGTGTATTGAGCCAGGCCAGGACTATCGTACTGTCTGACCAACATATGTGTTGTTGTATACTGATATGGGCCGATAACTGAACCGACACACGGATCATGAGCTGGGAGAGTAGGGTGGCGGCCGACAACTCTAACTTGGGGATTGTGAGGCGATTCTTGATTGGTGCGACTCGAGACTTGGCGACAATCAAGTGTACCAAAGTATCTCCGGAGGCATCGAGCTCATGGAGATAAACAACGGCGGCAAACCCGGCTTCAGAGGCATCTGCAAACCCGTGAAGCGAGTATGCAGCTGAGCCTTTGTTTGCACAAACGTGCCGAGGGAAGCGAATGCTAGACAACAGCGGCAGATCCTCTGAGATGTGGTGCCACTCCGTTTGCACTTCAGAGGGAGTGGGCTCATCCCATTCCAGCTTCAGTAGCCACAATTGCTGAAGCAGCAGCTTTGCGCGGAAGATAACGGGAGAAACCCAGCCGTTTGGGTCATAAAGTGAGGCTACGGTGCTTAAAATAGACCGCTTTGTGACATGTGTGATGGGGGCAGAGAGATGCGGTAGGTGAACTCGTCTGACTGAGGGCTCCACTGTATACCCAAGACCTTAATGGACGTGGACTCTGGGTTCATGTCGAAGTCCTTGGGCATGTCGCATTGGTTGTCGGGAAATCTCTCGAGCAGCTTAGGCGAGTTAGATGTCCACTTACTGAGCTGCAAGCCGCCTAGGTCTAGCAGACTTATCAACTCGTCCTGGAGTGCTTGGGCGGATTCAACTGTGTCATGACCACACAAGATGTCATCAACGAAGATAGACTTGTGAAGAACCTGAGCGGCTCCAGGGTAGCGATGGCCTTCATTATCAGCCAGCTGAAGCAGAGTGCGGATTGCATGGTGGGCTTGATCTTAAGCCGTACGTGACTGTATTGAGGGCGTAGGTGAGCAGAGGGTGATCTGGTGAGGACCGCCATAGTATCAGCTGATACCGTCTCTGGTCTGGGGCAACCAGCACATTTCTGAACATCCTCTGGATGTCAGTGCTGAAAACGACTGGATGCGTTCTGAAGGACATGATGATGTCCACAATGTCCTGTTGAAGGGCGGGGCCTGTGTGTAGGCATTCATTTATGCTGACACCATTGGAGCTTTGCAGCTACCATCAAAACAATGTGCAGCTTGTCCGACCCTGACTTAAATACGCCATGGTGAGGGATGTAGAAGTGAGGTTTATGGGCGAATGTATTTGGGTGACAGGGAGCCATGTGCCCTAAGTCGATGTATTCGGCCATAAAGTCGACGTATTTAGAACGCAGAGACGGGTTCGCCATTAGCTTCTTCTCAATATTGAGGAATCTGCGTAATGTGATAGGGTGAGTTTTACCTAGTTGAGGGGCGTCCTTTTGAAAGGGCAGAGCGATCGTACCTGAGGGATCGCGTGTAGTGGTAGAGCGGAAGATTTCCTCGCATTGTTCCTCCAGGGGATCATTATGAGTGTGAGATTGAGGGAGGGGCTCCTCAGACTCCCAGAACCTTTCCAGACTCTGACATATGTCCTGGGCTGATTCAGCTGAGTCTGGTTGTGAGCTAACGACGTGAGCTGAGTTAACCTGCTGCGCCGGCTGCGCATACAAGTCCTCAATGGGCCCTATCAACGCGAAGTCGAAAATCGTGCCGAAGGCTATGAGCTTGCCCGGGCCCAACGAGACCTTAGTCCCGTCCAACACCTGGCCAAGAACGTCCGACCCCAATAAGAGGTCGATCGGGGCTGGTGTGTGGTAAAGCTGGTCAGCCAATGGCACGGGTGGCTGGCCTAGTACGTGGGAAATGTTTGGTACCTTCTCTAAGGGAACGAATTATTCACTAAACGAATTATTTAATTTAAAATGAAAAAAAAAACAAAATCTTTTTTATCATTTTTGCCATGTTTTAAACACTTGAAATGACCAGCCCTTGAAGTTTCTTGGATTTCTAGCAGTCATCTTATATAAATGAAACACTATATGGATCAACTCGTGTTAATCTGTTGAAGTCAGCGATTTATCTTATCATTCCCATGAATTAATTCCTAAATCCAATCACACAATCATGTTAGATACGTTTTTAATATACGGTAGTGTAAAATAATCCTTACTTAAGATAGGTGATCGCGATGGTGGGTTTACTTCAAAAATGAATGTTGTCAGTATGCTGTTCGTAAGTACTAGCTAGCTACTTATGTTATTTCACATTGTTTTATAATTAGTTCTTGAATGTTTAATAAGTTAACACTTAATTACTAAATAAATAGTATTTGAAATACCGGAATTTTCATTTTCTTCCCTAATTGTAATTTGCTTGTTCAAATGTTATACATATTATTGTTTATGCTGATTTTGGTTAATGTTCATCAAAATTATCGATTTATCGAATTTCATAACGGAACATCCCTACCGCAGAGCGACACCTACCGTGAGGTAGGTAAAACTTATTCTAATTGTTATATAGTATACTTCATAATATTCTTATAAAAGGTTGTGCCTTTCAACGTTAGATGGCGTACTCAAAGTTTTGTATAAAATAGTGTACAATAGCCGCTCTATTACTATTTAAATCTCTTTGGAAAATATCAATATTTTGCAACTGTCAAACTGTGACCGAAATTACGTAAAATAGAAAAATGGTCCTGAGGGCCTAGTCAATTGGCAAACAAATTGAACGCTACGAAATCATCGCTACGATAAACCGAATGTATGGGATTGACATAAGCAAAAGTTACCTACGACGTAAGATTTACGCTAAAATAGACCTAATTGACAGTTTGACAAGCCAAGAATCGCTAATCTAGCGATCACTCAAACATTGAAGATGAAAATTCACACAAAATGGCGATTGTTTGATCAGCTGATGAAGGAAGAGTTGTGTTGTGTTGAAAGTTTTGTTTAAAATGCTCTTTTTAGGGCTATTGTGGACTGCAATAATCAAGTGCTCAGGCGCTATAGTCCAATCAACGGCCCAAGTAACACAGACGTGCTGAATAAAGATTGATTAAGAGCATGCCCAACTAGCAAAATTTCCTCTTACACACATCCCAAGAGTATAATTTTACCAGTCTTATGGTACTCCGATAGACTGCTATAAGTGTGTATTTGGGCGCACTTAATGAGTCTATTTACCCTTAAATATATCTTAAAATGGTCTCGAGAAGTGTATTTCTAATCTTACAAAATTCTTGTTGATGCTTTAATAATACCAAACAGACCTACAAATGATTTACAAAGGCATTCTTTATGGGCATTTACCCTTATAATGCACTTACTAATGCTGTTCTAAGTGTGATATTACTTGTAGTGCTCTTTGCTAGCTTTTAGTAAGACATGTAATCAGATGTAATCACAGTCCGCCGAAAGGATTGCCAAGTGCTCGTGAAACTTTTCTGAATAATAAGAAGAGTATTAAAAACGTAAGTATTATGTACTGTCCTGTTTAATTCACTTTCCTACAAAATGTGTAAGTATAATTTCATGTTTATTACGCATTACTAACTGTTATTTAATTGCGAAGTCGATTTTATCGAGTATTTTGAAATAACAATCACAATATTTTTACGGGCCATTTCAACAATGAATCTTTAATAATAAAAAATATTATATTAAAAATTAAAAAATATGGAAATGTCGCCATTATCACAAATCATGCCTTATAGTGGCTTTAACAGAACCAATATAAGTGCATTACCATTGTTTAAGGTTTACACCGCACTTCTAAAATCAAACATTTTTTAATCCACGCGGCCATTGCTCATAACCTTTAGGGTTCCTTATTAAAGTAAAAGTAGGCTAAAAGACAAACAGGGAAGTTCGTGGTCGACCACCTTTTGACTTCTTTGCGATGCATTAGAATTCTAATTGCAATTATCTAGTTTCTAAGACATTTGACGTGCTAGTACTCTTTATTATCTTTTACAATAGTCACTTCTAAGATCGAGTGATCTTACAAAATGCATTCATAAGAGTTTATTAAGAATCAAGGGTAATTAGGCCAATAAAGTGCGCATATAATACTACTGTTCTTACAAATGTTTTGTAAAGTAAGCTTTTATACATCTTTAAGAATAAGTTATAAGTAAAAGACGATATCTAACAAAACACTTAGTAAAGTCACTTCTAAGATTGAGTGGTCTTACAAAGTGCATGTATAAGTGTTAATTAAGACTCAAGGGCAATTAGGCCCATAAAGTGCGTGTATAATACTATTGCTCTAATAAACATTATATAAAGTTTGCTTATATACGTCTGTAAGAATAAGTTATAAGTGTAACAGCCGATATCTAATAAAATACTTTGATAAGTCACTTTTAAGATTAAGTGGACTTACATAGTGCATGTATAAGTGTTAATTAAGAATTAGGCTTACAGAGTGCGTTTATAACACTACTGGTCTTATTGATGTCAGTTCTCGTTTTCTTATATACTTCTAAAAGTATTTTTTTACAAGTATATATGCTCTTATAGATTAAATAGACTTATGATATGCCATTATTAGAGTCTCTATCTTAATCAGAACGTATATAAAATTTATTTAAGGACATAGCTCTTAAAAGCTTTCGTTTCTAAGGGTATTTTGCTAGCTGGGTGAATACTAAGCTGAATAACGCCTGAGTACCGTCTATTCAGCTGTTATTCAAGCAAAAAGGGCCCCAATTTTGAATGCTTAACGCTGAATAACATCTGAGTAACAATTGAGTAGGAGCTTAATAATGTTTCAATTAGCTTAATAACTTTTGAATAACTGCACACATTGCTTTTATAAAGCTTTTACAACTCAGTTATTCAGCTACGTCGAATTGGTTAGAGTATTCAGAATTTATTAAGCATTAAATTTATTGTTGACATTTATGCAAGCAATATTCATAGAAATTGGGAAAAGAAGAAATAAATTGGGTTCAATAATGATGTCGATACCTTTATTTGACATGACGTGAACTTTAAGTTATTCGGTAAGTAAATTTTAATTTACAAGTTAGCGGTCTGCTACATGTTAATAATTATTAGTGCGCAAGTAATTTTGTCGTGAATAGTAAGTGTTTTGTTTTCATTTTTATGACGCGCCTCGCTAATAATCAAGATAATTAGTTGTAAATAGTATTTTCATACATACATACTAGGTCTGACAAAAGTACTTGTGATGAATTATCTAATTCTAGCCATTTTATCCAACAAAATAACCTGACTTGAGTTGGAAATGTTGTAGTTGTAAGATTAATAAGCATTTTGGTGATCTCGTAAATTCCTTGTAAGAATTAATTACAAAGATTTCAATGGCGATCGATGTTTTGTTTTATAATGCTGAATAAAAGTGCACACATGTTTTGTTACTAAACTATAACTTGAGAAAGAGTAGTCTCTTTACACTTACTTATGAATAACATTTATATAGTTGACCACATTTCTATATTAGTTACTCACATTTTTAGGGTTCTCTAATCGAACGAACAAAAACCTTTTATAATGTGTAACTTTCCCATCAGGCTTTCACTAAATTGATTACTTACATTTAAAATCACAGCATCTTTGTTATTTTTTTTTCGTGAAAAAGACTATTATATTAATAGTATCTATTATGTTTAAAAAAAATTGCAAATTTCGTGTGTGTGGTGTGCACTGGGCCCCAGTTTATTTAATCTTTATTGCACAACAATAGGATGTACAAATGGCGGACTTATTATTATATTATTAATTATAATTTATATTTCGTTTCAGAAAAATGACGTTTAAAATAATTTCAACACGTTGTAAGGGTCATTCAGATTTGTGTACTGTGCCGACCCAATGGAAGAACAAAGAACAACTTCGATGGGCAAGATATAATGCGGATTTATTAATTAAGTAAAGACAGCAGTGTCCAACCTCGCGCAGATTGGCTTACGATGAAACAAACAAACAACGCGAATAAAACATTTTATCACAACGTTAATTTTATTTTCTTGTATTGCGATACCTTCTGCTAATAAAATAACCATTTCAGAAATGAAATTTTCTGTATACTTAGATTTTTAGATCTTTCGGTTTTCCAATCCCAAAATCTGTTATATTTTTTTTGAGGACGGAACCCTTATCATTAAAGGGAAAACACGCTTGCTGATTGGGACCGGGTTCAGTTTTGTTTAAACTATTTTCACAAATCCTGTCATGATCATTACTGCTGATGACACTTGGACAATTACTACTGCGCTGATATTTAAATATTCTTTTAACAATTTTCTTTCAATATGACCGGTTCTTTACGCTTTTGCCACGACTTTTGATCCATGATTTAAACAACGCATAAAATAAATACGTACAATAATATTCTAATTGCTGGTATTAAGCTATGGGCGCTATATCAATACAAATGTGGTCTTTAATTTGAATAAGTTAGTTGAAACTCTTTATTGTACTGAAATAAGCTTATTAAAAACACAAATAATATTGTTTTTTCAGCAGCTGAATAATTAGTAAAACATAGAATCTTATACAGTTTAAAGATAAAGTAAAAACAATTATTCAGTATCAAGCTGAATACCAGAATTGTGTAAACAATATTATTCAGAAGGTGATACTTTATTCAGCAATTAGCTCTTTCAAACGCTACAAGCTTAGTACTGCTTTAATAATAGCAGTATAGATTATTGTTAATCAGATAAATGCTGCCGAAGGCACTGTTTTTCAGATTTAAGCCACCTGGAATGCGTAATGCTTAATAACGTCTGTCTAATAATCTTACGGAGATTGGTTATTAAACGTAAAGAAGGAAAGGACAGAAATACAGAATTTATTAAGCGTTAAGTATTTTAAGGGTCCGTACTCAACCTTATTCAGTATATGGCTATTCCCAAAGCTCTTACACAAACCATATTCATCTTTGAACTGTTAAAAGTTCTAAGTGTGTACTGTTATCTTGCTTATGTGTTACTTGGGGGGGCTTTTGTAACCCGAAAAATTCCTCTGCCTCTGAAATTTGGCATGTGTTGAAGTTAGGTAATACAGATTACAGATGTACAATAATCCAACAAAATTTGTTACGAGTAGTTAGGTATTTTTACCAAAACATGAAAATCGCTTATAACTCTCTGTGAATATTTCCTCAGGCTGAAATTCTTTCTGTATACGTACGGATGTACTAGTTAGAATGAGTGTGTCAAAGAATCCAACATTTTTTCCATTTCAGAGAACCCCAGATTTTAACTTTTAACATTTTTTTTTTATTATAAGCCTGGCAAATGACCCCACTCCACCTGATGTTAATATGAAATGAAGTCCAGGCGCGAGGACAACTGGTGCAGCGTAAGAGACGTAGCATCAGTCACCCTCACTCTGCCGGCCAACAAAGTGCTTCTTCACGCCTCGTTTGAAGGACCCTATGTCATAGGTAGGAGGGAATACGTGTGCTGGTAGACTATTCCATCTTTTGGAAGTGCGACAAAGAAACGAGTCTCCAAATTTCTTTTGTGCGTGATGGAATGTTAGAGGCTGTAAATTGGTGACTCCGGAGAGCAGCACGCGTACTCCTATGGAGGAAGGGAGAAGGAGGGATGAGGTCAAAGAGTTCTTCAGAGCACTCGCCATGGTATAAACGGTAAATGACGCTGAGTGACGCAATATCTCTACGCAATTGCAAAGGCTCGAGAGTTTTAGTGACCTCCGCATTGCCGATAATGCGCACAGCGCGGCGCTGCAATCTGTCCAAGGCATCGAGAAGGTACTTTGCGGAGCCGTCCCAAAGGTGAGAGCAATACTTCACGCAAGACCGCACCTGTGTCTTGTATAATAGACACAACTGATCAGGCGTCAAGAATCGCCGCACCTTGTTCAGGACACCGAGTTTACGTGAGGCATTTTTAAACACGGTTTCGATGTAGTCCTTTTGGTTCAGATCGCAGCGGATATTCATACCGAGCATGTTAATACTGCTCTGCAGGCCTAGAGGTGTAACCTGAAGAGAGGGAAGGGGAAGGAATGGCGACTTTTTCGCTGTGAACGCGCACACCTGTGTTTTCTTGCCATTGAACTCCACCAGATTATCGGAGCCCCATTTAGAAATGAGGTCCAACACCCGATCGAGCTCAATGACAACATTTGCTCGTTTCATTTCGGTGTCTACCCGCCCAGCCGTTGGGTGACCGTTATATCCCCCATGCACTGTGCTATCATCTGCATAGCAATGAATGTTTCCAAGAGGAAGCATGTCATTGATATGCAGAAGGAACAGCGTGGGGGATAGAACGGAGCCTTGAGGAACACCGGCGTTCACTGACATGAACCGCGAAGCGCATCCATCCAAAAGGACACGGATTCTACGCTCATGCAGGAAGCTAGCAATCCAGGTACAGAACTGAGCGGGCAAACCGTATGCCGGGAACTTGGAGAGAAGAGCTTTGTGCCAGACCCGATCAAAAGCCTTGGCTATGTCAAGGCTAACTGCCAGTGACTCGCCACGTTTGTCAATAGCCTCACCCCAGAGATGTGTGACGTACGCTAGAAGATCACCCGTTGACCGTTTTGGCCAAAACCCATATTGATGATCGTGAATTAGGGAGTGATCTTCTAGGTATCGAATAAGCTGTTTGTTCAATATTCGTTCTAGGATCTTACACAACACTGAAGTTACGGCTATAGGGCGGTAATTAGTCGGATCTGACCGATCTCTTTTTTTAGGGATCGGTTGCACATTAGCTTCTCTCCAAGATTCCGGCACACAACCCGAAGAGAGCGAGAGACGGTACAGACGCGTTAACACAGGGACAACTCCGCTGCTCACATTTTCAGGACTATTGCTGGGATGCCATCAGGACCGTTAGCTTTCCGGACATCGATTGACTGCAGCTCCGCACGGACATCACACTGCCTGATTTTAATATCAGACATTGTGTGGCCACAGTGAGGAATTGAGGGTGGCTGTGCATTACAGTCATCGATCCGGAAGTTAGCCGCAAAGAGTTTGGCCAGGAGATCGACTTTTTCCTGCGGCTTGTGAGCTAAAGTTCCGTCAAGACATCTCAGTGGTGGCAGCGAGGGTTGGCAGAAGTTGGATTGCACGGCCTTGGCCAGACGCCAGTAGCTACGGCTGCCCGTAGGATGCGTCAGGAGTTCTTGGCCTACTCGTGCAACGCGCTGGGCATCCGCTCTAATGTAGGCCCTCTTACACGACTTGGTGGCATTATTATAGGCTGCTTTTAGCGAGCGAGTTTCGGGATCCCCATGAGCTTTACCTCTGATCCAAGCGCGGTATGCCGTCTGTTTGCTCTCAACAGCGCTGGCACACTCGCGATTGAACCAGCGGTTGCGTCTGCCTTTGCTGATGACATAGGAGTGTGGAATATAGTATTCCATTCCTAATACTATCTCATCAGCAACGGCAGTGGCGCTAGCGGTCGGGTCCTTGCCACTAAAGCAGCGCTGCCTCCAAGGGACGGATGCAAAATACTCCCGCATACCGTCCCAGTCTGCCGACGCGTAGTGCCAAATCTGGCGTTTCGAAACCGCTGTTGGCGGGCGCGATGCCAAGGGCACTGTTCTGGATATCAAGCAGTGATCCGAGGAACCTAAAGGAGCTCGAATCTTCACCCGGTATCCAGCAGGGCGACTCGTCAGCAGAAGGTCGGGTAAGGAGGGCGCATGGCCAACTATGTCTGGGATCCTGGTGGGCTGGTTCACCAGTTGCGTCAGGTCATGCGTGAGAGCGAATGCGTAGGCAGTTCTACCAGCATGGTCTGTTTTGGAGGAACCTAACCACAACTCATGGTGGGCGTTGAAGTCCCCCAAAAACACCAATTCCGCCGATGGAAACCGCTCCTGCGCATCATCTGCTACCCGACTAAGATGTTCAATTAGTCGAATTGTCTCCATGTCGCCGTTATGGGATCGGTAGACGCAGACGTAGACACGGCAATGAGAGCCTAAGTCGACGTGTACCACTAGGAGGGAGAAGGAAGGGTCCTCCAGACAGCGCAGACGGCGACAGCAAACATCCGCCCGAACGAATAAGCAAACTCCGGCTTTGGCTTTGAAGGATTCTTCAAGCACAAAGCCGGGATAGTTCAGGTAGGTGGTGTCAGCTGGGCGGATTATTTGCGTCTCCGTCAGGAACAACATTGCTGGCCGTGCCGTCTCAAGATGGTGGTGGACGGCATTGAGGTTTGCATGGAGTCCGCGGATGTTAGCGAACTCCACCTCAAACGGTAAGGTTGTGGTGGGGGTGTGCACCGCTGTAGTACCAGTTTTGTTGTTAGGCGCTGTCTACGCCAACGTAGCTAAACAGAGGTGTGGAAGACCGCCTTAATCAAGCGGGGACGCGGGGAGACTGCCGCCGCCCCCGCCCGCCCCGCAGCAGCGCATCAAAAGGCTGAGCTGCACCGGCATCGGCCTCTTTTCACCACATCGGCTCCTTCTGAACGCACGCGCGCGCGTGCGATCATTTTAGTTTAAATAATTTAATATAAGTAACGAAATTTTAATTAGTAAATAAGTAACTCTGTAAAAAGGAAAAGTAAACAGTTTCATTGTTTTTCCATTCATTCTTTTAATCAAACCCAGTATAGTCTTCGTATTAGGCATTGGCGCCCAAACAAAGCAAGTGTGGCTGGTAACTCATTATCTTTTAACCTATGTAGCGGTGGTTGCATTAGTAAAATTTCAGGTTTTCACATTCGATTTTTTGCCCAATATGCCCACGTGCATTGTCCACGTGCGTGGCCTAAGCCCAGCAGCTCGGAAGACGACAGTGGGGAGAGCATAGAATAATCATAAATAACTTAATATTTAACATATCATTTCAAATACATTTCGCTGCACATTCCCGTTAACATTCATTATCTTTAACGACATTTATCGACATTTATCCCAAACATAGTCTTTTTTATGGAATAGTGAATTCATTTATTAATATTACTTTATTATTGCATCTGCCCGGGCCCCCCAGGGGACCGTTCCCGGCAACAGATCTGCAGTCGCTTTAACGAGCGATCTTCGCTGCGGTCCCGGCGCACGGCGCCAGGGAGTCTGGCGGCGCGCCGCCGCGCCGGCGCCGGCCGCTCCCGCGCCATGTGCAGTTGTGCACGCCATCGCCACGTGCCTGAGCTGGACATGCCGTGATCGCCCGCTTCTGCTGCATCCTTAAGTTATGTCTGGTTTTGATTTTCTTTTAATAACTCATTTTGCATAATATTTTCGTAATCGACACTGCATACATTTCGTATTTTTAATATCGCTACGAGTTTGAGAGGTTTTCTATTTTATTTGATACCTTTATTTCATAAACAGTAGTCATGTCGGAAGACGGTAAGGCGAGTGCTAACAGGGCTAACGAATCCGATGTAGAAGTAAGAAATTTCATTAAGCAACGTGCTTCGATTCGTGGTCGCTTGACCTTATTTGAAAATTACCTTACCGACTTACGGCAAACTAGCATTGAAAATTTAACTGAAAGCCAACAAAGCGAATTGCATCTGCGAACGGATAGATTAGAGACGTTATTCTCGGATTTTGAACAGTGTCAATCTAATATTGAATTTAAATGCCTAAATCTCGATGAGCAACTTCATGAAAGGCAACTAACTGAAGTCAAATTTTACAAAAATATTGCAAATGCTCAGTCGTTATTAAAATCATTGCCTGTAATAGAAAAAGCCTTAAAGCCTGATAGTTGTTGTTCAGGTTGTTCTCATAAAGAAGATATCAGTGTTAAATTACCAATTATAAAGCTTCCTACATTTGACGGTAATTACTTTACATGGCTCGAGTTTAGGGACACATTTAAATCATTAATACATAATAATGATTCTTTACCAGACATAAATAAATTTCATTATTTGAGATCCTCACTAGAAGGGAGTGCAGCCTTAGTCATAAAATCAATTGAATTCACTGCTGCCAATTATCATATTTCGTGGGAGCTATTATGTCAGCGATATGACAATAAAAAGATTTTGATTAACAACCACCTTAAAGCGTTGTTCAAAATGGAACTTATTTCAAAAGAATCTCATAAATCTCTTAGATACCTAATTGATGTAGTCACAAAAAACCTTAGAGCGTTAACCACTCTCGGTCAACCCGTAGACCAGTGGGACACGCTCATTATATATATGGTGTCCACTAAGTTAGATTCGGTCACAAGTGGCAAATGGGAAGAATATCGTAACAATCTATCCGCTTTGCCTCTCTTAAGTGAATTTATCGAATTTCTCCGTGGTAGGGCCGATATACTTGAAACCGCACAGGCAAGCAGAAGTGAAAAAGGTTCTTTTCAAGCATATAATAATAATAATAATAATCCAAATCATAATAATCATAATCAAATAAAAAATGAAAGTAAAGGTTCATTTCATCAGAGATTCTCAAAATCCTTTCTTACTTCTGTTCCATATCGTAATTCTAATAATAATTGTAAAGCCACTTATTCTGTCTCGTGTCCCCTCTGCAACCAAGCACATAGACTAAGAGATTGTGAAACATTCAAATCTTTATCGCATGAAAATAAAATGAGTGAAGTCATTAAACTTAAACTTTGTCTGAACTGTTTGCGAAGGGGCCATGAACCTAATACATGTCGTCTTGGTACGTGTCGGTTATGTAATAAAAAACATAATACTATAATGCACAAAATTGAAAATATGCCTAATCCACATGCAGCTTCATCTAGCTCGCATGTTTCTCATCACACTCTTTCAGTGCAATCTCAGAGTCAGGTTCTTCTTGGTACTGCTTTAGTGAAAGTCACCAATCCTGACAATAACCAAACGTACGTTGCTCGCGCCTTACTTGATGCTGGCAGTCAATCCTCATTCATGACAGAAAACTTAAAACATAAAATTGGTGTAGTTAATCGTAATCCTGATTTCATAACTAATATTTCAGGCATTAACGGCATTCAATTACCTATTTCTGAAGAATGTAACGTAAGCATTTCATCCTTGTCAAATTCATTTAATTTAAACCTAAATTGTTTGATCATACCTCAAATTACTGGTCAAATACCTAATATGTCGGTGAACATAAATCAATTGAATTTGCCTAAAAATATTCAATTGGCCGACCCTTATTTCTGTCAGCCTTTAGACATTGATTTGTTGTTGGGTGCTGAAGTATTCTATAATATCTTGTGTCCTGAAAAGATATCATTAGGTCGTAACATGCCTATCATACAAAATACTCAATTGGGCTGGATTGTAACCGGCCCACTAAACATGCATAAGAAACATTAATCAGAAATGGTTCACTGTAATTTCACAGCCGAAATCAGTGAAGCAGTTTCTCAGTTTTGGAGGCTTAAGGATATTCCACCTTCAAAATTGACCTTATCGCCAAAAGAGCATTGCGAAAAACATTTCATTAAAAATACCTGTCACTTACCTGATGGCAGGTTTGAATCTAAATCCCTAGTTATTTAACAAAAATCCGCAAGCATTATATCGGATACCTTTCATTTTTACTAGTTATTTAACTAAAATCCGCAAGCATAATATCGGATACCTTTTACCATTAACTTTAACTTGTTATTTAACTAAATAAAATAACAACAATCCGCAAGCATAGTATCGGATATTTTTTACCTTCAAATATTTTTTATCCTTATCTAAGCATTCATTGTCTTGTTCAGTTAGAACCAGTACCACCTGACATTAAAAAGGTGTGACAAAAATCTTTCTGATAACTTATTTATTTATTCTAACTTTTGCAACATAACATTACATGGCGGACTTAATGCCTGAGGCATTCTCTACCAGTCAACCATAGGGTAACCATAACTTACCTACATATTAGAGTTCATTTAAATTAATAAGAATAGTTGCTTACATAAGAACATTTATACATAATAAAAAATATATTTAGCACTAACGCCTTTATTTCGTGTCTTCGCAGATTCATTTCGCGTAGAGGAAAACCTACTCAAATTCATTGTGATAACGGTACCAATTTTGTTGGTGCAAGTAATGAGTTAGGTATAGAGTTAAAACCAGGCATAAATTCAATCTATGAGTTTGCAGCAGAAGAAGGCATTACAATTCATTTCAATCCCCCTTATTGCCCCACATTCGGTGGGCTTTGGGAAAGCTACGTAAAAGTGCAAAACATCACTTATAACATGTAGTTAATTCTAGTTTAACGTTCGAGGAGATGAGTACACTTTGCACGCAAATCGAAGCGGTACTCAACTCCCGACCCTTTACTCCTTTATCCAGTAATCCCAGCGACTTTTCTCCTCTTACCCCAGGGCACTTCCTCATCGGGCGGCCGCTGACGTCACTACCAGCGCCCCCTGCTGCTACGGAGAAGAGCATCTGAAATCGATACCAGCTGATTGAAAACCTAAGAGAAGCCTTTTGGAGAAGATGGAAGAGCGAGTACCTCTCCGAGCTGCAAACGAGGACAAAATGGCAATCGCCCTATTCAAACGTCAAAGAAGGCGCTCTGGTGATATTCAAAGATGACCACCTCCCTCCGATGCGTTGGAAGCTAGGACGAGTCTACCGGCTCTACCCAGGCAAGGACGGGGTCAACAGGGTCGCCGATTTCATAACGTCGAAGGGCATCGAGAGACGAGCACTAAACAAAGTGTGCCCACTTTTTTATGATGAAGACCAAATAAGAATTTCATCATCTTCACCAGCTCTGGCGGGTTCTGCTGCTGGACTACAAGCATAAAGGAAAGGGGCCACAATAGGGTCGCCGACTTCATAACAAGCATAACATAAGCATCGAGAGACGCGCACTAAAGCAAGCGTGCCTACATTTTGATGAAGACTTTGAAGGGATTCATCATCATCATCTTCACCAGCTGCTGCGGGTTCTGCTGCTTCTGCCCCGGGCCTCCCAGGATGTCTACGCCAACGTAGCTAAACAGAGGTGTGGAAGACCGCCTTAATCAAGCGGGGACGCGGGGAGACTGCCGCCGCCCCCGCCCGCCCCGCAGCAGCGCATCAAAAGGCTGAGCTGCACCGGCATCGGCCTCTTTTCACCACATCGGCTCCTTCTGAACGCACGCGCGCGCGTGCGATCATTTTAGTTTAAATAATTTAATATAAGTAACGAAATTTTAATTAGTAAATAAGTAACTCTGTAAAAAGGAAAAGTAAACAGTTTCATTGTTTTTCCATTCATTCTTTTAATCAAACCCAGTATAGTCTTCGTATTAGACAGGCGCTGTCATTTTAGGAGTGGAAAGAGAGAGGCGTGAATCGAGAAAATGATGCCGCGATGCGAATGGTCAAAGTGTGGTGGCCTGTTTCCCCAGGAATTTGCCCACAGACGAGTGTTATTAACCTGCCGAACGGAAGGGCCCCCGAACCCCCCGGGAATAGCCGCCGGGACCCCACCTTCCGGTCACCAACCGGCACGACGGACCACCCCGAGATTATGCGTGGCATGGTGAGGCAGCCTCACGAGCTGGTTAGGCTCGCTTGGGCCCCTGTACTGTGCCACGGGCGGCCAGCGGGACAACCGTTTCTACGGGTCTCCCTGGTCGGCAGGTTAACGAAGTCCTCCTGGCACTGGTTTGACGGAAGCCTCCACAGACCAAATACATCGCAGCATCATCCTCTCGAGCTCTGGTTATACGCTGGCTGATCCCGAAACGCGACCGACAAGCAGTCACTTGACGGGTTTTACACCATGCGTACGGTGGTCACCAACCAGACGGGTCAAGCCCTACCACCAGTGGAGCAGATCATCGCTCGAAAGAGTCCGTTAGTCGCTTCTTACGATACCCACCGGACGGAGAGAGGGGCGGCGATTGGTATTCTTTCTCCGTCACCGCACGGATATTGGACATTTTCCACTATAACTTCCACTGAAAAATTGCTTCGTCCGTTTTTATTTTTTAATATGTTTTTATGTCATTAAATACACAGCTTTGTTTAGTAATCCAATAAATTTTCCATTTCAAACATATTTTTTTGGTTTTCGCTTAATAACGTATTGAGAAAAATTGCTCCGTACATTTTTGTACCTTTAATAGTCATATTATTTTATATTTAAACAGATTTAACAATAATACAACAAATTTACCAACGATTAGTATTTTTTTACGAAATTATTATGTTCGCTGATTTATTTTCACCGCTCGGAGCTGCGTTGCCCGCACTTGCCAGGCAACTTTTTACCTTATACGCACAGCACAGAGAATATACACAATGTTGTACAACGGGGCGCTAAGAAATTAGCTTTTAAAAGGAATATTTATTACTGTTCTATTCAATTAGGTATTGTTCTGTTCACACCAAACGAATTATCTATCCGCCGCGGACTGTGAGCGTGCGTTACGCAGTTTATCGTTTTTCCACATATATCTCGTTCACACCGAAAACGGACTATAGGTGAACGCTATTACGTAGTGCGTGGTCGCTGACTCTCGGAGGCCGATTTTTGAACTACGCGTCTATACACGGCGGACACGGATTGGCTACGTAGCCGAACGTAACAGCGTATTAGCACAGAATAATACATAAGCAGAAAAGAAGCCACTCACAATCAAATTTTGGACTGACATCAGTTTAACTGATGGGAAAACCTGATCGTCAGTGGCCACGCAGTACGCAGTACGCTATAGCGTATTGAAGGTTTGGTGTGACCGCATACAGCAGACTGAGTTCACGTTCACACTGGGGCTGACAGTGAGCATACTCATAGTCCTCGGCGGACAATCCGTTTGGTGTGAACAATGCCTAATTAATATTTTGCAAAAAAATCCCTCTATATAATGATTCATGCTGTAAAGGGTAAATATATTATATTACCCTGGTTAAACACCGTTCCTTGCACAAATAGTACATAACGGCAACGCCCGCCGCCGCCTCATGTGGCTCCGCCGCTGCGCGAGTGCCCCCCACGCCGCCGCCGCACCTCTCATCACACCCGCCGCGCCGCGACCGGTCGTTTCGTCTTTAGCTTGCTAAGCGCGCCGGCAATGCTTATTAGCTATTATTATTGATATACCTACCAAATAAAAATAATGTGTATACAATACATACAGAGGTAGGTACCAAAAGTAGGGCCAATTTAAATAGATCATATTCTACACATGTCGGTCTTTAGTCTTATTAGTTTATTACCGCTTGTCTAACTGAAAGTAAGTAAGTAATAAAAATGAGTATAGGTACTTAGGTAGATACTTACGTTTTTAAAAATTAGGTACCTAATACAGCTTGTCTAACTAACTGTGAAAGTAATTTTGACTGTAGGCAGGTACGTTTTGTAAAATAAAAATAATATTTGTGGTTATACCTACTCAAAAAAATGTAAATCAAATAAAAATAGTGTAAGTAGTAGTTACTTATGTATCTTTAATTTAGTATTTTATTTAGAAATACCTACCATTGTCTTTAAACTCTTGGAACTCTAATGCCGAGTCCGCACGCTTGGCACTTTCCGCAAACTCCAAACCTCAACAAACGTTTGGATTGATTTGAGGAAATAAACGTCGCCATTAGAGGATGCAGAACCGGACCTTATTTAAGAACCGGGTTTTTCGGTTCCATTTAACCGAAGAGCCGGGTACCCGGTTATTTTCGGTGCTTTTGGGTTCGTAAAATAAAATAATGTTTAATTAGTTACCAATGCTTTTATTTAGGAAGTCTAATAATTACAGTCAAGAAATCGACTAATAACAGATTACAATAAAGTTATCAAATAATCAATAATGTCAATTATAATATTAATATAGTTTCACTGTCATCACACTCATCCACTGTAAGTAAAAAAAAAAATTATTTTCTTTTAATTTTTTTATTTTTTTATATTCAGCAGCCGATGCAGTCGAAAATAATGAGAGCGCTCACCACCGTGGAATAACCAACAAGCGCGCCCATTCATGACGGCCTGCATAAATGCCGTTTCACGCCCTGCTTAAAAGGCCCGGGACTAAAGGATCTGGGAAACACATGAAGAGAATTCCAAAGCCAAATGGTCTTACAGAGGAACGACTTGCCAAATTTTTTGGTACAAGTACTGATCGTCTGGTTGTTCCTAAGACCAGCACGTGAAGTCCGGGAGAGGAAAGGAAAGAGCGGGATTAGATCAAGAAGTTCTTCAGAACACTCTCCCTAGTAATTCCGGTAGAAGATACTGAGATAAGCAATGTCTCTACGCAGCTGGAGGTCCTCAAGAGAGGCTGTAGCCTCAGCATCTCCAATAATGCGTACCGCTCGTCTTTACAGTATATCAAGTGCATCGAGGAGATATTTAGCGGAGCCGCCCCATAGACGGGAACAATACTCCATACTCGATCGGACCTGAGTCTTGTACAGCAAACAGCACCGCTCGGGAGTGAAAAACCGCCTCACCCTTTTGAGAATACCCAACTTACAGGAGGCAGTTAAAATAACACTCTCGATGTAGCATTATGGATTCAGTTCCTAGCCGATGTTCATGCCGAGAAAGCCGAGGTTCACCGAAATGGGTAACGGAGAGTTCTGAATAGAGGGACGAGTAAGGAAGGGAGTTACCTTGGTCGAGAATGCACAAACCTGGGTTTAGCTGGCATTAAACTCGACCAGGTTTTCAGATCCCTACTTAGAGACATGATCGAGAGCCATGTTCAGTTTGACAGCCAGCTCTTGCCTTTTCACCACAACATCGGCTTGCTTTGCCGCAGGATGTCCCAAGTACCGCTCATGCACCGTACTGCCATCCGCATAACAATGAATATTGACCAAGGACAACTTTCATTGATATGCAGAAATAATGTAGGTGAGAGCACAGAACCCTGCGGCACTCAGGCATTTACTTTGAAGGACGCGGAGCAACTACCTTCACAAAGGACACGAATCCTCCGCTCTTCTAGAAAGGGTAGCACACCGAAGGCCGGTAACTTGGAAAGAAGGGAACGATGACACACTCTATCGAAAGCTTTGGCGATATCAAGGCTAACTACTAGGGATTCGCCATGCTTGTCTATTGCTTCACTTCATGCATGAGTAACGTACGCTAGAAGATCACCCGTTGATCGCTTGGGTCTGACTCTGAACCCACACTGGCGATCATGGAGCAGCGAGTGATCCTTTAGGTAGTGAATGACCTGAGAATTAATTATCCGCACAAACACCTTTCACAGCACATAAGTTACAGTGATGGGAATAAAACAGTCTAATATATTTCCCACGCCAAATCACAGTATAATAAAATGTCTTAGTCTTAAAAACTACTAATAGACTATTTTTTTTTCATACATTGATAGGAAACGAAAAAACCGATAAAACCGGGTAATACAATTTTAAGAACCAGTTCTTTGAAGATTAAAAGAACCGGGTAAAACCGGGTCTTTTCGGAACCAGTGTTACATTTGTGATTTTGTCCCTTTTGGGGAAAAGGAAGAAAATCCCAAACGCAAGCGTCAGTGGGATGTTATCAAATAAAACCATAAAATGTTCAACAGCTAGGCAGTATATTGTAAAATAACACACTAAAATTTTGTCCAACAACAATAAAATAAAATAATAAATTTTATTTCACATTTATTATTCAAAAGAGGGTGTTAGTCACAATGTTTTCTTATAGTATGTTAGGTACTTATCATCTACGTTACTCCTTTTAATTTATTGAGCCGAAAATAACAAAAAAAACTATCAGTTGAAATTGACCCTAGGGTCAATCTCAAATGAAAGTCCAACAAACTTTCTATTAATTTTGCCAACTATAATTTACTGTTTAAAGTACTCTAAACCTTATTATCAAGCTATATCACCCCCTAAAACACACTAAAATCCTAAGAGTCAAAAGTGACTAAGCGGGTCGGTGATAATTTTAATTTCAAATAAATCTTATAATTCTGTTCCTACTACTACCTAACCAGCCAGCTAATATTTCAGTGGGACGAGCTATGGTCGTGGGGGTTGGGATAACGCCAGTACCGTTCAGAGTATGAAGTTGAAATTAAAATTAAATTTCTCCGTCTATAAAAATATTATATTAAATGTTTTAATCCGTCTAACCGTATCAAAACTATCACACGTTTAAAGCCAATACACTAGAGAACCGTGGGGTTATACCGATATAAAATTAATAATTATGGGCGCCAGGATCTTAATGTAGACCCGAATCTGGAGACGATGTCACCATACAACTTCGCACAGGTCGAACTCGCAGATCCTCAAATTTTTCACAACTTCACCAACGCTTGGTGTAGTTGGATACAAAAGGAAAATAAAGCTTAAGGTGTCAAAACCCTAATTCAATAAATGTTTCAGTTTAAAAAAAAACAATTATCCCCTAGTAAGAGGTAGAAAAAAAAAACCGTCAACGCCTGCTCATCCGTTAGGCGGCGACAGCTTGACTGGCAGCAGGTGGCCGCTGGTACCCCGACGAAGCAGGTCTCGCGTCCAGGCTTTAGGGCCCAGCTCTAAATCCTGGCGGCGAGACTCTCTCTCGAAGTATCTGAAATTATCAACACGGGGCCTATTTATAACACTACACGCCTAGTTCAGATCTGTTACATAAATTAGGGACCCGCAGTCTGCTATCTGTGTATCTGGGGCTGCAACCTATCATAATCAGGGACTCGCAGCGCCATGGGTTATCAAAAGCTTCCCAACGGTGTTGCACAACTATAAACTCACACTCCAACACTAACATTTAACACCATGTTTTAATTTTAGTGTTGTTTCACATTTAACTAGTACCCAAGGCACTACACGGCTACGATATTCCAATAAACATAACTAAACAATGCCAGACTATTGTTGGATGATGCAATATCCACTTAATAAACGGGTTTGACACGTCTGCCACATGGCCAAGAGCCTTGCGTCGCCTGGCGACAAGGCAGGATTCAGACACCATGAAATATCGATTTGCTTTCCTAGGATGACGGCTTATTATACTTAAACAATGATAATGGGATACTTACGCGCTGGGAGATTTTATCTGTGCGCGTGGCTGCCAGCGACCGGAACTTCGTTTCGGGCACGGATCCCTGTAAATAAACCACACACTTGTTGACTATATTCTCATAAGCTAATGACGCCTCAAATCCACTACCTTATTGCGACCTCAGATTAAAACAAAAGGTGACTACGACTCATGCCTACCTTAGTGAATTGATCTCAGTACATCACCCACCACTTCACGCCAGAGATTGAAATCGTTTCGACGTCATCAGACCCGGCTGCTCCAATTCACCGGAAACACTCAAACCGGAATGCCATCTTATGAAATCATACTCATACTTACGCGCTGGGAGATTTTATCTGTGCGCGTGGCTGCCAGCGACCGGAACTTCGTTTCGGGCACGGATCCCTGTAAATAAACCACACACTTGTTGACTATATTCTCATAAGCTAATGACGCCTCAAATCCACTACCTTATTGCGACCTCAGATTAAAACAAAAGGTGACTACGACTCATGCCTACCTTAGTGAATTGATCTCAGTACATCACCCACCACTTCACGCCAGAGATTGAAATCGTTTCGACGTCATCAGACCCGGCTGCTCCAATTCACCGGAAACACTCAAACCGGAATGCCATCTTATGAAATCTACTCTCAAAGTCGGGTAATTTTTTTTATTTTTTTTTTTAATTAAAATTTGGCTTTCACGTCTTATTTGTTTGAGATGTATTTTGCCAACAACCGTTTTATATTGGTCGCTACGTTCGGAGAATGTTCAGTAGAAAAATTTTGTTTGTTTTGGAGAAGCTTGATGTTGAGGGAATCTAAAACAAGTAACATTTAGTGTTAGGGACATCACAGACAGCACAATGGACAATTTTACAATAACAATCTATGTTAATGGGTAGGAATGAAATTATAAACATAAAGGGTGAAAAGATTATGGGAAGGTTGATAAATACACAATATACAGAATGTAAGTTGGATGTTGTTACAACTTAATTTCATGTTGATGTATATATTTAATTAAGAGATACATATGAGCCGAATTTAAGTAACAAAGAAGAGATTAAAAGTTAATAGGGCGTGGAATTTCAGGCGGTAAAACATCATATAAAGAGTAGGAGAACTTAGGACAGCTAAAAAAGATATGGTCTGTGGTTCCTTCGTCCAGTCCACATTCACATAGAGAATGGTCCCGTACTCTAATTTTGGCTAGGAAAACTGGTGTACAAACATGTCCAAGGCGGAGACGACAAATGGTTGATGTGGTTTGTTTATCTACTAATTTAAAACGAAAGAACCATGGTTTAGTTGGGATAGTAGGTTGAATGTTCCCGTAGTGTCGACCTTTGCTGAGCCTGGAGGAGTCCCAAAGGTCCTGCCAAGTGCTCCTTGCATCAGATCGAGCGGTTGCAAGAACGTCTGGAAGATAGTAATTATTGTAATCCAGAGAACCCATGTTAATAGCGTTTTTCGCCCAAAAATCCGCGCATTCGTTGCCCTCAATTCCATTGTGACCAGGGATCCATGCAAGTGCAATATCTAAACCTCTCAATTTGCTTTTTAATAGTAGCTCTTTTATCTGAAACACCAAGGGGAAATTAATTTTAGTTTTAAATGGGTTGCCAGCAATTGCTTGCAGGCAACTTTTACAGTCAGAAAATATAATAGTTTTGGGTATGTTATGGTTTTTCACATAGGCTATCGCCTCTAGTATAGCCAAAGTCTCCCCAGTAAACACCGAAGTCTTAGGTGGACACTTGTAATTCAATAAAACATTAAAATTTGGTATCCACACCGCCGCACCCACGCAGCCCTCCTCAGACAATTTGGATGCGTCCGTATACACTGGTAAGAACTCTTTCCATTCTTCCAAAAGGGCAGTGAATTTATTTTGTGCACCAGGGTCATTCTTCAGTATACCAAAATCCAATAGAACCTTTGGATTGTGTATTAAAGATTTGAAATCTGTTTTAAACAAGGGGCTAATTTCATCTTGGTAAACTGAAACAGGAAGGTCTTGTAATTTTCGGTAGCTTCGAACTATTCTTGGGGTTTCCTTGTGGAACCAGTAACGGTTCTCGGATACCTCTCGAGCGAGGGCTTCAAGTCGTGGTAGAAGAGGATGACTGGATAAGGAAACTACCTTAAAAATAAATCGGTCTGCTAAATATTGTCTTCGTAGAAAAAGTGGTGGTTCCACGCATTCTACCTGCATAGCATCCTTGGGCGAAGACTTCATCGCGCCAAGGATGATGCGCAGGCATTTGGCTTGGATGAGGTCTACTTTTTTTAGGGCCAGTTTACTGCAAGGTTCGAGAATGAAGGATCCGTAGTCAATTTGACTACGTATCAAAGCATTATACAGCAATTTCTGACAGATTGGATGAGATCCCCACCACACACCAGAGAGGGAACGCATAACATTGATGGCTTTTTCACATTTACCTATAATGTAATTTAAATGAGGAATCCCCGTCATTTTAGAATCAAAGATCACTCCCAGGAATTTAAATGATTCGCAGTTGGTTATGACTTCATCCAAACACGAGACATCGACAATTGGGATGGCTCTCCTTCGTGTGAAGGTCACCGCACAGCTTTTAGATGGAGAAAGTGTCAGACCATGTTCATCCATCCAGTCCACAAGGTAGCTAAGGGCTTCATTGAGACGAGAGGAAGCAATTTCAGCGCATTCGGTTGAGGTGTATAGGACCAAATCATCGGCATACTGCAACACTTCACAAAAAGGAGAGACAGATTGGTCAAGATCATGCGTGTAAATATTATATAGAAGAGGACTAAGCACGGACCCTTGTGGAATTCCTTGCCACAGTGTACGTGGAGCAGAATAAGTATTACCAAGTTTAACTCTTATAGTTCTACCCATGAACAGATTGCAGATGAAACAAACAATCCTCGCAGATATACTCAGCTGTAGCAATTTAGCTCTGAGCAGCGGGAGTTGAACGCTATCATAAGCAGCTGACACGTCTAGGAAGCATGCAAAAAGATTTTGATTTTTGGATAGTGCCAGATGGATATCTGAAGTAAAAATTCCTAAACTATCCATGGTACTTTTACCCTTTCGGAAGCCAAATTGAGTTTTTGCTAGGATTCTCTTATTTTCTACAAACCATTCAAGTCTGTTCTTAACCATTCGCTCAAGTATTTTTCCAACGGTAGATGAAAGAGCTATTGGGCGGTATGAATTGGCCTCATGTACATTTTTACTTGGTTTGAGAATTGGAATTATAATTTGCCTCTTCCAGGATTGTGGAACAATACCGGACATAAAAAAATTGTTTAAAAGTTGCAGTAAGTACCCTTGTCCAATTGGTCCAAGTTTACTTAAAAAAATGTAAGGTACACCGTCTTCTCCAGGGGATGAATTACGGAGGCCTTCTAATGACAGTTTTAACTCCATAATGGTAAAAGGTTGGTCAAGGGGGTCAGTGCCCATAAGAGGAGGAGGCGGGGGAGAATATAAATCCAGAGGTACAAATGCAGGTGCCAGCCTGTCAATAAAGTCATCCAACCAAAAAGATGAGTCGCAAGATGAAACAGGATCAGGTAGATGATCCTCTAAATTTTTTGATATTTTTCCAGACAATTGAAGAGGGGGTCTTTGGAGCTAGTGAAGCGCAAAAGCTTTTCCAACCCTTTTTCTTTGTTTTGGAAAGAAGACGTTTTGTGCGGGCTGTTACTTTTTTTAAATTAATAAAATTATTTATGTTGGGAGATTTGTTATAATTTTGCTCAGCACTACTTCTTTCTTTGATTGCTGCTGTGCAATCAGAATCCCACCAAGGAGGAGATGCAATTTTTTGTCCAGCTGGTTTTCTTTTGGGAATGGCCTGATCGGCAGATTCATTAATAATAGACAGAAAGCGTGAGTATTGCTCTAAAAGGTTGGCTGATGACAGTAACGGTTCAGGTTCTAGTAGGCGGATTTCTATAAGTTCTGTGTATTTTTGCCAGTCAGCCTCAAGAATTTTATATTTTAGGAGCGGTTCAAATATTGGGGAAGGAAGTACAGAGCAAGGCTTGGAAACAATTATTGGGAAATGATCACTCCCGTAAGATTGATCTAATATCCTCCATGAGAGTAAAGATGCTAAATTTGGAGAGCAAGCAGTTAAATCAAGCACAGACCGTTGATTCTGTCCAGGATATACTCTATGAGTGGGTGAGCTATCGTTTATGATGCAAACATTAATGTCCTCAAAAAGGTCCAGAAGTAAAGGCGAGAAGGAATCTGTGTAAAAAGATCCCCATGAGGTATTATGGCAATTAAAATCACCCATAATTACCAGAGGGGGAGGTAAAGAGAAAAGGACAGTAGAAAGGTCAGGGATTAGGCTAATGTTCGGATGAGGAATGTATATTGAAATAAAATTTATGTCCATAATTTTTGCAGCTACGGCATTAAAATCATCTGTATGGGAAGGGAGGGTGATTTGTGAAAACGGGAGACTTCTCTTAATTAGGAGTGCAGAACCTGCACGGCCGTCGTCGCGGTCATCACGGAGGCAAGAAAAGCCCGGGATCCTGAATATAGATCCAGGCCTCAACCAAGTCTCCGAAATAGCAGCAACAACAATTTCATTACTGTTAATTAAATTTATAAGCTCAGGTTTTTTAGGGGTTATACTTCTACTATTCCATTGAAGGAAGTGAGCTGGGATTGTGGAAGGAGGAGCCATTGGTAAGTTTTTCTGTAAGAGTTATCATTAGTGGGGCAACGTGGTTCGGTAGCACATCGCTAAATTTGGCGATAATATTTGTGAGGAGCTTTAATAGTAGCTCCATAAGACCCTCATTGGGGGTAAATTGTCCTATTCTCTGGGCAGGGTCAGGAAAAGCCTGGCCATTAGGTACCTCAGACCGTGGGGTGCTAGTAATAAAGTGGTGGGCATGTTGGTCATAACTTACAGGGGTGGGGGATCGTGGACGTGGAGAAAGGTTAACTCGTTTACGGTAAGATGTTGATCTACCAGGAGTGGATGGAAGAGAGGTATATGTTTGGTGGGAGGGTGAGAGGACAGAGGGTTCAGAGATAGGAGCAAACATGACTTTAGCCACATCAGCATAGGGTTTTCTGACACGACCATAGCGTGCAGATGCTTCGGCATACGATATATTCTGCTCAGCAAATTTGTTGGCGTCCTGAGCAGATTTAAATTCTACAGAAACCCTATTACGTCCAATTGACTTAATACCATCTTTGGTGATATTACTTATTTTATTTTGCATAAAAATAAGGCCTACCTTGATAGGCTTCAGGCTTAAGCTTGAGTTGGCCACTGATTCTTTGGAAACATGGACTATGTATGGACCACAGTCCTCCACGTTATAACCACGCGAGTTGTTGTCCAACGAAGGGTGTTTGTACATGGTAGAAATAGACGGATTTGCATTTTCCGGGTTAGTAATAACTTTTTTTGCTGTCCTATCATGTTCTGCGATTTCAGATGGAAGTAGTGCAGCTGCGCTGGAGCGTTTACGCGAGGTTATCTCGACTTCCATAGTGGGATTACCGCCATCCCCTTCGGGCGGCTTTTCTTTTTCGTTCCCCTCCATCTCTAAGCGGCCAAAAGGCCAACTAAAAACTACTTACGTACCTTATTTCCCTTTAAGTTATATTAATAAACCAACACCAATATGTTATAAGGATGGAAATTGTTTTTAGGGATTTTATCCAAAAAATTCGAACAGACTCACTCAGTAGCCGAAAGACCAATCTCGGGTAATATTTAACAACGCAGTTCCTTTAGAATTTTCCTTCAAACTATCAAAACGTCAAATATGACGTTTTCATCTCTCGTTCTGACACTGAAAGAATCTGTCAATTAGTAAACTACTTGAACTAGAGACAAGTTAACGTTTAGCAATCTGAATTTCGTCCTTTTTTAAATTTGGAAATCAATTCCACTCGAGTTAATACCCTGTCTAAATATTAGGGAGTATTAGTTTCCTCTCTGGTAACCCCTACGGGCAGAGACAATATCCATATAAAAAATATTTCTCCCGTTCGAATGTTCTAGATAAAAGTCCTTATAGAAAAAATAGTTCTATTTCCGGATTTGCTTGAATTAAATTTAATTATTTAAAGTAATTATTATACATATTAATTTATTACGTAATTTATTATTGGAACTGTTTCGGCTATTTTTAGAATTGCATCTTTTATGTGAAACTTAAAAGCTGACAGCCACTTCGCCCCGCTACCGCTAGGCGTCGCTACGGTGGCTGTCATTTTGTCTATGGTGTTATGTCAAATACAAAACGTAAACAATCTTTATTTTCTTTCAAATCTAACGCAAAGTCTTGCTAAAACTGATTTAGAAATATGTTTTAATTGAAAATGCAAGAAAAGTGTGTCTTGTAATGTGTCAGCCAAGGCTCCATGTCTTTAATGTGAAGAAAAATGGATTTAATTCAAACAAGCTACAAGGACTAATGTTTTTTGGACATCTGATCATTCAAAAACAATGATTTCAGGTAAGCACTATTCAACCATTGCGAACCCCTTCTGTAGATTAGTAAAGGCAGACAGGGCCCTGAATTTACAACGTAACAGTACCTCCCCAACCACCAGAGATTTGACCGACCAGGGCTAATCTCGACGCTGGCCCTCCAGCGTCACACTACACTTCAAACAACCAAGCAAGCACAAACAACCAAAAGAAAACCTACCCGTGTAGCTGCACTACACAATAACTTAAAACTTTCCTGTAAATAGCTATACAATATGCTATGACAGTAAAAAAAACAACAAAACGCAGACTTGTGTACGACAATTCTTCATATATATATATATTTAAATATACAAATATCCCATATATATATAGTTTGTATATCCCAATAAATATACAAACTTCTATATGAATATAAACTAATGTACATAATAAATATAATAATATCAATTATAATATACTTGTACAAATAAGGTTGATTAAAGGGAAGATCATAATAAAGAAGAAAGTAATGTATCGCTTATAATTGCAAAGCGATTGTGTAAGCAAGCCATTATTGAGTATCGCTCATAATTTTGCGATTGTGTAAGCGAGCCATTATTGATCTGCGTTCTCTATGGTCTGGTCGTTCTGTTTTTGTCTCTGCTCGACGGCCCTGCCAGTATGGAAGTCCGTCTGTGTTTAAATTAACAGCCATATCGATTTTTTATGCGATTTACTCTCATATAAAAGGGAGACACGCTGTGAAAGCTTTCTTTTCCTGCTTGCCTACCTACCATTACTTACAACGTCGCACTGTTAAAATTCTGCGCGAAAATATAACCCGAAATCTCGGTGAGTTGTCTACAATATTTCCAACTTTAATTACTTTTGTTGAATTGCTGTGTGTTAGTTTTACAGTTATTACTAGTGTTTTGTAGTGTTTGGTAATTGCATAGATTGTTAGTGTTTAACGTACAGTTTAAATTAATATAATTCATTTAAAGTCATGTTACCTTCAAAGGGAATAATTGGTATTCCTGTCTTGTTACAATTACTGTCTAACATGTGTAAATGGTATTGGAGGACGCGAGGTTCCTGTGATCCCGTGGACGAAATACCATTCCCAGTTAATATATTCTCGTTTTTACCGTTTCAGACAACATTAACTACAATGTTGATATCTACCCGCTTTTGTTGTAGTCTCCTTGTAGAATTGTCTAACGGTTTTCCAATCATAATTTTACTTAGTAAAGAGGGCCTGGTTCAATTGTAGCTGTTCTACAACAGCCACAAAAGCCGGGACTTAGTGAACATAAGTTCATGCCTTTTTCTTGATGTATTCCAGGGTTCCTGTACCAGGCTACACCCACTGGGCCTGTGCACTGTGGCCTGCTGCTTGCTGCCTGCTGCCGCCCGCCTGCTAGAGCTCGTGCGTGGATCAGCTGCCTAGCGTATACGACTCCGCTTTCGTCCCTGCGCGCAGACTGACCCTGCCGGCTCCAGGTTCCGGGTAGCTGCAGTCTACGAGGAAGATTAGCCTAAAGCTAAGTCCCCTTTTAAGTCCTATCAAGCGGACAGAGTGAGCAATCCATGAACCACCCCCTGAGTTCTTGTAATTTCTTTTCTAAAAGGGAATAAAACTTTGTAACCAATACATTGTTGTCATTCCTAACCTGAAGCAACTAAAACACGTTTCATACTCTTACATAAATCTAAAAACTTGGTGGCTATGCAGTTAACATATTATCACAGTGTCATCAACCGCACTGTTGGCTCGCGTTAAGGCTTTTGGTACCAGTCACTGATCCGCTGGGGTGTATGGCTTAATTTTTTAACAATACTGGTTACTGAAAAGTCACCACAATAGACTCACAAAGTGAGTCTGATCCATTAAGCAATATGGAAAAGACAAACCTTAAGGAGTTCAATATGAATATTACCAAAATACTAGATTATAAATGATTGACTACTTTATATATATTAAATACACTAATTATGGTTATAATGATATTATTACATAAACATAAAAACTGGTGGCTATACAGTTAACCTATTATTACAGTGTCACCAGCCGCACTGACACCTCGCGTTAAGGCTTTTGGTACCAGTCACTAATCCGCTGGGGTGAATGGCTTATTTAACTATACAGGTTACTGAAATAGACCTACAGTTATCCCACTGGGTAAGTCTGATCCATTAAGCAATATGGAAAAGACAAAGCCCAGAGAGGCACAAAATAATAAATACATACACCAAACGTCTATATATGTTCTACAGGTTAGGTCTGATCCATTTACAAACATGGAAACGACGAAACCCAAAGAGCTATAAAATAATAAATACATGTAAGAATCGTCTACACGTCTAAGTCTACCCTTCCTAACAAACGATACCTCCTCAATACACAAACATCTAAATGCTCCTACCTATAAGCACATATTTAAAGTAATGCCCAGTAAACTTCTTACACGGCTGGGCAGCCGTAATCCAAAAAAAAAAAAACTTACAACCCAAACCAACAAATATTCACCACCACCTAAAAGTTTAGCTTACCGCCCCTAAATAAATCCAACTAAAAAAAAACCGAATTCCATCAAAGCAGCCTACACGCCCGCCAATAAATGGCCACCATCCTCAGGACTATCATCTCTTTGCCTCACCAACGGTCCGGAGACTGAGGTTTGGCTAACCGCCCAAAAAAAAATCCAACAAAAAACGTATTCCCTCAATGCAGCCTTCTCGCCCGCCAACAAATGGCCACCATCCTCAGGACTATCATCTCGTTGCCTCACCAACGGTCCGGAGATTTAAGGTTTGGCTAACCGCCCAAAAATAAAATCCAACAAAAACTTATTCCGTCAAAGCAGCCTACACGCCCGCCAATAAATGGCCACCTTCCTCAGGACTATCACCACGTTGCCTTACCAACGGTCCGGAGATTTAACCCTTCCATTAAGGTATCTAACCTATAATATAAAAAAAAAAAAAAAAGGAATTAAAACATTCCAACTTAACAAATAGAATGTCATCACGCCAAAAGTCGAAACTTTCCAATGCGAAAAAACACAACCACAAACATCAAGCTCCTCTTAAAAGAGCTTCCAGCGCCGCGGCATATACAGCCACAAACGCCCGAAGTGCAGTGACTTAAAGGCATATACAGCCCTCCTTCGTCACTTTTAAACCATCTACCAATCAAAATAAACCACATAACGAATTCCAGCACCGTGGCATATACAGCCACCAATGCCAACAACAGCAGCGACTACAGGGCATATACAGCCCTCCTTTGTCACTTTTCAACCGCTCACAACAAGCAAAACATTGTACCATGATACAATGATCGATAAATTACTAAAACTAATACAACTTAGTCCTCCCATGAAGACTTAAAGTCCTTGATGTGCCATTCACCAAGGTTTTTACCGGAACTACAGCCTTCTAATTCATACACTAGGGGGGAAAGTTTTTTCCTAACAAAACATTTTTCATATTTAGGATCTAATTTGGCCATAAAAAATTTGGAGGCGTCACTCTGTGGATATGTCTTTTTCCACACAGTGTCACCCACCTCAAATTCTAAGGGCCTCCTCCCATTGTTATAATGACGAGCACTACGGTCATGTGATTGAATAAGCGCGCCTTTCACTTTATTGAAAATTTCCCCTAAGATGCCTAACTGGTCCGCATATACACTGCGAGAAGCGCACGCTAGGGTGAGCGGTCCATCAGTATCATTGCCGAAAACCTCTCCGCAACTAACTGCCTCCCTACCATGTACTAGGGAATAAGAATTATTATTTTTTATTATTACTTTTTATTATTTATTATTATATTCTCTTTATTTAACATAATTCTTAAGTTAATTTTTTACAATATTTTATATAAAAACCTATTTACAATATAAAATATTATAAAAACTTAACCTAGGTTGCCACCGGCAGCGGGGGTAGACCCAAGCTATCGGTGGTTAGGGCTGCAGAGTGAGGAACCTCCTGACAATACGTGCCGTGTCAAGGAGTACTGCCTTTTGCATCTGACCCTTGACCCAACCTTTCAGCGAGAGCCTCTCTAGGTGTTGATCGAGGCTCTTCGCTATAAGGCCGTGTGCCGAAACGACTATCGGTACAATAATGGTTGAATCCACATCCCACATGGCGGTAACCTCGTGAGCCAAGTCAAGGTACTTACTGAGCTTGTCCTTCTCGGCTTTCACGAGGTTCTCGTCATGAGGTATGGTGATATCAACCAATATTGCTTGGCGCTGAGATCGGTCGATCACCACGATATCAGGCTTATTAGCGGCAATAGTCCTGTCCGTGATGATAGAGCGATCCCAGTAGAGCGTTGCATGACCATTTTCGAGAACTGGCGCAGGTACGTACTTATAGTACGGCACCTCTGATTCAACAAGGCCATATCGAAGAGCAAGTTGCTGGTGAATTATTCTGGCTACTTGGTTGTGTCTGTGCAAATACTCTCCGTTAGCAAGATGAGAACAACCGGAAATAATATGTCGGAGTGATTCTCCCGGACGGCGGCATGCCCGACAGATGTCGACCGTACCGTCCCTCATAATATATTTCCGGTAGTTATTCGTCTTGATAACTTCATCTTCAATAGCACAGACAAAACCTTCGGTTTCCCCAAAGAGGTCACCGAAACGTAGCCAGTTCACCGAGGCAGGCAAATCTACATCAGGCCCAGTTAGAGCCCGATAGTAGCGCCCGTGTAGCACCTTGCTCTTCCATATGTCCTTGCGATCGAGAGTGCTTAGCACCACTGGTTTGCGCCAGTTTTCTGTTGCCAAGGAGAGCGGCGTAAAGTGTCTATCAACTGCCACGACATCCAAATGCATCCCGCACTCACTGTTAAGGAAATAATCCCTGAGACTGCACACCTCACGGTTATGTAGGTCCTTGGCATTTAAAAAGCCGCGACCCCCACATCTCCGCGGGATGTACAGCCTCATAACAGATGAGCGCGGGTGTAACATTCTGGAAGTCGTGAGCATTTGACGGACTCTTCTATCCAAGGCGTCCAATTCGGTCTGAGTCCATCTTAGTATGCCAAAGGAGTATGTGAGTAGGGGCATAACCCAGCCATTAAAAGCACGCGTCTTATTGCCACCCGATAAAAGACTGTTAAGTACTTTTCTTAGGCGGCAAAAAAATCGCTCCCGTAATGACTGTTTTATGTCCCCATCCACAACACCCAAAGACTGTGACATACCAAGATATTTATATGTTTCAACTTCGGAGAGAGATCTGAAGTTTATCGTTTCGGAGAGTTGTAAATTGGTTGAATTTACTACTCTCCCACGCTGTACATGCATAACCGCACACTTATCCACACCAAACTCCATCTTGATGGCACTGCTGAAAGTCTCAGTAATTTTCAGCAGTTTCACCAAGTCTTGGCGGTTTGGTGCGAAAAGCTTGAGGTCATCCATGTACAACAAGTGCGATATAACTTCACCCCCTCTCCGCAGTTGACAGCCTAACTTTGAATTTCTCAATAAAGTACTGAGAGAATTCAAAGCTAGGCAAAACCATAAAGGACTCAGACTGTCGCCCTGGAATATGCCACGCTCTATCCTTATAAGATCCTGCGTGGCAGAAACACTATCTCGACATCCTGGTTGACTCAAGACCGTGGTCCACTGCCGCATACATGATATCAAAAAGGATTTTAAAGTTATATCAATTTTATATAACTCTAAAATCCTCACCAACCATGAATGCGGCACCGAATCATAGGCCTTCTTATAGTCAATCCAGGCTGTAGAGAGAGTCCCTCTGCCACGCCGGACCTTCTGGCATATGGTCATGTCAATGAGGAGAAGCTCCTTAGTACCACGGGACCCAACCCTACATCCATTCTGAGTCATGTCCAAAATATTGTTTGCAACAATGTGCGTATTAATTTTTGTTCTCAGAATGGATGTAAGGAGCTTGTATAAAGTAGGTAAGCACGTGATGGGTCTATAATTTTTCGGTTCCGTGGTACTACCTGATTTATGGAGCAGAAAAGTGACACCAGTAGTCAACAAACTTGGGAGTGAGCCGAGCTCTATGGCTTCTTGGAATTGCGTTGCCAGTAACTCGTGTGAACATCGAAACCATTTGATCCAGAAGTTGTGCAATCCGTCCGGTCCTGGGCATTTCCAATTTTGGGCCGTACGGATTGCACAACTTACGTCAGCTGTACTTATATTTATAGGCTGCATGGTCTCGATAGGTTCACACGCGTCACTGACAACACTCATCCATTCACCTTCCGTGTGCTCGACGGACACCGACCAAATGCTGCGCCAGAAATTAGTCATGGCATCAACATCTGGTAGCTGTCCGTCGCTCTCACGTTGATCAGCTCCTTCCCAACGTCTGTATACTTTTCTTTGGTCACTTTGAAAGAGGCGATTTTGTTGGTATCGGTCCACACGCACTCTGTAGCGACGTATACGGTTTGCCCACGCATAGACTTTTTGCTTCAGAAAGTCAATACGTTCCGTCACACAAGCCATATAGTTTTCCGGACGAACATCAGTCCCAACAAAGGCTTGTGTGACGAATCGCATGACGCGAGGTCGATTATTGCCATTTCTGAAGCAAATTAGCTTTGCAATGAGTGTCCTGAACTTATTAATACGCCCCTCGATCCTCAATTGCCAAGCAGGGGCAGTCCCGGTTCGCCGCGGTACTCGGTCAGAATCCTGGAATTTGACACGAGCAACGCGACACACCGTGATGGCCCCACAATAAAGGATCGAGTGGGTATCAATTAAACTTTCACTGGTTCCAAGATAAGGAACCAGTAAATCGTTCAAGGCACTCATTAACGCCAAATTATGTCTATTCGTGGGCAAACAAGGTATACGCGGCCTAGAGTTACGCGTGTCACGATACTGTAGAATAGCATCGTTCAAAGCGCTCCTCATTTGCTCATTCGCCTGCGTACTTACATTCGTATTTATGAAATCTTCATCGTCGGGTACCGGATCTACTCGCGCCACCAAAACCGGCGTCACGGCCGGTAATTGTGAGGCAGGGCGATCCTGCACCGAAGAAGAAGCCGCACAAATACGTTGTGACTCCAGGCGTAGCCGATCAAGTGCTGACTGATCCAGCAAGTTGTTACGCTGGATCACCCGCACTTGATCCGACAATCGTTGGGCAGACACGTCTATGGTCGGTTCAAGGGCCTGAAACAAAGACAGCATCCTAACACGATACGCAGTAAGGTTAGTTCCTCCCTCTGTTGCCCTGTAGTAGGCGCGCATGCAGTTCTCATTTATTTGTTGAGTCCATCGCATGCGGCGCACTACACCACCGGTAGCGGGGGTCGTACGCGGGGCAGATTGCCCCACTGATCCCAAGCGTGCCGGCAGCGGTGGTCGTCCACGTCGCGCAGGTCGTTGTGGCGGCGGAGACGGCGATCGCCCGCTCACGCTGCTCGACTCGTCTCTGGTAAAATCATCAGACGAGGAGCTTACGGTCGGCGGAGCGGGCGATGATGGAGGGCGTGCGTTTCGTCTTGCTCTTCGTAGTATCATACTTTCATTTTTATTTTAGTACATTATGTTTATTGTTTCAGGTCCGTGATTGTATGTTTGATCAATTTTTGTATGGCATATTGTGTTGACATACGTCACCATTCTTCAATTTTGTTATTGTTGATTTTCTCATTTTTAAATTATTGTGGTAGTTATATTTATATGTTTTTGATATATTTTTAGCTGGTTTTCTCGATAAATAAGTTTATAAACTGTTGTAATTTGTCAAAAGACTTGTTACAAAATAAAATAAAATACTTGAAATAAAAATGATGTGACAGGTGACAAGAGCTTTTTTTTTTTATATTTATTATTATTACTAAGAATGGGGTAAAACGTGTTACTTCATTAGTGGAAGTGTTTATTGCATACTGAATTTTCGAAATATTAATATCCCACGATCTACACATTTAAGCGCTAAGTTACGCTACGCGTTAAGTTTTTTCAAACCATCTGAGACATAGAAAATAATGGTTTAAATTCTGGGAAAAAAAAAAAAAAACTATGTATTAGTTAAGGATCCAATCTATTCAAAGTCTCATTCAGTTACAAAATCCAATAACATCACTCGATAAAAAATAATAATAATAATAAATAAGTGGTAGATTTAGATCAATCACACTCAACCACACTCACATCACCATCAATCGAACCAGACCCGCACCGACGCCACGTCCCCAACCCCACCCCCACCACTCCCCACCCCCGATCCCACGGGGGCAAACCAACATCGCGTCGCGTCGCGCCGGCCATATTCACTTCCGATCCAGCCTGCCTACGCGACACGACGCGACACCGGTCCACCCCCACAGGACCGAGGACAAAAAATGACGAGGGTAGCAGAAGCCAGGCTAGGGACGCAGCATCGGCACAAGTCCAACTCGATCGACAGTGATGCGAATGCAACCGAATACGACTGATCCAAATCCACCAAATAAGATATAAAATTATTTTAAAATATAATATATATACATGCATACATATATATACACACATACAATACATTCATACACACTATACACATATATAAATACGATACTGATACTTTACATTTAATTTTTGTACTCAACGAAAGACAAATAATTCGCAGATAAATTAGCAGAGAATCCTATATATAAAGTCTATAAATATAGGCAATAAAACCTATAAAACGCGCTGCTTCGCTGTTATACCCGTACCGTACCGTCGTACCATCGAGAGAGCGAGAGAGAAGCCGCGAGAGAGAAATACCTGGCCTTAAGCGACGACGCGCGACGTGGAGCGTGAGAGCCGAGCGGCAACCTTTACTGTCATACGCCTAGGCGGCCTTCCTGGGAGGCACGCCGGCCGAACGTACCTAAACTGCAGCACCCCACTGGTACAAATGGGGTAAATGACCCTTCATGCACATCTAGCTGGCACAGACCATAACCTACTCTACCTACCTAATCTACCTACCTAACCAATCTACCACCAGTTCGGATTTTGGGAGAGCCTTCGACCGAGAAGAGCTGGCAAGAAACTCAGGAGGCCTTACTTTTTTCTCCCTCTAAGTAACAATGTTACTTTACAGTGTCATAGATCTAATTAAGTAGGTACAAATTATTAAACATAATTAAGCATAATTAATTATGTGTGTCATGCAACATTTTCCGCAACGAAGAGCAAGTCGCTGTATAACAATTTGTAGGGGCTCTCAAACCATACAAACATTTTGGCCAAATAAATCCACCTAAGTACCTATAATCATAACAAGAAAGGTCAAAAATAAGACAACAGTAAGGGACTTTCTGTATAAATATTAAATGTAACCTATCTATAATGTCCATTTATCAATTTATAACTTAGATTGCCTATTTGTTTTACAGGTGCCAATGAAGATTTAATTTGCCAGGTAGCTTAGAGTATTAAACCAACGCTCTAAGTGTAGTAAGGTGTACCTATTGACTATATCCTATAAATCTTATACAGACAAGCATCTTTCATAATAGGAAAAGATATCAGTCCTTATGTTCAAACGGTAAGTTTTAATCAATAGGTCATTGGTTTTAATAAATAAATTATTACTTAACATGGCTTAAAGTTGTACTTGATTCATTATCAACATACTAGGGTAATTATATAAATTGAATTGTTTTAAAATTATTTTTGGTAAACATATAAATAATCCTATGTTTTATTTTTAAACATTATCAACCAACTCATAATTAATGGCAGTGAAATAAAGAATGTAAAATAAATAAATATTTTAACTTGTCGCGTAGAGACCACGATCATGTCATTGTGTCTGTGAAGGCGTATATTTAATAAATGATTTGACTTTTATTTTCAATTATTTTCGGTACCTACCGCTATAAATAAGTAACAATGAAGCAATCCTATATTAAGGCGATGTTGTCATCATCGTCATCCTATGAACGTCCTGAACGTTCCCACATGAACGACAGCACTAAGGCAGACTGGGCTATAACAGGCTAAGCCGTGAGCCAATACAACCGCAGTGTGCTTTACGTGCCTTCCGAAGCACGGAGGAGCTCGAGACGCTTTTTATTTGGTTACCCATCCTTTAACTCGGTAATGTGAAAGTTGCGTAACTAACTGGCAAGATCACAAACCGGGGCGGCGCGGGCGGGAACTTTTTGCATTAGTTGAACCTCTAGCATTACCTTTCAAGTAACAGTAAGAACATTGCTTCGCTAGTTTGCATATTTTAAAATTAGTTTTAAGTTAACTAGCAAAACAATTTACTTGGAATGTTTTTAATTTAATTTTATTTAGGACAATAATCAATTAGAAAAGTAATGTGATAGGTGTTGTAGTTAGATAATTAAACCCGAAAGCCTTAGCCGCTACGCCATAGAGTTACTTTAGGCGATGTACTCATATAAGATGCAAACGTTTTAATCACTACCTAGTGGGTACTAGCATCTAAGATCAAACTGTTTAAATGTTCGCGCGGTTTGTAACATTTAGTGCAGGGGGAGGAAACTTCCATACAAGCTATAATTTCGGAAGAAGGTGCTGCCATCTTTTAATTCTGTTCCTAACTTTTACTTCCATCGACACAAACCAATTACAACAACAATAGTTCAAACTTAATCTGCTAGATGGCTTTGTATCGCGTCAAGGATGCCATGTTTTAAAAATTAAGTTGGAGTTGGTTTACTTTTAAAGTTGCTATCGATTATTCCAAAACAGTTTTTTTTAATGTTTAACTTAATATTTTTAATGAGATTATATTTTTATATTAATGTATTTTTTCACGTTTCGTCTCAAGGTTATGTGTTATGTTAATAAGACTATCTTTATTATATGCTTTTGTAATTTTTATGGTAACACTGGGCGCCTTTTCTCCACTCGTCCGCTGTCAAATCAAAAATTCAAATATGGTGTTCGTTTGGTTCTAGTGCGCTCACGCAACGCATTTTGTTTTCTCCAAGTTTCTTTCATTTAATTTGTGTTGTGTATTGTGTTGAGTTGATTAATTTCCTCCACTGTCACCTTCTTGCAATATTTTGGACGCTATAGTTCTTAGTGATTGCGACATTTTGGACGCTTTTAGGATTAAGTTCTTGCGATTGTGGACGCTCTAATTAGTTAAGTTTTTGTTATTGTGGATTTAGTGTGTTGTCTTTCCTGTGTTCTACACAATGCCATCTTCGCACCGCTGTATATTTGGCTGTTTGACAACAGGTAACGCAACAGGTGTATTTACATATTTCATTACAAATTATACTAACCTATCTTTAATTTCTGTGGCTAATTCGACACTGTACTTTAATTTTACAGGTGTCACTATACATGGCTTTCCGCAACCATTAAAAAATCCCGAGCGATTTAAGATGTGGGTGAACCTAGCAGGACCTTTACTGAGTGGATTATCTGATGAAGAAATATACAAAGCAAAGAAAGTCTGTGATGTTCATTTTACTCCACAAGATAAAAACAGGAACAATCGTTTAAATGCACTGGCTGTCCCTTCATTACTGCTGCCAGGTACGTTTGCCACAAACAGAATTTTCATTGTCTGTAGGCACAGACCAAATAACCCTGGTCTGTGTCTGTAGGTCACCGTGCTCTCAAAGGCTTAATTGCACAAATGGAATGCAAATCCATGAATTTTTGCAATCAATCTTAATGGCTCACTGGATATAATGAACAGACGAAAAGCTGATTTTCCCATTTCTTCCTAGATCTTATCTGATTCAAATAAGTGTCTAAAATGAAAATGTAAATAAAATATTAATATGTAGGTACTTTCACATTATATATACAGTCGTGGTCAACTAATTATGGACAATCTCTAGTTAAGCCAAATTGTGAATTTATTTTATATTTTCCAACGAGTCTTAACAATATTCCATATCTTTTACACATAAGTATAATTAGTCATTGATGTGCCCGATTATACAAACAATAACAACTTCTTAAACATTAAACCTCTTTACAGTATAGCTGATAGATTATCAGTGTGCTATTTGTTCAAAGAATGCTGGCTGGCCATTTAATTAGGAACACTGAGATATTGCATTCTATTTTCAAAATTTGAATCTCAATACTTTTTTATTTCTTCTTTTATTGTTTTGTGGTAGTTTTGGCGGCAATCCAGATTTTTAATTTTAAGTTTTGAGAATTATTTTGAAGAAATATGGGCAAAAATAAAAGTTGCGATCCAACACTACGAACAATTATCATGAAGTTTGTCGAGCGTGGTTGGTCATACCGAGGGATAGCAGAACATTTAAATTGTTCAAAAACTATGGTATGCAATGCAGTGCAACATTTCAGGCGCAATAACACAGCTTTAAATGTGCCCAGGACAAAAAGATCGAGAAAAACAACTCCGCAAGAAGATAGAATGATAACCAGGTTAGCTAAGAAAGATCCGTTTCTAGGCTCTATTTTAATTAAACACGAAGTGTTTGGGGCAGACGAAAGAGCCGGTGTATCAGCGAGGACCGTTCGACGACGTCTGGTAGAAGCAGGGTTGTTCGGAAGAGTGGCTCGCAAAGTACCGTTGTTGAAGAAAGAACATAGAAATGCTCGTTTGGCGTTTGCACGTAAATATGGACATTGGACCTACGCCCAATGGCAACATGTATTATTCTCTGACGAGACCAAGATTAATTTAATTTCTTCAGATGGAAGGCAATACGTACGGCGTCCTGTAAAAGCGGAAATGAATCCAAGATTCACAAAAAAGCAGGTGAAACATGGCGGTGGAAACATTAAAATTTGGGGTTCATTTTCTGGACGTGGAGTGGGACCTGTGAGAAAAGTTCAGGGTAACTTAGACCAACATCAATACAAAACAATATTGGAGGAAACTATGCTTCCCTATGCTGAGGAGCATCTCCCTATTATATGGACGTTTCAGCATGATAACGACCCGAAACATACCGCCCGTTCAGTCAAGTCGTTTCTTACCAGTCAGTCAGTATCGGTGCTAGATTGGCCAGCAAATAGCCCGGACCTCAACCCAATTGAGCACCTTTGGCACGAAATCAAGAAAAAAGTTTCAACTTATCGTACCACAACTTTAGAACAACTTAATCAAGCTTTTTGTGAGGCATGGGCAAACATTCCTATCGAAACATGTCAGAAACTGATAATGTCTATGCCACATCGGTGTCAAGCGGTAATTACTAACAAAGGTTTTGCTACTGGGTACTGATTTTACACGTAATAAAATGGAGCTTTTAAAAATATTATAATACTGGAGATTATTCGTTTTGTTTAACTCTATTCATCATTATACTTTACTGTCCTTAATTAAATGTCCAGCTACATAATTATACCTTAAAATTTAATACATGTTCAACCTTTGATATTAAATACTTTTTTCTATTTAATTATTCTCTTATTTACAGCCATTTATAGTATAGTAATCGGACCAAATTATGCAAATAATAGGTGCTGAAAAATCAATAGGGTTTTATATTTATATGTACATAACCGGTTATTGCTCTTCACTATCTTGAATGTCCCTAATTAGTTGACCACGACTGTATATAGTTTATAATAACAGTGTATTTGTATGACCACATATCAGTTATATTTGTATGCTAGTCAGTTGATAAATGGTAGTAAACAGAAAGTTGTATTTTACAGGTTTCACCACTGTTGATCCTGCGTCTAATCAGATCACTGAAATACTGTCCACATCATCACAGACTGATATTGTTATGCAGACAACTTTGACTATAAAGCAACCAGGTTAGTTACATGTTTTTAAGTTGACATTAGAAATAACGATGGCGAATACCGATACCTACATGCAGATCTACATTATGTAGATAAAAAGTATTGGCATGTTGCTGTCAATATATATTATATCTTTACAATTTCTTTTTTAATGGAGCGGCCACACTACCGTGATATGCCAATAATTATTGCCATAACTTCAACAACACCTAGGTGTAACCACGATTTATGGCCATAATTTTACAATGCTAATCAATATGGCAAATGTTGGTAGGCAATAGGTCCAGCGGCGGTCTTTTTTCGCACATCAAAGAAAATTACCGCAGTAATTCAATGCGTTTGTCACACTACAGTTTGTCAGTGTGCAACATGAGCTCAACGGCGACGCACGTATCGACCGACATGGATGGATGGTCAAATGAAAAAGTGCTCGAATTATTGGAATTATTCCAATCCGATGATGTTGTGATGTTCCTACAGGGGTGACATGTTCAATGTTGAACAAACCCCTATATAAATAAATAGAAAAAAAAATTATTGCTGTAACAGCCCGGTAGGCGGTAAGGTAGTGTGGCCGCTGCATAAGAAATATTATACAGACAGCGCTGTGATAAAGTTAAAAATACTTTTTACAAACCAAACTACTAAAATAGTTATTATTAAATCTTGTGGTCTCTTAGAGATCTTATTAAATCAATAAAATGGCCAGTTTGATACTTTGTTTTATTTTATAACTTATAATTTTCAATGTCAATTTGTCTAGTGCTGTTATAAAATTGTTTTTCTAACTATGGATTATCTTTATGTAGTAAACAATAGCTAATGGATAAACATACTTTAAAACATGAATGGAACAAATGCTTATGTTATACCTTGGATCTTTTCTTCAAATTGCCATGGTAGCAGACAAATTAAGCTTTGATAGATAGATAAACACTTTATTGCACATACACAAGAAACAGTTACACATGACATCAGCTTAAAGCTAGTATGTACAAAGGTGGTCTTATCGCTGAAAGCGATCTCTCCAGACAACCTTTGGTTAGTGGAACCTTAGGAGGAGACAGAGGAAGTGCGCAAGTTTTAATAAATAGATATTTGATGTGTTAATTAATTCTGATTTAAATTTTCAGAAACGTCGACACTTGCTGTTGCTTCACACTTCAGCATTGACAATGACATGCCATCTACATCAAGGATAGATAAACTGACTATACCACATATAACACTGCCAGGTTAGTAATTTTATTTGATAATTTTTGTCAGATGACATTCAATGTCTAATTTAGTTATAGCACATTAGAGTGAGATAGTGGTTTTTTAGTTGACATCTGCTTATATAAACATACTTATATATGAATACATTAAAATTTACATGAGATGGAATAAATGCTTGTGTTCTACCCTGGATCTGTTTCTTTAAATTGCCAAGGTAGCAGATGAATCAAGCTTTGGTGTGTTAATTAATTCTGATTTAAATTTTCAGAATCGTCAACACTTGGTGTTGCTTCACACTTTAGCATTGACATGCCATCTACATCAGGGATAGATAAACTGACTATACCACATATAACACTGCCAGGTTAGTAATTTTATTTGATAATTTTTGTCAGATAACCACCTAATTTCTAGTTTATAGCACATTAGAGTGAGATAGTGGTTTTTTAGTTGACGTCTGCCTGCATAAACATACTTGAATTTTAATATATTAAAATTTACATCATCATCATCAGCCTATAAACGTCCCACTGCTGGGCATAGGCCTCGCACGTGGACAATAGCACATGGGGATATTGGGCCATAACCCATCATGATGGGCCAATGCGGGTTGGTGGGCTTAACGACTGTCATCTTACGACAACATCCGGGACCAACGGCTTAACGTGCCTTCCGAAGAACGGAGGAGCTCGAGATGTTTTTAATTTGGTCACCCATCCAGCGACCCGGCATTGCGAAAGTTGCTTAGCGGACAAGATCGCAAGCTGAACGCGCTAGCCGCTGCGCCAAAAATTACATGAGATGGAATAAATGCTTGTGTTCTACCCTGGATCTGTTTCTTCAAATTGCCAAGGTAGCAGACGAATTAAGCTTTGATGTGTTATTTGATTCTGATTTAAATTTTCAGAAACGTCGACACTTGGTATTGCTTCACACTTCAGCATTGACATGCCATCTACATCAAGGATAGATAAACTGACTATACCACATATAACACTGCCAGGTTAGTAATTTTATTGAAAAAAAATCTTTGATGGCAAGGTGGCCAAAATCTGGGCAAAGAGATTGGGGATGTCCAAGGGCGCGTTGGGTCGATGATATCGTCAGGGTTGCTGGAAACACCTGGATAAGATCAGCACAGGGCAGGAGGGACTGGCACGAAAAAAGGGAGGCCTATGCACAGCAGTGGGTGATTGTGGGCTGATATGATGATGAATTAAACATCTTAAAAAGGCGAACATTGTTTATAGTTTTTAAAGTCTACTGCGAAGAGATATAACTTTAACAAAATTATGTAATCACAATAATACCATACTTACTATTACTATGGTAACAGTACATATTGAACACATCTTTAACTGATCACTGTAAACCTTTTTACGTGATTCATAGTCTTATGGTTTCACCTATAAAAAACCAAAAACCAAAACAATAATTGTTTTTAACTAAATACTCTAACTTTCTTTTTTTTCTTATAATTTTTAGATTTGCGACGAAGCAGAGCAGGAAGAGTAGTCACCAAAACGGTACAACAACAAATAAAAAATCTAAAACGAGAAATACTCCGACTGAAGAAACGGGGAAGTCTTTTCAAAACCAGAATTGAAAATTCAAAGAAACTCGCGGAAAGTAAAGCATTTAATCTAATAATAGATAAAATGAATTTGCCAGCAAAAATCTTTACCAGAATGCAACATCGCGAAACGAGAAAAAAACCTAAGGGTCGCCGGTTTAATAAAGAAGAAAAATTTTTATCTTTATCCATATACAAAAGAAGTCCAAAAGCATACAATTTGTTGAAAAAATGTATTACATTGCCCTCGGCAATGTCATTAAAAAACTTGCTAGCAAATATAAAAATAGCGCCAGGCATCAATAACTTGATTTTTAAAAAAATCAAGGATTCCGTAGCAGGTATGAGTGCAGATGAAAAATTATGTGTACTGATATTTGATGAGATGTACATCACCCCCCAAGTTCATTATGATGCTCATAATGATAAACTTAAAGGTTTCACAACATGCGGTCGACAACAAATCGCCGATCATGTGCTTACTTTTATGGTCAGAGGAATAAAGAGAAACTATAAACAACCAGTAGCTTATTATTTCACACAAAATTTAAATAAAACTGATTTGAAAATCATAATAAAAACAATTATTAAGGAAGTACTTGGCACTGGCCTAAAAATATTAGCAACTGTATGTGACCAGAGCGCTGTGAATGTGGGGGCAATTGATGACTTACTCATGGAAGCAAAACAAACGTACCTTAGAAAAGGAAAAGATTGGAAAGAGCCTTTCATGATGTTAGAAAAAACAAAAATTATTCCTTTATATGATGTTCCACATCTTTTAAAAGGGTTACGTAATAATCTAATGACAAAAGATTTAATATTTTTCGATGAGAAAGAAAAAAAAGAAAAAGTAATCAAATGGGAATATTTCCAAGAGTTATATGACGCCGATAAGTCATTCGGAGAGCTTCGTATCTTACAAAAAATTACGGAAGAACATATCAACACCGATAAAATCAACAAGATGAAAGTTAAAACATTAGCACAAATTTTCAGTCAAAGTATTGCTATCGCAGCAGAACATATGTTTGAAGCAGGAAAAGTTGGTGTTGAAGTTAGGAATATTGCGCAGTTCACACTTTTTATTGACCGATTGTTCGATAGCTTAAATTGTAATCAATTTCACATTAGCCACGGCAAAATATATAGAGCCGGTGTAAAACAACATTCTCCCCATCATCAACTTTGGATAGATGGAATAAAATTTTTAAAAGGCATTAAGTTTTTAGAAATAAAAAAAAACCGGAGGTAAAGTTCGCACTGTAGAAAAAACTGTACCAACATTAAAGAACTTTATAAAAACTATTGAAGGAATGCAAGCTATTTGGAGAATATTATTAAAAAAACATGGTTTTGACACAATGTTATGCAGAAATTTTAATCAGGACCCGATAGAAATTTTTTTTGGAAATGTAAGAAGTTTAGGGGTGCGAAATGTAGCACCAAATTGTGTCGCCTTTGAAGGAGCATACAAATCTCTTTTATTAAGTAATTTTTCGTCATCGCACTCAATAAAGGCCAATTGCGAGGAAGACATAGCCACATTTCTGTATTCCCTAAACTTTTTATTAAAAAAATGTAATCAGAATGTTAATGAACCAAAAGAAAATGACATTCCACAACTTTTACCAGTAAGTAATAAACTCTCATATCAAGATGTTCAGATGAAAGAAGCGGGGTTCGAGGTAAGAAATTATGTCTGTGGTTGGGTCCTGAAAAAAAGCTTAACAAAAATTTGTAAATCATGCAAAACATGCAGGGAAGAACTTTTAATGAAAAGTCATGAAATAGATGAGAAATCGTTAATAACAGTAAAAGAATATGTAAGTGGAAAAAAAAGCCTTGTGTATCCCTCAAAAAAAATAAACGAATATTTTTTTGTCATACAGGAAAACACTGTTAATTCTCTAAAGAACAATGTAAGTGTCAACAACACAAAATTAAACATAAAAGTTATAAATGAATTATTACTTGATGGTTTCGATATACAGTGCGAAAAACATAACCAATGTTTTAAGAGTTATTTTGAGGAGACAGTTATTAATGTTTTAATTTATAGTTGGTGCCGATCAATAAACAGAATTTTAACAGGAAAAATAGTTTATGATGGGGATGATGATACTAAAACTGCTGCACAATTATATTATAATGAACATAGACACAATAAATCTAAAAAATAAGTTATGTTTTTTACTTGTTTATCTTTATCTTATTTTTCTAATTTGTAAGTAAGTATAGAAAAGCTTTTGGAAATTTCTTATCTAATGGTTTAGATATAATAATGATGACAGTGTTTCTATTTTAATGTGACTCTTTATTTCCGTATGCATTCGAATATGAAATTTCATGTGTATTAGTAATTATAAGACTTATTTGTAAGTACCTTCTTAATTTGTATTTGAAACTACGTACTCTATTGTTATAAGCATAACTATAAAGTTCGTAGTTCATGATTAAAATGATTATAAGGTAAAAATAAATCTCATAATTACTAATACACATGAAATTTCATATTCGAATGCATACGGAAATAAAAGAGTCAATAAAATATACAATAGTGTGCGTGTACTACCTATGTGTGTGTACCCGTATCAAGCAGTTTAGGAACAGGATTACTAGATGGCGGTAGTTACGAGGCGGCACAAATATGCCGCGAGATGGCTCTCTATTCCCGTATTATTATATTTCTCTATGATTTAGTGTTATCACTTATTTCATTACAGACGGACGTCAAGTTGTTAATATTTGAGAAATTCTTGGCAGCAAGCGTTTGCTTGTGGTCTTCAGTCTTAATTTATTTATATTATAAGCTGAAAAATGGGTTTGGTCTCATATCAATGTCATATTAAGGTAGGTAAGTCACTCGTCATCATAAAATAAATAATAATAATAATAAAAAAAAAAGCCTTTTATTTCCAAATGCTAGTGTTGACAATTGCCATTATTTTACAGATTGCAAGTTGTTAGTATTATTAGTATTTACTTAGTTTAGTTAGTATTGTTAGTTTTAGTAATTGGTAGATTTGGACCCCTCTCTGGGTGTAGGCCTCCTCCAGCTTTTTCCATTCTCCTCTGTCTTCAGCTTTTTTCATCCAGTCTTTTCCGGCCACCTGCACTATGTCGTCTGTCCATCTCTTAAAGGGTCTGCCGATTTTTCTTTTGCCAATGGGACCCTTCCATTTTGTTGTAAGTATGGTCCACCTTTTGTCTTTGTATCGGACTAAGTGTCCTGCCCATCTCCATTTTTGTTTAAGAGTTTGAGTGAGTGCATCTTGTATTTTGGTTTCGCCTCGTATGTCTTTGCTTCTAATTTTTTGTTTCCTTTTTATTTTTACTCGTCATCATAAGTACTTATTTACAAACGTGCTTGCCTGAGGGCCTAGTCAAATTAAACGCTCCGAAATCATCGCTACGATAAACCGAATGTATGGGATAGACGTAAGCAAAAGTTACCTACGACGTAAAATTTACGCTAAAATAGACCTAATTGACAGTTTGACAAGCCAAGAATCGCTAATCTAGCGATCACTCAAACATTGAAGATAAAAATTCACACAAAATGGCGATTGTTTGATCAGCTGATGAAGGAAGAGTTGTGTTGTGTTGAAAGTTTTGTTAAAAATGCTCTTTTTAGGGCTATTGTGGACTGCAATAATCAAGTGCTCAGGCGCTAAGGAAGAAATGTTTCCCTACGTTGCTTGGAGCAAATTAATGAAATCCCGAGTTTGTTGTACTTGTGAATAGTTCTCGGAGTTCTCGTTTACGAACTTTCAAATATCTAACTAAGGTCTGCCGGGAATTGCGTGCTGATATAGTTGTTGCGATATGAGTGACCAAATAAATGTGTGTCATGCAACATTTTCCGCAACGAAGAGCAAGTCACTGCATAACAATTTGTAGGGGCTCTCAAACTATACAAACATTTTGGCCAAATAAATCCACCTAAGTACCTTTAATCATGACAAGTAAGGTCAAGAATAAGACAACAGTAAGGGACTTTCTGTATAAATATTAAATGTAACCTATCCATAATGTCCATTTATCAATTTATAACTTAGATTGCCTATTTGTTTTACAGGTTCCAATGAAGATTTAATTTGCCAGGTAGCTTAGAGTATTAAACCAACGAACCAACCAACAAATAATTGAAAATAAAAGTCAAATCATTTATTAAATATACGCCTTCACAGACACAATGACATGATCGTGGTCTCTACGCGACAAGTTAAAATATTTATTTATTTTACATTCTTTATTTCACTGCCATTAATTATGAGTTGGTTGATAATGTTTAAAAATAAAACATAGGATTATTTATATGTTTACCAAAAATAATTTTAAAACAATTAATTTTATATAATTACCCTAGTATGTTGATAATGAATTAAGTACAACTTTAAGCCATGTTTAATGCAGTTTCATTGTTGGATACGACATGTGGTACACATCCCTTCTTTATTGTGAGCCTGAAGCAGCATTAAATATTGGTGTTATTATGATTAACCATGCTTTTTGAAGGTATCCAGAATCTCCTAAGAAATTAGAACAATATACTTACTTATAGAAAATTGTCATAGATAAAAAGTTAGTAGGTAAGTAGTATATATTTACCAAAAATAATTTAAAAACCATTAATTTTATTTATTTATTTATTTTATATTCACAGGTGAATCGACAGTTCTATAAAAAGTATAACACTGAAAATGTGAAACAGCAAACCATTTACAGATTCACACCAACAAAAATGTGATAGTAACATTACAAAGTCAAGCAACAATTACAGTCGATTACTTCACAATCGCCAAATTGATAATAAGTAAACTATTACAGAGTATGCTAGATATGGAACTTAATTTGTATTATATGTATAACAAGCCACCTTATGTTAAGCCACTTATTTAAAGAAAAAACAATATTATAACAAACACAATAGAACCCACCAGATTTAATAATCGGATAGTAATAATGCAAGTTTATACATATAATTACCTTTGTATGTTGATAATGAATCAAGTACAACTTCAATAGCTTAATGTTATGACTAGTAGAAATTGATATAAGTAGGTACTTAAACATTTTCTATAGGTACCTACTGCAAGTAAAAACATGAATGTTGTTTTTCTTAATATATTCTTATTTCCTTACCTAACTCTCTCAAAGTCAGAGTTTATTAAATATGAGGCTTTACTTTCTCTTATTGACATTAAAACTATATGTAACTATAAAAATAAATGCCAATTGTGTGTATAAGAAGGTACTGTTTTTTTAGTACCTACCTAAGTAAATCTTTTTAATAAAGTACAATAAACTTAGAACTAAAGTAACTTTATACTTAATTTTTCCCCATCATATAAACCAAATCACTATTTTATGGGTTAAATATATTTATGGCACACTGTTCCTTTTCTTAAAATAAATATGTTGTCAACGAAGGTACTGTTTTTTGTACATAAGTAAATCTTTTTAAATAAAGCACAATAAACTTAGAACTAAATTAACTTTATACTTAATTTTTCCCCATCATATAAACCAAATTACTATTTTATGGATTAAATATATTTATGGCACAGACTGCTCCTTTTTGTAGAATTAAAACGTTGTCAACATTAGAGCTCCACAAAAAAAATCATGTAGGTAAATAACTAAATTCAACGATGCCAAAGCTATGTTCAATGCAGTTACATTGTTGGATATGACATGTGGTACACACCCCTCCTTTCTTGTGAGCCTGATGCAGCATTAAATATTGTTGTTATTATCATTAACCATGCTTTTTGAAGGTATCCAGAATCTCCTAAGAAATTAGAACAATATACTTACTTATAGAAAATTGTCATACTTAGATAAAAAGTTAGTAGGTAAGTACTTTATGTATTATACAAAATTGCTTGATATTGTTTTTACCAAATAACCATGTTTGTTCACCATTCTGAGGAAGTCCATCGTCCAAATTATGAGGTAACATTTAAGATTTTTGAATCGTCGACTCAAATCTGCAAAACCACATAAAATAGTTTTATCTTTATGTCAATACTCTTTTTTCTAGCAATTTTAACAAAACTGACATTTCTTAGTAAATTCCAATATAATAATAGGCATAATACTTACCTTTATTACGTAAGTAATAATTTATTTATTAAAACTTACCGTTTGAACATAAGGACTGATATCTTTTCCTATTATGAAAGATGCTTGTCTGTATATGATTTATAGGGTATAGTCAATAGGTACACCTTACTACACTTAGAGCGTTGGTTTAATACTCTAAGGTACCTGGCAAATTAAATTTTCATTGGAACCTGTAAAACAAATAGGCAATCTAAGTTATAAATTGATAAATGGACATTATGGATAGGTTACATTTAATATTTATACAGAAAGTCCCTTACTGTTGTCTTATTCTTGACCTTACTTGTCATGATTAAAGGTACTTAGGTGGATTTATTTGGCCAAAATGTTTGTATAGTTTGAGAGCCCCTACAAATTGTTATGCAGCGACTTGCTCTTCGTTGCGGAAAATGTTGCATGACACACATTTATTTGGTCACTCATATCGCAACAACTATATCAGCACGCAATTCCCGGCAGACCTTAGTTAGATATTTGAAAGTTCGTAAACGAGAACTCCGAGAACTATTCACAAGTACAACAAACTCGGGATTTTGTTAATTTGCTCCAAGCAACGTAGGGAAACATTTCTTCCTTAGCGCCTGAGCACTTGATTATTGCAGTCCACAATAGCCCTAAAAAGAGCATTTTAAACAAAACTTTCAACACAACACAACTCTTCCTTCATCAGCTGATCAAACAATCGCCATTTTGTGTGAATTTTTATCTTCAATGTTTGAGTGATCGCTAGATTAGCGATTCTTGGCTTGTCAAACTGTCAATTAGGTCTATTTTAGCGTAAATTTTACGTCGTAGGTAACTTTTGCTTACGTCAATCCCATACATTCGGTTTATCGTAGCGATGATTTCGGAGCGTTTAATTTGTTTGCCAATTGACTAGGCCCTCTGATCATCAAGATCAAATTAGCTGTAATCATTTATTTTAATACTTAAATATAATTATAATTAAAAGTATATTTTTTAAAAATCCTACCCGACGGCTCAATTCCGTAATTTCCGTGGTTTTCAAGGGTAAACCCTTGAAAACCACGTTTGGGACGCGGTCACGAACCGCTAAAATGAAAACCGCAGTTGCGGCACAAAATCCTTCAAGTGTAGGAAGTCAAAACTCTACCGCACCGGCTGCGGTAGAGTTACGCCCAACAAATTGCGATGTTAGAGCGTGCGGCCTCAGAGCGCGAGCGGGAACTGCACCCTTCTGACATGCAAATCAGGTGCTCTTTTAAAATTTACAACCTTAATTTTTCTTAATACAAAAACAATTAAGAGTGAGTTCCACCCATGACACTGAACAACTTTCCCCAAGAAACCTATGTGCAAAAATGACAAAAAAATGTCGATCTCCCATACTATTGTCGTTTGTCGTCAGCTGATCGGAAATTTTTGTATGGGAGGTCGACATTTTTTTCTCATTTTTGCACATAGGTTTCTTGGGGAAAGTTGTTCAGTTTTATGGGTGGAGCTCGCCCTTAATTGTTTTTGTATTAAGAAAAATTGTGGTTGTACATACTATAAGTAAGTAAGTAAATCATTTATTTGGTTACATCATTCAAAAAATACAGACAGGAAATGAAAAACAAATATTATAGTAATAATAAAAAAAGGAATAATTAAACAATATAGGTTGGCCGAAAAGGCTAACTAGCTCAGCTATTGTTGCAGCTAGACGCTATACAACGCTGATTTTTAGCTGGGCCTTGAGTAGGGGTGACGTCATCACAAATAAAAAATTATTTTTCAAATTAGAAAGTAAAAAAAATATGCTAAAACAATAACATTTATACAAAACCTTCTTACAAAATAAAAAATGTTTTCTTTTTTTTACGTGTGCAACTTCGAAATTCAAGACAATCTCTACGCTGCGCTTCGCGATTGTTTTAAATTTTAACCTATCACGTGACCTACGGAGTAGGGCCATGTAATTGTACTGCCATGTCAGGTCGACTGATCATCATCATATTAACTAACCAGGGAATATTAATCCTGCATTACACGGACTAATGTAAACTTTCTTATTAAAATGATCAGATGGTTATTAACCTCGATTCGTTTGTAGATTTACCGACCTGTGGGTGTTTGAGTGCTAAGAAACAAATAAGGCACTGTTGGATTTACTATTTCGTTAACACACTTATTACCTATTAAAGTGAAACAACTTATTTGGCATAAACAAATTTGGCCGGCCCGAATGCGCCTACGCAGCGCTCGGTCGGTTCGTGTGGGTAGTTCCTTATTTTGTGGACTGAAAGCGGTGAGGTCATTTGGTGGTGTCGTGTGCTATGGGTCTTCGAATCACACAATACAAATAGTAATAGAAATTGTATATTAGATAGATAGATAGACACCACTTTAATTGCAACACCACAAAGAAAACAATAATTAGCAATTAAAAAAAACTATTACAATTTATCGGTCTTATCGCTCTAAGCGATCTCTTCCAGACAACCAGTTATTAAATTGTCTTTCTAAATATTGACATGAAAACAAAGAACATTTAATATACCTACTACAGATAGTGCAATTAATACTTTAATAATAACCCACCAACCCGCATTGGGCCTGCGGGGTTGGTTATGGCCCAATATGTCCACGTGGGAGGCCTGTGCCCAGCAGTGGGACGTTGATAGGCTGATGATGATGATGATGATGAATTAATACTTAACCCTGTCAAATAAAAATAACTACTTAATTATAAAATAAGACAAGAAAATGGCTCAGCCTAAGTTGGTTGAGGCCAGGACGCTATTTTTCAGCCACTCCCTATACTCTGATTAGATATATGTCAGTAGAGCTGTATGGCAAGAGGACATACTTATTTTTACTTGAAGCAGTGTTCCAATCTTACAAGTCGAATGAACGCCTGTGGAACAGCCGCGTAGCGGTGAAAGAATTACCACCCCCTCTCTTCCCTTGGGTGTCGTAAAAGCGACTAACGGACTAAAGACTGCGCTTACATCCAACAGCATAGAGCGGCGATGGGCTCACCACCTGTCACACGCTAAGCACATGTGCAGTCGCTGAAAAGTGAACTATGTAGAGGACTGTTTTTGCGGTCCTCATAGCCTAGTCTCTGACTAACCCTACCGGGATAATAGTCGTGATCATATGTATGTATGTAAAACATAGATGTGGGCTATTTGTTTAGCTCGACTAGATTCGCGTGTCTTAGTTGATTTTCCTTGGATGTTTCAATTTTCTTCCTATAAAAGTATTTTCCTATTTACCTGTTTATTTAAATTAAACTGTCCTGTCCCAAATAAACTTATTGTAATTATTATTTAGTTGAAACCGTTGCATTATGTCACTTTTAATTTCAAATATCATGCTATAGTAGTAGGCCAAAGTTATGTTATAGTCCAATAGTCGCGACGATGATAAAGAAAAAAAATACTTCCTGTAACCTTTGAAAATAGGAGACAAATATGAAGTGCCCACCTGAATACCTTGACAGGTGACAGTCACCCCCATTGTGAAGTGTCATTGCCCTCATAAAGCAGTCGTTTAAGCGATACGAAGAATTCAGTGGAAAAAAAGTAAGTGGCTGCTGGCGGCGAGTGTTGGGTAACCCTGTCCTTGGCGCGTTGGACGTGATGGCTTCGAATGGAGTCGCCACCGTTACCGGGGAAGAATAGTTGTTTTTTTAAGTTTTTGCTGTTGAGGTCCAATGAATAAACTTTTGGCGTTTTAGATTGAGAGCCTCGAATGAAGTCGCGAGAGCGTGCCGCGCCACATCGCCAGGGGAAGAATAGTTTTCTTTTTAGTTTTTACTATTGAACTCTTTATACTGTGCTATTGAGGTCCAAGGGGTAAACTGGCGCGTGTGACAGGTGACTTGCAAAGTGTCATTGAATGAATGAAATGAATTAAAGTGTCATTGCCTTCATAATGAAGTTAGCAGTCGTTTTTTAAACGATACGAGGAATTCACTTGGTCACTGTGAACTCTACTTTCTAATTAGGAACGATTTGATTGGTTAGTGGAACGTGGCTAGGCCGGCGGATAAGTATGATGTGACGTCACTGCATTCTTAACGCGAACAAACTATAAGTTTTTGCTGTTGAGGTCTAATGAATAAACTTTTGGCGTGTTAGATGTACGGTCGGGGTCACCGTCGCTTTACCACTTTGCAGCGATTTTCGTATGAAACGCACTGACCGCCCGGGTGCGTGCCCGTACCAAATAGACGACGCGGTGTGCAAGGGATTTTGACCTTTAGACTTTAGACCTTTAGTAAAGCGACTGAGTCCGCCATTGTACGTTCGAGGCACTTTTCTGGTATATTCGCTTGTGTTTCATTCTGAACGCGCGTACGTACAGTATAGTCGCGTAGCCGGAAAAAAATTACTTACGATACTTCTAAAACTTTTCGTTTTTGCTGAGTGGATAGAGTATGTGGATTGTGAGCTACTATTAAAAAGTTAGAAGTTTTATGACTGTGCTTTAGGTATGGTTTAGGTATTTCATAATATTTCGTGTAACGTAATGTACATAATATTAAAGTTTGATATGTTGAGTGTTTCATAACCCCTGACGTGATGCTAGGCACGACGTGCCTACAAATGTTATCGCTTATTTGATGATAGGCACGTAGTGCCTCCGTATTTCAAGTCTGTTTTATACTTCGGTTTCAGTTTTTAGTGTCTGCGGCTTGTATCGGTTGGCTGCACGAGCTGTCTAGTGTGAATAAACGTCAATAAAAACAGACTTACTTCGAAAAGATCTATTTTTAAAAAATAAAAATAAAAAAATAAAAAATAACTCGATGCGGAAATTGTTGTTTTTCTTTACATTTTTCTATGAAAAGTTGTAAACATTTTTATATATTATTATTACTATGTAGTAAGAGGTTACATATAAAGAAGAAAAAGATACCCTTATCGCGTTTAATTTTTAAATATAATAAAAAATATAAAAAAAAAATATGAATAAAAAAAAAATATATAATTAAATATTTGTTTAATATTTTTTAATGAAACCGCCATAATATTGAAGATAATTTTTCTAGGAATCCAACGATATACAATATGTGTGGTGTTTAAAAAAGGAAGGCCACAAAAACCACTTAACACTACTCAAGTACCTGTATCAAATTACGCCGCGTCATACCCAAATCAAAGAAGGACTTGCGCGCGCGCTGACGTCATCACGTTAAGAACTATCATAACTTTGTGTTGTAAAAAATTTAGAAACATAATATATGTGGAACTATGAAAATCACAAAATCACTCTTTTTGTCTTTGAATAAAATTTTAAAATTTATGAAATAATCTTTAAGACTTTCAGTGGTTAGTGGAGTGGTATACATGTTGAACAAAGTTTAGAAAGTTAAGTGGTGTGCTTCTTTGATCATTTCATTTTTCTTTCGTAACACACGCAATAATAAATTAAAATTGACAGAATCGCTCATACATGGCCTTTGTAATACTATTTTATACCACACAAAAAATTAGAAACATACATACAGTGCATTTTGTTTAAATCACGAATAAAATATTTCGCTAACGTACGACGTTTCTTTATGCGGACGCGGGCGGCTGCGGGCTGTTATATCCTGGGATAGTTACCTAAAGTGCTGAGATGACAGTTTTATGCTGACTTGGCAACTCATGAAACTACGCGTCCCGGCAGACTGACTCTGCGAGCCAGTCTACCCTGAGTCCGCGAACGGAGTGGTTGCTCCGCGTCTTAATTAAATAAATCACTGTCTTTATTCCAAATAAATATAATCATTTCAATTCACTTACAGCTATTAAATAATTTGTTTTTAAAAAGGCATTTTAAACTCAAAGTGTTTCACAATTCACTTTAGACAGTTTTGGATTTAAAGTATTTCACTTTAGAGGCGTTCCGAGGATCACTTAATTACACTTTTAAAATCCCTTTACGCTGCCACCAATGTTATAAAGCGGAATTGAAATGCCTTTTTAAAAACAAATTATTTAATAGCTGTAAGTGAACGCGTAGTTTCATGAGTTGCCAAGTCAGCATAAAACTGTCATCTCAGCACTTTAGGTAACTATCCCAGGATATAACAGCCCGCAGCCGCCCGCGTCCGCATAAAGAAACGTCGTACGTTAGCGAAATATTTTATTCGTGATTTAAACAAAATGCACTGTATGTATGTTTCTAATTTTTTGTGTGGTATAAAATAGTATTACAAAGGCCATGTATGAGCGATTCTGTCAATTTTAATTTATTATTGCGTGTGTTACGAAAGAAAAATGAAATGATCAAAGAAGCACACCACTTAACTTTCTAAACTTTGTTCAACATGTATACTATGTATATTTCATAAATTTTAAAATTTTATTCAAAGACAAAAAGAGTGATTTTGTGATTTTCATAGTTCCACATATATTATGTTTCTAAATTTTTTACAACACAAAGTTATGATAGTTCTTATTATGAAACACTCAACATATCAAACTTTAATATTATGTACATTACGTTACACGAAATATTATGAAATACCTAAACCATACCTAAAGCACAGTCATAAAACTTCTAACTTTTTAATAGTAGCTCACAATCCACATACTCTATCCACTCAGCAAAAACGAAAAGTTTTAGAATTATCGTAAGTAATTTTTTTCCGGCTACGCGACTATACTGTACGTACGCGCGTTCAGAATGAAACACAAGCGAATATACCAGAAAAGTGCCTCGAACGTACAATGGCGGACTCAGTCGCTTTACTAAAGGTCTAAAGTCTAAAGGTCAAAATCCCTTGCACACCGCGTCGTCTATTTGGTACGGGCACGCACCCGGGCGGTCGGTGCGTTTCATACGAAAATCGCTGCAAAGTGGTAAAGCGACGGTGACCCCGACCGTACATCTAACACGCCAAAAGTTTATTCATTAGACCTCAACAGCAAAAACTTATAGTTTGTTCGCGTTAAGAATGCAGTGACGTCACATCATACTTATCCGCCGGCCTAGCCACGTTCCACTAACCAATCAAATCGTTCCTAATTAGAAAGTAGAGTTCACAGTGACCAAGTGAATTCCTCGTATCGTTTAAAAAACGACTGCTAACTTCATTATGAAGGCAATGACACTTTAATTCATTTCATTCATTCAATGACACTTTGCAAGTCACCTGTCACACGCGCCAGTTTACCCCTTGGACCTCAATAGCACAGTATAAAGAGTTCAATAGTAAAAACTAAAAAGAAAACTATTCTTCCCCTGGCGATGTGGCGCGGCACGCTCTCGCGACTTCATTCGAGGCTCTCAATCTAAAACGCCAAAAGTTTATTCATTGGACCTCAACAGCAAAAACTTAAAAAAACAACTATTCTTCCCCGGTAACGGTGGCGACTCCATTCGAAGCCATCACGTCCAACGCGCCAAGGACAAGGTTACCCAACACTCGCCGCCAGCAGCCACTTACTTTCCACTGAATTCTTCGTATCGCTTAAACGACTGCTTTATGAGGGCAATGACACTTCACAATGGGGGTGACTGTCACCTGTCAAGGTATTCAGGTGGGCACTTCATATTTGTCTCCTATTTTCAAAGGTTACAGGAAGTATTTTTTTTCTTTATCATCGTCGCGACTATTGGACTATAACATAACTTTGGCCTACTACTATAGCATGACGGTAGATGGTATTTGAAATTAAAAGTGACATAATGCAACGGTTTCAACCAAATAATAATTACAATAAGTTTATTTGGGACAGGACAGTTTAATTTAAATAAACAGGTAAATAGGAAAATACTTTTATAGGAAGAAAATTGAAACATCCAAGGAAAATCAACTAAGACACGCGAATCTAGTCGAGCTAAACAAATAGCCCACATCTATGTTTTACATACATACATATGATCACGACTATTATCCCGGTAGGGTTAGTCAGAGACTAGGCTATGAGGACCGCAAAAACAGTCCTCTACATAGTTCACTTTTCAGCGACTGCACATGTGCTTAGCGTGTGACAGGTGGTGAGCCCATCGCCGCTCTATGCTGTTGGATGTAAGCGCAGTCTTTAGTCCGTTAGTCGCTTTTACGACACCCAAGGGAAGAGAGGGGGTGGTAATTCTTTCACCGCTACGCGGCTGTTCCACAGGCGTTCATTCGACTTGTAAGATTGGAACACTGCTTCAAGTAAAAATAAGTATGTCCTCTTGCCATACAGCTCTACTGACATATATCTAATCAGAGTATAGGGAGTGGCTGAAAAATAGCATCCTGGCCTCAACCAACTTAGGCTGAGCCATTTTCTTGTCTTATTTTATAATTAAGTAGTTATTTTTATTTGACAGGGTTAAGTATTAATTCATCATCATCATCATCATCAGCCTATCAACGTCCCACTGCTGGGCACAGGCCTCCCACGTGGACATATTGGGCCATAACCAACCCCGCAGGCCCAATGCGGGTTGGTGGGTTATTATTAAAGTATTAATTGCACTATCTGTAGTAGGTATATTAAATGTTCTTTGTTTTCATGTCAATATTTAGAAAGACAATTTAATAACTGGTTGTCTGGAAGAGATCGCTTAGAGCGATAAGACCGATAAATTGTAATAGTTTTTTTTAATTGCTAATTATTGTTTTCTTTGTGGTGTTGCAATTAAAGTGGTGTCTATCTATCTATCTAATATACAATTTCTATTACTATTTGTATTGTGTGATTCGAAGACCCATAGCACACGACACCACCAAATGACCTCACCGCTTTCAGTCCACAAAATAAGGAACTACCCACACGAACCGACCGAGCGCTGCGTAGGCGCATTCGGGCCGGCCAAATTTGTTTATGCCAAATAAGTTGTTTCACTTTAATAGGTAATAAGTGTGTTAACGAAATAGTAAATCCAACAGTGCCTTATTAGTTTCTTAGCACTCAAACACCCACAGGTCGGTAAATCTACAAACGAATCGAGGTTAATAACCATCTGATCCTTTTAATAAGAAAGTTTACATTAGTCCGTGTAATGCAGGATTAATATTCCCTGGTTAGTTAATATGATGATGATCAGTCGACCTGACATGGCAGTACAATTACATGGCCCTACTCCGTAGGTCACGTGATAGGTTAAAATTTAAAACAATCGCGAAGCGCAGCGTAGAGATTGTCTTGAATTTCGAAGTTGCACACGTAAAAAAAAGAAAACATTTTTTATTTTGTAAGAAGGTTTTGTATAAATGTTATTGTTTTAGCATATTTTTTTTACTTTCTAATTTGAAAAATAATTTTTTATTTGTGATGACGTCACCCCTACTCAAGGCCCAGCTAAAAATCAGCGTTGTATAGCGTCTAGCTGCAACAATAGCTGAGCTAGTTAGCCTTTTCGGCCAACCTATATTGTTTAATTATTCCTTTTTTTATTATTACTATAATATTTGTTTTTCATTTCCTGTCTGTATTTTTTGAATGATGTAACCAAATAAATGATTTACTTACTTACTTATAGTATGTACAACCACAATTTTTCTTAATACAAAAACAATTAAGGGCGAGCTCCACCCATAAAACTGAACAACTTTCCCCAAGAAACCTATGTGCAAAAATGAGAAAAAAATGTCGAACTCCCATACAAAAATTTCCGATCAGCTGACGACAAACGACAATAGTATGGGAGATCGACATTTTTTTGTCATTTTTGCACATAGGTTTCTTGGGGAAAGTTGTTCAGTGTCATGGGTGGAACTCACTCTTAATTGTTTTTGTATTAAGAAAAATTAAGGTTGTAAATTTTAAAAGAGCACCTGACTTGCATGTCAGAAGGGTGCAGTTCCCGCTCGCGCTCTGAGGCCGCGCGCTCTAACATCGCAATTTGTTGGGCGTAGTACGCTTCAATCATTAAAGTACGGCTTCTTAGCGTACTTTTGGTTCCTGAAAAAGAACTATCACCGCCGCCACTGGGCACCCCAGCGGTTTGTTTGACCGCAGCCGGTGCGGTAGAGTTTTGACTTCCTACACTTGAAGGATTTTGTGCCGCAACTGCGGTTTTCATTTTAGCGGTTCGTGACCGCGTCCCAAACGTGGTTTTCAAGGGTTTACCCTTGAAAACCACGAAAATTACGGAATTGAGCCGTCGGGTAGGATTTTTAAAAAATATAATCGAAATTTTTAAATAAAAGAATCGCTCATACATGGCCTTTGTAATACTATTTTATACCACACAAAAAATTAGAAACATACATACAGTGCATTTTGTTTAAATCACGAATAAAATATTTCGCTAACGTACGACGTTTCTTTATGCGGACGCGGGCGGCTGCGGGCTGTTATATCCTGGGATAATTACCTAAAGTGCTGAGATGACAGTTTTATGCTGACTTGGCAACTCATGAAACGACGCGTCCCGGCAGACTGACTCTGCGAGCCAGTCTACCCTGAGTCCGCGAACGGAGTGGTTGCTCCGCGTCTTAATTAAATAAATCACTGTCTTTATTCCAAATAAATATAATCATTTCAATTCACTTACAGCTATTAAATAATTTGTTTTTAAAAAGGCATTTCAATTCCGCTTTATAACATTGGTGGCAGCGTAAAGGGATTTTAAAAGTGTATTAAGTGATCCTCGGAACGCCTCTAAAGTGAAATACTTTAAATCCAAAACTGTCTAAAGTGAATTGTGAAACACTTTGAGTTTAAAATGCCTTTTTAAAAACAAATTATTTAATAGCTGTAAGTGAATTGAAATGATTATATTTATTTGGAATAAAGACAGTGATTTATTTAATTAAGACGCGGAGCAACCACTCCGTTCGCGGACTCAGGGTAGACTGGCTCGCAGAGTCAGTCTGCCGGGACGCGTAGTTTCATGAGTTGCCAAGTCAGCATAAAACTGTCATCTCAGCACTTTAGGTAACTATCCCAGGATATAACAGGGCGCGGCGCGGCGCGGCGGTGGCGGCGGGCAGGCGCGGAGGTGGGGGCATACCTACCTACACTCTATATGACTGATAATCCACTCGTCACGTCAGACGAGTGGATACATGGCGAACATAATACAAGAAGACGTAATGCAGAAAAGTAAACTAAGTACCTTAACCTACTTACTTTACATCTTAGCTGACATCAATAAAAACATTATTAAATGACAAGTTTTGAGTAGTTAGTAGGTATTTACAGATCGCGCAATTCTTCTTTCAGATAAGATTATTCTACAATCATCCGAATTGGATGAATGGGATGAAAACGTAAACACGGAATAATAAATTAAAATTTACAGAATCGCTCATCATGGCCTTTGTAATGCTATTTTATACCACACAAAAAATAGAAACATACATATAGTGCATTTTTTTTTAAACACGAATTAAATATTTCACTAAATACGCGATTGGGCATGCAGGACGTGGGCAGGTGGATTTGGGCATCAACTCGTCACTGGTCACACCGCCAAAAGCAGTATTATTTGTTTCAACCCCTCACAAGTTGATTTATTTCTATTAGGAATCATTGTAATTTTTGTAGCTGCTACTTACTACTTACTTACTTACTTACTGCTCTTTAATGATTTCTTGCAGTAAGCCGACGATATTATATTTTTTTTTTAATAGAGGGAGGCAAACGAGCAGGCGGGTCACCTGATGGAGAGTAATCACCGGAGAGTAATCAAAACCAGAGGAATCGCAGACGCGTTGCCGGCCTTTAAGGGAGGAATAGGTTTAAGGAAGGAATAGGAAGAGGGGGGGTGGGGGAGGAGCCTCCAGAACCCTCACTGGTCGGACGAAACACAACAGCACCAAGTGCTATTATTTCACGCCGAATATTAGTGAGAGGGTGGTATTACGCCGGGCGAGCCGGCCCAATGCGTGCTGCAACGTAGCGTGGCTCTACCACTCAGTCAGTGTCACTCATTTAGCACCACCCAAGGGTCACGTGTAAGGTCTCAAGGGTAAACCTACGGACGCGAGTAACTTTAACCCCCAAAACCCCCTTATTTGCCCCTGCCCCTTATCTGTGCATAGTACCATAGAATATTTACATAATAGTACAAGTACAGAAGATTCACTCCGCAAAGTCATTTAAATAAATAGCGACTCTTGCTAATACACAATAAAATGCAATTCAGGTCGCACACCGCTCCCTTATCTACAGTTAAATTTACCTAGAAGTTGCCTCTCTTTCTATCGCGTACTCTTATCTCTTCTAATGACTTTTGGGTTGTCTTCTTTTAAATAATAATTAATCTGAATACTTACTTAATTTATTACAAGTTATGGTATTTATAATGTGTACTTAAATGTAAACAAATTACCATTTCAAATAATCCTAGGCTAGGTATGTCAGTACAGTCAACGCCACATCAGACTGTAATGGCGTTGGGACGGAGACCCGAAATGAAACAATGCCTTGCGTTGAATCAATCTCCTTTATCCTCTAGTGTATCATCTTAAATACTAATTAACATCACATCTATACGTGACTAGAGGAAGGACGCCTTGTCAATCAGGAAGACCTTAATTATCACGTACTATTGAGTACGTGCTGATAGTGTAATTCACTATATCACACCTCCCCTGAAAAGGCTAGGCATCCCTTCCCTGAAAAGTAAACTCTTATTTTCTAAATATCTTAGTCCTATTCTTATGAACTATATATTCTTTATTATTCTTTAATATTTTTACATTAGTACCTAGCTCTTCTAAAACTTCAAATGGACCTAAATACAAGTCATTCAATTTATTATAATTTTCATTCTTATACAAGAGTAGATCACCTTTTTTGTAGTGTACTTCCTTACAATCTAAATCATAATTAGTTTTTCTACTTTGTTTTGATATTAATAAGTTGTTCCTGGCATCATTATGAGCTTTTTGCAATCTAAATTTTAACTCCGATGGATAATTGTCGTATACATATAAGGGATCAACTTTACTAACTAAATTACTAGGTACGTTACATGTTTTCCCAAAAACTAGTTCATAAGGGGAGTATTTGGTACTAGTATTTACAGAATTATTATAAGCAAAGCACCAATATGGTATCCAGGTACTCCAATTTGCCGACTGATTCTGTGTTTGTATTCTCAAGTAACATCCGAGATGTTTGTGCCAGTTTTCTAGCGAACCTATACTCTCATGATGATAGGGTGTTGAATTTAACTTATCAATATTTAGCAATTTACATACTGTTTCTAACGTGGAATTAATAAATTCCGTTCCACAGTCAGTCGCAATAACCCTGGGAGTACCATATCGTAAAATAAAATTTTCAGTAAAAACCCTAGCAACAGTTTCAGCTGACTTTTCAAGTATTGGGTAAGCTTCTACAAACTTTGTCAATTCGCATTGTATTGTTAATATGTATTTATTACCCAAATTATCGACCTCCAACGGCCCCACAATATCTAAATATAATTTTTCAAAAGAAGTAGATGCTGTAGTGGTTATTACCATTTTCTCTTTATTATTTTTATTACAAAATTTCTGCTTTTGGCAATCTTTACAGCGAGTCACATATTCAGTTATGTCTTTTTGCATATTACTCCAAAAATATTTTTTTCGAATATTCTTAGTCATTTTATTTATGCCTACATGACCACTTGTCGGCAATAAATGATAATCATTTAGTATAACACGTATCAAGTCTTTATTTGTAACATGTTCAACTTGGTTATTAATAATACATAACCGCGGTAATTCTTTATGTTTCATGAAAGTTTGGGTCAAAATTTTAATAAACTTTTTATTAAACCCATTTTTAATCACAACGACTTCTACAATATTATATTTTTTACATAATGCACTCAGTTCTCCTATCGTTGCGTCTCGGCGCGCCTCCGTTAGTAGAGATTCCTGATTTATGTAAATAGTAGAGTCACTAAATAACATATCACCCGTCTGTGAGACGTATCTTTTCTTTTTCCTCAACTTCACGAAGTTTTCATACGAACAAATATCTAACCTTACATCATTTTGTGATTTCTGCATAATATCTACCACTCTTGGTTGCCTATGATCAACAGGGGGCTCAACCCTGCTACTTCCAGAGGTAGCGGGTTTATTATTTTGCTCCATGGTTCTTTTCATTGAACGGGTTAATACCCCCAAAAAATTTGAATTTAGATTTTTTAACTCGTCTGATGTTATAATGACTCTCGATAAGGCATCTGCCGTTACATTTTCGGAACCTTTTATGTATTCAATATCGAAATCATATTCTTCTAAACAAAGTCTAAACTTAGTTAAACGGCTACTAGGATCTTTTATGCTAAATAAATGAACCAATGGTCTATGATCTGTTAATATTTTAAATTTTCGTCCGTATAAATATGGTCGAAAATGTTTTATAGCCCACACTACCCCTAATAACTCTTTATGAATGGTTGGGTAGTTTATTTCTGAACTGTTTAATTGTCTGCTTGCATAAGCTACGGGCTTATTATTTCCATTTGCTCTTAAAAACTTATTCTGCCCCTGAGCGGAATAACGTTTGTCCTTACTTAATTTAATAATAGAGTCTCTAATAGCCTTAAGCTCACTCAAGAGTTCTGACAGGTTTGCCATGAACACACTTTAGAAAAAAAAAAAAAATCACTCGCACACACACATAGATTCTTGGTAGCATAGTTATATTAATTCGTGCTGGCTTACACGTTCTGTGCTGGTCCAATTGCCCGTCGAACCGCTCTGCGTTCTACCTCTTCTAATAGTCGTGCGTTGAAGTAACGTAGCAGCCTAAGTACTATATAGCCCGCTAGTACAACGACGATGGTCAGTAAAAAGATCTCTGAAAGTTGCATCCCAACGGCCAAGGGAGTTGATGCTGCCGCCGATTGAGTTGGTGATTGACTGACAATAATATTGTCTTTAGATTGTGGGTTTCCCATAGTTAAACAATTTTGGCTTACAGTTTTTCTTCTTATTTCCTTCGTCCTTCTTGTAGGCCCGTGTAGCACTATTTTCCTGATATTTTGTAGACTTCAACTAGCGATTTCGCGGCGCGGACTTGTGACACCATGTCACGGTCGCCATGTAATGGCGTTGGGACGGAGACCCGAAATGAAACAATGCCTTGCGTTGAATCAATCTCCTTTATCCTCTAGTGTATCATCTTAAATACTAATTAACATCACATCTATACGTGACTAGAGGAAGGACGCCTTGTCAATCAGGAAGACCTTAATTATCACGTACTATTGAGTACGTGCTGATAGTGTAATTCACTATATCACAAGACTACCTAAACGGTAATAGGTATAATATATATTACTGTGCTACCTATACATGTTTATTTTGAGCACCACCAGTGACACTCCGTGTACGTGAGAGCTCGAGCGCTGGTAACCTTGAGCAGAACGTATAAACACTAGGGTTTAATACCGAAATGGAATTTAGACTTGTGCCAAAGAAGACGTATGTATATGTTACATAGTATGTTAAGTAACGTAAAGTAGTATTAGCAGTTACTCCATTAAGTAAGTAACTACTAGGGCTTGCAGTCCTGGTACTGTGGAGAAAACAGGATTCCCGGTACTGCGCTAACTATGGTACCGGGAAAACCGGGAATTTCTGGTACTTTTTGGTACTGAATTTTTAACCCAGATGTAACTAACGTTTGATTAATGGATCAATGAGCAAATCAAAATATTACACAATTTTGACGTGACAACGTCTTAAATTAGGTTGCGGCTGGGAGTCACTTATGAAAAAGTGTAACGCTCGGTAACGTTACGATGAGTCACCGAACGAGAGAGAGGCCATGAGAGCGAGTGAGAGGCACGCGTCCCTTCCACTCGGGCATGGTTAGCCCGCCTAAGATTTTGTTAATATGAAATTCAGTGCGAGATTCTTTGTATAAATTAATGTTTTAAATATAATTCTTTGTATAAATAAATGTTTTAAATTGTTACTATTATTTCATCCTTCTTCCTACTATACGAATGAATATTCACATTAAAATTATTTTACCACTCAAAGTCGTTGTCACGTAAAACTTTCGCCCGTATACCGACTTTACAGGCAACCAATTTTTTTATTTTTATAATCAAAAAATTGTTTTGCTAATTGCTATACTAGCTGTGGACTTTAATATTGACTTTATAGAACTTAATTACTTAACAATAGTTTACTTTAGAATACTTTTTGTAAGGTTGTTAAATAAAGGCTATTATTATTATTATTATACTAGCTGTGGCATCACTTTGTCGATTGGAATTGGTTAGAGGTCTTTCGAGTTTAATGTTTTAAATGTAAAAGAGTCTATATACAATGGATTTTGACGTGACAACGTCTTAAATTAGGTTAGCTGGGAGACACTTATGAAAAAGTGTAACGCTCGTCGGGAACGTAACGATGAGTCACCGAACGAGAGAGAGGCCCGCCGAATGCCTTGCGTCTCTCTCCCACTAAATAGTTAAGTTTAAGTTTACATGTACAATGTTTTAGTAAACAAAATAAAACAAAATAAAATAAAATAAAATAAAATAAAATAAAATAAAATAAAATAAAATAAAATAAAACAAAATAAAATAAAATAAAATAAAACCAAAAAAAAAAAAAAAAAAAAAAAACAAAAAAATTATATTTCTATAGTTAAAATTTGTGCAATTCTTATTTTCATTCAATTCCTTGTTCCTATTGTGCAATTTAATTATATTCATATCAATAAATATTCTACCGAGAAAAAGACGTTGTCACGTAAAATCTTCGCCCGTAAAACCGACTTTACAGGCAACCAATTTTTTATCATAAGTGTTTTTAGGTGAGTAAATAATATAAATTCGTCCAAACCGAGACCGTTCAAAAGGCGACAGACCCTTCTCCAACGGATACCCTCGGCCGAGATTGTGGTATTGGGAGACTGCAATCTCCACCACGTCGAATGGCTTGGTTCACTTAAAACTGACCACGCGGGTAGAGCCGTTCATGACTTCGCTTTGGCCTACAGTTTCCAGATGTGGAGGGCCATGTACCTTTCTTATTGGACCTTCTGCTGACCTCTCACCCAGACGGCTATCAAGTTTCTATTGATGCACCACTAGGCTCATCAGACCACTGTCTAATTCGTAGCACTGTGCCTTTCACAGAAATTTCAAAAACGTCGAGTCGATGCGATGGGAGTTTCTTTGCGTCCTACTATGAGTTTGCTTCTCACTGGATGATCTTGATGTCGCCGCCGACTTTGTCGTTGATGTGATACTGCAGGGAATGAAACTTTTCAATCCAAACTCTGTGGTTCCCATTGGCGGCAGGTCTCAACCATGGTTTGGTCGTTGCTGCAAAATGGTGTCTCGCCAAAAGTGACAACATTACATGGCCTGGGCTAATGCGGTGTCATCAAATGATCCAAACACCAGTGCGCTCAGAAAGAGGTACAACTTTGCCGCCAGTTCCTTTAAGAAGGACATTGCCAAGGCGAAGTCATTATTCATAAGTGTAATTGGCGAGAGGCTAGTGCGTCTTCCTTCGGGTACGCGTGCGTTCCGGCCAAAGCTATCTTAGGGAATTTTTGTCAGCCGTCCCTACCACCATTGCACAAGACCGATGACTGCCTGACCCATACTGCAAAGGAGAAAGCCGATCTCTTAAACACTCTTTTCGCATTAAACTCGACCTTGGACGATGGGAAAACTCTCCACCAATCATACCGCATTGCGCTTGTTCAATGCCAAACGTCCGGTTCCTACAAAGGTCAGTTCGTAAGGCTCTTTTTTCCCTTGGTATCCATAATTCGAGTGGGCCTGGTGCAGTTCCTCCCATGAGTTGGCGCTGGTTCTAACGCGCGTTTTCCGGCTCTCTTTCACTACTGGCGTTGTCCCAAGCTCTTGGAAGACAGCCCTTGTCCACCCGATTCTCAAAAGAAATCGATCGCTTAGATCCGTCCAACTACAGGCCAATAGCCATCACCTCTTTGCTCTCCAAAGTAATGAAGTCCATTACAAACCGCCAGCTCTTAGGTACCTAAAATAAAACTAACTACTAAACGATCGCTAGTATGGTTTTCGTCGCAGTCGTTCGGCTGGTGATCTTTTAGTGTACCTTACTCACCGACCGATGAGCGGAGGCCGTCGAGAGTAAAAGGGAGGCACTGGCAGTTATCTTGGACGTAGCGAAAGCCTTTGACAGGGTATAGCACAGGGCTCTTCTCTCTAAACTTTCATCATACTGGCTTCCTGAGTAATTGTGTTCGTGGGTGGCCAGCTTTCTTTATGGGCTTAGCATCAGAGTCATAGTCGATGGTTCGTGCTCTGACATAAACCCCCTTAAATGCTGGAGTCTGGAGTCACACAGGGGTGTGTGTTAGCCCATACTCTGTTTCTTCTGCATATCAATGACATGTTGCATAACAACAGCATTCATTGCTACGCAAACGTCAGTAAGGGAGTAACGCTCTACACCGGACGAGCTAATATTTCTCTGGAAAGCGTCATCGAGAGCCGGAATAAACTTGTGACTGACACTAAGAACATGTTAAGTCATGTCTTGAATTGGGGCCGACATAACTTAGTCCACTGTAACCCCTCCAAAACACAAGTTTACCGAGAAAAAACATCCCTTCGTCGTACCTCTGAACTTTTGAGGGAGCTCTCTCTTGATACCAATCCGACTATTGGAATCCTTGTCGTCGATGTTTCGAGTGACGTTCAGTTTCAAGTTCATTTGGAAGGTAAAGCTAAATTAGCAAAAAAAAAGAAATTATTTAAATGGAATTATCAAATCATTGGAGTGCGATGACGATGAAACCGTACGGTGTAGGGTACGGGTACATTAGTTATAATTTTTTCCCCAGAAATAGTACCGGTGACGTCAAGGTTGAGAACTGTGGCGACAAAAATTTGGTAACGCTACGAAATTTGTATGGTTTGCAACTAAGAGCATAAGCCGAGGTTACCGGTAACGACTACCGCAAACGCGGAGCCTAATATTGGCGTAATTTGAAGTTATAACAAAAGTACCGAATTTCCCGGAAAACAAATTCTCAGTACCGGTACTGCGTAAAAAGTCAATTTCCCGGGAAATACCAGGAGTTCCCGGGAGCAAGCCCTAGTAACTACCAACCTAGTTAGGTACTTGTAAATTGTAATAATATAGGTAGGTACTTAATAATTGTAGGTGACTAGTAGAATTGATATTATAATACTTAATTACTTAAGTAAATAGGTACCTACGTACTTACGTAGACATCAGACGCGGGGGGACTGTGTTTTATAATTAGTAGGTACCTAGGTAGTGATGAATGATTTAGTGATAATAAGAGTACCTACTTACCTTACTATAATTTAGGAAACACTTTTGCATACTTACCTGAAGCTCTTAATTGAGTAATTGTCAAAAAACACGTAAGGGTTGTGGAAAAAACTTTAATCGTGTGATGTGGCCCTAGCTAGATACGCAAATTATAGCCAATTGTACATCTTAAAAATTACTTTCCTATTATTGTGATTTGTGAACATGACAAGATGATAGATTGATTAACCAAAATGAAAAATAAACAGATAAGTACTTAATCATTTGCAGTTTTTATTTTTAATTAAGAATATCTTACATACTCATCCGTTTACGTTACGTACGTTTTCATCCTATTCATCCAATTCGGATAACTGTAGAATAATCTTATCTGAAAGAAGAATTGCGCGACATGTACTTAATCTACTAAAAACTTGTCATTTAATAATGTTTTTATTGATGTCAGCTAAGATGTAAAGTAAGTAGGCTAAGGTACTTAGTTTACTTTTCTGCATTACGTCGTCTTGTATTATGTTCGCCATGTATCCACTCGTCTTATCAGTCATATAGAGTGTAGGTAGGTATGCCCCCACCCCCGCGCCTGCCCGCCGCTACCGCCGTGCCGCGCCCGCAGCCGCCCGCGTCCGCATAAAGAAACGTACGTTAAAGAAATTTTTTATTCGTGTTTTAAACAAAATGCACTGTATGTATGTTTCTAATTTTTTGTGTGGTATAAAATAGTATTACAAAGGACATGTATGAGCGATTCTGACAATTTTAATTTATTATTGCATGTGTTACGAATAAAAAATGAAATGATCAAAGAAGCACACCACTTAACTTTCTAAACTTTGTTCAACATGTACACCACTAACCCCTGAAAGTCTTAAATATTATTTCATAAATTTTAAAATTTTATTTAAAGACAAAAAGAGTGATTTTGTTATTTTCATAGTTCCACATATAATAAGTTTCTAAACTTTTTACAACACAAAGTTATGATAGTTCTTATTATAAAACACTCAACATTTCAAACTTTAATATTATATACATTACGTTACACGAAATATTATGAAATACCTAAACCATACCTAAAGCACACTCATAAAACTTCTAACTTTTTAAAAGTAGCTTACAATCCACATACTCTATCGTCACAGCAAAAACGAAAAGTTTTAGAATTATCAAAACTTCTTTATGGAATTTAATGTTCCACGACCGGACTAAACGTGAGCAACGTCAACACGAGCGTGAACAACGTCAACACGAGCATGAACTCGCCGCTTTGGAGCTACTTAAACAGGCAGAAATAGCCGCTTTGGAAGAAAGAGGTAGTAGAAGTCACCGGTCAAGTCGAATTTCCAACAGAGATGTACTAAAATGGTTAGATGAGTGTGTTAATTCAGCTATGCCCGACGTAAGCATAACAAAGGAACCTCAGAACGCTAATTTAACTACAGATCAGTCTGTCAATAGGCCAAGTGTCCATTTTGCACAGCGTCCTGCGGTTGGCTCGGTATCTCGAGAGGTACTTAATAGCAGTGTCCCTATAGCCAATAATATGCCAAAATCATCTTTCCCTAATGGCCTAAGACCTTATACATCCTTTAATAATTTTACTCAACCTTTCTCAGAAATAGTGCAACTAGCATCGTTAATCAACGGAATTGCATCCAAGCCCAGGTTCGGGGATGGACGCCTTCCCAATTTCGACGGTAAAGCCATGGATTGGTTATCATTGAACAGAACGTACGAAGACACAAAGCATTCGTATTCGGCGTTAGACATTTGGCGCGCCTCAATTTAGCCCTAAAAGGAGCAGCCCGTGAAGCAGTCGCTGTACTGTTGGTGTCAGCGCGGGACCCTTCCGAGGTGATGGAAGCTCTAGCGGTCAGGTTCGGAAAATCTGAACATATTGTTCTACAAGAGGTTGCTGCTCTTCGTGCACTACCAAAGATCAACATCGACGGGAGCGACCTGCACAAGTTTGCCTGTCGTGTTCGTAATTCAGTTGAGGTATTGAAACTTTTAAATGAAAGGCCATATCTAGATGCGCCAGAAGTTTTCCAAGCTGTTTTAAGTAAACTGACACTCCTATTACGAACACGATGGCAAGACTACGCATCCGTGCACTTTTCAGAACACGGAGAATACACCAGGTTGCAACTGTTGGCCCGATTTCTGGCACGGGAAGTAGACCTGCAGCTCAGGTTTGGCCTAATAACTGAGTCACTAAATTACAACAAGAAGGGTGACAAAATTCACGTAGTACAAACTGACGAAACTGACAATCAAACAGATTCGCGTCCTTCCACCTTTAAAAATCATAAAAACGATAATAATTCAGCTTCAAATAATATTGATAAAAAATCTTGTTGTTTTTGTGACAAAGATCATGACTTGTGTCAATGTGACTCTTTTAAATCTTTGACTGTCAATGACAGATGGCAGTTCGTCAAAGATAAAAAGTTATGCCATAAATGTCTCAACAGAGGTTCTCATAGCTATAAAAATTGCAAAATCAATAAAGAAATTGGCAATATTTCAGTGATTAAATTATTTCATTTCAATAGTAAAAAATGCAATTCTGCGCATCATAGGTTGTTACATATTGCTTACATAGTGGAAAGTGAGGAGGACCACGGCAAATCGTCATCTTCAAAGCCCCAGAATTGGGGGCTGAAGAGGCAACAGACTTCGTTGCTCATGCAAACAGCTCGACTACGTCACCGAATAATTTAGATTTGTCTCGACCTTTGCTTAAAATAATTCCTGTCAGGGTTTCCGGCCCAGCTGGTAAGGTGGACACTTATGCCCTCTTGGACGACGGGTCTACTGCCACCTTCATTGATTTTGACCTCGCTACACAAGTAGGCGCGAGAGGCCCATCGGTGAAGACTCAATTAAAATGTGTAGGCGGATTGTCAAAGAGCGTGCAGGTAGAATATGTAGATTTTGACATCCACACCAACAACACCCACCGAATTAGCCAAGCACGGTCAATCAAATCTCTTCAACTGGCTAAGCAATCAGTTTGTTCACAAAAACTTAGCGCTTATCCTTATCTTTACGACTTAAAACCTTTTCTTTGTTATGAAAATGTTCAGCCTAGAATTGGTATCGGAATTGACAACTGGCACCTCACCTTACCAGAAGCTGTACGCAAAGGCTCTAAATCTCAACCAGCTGCCATTAAAACTGCTTTAGGGTGCGTATTATTTGGTTTTCAATCTAGTAAGACGAAACCTGTTGTGCTTGTTAATCACATACACTCTGAGGAACCTGTTGACCAAAACTGTTCGCTAGAAACTTTGATAAAAGAGCAGTACAGGGTAGACTCGATAGGTATTACTAAGAAGGAGCCACGTAGCGCGGATGACGAGCGCGCCATCCAAATTCTAGATCGTAGCGCCAATCGTCTCCCAAGCGGTAGGTTTGAAGTAGGACTACTATGGAAGTCCGATAACCCTATCGTGCCTTACAGTTACCCGCTCGCATTGTCGCGATTCTTAAGTCTCGAAAAGAAAATGATTAGTGACTACACATGGGCGGGTGGGTAAAAATTGGGGTGGGTAAAATTAGGAGGAAGGGTAAAAAAGGGTATTTACCCATTTATACCCATTTATACCGGGTATTTTTATTAAACACCGGGTAAAAATTGAATACTGTATAGTACTATCCTTAAAACGATCTACGATGTTAGTTTCGATCTTGACCATTGAAGATAAAATATTGATTTCAAATAAAACACAGTTGATTATATTTTAAATCTTTAATCAACATCTATTTTTAACTAAAACACAACAAAATGGCTCAGATCTATTTAGTTGAAATTCACTTCGAATGAACATGTTCGCGTACGAAAAATACCACGTGGAGTGGGGGTCAAGAGGCTGCGTGCGGTATTATGGGGACTGCTAGAAACCGCAAGAAACTTCAAAGGCTGGTCAGGTCATGTGTTTTAAACATGACGAAAAAGGAATTGGTGTTTTTGCCATTTTTAATTAAATAATTCATTTTGTGAATTTTAATTGGATAGTCTTTGAGTACCAAATTTATTTTAAAGCAATAACATAAGAAAAATGAAATCAAAAACAATGAAAAATAACGATTATTTACAACGCGCAGGCAACGACGGCCGGCCTGCCGACCATCGTCTGTTGACCCGTTCGCGTCAGCTGGGCGATAAGTACCTACGTTAGTCTGTAAAGTGCAATAAAACTCCATTTATTTTCCTTTTACAACTGAAATAAAATGTGCGTGTTTAAGGTGCAGTTAAGTCCAACGACTATCGACAGCATCAAGTTATGTTATGGTTCCGATAACGCGCATAAAATGAAAATATTATTATTAATATTATTTGTATTACCGAGACTTGGTTACTAGATGGTATATTCGATCAAGAGTTGTTTAACGATAACTATATTGTATGGCGTCGGGATAGGGACTATGAGAGTTGCGGACAGGTGATGGGTGGCGGGGTGCTCGTCGCCGTGCGTCGAAACTTAGTTGTTCACGAACGAACAGACTGGCGGTCATCTGCAGAAGATCTTTGGCTCACGGTTAGCTGGAATTTAGATAAACGCGAAACGATTTACCTACATCTAGGGATTATTTACTTGTGCTCGCAGAGCGGCGGTTTCAGCTTCAATTCACAATTGAATAATTTTACAGATAAATTAGCCGAGGTCTATACGCAGTTCCCCAATGATGAAATTCTTTTGCTTGGCGATTTTAATCTTGCAAACATAAGCTGGATATCGGAACCATTAACTAACCATTTGAATCCCATAAACGTACAAGGCGACTCACAGTGTTACTTCATCGACACGATCGATCAAAGTGATCTACGCCAATTTAACTGGGTTCGTAATGAATCAAACAATCGGTTATTGGACCTTATTTTTTCTAATAGTGACGTAACCGTTGACGCGTGCGACGAGCCTCTCGTCCCTGAAGACCCTCACCACAAGTCTATAACAATAAAACTACGGCTTAATATGTGTGAACAAAAGTTATGCCACAATGCTAGGCGTAAGTATTTCTATAGGTATGGGGACTACTCAGCCATATGTGCTAAGCTAGATAAAATTCAATGGAGTAAACAGTTTGGGGATAGCAATATTAATGACAGTTTGTCTATTTGCTATGAAACCATATACCACTTGAGGGATGAACACGTACCCAATAAATATATAATAAGGCATTCACACCCACCTTGGTACAGCGCGGAACTGAAAAAAGATTTAAGAGAAAAACATAAATACCACCGGAAGTATAAGGTGTATGGTAGACAAACAGATTACGAATCCTTCTCATATCATAGGAAAAAAGCTAAAGAGCTTGAGAGTACCTGCTATAATAAATACATAGCCCGAGTAGAGGACTCCATAACTGACAATCCCAAAATGTTCTGGAACTATGTTAATTCTTCTAAAAATGCAAAGGGCTCTTATCCTGCTACAATGTATTACGGGGATACCAAAGCTGAGTCTGGGGTGGGCATTTGTGATCTGTTTGCTACCTACTTTCAAACGACCTTCCAACTGTCATCTAACGTAACAGCTGTTCACTGCCGAGAGACTAATAATCACATGATGCTTATTGATAAGATACTAGTTAAACCTGCACAGGTTTTGAGGTTACTTAAAGGCTTAGATACGAGTAAGGGCGCAGGTCCAGACCTAGTGCATCCTCTCTTCATAGTTCATTGTGCTACAAGTTTAGCGGGACCCTTGTGTCTGCTCTTCAATAAATCATTTCACGAAGGGGTAATGCCCGATATATGGAAAAACGCGTTTATTACTCCCGTCCACAAAAAGGGCAAAAAAGCCAACATTAGCAATTACCGGCCAATCTCGAAGCTATGCATATTCTCAAAGGTGCTTGAGAAAATAGTTCACGAACAACTTTTTGCAGCTATCAATCCACTATTAGCACCTACTCAGCACGGCTTTGTAAAGAAGCGTTCTACTACTTCAAATCTCATCTTATTTAACGAATATTTAACACAAAACATGGAAGCGGGTAAACAAATACACACCATCTTCACGGACTACTGCAAATGTTTCGACCGTATAGATCATTCCCTTCTGCTACAAAAACTTTACTCGGCAGGAGTTCACGGTGATCTGTTCCGGTGGTTCACCTCATATATTCGCAATAGATCTCAGGCAGTCGCTATCAATGGCCACACATCTGGGTGGAACGTGGTACCTTCAGGAGTACCGCAGGGCTCTATATTGGGACCGCTCTTATTTGTTATATTTATAAACGACGTATCGGCATGCTTTAAACACTCAAAAATTTTATTATTTGCGGATGATATGAAAATTTTCAAGGAAATCACAAACACATCCGACTGTCTTATGCTGCAGGAAGACTTGTACAGATTCGAGGGTTATTGTTATACTAATAGACTCGATCTCAATACGTCTAAGTGTTTCGCTATGATCTTCTCCCGAAAACGCGAGGATATTAATTACAATTATCATCTAGGTGGTCAAGCCCTCGTCAAGATCGATCATATGAGAGATCTTGGTTTGCTTCAAGACTCTAAGATACTACACACATCAAAAGTGTCTAGGGATCAAGCATTTTTATGCGGATTTCTTGAGATTGAGATGTGGCTTTGTAATAAATTTATGATTTTATAAATTTATATGGATTCTTTTTGGTGCATTTCATAATTTGAAACAGGAACTTTCAATCAATTTCTAGTAAAAGATGAAAATCAGCTGTCAATATTTTCCCTATAAAAACATACAACGCATTGAAGACATTATTAGTGCTACTGTTTCCCTACTACTGATTAAAACCAACGTTATTATGGAGCGGCGACGTCATTTAAGCAGGGAAGAAATGCTCAGAGCCGTGGGAATGATAGAAGCTGGTTCCCGGCAACGTACTGTGGCTTTAGCTCTGAATACAAGTCAGAGTGTTATCAGTCGACTTTGGACACGTTACCGAAGCACTGGTACCGTGGCTGAGCGCCATGGAGGACGGTATCGCTGCACCACACGGAGACAAGACCGATACATTCAAATCACAACTCGAAGAGCTCCAACAATAACCGCCATGATGTTAGCCGTGAGGCTTCATCACTCTTCAGGGAACTTAATTAGCGACCAAACAGTCAGAAACCGCTTGCATGAAGTGAACCTTCATTCCCGAAGACCGCTAAGGGTACCACCTATAGCAATGCACAATCGTAGGATTCGATATCAATGGGCTCTTGAACACAGAAATTGGGCAGAAGAACAATGGCGTTTCGTGTGCTTTTCTGATGAGTCTCGTTTTGGTATTAGACCGGATACAAGACGTATACGACACTGGAGAACCCCTGGACGCCAACAGCGATTAAAATCCTGCCAGGAAGTCCATCCTTATAGTGGTGGAACCATCATGGTATGGGCGGGTATTTGGATCGGCGGAAGAACTGAGTTGATTTGGATCAGAGGCAACCTCAACGCTCAAATTTATGCTGAGACGATTGTATCAGACGTCATCGTTCCTTTACAAGTGCAAATCGGTCCCTTATTTCAGTTAATGCATGATAATGCACGACCGCACACCGCAAGAGTTGTAAGACAGACTCTCGCCGCAGCTAACATCAATGTCATGCCCTGGCCTGCTCAGTCGCCAGACTTGAACCCGATTGAGCATGCATGGGATATGCTACAGAGAAGAGCTCTGCCGAATATGGAGGGTATCCAGTCGCAAGAAGACCTTTTTTTGTTGTTGCAACGAACATGGGCGGCCATTCCACAGCGTGATTTGGATGAACTCATTTTGAGTATGCCAAACCGATGTTCTTGTGTTGTTAGTGTTCGCGGTAGAAACACGGATTATTAATTGTTTAAGTTACCCAATAAAATTTTAAAGAAAACTGTTATTTCAGTCTTTTTTCGAACTTTAATGTTAGTGGTTCAAATGTCAAAAATCCCTTTATTAGGAAAATGGCAAATTTCTTTATTAATGCAAAGGTGACTTGGTTTATCGTTACTGTAGACAAACGAAAACACTTTATTTGATGAATCCTTAAAGAAAATTTTAATTAATATCAATCAGGAGAAAAGTTATTGCAAAAATATATGTTGATCCCTAGACACTTTTGATGTGTGTATATGACCAACACGTTGAACATATAGTGAAAAAAGCTTCAAAGGCACTTGGTTTCTTGATGAGATCTTGCTCTCAATTTAAAAAAGCTAAAACCATAAAAGTTTTGTACTGTTCTCTTGTGCGAAGTTTTCTGGAGTACGGTTCGCAGGTATGGAATCCACGGTACTCTGCATACATTGACGGTCTAGAGTCCATACAAAAAAGGTTCATGAAATATTTAGAATTTAAAACCGGAGTTCATGACAATACATATGTTGAGCGGTGTGCGAGACACCATTTGCTACCTCTTAAGATCCGCAGAGACATCGCTGACGTAACGTACCTGTCTAAAATATTAAAGAGTGATGCTGAACTGTTGAATGGGATCAAGCTCACTGTGCCTCGCAATTTCACCACTCGCAAAAAGTTAAGGCTACACATTTCACCAGCACGTACGAATTATCGACAGAATAGCTACCTGATTCGTACTTGTCGTTTGTTTAACTCAGTAAGCGATGACACTGACATAGATTTATTTTGTGATAGTATTACTTCAATGAAGCGAGTACTGGCTAATGAATTACTCGAGCGCTATGGGAGGGTAAATTATGATTGAAATTAGGTTTTTAAGATTAAATTAAAACAATTGCGATGTTTTGGATATGTGTGATGTTTTTTGTCTATATGTGGAGGTTTGTTATTAGCTTTTAGATGCTACTTACTTGTACTACTATTAATACTTGCTGTAAACCTTCCTAAGAATAAAAATAATAATAATAATAATAAAATATTAATTATTAATGATGTTGCCCAACCAACTCGCAAGCCAACTCAACACAATACAGCCCTGAGTTCAACCGGGCGTGAGCCTGGCGAGCGCTGCCATCAAGGCCCCAAACGCAAACAGAGGGTGTAGGAAGCAAAACAGTCTCTGGTTTGGGAGCAACGCGCAGGTGGGCAACAATTTCCTATTGGGGACCCGAGTCCCCTCCTCTCCTAGTAGGACGAGGCGGGAGATGGCCTTGCGCCAACGGATCCCAAGCACCTCCATAAGTGGAGTGGATAGCCGAGCCGATGGGAGAGGGGGTGACGTCGAAGGCGAGGAGTTCACCCGATCCCTGCCACGAGCATGGGCGCATACAGGGTGGTGACCGAACCACGCTAGCGTAGGTTATCGGTGCCCAATGGCACCCGCTGCGGGCCGATTGTCGCCTTCAAAGGCCCTACCTCTCCTAGACCTCCTCCCCGAAGGGACAGGAGCATGAGTTACAAGATAAGAAATGGCCCCCCGATCGGGCCCTTTTTTTAACTGTAATTATTATTATGTTAAGTGTTAGATTAAAAATGAAAAAAAGCACGAATTCCTTTTTTGTCATTTTTAAAACACTTGACCTGACCAGCCCTTGAAGTTTCTAGCGGTTTCTAGCACTAGCAGTCACCTTATATTTTGCGCGTGCGACGTTGCCAGCTTGCAGTAACAGGGAGAATGATAATTACATTACCCACTTTATACAGCGTCATTCGAATTATATGATTTTTATGAAATAAAATAAATAAGGCCAGCGGCCCGGACGGGATTCCAGCTAGACTACTTAGGGTCTGTGCGCCTGAATTGTCTCCGATTCTAACGCGTCTGTACCGCCTTTCTCTTCTTACTAGAGCGGCCTCATTCCTGGAAGCTTGCAAATGCCAATATGGCTTTCGGCGGGGCCGTTCCACGGGGGACCTTCTGTTGTACGTTACTCATTGCTGGGGCGAGGCAACCGAGAAGCATGGCGAAGCGCTTGCCGTGTCGCTTGATATGTCAAGCCTTTGACCGGGTTTGGCACGCTGGCTTGCTGAGCAAACTTTCAGCGTACGGCATCTTTTCTGATTTTCGTGTCTGAATTTTGGACTTCCTAAGTGAACGGTCAATCAGAGTAGTCATTAATGGCTGTTCCTCAGACCTCATGGCTATCGATGCCGGGGTCCCTCAGGGTTCCGTTCTCTCTGCTACCCTTTTCTTGGTGTATAATAACGAGCTGCTCAAACCGGGAATTGTTGGGTATGCAGACGACAGCACGGTCACAAACAGGTATCTGTCTAGCGCAAGGGTCGGCGGAGAGGAAGTTCGTTTAACGGAAGGAGTCCTTTTAACCTGGAGAAAGGGCTCGGTGGCCGTGACGAGCGCACGTGTGTCAGGCGGAGCTCCGGAGCACCGTAGCCAGCGACCGCCGCTAGCTGTCGGCCACGGCGCGCACATCTGGCAGCCAATTGACCATTTCTAAACAAAGGACTCGAAGAAACCCGTGTTTTTTGACCGCGCTCGAGGCAAAATGCCCACCGCTAAGAACAATTTTACGTCATAGTGATAATATTGGAGTGAATAAAATCAAATATAGTGACAGTGAACATCTAAAACTCAGTAACTATGGGCGACAGAGACGCTTATACACTCGCGAAGGGTAGTGATCCCCCGAACAAAGTTGATTACAAGTGCATAAAGTGTAACGAAAACCTTGGGAAAACTGGACCACTATCGTGGGTCGGGAATCAGACTAGACTCGACAGTATAAAGTGTGAAAAGTGTCGAGAAGTAACGGCTTTCAAGGCATTTACAAACTTGGACATTATTATCATCAACGGTGAAACCAAACCGGTTACATCCTTCTTTTTGTATTCCGCATACGACAAAAAGGTGAAATCAGTGAAGGCGACATGCCCCGCGTGTCACGCCGAGAATTTCATGAGAGTTATAGATCAATCCTCCTTCATAAACTCTGAAGAAAAATGCTGCGGGGAGTGCCTCTCAACCGTGGCTATGAACTGCGCTGGACCCACAGCTTCCGATCTAACAACGAACGTCGACAGCAAGGCAAAAGTTTTATATCGACCGCTCTCCAAAGTCGAAAGACGCAAGAGAAACCAGCAACAAAGAATAGCCAACACCGATCGTGAAAATGAAATCGTAAAGCAACAAAACTTAGAACAATGGGTACAAAGAAAAACGGCAAATCAACAAATTTCAACCCTGATTGAGACTAGAAACTCTTTTGATGCCTTGGTTGAAATGGACACTGAAAATGAAGACAACGCAAGTGTGACCAGCGAGAAATCAACGATCTCGCAAAAACGCAAGCACACAAACGAGAACAAAGAGATCGCGCCCGCCAAAATTATGCGACATAAAACCACGATAACCAACGCCCACGTCAAGTTACAGAGGTTGACGGAAAACAACAGTAACGTCGCCCCCGCGGCACCTCCTGCAAACTTAAACGGCACAAACGCCAGTGCTGTGAACATCACCAACTTGCACAATGCAAACCAAATGCTCGCCGGCACCGTCGGCGCTAGTAAACCAATCATAGAGACACGCTCTCTTTCAAAAACTAAGCAGAGCGAAACAAAACATAATGAACAAATGAACGGCGAGAATGGTCAACAACATAAAAAGAAACTACCGCCAATAGTAATCAGCGCTACAACGTGGAATAGTAAAGATGCAATGAAACTTGCGCAAGTACATAGAGCAAATATCAGATTTGACGGAAAGGGAAATAAATTCCATATATACCCATACACACTGGAATCAAGAAATGAGATCATCACTTCACTCGATGGGAAACAAGTCGGCTTCTATACCTACAGCACAAAACAGGACCATAAACCGTCGAAAAAAATAGTAGCAAAGGGCCCACTGAACATTGACCTGACTTCGGAAGAAATAGCGGCGGACCTATATGAAAAAACAGGAGTTAAATCCACAAAAATCGTAAAAATTAACGGCAGAACCACGTTGATCATTTTTCCGGGTGAACACGAAATCAGAGAAATCACACAGCTCCCCTTCATCATACATCAGAAAGTAAAGTGGGAAAAGTACAGAACCCCGAAAGACGTGGTGACGCAGTGTCGTAGATGCCTCGCCTTCGGGCATGCACAAGCTAACTGCCACGAACTCGATCAAGCGAAGCCCACGATCGAAAAAATAAACGAAAATGGAGAAGCCATGGAAGTGTGCGCTGGATGCAGAGCACAGGGACATACAGCTCTGCACAAATCTTGCCCGATACACATCGAGGAAGCCAAACGAAAAAACGAAAGAAAAGAAAATCTCAAACGCAACAACAGCAACAAACCAGCTAACACTCAGCAAACAGCTAACACTCAACAAACAAGAACGTTCACTAGTAAAAAAACAGAAGCGGGAACCTCATAAGCAAAAGCCGTAAGGCCGCAACAAAACACGAGCAAACCGACCGTAAAAGATTTCTTCATGGCATTGCAACAAGTCATGAAAACCTTTGCCCCATTATTTGATGGATAATACAACTAACGCCGTTAAGCAACTGCGAATTATGCACTGCAATGCGGGTGGAATAAGAAATAAGATCAACGAAATCAGGGACCTGGCGGCCAGATACAAACCGACTCTAATAGTTATCAACGAATGCAAGCTGGATCTGACCAAACACAAACTGAACATCCAAAATTATGACAAGATATGGGATCAACTACAGCCACATCTCGGCACAGCCATGTACATAAGAAGAGGCACATGCTGGACACAGAGAGACTTCCTTCCGATGCACAGTCACAATCGCCTCATAAAAGGAATTGGCATCAGAATGAAAACGACAGGAAACAACTACCTGAACGTGAACGGAATCTACATTACTGTGAACAAAAGGATTCCGATCCCTACACAAATTGAATCGCTGTGGGAACAGGGAGACACGTTATCCATAGGCGATATGAATGTCAGATCTGTCATGTTAAAACAGACAAGCAGTGACGCAGTCGGCAGGAAACTCGAAAACCTTGTCAACTGTGGCTCCGTAAACATACTGCACACGGGCCAGGCTTCGAGACCGAACAGTATCGGTAATGGTATACTAGATATAGCAGTTGAAAACCACACCGGAATTGATACGTTAACCTGCCGAACAAAAACGCTAGAATCCATGGGCTCAGATCACTCACCGTGGCTTCTGACCATACCCATTGAACTCGAGATCGATAATAAAAAAACAAGAAGAATGCGAGACCTATTAGAAAGCAAAGAAAATAAAGAGAAGTACAGGGCTTGCATTTACCACGAGCTGATGAGACGAGGATGGATCTGCAGAGCGATCGAGAGCAATGAGGATTGTGATGCGGCCATAGAAGCGCTGGAGGGCGCCATCACGACTGCATTAGACGAAACTATACCACTAAAAGCACATGACCGCAAAGATGAACTACCGGACGACCTAATAGCACTATTAACACAGAGAAACAAGCTAAAAAACAAACATAACAGAACGAAGCTGCCAATAGATAAACATTTGTACGACGTGGCGAAAAATGAATTCACCGTCAAACTGAGAGAGTTCTGCAACGAGAAATGGCTCAAGGTGATTAACAGCACAGACAATCAACGAGAAAAGATGTGGAGGGTGCAGAAGGCGCTGAAGAAACCACAGCAACAACTCCCATACATACCGGATTGTACCACTGAAAAAGAAACCATAAACGTGCTCGTGCAATCCTCGATCGTCACGAATACTGAAGTAGAACTAACAGGGACCGTTACCGGAGGCACTGCCACGCTGAACGAGGATGATAAGACCACGGCTAATCAAATTAAAAAAGCCATATTTACCCTAAAAAACAGAAAAGCCCCCGGCCCAGATGGAATACAAGGCTATGCTCTGAAAACCGCCGGTCCCCTGGTATGGAAGAACCTCTCAGACGTCATTAATTATGTGCTGGCGACGGGTTACTTTCCAAAGCGATGGAAGACAGGAGAGTGTATTTTCTTGCACAAAACTGGAAAAAACCACACGCAGGCCTCATCCTACAGGCCGATTACACTCCTCAACACGATGTCGAAAGTATGCGAACGTATCATGTACGAACGTATATGGAAGGAAACTAAACATCTCATTCCGTCGTACCAGCACGGCTTCACGAGAGGCAAAGGCACGGGAACTCAAATTCTGAGAACAGCGAAGATCATTACGGACGCCTTAGAGAACGGAGAGAGTGCTGCAATGGTCTGCACAGATTTAAGCAAGGCTTTTGACACCATCCACCATGGTGGCCTCATCCACAAGCTCATGACATCCAACGTCAAAAACCACACAATCAGAATGATACAGAACTATCTCAGCGATCGAAGGGTGCGTGGCCGTTTCAGATCAACGATCGGAGATGAGTTCGCCGTACCACACGGCGTTCCGCAAGGATCAATCCTCGGACCGCTCCTTTTCAATTTGTACATGCACGACCTGGGTAATGAAGACAAGATCGAAGGCCAGAGAATACGTGGACTATACAAATCGCAGTACGCGGATGATTTCTGCGTCATAAACACCTCGAAACAACCGGACTTCGCCACAATGAGAGCGGAGTGGGCAACAGACGCACTAATAGATTACTACAATAAGTGGGGACTTAAATGCAATGTCGACAAGACCGAGTGTATTCTATTCACCAACAGAACTAAGAACTACAAACCCACAGTCAAGATCAAAGAAGAAGAGATCCCGTATAAAAAACAAATTAAATACTTAGGAGTGTGGTTCGACAAGAAGATGAGCCTTAACGTGCACTCCAAGTACGTTAAAAAGAAAGCTAGATCGGTTCGAGCCATTTTATCACCCATCATAGGTTGGTACTCGAACATTGACTTGGAAGTCAAACTTCTGGTAATACGGTCATGCCTTTTGCCCGTTCTCGACTACGGTATCGTCCAACTGCTCCCACGAGTCAGTCGGACGAATATCGACAAGATAGAGGCGCAGTACCGCATGGCACTGAAATGCGCCGCGAAGCTACCCAGAGAGACACCGACGAGCTTGCTTTGGGAACTCCTCCAAGATGACCCGTGGCACCTCCGAACGTGTGACCTACAACGAGATATGCTAGATAAACTAGCAACGAACCAAATCGAAGACCTGGAAGATCCCGGCGCACCCTTCGCGCGCCACGGACAACATAACACGGCGCTGCCAAGCCGACGACTAGGCCACGTCGCGCACGTGCCCAAACGTGAGAGGACTAAACCGCTCGATAAGCGAACAATTCCTCCTCGTGCGAGCATGCTGTAATTAAATACACGCACCACCTATGCACAACACACCTTGGTGTAGGGCACGCTCGCAAAGAGAGTGCAAATTATGTATATATTAGTGATTAAATCTTAGCAGATAAATATCCTAGAACACACCCCGAACTTTAGGCGAGGGAGAACTAAAAATGTAACATAATAATAACACACAACTTAGCAAAATAAATTTCTTTCTATTCTATTCTATTCTATTCTATTCTTTTAACCTGGCTCCTACTTTCCGGGGTGTAGATGTACCAATTACCGACAACTTCGATCTCCTCGACATGAAGTTGACCTCCAATCTCAACTTGGGCAACAACATCGAAATCAAGGCTCAAACTGCGGCGAAAACGCTGGGTGTTCTAAATAAGGTTAAGCGATATTTCACGCCGGGACAGCTTCTAACTCTATTTAAAGCACAAGTCTGGTCGTGCGTGGAGTATTGCTGCCACCTTTGGGACGGCTAAGCAAAATATTAACTTGCCGCGCTCGATTCAGTAGAACGCAGAGCCAGGAAACTTATAGGTGCCGATAAGCTTGTGAAAATCAAACTTCACAGTCTCGCTCACCGTCCGTCGCTCAGTTGCGTGCTTGTCGGATTTTTCAGGTTGTACTTCGAAGAGTGTGCTTTTGAGCTACACGAGCTCATTCCACCGTCCCCTTTCTAGTATCGGGAGTCCAGACATACGGCGGGTTACTTACCACCCTTTTTATATTCCACTCATACGCACCAAGCGCTATTCGTTTTCATTCATAATGCGTACAGTCAAAGGTATGGAATTCCCTGCCGGCGTCTGTGTTCCCGAGTGCATATAGCCCAACATCTTTAAAGCCCGAGTGAATAGGCTGCTTCTGGGCAAGCTCGCTCCATCGTCGGAATCTTCTTAATCCTACGGATAAGAATGTGCCCAAGAGCAAGCCCATATATTATAAAAAAAGTAGTTTTTAAGGAACCGGGAATAGGTTGACTTCGTAATTCGTATGTCAAATACCTAAAAGAACAAGGAATACCAGGGTGCACGTCCCAGACATGATAATATAATTACAACAGAAATTGAACTAGAAATGATAACTAACGTATGAACATTTTGAATATCTTAATAAACAAAAGTCGTGCCTCAGCTCGAAAATGAATAGAATTCCACTAAGTATTAGACTTAGAATGACTTAAAAATATGCTTTAGTCGGTATCTAATAGTATCTATTACCAAATTCAATAATTGGTTTAAATTAAACTGAGTTTAATTTTACCCGGTATAAATTAAAAATGGGTGGGTAAAAATAGCTAAAAATGGGTATTTACCCACAAGTCGGGTATTTACCGGGTAAATGCCCATCTCTGTTAGTGACCCAGAATACGCTGAGCGCTACAAAACCAATATTCACGATATGATAAACAAAGATTACGCCAAAAAATGTCAAATTTCATATCCACCGGATTCAATCTGTTGGTATTTACCACATTTTGGTGTAGTAAACCCTAACAAGCCAGCAAAATTTCGTGTCATTCACGACGCTGCCGCGAAAGTCAAAGGGGTCAGTTTGAATTCACTTTTGTTAACAGGTCCGGACTTGTTACAGTCACTTTATAATATTTTACTTCGCTTTAAAGAAGGTAAGGTAGCCATGACTGCGGATATTAAGGAAATGTTTCCTAGGTTTCAAATTAGGAAACTAGACCCCGGTCGCCATAAAAACCGTTGGGCATCCCGATGCCCAACGGTTTTTATGGCGATACAGTCCTGCTGAGCCCATTCAAACTTATAGGATGTCGTCGATGATTTTTGGGGCTGTATCTAGTCCATTCACAGCCTTGTATATGAAAAATAAAAACGCATTTGAAGTTAAGGATCAATTTCCACTGGCTGCGCCTCAGAACAATAACTAAAGCATAGAAACCACGCTAAAAGACGAGCTAGACAACAGCTATCTTACTCATATGACTTCATTTAATTCTGTAACGAGAGTGAATGAAACCTCTAATCCACATTCGTTTCTATTTTTTCTAGGTTGTCACAAGGTAAATGTCAAATGGATGTAATTGGATGTCTTTAGAACACCATCAGATTAAATGTGTCGTTATTTTCTTTTTGTTGCTGTGTAAATAAGTGGCAACCTAACTTCGTTACATTATAATGAAGGATTATTTTCACGCTAAGTCGTAGCTCCTCTCAATTATTCTTCCGAAGAAACTTATAAACTAGCCATAGCATTGTTAGTGATATGCGTTACGTGTGACAAAATGTCTTGTGTGATTGAGGGCGGTAAATCCCTTATATTAAGAAAAGAAAATCAAGAGACAATAACCTTTTATCGGTGAGCTCAGACTGTTTTCGTTTTACCTAAACATAATTAATGGCATTAATCTATTAAAACACACCAATAGTTTGTCTAAATAGATAAAAGGCATTTATCAATGAAATTTTGTTCAGATGTTGAAGGTTATGTTTTTTCGCCTAGTGACGTGCATTTCTATATCGATAAATCAGTATTTTGTGTAAGTGGTTGGCACATCTATCTTTAAATTATGATATATGTATACGCCTCATTTACAACTTGTTTTACTTTTAACATGGTAACTATTAATAATTTATAACTTTAAAAGTTACCTATTGATAACTAAAAAAATATACATTATACTTCGGGTCTCAACCGAAGACGATTACTTATTACATGCAGCAGTACATGAGATGGTGCTATCTTCTTCACACTTTTAGATATATCCTAAAAAGAAATATCTTATTTCCGTTCCCTGCTCTGGCAACCCCGCGTCACGAGATGTCATTACGTGTTTTTGTGATAACGGAATCACACGTACTTTTTGTAACGAAATTAAATTTGTATTTAATAAGATGGGAAAATGTTAAAGTTCGAAGTTGAGAGACAGTGATCATTATAGTATTCTTCGTAAAGTAAAGAAATCATTTTTAATTTAAAAAAAAACGTAGGCGTTTATCATCATCGGTGTCGGTGAATAGTGATAAATATCGTATCAACGATATTACGACACGCAGGTATTGGAACATAACGCCAATTTACCTGGAAAATTAACTATTAAGGAATGTATCATAGTTGTAAGGAACTAAGATCATTTATCATTAAAATTATCTACCCTCATTTTTATTGGTTTTTCTTGAGTTCTATAATAATGATTGTAACCAAATTAAAAGCCATTTAAATGAAATGAAATGAAATAAAATGAAATGAAATGAAATGTATTTATTAGAACACACACAGTAACATAATTACAATTGTCATAATTATATTAGACAAAAAGTTCGAAAAAAATTGGTTGCCTGTAAAGTCGGTTTTACGGGCGAAGATTTTACGTGACAACGTCTTTTTCTCGGTAGAATATTTATTGATATGAATATAATTAAATTGCACAATAGGAACAAGGAATTGAATGAAAATAAGAATTGCACAAATTTTAACTATAGAAATATATTTTTTTTTTGTTTTTTTTTGTTATTTTTATTTTTTTTTTTTTTATTTTTTTTTTTTTTATTTTTTTTTTATTTTATTTTTTTTATTTTTTTTTTATTTTATTTTTTTTTATTTTTTTTTATTTTTTTTTATTTTATTTTATTTTTTTTTATTTTATTTTATTTTATTTTATTTTATTTTATTTTATTTTATTTTGTTTTATTTTGTTTACTAAAACATTGTACATGTAAACTTAAACTTAACTATTTAGTGGGAGAGAGACGCAAGGCATTCGGCGGGCCTCTCTCTCGTTCGGTGACTCATCGTTACGTTACCGACGAGCGTTACACTTTTTCATAAGTGACTCCCAGCCTAACCTAATTTAAGACGTTGTCACGTCAAAAAAAAAATGTGTCCTAAAGGGACTCCACTCAGCATTTGTTGCAGTGAGCAAGTCACTACAACGCTGATCTTCCGTGGAGACCGCAGTTGTGCGAATGTGCGCGACGACGCGCTGTACATAATATATTTTTATCTCATACATAATTTACAACAAGAAATTCTTTAAATACTAAACTACTTACTTAGACACCATTGTAACAGTGTTTAACTTACTAAACGTATGATGAGTCGAGGATATATAACTGCTTAACTGTGTTGATGCTGTATTTTACTCAATGACATTGAATGTCATTGATTTTACTCCATACAAGCCGTATCAAGGTTACTTACACCAATTAGACAGTGCTGAGGTTCTATTTTACTCCACGCAAGCCGTGTCAAGGTAAGTTACTCCACTTTAACAGAGTTGAGGCTCCAAGTATGCCGTGTCGAGGATACTTACTTCACTTTAACAGTGTTGAGGCTCCACGCTAGCCGTGTCGAGGATACTTACTCCACTTTAACAGTGTTGAGGCTGCACGCAAGCCGTGTCGAGAATACTTACTTCACTTTAACAGTGTTGAGGCTCCACGCAAACGGTGTCGAGGATACTTACTCCACTTCAACATTGTTGAGGCTCCACGCAAGCCGTGTCAAGGATACTTACTCCACTTTAACAGTGTTGAGGCTATACCTTACTCCAAGCAAGCCGTGTCGAAGATACTCACTCCACTTTAACAGTGTTGAGGCTATTTATTTATTTATTTATTCATTACACTTGTAAACTTACAGATTAAAAATCCAAGTTGCCTACAAGCTTAGACTATGAAACACATATTGATGTTGTCAATTGGTGAATACATCAAGAAAGAAAATTCCAAGGAGCCCCTCTGGATTGGAAGCAAAGGAGTCGCCACGCGGTATTCAGGTCAGACCTCAGCGTTATATATACTTATTAATTGTATTAGAATATTAATTAGTCTTACTCCGCGACACAGCGGCTACACAAGCCGTGTCGAAGATACGATAGGTACTCACTCCACTCTACCAGGGTTGAGTGAGGCTATATTTTATTGCACGCAAGCCGTTTGGGGAATATGTACTTAGTACATTTTAACAGTGTTGATACATCAATAAAGTCTTATTTTACTCCACGCTAGCCGTTTCATGGTTTCTAACTCCACTTGAACTGTGTTTAGGAATTTCTATTCCACATAAACCGTGAGAGGCCTTACCTATTTCACCCTAACAGTTACACGTTTCCACGTCCTCCGTGGAACAAAGCAGAGTCTCAACATTGTTGAGGACGTGGGTTCGATTTCCACCTGAGGTGGACATGTTTTCAACGTTTCGTTATCTTCGGGTTTACTTATCAATAATGATTTGGTGAAGACATCTTAAACTATGTCATTGATGTTTACAATGACTCAACCAGTAGCGGCGAAACGAAGCTTGGCCATTCGCGCTGCTTGCAGCGCTAGCGCCTGTGCTCGTGCCAGCTGCGCCACTAAGATCTTCGACCTGTCCCCGTATATGACGGTCAGTCCGACGATTATTGGACACCCATAGGTTCTACAATTTCTCAGAGAAGAACCTCATAAAAAATAAAGGGTTACTAATAATAATAATTTAAAAAAAAAAATAATAATAATAAGTACTTACTTACCTACTTAAATAAATAAATTTAAAAAAAAATAACAATTTAAAAAAAAAGGTAATAATGTACATAAGCCTCGAAGCTCCAAAACTAAATTATGAAATTGAAATAATAATAATAATAATAAGCTTTGTTGGAGGTAAATATGAATAAATTTTTTAAAACTTCACTTTCTGAGCATAATAATATTAAGACCCCTGTTGGCAGGGACGCAGTGACGGCAAAGTAAAACTTCGTAGTTGTCTGAACGAATGCTTTTATTAAAGTGAATGTCGCTCCGTTGGCACAACAGTTTTATAATGAAAAGTCGTTTGAGAGATTAGTATAAAAGTAGGGATGTTACACAAAGTAATCGTATAGTATAATCAATTGATACAATTGAATAGAGTATTTTCGTATATTCCAACAACCCCTAATGCCATAACCATGTTTGATTCGGAAAGAAAACAAAAATCCAACGCTCTGTACAGGGTCCCGGGCTGATGCCAGGGCTGAAGTTGTGATCAACTTTTAAGTTCTTTAAACTCTAGGGGGGCGCCACTGCGCGTAGTAGTATCATCAGCTATCGAGCTGCGATCAAGCCCACCAGCACCATTCACACCGCCGAGGGACTGCCGAGGTTCCACCGGATATCTGACAGGGAGACGTTGGAATCAGAGCTCCTGCAGTCGCTTGACCTATTTTTATGACTAAATGACAGAAAGTGTGAGCTCACTAGGGATCGTAATGTTTTACATTGGATTCGTTAATGTAATATTCATTTTCCCGGCAAACCTATACAAAACAACTATACCCCAAAACAATGTCTGTTACTTACTATCTCAATCTATGTAGATAAAAATGAATCGCCAAATGTGTTGCTAAGCGCACGAAAACGGCTCGACTGATTTGTCTGATTCTCTTTTGTTGTATTTATAAAGGTCAGGAAAAGTTTACACAAAAAAAAAATGTAAAGGATCTCACAGATTCACTTAAAATTTAAAGCAGAAGAGCTTAGAACTGCCCTTAAATTATTGAATCACAACTACTATTGTCATCAATTGATATTCAAGATGCTTATTTTTAACTAAGTATAGATCTACTGCAATTAAAACTGATCGGAAAAAGTTAAGGTTTAGTTTGAGGCCTCAGTTGAAATTAATGTTCTTCTGTTCGGCCTATTTGTGTTTGCGAAATTACTGGAACCAGTTCTAGAACAATTGAGCATAATATTTGAATTTTCTACAATAATTGTCTAGTTTATGCTTTGTACCTACGCACGAAAAATAAGCTCAAACTGTGATGAGTATGTATTGAATAATAAAACTACAAGTACAAGCACCTTTTTGGAGTCATAGGATTTGTCACAAACACTTACAAAAGCATTACTAAAAACCGAGCAACAGAACTTGTTTTTATATATAAATATATAATAAGGGATTTAGATGAATTCAGGAATATTGACTACGGCATGCGCAACAGCCGTTGCGGTTTGAATTACCTACCTACACCAAGTTGTTTGAACAAGAGAAGTTCTTAGCATTAATTGATTCAGAAACTTTTTTGTTTTCGCATCCTACATCCAGTCTTGTGAAAACATTATACGGTTAGACTTAGATACGGAGTAGGTAACTCTCCTACCATGCATTTTCACATATTATTAGTTCATTGGCAAAGCCATAATTTGACCTTACAAACCCTTACAAACGCAGAATGCATCACGAAATCCAGACCAAGCCATTAAAAAAACAACACTTACATTTAATATAAATTGGCTAAAGCAGAAGGTATTGTTGTGGTACAGATTAGAATTTACATCCTTGGTATACAATGTGGCCCAAACTTGTTGTCCAACAAAAAATGTTCTTCGGCCTTAAATAATATTTGTTATACTTAATTTCCTTTCAAGGCGAGCCAGCCACTTCTAGATAGCCTTATCCAGGTGGCGCCAAATTATTAGTGAATCGTTGACCAGACATGGTATACCACGAGCATCTTGCGATATATGTTTACATCTCTTGCAACAAAATCAATAACATTAAATCAGTACTGTATTTGATAATAGCTTGGTAGCTTTATTCGAAAAATAATAACTTGAATCTTTTCAAAGCTGATAGTTATAAAGTTATCATTTCTAACCATAAAGTTTGAGGAAGGTTCTATGTTGTTTGAATACGCATAGGTCCACTTTACTTGTCATCTAAGGGAAGTAATTTACTTTACATAAATGACTGTGTTTAACACAGTTTTGTTTAGTGTACACTAACTAAGATTTATTGCTCCAAATAAAAAATACAATTCAACATGGGACACAAATGTCATGTTAATTAAACCATATTTCCAGAACTATCCTTAGAATCAGATCATAATCATTGATTTGTCACTAATGATTATGATTATTTTAATCAAAAATAATATATCAATACAAAATTATGTGATTGTGATTGAAATTACCGACTTCATTTAGACTATTTTAGACTTTAGGACCCGCGTTTGGCAACCGCTCATCAGATTGTCCAATATTTGTAAGAATCCCAGTTATTTGTTGCTGGCTGTGCCAACGTCATAAAAAGGCGGTCACAAACGTTTGTTGCAGATAAAAAAAAAAAGGATTCCAAGACAGTGGACGACATGCCGATACCGTTATTTGTCTGTATTTGGAGCTCACAGTCACGTAGTCGCTCGGCATTTACTGCTCACACTGCTCACAGATCTAGTCTGGAGGTGTTTCGCAGAGTTGTTGTGGGCTGAGTCATTAAATGTATTTGTTAATACTGTTGGAGAAATGTTTAGGTACAAATCAGAATGAATTTGTCAACGCAGTATTTACACAACAAAATAATAATACCTAATCAAATAAATAAATGAAATTGTTAAAGTCATTGTTTAGAAAACGACCAATGCATCGATAGCTATTAAATGCATCTTTTAATGTTTAAAGAAGGCTTATGCACCTATAAAAAACTACCTACATATTGTAAAATTTAAATTGACATAATTTTTTATTTTTATTGTTTTAGTTAACATTACAATGCTCTGAACATCTGCATGTAATAAGTAATCGTCTTCGGTTGAGACCCGAAGTATAATTAAGAATCAAACGAACTTACCTTGTGAAGTTTGATTCCAATTATGCTAGGGGCCCAACCGAAGACGATTACGTCAACCCATCCCTCCCAACCCAAAAAATAAAATAAAAAATTGTGGAGGATAACACAAAATTCTCTGAAATAATGACGTCTCGTGACGCGGGGTTGCCAGAGCAGGGAACGGAAATAAGATATTTCTTTTTAGGATATAGCTAAAAGTGTGAAGAAGATAGCACCATCTCATGTACTGCTGCATGTAATAAGTAATCGTCTTCGGTTGAGACCCTCGCATAATTAGAATCAAACTTCACAAGGTAAGTTCGTTTGATTCTTAATAATTAAATGGTCTTCTTGATTACTACTACTACCATTTATCTGCATTTTCACTAATTTAAAAAATTCTACATTTTGGTTACAGGTTTCCAATAAATGATGATATAAATAAAGAATGGCTACGGCCGGCGTGTAAGAAGACTAAATTGGATAATGGAATAAACGCAGTCATATGTTCCAAACATTTTACGATCAATCAATCATGAACAATGTCTGCGACACATTTGTACCAACATGCATTTTGAGCAATCTTGTTAATCATTCTCTAAAACAAAGTTTCGATGACAATCACAGGATCCTATTGATAAAAGCCGTACCTAAGTTATATTTGACAATACGAATACGAAACTAGAATTACAGGAATGTGCGCCTCGTGACAAATATGAAGTTTTTTAACCAAAACCTTCTTATTTAATAGGCAGTGATTTAATGAAAAGGTTTTAAATGTTTATTTATAAGTTTTTTATTTCCTTAGTAATCCTTCATATGTATATTTTCCTCGTATCAATTTTCAGATTTACTTTCAAAGCTTAAAGTTCAATATCCATGTAGTTAATTTGACAGATAAGGGTAGGCCGATGTGACACTGACTGTACACTGCTTCTCGTTATTAACTCGCAAAACTTGCTGAAAGCAAGAGTGACCACTTTTACCGTTAACAATTTTTTGGCCTAACAAAAGAACGTAAAGTAGTGTGTGTACACACGGCCACTGATCGACCTACCCAAATCTGTCAAAATATTCCAATTGATTTTGAACTCTACATGATTGACATTAGGATGAAATTTGGTTGCGAGAATTTTACATATTATAAGGATAGATAGATGTGACGCTGACTGTACAGGCAGCATCATATCGCCCTACCCTACCTACTCTGCGACCTACTAATCTGTGAAATACCTGCAACCGAATCTCAACCTAATGTTGAAGTCATAGAGTTCAATATCGATTGGGATATTTTTACAGATTTGGGTAGGTCGATCTGACGCTGCTGTACCTACAGTGATTCAATATTGTTAGAATAAGAAGCAGATATTATTAAAAAAATAAACAAGACTTGATTTAAAATCACGTAACAGTTTTTATTAAAACAATTAGGTCAAACAATTAGAGGAACAAAATACTCGTAACTTCCTATAACGAAAACACATATGTACGCACTATAAACACAACCAATATCCACTTATCTTAATCGATGCTAACGCTGCGAACGCCCGATGGCAAGAGAGCGCGCGCCGGCTCGGCGTTCGTTTTATAAGAATAGCGAGGGTAGTTGTGACGTAGGTGGGGGATGTTGCTTATACGGCCTCTCCTGACATCGGGTCGTCCCCGACACCGTCCCCATGTGTGATGCTGCGGGGATCAGCAACATCAGCCGCTTCGACGTCCAGGTCAGTGTCCAGCAAAGGCATTGATAGTCCGACTTCAACGTCACGGTTCCCTCGTGTGGTGCCGCTGGGTCCAGCAACATCTCCTTCCTCCACATCCACGTCCAGTGAAGACATAGATAGTCCACCTCCAATGGCTGGTGCAATCTCTGGTGGGCTACAATCATTCGAATTTTCATCTGAAAATAACACTCAGTTATTAGCGATCCGGTAAAATCGCTGTAATGCATTCAGTCTCAAAAACCTTTCTCCCAATCATCTTTCAAATAATTCAAAGTTCAACTATCATACAAGTAATCTTACATACATCACTCATTAAGATAAAATAGAGACGTCTCTTAAACAAAATCAAACCAGTCCTAGGCATTTTCTTTCCATAGCTCCAAGACTCCTCACCGGGCTCCTTAGTCATTACCTGTTCTAAAATAAAATAAGAACGCCAAGGCGTCACATGCCTGCAGTTCATCTGAAGGAGCGTCAGTGTTTTACACCTGTAGTCCATAAAGAACGCCAAGGCTGTGTGCCTGTAGTTCAAGAACGCCTGAGCAATATGCTCGAAGTTCAACAAACGCCAGAGCAATAAGCTCGAAGTTCAATAATCAAACGCCAAGGCCTTGTGCCTGTAGTTCAAGAACGCCAGGGCAACAGCCCGAAGTTCGACCATCAAACGCCAAGGTTCTATACCTGAACCTGAAGTTCGGATAACAAAGGCTTATACATACCCTCAAAGAAAGCGGCACACTTCTCCGGGCACCACTCGCCACGCCAAGTCACCATATACTGTGCTGCTGCTTGCGTAGTCTTTCCATAGCTACCACTCAGCAACTGCAGCTCATAATGTCCATTCGGCAGTACTTTAACGACTCTGTAGGGGTCTCTCATCCCTGGGTCTAGTTTTCCTGTGGACTGTGAGTATTTAATAACGAAAACTAGATCATCCACTTTAAACTGACGGGGTGGGCGTCTTGATTTATTAGCGTAGTCGTCTTGTCGTTGTTTGTTCGCTGTCATCAGTTCATTTGCCCGGCTTCGACAAATCTCACGCCACGCTTCTCTATTAGGGTTACGATCTTCAACCGCGACGTCGCGAACTAGCGCTTGAATTAATGGCGTAGTTGCGTCGGTGCCAATCATCAAGTTCAGAGGTGAAGCTTGGGTGGTCTTCTGCTTTGTAATATTAAGGACCAACTGTATTTTCCACAACACTTCGGACCAAGAGGAAGATTTGTGGTTTACCTTAATCCGCAACATATTGAGGACGGTACGAATGTACCTCTCTGCTTGGCCGTTTGCATGGTGCATTTCCGGGGTGATATAATGCATGTCACTACCCATCTCTGTTATCCAGCTTACGAAGTCCCCGGATTCAAACATCCGTCCTCTATCGGTAACTATTAACTTTGGAACCCCAAATAATGCAACTGCTTGCATGAAAGCGCGTTTAAGCTCGCCTACATCTTGTCGGTAGATTGCATACAAGAGGCAAAATTTTGTAGCAGCATCCACAATAACCAAGATGAACTTGTATCCATCAGAGATGGGGAGGGGACCTAATACATCCATATGAATGGTATTAAACGGAGAATCGGGCTTTTCCCAAGAGGTTATATTCTGATGAGTGGATCGTGGTACTCTCTTCTTTGAAATGCAAACCAAACAGTGTGCTACATATTTGTTTACAAATTGACGAAGCCCTGGGAACCAAAAATGTTTAAGAATCAAATCAAGGGTCTTGTCCGCGTTAATATGCTCGTGCTCGTCGTGAAATATTCTTAATAAGCTAAGCCTATGTCCTTTGGGGATGTAACACAACAGTCGGGAGTCCTCACCAACCGGCGAGTATTTGTAATAAAGGAGGTCATTTTGAGCGACATAACGTGATGAGTCTAGCAGGCCATCCCTCAACTGCTGTAGTCTGTAATTCTTGTGTCTCATTATCCGCAGATTGCGCTATTTGAGCCCAATTACGCGGCCTTGAAACTTGATTTGCCACAGCAACCGAAGGGTTGCGACTGAGGAAATCGGCGTGTGGCATCATTACCCCCTTACGGTATTCTATCGAGAAATGGAAATCTTGGAGGTAAATCCACCAACGCGCCACACGCGGTAGCAAATCCTTCTTACGCTCCGTGGCCTTCAAAGCATTGCAATCGGTTACTACTTTGAACTGTAGTCCCACAAGATAGTGGCGAAAGTGCTGCAATGCCTTGACAACCGCCAGCGTTTCCAGCTCATAGGAGTGGTATTTACTCTCGGCGCCTTGTGTCGCTTTACTGAAATAAGCTACCACGTGTTTTCCACCGTCGCTATGCATTTGTAAGAGAACTGCGCCGTATCCGACACTGCTGGCGTCCGTGTGGACTTCTGTAGGGAGCTGAGGATCAAAGACGGACAGGATTGGTTGATTAGTAAGAAGTTCAATCAATGTTTGGCGAACCTTTTCCTGTTCTGCGCCCCAGTTAAATTCGACATCCTTTTTGGTTAATCGGGCTATGCAGGCAGTAAGTGTGGCGTAGTTCTCAACGTAACGCCGGAAGTAGCCCGCAAGCCCTAAAAACTGGCGCACTTGCCGTACATTCTCAGGGACAGGAGCATTTGCGAGCGCTTCAACCTTATGTGGACTCGGCCTCACCTGACCCTGGCTCACGACTCGCCCAAGGTATTCCACCTCAGCTGCCAGAAACGAACACTTCCGAAGGTTTATAGAGAATCCAGCGGTAGTGAGCGTCTGCAGGACCTCTTTCAAAAGAGAAATACCCTCGGGGACCATGGAACTCATGATCAGAACATCGTCTACGTATATCAGGACCTGGCCCGCTTCCACGAAGCGCCGTAACGTATTATTTATTATTCGCTGATAAACAATCGGCGAGTTCGTTAAACCATAAGGCATTTTGACGTATTCATAATGCCCTTCTGGCGTAACGAACCCTGTGAGGTGAATTGACCGTTCATTTATAGGTATCTGGTGAAAGCCAGTAGCCATGTCAAGGCTGGTGAAATACCTATAGTTCCCTAGTCGGTCTATGTGGTCATCGATTAAGGGAAACGGATATCGATCTTTAATGGTAAGCCGATTTAATGCTCTAAAATCAACACAAAGGGGTCTGACCCGTCTTTTTCTTAACGAGTATGATTGGGCTCGCATACTCCGACTGAGACTCTCTAATAATCCTTTTGTCCAAGAGATCTTCTATTATTTTACGTACCCGGAGTTTTTCATCATACGAAAGTTTATAAGGCCGGTAAACAACTGGCGTCGAGCTGGTTAATTTTATTTCCATCTCGCCAGTATTAACGGTGGTTGTGGCCGTACCAGCGATGAAAAACTCCGAGTATTCTTTAACTACCTATATCAAGGATTCATAACGATCTCCCTTAAGGGGTGTGTTTATTTCGATCGACCCCTGACTTTGAATTGCGTTAACTTGGACTACAGGATCATCAGATCGAGTCAGGTACTGACTGTTCTTAGAGCGAATATACACAATGCCGTCTCGATTAAGTATGTCGGTACCTACAATGATCGGAGCATTCATACACGACGAAGGGACAATTATTAGGTCTGCTTCTATTGATATTTGACTAAACTCAAGAGTAACTGTTACAAATGATGTAGCTACTATCTCCTTATCACTAATGCCTTTTAAAACGCAGCGTGTGGGCTTTGGTTGACACGGAAGGTATTTCAGTACATCCGAAGAAATTAATGACACGTTAAGCGCACCACTATCGATAATAGCATCCATAGGAATGCCACTAACTACGGCGACAACAACATCGTTTGTACCCATAGTTTACGAACTGTTTTCCGCGCAAAGATTAACATTCCGTTCATTTTGCGGTTGAGCGCGACCTTTAGCGAAACACTGGGCTTCAACGTGCCCTACTTTCTTACAAAAAGTGCAAACGATGCTGCTCCTGCCGCTAGAAGCGGAGGGGGTCAAAGAATTGGATTTCGTACGACAGTGACGACTAATATGCCCCTTTTGGCCACAGGAGAAACACTTTTGTTCATTGCGACCAGGGGTCGGTTGAAGCGGGCGCTTCTTCGGCGCTAAAACATAAGTATCGTGAGGCTTCGCGCGGGTAGGCTTGGTATAAATTGACAGGAACGAAACTATATTCTCTGGATTCAAATTCGCATTGGCTGCTGCAGCTCTTACTTGTAGGTTATCAATACCGCGTATCACTATTAAGGTCATAAGGTCCTCGCTAAGTCCCTTAACTATCCTTAAGCGTAACAAAGTACGACGCGCGTATTCTGCGTAAGTTGTATACATCGGACGTTGTATTCATGGTCTCAAATAATATATTGGCATAATCTAGTTTTCGCGGGCATAATGGTTGAAATTCACGTTTGAAATTTGTCCAAGTACGCTCAGCCGTAACCCATTAATTTAACCAAATTCTTGCGTCCCCCTTGAGCCATATCCGATCCTCGAAAGACACTCATAGTCACTCCAGCCGTTCGCATCCTGGGCACGATCGACTTCATCGCACCATGAATCTATGTTGTGAATTGAGGGATCAAAATTAGAGACAAAGTAATTATGGGACCTGACCGGCTGCAGCGACCTAAGAGCGTCAACAATAGCTTTTGCCGGATCGGGCGTACTTGATTCTAAATTATTTACTTGTGGTGTCAAAATGTGGGTAGTTAATGAGCTATCGGTTGCTCGTGTCTCGCAGGTACTCGCCTGGGGTTCCGGTGTACGGCATCTAGACACATCTAAGTGAGATGAGTTTGATTCGCCTTCAATGCACCGCCCGTGTTTCTAGGATCACAATGAACTAATGTTTTGTTCGTAACGTCCGTAACACGGCTATTTTCGATCGAAGTTAAACGGCTCATAATTGAATTCAACGTGTTATGAATCGACGTATTCCTACTAGTTGATCGCGACACATCACGACGATAACGATGACGCGACCGTTCGCGCTGCGATGGCGTGCTAGGAGACCGCGTTCTGCTTTTATTACGAGAATAACGCCGTGAACGGCGATTGCGAGTTCGCGTCCTAGACTCGCTACGTGAGCGATATCGCGATCTGTCACTCGAATCACTGCGAGAACGACGACGCGACTTGCGTCCGTTACGCGATCTAGCACTGGATCTACCAGTCATAATAACGACAATGCAAAAGAAAACTTAACCGAGACTTTGTTCCTCTTTGTAGGCTAACAAGTTACAGATCCCACTTCTGATGTTAGAATAAGAAGCAGATATTATTAAAAAAATAAACAAAACTTGATTTAAAATCACGTAACAGTTTTTATTAAAACAATTAGGTCAAACAATTAGAGGAACAAAATACTCGTAACTTCCTATAACGAAAACACATATGTACGCACTATAAACACAACCAATATCCACTTATCTTAATCGATGCTAACGCTGCGAACGCCCGATGGCAAGAGAGCGCGCGCCGGCTCGGCATTCGTTTTATAAGAATAGCGAGGGTAGTTGTGACGTAGGTGGGGGATGTTGCTTATAATATAATATTGTAGGTGTTTTTCTTGTGCACCATAACGTAGTTTTTTGAAAATTTACCCGATTTAGTTTATATCGTTTCCAAGGCAAGCGAAAAAGCCGACAATGACCGAATTATTATGTTAGCGTTGAGAAGACAGGATTTGTATCGCTCTCCATACACTTCTGTCATTCTGTATCATTTTCTCGTGGAAGTGCACTTTGTGAGTAATGTAGTGCGTGTAGTGATATCGTTTCCAAGGCAAGCGAAAAAGCCAACAATGACCGAATTATTATGTTAGCGTCGAGAAGACAGGATTTGTATCGCTCTCCATACACTTCTGTCATTCTGTATCATTTTCTCGTGGAAGTGCATTTTGTGAGTAATGTAGTGCGTGTAGTGATATCGTTTCCAAGGCAAGCGAAAAAGCCAACAATGACCGAATTATTATGTTAGCGTCGAGAAGACAGGATTTGTATCGCTCTCCATACACTTCTGTCATTCTGTATCATTTTCTCGTGGAAGTGCGTTTTGTGAGTAATGTAGTGCGTGTAGTGAAACGCAACGAAATATACAGAATGACAATAGTGCATGGAAAGCAAATACAAATTCTGTCTCCTCGATGCTAACATAATACTTCGGTCATTGACGGCGCGCTTATCCTTCGCCTTCACATTTATTAACATGTTCAATATTTAGTTTTATTTTTGTCGATATAAAATGCTGAGAAATGACGTCCCTAGTGTGGAATAAACTAGTGACCACCTACACAAATTAGGACAAGTCAAACATTCTCCATCTCTTTTTAACTCATTAGCATGACTCGTAAGGAGAAGTAGGATAAATATATATCTTTGCTTGCTATTTCAGCGTGGTTTCTATGCTTGTTATTGTTCTGAGGGCTGCGCACGCTATCGTTCATGACACATATATAGATGACTACCTAGGTAGTCATCTATATATGTGTCATGAACGATATTCACGGATTCTAGAATCCGTGCTTTGTAGTGACACAGCAGCTCAGTTGGCTGCCGATTAAAGATGGAACAAATCATTGATAGCAGTGAAAAATCATATGATTTAGTTTCTCATATGACATAACTGCTATTGTCATTCGCAATCGCAGCGATTATGATTTCTCACTAGTGGAATGATCGAATGAAATCGCGCGGAGCGACCGCGGCGAGCATGCACGACAATCATACGAGCGAGGTGTGAGCGGGACGCATCTACTCAAGCAATCCCTGCGTGCGAATAGTGCGTCCGATTGACCTGTGACCCGGGTCGCAGTCGCAGTCGCAGTTTAAAATGAAATGACATTTCACCTGTGCGGGGCGGTCGTCCTCGTCAGTCATAAGCACGTGCGCGTTGTTGTGTGACATATATTCATATCCTGTTACATCATAATCATTATTCAATTACCATGTCATTTCATTTCAATATTTGCAATGATAAATAGTAGGAAAATCACTCTCAATGAAAAATAGCAGGTGAAATCACTGTGATAAAAAAATCATATGATCATATGATTATGATTTCTAAATATCATTTCCATCCCTACTGCCGATATAGTCCACGTACATGCTCGTGCGGGCCTTGAAATGCGCGGATGGGTGTCTAACGACCCGTCTGCGCTCGGACTCCTACCGAAAGAACTTTTATCGGAGTCGGTACTTGAACATATTAATCTTGCGAATTTTCCGTCTTCTACGCCTTTTATTGCGAATTCTCCTACGTAGTGTAAATAGATTATTGAAAAACACTGAAGAATCGCTTTATTATATTTATTTTAATTTTTTGAAAATTACAAACTTCGTTTTTCTATGAAGTTATTTGAATTGACACTGACGTATAGAAAAAATACTTACTTATGGTTAGGTAAACTAAATGGCCAGTAACGGAACCCTAACATCTTCCCCGCCTTGCAACGCAACCCTAAAATCTTAACAAAACAGCTATGCCTTATAAAATATGTCTAAAACCCTAACCTATCAGGTATGCGGACGGGGCGACCATAACGAGTGACCTTTACCTCTTCTGGTGTAGAACCGACCCCCATTTCTAAACGGTAAATGCGTTGCAAAGCTCTGATGCGCTCTCCTGCTGCAGTCCGTAGTCGTGCTACCCTATGTTGCCCGTCGGCTCCTGGCATCAGTTCCAACACAAGGCCTAACGGCCAATTGACGCGCTTAGTATCGTCGTTGCCGATTAGCACTACATCACCAACACGCTCTTTACTTCAGCACGATTTTGTGTCAACAGCGAGAGATATTCTTTCCTGAACCGTTCTTTTAAGTGGCTGTTCACTGTATTTAAATACCTCCAACGAGATGTTAAGATATGTCCATCCACATGAACCATATTATTAGTACTATCATCATTACAATTTGCGTTTTAAAAAACATCGACGGTGTTAGTGGTCTCAGGTTCTCCGTATTTTCTTCAATGTATGTTAACGGTCTCGAGTTGATAACCCTTTCTGTCTCGCATAAAACGGTATAAAGTTTGATTCCAGAAAGTGCTGCTTTACCGAAATTGCGACGAAGTATTTCCTTTACAGTCCGCACCATTCTCTCCCAGAACCCTCCCCACCATGGCGCTGAAGGAGGTATGAAGCGCCATGAAATCTTTGGGTCCAAATTGCTAAGATCCAATTTCTGAAATAAATTGTTGGTGCCATGAAAATTTGTACCGTTGTCGCTATAAATTATACGAACTTTGCCTCTTCTTGCCAGAAACCTACGTAATGCTAGCATGAAGTCTTCCGTCGACAATGAAGTTGTAAGCTCCAAATGAACTGCCCGATAAGTGGCGCATGTTAACAATACAATCCAACATTTTTTACAGACTTTAGTAGAAGAGGTCCTGCTAAATCAACGCCCGTGACTTCAAAAGCTGAGCCGCAACTCACTCTATCAAATAGCAGTAGCCCTGGAGAAGTTGTACATGGTTTTGCGCTGTACCGTCTGCAAATTGTACATAATTTTCTTAGCAAGCTTGCGAATTCCTATAATCCAATAAGTCTCCCGAAGTTCATTAATTAAAGTTCGTGTTCCTGCATGAAGAAGTTTAACGTGCTCCTGTAACACTAGTCTTTCTACGATGATACTTTTTGCTGATAATGCAATAGGATTGACAAAATTATCTGTATCATCGCTTAATGTTAGACGTGTTTTTACTCGGAGAAGACCATCTCCATCCTTGAAGGTGTGAACTTTTGAAGTTATATTGGGCTCATCCTCTCTTTGCAGTAACCTGAGCAAACTCTTATCTGCAGTGATATACTCTTCTGCAGTTAAATCTACGGATTTGCGTGTGGATCCTTTTTACAATTATTGCCAAATCTGTAACACCAACTAACTACTCTCGTGATTTTAGAGTACTTTCCAAAATATGATAAACACATTGAAAAAGCCTCAAAATTTATATTGTTTAGAGTAGTGCAACTCTTCTTTACTTCTTTCAATACTTCACGCTCATCTGGCTGCTCCATCAACACCGGCCACTCTTGTGGTGGTCTTCTGAGCCACTCTGGACCTTCCCACCACTGAGTTTTTAACAGTATGTCGGCATTGCATCCGCGCGATGGTAGATCTGCTGGATTCATGTCACCTGGCACATGGCGCCAATCATCTATGTTGGTGCGCTGTAATATCTCCTTAACTCGATTGTACGTAAAAACATTCAAATCATCTTTACGTTTGAGCCAGGCTATAACTATACTCGAGTCAGATCAGTAGAATTCTTTGCAGTTTAACTCCAGACCTTCCCTGACTTGACTTATTACTCTAGTAGCCATCAAAGCTGCCATAAGTTCCAATCTTGGCATTGTTACACGCTTTGTAGGTGCTACTCTTGACTTTACTAAGACTAGTTGGACATCGACTGCACCATTAGATTCCGAACGCATAAATATACAACAAGCATACGCTACCAGACTAACATCACAGAAGACATGCAAACCGTTTTCGCTCTGGTCCAAATCGAACTTGCTCATACGTCGCGGAATCTTACATGCCTCTAAATTCTTTAGTTGTTGCAGCCATACAGACATTTTGTTGGAAAGCTCCTGTGGTAATGGTTGGTCCCAGTCTTTATTTAAAATCCAACTCTTCTGTAAAACAAGTTTAGGTACTAGTGTTACTGGAGCTGCAAAACCCAATACATCAAACACGCTTTGCGCTAGTGAAAGAGCATTTCTTTTTGTAAATCGCCTATGAGTTAATTTAAAGCATGGTAATTTACAATACATTACATCTTCACATGGATTCCACATCAGACCAAGCACAGATATTGAAATGACTTCTTTATCCGTCATCGTAAGCCCGGTAACCCAACATCGTAAATCGAACTGACCCTCTATTAAAATGTTTTTGGCTTCTGTCATGAAACGATACATTTCTTCTTCGCTTTTCACACTCACGACACAATTATCAACATAAAAGCTTTTCCTCAATATTGCCGCGGTATCTGTACTATATTTGTTTAAATGAAAAAGAATTGTCGCTGACAAAAGAAATGGGCTAGTGGTGACACCGAAAACTACTCTTTGATGTCTAAAAACCTTTAAAACCATTTGATCATCGTTCACATTTTGCCACCAGAGAAATTTCAGATAATTTCGATCCTCAGGATGTAATAATATTTGTAAAAAAGCCTTTTTTATATCTGCTGTGACACCTATAGCGTTTCTCCTAAAATTTATTAATAGCTTAGGTATCATTTCAATCAGGTTAATACCTTTATCCAGACATGAATTCAGAAATAATCCGTTCTTATCCTTGACGGACGCATCGAAAACGGGCCTTATTTTAGTTGTTAAACTCGACTCCTTTACGACAGCATGATGTGGGAGGTAGTGGCCAACTTTACTGTTATCATGTTCTACTACTTCAATTATATCATCTTACAACCACTCTTCAAAATTTTTATCATAGGCCTTTAAAATTCCTAATTTTATCAGACACGCTGTCGTTGAGTTAAGCCTCTTTAAAGCCATATCAAAATTCGGTAGCAACGTTTTTGATGTGCCTTTCCAAGGTAGCCTTACCTCATATCTGTTGTCTTCACTAACTTGGATGGTACCCTCAAAGTATCTCATAACTTCCATCTCAGCTATCTTCCTATTTTTAATCTCACACTCGTCTTTGATCCCCATTGTCTCGAGATCCCAGAAATCTTCAATGCTGCAATGAATTGTGCTTACGCTATTTACCGCAGAGCAATAAACGCCAGCTGCTGGACCTTGGATTGTCCATCCCAGTTTTGACTCCATTGCCAGAAGGTTTTGGTCAACTTGTACTATTCGTCCCGTCAACAAAGACCCTAGAACATCACAACCAAATAACAAGCTTATTTCAGAAACATCATTAGTACAATCAGTCAAACAAATGTTTAAACCTTCTAATTGAGACAACAATTTACCAGGTTTTAGCTGCGGCAGGTAACCACAGATTACATCTTGTCCTAGTACACTTAAATTATGAGTATAACTGCTATCAAGGCTACTTATTTTAACATTGTATAAATCATGTTTTTGTTTCCTAAGTACCGCACCCCCAAACAAATTATGACTCAACTCTTGCTGCCCTATTGGCCTTAAGTTCAACTTCTTTGCTAAATCGGCTTTAATAAATGAGCGTTGAGCACCAGAATCCAGCAAAACTCTAACGACAACTGAACCTGTATCTGTTATTAATTTTGCTTTTAGTGTTTGTAATAAAACAGTTTTATTTGTCGTTGACTGATTGATGGATACTGGTTTGGAGCCATCGTCAATTACCCTACCTTCCTCAACATTACCTGCTTTATAGTTACACATAATAGGATAGTGTCTCTTGGTGCATATGACACACTTAGGACGTAGCTTACAATTTTTCCAATAGTGTCCTACTCTAAGACAAATCCCGCAAGCCTTTTTACGTTTGACAATTTCCCTACGCTCTTCTAAAGTCTTATTGACAGCTGCCACACATTCTGAACTTGTGTGCGTCGTCTTTTCACAAAATAGACACGCTTTAGGTGTAGCTTCTACATTCTTTAAGCCTTGTCGGTCAGCGCTCGTGAAACATGACGTAGATGGTAATGCTGCCGAATCTGTAGTAAACGCTCTTGCTAAGCGCACCCTTTCGTCTGACGACACTTCTTGTTTGACAAACTGTAGTAAGGTGGTAAGCGTATTCATTTTCTTAATATTGATGTGTCAGCGTACAAGTGGGATCTGTGCCAAGCTCTCAGAAGTTCTTCCGGTAATGCTGACTCCACTAGAGGATACAAAAATGCCGCATATTTATCTTGAGTTACTCCCATACTTTCTAAAGCGAACACTTGTGTGGTTATCTTGTCATATAATGACCTAATCGATACCTTCATTGTGCCTTTAGCTTGAGCTAGTACTAACTGCAACAACTCTCTTACATAGTGTTCAATTATAAGCTCATCTTTTGCAAACCTATGTTTGAGTTGTTCAATAACTTTTGCATAATTACTGCCGCACGGTGGAAAGCTTCCGACCAACTCCCAAGCATTAAATCCGACCTCCATACATTGTAACAGATACTGAAACTTGTCGTCGTTGTCAATTGTCTCATCTTGGTCTATTTTTTTTAAATTGGACACAATTTAAATGATAGCCAGTTTCTTATTTCACCATTAAATGTTGGCAATTCTAGTTTAGGGAGTCTATAATGCCGATCGTTAGGCGTTAACGATTTGTGGTCTACGACTGTACTAACTCTTGAGGTAGAACTTACGGCGGTGTGGGCAACTGCATTGTTGGAAATGTTGTTGACGTTAGCTCTTAAATTAAAATATCTTGATGTGTACTCACAAGCGGTGTCATTGTCTTTTTCCAACTCTGCTTCATTTCTCGCCTCATCATCCAGAAAAAAGTTCACTATTTTGTTTTGTGCTATGGATAGCTCGTCATAATATTTGCTGAGCGTATCAAATTCGGCTGTTATTGCATCAGCATTGGTCTCAGCATTTTTTAAGAGCTCACATAGTTTGTTGGCAGAAAATGTAAAGTTACGTCTGAACAACTTTCGTTCCAACTTGGCTCTTTCCATGGTGCCGTGCCAGATAATCTTGGTCGTCAAATATTCCTGAGTGGACAACCAGATACGAGTAGGCTTGGCTCTTAGCTCACGGTCGCCAGATATTGCGAATTCTCCTACGTAGTGTAAATAGATTATTGAAAAACACTGAAGAATCGCTTTATTATATTTATTTTAATTCATTTTTGAAAATTACAAACTTCGTTTTTCTATGAAGTTATTTGAATTGACACTGACGTATAGAAAAAAATACTTACTTATGGTTAGGTAAACTAAATGGCCAGTAACGGAACCCTAACACCTTTCATCGGAGCACTGGGACTATACTGGTATCCATCCACTGATTCACTAAGTGAATACTCCGGTCAAAAACGGAGAAGGAAATTTGCCTAAACCGCTCACCAAGCGAATAATACTCTCCTTGATCATGCGTGTTTTTGACCCACTGGGTATTCTTGCTCCAGTTGTTATACGTGGCAGAATTTTATTCCAAAATGCTTGGCGATTGAATTTAGATTGGGATAGCGAACTTCCTTTATCTGAAACCAAATTATGGAACGATTGGTTCCAGGATTTAGTTTCAACATCTCAACTAAAAATTCGCCGCTGTTACAACTTGTGCAAGCTGGAGCCCAGCCGAGTCGAACTGCATGTCTTCGCAGACGCCAGCGCGCAGGCTTATGCAGCTGTAGCATACTGGCGGTTCCTCTTTTCAAACGAAGACATACAGCTTGCGCTAATATGTAGCAAATCACGTGTAACTCCTTTGAAACCATCTAGTATTCCTAGATAAGAGCTACAGGCTGCACTAATAGCCGCTAGACTAGCTACGTCCATTGCAAATGCAGTAGAATGAAAATCGAAAAACGCGTATTTTGGTGTAATTCGATGAACGTTTTGGGTTGGCTTAGGAATGACGCACGTTCGTACAAACCTTTCATAGCTCATCGAGTGGGTGAGATAATAGAACTCACTAATGTTAAAGAGTGGCGGTGGATCCCAACGGGTTTTAACGTCGCAGATGACGCGACACGCCTGGGTCGGGGGCCTCTTACTCTTCAATCTCGTTGGGACCCGACCTCTTATTAAAACCAGAGTCAGAATGGCCTATTATCACACCCGATACTCCTCATAACACACCCAATACTGTTGAAATCCCAATTCATGTCATAAACGAATCGATGCCATTAAATCAGCCACTTTCAGCGGATTCACGACGTTTTAGTTCGTGGTCCCGCTTGATTAGATGCACAGCATACGCACACAAGTATCTATCGTTACTGCGACTTCACTCATTACGTAGAAAAGGCGTTCGTATTAATCTCCGCCATAAAGCTCCAAAACTCATTTTTACTTTCCATTTACCATCAGCACCAACCCCAAACGTTAGATGCGACCGTGGCCTTATGCCTTCGATGCTATCTTCTGATGACTTACAATTGGCAACTATTCATGTTTTACGAAAATGCCAATCAGACTCTTTTCATGATGAAATTAAATTCATTCAAAACCGCTTGCCCATATCACGTCGTAGTAAAATAGCTAAACTACCTGGGGCCCAAGTCTGCTAATTTACGAATGGCATAATTGAATCGCAATTGGATCGCATTGTAATTGTTTGACACATTTGGTATTCTCTTACTCATTTAAGAATACCAAATGTGTCAAACAATTACAATGCGTTACAATTACGATACAATTGCGATTCAATTATGCCATTCGTAAATTAGCAGACTTGTGCCCCTGCTCTTCTCGATGAGGAAGATGTCTTACGCCTGTCAACTAGAATAGTTGAAGTCACCGACGTGGAGGAAGAAATGAAAGCTCCAGCCCTACTCGACGGAAAACATCCTACCGTCCGACTCCTTGTCCTACACTACCACCAGAGGACAGCCCATGCGAACACCGAAATGGTAGTGAACGAGCTCCGCCAAAGATTTTGGATATTGAGCCTCAGGAACACAGTAAGGACAGCAGCATATAACTGCCAATTTTGCAGAGTTCGCCGAAGTACCACTTTTCAACCACCCATGGGGAACCTTCCAGCTGCCAGATTAGCTCACCATCGCAGGCCTTTCTCATTCGTAGGCCTGGACTACTTTGGCCCGACAACCGTGGCAATTGGACGATGAACGGAAAAGCGCTGGGTGGCCTTATACACCTGCCTAACCGTTCGGGCAATTCACCTTGAAATTATACGCTCTGTTATACCCTTGCAATGTACCGCGATAGCTGCCGAGTCAGCATCTTTATCTTTAATATATACAGGTGCTACGGGGCCCTAAAGCCAGTCCATCATAGAACTCGTTACGGGTCGGAACTCGTCAACTATTGCTATTTCTATTTTTACTTTAATTCTATTTCATGTTAAATACTAGTTCTTTTCATAAATTCGTTTCAGCTTAATAAGTTTCTTTTTTTAAAAACCTATTTGCCATTTCTCGTATAACATTTTGGTGGCAGCGGTGGGATACCGAAAATCCTAGTCCGCCCAAATACGTCTCTGAAAACGGTTATAGACTTCCGTTGTAAAAGTGTGGTGAAAGTTGTGAAAACCTTTACTTTAGTGAGAACTAACACTGTTCCTGTTTATATGCAGTTATATTTTAACCGAGTGTTCCTGTCTGATCGCCGATCGTGTGTATCCACGTAGACTTTTCCTGTGAGTGGCCCTTAATTCTGTTGCCACGGAGACCTTCCGTGTGTTCCTGCTTACCTGGTGACGCTGATTCCATGACCATGGTCATGATACCTGTCCACATAGTATGTGTGATGCTGACGACGCTACTGTAAGTGAAAACTTCTAAATAACTCATAAAAGTGCGCGATCCAGAATAGAACTCAGAGCTAGATTAATTAATTCTATTTATAAGTATTGCTGTTGTATTACATTGTATTTCTGTTGTGTAACATTGTGTCTCTAAAGGTATTGTTTATATTAACCATGGCTCCCGCCAGACTACTGATAAGAAGCGCATAAACGCGTGGGTGTCGCGTCGCGCGTCGAGATACTTGGTGCTCGCTTAGTGTAGAAGCGGCTTCGACTTCCTAATTATTTTATTTAAACTTTTCTAATTTTAAAATATTTTTTGTTTTGATTTAACTATTTAAGTGTGTAATATTGCCTTCTATATCTTTTATTTTTAAAATTGTTTTTCACCATGACGACCAGATCCGAATCCGAAGATCCGAAAGCAGCGGCTGATGACAAAATCGAGTTTAGTGTGCTCCTAAAGTTCATTAAACCCTTCGATGGTTCTAGGGAAAAGTTGAACCCTTTTATCTCTAATTGCCAAAATGCTTACAATCTTGCAAATAAATCTCAGAAACCAATACTTTTTAAATACATTTTAAGTCAGCTCGAAGGCAGAGCTGAATCTACTTGCAAGATAAAGGATTTTGAATCCCTTGAGCAATTTCTAGAATTTCTAAAGCAGCAATTCGGGGAAAGGAAACACTACGCTCACCTCCTTTCCGAGCTGCAAGACTGTAAGCAGAGCTCAATCGAATCTGTAAACCAATATGCACTAAAAATAGAAAAATGCTTAGCAAAGCTACTTACTGAAATCAATATTTCGATACCTACTAAGCGTAAGACAGAACTAACAGGCCGCGTAGCAGCAATGGAGGACTTAGGCCTCCATACTTTCATGATCGGCCTCCATCCACGATTGTCGCAGATCGTCAGGTGCCGCGATCCTGACAATTTGAACGCGGCAGTTAACTTCGCTGTAGCTGAGGAAAAAATTCTCACGAGTCTCAACAAGAGACCCCAGTCACCATTCATTAACAATGAGAGACATAGGCTCCCACCTCGCCGTGATTTCCAATCACGACCTAATAATATCCAACCACGACCTAATAATTTCCAACCGCGACCTAATAATTTCCAACCGCGAGCTTTCCAGGTTAAACAAAATAATCGCCCTGAACACTTTAGAAACTTCAATACAAATGATGTGACCTGTAGGTATTGCAAAAATATAGGTCACACGATTGAAAACTGTCGCAAACGGCTATATAACAATAGAGCCCAATTCAATGCGTCATCTTCTAACAGTCGTCCAAATAATTCACCGCCGGTTATTATTCCTGCTACATCACGCAGAGTCTGTACTGCTGATCAAGTTAATGATATTGGAGAAGACGAAGTTGATCATAACAATTTAAACGAGTAGAATTACCCGATAGGTACCGCTCGGGAAATTCCGTGAAACGTCGAAAAGTCGGTATCATAAACCACACTGTATCATTTGAGGTAGACGCTAACAACCAGGGTAACCAGCCCCAATTTTATAGCGCTACCAGTAAACCTAATACTAAATCCGCTGTTTCACTAAATCGCACTGTTTCCACTGTATCAGCTAACAACCAGGGTAACCAGCCCCAACTTTATAGCGCCATCGTTAAAGGTAATACTAAACCCGCACTGAATCGCACTGTTTTCACTGTATCAACCGTTGTAGACGCTAACAACCAGGGTAACCAGCCCCAATTTTATAGCGCTACCAGTAAACCTAGTACTAAATCCGCTGTTTCACTAAATCGCACTGTTTCCACTGTATCAGCTAACAACCAGGGTAACCAGCCCCAAGTTTATAGCGCCATCGTTAAACGTAATACTAAACCCGCACTGAATCGCACTGTTTCCACTGTATCAACCGTTGTATCCGCTAACAACCAGGGTAACCAGCCCCAACTTTATAGCGCCATAGTAAAGGGTAGTACTAAACCCTCACTGAATCGCACTGTTTTTACTACCAGTAACACTAATACTAAATCCTCTGCTTCACTCAATCGCACTGTTTCTAATATCGCTAACCTTAGTACTAAATCCTCTGCCGTACTCAATCGTACTGTTCCTGCTGTCTTTAAATCTAATACTAAATCCGCTGACTCACTCAATCGCACTGTTTCTACTATTACTAATCCTAATACTAAATCCTCTGTTTCACTCAATCACTCTGTTGTCTCTGTATCAAACACGATAGACACCAGCAACCGGGGTAACCAGCCCCAGCATTATAATGGTGTTGTAGAATCTTATGCTAAATCCTCTGAATCAATCGAACGCGTTCCTAAGCCTACAAAGTTAGAGACTTCGCTTAATTCTAAAGATCATACGAAACAAATATTTAAAGGTAATCTTACTGAGCAAACGTGCAAATCTTCTAGTAACATCGTCGCCGATTCTCCGCAACACCTGAAATCAGAAAAAATAATTAAAATACATAAAATAAATAATAACTCTGAAAAAAGATACTTACCTCACGTCGTGATTCAAACGTCAGTCGCTGATAAACCACTGTCTTTCTTGGTAGACACCGGCTCATCCGTCAGCCTGTTGAAATTAAGTTCCATGTCAAAGCTTCCAAATCTAAGTAATCATAATAGAGCTCAAAGGTATTGATCCTGGTAATGAAACAACCAAAACCTTAGGTAGCTTCCAGATGCAAATATTCTTAAAACCAAACAGATTTGTAACACATGAATTTCATGTCATTGAAAACATAAATCTAAGTCATGATGGTATCATTGGCAATGACCTCATGAAAAGTATAGGCTGCCAAATTGACTACAATCAAAAAACTCTTAATGTTCATAATGAACATATCCATTTACAATTCTCTGAACCAGTGTATAGCATTCCCCCTCGTACAGAAACAACAATAGAATGCACGGTAGATAATCCAAATATTCAGGAAGGCATAATTCTAGATCAACATATCTCAAAATCCCTTTTAGTTGCAAATTGTATCGTTAAGGTGAAAGAGAACAATCGTGTTAATATCACAATCGTCAACACCTCTGACAAACCTGCTGTAATTCATCCTAATCTTAATTTAAAATTGCAACCTCTGAATTCTTGCATGACTCTTTTGAAACCGCCACTATCCAATACTTCTCAAAGAACTAATGAAGTCTTGAAACAATTAAGAACTACTCACCTTAACGACGAAGAGGAAAATGCTCTTCTTAATATTTGCTCAAATTACTCGGACATCTTCTACCTCCCGGATGATCAACTTACACATACCACAGCTATTGAACACAAAATAAAAACAAGTACGGATGTCCCTATCTATACTAAATCCTATAGATTCCCCGAATGCCATAAAAGGGAAGTCGAAAAACAAGTTGGAAAAATGTTAGAACAGAATATTATTATAAATTCAGACTCACCTTGGTCATCGCCTATTTGGATTGTCCCGAAGAAGCTCGATGCTTCAGGAGAACGTAAATGGAGAGTCGTGATTGATTATCGAAAACTGAACGACGTAACCGTAGGCGAAACCTATCCAATTCCACAAATAACTGAAATTCTGGACCAGTTAGGTAAAAGCCAATATTTTACCACGCTAGATCTAGCGTCAGGATTTCATCAAATTAAAATTTCTGAAAGCGACGCACCCAAAACCGCCTTTTCCGTACCACAAGGGCATTTTCAATTCACGAGAATGCCTTTTGGGCTTAAAAATGCTCCATCCACATTCCAGAAATTGATGAACACGTGTCTTTCTAGCCTGCAAGGCTCGCGCTGCTTCGTATATCTTGATGACATAGTAGTGTACTCTCCAGATCTAAATTCTCATATTCAAAACCTTTCCTCCGTCTTTGATAGACTTCGAAATTATAATCTAAAACTCCAACCCGATAAATGCAAATTCCTGTGTAAGGAAGTTGCATACCTTGGTCATATCATAAATCCAAACGGCGTCAGTCCTAATCCTGAAAAAATAAAAGCAATCTCAGAATTCCCTGTACTCAAGTGCGCTAAAGACATAAAATCTTTCTTAGGCCTCGTTTCGTATTATAGACGTTTCATTCCTGATTTTTCCAAGCTTGCAAAGCCTCTGACAACTCTTCTTAAAAAAGACGCACCTTTTTCTTGGAAAAATGAACAACAACTAGCCTTTGAGAATCTAAAGAATAAACTTACTACATCACCAATCCTAGCCTATCCTGATTTTTCTAAGCCTTTCAATTTGACGTGTGACGCTTCCAATTTTGCTATATCTGCTATATTATCACAAGGTCAAATAGGAAAAGACCGCCCCATAGCATACGCCTCTCGTACATTAAACAAAGCCGAATGCAATTACAGTGTAACAGAGAAAGAGTGTTTAGCCATTGTCTACGGAACCAAAGCTTTTCGCCCTTACATTTATGGCCACAAATTTACCATAGTGACCGACCACAAACCTTTGCAATGGCTGTTTAGCTGCAAGGACCCTGGATCTCGACTCGTTCGTTGGCGGCTAAAACTAGAAGAGTTTGAGTATGAAATAGTTCACAAAAAAGGGAAACTGAATACTAATGCCGATACACTCTCTCGATTCCCTGTCAACCCAATTGAAGGAACCAAGTTACCTTCTCCTAACTCTTTGTTACCAAACTTAGATGATGGACTCGATAACCCCTTAGAAGACTCACTCCTAGATCTATATCTACCATCTCCTATACCATTCTCTTTCGACCAAGATATATTAGGTCAAGAAATACCTGCTACCCTACCTATGATACAAGGTCCTACAGCTGTCCAATTACCAGATCCTCCCACTGTTCAAGATCAACCACCGAATTCTGAAACTGAGTTTATAGAACTGAGACCTTTTAATACCGATCGCCACAATATTGACCCTAATGTCGAACTTCATGAATCTCCGTCAACTCCAGAATCAACGACACAACCAAGTTCTAACCCAAACAACGATGACTATTCTAAATTCCTTAAAGCGATTGCAAACAAGCAGTTTACATCTAATGCCATAATGAAAGAATATACCGAAAGCCTTCTAAAAACGCCTTACAAAATCATAATAATTCCTACGTCTTTAGATTTGGATGAGTCGAATCCTTACATTACCGAAATTCTCTCAATCGCTGAAAACAAAGATGAAATTCTGATCTCCGATAAGGAGCTGTACTCTTTCCTCGAAGTTAAACACGCTGATAAAACATTCTATTTTATTTTTACCAAGGTGCACTACTTCGACGAATGTTCTTATCCCGAAATTTATAATACATTAAAAAACGTCCGGGACAAAATCTTACAGTGCCCGGATATAACAGATATTGCTATATCTGATTTTAAGAATCCTTTTGACCAACATTCTTATACTAAGACTTATAATATACTTACTTACCTTTTCCATAATACCAAGATCTCCATTCATGTTTACCTAAATAAAACCATTTACCCAACCTTAAGCGAAAGAGTTAAAATTCTTCGTGATAATCACGACATTCCTTAGCCGGACATTTAGGCTCAACACGTATGTATAGCAGAATACGTGAACAATTTTACTGGAAGGGAATGAGAAGCGAAATAGAAGATTATGTCAGAAATTGTAAAGCATGTCAAGAAAACAAGGCCTTACGGAGAACCAACAGAGCTCCTATGGAAATAACTACTACATCTACATCTCCATTTCAAAGAATAGCGTTAGACATCGTAGGTCCCCTGCCAGAATCTGGCCCTGCTAAACTCAAATATATACTTACGTTACAAGACGACCTAACGAAGTATTCTGTAGCCTATCCTTTACGCAGCACGACGGCTGAAGAGACTAGTGACTGTCTCATTCATTTTATTTCCCTCTATGGCATACCCAAATCAATTTTATCTGACCAAGGTACAAATTTTACCTCTGACCTTTTTAAAACTACGTGCCAATTCCTTAAGATCAAGCAGTTGTGGTCATCTCCTTATCACCCTCAGACTCAGGGCGCCCTAGAGCGTAGCCACTCAACACTTAAAGAGTATTTAAAATCATTCACCAATGAGAATCAGGATAACTGGTCAACATATGTGTACACTGCTATGTTAACATACAACACAACTGTACACTCAACAACCAAATTCACTCCTTACGAGTTAGTCTTTGGACATAAACCATTTATACCAAACTCTGTGTATGAAAGTGGACCTGGTACCACGTATACTGATTATATAAAGCTGCTTCAGCATAAGTTTCGATACACTAGGGAAAAAGCTCTGGAAAATATTTTAAAATCTAAGGAAACTTCTAAAACCTACTACGATACTCATATTAAGCCCCCGCCAAAGTATAAAATTGGTGATTATGTATACTTGAAAAACCACTTGAGGCTGAGGAAAGCCCTATCACCAATCTGGAAGCGGCCTTACAAAATAATTAAAGTTTTTAGTAATCATACAGCCACGCTTCTTATAAACAGACGTCACGTGACGCACCATTTCGACCAGTTTAAGCCAGCAAACGTTGCGAGCTCGTGTTATTTCACCAGCTTCAGATGATAGATATTAAGTCCCAAGATGTACATTTTATTGCCTGCCTAGTTAGTTTAGCGAGTGGGGTTGAAGCGAAGCTTGGAGAGAAATTATACTCAGGATGGTCAGTCGTAGAATGGATGATTTATTTTAGTTAGTGATCATATATATTACAATTATTATATTTACAAACATAGGTTGCTTAACTTAGTCACTTACGCAAAAGAGAGAGGAACAACGGGTGTCTCATTCACCCGCGGTCGCTATGCAACGCGGTGCGGGGAACACGCGGCGCGGGGCTTCGCGACGCGGGGAAGTGCGGGCGGGGAAACACGCACGCGACAAAACTGGCGACGTTCGTTGCGCTGGGCCATTTCGACGGCCGACAGACCACGGAGCGGACGCAGTGAAGATGCGTGGCGTGCGGCGTGCGGCGATGGCGATAACGTGGCGCTGTTACGAGTGATGTGTACACGCAGCTGAGAATGGTGGCGAAGAATGAAGATGCTGTTTGCATGCTGACGAAGCTCCATTCCTATTTCATTACGACAGCCCTTTTCAGTGCTATGTTCCTGTTTCATATCGATCTATTCTTATTTCATTATGGTAGCTCTTTTCAGAGCTATGTCCCTGTTTCATATCGAAAAGGCTTCCGTCTGACATTCTATTAAATGGATTTGCTTTACATCTTCTGTGCTTGTTATTGTGAGTGTGCGGCTACAGTGCTCCCCCTCAAGCGAAGCGTACAGGTGGCTTGACGACTCGGCCGGATGTGGTTCGCTTATCTGCCGGTTGTGTCGTCTTGCTGCGGCTTGGTAACGGTAATGGTAACGGTGTTGGTGGTAAAATGGTAACTGTTTTCTGTATGGGTACGTCGAAGTTGAGTTCTTGTTCTTGTAAAACGTATGCGGGCTTCAACCGGTCTATGGATATGTTTGCTTCACGGTGAGGTAGCTTGATGGTAAAAACTTTGCTGTTCCGATCCATGACTTGGTAGGGACCTTCATATGGTGGCTGTAGTGGCTTTTTCACGGCATCTGTTCTGATAAACACGTGCGTGCATGTACTTAGGTCTTTATGCACAAACATATGTTTATTGTTGCTATGGTGTGAAAAATCTGCAGTCGGCTTGTTTGCTTGAATGGTGTCGCGCAATCTTTCGACGTAGGTATAATCCATCGCAGTAGGTATGTTAGTACTTGCGGTAAAAAATTCGCCTGACAATCGCAAATGGTAACCGTAGGTAAGTTCGGCTGCGCTGACTGCCGTGTCTGTGCGTAAGGCTGCTCGTAAGCCTAATAGAACTGTAGGTAGTTCATCTGTCCACTTAGTTGAAGCGGCGACGAGTCTTGCGCGTAATGCGTTCTTGAGTGAGCGGTGCCAACGTTCGACTATTCCGTTTGCCTGTGGGTGATAGGGCGTTGTACGTGTTTTCGCTATTCCCATTTCTTTCATTAGGTTGGTGAACAGCTGACTCTCGAATTGTCGACCTTGGTCACTTGTAAGGGTTTCTGGGCAGCCGAAGCGTGTGATCCAGTGTTGGTAGACGACTTTCGCTACTGTGTCTGCTGTAATGTCGTCCGTAGGTATTGCTTCGGGCCATCGGGTCGCTCTGTCTATCATCGTGATTACATAACGTTGGCCGTTTTCTGCAGTAGATAATGGGCCAACGATATCGACATTCAAATTTCGGAATCTGTCAGCTGGCGGGAATGATGAAATAGGTGAAACTGTATGACGTTGTATCTTGCTCTTTTGACATGGAATGCACGCTTTTGTCCATTTGCCGATGTCTGCGTTCATTGATGGCCAAAAGTACTTCTTTGCGACGAGCTGGCGTGTAGTACGGGTGCCGGGATGACTCACGTTGTGAATAATGTTGAAAACTTGCCATCTATGTTCTGTAGGTATATACGGGCGAACGTAGGGCGTAGACGTTTCACAATATAGGTCGAGATCAGTGTCAGGGATAGTTATTTTCTTGATTGAGATGTTGCTTGAGTTTTGAGATGCTAGTTGCGATATGTTGCTGTCTCGCTCTTGCGCGTTGGCTATAACTGCGTAGGTTATTGTTTCCGGGCACGATATTGTTTCTATGCGGCTGAGTGCGTCGGCGACTACATTTTCTTTGCCACTTATGTGTCGTATGTCTGTGGTGAATTCGCTTATGAAAAGACATTGGCGAGTCCGGCGCGGCGTTTCGTTTGCCGTTTGCGTTTTAGACATAGCGTAGGTAAGCGGCTTGTGGTCGGTGAAAATAATGAGGTGGCGGCCTTCAAATGTTTTTCTGAAATGCTTGACTGCCATGTAGATAGCTAGTAGCTCTCTGTCGTAGGTCGAGTATTTCTTCTGCGCGGTTGAAAATTTCTTTGAGAAGTATCCTAATGGTTGCCATTGGTCGTTGTAATGTTGTTGTAGCACGGCACCGGCTGCGTTATCGGAAGCGTCGCAAAATAACGCGAGTGTCGCATCGTGGGATGGGTGTGCGAGTAAGGCAGCGTTTATAATGCTTGTTTTGCAGTCTATAAATGCTTCCTCCGCTTCGGTATTCCATTCGATGGTGGTCTTGTCGCGTTTTTTCGTATTGTGTAGGTACGAGTTTAATGGTGCTTGTATGGCTGCGGCGTTCGGAATATGTTCACGGTAAAAGTTTAACATTCCGAGAAAACGCCTGAGTTCTTCTATGTTCTTTGGCTTCGGGTACTCCGTGATGGCTTGGACTTTGTGCAGCGGTGGTTTTATGCCTTCTTGTGATACAGTGTATCCTAGAAACTGTACTTGCGTTTGGCCAAAGTTGCATTTGACCGGGTTTATGGTAATGCCATTGTCTTCCAGTCTGCTTAAAACCATTCGTAGGTGTTCTTCGTGCTGAGTTGGGGTTTCTGATGCCAGGAGTAGGTCGTCGATGAAAGGAAACACGAAGTGTAGCCCTCTTAGAACTTCATGGATGTACCGTTGGAAGGTTTGACCTGCGTTCTTGAGACCTGGGCACATTCGTGGAAATTCGAACAGTCCCATCGGGGTGATGATTCCTGTTTTCTCAATGTCCTCGTCACGTACTGCTAATTGTTGATACGCCCGGTTGAGGTCAATTGTACTGAATATTGTTTTCCCAGTGAGTTGATGTGTGAAATCCCTTATGCGTGGTATTGGGTAGCGATCGGGTTTCGTGACTGCATTAAGACGTCTGTAATCTCCGCAGACTCGTAGGTCACCATTTTTCTTCGGTACGATATGGAGTGGGCTTGCCCAAGGACTTTTGCTTGGTCTGCATAGCCCTTGACTGATCATATTTTCGAACTCGATTTTGACTTGATCGTAGCGATGTGGTGGAATAGGTCGAGCGCGGCAGTGAATAGGTTGACCAGTTGTTTCGATGAAATGTTCTACTCGGAGTTTGGGGTTGAGTTTCATTGAAGTGAGACGGGCGATACCGGGGTATGTAACGGTACAGAATGAATGGTATCCGTCCGTTAGTAGGGAATGCATGGGAGTAGCACTGAAATGAATATTAATGCGTGGCGCCAATAATAATAAGCATGAAAAGGGAATAATGAACTAGTTCAGAATAATGGTCAATGGTCTGGCGCTTTATCTTTGGTTTGAATTTCGCGGAGACGGCTCTGCGCGTCCCTTGCGGCATAGGCGGCGTCTAGCGGAAGTTATTTGCGTAAGCTTCGCATAAGGTTGCTGGTTTGACTTCTTTATTTTGAATTTCGCGGGGACTGCTCTGCGCGTCCCTTGCGACATAGGTGGCGTCTAGCGGAAGTCATTTATTTGGGCTTCGCGTAAGGTTGCTAGGTTGACTAGGACCGTATTTTATTTTGAGTTTCGCGGGGACTGCTCTGGGGTCGGCAAAGTGGTTCGCCTACGGGCGGACGCCGTCTATGGTCGGAATACGGAACTTTTGATAGTTTCCCAAAATATAGGATTATTGGCTTAAGTGGAGGATTATTAAGAGGGAAGTGTTAATAGAAGGCTACATTTAGATATTCAACGATGAAATATTGGCTGTCGGACGAGATTTGGTTAGATTATGGAAAAATTTTAGAATTGCGCGGCGAAAGCGGCTATGAGCGAGCGAGAGGTTGAGAAAAAGACAGAAAGAGAGGTCGGATGATAGCTCCACGTGGCGCGACGCGAAGGCGGGGGGGATCGGGGAAACGGCTAGCGATTGGTTGAAGGGAAGAAAAGTGGGCTCGCGCGGAAAAATCTTAGGCGTGTGGCGCGAAAGTAAGATGCTTAGGAAAAGGGCGGAAAATTAGCGGGCATTCAGTTTTGGGACGTCAACGGAGCGGTCCAACTTAAGAGTGCGGTACGACTCATACGGGAAAAATAGCGTCCGAGCTTGATAGTGCGCTAAGTGATATTCGAGCTGCGATATTAATTAAGATTTGTGAAATTGAAAGTTATTAATAAAGTAAACTATTGCGATCGCAACTCGAATCCGTTAACAGAATGAAGTATTCTGGGGTACATCGGCGGAAACGAGTCACGGTGACAACAAAACCCTATGTACCTTTCAACAGACTTCGGTCTGGATGATCTTTGATTGTATTTAATAAGATCGGCGTTTTACACTATTACGCTAAACAATACACTATCTTCGACGGAGTAATGGGGGAGAGACAGTTGTCTCCCTAGTGAAAGTTGAAGATAGGTCAGACACCATTTAGCTGGAGGTAGACCCGTATGACCCAGTCCAATCTCGAGTCTATCTCCATACATACAGTGTAGTGATAGGAAAATAACACACTGAGTATACTGGCTCGACTGATAGAACATTTAGGAGTTAGTTGCTTTCAGGGGCAATGCGACTCTCACCACACACCACGAATTTAAATTAAATGAGGCTTGGCCTAGTTTGCAAGGTACACAAGAGGGACTGTTAGTTCGACAAAATATAGGCATTTTCAAGTGAGGAAAGTTGTAGGAATCTATAGGTAGGCGGATATATATATATGGTTAGTTATTAATTCAGACTAATAAGGCAGGGATAATTAAGTTACGGCGCTAAATAAAATTATGATGAAGTGATGTGGGTCCTAGCTAGGCAAGTAATCTGTTACCGCAGGCCGGTAAAATTCTAATTGTTTTCCTAAAGTTGTTACCAATTAATTATTCATTTTAAATAATTAACAGAAGTATGATAATATCGTACCATCATTACTTTGGAGTACCTAAAAGTCTAGACTGGTTTTCTATTACAAGAAAAATACTAAAAAGTTATAGCAAATAAGCTTAGTCGTACTGTGATGTTTGATTTCTAACACTGATATGACCAAACAGGCATTTTTTAGCTTTCCCTGGGATGCAATACGATCTCATATCGCTACACTCTTCAAGGTGTTAAAGTTTTACATCCGATACCTTAGCAAAAATAAGCTGATACAAACTGAACAACTAAAACCAGTTTAGAACCTAGGATAAGTCGTTGAAAGAAGACATTGCAAGCTATGAGCTTCTAATAATATGAAACATAGAAATAATTGATTGATAACAACCAGCTAATTAGCCTGACAATGGTCTACTAATACCATTTGAATAGACCTCTTAAGATATGTAAGTACTTACTTCTAATAATATGAAACATAGAAATATTTGATGGGAACAATCTAATCAATCAGACTAATACCTAGTACAGTCTAATTTATACTTATTAAAGTGAGTAAAAGATAACTTCTAAATGTAATTTATTTAATGATTAACAGTGATAATTAACTACCTACTAAAGGTATACTAACTATGATTTAGTAGTCTATCAAATTAACCACTCAGTCTGAGAGACAGAGGGTGTAAGTTAATGGAAAAATAATTAACTACATTCACTCCCTAAAAGTCAGGGATGTTGAATAAATTAGGCATCTTTCAATAAACTTGAGATGTATTTATACTTTATAAGATCTGTATAATGAACACTAAGAGTAATCCAAAGTAATTTACTTCAAATGATAGTATTCTATTTCAGTTCACTTCCTAAAGTCAAGGATATTGAATGAATTAAACATCCTTTAATAAACTTAAGATGTGATAATCTGCCAATGCAGCCAATCCAATGTAGTTATATTGGAGCTTTACAGGACTTGTATAATAAATACTAAGAATAAATAAAAGTAGTTTTACCTGTATTAATAGCATTCTACTTTAGCCACCGCCTGAATTGGCGTTTTATTAAATTATCCACCCTTTACGGAACTGAATATAAGTTATTGCATTGAATAATTAAGTTCTTAATGTGAAAAGGATATTTGGATGATAGCAAGCCTTGAGATAAACTCTATTGATTTATGTGGAATAATAAGAATTTAAATTGCTAACACATAGTTCATAATGTAAAAAGAAATTAAATTTGAGGAGAGATGTAAATTCTCAGTTAAAGAATTAAAGGCACAAGCTAATAATTAAAGTTAAAGCCAATGTGACGGAACTGTAATTAAACCATGAGATGTACAGTACGCTATGGAGCGGTGGTGGGGCTCATAAATTGCACCAGGCTTCTTATGTATCATGCTACTGATAATAAATAATAATACCTACAAGCTAAGCTATCATCTGATTACCTTTGAGTGGTTACAAATCTTCCCCGCAGCTGCAGTGAAGGATTTAGGTCACAGTTCAGACAGAGTCATTGCTAGGCTACACATATTTATGTTAGGATTTATAGACTGGTAGGTAATTAGGTCAGGAGAAAATAATTTAACACAGGGATAAGCCAATTACTAAACTTTCACGAAAGAACTTGAGTTACTTAAATGCGGTTAACAACGGAGGGTTCACTAGACGATCTGGCCAAAATAGTAGTTATTATAATATTACATTGCTTGACTGAAATTCACTGCAAATAGAATTAAGCTATGCTAAGGTTCCATCTTCATACAAACGCTACACACTCTACAAAACTCCAGACACAACCATTAGATTGTAGATAAATTAGGTTAATTAGTTTTAAGAATTAGATAATAATTTAAGTTAAGGTAAAGCGGCGAGGATGTGTGTATGTATTATAAGGTAGCTAGGCATATAGGTAGATTTAGGTTTAGATTTAAGGGAGCAAAACTTGTAAAGGGGGGGAGGTTACAATTTGGTAAGCCATGACCAGGATTAGAAAGTTAAGTTATAAATTATCATTAATATAGTTGTATTGGATTTCAGTCAAGCGGTAATACTTTAATTTAGAAGTGGGATTTTTCCCACAAATTGTTGTCGTGTTGCGATGCGTGAGTTTAGAATTGGCTTAATAGGGAATAATTCAATGAAGATTAATTAATTCAGAGATATTGAAGAATTATAATTTGACACTTTTCACAATAAACGTTGTTATCTTCTAAAGTTGATTCATACACTTTGTATTACGGGCTCTTGATAATGGGTGAATTATAATTTGACACTTTTCACAATAAACGTTGTTATCTTCTAAAGTTGATTCATACACTTTGTATTACGGGTTCTTGATAATAGATTAAGACCAATATTGTAGACAGTCGCAATGAGAGCTGGAGCTAAAATTTTGTTGTACGAAATCTGTAACAAAAAGATTTTCAGGTTAGGTTAAAGGTCAAAGGAGATAAAACTACAAAACAATAATGTAATGAGTATTATTTGAAATACAATACCTTTCAGTCATTATCTTTTTCTTCTTTATTTAATGGCGGAGTTCGCCAGCATCAGGTACCGTGCGGCTGTTAGGCGTTGTTGGTTTTCCAAAGTTTAATGAGTGAACAAAGTACTTAGATATAGTCAATAACCAAACTATTCCGGGAGTATTAATTTTAAAACTGTTGAGTTATCTGTGAATACTGAAACCTTTAGTAATTGTTTTCTATGAATACTGAAACCAGGTATCCAATTTTTGATAGGACGCTAATATATTATTTGTTGACGTTAGGAGCTATGGTAACTGTAGTTTTGTTTCTATTCCTGGTGATAGATTTCATATAGGCATAGGCAACTGGTTCATACAGCCTTGTGTTGAGTTATTTTTAGGATCGTAAAAGGTCGACAGGGTGACATAGTTCAACATTTATTGATTTAGAAAGATTTGTAGAATAGGGGGCGGTTTAATTATTATTGCTGTCGGATGGGAAGGCAAGGGGGCGAGATTGGACAGAATTAACCAACTTAATTATTGCTGGATTCAATTTATATTATAGGATGGCGATATGCTGTACAATATTATAAAGTTATGACGCTAACAGCATAATATAAAACTAATAATAATTATATTTTGACTAATAATCGTTGAGCGATTGCGGTTTTTAGTTGATGTGCTATTCCACGTATTATAATTTATTTTGTTGGTTATGTTAGAGAAAAAAAAAAATTTTAATAGTGTACTTGAGTCTCACATTTGAAATCCATAGAGTAGTTTAGGCTAGTCAAGGACTATAATGTTCTTTGTCTATGGTTGGACCATAGAGACAAATGATTTAGCGAGACCATAAACAATCTAGAATTAGGAATGATTATAAAACATGACGTCATAAAACCAATCGGAGAGGAAACTTCCATAACGCGTAATCATGTGATTTTGTTATAGCAAGTGGAATCACCTGTTATTTTCCATACCTGTTATTTTTAATACCTGCGATTTTTACATTGAAAGAGATTTTCCTAATACTTATCACGTAGTAGATTAGAATGCAATGACATGGGAAATGCCGCTTCATTTTGTTAGTTCGCTAAAATCCTAGGAAAAGTAACATAAAATAGTATTACGGTTCAAAATACACGCGTTGATGAGGAATCGCGATTATAAGTAATAACAAGTAGCAGGGATGTCATGTAGGGGATAGAATCATATGACTATTCATTGCTAGTAGGAATTTTGGTTTAAAAGCAACGTAGTTTGGGATGCATAATGTAAACGGATAAATACGTCTAGTAGGCGATAAAAGTCGTTACCGTCTGGAAACAACTATCTAATATCTACTCTATTGTGGGGAGGTTACCTATTAGCGAGGCTAGATGGCGTTGGGTTACCAATAAAAGATTTTATTTTGGATGATGGTAAAAGGGTGCTGTCTAATAATAATATGTATAATTGTAATACTCTTGCAGCGTTGTAAGTAGTCGTTACCGGTAATCATTGCTTCTTACCGAATAGTTGAAATCGTGATAAATAGTTAATTATGAAGATTTATAAAGGATAATTATTAGCTAAAGATGAGGTTAACGTACGCAGAAGTAAAGCTCGCTGGGCACAGCTTACTATACCTACTTACCTAATATTATCAGTTGTGAGTTACCTAGAGATATCTAAGTCGGGAGAGCGGTGAAAAGAAAAGACCTTACTAACATGACTAATTAGTTAGGATAGGTAGAGATAGATAAATCATTAAATTCACTGGGTTGGATTAGCCTATTAAGAAGGGTACCTTGCACAATTGTCTATCTCCGTTGAACGATTAAGATGTTGAAAAAAAAAAAAAAATAATAATAGTAGAAAGAAAATATATATAGTTGACTGGCTTGAAGTCGAGATTTAACTGCAAAATTAACGAGTTATAGCACTGTTATGCTATAGGGATAACAATAGCGTATGTTATCACATCAATTATAAAGGCGAGTTGCGGGCGGATGTCACGTCATAATCAATAGTTAACTCGTTTTATTATTTTAAAAGTTAACGCAAGCTACTTATAAAACAGTGATCGATTTTATATACCACAATTTTAAGTTGTAGGATAATTTTAAACTCATAGTCCGCAGAAACATTCAAGCCGGAAATAAAGCGATGATATTGCGAGCTGAGAATAAATCTCTTAGAGAAAAATTTATTAATAAGTAAATCCCTGATATTGCGTTATCGAGATTACAATACAAAATTAACTATCACAATTCGAATCATCCAAAGTAATTATTTAGATGTTGTCTCGCGTCGACAGGTACAAATTTTAATTTAGATGGGTAAAGACATTAGAACTGAAATGGGTTTCGGATGTGTGACGTTCTTAGGACACGTACTGTTTAGTAGCATAATTTAAATTTAGTAAAATCGGCCGTATTGGACATATTTCGTTTGGCGGATATATATATTTAATCGAGATTATTGTGGAGGTAGCCATAGTTCAAAGTTTACTAAACCCGACCTAGAGTCATAGCCTATCTTTATATGTCAGAAGAAAATAATAAATTTATAAGTAGTAGATTTTAAAGTCAATAGTAAATTTATTTTCCCGAGGTGCGACCTGAAACCTAGTTCGCACTAGGCCATTCAAATACTTTAACCGGTAATGTTGATTATAATAAATAAGGATGTTCGAGATTTATAATAATATTCTAATACTGCTATATTAAAATTGTTATTATGAAGTTAAATAGGTTTGCTTAACAATTGGCAAATAATTATTAACTCAAGAATTTGTTTAGTACAAAGTAAATGTCTACAGGTTTAGAAATGATAGGACGAACGAAACGCGTTTTTGACTGTGGGAAGGTCAGCGCAGACTGTCACAGCGGGATGATCTTGTTGGTTATTGATTAGAATTGCTAGAATTCTTAAATAATCTAGATTATTGGCATCTAATATGTACGTGATATAATTGTAGATGATTAAAATTAGTGCTAAGGTAGGTTATTGTCGAAGTTATGGCACAACCTTAAAATTGTTAGTTAATGTGAACTGCATGTTGCATCTAGATTGTTTTATACAAACTAATTGATTGGGAGTTTTCACATATGTAGGCCGGGACATTGAGTTGATGAAATAGTGTTATCAAAATCATTCATCACGGAAAGATAAAGATATTTTATTTGCAAGTGTGAATACAAAAGTTTACTTCGGTTAGTATTATTCTGTTCTATACTAGTTTTGTGGTAGCGTTTTACCTAGGGTTGTTCTAAATTATAAGTAATTAATTGTTAATTGTCTGTTGTTGTCTTCTACGTTAGAAGAGGAACGGAGAAAGATAAGGGGGACTCATTTTGTTATAGTCAGCTGTATGCTAGATAATCCTTCTAGTAAATATTTCTTGTGATTGCGGTAGTAACATAGAATGTTTATAGGATGTTTTGTTCATTAACTAATTATCTTCACCGCAGCTGTGGATAGAGATGGCTAAAGTATGTGAACAGGGGTGGAGAAGATAGGTCATTATAAATTAAAATAAATACTTGAATTGCAATATGCCTGACTAAATAGTGCGAAGAGATGGAGTAACTATGTTAGAGAAATTCTCTATTGCATAATATTCGAACTTTTGACATTTTCAATTGTAACTTTAGAATTTTGATTAGAGTATTTAACTAAGCGGGTCCAACGAAGAAGGCATGCTGAAAGCGAGGTCTTTGGTCGTCTATGCACACAATAAAATTATAGATGACACAAGGGAGCATTCTTAATTGGCACTGTTAAATTAGTAAAAGTAGCTTGTTTAGGGTGTTCGAATATTTTTAGTCGCACAGGGCACAAATAGAACTTAGTTAAGCGTGTAGGGTTTATTTTGATTTACCTGGTGAAGTAATTGAATCGAAGTTTCGGAACTGTGCTGTAGAAGTGGGAATTACTCAGCACACAATAAAATTAAGTGGTTTCCATTTAGCTTCATTTCCTAAACTAGCCTTTCTTAAAGTTGCGGAAATTCTGCTGTAAGGTGGTTCCTTTGGGGGCGTCTTGTGAAGTCTAAATCAGGACAATTATACTTGACTAACCTATAGAGAGATAATGTCTTAGGCTGCAGAAACGGAGGCCATTGATGGCATTTCATTTTGGCGTGGTCAGGGGATCTCGTGTTGCTGGGGAATTTTACCATCTGGACGGAAGGCTGAAAAGTAAAGTAGAATGCATAATGAGTAACCAATTAGAGTTACAAACATTCGGGAGATTACCATCTTAATAATGTGTCTTGTGCGAGTATAAAATTAAAAACATCTAATAAAAAAATAAAAAAAATAAATAAAAAGAAACTAGCACTATTGAATCACGCAGTTTGGAATTCAGTAAATACGAGAAAGAACTCACGATATTAATTACCATGAATACTAAAACTAAGTGTCACCTTCAGTGGCTTATTATTTACCGATTTGATCGTTATTAGTTATATAAAAGGTAGGAAGTTAAGTAGAGTTGTGGGGGCGGATAAGATAGTTACCGGTCTGTTTAATTTAATAAGAAAATTATATTTTTCAAAGGTATAGGAAAGTAAGGGGATATTGACGTATTATATTTTAGCAAATGAGACTAAATTGTGTCTTTCATACATATTAATAACTAGGGATGAGACATAGTTACTAGATAGGTTTTGGCATAAATATTTGCTTATACGCATAAGCTCAGTACTTGTCAATTGGTATACAATGTCCAACGCGTACCGGGGTATTAACAAGTACTTATCGATGACGCATACATTGACAGTTAGATATACATAGCACACAAACTTCTAATAGATCTGAACTACGGGGTAGCTAGTTCAAAACTCAAGGACGTGTTTTGAGATGCGTACCCCCTTAGAGTGAATGAGTTTTTCCTAAGTATTTACGATCGACAACCTTATTGTAAGGCGTTAAGACCTCTATTTGTATGCACGGTGAGTGGGTGTCACTGCGTACCGGACAGAAGCGAGTCTAGTATTCTATCTCGGTTATTTGCAGGACTAGACATTAGATGTATCTCATCTAAAATAAAGTTATAACTCTTGGGCGATGATGGTATGCCTACTGGTTTTGGTTGATATGGGGGTTTGGTTAAGATTTCTTATCCGCGGAGAGGAAAATAGGTTTCCGTTAAAAGAAGTAGCTAATTAGGGATTGTGGAGGACGCGGGTTCGATCCCTGCCTGAGGTAGACAATTGTTCCGACGTTTCGTTATCTTAGGTAATTATATAAGCTAAGATGAGATTGGTAGCGTTGAAGTATGAAGGAAAGTTTTAATTCAAATTATTAATTATTATTCATTAACCTAGTTGGAACTAAAAGACCATGACGGCGAAGTGGTTGATGCTTCACCCACGAAAGATCCCAGGTTCGATCCCTAGGTTGCAACATTTAGATGCGGAACAAGTTGTAAGAAAAGACGTAAGTTAAAAGAAGGCCATGATGACAGATGTACTTGAAATTATTCTAGGAAAATAATTTAAAGAATAGAATAATTGAATGGTTCGGAAGATGTTATAAACTTACGTCGGAATCGTCATAGAGTTGAAGAGTTTTCGCTAGGGGGCGTTACTAGACAGCGCAAGAGACTGTTATATTGATTTAAATTATATTAAGATTTGTTGTTATGATGGTAAACAAAAGGCAAATCATTATTCGGAGGTTGTGTATGATTAAAGAAATGGTAGATGTCTAAGTTATTGGGAAATATTTACCGAGACTAAGTTTACTGGGATTTCGTTTCGAACACGAGAACTGGGTATGCGATTATGATTTTGTGTCAGTTGAATAGAATGAGGGGTGTGGGCTATTTTGCAATAAGAAAGCTTATGGAGGAAGGAGTCATTAGGGATTTGGGGAGGAACTATAAATAGTAGGAATATCTTTGAGGGCTAGGATGACAATGAGGTTGGCAAGGAAGGAGGTGCTATTTTGTACTTAATTAAGTACAGGGTTTAGATATAATTCGCCGCAGATAAGAGTGGTACTTTATCTGCTTAAATTCTATCGGGGGCGGCTGTAACGGTACAGAATGAATGGTATCCGTCCGTTAGTAGGGAATGCATGGGAGTAGCACTGAAATGAATATTAATGCGTGGCGCCAATAATAATAAGCATGAAAAGGGAATAATGAACTAGTTCAGAATAATGGTCAATGGTCTGGCGCTTTATCTTTGGTTTGAATTTCGCGGAGACGGCTCTGCGCGTCCCTTGCGGCATAGGCGGCGTCTAGCGGAAGTTATTTGCGTAAGCTTCGCATAAGGTTGCTGGTTTGACTTCTTTATTTTGAATTTCGCGGGGACTGCTCTGCGCGTCCCTTGCGACATAGGTGGCGTCTAGCGGAAGTCATTTATTTGGGCTTCGCGTAAGGTTGCTAGGTTGACTAGGACCGTATTTTATTTTGAGTTTCGCGGGGACTGCTCTGGGGTCGGCAAAGTGGTTCGCCTACGGGCGGACGCCGTCTATGGTCGGAATACGGAACTTTTGATAGTTTCCCAAAATATAGGATTATTGGCTTAAGTGGAGGATTATTAAGAGGGAAGTGTTAATAGAAGGCTACATTTAGATATTCAACGATGAAATATTGGCTGTCGGACGAGATTTGGTTAGATTATGGAAAAATTTTAGAATTGCGCGGCGAAAGCGGCTATGAGCGAGCGAGAGGTTGAGAAAAAGACAGAAAGAGAGGTCGGATGATAGCTCCACGTGGCGCGACGCGAAGGCGGGGGGGATCGGGGAAACGGCTAGCGATTGGTTGAAGGGAAGAAAAGTGGGCTCGCGCGGAAAAATCTTAGGCGTGTGGCGCGAAAGTAAGATGCTTAGGAAAAGGGCGGAAAATTAGCGGGCATTCAGTTTTGGGACGTCAACGGAGCGGTCCAACTTAAGAGTGCGGTACGACTCATACGGGAAAAATAGCGTCCGAGCTTGATAGTGCGCTAAGTGATATTCGAGCTGCGATATTAATTAAGATTTGTGAAATTGAAAGTTATTAATAAAGTAAACTATTGCGATCGCAACTCGAATCCGTTAACAGAATGAAGTATTCTGGGGTACATCGGCGGAAACGAGTCACGGTGACAACAAAACCCTATGTACCTTTCAACAGACTTCGGTCTGGATGATCTTTGATTGTATTTAATAAGATCGGCGTTTTACACTATTACGCTAAACAATACACTATCTTCGACGGAGTAATGGGGGAGAGACAGTTGTCTCCCTAGTGAAAGTTGAAGATAGGTCAGACACCATTTAGCTGGAGGTAGACCCGTATGACCCAGTCCAATCTCGAGTCTATCTCCATACATACAGTGTAGTGATAGGAAAATAACACACTGAGTATACTGGCTCGACTGATAGAACATTTAGGAGTTAGTTGCTTTCAGGGGCAATGCGACTCTCACCACACACCACGAATTTAAATTAAATGAGGCTTGGCCTAGTTTGCAAGGTACACAAGAGGGACTGTTAGTTCGACAAAATATAGGCATTTTCAAGTGAGGAAAGTTGTAGGAATCTATAGGTAGGCGGATATATATATATGGTTAGTTATTAATTCAGACTAATAAGGCAGGGATAATTAAGTTACGGCGCTAAATAAAATTATGATGAAGTGATGTGGGTCCTAGCTAGGCAAGTAATCTGTTACCGCAGGCCGGTAAAATTCTAATTGTTTTCCTAAAGTTGTTACCAATTAATTATTCATTTTAAATAATTAACAGAAGTATGATAATATCGTACCATCATTACTTTGGAGTACCTAAAAGTCTAGACTGGTTTTCTATTACAAGAAAAATACTAAAAAGTTATAGCAAATAAGCTTAGTCGTACTGTGATGTTTGATTTCTAACACTGATATGACCAAACAGGCATTTTTTAGCTTTCCCTGGGATGCAATACGATCTCATATCGCTACACTCTTCAAGGTGTTAAAGTTTTACATCCGATACCTTAGCAAAAATAAGCTGATACAAACTGAACAACTAAAACCAGTTTAGAACCTAGGATAAGTCGTTGAAAGAAGACATTGCAAGCTATGAGCTTCTAATAATATGAAACATAGAAATAATTGATTGATAACAACCAGCTAATTAGCCTGACAATGGTCTACTAATACCATTTGAATAGACCTCTTAAGATATGTAAGTACTTACTTCTAATAATATGAAACATAGAAATATTTGATGGGAACAATCTAATCAATCAGACTAATACCTAGTACAGTCTAATTTATACTTATTAAAGTGAGTAAAAGATAACTTCTAAATGTAATTTATTTAATGATTAACAGTGATAATTAACTACCTACTAAAGGTATACTAACTATGATTTAGTAGTCTATCAAATTAACCACTCAGTCTGAGAGACAGAGGGTGTAAGTTAATGGAAAAATAATTAACTACATTCACTCCCTAAAAGTCAGGGATGTTGAATAAATTAGGCATCTTTCAATAAACTTGAGATGTATTTATACTTTATAAGATCTGTATAATGAACACTAAGAGTAATCCAAAGTAATTTACTTCAAATGATAGTATTCTATTTCAGTTCACTTCCTAAAGTCAAGGATATTGAATGAATTAAACATCCTTTAATAAACTTAAGATGTGATAATCTGCCAATGCAGCCAATCCAATGTAGTTATATTGGAGCTTTACAGGACTTGTATAATAAATACTAAGAATAAATAAAAGTAGTTTTACCTGTATTAATAGCATTCTACTTTAGCCACCGCCTGAATTGGCGTTTTATTAAATTATCCACCCTTTACGGAACTGAATATAAGTTATTGCATTGAATAATTAAGTTCTTAATGTGAAAAGGATATTTGGATGATAGCAAGCCTTGAGATAAACTCTATTGATTTATGTGGAATAATAAGAATTTAAATTGCTAACACATAGTTCATAATGTAAAAAGAAATTAAATTTGAGGAGAGATGTAAATTCTCAGTTAAAGAATTAAAGGCACAAGCTAATAATTAAAGTTAAAGCCAATGTGACGGAACTGTAATTAAACCATGAGATGTACAGTACGCTATGGAGCGGTGGTGGGGCTCATAAATTGCACCAGGCTTCTTATGTATCATGCTACTGATAATAAATAATAATACCTACAAGCTAAGCTATCATCTGATTACCTTTGAGTGGTTACAAATCTTCCCCGCAGCTGCAGTGAAGGATTTAGGTCACAGTTCAGACAGAGTCATTGCTAGGCTACACATATTTATGTTAGGATTTATAGACTGGTAGGTAATTAGGTCAGGAGAAAATAATTTAACACAGGGATAAGCCAATTACTAAACTTTCACGAAAGAACTTGAGTTACTTAAATGCGGTTAACAACGGAGGGTTCACTAGACGATCTGGCCAAAATAGTAGTTATTATAATATTACATTGCTTGACTGAAATTCACTGCAAATAGAATTAAGCTATGCTAAGGTTCCATCTTCATACAAACGCTACACACTCTACAAAACTCCAGACACAACCATTAGATTGTAGATAAATTAGGTTAATTAGTTTTAAGAATTAGATAATAATTTAAGTTAAGGTAAAGCGGCGAGGATGTGTGTATGTATTATAAGGTAGCTAGGCATATAGGTAGATTTAGGTTTAGATTTAAGGGAGCAAAACTTGTAAAGGGGGGGAGGTTACAGGTACTCTGATAGTATGTTGTGGTACGATTGTTGGACGTCGATGCTGCGTACTGTAGGTATGTCGGTGTAACGCCCACTGGTGTCGGTACCGAGCTTCGTTGTGTTGTCTATAAGTCTTCGGTTCTTCAAATCAACTAGTAGGTTGTGATGTTTAAGGAAGTCTGCTCCGATTATCGGTTTTGTAACGTCGGCCACGATGAAACGCCATTTATAAGGTCTTCGTAGGTTGAGGTCCAATGTCATTGTTTTTTCACCGTAGGTTGGTATGATGGTGCTATTGGCGGCATACAGGGTGAATGGAAGAGGTTTCGCAGATGTTCCTTTTCGCTTCGGCAGAACGGAGATGTTGGCGCCGGTGTCGATTAAAAACGATAATCTGGAGCTTTTGTCGGTGACGAATAGGCGGTATGACTTTGTTCCGACGACGTTGGGGTCCGCCTCTGCCAACGTGTTTGCTAGTTTTCCGATGTTTCTTCATTGTTGAAAGTACATGGTGTTGTGCAGCGTTTTGCATTTTTCCCAAAGCGACGATGATAGTAGCAAAACGGTGATGGCGTGGCAGAGCGAGAACGGGATGGTCCGTCGCGGTTGCGAGACGGAGACGGCGAACGGCTGGTATTTCTTTCTCTTGCATTTCGATGTGGATGTTGTTGTGCGTAGTGATAGCGTGCATGTGGTGGTGGGCGAGGGTACGAGTAGTTGTTTCTAAATGCTCGGAGTTCTGCAACTTCTAAATGGAGTTTTCTTATCTCGTCGGCCAGGAACTGTATGTCGACGTGTTTTTCTTGCCGGGTTGATGACGAAACTGAAGCTATCGTGGAGACTTGACGATTTTGTTCCAGCATCTTGTCAGCAAGCTTGGCTAGCTCGTCCAGCGCTGTGTCGTTGCTAATCGCATCGCTAACGATGATCACCGAGTGCACGTGCGGTGGCAGGAGGTTCATCCACATCAATCGGAGTGTACTGTCAGGAACCTTGTTGCGTGCGAGGGTTCGCATGCGCCGTAACAACTGGCTCGGCTTCTGATCGCCTAGGTCCATGTCGGACAACAGTTTTTGTAGTTGCTTTCCATCCGATTCTTCATAGACAGAGATTAGTCGCTCTTTGATGATTGAGTAGTAGCGTTCGGCTGGCGGCTCGTAGAGTAGGTCGCGTATTTGCTCTATGTCTTCTTTTTCGAGTTGTGCGATGACCATCTGCGCCTTTTGTGCTTCGCTTTTCTTTAGTTCGCTAGTTGCGGCTTCGAAACTTATGAACCAGAGACGCGGACGATCTCGCCAGAATGGTGGTACACGCATAGAGAGTACAATGCCGGAGACTTCTTGCAGGTGTTGTGCTGGAGAGGTTGGTGCTGCTGGTTCTTCGTTAGCCATTTTCTTCTTTCTGGATTGTTCTGAGTAGGGTCTTCTGTGTTCTGACTGGGGTCACCACTTTAGCGCGTGGGGTAGAAGCGAAGCTTGGAGAGAAATTATACTCAGGATGGTCAGTCGTAGAATGGATGATTTATTTTAGTTAATGATCATATATATTACAATTATTATATTTACAAACATAGGTTGCTTAACTTAGTCACTTACGCAAAAGAGAGAGGAACAACGGGTGTCTCATTCACCCGCGGTCGCTATGCAACGCGGTGCGGGGAACACGCGGCGCGGGGCTTCGCGACGCGGGGAAGTGCGGGCGGGGAAACACGCACGCGACAAAACTGGCGACGTTCGTTGCGCTCGGCCATTTCGACGGCCGACAGACCACGGAGCGGACGCAGTGAAGATGCGTGGCGTGCGGCGTGCGGCGATGGCGATAACGTGGCGCTGTTACGAGTGATGGGTACACGCAGCTGAGAATGGTGGCGAAGAATGAAGATGCTGTTTGCATGCTGACGAAGCTCCATTCCTATTTCATTACGACAGCCCTTTTCAGTGCTATGTTCCTGTTTCATATCGATCTATTCTTATTTCATTATGGCAGCTCTTTTCAGAGCTATGTCCCTGTTTCATATCGAAAAGGCTTCCGTCTGACATTCTATTAAATGGATTTGCTTTACATCTTCTGTGCTTGTTATTGTGAGTGTGCGGCTACATTAGTAATATAATATAATATACGTTCTAGAATAACTTTTTACATTTAGTTTTACTTAATACACATTATTACACCAATTAGTCATTAAGAAGTTTATTATCATTTTTATTTTTCTTTCTAATTCATCTTGCAGTTAGATTTAGTTTTACATAAAATAATTTCTTACTATATTACAGTAAGTTAGATATTAATTTCAACTTTATACTAAGTATATTACTCATATTTTACTTTCAATTTATTTTTACATAAATATAGGAAGTTAGTTAATACTTTTGAATTGTTCTATTTCAGATGTATACTATATTATATTCATTTTACTTTACCTTTGTTTTTACTATTTCAGTGCCTCGATCAAATCGCATCCGGACTATGTCCTGCCACTTCCTTCTAGTTCCGGTATATACTTCGATAGAATAGGAAAACTTAATATAATAAAGGGTCAATTAAATTTAATTACGCATATAGATATTTCTTTTATAAATGCTCATCTTACTAATCTAAACGAGATTTTAGGCACAGTTCGATTTATGTGTCAACATTCGGAGAATATTCAATGTGAAAATACGCTATCTCCATTAACAGTTCGCTTCAATGATATGAAACGTTATCACGACTCTCTCTCCCACTTGATTTCAAAACGCAGTAAACGCTCAGCCTGGTTTGGAGGAATTGGAACAGCATTCAAACAAATCATTGGTACTTTAGACGAAGACGACGCATTGAAATATGACTCAGCTATAGAAGCTGTTCAGAACGATGAGAAAAAGTTAGCACGACTTGTAAAAGAAAACATTTTAGTTACTACTTCTACATTAGATTCTTATAAACAAACTATAAATAAATTAAATGCCAATGAAAACTCTCTTAGTATTGCATAACTAAAATTTCCAATAATTTAATAATTGAAACTAAAGTGCATTCCATACTTATGAACCTCGAAAGCTCAATACTAACATTGTCATTCCAATTCGAAGACTTAATCAATGCAATTTGTTCTAAGTAGTCAAAACATATTGCACCCACGCATTCTTACACCGGCGCAACTGTACCGAGAACTTGTTGATAACGACAGGCATCTGTCGAGGGACACTAGAATCCCGCTCTCTTTAAGCTTAGATAATATTCATTACATTTTAAGCATATCCGATGTGGGTTGCTATTATTTTAGAAATAAGCTTGTATTTGTATTGCAAATCCCCCTAGTTACTATTCATGATTTTAATTTGTACCATAACTTAGCTTTACCTACACCCCATGATGTGGAAAAGCCGAATGTTTTTAGTTTAATATTACCTTCTAGTTCTTATATTGCTATATCCAATGATAAAATTAACTTTTGTAATCTAGATAGTTTAAGTAAATGTAAGACGATAAACTCTGAGTTCTTTCTGTGTGAAGTGTCCATGGTGTCATTAACAAGTGGCAACCCTACGTGTGAAAGTGAACTACTGACAAAAACAATTAGTGCTATTCCCGCGCAGTGTATAACTAAAACAATTCTGGGTGAATTAGACATCTGGAAACCGTTAAAAAACAACCGCTGGATTTTTTTGCAATCTCGTCCGAATAAGATATCTATTGACTGTGATAATGCCGAACTACGTGAAGTTACAGTGTTCGGAACCGGTATTGTACACACCCCTGAACAATGTACAGTGTACACAAAGAATTTAAGACTTATATCGTCTAACAGTGTAGTAAACATAAGTATCCCTGTGCCTAGTTTAGATTTTAGTATTATAAATGATTCATGTTGTAAACTAGATAGTAAGTCAAACTCTGTAAACACGGTATCCCCTATTTTGTTACAAAATATTGATTTAGACGATTTTAATACACATAAACAAAACGATAAATTGTTTTCAGACTTAGATAAGATAATCGAAGGAGAACCTGTCCTGGTAAAATATGGGACACATTATTTTGCATTTTCTTTTGTAATTTTTATAATTATTATACTTTTTATAGGTTTTAAGTTTTATAAAATTGTTTCTAGATATAGGACAAAACTTACTATTTCTTCTGTGAAACCGACCCTTGTCGAGAATAATATTGACGTCATTAATCTCAGTAACGTTCAAGAAGAAAACCCGTCACGGTCACAACCGCGATTGAGGGAAGTTGTATGATTTACTGAACTTTGTCTTTTTTCAAAAATACCTATAAGTTCAGTCTTCCGCGGGGGGTTGTTATACCCTTGCAATGTACCGCGATAGCTGCCGAGTCAGCATCTTTATCTTTAATATATACAGGTGCCACGGGGCCCTAAAGCCAGTCCATCATAGAACTCGTTACGGGTCGGGAACTATTGCTATTTCTATTTTTACTTTAATTCTATTTCATGTTAAATACTAGTTCTTTTCATAAATTCGTTTCAGCTTAATAAGTTTCTTTTTTAAAAAACCTATTTGCCATTTCTCGTATAACAGCTCGCTATCATCTGACGCTGCAATTATGGCCCTCCGAAGATTCATTGCCCGCCGTGTAACCCCTTCTGAAATTCACTCCGATAACAGCACATCCTTCGTGGGCGCTAACAAAGACCTAAAAGCCCTTTACACACAAGCCGTCCCCGAATTCGCCGCCAATGAGATGATAAAGTGGAGATTCATCCCCCCTTCAGCTCCTTTTATGGGGGGATCTTGGGAAAGGCTGGTTAAATCAGTAAAGACAGCCCTAAGTGTAACGCTGAGAGCCAACATAAGAACTCCAACAGAAGAAGTGTTTTCCACACTCCTTTGCGAAGCTGAGGCCTTAGTAAACTCACGTCCTTTAACACACATCCCTTGTGACCCTGACCAACCAGAAGCACTGACTCCTTTTCATTTTATTCTTGGAAGTTCTTCTGGCCGCCCCATTCCCGCAGTCCTAAATGAAAGAGACAGCTGTAGCAGAGCAGGATGGAGGAGAGCACTACGCATGGCCGACCAGTTTTGGGGAAGATGGGTGACCGAGTACTTACCTACTCTATCACCTAGGAAGACGACCGGAGAGGCTCCCGTGATAGCAATTGGTGACATTGTCATAATAGCCGACGGAACTTTGCCGCGGGAATCTTGGCCCAAAGGCCGCATAGTAGCCACATACCCCGGCAAAGACGGAGTAACGCGGGTGGTGGACGTAGCCACACAAGCAGGCGTGCTTCGCCGGCCCGTCAAGAAAGTGGTCCGTCTTTTACTATAAAAGGGGAGCATGTGCTCAACGCACCTCTTTATATTTATTTTTTGATTTTGTCTATGTTTTTGATACGGTTTTGTTTCACTGGTCATTAAAAAATTGTCCCATTAAAAGCGACCTTATATTTTACAGTCCATTAAGTATTTATATTGCTCAGTAATAATCGTCATCCTATGAACGTCCCCACATGAACGACAGCACTAAGGGAGACTGGGCTATAACAGGCTACGCCCTGAGCCAATACAACCGCAGTGTGCTTTACGTGCCTTCCGAAGCACGGAGGAGCTCGAGACGCTTTTTATTTGGTTACCCTTCCTTTAACTCGGTAATGTGAAAGTTACGTAACTGGCAAGATCACAAACCGGGGCGGCGCGGGCGGGGACTTTTTGCATAAGTGAACCTATAGCATTACCTTTCAAGTAACAGTCATCGCTTCGCTAGTTTGCATATTTTAAAATTAGTTTTAAGCTAACTAGCAAAACAATGTACTGTTCGAAATGTTTTTTATTTTATTTTATTTAGGACAATAATCAATTACACAAGTAATGTGATAGGTGTTGTAGTTAGACAATGGGCGATTTTCTGACAGCCCAAATAAAAAAATAAAAATTAGTTCTAAAATACTCGATAGATGGCGTTTTATGAAAGCCGACCCGTTCCTACCTAAGGGCTGTAATAAATTCTTCACTTTTGCTTGTCTATCAAAAAAATTAAAAAATAGTACTTACAAATTTTTATTCAGGATCTCCAGGACCTATTTCTATTTTGGAATGGAATAAATATTACGTAGCCATACACGTGTTCTTCGTGGACTCGCCTTTTACTAAGCGCCATACTAATCTATGCTAAGCGCCATCTATGAAGTCATTTCCGAACCAATTTATTTTTTTTTTGATCTCGGAAAATCGCCCATTAAACCCGAAAGCCATAGCTGCTACGCCATAGAGTTACTTTAGACAAGTTGATAATATTTGTGAGAAATTCGTGGCAGTAATGTTTGCTTGTGGTCTTCAGTCTTAATTTATTTATATTATAAGCTGAGGTTTGGTCTCATATCAATGTCTTATTATGGTAGGTCAGTCACTCGTCAGCAAATAACTACTTATTCACAAACGTGCTTGCCTGGCGAACTTCCGGCGAAAAAAGCGATTCACTTTTCAAATCGTTTCAAGGAACTCTACCCGAATTTAAAATATCACAAAAGGTTTGGTGATCGGTGTGGTTACTACCTATTTATTAGTCTTACATAAGCGTTAGATTATCATCAAACAAAAAATTACTAAGACAATCCTGTATGTTCTATATCCCTTAGCTTATCGATATCGATATATCCTAACGAATTTGATGAGCGTTTTTGACGCTGTCGCCGCTCGAGCGTTTGCCAGTTATCTAGGCCCCATAAGCCCCCTGGTACAGAGCATACTTAATAATAAAACAAAATCGCGCGAGTCGCGCCACCCGTGCGAGAGAATGGCATCCGATGACGACACGCCGCGGGTTACGCGCGTATTTTGATTGTCACAAAAACAATAGCGCGTGGTCATTTTTATGAATCTTTAAAAAATTATTGTGAAGTATTTTGAAGGGCTACAGAAAAAATTTTAATGTCATATTTTAAGTTAAAATGTAAATATTTAAAAAATAAATAAATAAAAATACTTTTCCCAAGCTCATTGTCATAGATGAGTTGCCGCATTTACGGAGCTGTGGTTTTTAGATAGGGCGGTATCTATCTAGTCGAGCGCAGTGAGACCAATTTTTCATCTAAGACAACACTATTGAACATGATGAACCAAATTGGTAAAAATCAAGAATACTTATAAATTACTGAATCGAATAGCCTGCAACCTTGTTTAAAATATGACTACAGCATAATAAAGTTTAATTACTAGACATTAATGCACTCCTGTAGAGAGTTTTAGCAAATTATTGGTTTGTTGTCTACTCACCGATGGAAGCCGATGGTTTCAGCTTTATTTTTCATTTGGGAAGAATGTGATTTACATGTCACAATAATGCAGGGCATTCTTTTTATTCTGGGCTTGGATTTACTAGCACAAGAACTTCATTATAATTTAGTTACATTATTAAATACAAAATAATGCGATATTATGTGACAAATTGTGACATGCACACACAAAAATATAACCTCACTAAATTATACGATACGGGCGCGTTGCCCCTTGCCAATGTCAAATATAACCCATAGAATGACATCGAATCACATGTGTATATCGCTAGAACAATAATTATTGTTCTGACGTATATCGCTTTGAATTTGGTATCATAAACGGCGACCAGGTGACCCATTTTTTTAACATTGAAAATGTTTTTCGTTCGCTCCAGTAGGGCCCCCATTTTCGCTGAAAGTGCGACTCGCCCTTGATACCCTGAGGTTTAAGGCCACGAAGACGTATGAGAGCTCAAAAGACGCGGAATTCGAAGGGGTTTAAAATAATTACGTAAAAATATTTTGGAAAAGTCAAAAATTTTGTTGGAAATTGAAAAAAACCGACTTTTTTGACCGATAAATCGTGTGTTTTCCCAGAAAATTCGCGATATCACGAGAACGGAGCTGAATTTAAAAATTAAAAAAAAGCACCTCGGTATTGAACTAAGGTACATTTTACCTTAATACACTTTTTTTGATATTAGTGACGGTTGAGGTGCGCTCAGCCGCGAGTTTGCGCGGCGCGAGGTGCGTTATCACGCGGCGGGTGGCCCGCGTGCGAGCCGCCTGCCGCGTGATGAGATGATAAGATGATCTAAAAATATTTTGGTAAAGTTGGTTTTGAAAAAATAACTTTTTTTTGGTTCTGATAAAAAAATAAAATTATCGAAAGAAAAATTACACGTTCTTACTGAAAATTGCATTCGATAATCTATAATAAGTAGGTACATTTTCAATGCCCTTTCAAGTCGTGTAGAGCACGAGATCAGTGGATTTTATTTTCTCTTTACGTTTGACGTTTTTGGCAACTTATTTTGTCTCTTTTCTTTCAACGTTTAAGGCCCATTTGAAAAAATAGGACAACTATACGACTCTTATTTGGACTCCTTCTATGATGCTTCTATGCTTTAGTTGTTATTCTATTAATCTAAGATCCGAGTATAGAACGACCTTCAACGAGAAGGTTATTGGATGAAAAGTATTTTATATCAAATTTAATATGTTAAATAATATATCGCGAGTGGGTTGGCTGAAAAATGTCAGTCCAGTGCCTTTGATGATTAATTTAATATTAAAAAAAAAAATTTTTTTTACATTGCACTGGTTTGGGGTGTGTGTGTTTGTAATGAGCTTATCTTTATGTAAACATTTATTTATTTAACCAGACGGTTGCAAATTACTAATATTGACTTGCCTGTTTACACCTGCCTACCCAATGTTATGACAGGATAAAAATAGTCTACCTAATTTTTGCATATTCTATAGGCTTTATACTTTCGATTGGTACCTATGTAATTTATTTATTATCGAAACAAGTGCAGCGTTTTGAAAAAAAAAAAATTTAATATTTAATTAATTATATAGGTACCTACAGGACTGAAATTTTTCAAAATATAAAATAATTTTTATCCATTAACCGGCTCGGTGAAGGTCGTTGTATACTCGGATCCTCTACTATATGATTAGAAAGAACAAACAACTTGACGTGACTTTTGTGAATTCATAAAGAGAGCAGTAATTTCAGAACAATAAGTTCTGAGGCAGTAATAATAGTAAAAATAAGCAGATTTATTGTTCTGTGAGATAAAGCCCTACTAAAATTGAATACCTTCTTAATATAAGTCTGTATGGGCCAGCTTCGTTTGCCTTCATAACATAAACTCAAACTGTCATGTCAATGTCAGTTAACTTTCAGATTTATATGTCTATGTCATACGTAAATTTGCGAAGTCGAATGTAAAAAAAATTAAATGTAGGTGAAATGGAATTTTAGAATTACTTTACTAAAGTGTAAAATAGAACTCACCTAGATAATCTATTATAATAAAGTCAAAGAATTATTTAATAGCGAGCCTAAGCGAAAGTATCAAAAGAGATGTTAAAATGTCAGTCTGCTGGACAGTAAAGAGATGAAATGGAACTACTTGACACGTTACTTATGCGCCAATGCCAACACGAAATGGTTGCTAAAATAGGTGACGGGGCGCTAATAAAGCTACAGAGTCGGGGCCGGTGACTGCCATGGGGGGCACGACCGCGGAGGCGTCGCAGCGCGAAGCTCTGGTGGTGGTGGCGCTATGCCTGGCGTGGTACGCCGCCAGCTCCGCGAGCAATGTGGCGGGCAAGCTGGTGCTGACGGGCTTCCCGTACCCCATGACGGTGACCATGGTGCAGCTGCTGTCCATCGTGGTGTACAGCCCACCCGCCTTCGCGCTGTGCCGCGTGCGCCGCGAGACGGAGTTCCCGCGCCGCTACTACTGGCGGACTCTATTGCCGCTGGCTTTTGCAAAATTTCTCACTACAGTTTGCTCTCAAGTATCCATATGGAAAGTGCCTATTTCCTATGCACATACAGGTCAGTGTTTTATTTAGCTAAAATAACTGTAACATTTTATGGGATTAAACTTTCAACATCAATTATTTGCATATTGCTGTGGCTACAATCGTTATATGAAACACAAGTTTATGGGTGACATTATTAATTATTAAAAGTAAAGTGTAGCCTGTAAACTGTCCCACTGCTGGGCAAATGATTGCACCTATATTATAATATCTTAGTCTTTACCAATATCATTTTATTTATCAGTATACTGTATTGTACACTTAGTTTGCTTATAAAGTTTGATTTGATTTGAATTCAGACACTTAATAATTTCACTAATTTTATTATATCACTCATAATTTTGCACACATTGAACACAAGTTTTAAATTGAAATGAAACGATGACCCCAATTCACATAATAATAACTGCTTTTATTTCACTTATCTAACTCAAAACATTTGACACACTGCTGGCTAGGCCCTAACTGATTAGATGAGAAAATTAATAAAACAGGGCTGTTTAATCTTTAAGATTATATTTCGATATGGGCCAACTGGTTGTGAAAGCGGACTATCCGGCATCTTTTATAGTTGGCGACTAGTAGACGACTATTTGGCAAAATATGCCGATTATAGTCAGTACATAATAAATTAAATACTTCTTTAAATTCTTATACACAAAGAAAATGTTTATTTTTCTATGGAGAAATGGCCCACACCTTGTGCACAATACTTAAAAATAGCTAATAATAAGAATAAAGAATAAATTTATTTTCTGTATAAAACTTAAGTCTAAATACATAAAAACTTATAATATAAAACATTTGTCTACATAATAAAAATAATGCAAAATAATCGAAATGATACCTAAGCCACATGAGTAAATATGTACCTAAGCTAAGTAAACTAGTTTACCTGTCTTTTAGGCATCGGCTTGGAACTTAAAAAATGGTGCATGAATTTGTATAAAACGAGTATTCCACTTTGTTATAAAAAAATCGGAGATTCTAATGCACATTTGCATTTTCTAAGGAGACTCTTAGTTTTCGAAAAAAGACCTATACGAAGAATTGTTCATAGCAAAACAGCATGTTTATAAAGTGTAATTCTTGGTGTTTTATTTTTATTTTATAGACGACAGAAATACTAGCTGCCTTACTCCTGTAGGTCAAGTGATAGGTTAGAAATTTAAGACAATCGCGAAGCGCAGCGTAGAAATTGTCTTAAATTTAGATGTTATTTTTTTTATTGGACAACAGAAATCTAGCTCCATACAAAAAAATGTTTTATAGCTCTTGATGGTTGAGAGGGGGATTCCCCCCTTTCCTTTCTCTTTTCCCCTCCTCCTAACCATCTTCAATGACATTTTTTACACATTTTAAGGTTAGTTTTAATGAGAACAAATGCTTATATCTCCATAACTATGTATCTCCTGTAAGTGGGAATGACACTGGGGGATACCCCTAGACCCCCCCTCCACCCCTCCAACCCCTATTCCCCTAAATTCGTGCACCATTTTTTAAGATTTTTACCTACCTAATTTCGGCACTTTTTCTGGCTGGGCATTGTTCGTCTCCCGTTTTGTGGTGTCTGGGCTTGTTGAAGCGCTTACATGTAGCACACGCGGCAGGTTCTTGGCGTTTGCTGCATTCCTTACCAGCGTGAAGTCTCTGACAGAGCAGGAAGTCCAATTAATAAACAGTCTCTCCTGTGCTATTAAAACTTTCCTCAATTCAGGTGGTAATTCTATTGAAATCACAAAATGAAGCGTCCTTTTGCCCGATTTATGGCTAAGTTTAATAGAGCTAATGAATTGGACACGATGTATGTGTGGAGACTTGTCAGAGAGGTTCTGTTTGTACAGACATTCGAAAACTTCCTTTTCTGTGCAATTGGTGGGGACCCCTGATAAACTAATTTTTGGCTTCCTCATTTTAGTATCTCCGACCTTGAGTCCTGACGTTTTGAGGTGCTCTGACTGCTTCTGTTTCTCTAGGTCTTCTTTCCCTTGCGCACTAATAATGATGCCTCCATCTTTAGTTTTACGCATGCCCTGGATACGTAATTTGAGCTGTTCGGCTTAATCACAGTCTGAATAAGCTTCTTTGTATCTTCACAAGTTTTTTCTTTGTCCTGGGGGGTAAATGACGAAACTGCTGGTGGGCTGGCTGGGGCGGGCAAGAGAGTTGTTTCCTTTCATTACGATTTCGGCAAAAGATGTAATCTCATTTGTTGATCTTGGAGCAGAGCGAATACACTCTTTTATATCCTGGAGCTGATCTTCTAGTTGAATGGTTTTCCCCTTTTGCTCATTCATGTTGCTAATAATAAGCTGTGCTGAAATATTTTTTGTTTCAGTGACTGATATTGAACAGCCAACTGAGACACACCTCCCATGACGCTCCTGCTGATGCTGCTGATTTTAAGCTTTTGCTCTGAATTTAGCTTTCCTTCGCATGAGATCGAGCAAATATCATTCAAGCAATCCTCTTTTTTTGACAGCCAGTTCTGTATATCCATCGTCGAGGCGAGACTGGTTCATCTTCATCTTGTTGTGTACGTGGTGGGCATGGTGGGCTCCGGGACGTCATTTTACTCCGGTTAAATGGACTTTCCATTATTACGTAAATAACACCACTACCAAACTACTGACCGAAAAATTGACAACAAATGCATGGCCGCAATGCACTGGCCCCGATCTACGTGAAAGCAATATTGTCACAGTTACACGCGGAATTTATTGGTATTTTAATTACTCATTTATTAAATTAAGCAGAAGGCACGTCCACCTGCTAGCTCAGAACTCAGAAACTATAATATATGGAATAAGCTTATTTGAAATGATCTTTCTCAAATAAATGAATAGATTTTACGTAAGAAGTATTTGAAACTACCCGCGCCTTTGTCCGCGTGGCGCCCTGTACGCATCGTATAGTCTGTATAAGAAACTATTAGCTAGTGGAAAACAGTTTAAGGAAGAAGTGGCTGATATCACCTTGGCGGATGGATTCAGCAGACCTCAACAGGTATTAAAAACACAGCTAGAAGTTACCCTGGAAGGACGCGTGATCCCAACCACGTTATAGTTTTACCTGGCTCAACTGACAATCGTACCTTACTGGGAGTAGGCTTTATACAAGATGCGCGTATGTTCATAGACTTGGCGCAATACACGTACCAGTTCCACGGAAGTCAAGAAACATATGAGCTGTATATCGAGGACTTTGTCAAATTTGGTACACCGGTCGCAGTCTTGGGAAACCAGAAACTGATGGGTGGTAATGCAGATGCATCTGACCAACACCCAATCATATCAGAAACGGCAACCTGTCCTAAGTACAAGCTGACTCCGATAGATCTCTCCCCTCTCGGCAAAAGAAAATTGGTCTTTGATGGGTTCTCTCCGTCACACCTAGACTACATCATGGAAGATGCCAGACGCAACATAGATGAAGGCGACGTACCACCGCTCTCTCCTAAAAGCAGCAAGCTCTTTGCCTTAACTCAAGCAAGTTTAGGTTTAAATTCAGTCGATGTAGGAAACAGTTTTTTGTCTGAAGATCAAATAAATAAATTAAATACATTGTTAGACAAGTACGACCATGTTTTTCATACCAAATCCCAACCTTGTACTCTCGGTGAGCACTGCATAAGTACAACTAGTAACAACCCTAAATCAGTGCCACCAAATAGGTTATCTTCACCAAAAAAATAAATTGCTTATGAAATTCTCAAGCACCAATTGCCTTCTGCTCCTGTATTGCGACAAGCAGACGAACATAAGCCGTTCATACTAAAAACAGACGCCAGTGGTTACGCTCTCGGTGCTGTTTTGGTGCAGGGGGAGTGTTCAGAGGAACACCCCATAGAATATGCCAGTAGACTATTGACCTCTGCAGAGCGAAATTACTCAACCACAGAGCGGGAAGCATTAGCAGTTGTTTGGGCTTTGAACAAATTTCGAGCATATGTCGAAAGCTCTTCAGTTACTGTCATTACCGATCATCAAGCATTGAAGTGGCTGATGAATCTAAAGTCACCTACGGGACGGTTAGCTCGATGGGCACTGCAAATCCAGTCATATGATATTAATATCTGCTACCGGCCTGGTAAGCTAAATACAATAGCAGATGCGCTATCAAGACCGCCGTGTTGCGATGACAAGTCCAACAGTTGCGATATATGTGCTGTCGTTTTAGACATGCCCACGAGAAGTACTAAAGAAATCAGAGAAGAACAAATGAAAGATAATAAACTAAAGAAAATTATAGAGGCTCTTGAAAACATAGAGGGAAATGAAGATGTTGTGTATTGGAGTAACAAAGGTTACCTAATGAACAATGGTTTGCTCTACCGCCTGAATCATGATGAGGAAGATGACGATGCTCGTTTAGTAGTCCCTAAACACGAATGGGGTAACACACTAAAAGCCTATCATGATGATTCTTTAGCAGGGCATTACGGAGCAGAAAAAACTTATAAGAAAATCGCTGCCAGATATTATTGGAATGGCATGCGCAAATACATCACCAGTTATGTACAGAACTGCATAGACTGTCAACGTTATAAACCCAGTAATCAGAAACCCGCAGGACTACTTCAAACTACTTCGATGAAACAACGATTTGAAGTCATATCATTTGATTTATTTGGTCCACTGCCAGCAACTTCAGATGGTAAAATGTGGATTCTAATAGTGGAAGATGTAGCCACCAGATGGGTAGAACTGTTTCCTCTCACTACAGCTACCGCTGAAATTTGTGCTATGACACTTATCAATGAAGTGTATCTAAGATACGGAGTACCTAGAAGACTTATAAGTGATAACGGTACACAGTTTGTGAGACATGTCATGCAACAAGTGACATATACTTTACGCATCAAACATAACTTTACTCCTTTATATCATCCTGCAACCAATCCAGTTGAACGCCGAAACTGAGGTCTTAAAACTCAGCTAGCAATATTGATGAATATTAATGAATATAACGAATATTGAACAAACAGCTTATTCGATACCTAGAAGATCACTCCCTAATTCACGATCGTCAATATGGGTTTCGGCCAAAACGGTCAACAGGTGATCTTCTAGCGTACGTCACACATCTCTTAGCTTCCTGCATGAGCGTAGAATCCGTGTCCTTTCGGATGGATGCGCTTCGCGGTTCATGTCAGTGAACGCTGGTGTTCCTCAAGGCTCCGTTCTATCCCCCACGCTGTTCCTTCTGCAGATCAATGACATGCTTCCTCTTAGAAACATTCATTGCTATGCAGATGATAGCACAGTGCATGGGGGATATAACGGTCACCCAACGGCTGGGCGGGTAGACACCGAAATGTAGCGAGCAAATCTTGTCATTGAGCTCGATCGGGTGTTGGACCTCATTTCTAAATGGGGCTCCGATAATCTGGTGGAGTTCAATGCCAAGAAAACACAGGTGTGGGCGTTCACAGCGAAAAGTCGCCATTCCTTCCCCTTCCCTCTCTTCAGGGTACATCTCTAGGCCTGCAGAGCAGTATTAACATGCTCGGTATGGATATCCGCTGCGATCTGAACCAAAAGGACTACATCGAAACCGTGATTAAAAATGCTTCACGTAAACTCGGTGTCCTGAACAAGGTGCGGCGATTCTTCACGCCTGATCAGTTGTGTCTATTATACAAGACACAGGTGCGGTCTTGCGTGGAGTATTGCTCTCACCTTTGGGACGGCTCCGCAAAGTACCTTCTCGATGCCTTGGACAGATTGCAGCGCCGCGCTGTGCGCATTATCGGCAATGCGGAGGTCACTAAAACTCTCGAGCCTTTGCAATTGCGTAGAGATATTGCGTCACTCAGCGTCTTTTACCGTTTATACCATGGCGAGTGCTCTGAAGAACTCTTTGACCTCATCCCTCCTTCTCCCTTCCTCCACAGGAGTACGCGTGCTGCTTTCCAGAGTCACCAATTTACAGTCTCTAATTTTATACGTAAGAAGAAAGATTGTACTATAAATATGTGTAAAAAATAAAAATTATCCCTCTTCAATCTTTTATGAGATAATTGTTCAAAGTTAGCATATAATCGGGTCGATCGCACGGCCTCAATCAGTCGCGCTCAGGATCTGAATGTTCATTTAGGCAACATTTTGATGAATAGTGGATCTTATAACTATTTTCTCTACAAACTTGTTATTATTAAAAGCCTTTATTTAACTTGCAATGTTTGTATGTACAGTCAGCAACAAAGTAGATACACACTTTCGACAGCTATTAACTCTTATGTCTTTAGGAATAGAAACTAGGAACTGTCATATGTGTATTACTACTTATGTGCGTTCGGGTCAAATCTTGCATAGAAGATTTGGACCCCTTCTCGGGAACTGATCGAGCTGAAATTTAGTATACCTACGTAACTTTGATGACAATACAATAATATGGCACCAAGGAGCTGATATGATGATGCAGTCATAGGGACTCTGCAATGAAACAATATAACTCCGCCGTGTTTGGGCTTGTTTGATTTGTCTTGACCAAAACCATAACCTTGTGTGGTGCGGCACCACCCAGGGTTTGAATATGAAGGTGGTCATAGGAACTTCTGAACTACCTATATAGTTTTATAAATCTTTAATTAAGTCGGTACTTATACAAATAAACAAATAGAAATAGGCTTAAATACTAAAATTTGACGACGGAAAAATGTCACTGAAAAGTACGAAATAAAAAAGTATCATAGTTATGTCAGAATATAGCCGTGATCGCATGCTATCTTCCCTAATAGTAGAGGATCCGAGTATACGACTTTCACCGAGCGGTTAATGGATGAAAAGTATTTTATATCAAATTTAATGTGTTAAAAAATATATTGCGAGTGGGTTGGCTGAAAAATTTCAGTCCAGTATATGATTACTTAAATATTTTAAAATATTTTTTTTAAATATCGCACTTGTTTCGATAATAGATAAATTACATAGGTACCAATCGAAAGTAAGCCTATAGAATATGCAAACGTTAGGTTGACTATTTTTTTCCTGTCATAACATTGGGTAGGCAGGTGTAAACAGGCAAGTCAATATAAGTATTTTGCAACCGTCTGGTTAAATAAATAAAATTTATGTTTATATAAAGATAAGCTCATTACAAACCCACACACCAAACCAGTGCAAAGTAAAAAAAAATTTTTTTTTAATATTAAATTAATCATTAATGGTACTGGACTGAAATTTTTCAGCCAACCCACTCGCGATATATTATTTAACATAAGTATTAAATTTGATATAAAATACTTTTCATCCAATAACCTTCCCGGTGAAGGTCGTTCTATACTCGGATCTTATACTATAAGGGTTGCTTAAATTGGCATGCGACGACGACTATAGCACAGTATATGCGACGACGACTATAGAACATCACTATGCTACTCCCTTGTTTCGTACTTTTCATATGCATTATTTCCGTAGTCGGGTTTAAGTTTTTAAACTTTTTTTCATTTAAATTATTTTAGGATTTTTAACGATAGCTAGCCAATGTATATTAAGTAGTTACTGTCTGTCTGTGCCAGATAACCGTGCAATATAAGTATAATACCCCAGATTGTACCAAAAAGTCACCAAACTACGCGATATAGATCGCTTCTCATACAAAACCGTCGCTAATCTGACGTCGAACCGGAGGCTAACTGACTAATTTCAACACCTATCGCAATACCTTTCAAGTAGAAGTACATTGTTTCGCTAGTTTGATTATTTTAAAAATTATTTAGTAATAAGCAAACTAGCAAAGCAATGTACTTGTACTTACTTGAAAGGTATTGCGATGGGTGTTGAAGTTAGACAATTACCCCCCGGTTTCATAATACGATAATGCGTGAAAGCTAAAGAGAACAAGTTAATTAAAAAAAAACCCCTCAGGACGACTTCGTTATATTCTTAAACTTGACACTTTCCTAACTTGTCTCATTTTTAACTCGGCTCTTTCTTAGTTGGTCTCTTTTGCAAAGTTGACACTTTCCCAACTCGTCTCCCCTCCGGACGACGTCGTCATTTTCTTAAACTTAACACTTTCCTAGCTGGTCTCATTTTTAACCAGGCTTTTTCTTAGTTGATCTCTTTCTTAACTTGACACTTTCCTAAATCTTAATTTTTTCATAAACTCTAAGAAAGTGGTTACGGGACACCTGTATTCATATTTTTTTTCAAGATTAACTGGACTGGATGCGTACAGTCAAGTTCATAAATATGTGTACACTTTAGTACCTTGTCACTTTAATCGCTTTGACAATTCATGTATGGCAGTTTAAACATACATTAAATAGACAAGCCAAGGTACTAAAGTGTATACATATTTATGAACTCGACTGTACCTACAATAATAAATGAGTTTACATACATCTTAAAGCAATCAAAAGTAGCATGACCTAAACCTACCTACCGGTCAGCACGCTGTTAATACTGGCGTCCAGGTAGGTCAGATAGTTTTATGTCGACGATGAAAAATCCAATTAGGTCAGAGTTGACCTAAATGGAACAAATAATTTTCTGACCTAAGTGGCAGCTGACCTAAGTCGAAGAAACGGTACGGTTGGATATGTCCGGTTGATCAAAACACTCAGTAAAATATAAGGTAGGTTTAGGTTATATTAGTTCTTCGGCCGGCCAGTAGGGCCAAAACACTCAGAAATAGGAGCGACAAATATAAATTTTGGACAACCGGACATAGCGAACCGTACCGAATTTTCGATCCCTGATTATAACTGTTATAAGTAAATAATTATGTATGAGTCATTTTCTTAAACTTGACACTTTCCTAACTTGTTTCATTTTTAACTCGGCTCTTTCTTAGTTGGTCTCTTTTGCAAAGTTGACACTTTTCCAACTCGTCTCCCCTCCGAACGACTTCGTCATTTTCTTAAACTTGACACTTTCCTAACTGGTCTCATTTTTAACTAGGCTTTTTCTTAATTGGTCTCTTTCTTAACTTGACACTTCCCTAAATCTGGTTTTGCGGGTGTCCATGGGCGGCGGTGATTACTTTCCATCTGGTGACCCGCTTGCTCGTTTGCCTCCTACTGCAAAAAAAAAAATTAAATAAAATCTTAATTTTTTCATAAACTCTAAGAAAGTGGTTACGGGACACCTGTATTCATATTTATTTTCAAGATTAACTGGACTGGATGCGTACAGTCCAGTTCATAAATATGTGTACACTTTAGTACCTTGTCACTTTAATCGCTTTGACAATTCATGTATGTCAGTTTAAACAGACATTAAATAGACAAGTCAAGGTACTAAATACAAATACAAATCATTTATTTGCCAGATTACAGGTAAAGTGTATACATATTTATTAACTTGACTGTACCTACAATATTTAATGAGTTTACACTTTACATACATCTTAAAGCGTTCCGACGTAAGGGCCACAGGGTTACCACATCGTCGTTTCTTATGAAATCTTAAAACAGCTGTTAATCTAAAATTATTCATTTTTTAGGAAAAGTTCTTGGAAAAAAGTCATTTACTATAAATGTATACTTTACCCTTCTTTCGGCTTAGTACCCCCTTTCCGGCTGCCGTTGTGTATATATTTAGTCACGCACGTCATTATTGAGGGAACACAAAGTGGCAATGCTGCAATGCAAAAAACCTGGCACAGCTTTTTTCTTGTTTTTTTAGTTATTTGTCCGATGTATAAATGCAGCAGTGGTTTTTCTAACACAAAAATTGATGAGATGATCTTTTACACTAGCTTTGGTTTTTGACGAGATCGAACATACTAGATACTTAAGTACGAGGCATCGCTTATCATGCTGCTGGAGGGTTTGCAGCACTGCATTGTCGTATAGTCCTACCTAAGGATGGGATTTTACCCGGAAAAAACCTAAATTTGGGAAAAAACCCGGGAAAATTCCCAAACAATATTGAAAATAAAAATATATTTACACTACATAACACATTTCCACAAACAATTGGAATAATAAATACAAACAAAAATGGAATTATGTAAGAACTTTCATAGTAACATGTAACTTTCGGCGATTTTATGACCAATAAATACGAAAAATAAAAGGGTTACGTAGCGGGAAGGTGAGGTAGTTCCGAGCGGGAGGGAGGGAGTGGCCATTGCGTTATCGGCTCGTGTCGTGACGTCATCTGTTATACGTAGTTTCGCCACCATACCGTGCTCACTTGTGTTTCTTTGTTTTCTATATTATTGACGACCTGGATTTTTGATTGTTTTGTGATTAAATACGTAATACGCTTTAGGTTGACAACTGCTGCTACGCTCACGGACTGTGATACTTACTGCCGCTTAGCAAAACAGTATTAAACGGTAAGTTTGGATTTAAAATTAGTAATTATATAAATTACGATTTATATAATTACTAATTTTACATCCAAAATTATTAATTTCGCGATCGAAAACCTCTACATTTTATGACTTAAGGTCACCCATCCCCTTGGTGACCTCGGCGAACATTGTTTAACTTTCGCAATCGAAAACCTCGAGATTTTATGAACCTACGGTCACCCATCCTCTTGGCGACCTCGGAGAACATTACTTAACTTTCACGATCGAAAACTCGAGATTTCTATGTACGTACGAGTCATGTATAGTGTAAAAATAGATAAAAACTGTATAAGCATCTTCCATTTATTTGCTTATTTTTGTTTACCACCGATTTAGAGGTTATTTGGTAAAATATAAAACATCTTCTGTTAGCCATTTCTTTTAACATTTTAATTTTTAACTTTTTTTACATATTTAGTTATAAATTAGGATTTTATTAGAATGAAAGTAATCAGTAGTTATAACTACTCGATTTCAGCAATCAGATTAACAACTACTATTTGTAACTTGATTATTGTACTTAGATTACATGTAATCATAACTGCTTGTAGTTAACTACTTTTAATTGTAGTTAGTAGTTAGATTTCAAAATAGTAGTTAACTATGCCCAACACTGTTGCCACCCCAAGAGGAGAAGCCTCATTCAGTTCTTTCCTTCAACGTGCAGGTGTAAGGGCAACGCGGACATGACAGCAGATGCCGCATGTCTTGTTCTGGTTCATGTCACTTGGGTCCAGAGTCAGTTAAGCTACTTCCATGTGGGCCACGCTAGGTTATTGCCAGGGGGAAGATTTTCAGAATGTGCAATGGAGTTAGGTGGAGGTGCACATACATAAAGATGACAATTAAGACTTCCAAGTATGATTGGATAATAGCTAAAAAGGTGGTGGATGAATCTAAGGTTAAATGGGCACTGGGTAGCTTTCAACCATATAAAGCACCAGGACCTGACAATATTTACCCCATCTTACTACAACAGGGCGCTTCCATTCTGGGCCCCCATCTCTGCAGATTGTATAAAGCCTGCATTGCATTTGGTTATATACCCAGAACATGGAGACGTGTTAAGGTAATATTCATACCAAAACCGGGTAAACCAGATTATGAAGAACCCAAAGCTTTTAGGCCAATAAGTCTCCAATCTTTTCTTCTTAAGACCTTGGAAAAGATGGTAGACAAATTTATCAGAGGGGTACCGTTAAAAAAATTCCCACTTCACGGACTTCAATGCGCTTACCAGCCAGGGAAGTCAACAGAAACCGCTCTCTACCATGTGGTGAGCCGAGCGGAATCAGCCCTGGAGAACAAAGAGATCTGCGTCTACACATTCGTAGACATTGAAGGTGCATTTGATCGCACAACCTTTGACTCCATCAATGTGGCAGCCAGAGATCGTGGCGTGCCACAACCGATCTGCAAATGGATTGAATGCATGTTAAAGGGTAGAATAATCTACTCAGAACTGCTTGGGGACAGTTTACTCGCTCAAACAACTAGAGGGTGCCCGCAAGGGGGGGTCCTTTCTCCTCTGCTATGGAGCCTTGTAGTTGATTCAATCATAGCAAAACTGAACCAAGGACCACTATATACGGTTCGTTATGCGGATGACCTGGTCATCACATTCAGTGGAAAGTTTCCCTCCACGGTATCGGAGTTAATGCAACGTGCTCTATGTTTGCTGGAGAATTGGTGTAATACCAATCATTTATCCGTAAACCCTGGGAAAACAACCGCTATCTCTTTCACGAGGATGAAAAACCTCACGAAATTGGGAAGCCTAAAACTTTACGGCACCCAGCTTCCCTGGTCCAGAGAAGTGAAATATCTAGGCATAACACTGGATAAGGAACTTACCTGGAAACAGCACATGGACACGACCGTTACCAAGGCCTATAGGGTCTTTGGTATGTGTCGGTCCACCTATGGCAAAACGTGGGTGCTTAACCCCAAAATCATAAGGTGGATCTACATGATGATGGTGCGGCCGATCCTTACATATGGCAGCATCTTCTGGTGGCCCAGGACCAGGCTGAAAATCTGTAAGAATGCTTTAAGCAAACTTCAGAGGACAGCATGCATGGCGATTACTGGGGCATTCAGAACCACACCGACGGCAGCTCTGGAGGTCCTTACGGACCTTCCACCCCTGCACAGAGTCATAGCAACAGAGGCAAAGAAAGCGCTACATAGACTTAAGGTGGCCGGGCTGTGGGACGCATCTAAGCCACTGACCAGACATACAAAATGGGAACCTAATGATTCCCTTGATAGGATCATGGAAATGGGGTGTGACAAAATATCCCCCCAGTACATGTTCGAAAAGAAATTCAGTATATATGTCCCAACTAGGGATGAATGCAGACAAGGACCACCGTCTCCAGAGAAGAACAGCCTAATCTGGTACACCGATGGATCCAAAATGGAGTCGGGTACTGGAGCAGGTATCTTTAGCAATGACTTCGAACATAGTCAAAGCATGGGAAAATTTGCAACTGTATACCAGGCCGAAATTTTTGCAATTCTCCTATGCGCAAAAAAGAATTTAGAACTCGCCCCTAGAAAGCGAAACATATTCATCCTGAGTGACAGCCAAGCAGCACTCAAGTCACTTATATCGCCCCGTATCGACTCCAACCTTGTACTCGTACTTGAAACCACAAAAGCTTTAAACAAGCTAGGTGGACACAACAGGGTGAGATTGATCTGGGTACCAGGCCACATGGGAATCCATGGCAATGAAATGGCTGATGCACTTGCCAGGGAGGGCTCAGAGACCCCATTCATTGGTCCTGAGCCGTTTGTTGCACTGGCACCGAGCACCATCAACAAGGCCTTTAAGGACTAAATCCAAAACAGGCATAAAACCGAATGGGAAAAGCTACCCGGCATGAAACACTCAAAATCCTTCATAGGTGGAGACGCCCTAGGACGGAGTAAAATCATATGCGGAGGTAGCAAAAGGCAGGCACGAACAATCATCGGAGCCCTGACGGGGCACTATGCCACAAAACAAATGCTCCATAGAATGCAACTAGCAACAGACAGCTTGTGCAGGGCATGTGGGGAGAAAACGGAGTCCATGCAACACATACTGTGTGACTGTGACTCCCTTGCTAGGAAAAGAATGAGTCTCTTGGGATTCGCCTACCCAGAAGATTTTAGGCTCTTCGCCCTCAAAGACATTGCCAAAATTATGGCAGTCATTTTCTCTGAGGAGACAGAGTGATAGGACGGGGTTGCACAAAAGATCCCAATGGGTCGACGTGCCGCTGCGAGGGGGAGACCTCTGCAGGCCCCAATAAGATAAGATAAAATAAGATAAGATGACAATAACGATGAAGATGACGAGCCCATATCTACACCTGGAGTAGTACTTAGCCTAAGAGTTAGTCCAATTTACGACGAACAACCTTTTTTTTATTGTGGCACGCTATAATGGCTTCACTCTGCCTGATGAAAAGCAGCCAGTGAAGCCCAAGAAGTGAAAGCGTTCATCACAGCGCTACCACGCTATGCCGAACGCTCACACTATGGTGGCCTGCATAAATGCTTTTTCTCGCCCCGCTTAAATAACCCGGGGGAGAAAGAGGAAGGAAACACGTGTGCGGGAAGCGCATTCCACATACGGGCAGTTCGGCAAAAGAACGATTGTCCAAACTTTTTGGTACGTGTCTTGATGTTTAGCACGGTATGAGGGTGGCTTCTAAGACCTGCACGCGTCGATCTGGAAAGGAAAGGAGAGGGAGGGATGAGGTCAAAGAGCTCCTCAGAGCATTCACCGTGGTAAAGGCGGTAGAAAGCACTAAGGGAAGCAATGTCCCTACTTAGCTGTAACGGCTCCAGACTGGTCGTAACGTCATCGTTACCGATAATACGGACAGCACGTCTTTGCAACCTGTCAAGAGCTTCGAGCAAGTACTTGGCGGATCCGTCCCAAAGATGAGAGCAATACTCCACGCAGGAGCGCACCTGAGTCTTATATAAAAGACAACGTTGCTCCGTCGTGAAGAACCGCTTCACCTTGTTCAGGATTCCGAGTTTACGTGAGGCTGTGGTTATAATGCTCTCAATATAGCTCTTCGGGTTGAGGTTGCTAACCTTCTACATCGCGCACAAATACAAATACACAAGAAATCGAATTGTGATATGAACGCAATAACAGCAGAATGTTATAATAATGACAGCAGCGATAGTAATTAAAATTGTACATTAAGCAATAGAAACATATTCTAGCACAATACTTTTTAATACGTAATAAATAACTATGATATTTCGTACTTTGTTTTATTTCAGCATTGGATGAATTAAACGACTTTCGAACTTCTAGCGCAGTAAGAAACTATTGGCGTATAACGCTACTGTCATCCACACTAACAGATAGTGTCAACTTGAATCAAGTTTACTTGGTAGGAGAATTGGATTTAATTTTTCAATACAAGATTTGTAGGTCAAGAGATCCCTTATATCTTAGCAAGCAGTGAAAATAAATAGGATCGTTTAAAAACAGTCAATTCATTCAATAATACTACCGATGTTCATATTTAAATGAAGAAATAATATGACTCGTGATAATAGCTTGAAAAAACCCAGCATTTGAGTTTTTCCCTGATAAATACCGGGTTTTTTTTCCCATTTTGGGAAAATACCGGATTTTTTCCCGTTGGGTTTTTTCCCACCGCCCACCTCTAGTCCTACCCCTCCCCTGTTCCGAAGAATAAACGAAACTTGGGAGCCTTATTATCATACTTGACAAAGAAAAAGAAAAAGCCGAGTTAAAAATAAACGAATTACGAAAGTGTCAACTTTGCAAAAGAGACCAACTAAGAAAGAGCCGAGTTAAAAATGAGACGAGTTATGAAAGTGTCAACATTGCAAAAGAGATCAACTAAGAAAGAGCCGAGATCAAAATGAGACGAGTTATGAAAGTGTCAACTTTGCAAAAGAGACCAACTAAGAAAGAGCCGAGTTAAAAATGAGACAAGTTAGGAAAGTGTCAAGTTTAAGAAAATGACGAAGTCGTCCCGAGGGAATCGAATATAGCGCCCTCTGAAAGACATGAAGTAGAAACTAAAAAAATGTTGCGGTGTTTGATATCAAATGATAGGGCTTCATGAGCACATTCCAAAAATAAACATAAGTAGCGGTTGCTTTATTGGCCATAATTGGACACGTATGTATCTTAGTGCATCACTTCAGAACGACTGTACCTATTTGGCTAATTTGGAATAACAACAAACAACAACGCGTCTGCATTTATAAAATGATGACGCGCCTCTGGCTCGCTCTGACGTGACTCTCTCACCTAACTAGATACTAAGGCAAATTGAAGATGGTAAGGCAGTTAAAATATTAAATTTTTAAGTACGAAATTTAAAATTGTTTTTTAGGACACTATTTTTCATAAGATTTTAATTGTTAATTAAGTTCGTTTGGCCTGCCATGTAAATTATAAATCTATGTTATCAAAACAAAACAATGTAAAACATGTATGGAACTGTAAATTCATTAATACAGGAAAGAAAAAAAAAATATGCCGAAAATATATTTCAAGTACATAAACGATGTCATATTTAGTTGTCTAAAAGATTACTTACTGTTTTCTAAGGCTTATGCAAGCACTACACAATGAAATGAAACACTTTTTACGGATTTACTCACGTTTAGTTTTACTACATTACATAGTTCTATTTTTAGTAATATAAGTTATAAGTTTTTTGTCTACCGTCAATCATAATCATAATCGGTTAAATATAAAAATGATTGACGGTCGTTAGGAAACTGAAAAACTATGTTACGTAGTAAAATTAAACGCGAGTTAATCCGTAAAATGTTTATGTAGTGTTTTTGATACTGAATAAATTTATTTCTATTCTATTCTAAAAAGAGTTTCATTTCAATAAAAGATTACTAAAAAAATGAAAAGAGTTGTCAATATTCAACCTCGTTTTTTCTTTTTAAATTAACTTGTTCTCTTTAGCTTTCACGCACGGTATTATGAAACCGGGGGGTAATTGTCTAACTTCAACACCCATCGCAATACCTTTCAAGTAAGTACAAGTACATTGCTTTGCTAGTTTGCTTATTACTAAATAATTTTTAAAATAATCAAACTAGCGAAACTATGTACTTCTACTTGAAAGGTATTGCGATAGGTGTTGAAATTAGTCAGTTAGCCTCCGGTTCGACGTCAGATTAGCGACGGTTTTGTATGAGAAGCGATCTATATCGCGTAGTTTGGTGACATTTTGGCACAATCTGGGGTATTATACTTAAATTGCACGGGTATCTGGCACAGACAGAAGGTAGCTACTTATTATACATTGGCAAAAGAGCTATCTTTAAAAATCCTAAAATAATTTAAATGTAAACAAAGTTTAAAAACTTAAACCCGACTACGGAAATAATGCATATGAAAAGTACGAAACAAGGGAGTAGCATATGCTCAGAGACTATAATTGTGGTCGCATGCCACTTTAAGCAATCCTTAGGGAAGGTAGCATGCGATCACGGCTATATTCTGACATCACTATGATATTTTTTTATTTCGTACTTTTCAGTGACATTTTTTCCGTCGTCAAATTTTGGCATTTAAGCCTATTTCTATTTGTTTATTTGTATAAGTACCGACATAATTAAAGATTTATAAAACTATATAGGTAGTTCAGAAGTTCCTATGACCACCTTTCATAATCAGACCCTGGGTGGTGCCGCACCACACAAGGTTATGGTTTTAGTCAAGACAAATCAAACAAGCCCAAACACGGCGGAGTTATATTGTTTCATTGCAGAGTATGACTGCATCATCATATCAGCTCCATGGTGCCATATTATTGTATTGTCATCGAAGTTACGTAGGTATACTAAATTTCAGCTCGATCAGTGCCCGAGAAGGGGTCCAAATCTTCTTTGCAAGATTTGACCCGAACGCACATAAGTAGATACCACAGAAATATATCTTGATATATCGAGATATATTTTTGTAGTAGATACATATTTATTTATTTATTTATTTATTTATTTATTGGGCAGTCAATGTCATTCATTTATGACAGTTCGTAGTTCCTATTCCTAAAGACTTGAGGATTTCGATGGCGCAGCGGCTAGCGCGTTCGGCTTGCGATCTTGCTCGCTAAGCAACTTTCGCAATGCCGGGTCGCTGGATGGGTGACCAAATTAAAAACATCTCGAGCTCCTCCGTGCTTCGGAAGGCACGTTAAGCCGTTGGTCCCGGTTGTTGTCGTAAGATGACAGTCGTTAAACCCACCAACCCGGGCCAGCGTGGTGGGTTATGGCCCAATATCCCCACGTGCTATTGTTCCCGTGGGAGGCCTGTGCCCAGCAGTGGGACGTTTATAGGTTGATGATGATGATAGAATAGAATAGAAATATATTTATTGTCTTTCTACATTTTTAAATAAAAGATGAGAACAATCAACAGTACAAATAGTGCAATTAATACATTAAAAAAAACCTATAAAGATAAAAATAAGTAACTCATTAAAAAAAAGACAAAAGGAAATAGCTCAGCCTAAGTTAGTTGAGGTCTGGACCTTAACCCATTCACTGCCTCCCTAAAAAGTAGTGACATCACCCGCATGCCGCCATACATTGGTATTCGGCCCGCCCACCGGCGGGCACGGCATCTCGATAAAGTATTCTTGCCCGCCCATCGGCGTTTTCGGCGTGAGGCCGTAGATTTTGACATGAGCTGCCTTTTCATAAGACGAAGTAAAACATATAAATTTGCTTATATGATAAATTCAAGCTCATATTAATGTAAATAAATCGTAAATGTATTAAAAAAGCTTAAATTTTAGGGTTTTTTTTTAAAGTCAGGCGTAATCAACCTTTTTGTATCTTTATTTTTTTCCCAGCGTTATACTTCTTACATTAACTTTGTAAAAATACATTGTGAAAATGTATTCAACATTAAGTAAATAATTTTTAGGGTTCCGAACCTCAAAAGGAAAATACTAAACTTTTATAAGATCACTTTGTTGTCCGTCTGTCTCTTCTTTCGTCGGTCTGTCAAAACCTTTTATCTCGGAAAAGCGTGGAGGTATCGAGTTGAAATTAAAACCATATACCTACTCGGGTCTATAGCCTTATGAAGTTTTGAAAAAATCAAACTTCTAAGTTAACATATTAAAAAGATATGGCCGTATATGCCGGAAAAAAGTATATTTCGACACTCAAGGGAATCAAAATTCATAGGGTACTTTCCGTGGACCTAGAACTATGAAATTTGGCAAGTTATATCGTCTTATACTACAAGTACAGGGAAAAGTCTGAAAACTATACATTGGTTATTAGAAAAACAAAACGAAGCGGCTAGAATAATGTTTAAATTATAATTGTAATAAAATGTAGTAGGGAAGATTTCATTATTTCCACTTATAATTATTTTCATAAAACTTAACTGTTGTCACATTTTCTTAGAAAAGTATAAAAAACACGCTAGGTTGTGGCAGAATATCAGCTACAGCTGTCGATTCAGCTGTTTGATGCTGAGCCACATTACCTTTTTCTTCCATATTGTTAGTTTTTAAATTAGTTGTGAAACTTGTAATTTTGAACAATTAAATACTTTTATTATTATTCTCGTATTTATTTATTTTCTTAAGTCTAGATTTTTTATAATATTCCATATAAAAATAATAAACAAAACTACTAAACATTAAACATTATAAAAAAACCTAAACCTATGGTGCCGCCGGCAGCGGGGCAGGGCCCAAACTACCGGTGGTTAGGGCTCCAGAAAGAGGAACCTCCTGACGATGCGTGCCCTGTCAAGAAGTACCGCCTTCTGTATCTGGCCCTTGATCCAGCCGTCTAGCGAGAGTCTGAGATGTTGGTCGAGCTCGAGACTCTTCCCTACTAGACCGTTTGCAGATACGACTATCGAGACAATGATAGTAGAGTCAACATCCCACATGGCGGTAACCTCGTAAGCCAAGTCAAGGTACTTACTCAGCTTGTCCTTCTCAGCCTTCACAAGGTTCTCATCATGTGGGACGGTGATGTCGACTAGCACTGCCCGCCGCGGGGACCGATTGACTATCACGATGTCAGGCTTATTGGCAACAATAGTCCTGTCCGTGATAACCGATCGGTCCCAATAGAGCAAAGCACGACTATTTTCGAGAACTGGCTCAGGTGTGTACTTATAGTACGGCACCTTGGACTTAACAAGACCGTATTGAAGAGCAAGTTGCTGGTGAATGATCCTGGCTACAAGATTGTGTCTGTGCAAGTACGCGCCGTTAGCACGATGAGAACAACCGGAAATCATATGTATATGGAGTGATTCTCCGGGACGGCGGCATGCTCGACATATGTCGACCGTACCGTCCTTCATGATATATTTCCGTTAGTTGTTCGTCTTGATAACTTCGTCCACAATTGCACAGACAAAACCTTCGGTTTCCCTAAAGAGGTCCCCGAATCGTAGCCAGTTCACCGACGCAAGCAGGTCCACATCGGGTCCTGTTAAGAGCGTTTACGTCCTTTTGCGCCGTTTTGCTCAAGAACTGTACTTTTTAAACTTCTTAATATCTGTTAATACTTACTTTACAGATATGTTAAATACTTATATCATTAGGCGATCTTGTAGTCGAAATTGTTTGTTGAAAACATTTTTAAATTTATAGATATTTTGGAATTTATAACAAGATAACTGAACAGAGGTTTTCATAATTTGACTTTCCGCGTCAACTTCAAAGCTTAAAAATGTGTTTAAATTACTAAGAAATCTAATAACAACATTTTTATTTCAATTTGAAAGATCCTCAGCAAAATAGTTTGTTGAAAACATTTTTGATTTTGGTTACTAACAAAAACTATAAAATTCCAAACATTGTGAATTTTTAAAGAAATTATAGGTGATAAAGTAATTGTTTTCTCTGATGTACTAAATATATTTTTGAAGATAAAAGCTTTATACTATAGAAAAAAGTGTTATTTATATTTTTAACAAAATTGTTTTTACTAAATAAGCTCTATAATTTTGCTATGAATATTTTAAAACTGCTCTAAAACTACTACAAAACCCTGCGCTCCACTCGCTTCAAATCAGTCCGCCGCGAGGCCTCTGAGAGAGTGGTCACGTCGCTCGACGCTCTGCCCGGCGCGGTTGTCGACCTTTCCGTAAGTTCGAAGATAGTGCAAATTTATAGCTTGATTTGCAAATCTTAGTACTTTGGTAAGTAAATTATTACAAGCATTTATTTAACTTGCAATGTATGTATGTCTTGTTCGGGTGGAATTTGGCAACTCAATTTTGACTCACTTCCCGTTTACTGATTGAGCTGAAAATTTGCATACATGTGTAAATCGCGTGACAATGCAATTTTATGATTGACATGGTGCTGATCTGATGATGGAGATGGAAGGTGGCCATTGAAACTTTGCAATAAAATAGCACAACCTAATCGAGTTTGGGCTCGTTTGAATCGTCTTGACGAGTAGTTTGTCTTTCAATGGTAACCAGGGTCTGATGATGGAGCTGGATGGTGGTCATAGGAACTCTGTAATAAAACGACGCAACCCCATCGAGTTTCGGCTCGTCTCATTCGCCTTGACGAGTGCTTTGTTTTTAGATGGTTACCAAGGTCTGATCTGATGATGGAGCTGAAAGGTGGTCATAGGAACTCATTGAAGAAACCACGCAACCCCATCGAGTCGTGGTTCTTTTGATTCATCTTGACGAGTACTTTGGTGCTAGATGGTAACCAGAGTGTGATGATGGAGCTGGAAGATGGCCATAAGAACTGAGTAATTAAACAACATAATAACCCCATCGAGTAAGGGCTCGTTTAATTCGTCTAGACAAGTACTTTGCTGCTAGTTGGTAACCAGGGCCTGGTAATGGAGCTGGAAGGTGGCCATAGGAACTCCGTAATAAAACGACGCAACCCCATCGAGTTTCGGCTCGTCTCATTTGTCTTGACGAGTACTTTGGTTTTAGATGGTTACCAGGGTCTGATCTGATGATGGAGCTGAAAGGTGATTATAGAAACTCAGTAAAAAAACGACGCAACCCCATCGAGTCTCGGCTCGTTTGATTCATCTTGACGAGTACTTTGGTGCTAGATAGTAACCTGGGTCTGATGATGGAGCTGGAAGATGGCCATAGAACCCAGTAATTAAACAACATAACCCCATCGAGTAAGGGCTCGTTTAAATCGTCTAGACGAGTACTTTGCTGTTAGATGGTAACCAGGGTCTGATGATAGAGCTGGAATGTGGCCATTGGAACTTCGCAATGAAATAACACAACCTAATCGAGTTTGGGCTCGTTTAAATAGTCTTGACGAGTAGTTTGTTTTTCAATAGTAACCAGGGTCTGATGATGGAGCTGGAAGATGGCCATAGGAACTGAGTAATTAAACAACATAATAACCCCATCGAGTAAGGGCTAGTTTAATTCGTCTAGACGAGTACTTTGCTGCTAGATGGTAACCAGGGTCTGCTGATGGAGCTGGAAGGTGGCCATAGGAACTCTGTAATAAAACGACGCAACCCCGTCGAGTTTTTGCTAGTCTCATTCGTCTTGACGAGTACTTTGTTTTTAGATGGTTACCAGGGTCTGATCTGATGAGGGAGCTGAAAGGTGGTCATAGGAACTCAGTAAAGAAACGACGCAACCCCATCGAGTCTCGGCTTGTTTATTCGTCTTGACGAGTACTTTGGTGCTAGAAAGAAAGAACTTTGAGGGAACGTAACGACCCGACGCACATGCCACCACCGCAGAGACACTTTGAGAGAGCATGACACACTCGAGCAACTCCAACGAAAGTAAGAGAACATTACTTTAAACGCAACATAAATTTTGAGTAGGTACCTTTGTCTGTAAGACACTGCTGTTAAAGGCTATCATACCAGCTTAAAATTAATTAGTTATAAAAATAATTGACTAAGAAACTATAATGTGAAAATATAAGTATGACCAGGCTGTATTGTCAACTAAATATACTTTGACCTTTCTTATGTAAACAAGATTTTACATGATTCTTAGACTTATCTAAAGGTAAATATTATTTTTCATTAAAAATGTAGATAATAAGCTTTACTTTATGCTCTTTTATCACTTGTAAATTATCAATTGTACATCCTGTTGCTCTATTGTGGTTACTAAGTATTTAATTTGGTCCAAAAATTATTGAAAATCTACTAGTCTTCGACCTTTAACCTTATTTGTTGTTTGTGGAACCTCATCTTCGATAACCTAAAATGAAATTACATTTTAAGTTCTTTCTTTCTAGCACCAAAGTACTCGTCAAGACGAATCAAACAAGCCGAGACTCGATGGGGATGCGTCGTTTCTTTACTGAGTTCCTGTGACCACCTTACAGCTGCATCATCAGATCAGACCCTGGTAACCATCTAAAAACAAAGTACTCGTCAAGACGAATGAGACGAGCAAAAACTTGATAGGGTTGCGTCGTTTTATTACAGAGTTCCTATGGCCACCTTCCAGCTCCATCAGCAGACCCTGGTTACCATCTAGCAGCAAAGTACTCGTCAAGACGAATCAAACAAGCCGAGACTCGATGGGGATGCGTCGTTTCTTTACTGAGTTCCTATGACCACCTTTCAGCTCCATCATCAGATCAGACCCTGGTAACCATCTAAAAACAAAGTACTCGTCAAGACGAATGAGACGAGCAAAAACTCGATAGGGTTGCGTCGTTTTATTACAGAGTTCCTATGGCCACCTTCCAGCTCCATCATCAGACCCTGGTTACCATCTAGCACCATAGTACTCGTCAAAATGAATCAAACGAGCCAAGAATCGATGGGGTTGCGTCGTTTCTTTAATGAGTTCCTATGACCACCTTTCAGCTCCATCATCAGATCAGACCCTGGTAACCATCTAAAAACAAAGTACTCGTCAAGACGAATGAGACGAGCCGAAACTCGATGGGGTTGCGTCGTTTTATTACAGAGTTCCTATGACCACCATCCAACTCTATCATCAGACCCTGGTTACTATTGAAAGACAAACTACTCGTCAAGACGATTTAAACGAGCTCAAACTCGATTAGGTTGTGTTATTTCATTGCGAAGTTCCAATGGCCACATTCCAGCTTCATCATCAGACCCTGGTTACCATCTAACAGCAAAGTACTCGTCTAGACGATTTAAACGAGCCCTTACTCGATGGGGTTATGTTGTTTATCTACTGAGTTTCTATGACCACCTTTCAGCTCTATCATCAGATCAGACCCTGGTAACCATCTAAAACCAAAGTACTCGTCAAGACGAATGAGACGAGCCGATACTCGATGTGGTTGCGTCGTTTTATTACGGAGTTCCTATGGCCACCTTCCAGCTCCATCATCAGGCCCTGGTTACCATCTAGCAGCAAAGTACTTGTCTAGACGAATTAAACGAGCCCTTACTCGAGGGGTTATTATGTTGTTTTTTTTACTTAATATTCACGCAATATGAATCCATATTAGCTCTGGTGTCGTAACTTAGAAGTACGAAAATTCACAATACCAATCCGATCCAATAGCGATCGGTTTCAAGAGTAATGGGGCTGGTGTGAGGCACCGAATCATAGGCCTTCTTATAGTCAATCCAGGCGGTGGAGAGAGGCTCTCTGTTCCGCTGGACTTGTTGGCAAATGGTCGTGTCGATGAGAAGGAGCTCCTTAGTACCACGGGACCCAAACTTACATCCATTCTGAGTGGGAGCCAAAATATTTTGCGCAACAATGTGCGAATTAATTTTAATTCTTAGAATGGATGTAAGGAGCTTGTAAAGCGTCGGCAAGCATGTGATGGGTCTATAGTTCTTCGGTTCCGTGGTACTACCGGACTTGTGGAGCAGGAAGGTCACACCGGTTGTCATAAATGTTGGCAAGGAACCGACCTCGAGAGCATTTTGGAATTGCGTCGCTAAGCAGTCGTGTGAGCATCTAATCCACTTTATCCAAAAGTTGTGCATCCCGTCCGGCCCAGGACTTTTACAGTTCTGAGCCATACGGATCGCACAACTAATGTCTTCGGGGTTAATAGTCACTGGCCCCATGGATTCGATAGGCTCACACGCACGCTCAACAACGCTAATCCAGTCACCATCAGTGTGTTCGACGAGTACCGACCAGACACTACGCCAAAAATTATTCATGGTAGTAGCATCCGGACACCGCGTCCGTCGCTCACACACTGGTCGGTACCTTCCCAACTTCCTTTGGTCATTTTGAAAGAGGCGATTTTGACAATATCGATCCACACGCGCTCTATAGCGACGAATACGGCTTGCCAGCGAATAAACTTTCTGCTTCAGAAAGTCAATGCGTTCCAGGATACAAGCTATGTAGTCCCGGGGTCTCATCCCGGTCCCAGCAAAGGCCTGGTATGCGCGAAATATAAAAGTTCACATCGACAGAAATTAAGCAGAGGAGATAATCTCAACTCGATGCACTAAGTCAAACAGCAAACGAACTTCCTAGACACTTAGCGAAACTAAGGTTGTGATTACCACGAACGTCAAGTTGCGAGTGAAAGTTTTTATGAGGTTTATTTCCAAAATAGGAACTTTGCTAAAATTAAATCATAAATCATACCGATTAGTTGTAAAATGGTCGGTGACCACAACAAAAGGTGTCGGCACCTTTTGATTAGATCGCCACCCGTTTTATTATCTCGCTTCCTGGTTACAGACAGTTTATGACCTTAACTGTATTGTTCTGGACTACGACGACTCACTGCATCATGCAATCGTTTAAAGTGGGGTCAGGTCAGTTACATCTTAAAAACTCTACCAAGTTATTAATTTGAATATTTTTAATTTTATAGTTTCAATAATATCATCCATCACGTAGGTAACTTTATGTGCGCATGTATAACTTTTTATAATTAATTTTACTAAAATTATAGATTATTGTTAAAATTTTACAAAAGGTTGGCGATTTCTGAAACAATGTCTTGCCCGCCCATGGGCGGGCTCGGCATGAAAGGTCAGAATTGACAATTCCAAATCCTTAGAAACCCGGAGGCCGTTTGGGTTACGAATCAATTATAATAAAATGAATCATTACACAAAATCTTATAATTTTCTAATGTTATTTGGCTTAGTTAATGAAGTTTGAAATCCAACCGCCCATGGGCGGTCTGGGCATGCGAGTTAAAACGTTTCGCCCGCCGATGGGCGGGCAAGGCACTGAATGGGTTAACCAACGCTGTTTTTCAGCCACTCCCTACTCTGAGATGTCAGTTGAGCTGTTTGACAAGAGGACATTCATAATTCCACATCAATTTATGCAGATTTTACATAAATCTAAAAAACAACAATAAATAAGTGCTCGCGTGTGTCAACAGCAATAGGTCCATGTGCCGCATCCTGCAAGAAAATACTATCCCGTACATGTCGCTGGATTTGCTAGGGGTAAAGAGAAGAAGTCTTTTAGGGCTAGGTTGTTGTGGTAAGATCTTTTTAAATCTTCCGCGGCAATTTGTTTACTAAGTAAAGCCATTTTATAGTACCTTTTAAATGTTGATGTACTAACTTTCTTACGGAGAGGCGGGGGGAGATCGTTCCATATTTTTGCCGCGTTAAACCTAAAAAATCCTCTATATTGTGCTGTTTTATGAGCTGGGATCTTAAGCTGATTTTGAGTGGTAGAACGCAGATTCCTTTTGCAAGTGTCCTTACTGAAGGTTAATTTTTCAAACAAGTATATTGGATCCTTGTTCCATACGACTTTTTGGACCAAGCTTGCATACTGTAGCTGTCGTCGAGCATTCATATTAAGTATTTTATACTTATTTAAATACGGAGTTATGTGCTCACGTTTCGGTATTGTAAAACAGAACCGGACACAAGAGTTTTGCACCCGTTGTACAGCTCTCTCTGAAATAGCGTTCAGCCTGGGTCCGTAGACGGTACTGCAGTAGTTAAATGGAGACAACACAAGTAGGTCAACCAACTGTATCCGTAACTGCTCTTTAATATAAGGCCTAATTTTGTAAAGCGCTTTTAATTTGAAGAAAGCTCTTTTAATTTTGCTGTTAATGTGTTGGGAGTATTTTTGCTCTCCGTCCAATATTATGCCTAGATTACGTATATCTGTAACATTCTCCACGACCGTGTTATTTATTTTTATAGTTATGCCACAATCGACAACTCCTTTGATTTGGTTTTTTGTTCCCAAAATAAGCATTTTGGACTTGTCAGGGTTCAATGATAATGAATTCTGTTGAGACCATTCCCAAATGCGCTGTAAGTCGCTATTAATTTTTATAATGGCTTCTACGTCTGTGTTGTAAAAAGAATAATATATTTGTGTATCGTCAGCATATTAGGTTATATTGACACGCTTGTATATGTCTTGGGAGGTCAGACGTAAATATTGAGAACAGAATTGGACTTAAAATTGAACCCTGTGGCACACCTCGCTGTAGTTTCTGAACTGTGGAAATCTTTTTCTCACCGTCAGGAGCCTCAACTACAACCACTTGTTCTCTATCGGTTAGAAATGACTTAAACCATTGCAGAGTATCTTCAGAGAACCCATAGTGGTGCAATTTATTGATAAGTAACTCCTGGTGTAAACAGTCGAACGCCCTAGAGTAGTCAAGAAGAACCATAACACTGCTTTGCCCACTGTCCGAAGCTTCTGTAAGGTCATCTGTCACTTTTAGTAGAGCAATTTCTGTGCCATGACCTTTATGGAATCCAGACTGTAATTTCGGTATTATGTCTATTGTGTGTAAGTAATTTTGCATTTGATCCAAGACAACTTTTTCCAAAACTTTAGATAAAACTGGTAGTATGGAAATCGGCCGAAGATCTTTAAGATCTTTAATCGTATTGGCTTTTTGCAAAGGACGTACTAGAGCTTTTTTCCAACAGGTAGGGAATACATTAGTTTCAATTGATCTGTTAACGATTTTAGTAATTATAGGTACAGTAACATCAGATGTTAAAAATATCATGTCAATGCTTATTTCATCAGACCCTATAGCTTTAGTTTTAATGTTTTTTAAGACTCTGATAACTTCTTCCTCAGCTACGGGATTTAAATTAAAACTGTTATTACAGTTATGCAAATTCTCTCTGAAGTATTGCATCACATTCTTGTCTACGTCTCCACTACCTGGCAGCGTCAAAAAATGAGTATTAATTTTGTTAGGATCAGTAAGATGGTCTGGGATTGAGCATAGATTAGAGTCGAGGATTGCAGTAGTCTTTCTTATTTGTTTCCACAGTTTCTGAGGGCTTTTCAAGTTACTGTTGATGTAGTAATTGAAGTAGGCCGTCTTTTCCCTTTCAATGGTAGCAGTAACAAGATTTCTAAGACTGCGATAAAATTCTTTGGAACCATCTGTTTTTTTCTTTTGTGCTACAGAGAGTGCTTCATCTCGCAGCTCCATCATATACTTCACCATATCTGTAACCCAAGGTTTGGATTCCGACCTAATTATTTTTTTCTGCACCGGAGCATGTTTGTCGAACAAAGCTATAATATTATCATTAAAGGTCTGCACCATAACGTTTACATCAACTATATTGACAACATTCTCCCAATCAACAGTTTCTAAGTCCTTTCTTAATAGTTCGTAATCAATATCCAACAACGATCTTGACAATCTAAATTTTTTTATGGGTTTCGGTTTTCTGATATTGAATTCAACTAGCACCATCACTCACTCAAGCTTCGATTGTGTATGGGTCAATCAACTTTTAAAGTGCCGATTTTACACCTATCTTTTAGATATAATGTTAAAATGCATTTATTCAATTTGTATTAATTAAGTTTTATATTACAATCAGAAATATATTCAAGTTTGTAGTTTTAGTGCGTGCAGTGAAGTTTTGAGTATAAATTTTAAGAAATAAATATAATACCAAACAAAGGTCCAAAACAAACCAAAAGGGTACCAAATAACATCTCCCTGGCGTTACTTTTTTAATAATTTAGAAAATTAAAATAAAACAACCTAGTAACTTAAATTTTATTTATTACCCATACTTATACGTAATCTTATATTATAATGTAATAATCAACCTTTTACTGCAAATAATGATAAAAAAAAATAATAAAACATGTCACCAGCGTTACTTTGTCACTATTTGTGATTGAATCTTTTAAAAAAATGTTATCAAACACGTCTTGCCATGTTGATAATCAGTTAAAAGCAAAGACACATACATTTTTGTCAAAATCATATTATTCATTTATTAAAAAGCATTAGATTTTTCTACGGTTTCTGTCATAAAAATGTTAATTATAATATTTTTTTTTTCTTTCGATTCTTAGCTTTTTTGTATTTTTTCTTTATAGCTTTGCTCAACAGTTTATATTTGTCTGTGTTCTCTGTTTCTTTAGACTCGGCGTTTTTGCGGTAATATTTTTTCTTATATTTTTCAAACTTCATTCGCATTGTCTTCCTTTAGCTTTTTGTTTTCTCTATATAATTTACTTCCATCTCTTCTTATTTTCTTTCGTCCACGAAATTCAGCGGAATTAGTTGGCGTCAAAGGTGGTGTGTTTCCTTTATTATTATCAGGTGCAGGCGATTTAAAACATTGACCAAATTTTTGTGACGTTGTCGAGATGATCGTTTCCTAAGCTTCCAAATTATATTGGCGTTTTATTTTTCTTTTGGTGTAAGGTCCGCTACTAACCTTTTGGTTTTGTGGTATCGTTCTCTATGTTTCTTCTACTCTCTTCATATTTTTCTTGGTTTTGTTTGAGTTTTTCTCTATTTATAGCGGTTTTGTTTTTCTGCTGCCAATAATGGCATTTTAGACCTAAAACAATAAAAATTTACTAGACAAACCATATAATTTCAAAAAGCTTTAAAAGCAAGAATTGGGTTATTGAAACCCACCTACGATAAATCTGCGTTACTGTCTCTGGCGTTACTACAATAGTAACGCAGTTGACCGGTAACTCAGTAGACATTTGAATTAATAAATAAAATTGCACCTCTAACATTATGCTCTAAGGAAAAATGACTAGACTTTGCAGAAATCAGAATTCAAATGAGTAAAACAATACGTGAATAATAATTTTAAGATAAAACTTAAGCGAAATAAGGCGGTCACTCAGTAGACAACGAATAAACACACGCACACCCAAAGTGAACTCACGGCTGACTGTCAGAGCTGCCGTAAAGAAAACAAAAAGGCGGTTCCTGTTAAAATGTTTGTAGGTCTTGTGCTGCTTTAACCTTCTCATTTGCTAGAGTCATCTATGCGTATAAGTGTGCAATTTTTCGGTAACGCTGTTGACGCCTTAAACTGATAAATTTTAGGGACACAGCTCCAGAAATAAAATAAAAATATTTTTATTCTGTTAAGATTCTAAAGAACTACTTACTAGAGAGGTCATTATTCCCAACATGCGGTAGAAAATTATTGTTTATTTAAAACCGTTTTAATTTGTTTTGTTGATATTTGTATCTGGTAGGTTTGGTTTGGTCTACAGCGTTACTACATTTTTTGGAAATGTTATACAAGAAATTATTTAAAATTTGATGTAATACATATGTCAGACATCTAATTTTAAGTAGGTTTGCATTAAAAACAAATGCCTCAAATATTTTGAGAGAAAAATTAGTTTTTTCTTTGGTGACATGAAACTGGCACCTTAAAAGTTGATTGACCCATATAACCGTTACTTTTTTACAACGAGTTGGAGCGTCAGTCATTACGACATCAATAAGTGTTTCTGTTTTGTCAGTCACTCTAGTTGGTTCATATACCATCTGTTGTAAGTTGTGCTGGTCGCAGAATAGCTTAAATTCTCTAGACCGTGACGTTTCGGTATTCCACAAATTGATGTTTAGATCTCCCATGATACATGTATAATCACAAGCGGAGAAACAACTCAAAGATTCGCTCAAGGCGTCATATCCTACATGTGGTTCCACACTTTCTGGTCTATATGCGGTGCCAACCGCCATGGTGGATCCAGGGAGCTTCACTTCAAGCCAAATTTGTTCCAAGTTGGAGTTTGGATGTTGTTGTTTGCGAACTTTAAGTTCTTGTTTTATATAAAAACCTACTCCACCACCTCGTCTATCTTTTCTAGGTCTATGTATAAATTTATAGTTTGGTATCCTTGGTGCAAGTACTTCCTGCCCTTCCTTTAACCATGTTTCATTTACCGCTAAAATGTCGGGAGCGTGTTTTATAACCGTAGCGATCAATTCATCCTGCCCTGCATTTAAAGATCTCGCATTTATTAGCCCCAATTTCAAATACTTATTTTTCTTATTACTTTTCTCTTCTATTATTAAATATTTTAAAAACGAATAAAAATACAAGTGCGACAAAGTGTAGGTTAATAGATTGTATGCAGGCTTTGAAAGTCATGAGGCCTTTTTGTGACCCATCTTTGATTACATCAAGGACGATATATAATATATTTATTTATTTATTTATTAGGGAAACAAACAATTACGTAACTCATACAATTTTAAAATATACATAGAACACAAATCAGCAAAGTTTCCACAAAAAAAAAAAAACAATCACATAAGTACGTATCAATAACATGCGCAAGAATTCAATTCAATAGTAATAATGTATATAAATTAAATTTGATTAAATTACAATTATAAAAAAGCAATTAATTGATAAAAAATAAAAGATTACTAATAAAAATATAGGTACTAAAATAAAATAATGACTATTAAAATTACTTCAAAAATAAGTTAAAAATTTAAAAAATAAATTAAAGTAAATTAAAGTTACTAATTCAAACCTTAAAAAAGGGGCTAATAAATTTTATGAGTACAACAAATCTCTTATATGTTTCCTAAATATCGTTACATGCTTACAATTAAATAGATCAACCTCAATGAATGACTTATTATACATGGTACAGGATCTAAAAAGAAAAGTATTACTTACGTAATTGGTTTTAGCCAAAGGTATCGAAAACAGTTTCAGAGATGATTACATTGTATGCTAAACACATTAATTGCGAGTAACACAACACGTTCATATACAGTTTAAAATCAACCATTACTGGACATCTATCATTACATATTTCAGTTACAACACATTGCTCAGAATTAAACAACAAACTACCAAAACGGCAAAGAATCAATTGAAAAATATTAATTAAAAAACATCTATTAATAATTTCAGTATTAAAACATTGCTTAGAGATAAAGCAAAGCAAAGCAAAAGTTACAAAGAATCGGTTTCAAAATAATAATAACAATAATTGTTACAAGAAGCAAATGCAAGCAGTCATAGTTATGATTACACAAGTTATTCGACTCTGATAATAATATTTGGATATTCACGAGAACCAACTGTAGCAGGTCCAAAAACACGCAGTATATCAGCTTCCGTTCGCAGACGGTAGCGTGGGGAATCACCATTCTGATGCTGGCGTGCAAAGACTCGACCATCTTTAGTCCAGACATATCGCCAGTTGCGTTGTGCCCCCAACTCGCGGGCGCGGCGAAATACCATTCTGTTCGCCCGTGTTAGTCGCTCGTTGACATAAAAGCGGCATGGAGGGCCATATAAACCTGTGCCCTCAGTTGTAGCGCCGCGGCGCACACGAGCCGCCTGCAGCAGCTGATCGCGCACCGGTCGCCGTGTAAATCTCACCACAACGAGCCGTGGCCGGGTTGACACATTTATTGCTTCTTTAGGCCGCCCCACACGAGTAGCGCTCACAATGTCTTGCTCCTTGAGGTCAACGTCCAGTTTCTTCGCCAGCGTCAATACTATGTGCGTCATATTTTCCCCTCTCTGCTCCGGGATACCGGACATCTCAATATCGTTAATGAGCACCTCCTGGTCGCGCTCGCTCAGATCCAGATCCATCTGCATCGCTTTCCAACATCTTTCCCTCGACACGGTTCTCCAAAGCGCCTATGCGTTCATCGAGTTGGTTAACCCGATATTCGCAAGCTTCCAGTCTGGTAGTGAGCCTTGACATGTTGTAATTTAGTCTCTCCATTTGGAACCTTGTTGCAGCCATTTCCTCTCGGAACAATCGCAATTCAGTCATGAGTTGATCCGACTTATCTAAGGTGTTATCATGAGCAGTAAAACTCAGTGCTGTGTTGTGAGCATCTAGTACCGAAATATCCATTTGGTCTGAGGGGCTGTCCAGGATTCTCGCTCCCCTGCGAAGAGTGACGGCTTCGGTAGTAGCTCGCACCGGTGTGTTAGCGTTATCGCTCTTGGGTTGCTTAGCCACGCAGAGGGGACATGTCCATATCCGCCTGTGTTCACTAGTATTATAAAAATGACTTTCTGTGACACCTGCACACAATATATCATAATATTGTTTACATAAACTGCAGCATAAAAACCGTCTGTCGCTTATCGGCTGCGAACACCCAGCACAAGTAGCGTTCTTGTCAGACATTCTTCAAAGCGAGTTCTAATTTTTCAGTGTTAATAAATAAAGAAAAAATAAAAATTTTAATTAAAAGAAAAAAAAATTAGCAATGTAAAAAAATAAAAATAAAATAAAAACCAAACACAAAATGTATTCTTAAAACCGCTTTAGGTAAAGTTCGGGTCTTGGGTTCGAACCGCGTTTGATTGAAAGTATATAAGAATTCTTTCCACATTATGCGCCACTGCACCAAGAAGCTCTCATCGGTTACGCTCAAATTAGCAGCCGTATTCAACTACTGGCTGCAATAACCATAAGTAGGTAACAGTTTTTTATGGTTACTTTGCACTTTGTCTGTACTAAACGGGTAGAAACTTCACTTGTGATGATTTATAATGTAACACGTACCGCCAGTTCCTGGTTTTGACCTGTATTTCCGCCAATATAGAACATGTTGTTTTCAAAAGCAATATCACCATCGATTTTCCAGCAACTTGTACTTTCGAATGATATGCGTTATATTATGATACGTGAAGTTAAAATACACTTTTTATTTAATAATTGGCACGACTTGATTATGCGTGTGTTCCGTTCGAGGTCCTCGAACTACCCTCTGATGATGATGATTCCTAAAGACATAAGAGTTAATAGCTGTCGAAAGTGTGTATCTACTTTTGTTGCTGACTGTACATACAAACATTGCAAGTTAAATAAAAGCTTATTGTAGAGAAAATAGTTATAAGATCCACTATTCATCAAAATGTTGCCTAAATGAACAACCTCATTCAGATTCACAAATAAAATATTAACGGATCAACATTATTTCGTCGCACTTTAAACTACGTAAATTTACGCTTGCCATTTTTGAGGCGGCTGGAAGGTCAACCGACATAGGTCCTACGTCGACGAGCGCCTGAGCGCGACTGATTGAGGCCGTGCGATCGCCCCGATTATATGCTAACTTTGAACAATTATCTCATAAAAGATTGAGGAGGGATAATTTTGATTTTTTACACATTTATAGTACAATCTTTCTTCTTACGTATAAAATTATTTATGTTGCCTAATGACTTCTAGATTATGAGATATAACTTGTTTTCTTGTGGTTTTCTCGGTTTTTCACTTTCTTAAACGTGATAAAATTACAAGTTAATGAAACAAAAATTTAAATTTTCTTAATACATTTTCAATTTATGGATATGTTCCTTTTAATGTATATTTTTTACGTTCTCATTTAGTAATAATAATTGGTGTAAAATGACTTCAAAGTTGAGCCTTCGTGCGTAATCTGGAAATCGCGCCTTCTAAATACGCTGTTTTCGTAGTAAATTATCCAATTAAATCGAGTTTTGGTTAATAGAGTTACAATAAAAATACATGATTATTCCAATAATCGAAGTTAAAAGAAGCTAAAGCAATAAATTATATGACTAAAATCACTTCAAAAACTCCCAAGTTCTCGATTTACGTACGAAAAATGTTACAACGCTCTTAAGGGTGAGTTCCACCCATGAAACTGAACAACTTTGAAACCTATGTGCAAAAATGACAAAATTCGATCTCCCATACTATTGTCGTCAGCTGATCGGACAGTTTTGTTCAGTTCAGTTCGCTTTTCAGCACAGCCGCAGCATCGTGGCTGAAACGTCAAGCAGTAAGTAGATATGTACTTACTTACAAAATTAATCGTGTTAGGTCCCGTGAAAACAGCTTTAATGTATCATAAATATCCGATATTTTGATATTTTAAATAAATATCGGATATTTTCGAACCCTGAAACAAGAGCAACACACTTTAAAACCACGTACCTATATATATATTTTTTCGGATAGGTACACGTAAAAGTTTTAAAAAAACAAAATTCTGTTACAATACAACGTTTATTTTAATTAATTTAACTTACTTTTTACTGTGGTAAATTTTATATTATTTTGTATTATTACACGTAAAAGTTTTAAAAGAACAAAATTCTGTTACAATACAACGTTTATTTTAATTAATTTAAAATACTTTTTATTGTGGTAAATTTTATATTATTTTGTATTATTCGGAACGGCGGCGCGTGCAGCGGGGCGTTGATTTGAGCTTGCACGCTAGACTACTGAACCTATGGAATTCTCTTTTGGTGTATTCGTAGCAGCGTTTTCAGCGTGTAGTTAAGCACTGCACGCTGCACGCTGGCTGGAACGCCCCGCTGCACGCGCCGCCGTTCCGAATTTGCGGCCTTAGGGATGTCTGTTACTTGAGATTGAACTTATAATAATTATGTTATTTGCATGTAGTGGTACCTATAAGTAAAGCATTACCCATTTTTAGGGTTCCGTAGCCAAATGGCAAAAAACGGAACCCTTATGGATTCGTCATGTCTGTCTGTCAGTCCGTCCGTATGTCACTTTTTTCCGAAACTATACTGATAAAACTTGGTAAGTAGATGTATTCTGTGAACCGCACTAAGATTTTCACACAATAATAGAAAAAAAACAATAAATTTTAGGGGTTCCCCATACTTAGATAGAACTGAAACCAATTTTTTTTTATCTAACCCATCTGTGTGGGTTATCTATGAATAGGTCTTCAAAAATGATATTGAGGTTTTTAAAATCATTTTTTTCTAAACTGAATAGTTTGCGCGAGAGACACTTCCAAAGTGGTAAAATGTGTCCCACCCCCCCCCCCCTGTAACTTCTAAAATAAGAGAATGATAAAACTAAAAAAAATATGTGATGTGCATTACCATGCAAACTTCCACCGAAAATTGGTTTGAACGAGATCTACTATGTAGTTTTTTTTAATACGTCATAAATTAATTAATTTAAAAAAATACACTATTATTAAAACATCGATCAAAGTTACAACGAACTACAAGAACTTTTATATGATGTTACTTGCTGCTACGGAAACGGAACCCTTCATGGGCAAGTCCGACTCGCAATTGGCCGGTTTTTTTTTGTAAGATGCAATGTATGTTTTAGCGAGTTAGGGGACCTTGTGCCGACTTTCCCTGTTTGTCGACTTTACTGAAATATCATACAACGATTACCCTTATGCCGAATTTTCAAGTTTCTTTGAGTTTGGTTCCTTTATGCCGACTTCATAATTAATTCATAAATTTCTTACCGTTTTGCCAAGTTTTAATGTGTAAAGCTTTGTTGGTTACCCCCTTAAATAAATAAATAAATGAATAAAAAAATAGATAGATAGATAGATAAACACTTTATTGCACATACACAAGAAACAGTTCCATATGATATCAGCTTAAAACTAGTATGTACAAAGGCGGTATTATCGCTGAAAGCGATCTCTTCCAGACAACCTTTGGTTAGTGGAACCTTAGGAGGGGACAGAGGAAGTGCGCAAGTTTTAATAAATAGATATTTATATGATGGACAATAAATGAATATATATTTATTTATAAACATACATACGTACCTTATATATATAAAACATACATACTTACATACATAAATATGCAGTGAAGGCGACCACGCCGCTGTGGACGGCGGGGCTGGCGCGGCTGCTGTTCGGCGAGCGGCAGCCGCGAGGCGTGCAGGCGGCCCTGGTGCTGATCGCGCTGGGCGTGGCCGTGGCGTCCGCCACCGAGCTGCACTTCGACGCGCTGGGGCTGGGCGCCGCGCTGGCCGCCGCCGCGCTGCTCAGCCTGCAGCATCTCTACTCTAAGCGCGTCATGCGCGACACCGGCGTGCACCACCTCAGGCTGCTGCAGGTCACCACTCGGGCTTGTCTATTATTGAAACTATCATTTTATTTTATGTTAGAATGATAAGCTATGCTGACGTAGAATACGACTCATTAGCGTCACTCGTATAATAATGAAGATAATGTTGAACAGTGTGTGTGTGTGCGTGTGCGCAGGCGCTCGGGCGGCTGGCGCTGCTGCTGTTCCTGCCGGTGTGGGTGTGCAGCGACGGCGCGGCGCTGATGGGCGGCGCGGCGCCGAGCCGCGGCTGGGGCGGCTGGGGCGGCGGCGCGCTGCTGGCGGCGGACGGTGCGCTGGCGTGGCTGCAGGCGGTGCTGGCGTTCAGCGTGCTGTCGCGCGTGACGCCGCTGGCGTACGCCGTGGCGTCGGCGGCCAAGCGCGCGGCCGTGGTGGGCGCGTCGCTGCTGGTGCTGCGCAACCCCGCGCCGCCGCTCAACCTGTCGGGCATGGCGCTGGCGGCGCTGGGCGTGCTGGCGTACAACCGCGCCAAGCTGCAGGCGCGCGCCGCCCGCCCGCCGCTGCCGGTGTGACGCGTCCCGCGGCGTATCCCTCATGTTCTATTCTTCCGGGCGGGAGGCGCGGCCGGTTCGCGTGGCCGCTGTCGAACGTTCGCGGTGTGTTTCGCGACGCGAGTGCCCTCATGTCATATTTTTATATTGAACGTGGCGAAGCCGACGGAGATTATTTTTGTGAATATACATAGTATTTCTTTTGTTTTTGGTAATTTTTATTGTATGCAATGCTGATACTAAATATACTACAGAATATCTTTTTATACAACGTCCACAGCTTTTTTGTCATTGGACAATATAAACATGTTTTCTTTAGAGGTTGCTCTTGAATCCGATGGTATCAGAAGAATTCGGGGAATCGATAAATCTTCTCCGGTACCACACCCGGTGAGTATTATGCACTCTATTACGAAGGGTTTGTTCACAATTCTACAGATTTCTATTACAGATTCCTTAACAGATTCCTAATTCTACAAATTCCTAACTATACTTACAGATTACCAATTCTACAGATTCCCAATTCTACAGATTTCCAATTCTACAGAATCCCATTTCTACAGATTCCTAACTATACAAAAGATTTTATGAAAAGGTCTCTTTAAGTTTACAATTATTGGTTTAAGTAAATAAATAATAAGTTTAATTTTATTCACACTCGTTTCATTTGTTGTAATGTACAATAAGAAATAATAATCTATTTGCTGCAAGAGAAAAGTAAGCAAAATTTGGTTATTTTTAAGAATGGTAATCTGTAGAGTTAAGAATCTGAATAAAGAATTGGTACAGCTGAGAATCTGTCTGTATTGTTCGGAATCTGTTTAATTAAGAATCAGTAGAAATATGTTACTGTTAAGATGAGAATCTGTAAACATGAGAATCTGTTAAATTGGGAATCTGTATAATTGTGAATCTGTAGAGTTGGGAATCTGTAGACATGGGCCTAAACCTCAGAACAATAACTAAAGCATAGAAGTAGCGCTATATGGCATGAACAAGCTGAATATAGCTACGCTTTGTACTCTTATAGGAAAATTGTTAATGTTAGAACAAGATAGATACCTATACTTTGGACAGGACGGTGAATTACAAGGTTGTACCAGTTTCCCGATTTACTAGGCATGGAGGAGATATAATATCTATCGATATCGATTATATCCAGTGATCGGCGTAGGTAGTGCCATTTGGGGTCAATGAACTTGAATGTTAGTGTTATAATGTTAATAATGTTAGTGTGTAATATGGATACGCCCTGAGAATCCCGGGATCCGCGAAAATATTTTCCTAAATGTTGATGTATTAATTATTTAACGAAGGTAGAACAATCTGAGATCAATGAGATTGAATTTTAGTGTTAATATAGACATGCCTTGTAACACAAGACAATTGTAAATTACTATAATTCGGAGGACATTGTCGATGCGATGAACAGCAATAATACTTCTTAGACAATATTGCCTGTTATGTAGTTAGTATAGTAATTTACTTTTGTCACTTTTGTAGTAAAACGCTGCTGACCAGGATAGATATTCTTTATTTTCTTCAACAACCAGTATTTTACATTTAGTCACACACAATATAAAGTATGAACACCGTTTAACCGTCCGCCCAGTACGAGCGCCAAAGCCAGAATGGAGAATGCCTCACTCACCGAGTCACCGACTGCCGTCCTACTAATCATAGATTGTCAATCGTTCTATAGATTTAAGAATAGACTAAAATTGATGGTTAAACAAACTTACCTGAAGTGAAGTTTGACCGTAATTGTACGAGACGTTGCATCCGAAGAGATTTATATTCACAAGGTAGTCCACTCTTCAATGTACCAGGCATCCAACACATATTAAGATCTATCTAAAAGAAATTTTATTAAAAAAACATAAAACGTTACCCATAGTATAGACACAGGCGCCATCTAGTGAATACCAACCGAGTGCACGAGTTTGTCACCCGCGCTGTCATCGTCATTCACTTTTAGAGCTTTTTTGCAAAATTAATTTATATGGGGCCAGCATGTAAGGGAAGGGAGGGATCTTTATATAAATCTCTTCGGATGCAACGTCTCGTACAATTACAGTCAAACTTCACTTCAGGTAAGTTTGTTTAACCATCAATTGCACTTCGACGTTGCATCCTTGAGATTTATATTCACAAGGTAGATGTTTAGAACACAAATTTTGCGACATAATTTAAGTACCTCTATGATTTAATTCAACTATTATAATTGAGTATTTACGAGTATAACCGATTAAATATAATTAGGTACCATATTAGTACAAACCAGTATGATATATTATAATATTATAATGAATGATAAGCTAGAAATTAGTCAATGTAAATAGCCGCTGCAAAGCATTATCGTCATTCTCAATGGTAAGGGGTCGATTGTAAAACCGTGCAAACACCAGAGAATTACCAGTCCATCCTGCAGTTATTGAAAGGCCTTTTCTGTTTGCTGCCGAGGTGGACGTGGACGCGTGTCTTACACGTGTGTGCAGAATAAAGAAGTGTCAATACCGCTGTTAAATAGGGTGTTTTTAAAATAACGACTTAATGTACAACTAGTTCCATTATGAATAGGCTTCAGGTGAGCAATAACCTTTCTGTTCTAGGTTTATCTCTGTAAACTTTAGTCATATCTAAGTAGGACAGTAATGTTTTTGCAGGGCAGATCTCAATCTTATTTAGAAAAAATGGTATAAATAAACAAGGCGGTCGTCGCCCTGGAGCAGATGTTTTAATTAAATCATCCACAATGGTTTCGACATAGTTATTATTTATTTTTAAATTAGAAATTCGAAGATAACGTCTGTACTCGTTGTGCGGTTGACAATGCGAGCAGAGTTACTAATTTTTTAGTAATAAACTCCAGAGCAAGTTCCTCATTTGGATATAAATTACTAAGGTGATCGATTACAATCTTTGGATCTCACGTCTCCGAATATTTCGGATGACTAGGTTTAGTCCTGTAAATACCTTTAAAAAACCAAACAACTAAATCAGCTTAGTTTGCCCTAAATAGCTAGAGCAGAACGATGCATATTTAATGAACTACAACCAATTTTTGCTGTTTTAACAGTTGACCGTAAGGAATTTTGATAGAATTGGAAGTGGGGAGTTATAGAAATCAACTTTATAAATATCACAATAACTCCACCATTTCGTAAAAGCGATATTGTATTGTTTTAGTGAGGATGTAGACAATGAGGAAATCATTACCTCGATGGTTTCATTACATAACGATTGTCTTTGAAATGCTTTTCTGATAATTTGTATGCTACCAGGATAAGTTTCTTGCAAAGGGGGTGCTAGGTCCTGAAAGGTGATAATAACATATCGTCACTTGGGCCGAAGTATATTGGTGGTGAGCTACTGAGCTAAGTAGGGGATACCAGGGTTGACTCGGCCAATACGATACGACTAGTACACCAGTGGCTTCGTCGTTAATTATTTTCCTGAAGCATTTTAATATGAGCGAGAAAGGGGTGAAAAGCATAAAAATAAAATATATTCCAATTTAAGTTGAATGCATCTATGTCAAAGGCGCCTACGCCTTACGAGACCCCTAGGTCTCGTTGTCATGAGACGTATTTATTGCATTAATAATTTTGGTAAGTAGCAAAGAGATCTATATGAGGTGTCCCAAACGATTGAACAATTTTTTCGAACACAGGTGCCGACATTTGCCATTCTGTATAGATATTCATACGTCGTGACTCCTTATCTGCCTCGAAGTTATCTTTAGATTTTATGTAGGATGCAAAGACAAATATTTTGCGTTTCTCGCACCATTGCCATAGACGACAAGTGATATTATTTAAAGGAACTTATTGTACTCCACCCATTCTATTGATATTTATTTGTTCAAGAATGCGGTTTCGTTTTCCTATTGGTAATTGCAAACACATATTTTCTGAATTTAATTCAAAACCGAGAAATTTTCTAGTATTTTGTGGTTCCAAGCTACTCTTTTTGAAGTTTTTATCAAAGCCTAGATTTTGTAATAAACAAACAGTTTCGAGAACAAAACTTTTACATTCTTCATAAGAATGGCTAAGGCACAAGATCTAAATATATTCGAATTAAAAAACCTCTGTTTCTAAGATAAATCCGGTAGATAGACCGGTTTCATGAGTTTCGTAAAGACATAATAAGGTGCTGAACTAAGTCCAAACGTTTAGGTAGGCACTAAAATTCATACGTATTACTTTTGTATCCCAAAAATTTGAACCTTAAATACTTTTTGTAGTTTTCATCAATAGGAACTAAAGAAAAAATACGCGTCTTTGATATCAACATTGGCCATTTATCTGTCTTGGAACAATAATTTGCTTGCTGTCAGTATATCCTCCATTTTAAAGTGGTATGAGGCGACAGCTTTATTCTATGATTTTAGGTTCAAGATAAATCTGGACGATCCATCACTTTTAGGTGTTAAGAATATGGGAGAAATAAATTGGTCTTTGACATCCTCTCATATGCATATTACGCCTGACTGGCACAAGTCAGATATAGCTGTGATTAACTTACTTATTTCAGCCGAAGAAAAGTTAGGAGTGATAGGTTCAGTAGCTTGCTTTACAGTATTATTAAATGGTATTTTGTAACCCGTAACGTACTGTCAGACTACCGGGTCATTTACGATTGAACACCATGTGTCAACAAAAAAAAAATTATACTACCAGCGTGTAAGGTTACCTTGGTTGTTATTTACGCAACATCGGTCTGTATGACGGTCTCACTGCTGTCATGGTGTGATAGCGGGCGAACGTCAGTGCTTGCGCTGATCGCCTCGGAGGTGGATACGGGAATCTTAGCTTGCTCCCACCCGGCCTGGCAACCCATGACCTTGTTGCTTGGATGGGTCTTGCCACTTTCCCTGCTGGGCGACGTAGTTTTTAGTGAAGTTGACGGTTCAATGTTGTTAGTATTCCGTATTTGCAAACCAGATTTTTCAGCGGCCTTAGCAGCTTCTATATTTTCTCCCAAATTTTCTTCAAAAGAGTGTGCGTCTCTTTTAACATCTTGTGTCATTGACAAGAATTTTTTATCAAGAGTAGGCAGGTAGTGTAAGCATTTTCCTATTTATGGTATTTTCATAATGTAAATGCAGCATAATTTGGCCAACTTCAAACAGGTATCAAAGTTGTTGCTAACAGTTCTTTTTTATTATCTTTGTTCATACCATCTATGAGGATTTCCCTAGCGTTTAGAGACCTCTTCTGGTATTTTGGGTCCCAATGGTACCTCCTTCACTTTAGAAACTCCAAGAACGTCAAGAAAATCCGACGATATTGGATTTACAACTGGCAACTCCTCTGCTGCGCTTGGATTATTACGACTAGGTATCCCTAGCGCTACGGTCATGACTAGTGATGGGTCGAGGGCAAAAACAGTATAGGGCATAAACGGGCATATTGGGCAAAAACTAGTTTACGCCTAAATAAATGCCCGATCACTGGGCAGAAACAAAACGACAACTTTATTCTGTAAAAAAAGCTCCTAAATTTTGATTTTAATTATATTATGTTATGGATATCTTTAAAATAAAACTAAATATTGATATTTTGTAACAATATGTAAGTTTAATCAAATAACGTAGTCATAAAATAATCTCAGTCATATTAAATCATAGTTGAGCATTTTAATAACTTAAATATAATATGATAACTAAGTCAAACTATCGTTAATATTTCTGAAAATTTCAAGTATTTCAACATATTTAGGTTTTTACGCAACATAACTATAACTCATTTTTTAATGATAGAAGCGTTTGCTTTTGGCTACATTGTTATCCGTAGGATTAAGAAGAGGCCGACGATGAAGCGCGCTTGCCCCGAAGCAGCCTATTTACTCGAGCTTTAAAGATGTTGGGGCTATATGCACTCGGGAACACAGACGCCGGCAAGGAAATCCATACCTTGGCTGTACGTATTATGAATGAAGACGAATAACGTTTGGTGCGTATGAGTGGAATATCAACCAAGTAAGCGTGGTAACCCGCCGTACGTCTGGACTCCCCGATAGTAGAAAGGGGACGGTGGAAGGAGCTCGTGTAGCTCAACAGCACACTCTCCAAAGTACATCCTGTAAAATCAAGCAAGCAACTGAGCGACACGCGTGAGCGAGACTGTGAAGCTTGGTTTTCACAAGCTTATCGTCACCTATAAGTTTCCTGGCTCTGCGTTCCACCGAATCGAACGCGGCAAGTTGATATTTTGCTGAGCCGTCCCAAATGTGACAGCAATACTCCATGCACGACCGGACTTGTGCTTTATAAAGTGTTAGAAACTGTCCCGGCGTGAAATATCGCTTGACCTTATTTAGAACACCCAGCTTTTTGGCCGCAGTTTGAGCCTTGATTTCGATGTTGTCGCTGAAGTGCCGAGGAGATCGAGGTTGTCGGTAATTGGTACATCTACACCCCGGAAAGTAGGAGCCAGGTTAAAAGGACTCCTTTTGGCCGAGAACAAACACGCACGCGTTTTGGTGGCGTTAAAACGGACCAAATGGTTGTCACCCTATTGGGAGACAAGTATGTCCGCTCAACCATGGCCTCTGTTACGAAACGAACTTCCTCTCCGCCGATCCTTGCACTAGACAGATACCTCTCTGTGACCGTGCTGTCGTCTGCATATCCAACAATTCCGGGCTTGAGCAGATCGTTAACACGCAACAAGAAAAGGGTAGCAGAGAGAGCGGAACCCTGAGGAACCCCGGCATCGATAGCCATTAGGTCAGAGGAACTACTCTGATTGACCGTTCACTCAGGAAGTCCAAAATCCAGACACAAAAATCAGTAGAGATGCCGTACGCTGGAAGCTTGCTCAGTAAGCTAGCGTGCCAGACCCGGTCAAAGGCTTTCGAGATGTCAAGAGACACGACAAGCGCTTCGCCATGCTTCTCTCGCCCCAGCAATGTGTAACGTACACTAGAAGGTCCCCCGTGGAACGGCCCCGCCGAAAGCCATATTTTCAGTCGCTGAGAAGGTCGTGGGATTCTAGATACGACAAAAGCTTTCTATTCAGTATTTTTATTCCCTTCATAACTTTGCAGAGTATGGAGGTGATGGCAATTGGTCTGTATTTGGTGGCGTCGGCACGATCGCCCTCCTTGGGCACTGGCTGCACATTTGCAAGCTTACAGGACTTAGGAACCGCTCTAGTAAGAAGAGAAAGGCGGTACAGACGCGTTAGATCCGGAGACAATTCAGGCGCACCGACCGTAAGTAGTCTAGCTGGAATCCCGTCCGGGCCGCTGGCCTTATTCACGTCCAGATTCTGCAAAGCTTTTTTACCTCATTGGTATGAATGGTGACACTTGGCATGGAAGCACCACAGTGTGGTAAAGTTGGTGGCTTGCCAAGGTTTGCATCTAGTTGCGAAATGCCCGCGAACAGAGATGCAAAAAGATTTGCTTTCTCCGTTGCAGTGTGGGCCAACGTCCCATCGGGATGCAGCATGGGGGACAAAGTGGGCCGGCAAAAATTTTATTCGACCGACTTGGACAGGGACCAGAACTGCTTACTACCAGCAGGGTAAGATGCTAGTCTGGCTCCTATGCGACTTATGTGGTCGAATCCCGCCTTGCGGATCATTCTTTTGCACCGCTTAGCTGCAGAGTTGAAGGCCTTTTTCTTCACGAGCGTACCCAGGCTTGGTAAGTGGATTCTTTACGTGCTTCTGCACTTGCACAGCCAGCATTAAACCAAGGTCGGGCATTCTGACCGTGAGGGACGTCGGAGAACGGAATAAATTATTCCATTCCCTGACGAATCACTTCCACGATCGCGTCTGCAGAACTAGAAAAACACACTTGGCGCCAAGGGTATAATGCAAAGAAGTACCGAATTTCGTTCCAATCAGCTGACTCGTAACGCTTCGTGCCCCTAGGGCTGACATCAGGAGGCGGGCAGATATACGAATTTCACCATACAATGATCGGACGTTCTCAGGGGAGCTGAGACCGATACTGAGTGTACATTAGGGTTCGTCGTCAGTAAAAAATCGAGACAGTTTGGCGTATGGCCATCAGCATCAGGTACCCGCGTTGCCACATATCACATTCATTATTGATCTGGGTGACGTAGCATGCTTGGGATATCGTGGACGGAGTTCCGCGCCAACGTGTCCATACTCCAGGAGCTCGGCATCATGCAGCGTCTGTCCGTAGTACAGTGGCGCATACTGCAGTACTTTGGCCATGTCTCTGGGCGGGATGGCGATTCCATGCAGCGGTTGGTCATACAAGAAAGAGTGGAAGGAACCAGATCACGTGGCAGGTCATCTATGCGCTGGACTGACCAAGTCAAATCCGCAATAGGGGACAGTGTATCAGACTGTGCCAGACAGTCGTACCAACAGGGATAGATGGCGGGAGATCGTGAGGAGAACTGTGTCCGCCTCAACCACCAAACTTGACGACTCAAAGTGACCACGAATTCTAATTCTAATCACAGTTACATCAAATTACAGTTTAACGTTTTAACTACATATTAAAATATAATATTAGAACTAATTCTTACTATCATAAATACTTCTCAATATGCCGCCTTTTTCTAACTATTTTAAGATATTTGGGTTTTACTTAACAACAAAGGTTCAACTTTTGGATTTTCACATTTACATGAATGAAATCAAGGGCAATATTACAAATTAGTATGCATAAATTTAACTTTTAAAAATATAATAATACTAGCATTTAGGAAAGTTATCATCATCATCACTATAGTCAATAGTCAAAATATATTTATTCAATAAACTCAATTAATTTAAGTAGTTTAAATCGTCCAAATCTTTTTTAACCTACCACCCATTCAGGACATCATTTTTTAACTGTGGCAAAGAGGTTGCTTAAATTGAGGTTTTTTAACTGTGGCAAGGAGGCACTGAGGTTGTTAATAGCAACATCAACGAATTCTAATTCTCGATTGGTCGAAGAAGATATTGATGGTTGGGGATCATCGGACGTAGTCCGAATCAAACCAAATCCAACCGAATAAAAGTTATATTGTGTATCATCATCATCATCACTAAAAGTATCTTCAATATCTGAATCTGAATTGGGAACGTTTGACAGTGGTATACTGCCACCTTGACTACTTTTCAAATTCCAATTGTACGCCAAAAACGAAATTTTAGCTGCTCGTTCTGTCGTAAAGCGATTCCTTTTTGCACTGAGTGTGTATAAATCCATGGGTGCTAAAAGAACCGCGTGGCGGCGAGGCGCGCGGGTACCCTGCCCCATCCTGCCCCCGAAATTCTAACGTTTTCGCTAGTAAAAAGTAGTTAAATGTGTTCTGAATTACTAAACTTAATTAAATTTTTTCATTTTGAGAAGTTGAGTAATTTATATGTCAATAATATAGCCATAATCTAAATTTTATGTAGGTATTTACTCATGCTGCATGATAAAATGTAACTATTTTAATGAACAAAATGATAAAATGTTCTCTTATAGTTTTTGCCCAGTGAATGGACATTTATTCGGCATATACGGACATTTATCGGGCATTTATCCAATGCGCCCAAAACGTCCGGGCGTAAACCCATCACTAGTCATGACAGATCGTAAGTCTTTTTCAATATTAGATTTAATACGTCCGTTATTAACGGTTCTTTATTGAAATCGGAGTCACTAAGCCTTGCGGTAGGCGAGAGGCCTCGCGCAAACGAAGTCATTTGAAAGGAATGATCAAAGAATAGAATTGCCGTAATCGCGTCACAGCATAGGGTAGGTACCCGTAATATCGATCGTAATCGCGTCACGATACTAGATTTCATATTAGCACTGACCGTAATCACGTCACGGTACTACATAAGGGTAGGTACCCGTAATATCGATCGTAATCGCGTCACGATACGAGATTTCATATTAGCACTGACCGTAATCACGTCACGGTACTACATAAGGGTAGGTACCCGTAATATCGATCGTAATCGCGTCACGATACTAGATTTCATATTAGCACTGACCGTAATCACGTCACGGTACTACATAAGTGTGCAGTATGTAAGGCGGAACTGTAAGATTTTGTAGAAATCACTTGCACACAAAAAACACTTCAATAAAAAGATTAGTAAAAAATAAAATAGAATGTAGGTACTGCCTCGCGCAAACGAAGCGTCATTTGGAAGGAATGACCGAGGAATATAATTGCCGTAATTGCGTCACAGCATAGGGTATGTACCCCTAATATCGATCGTAATCTCGTCACGATACTAGATTTCATACTAGCACTGACCGTAATCACTTCACGGTACTACTTAGTGTTTTTTACTTTTTATTATTATTTAAAAAAGCTAAGCGTCCTATGTATGCTTTAAAATCGATAAATAGTGAAAAAGTCAAAAAATGTGGGTAACCACAAAGGCACTAGCGAAAGTATTAATCGAAATTAAGAAGGAAACGTACTATGAAATATATTTCAATAACGTTTCTACTTTGAATGTCTCACTAAGAGGTTCTGAGTCGTATATTAGCTAACGAATCACATAGTTTTTAAAAAATCGCTTGTCTTTTTAATTTAATCATAACATTGACAAAATGTAATATTTAAAACACTGACTGACCTGATTTACTTGGCGATCGTCGTTTACGCAGTTTTTCCACATGCGTATATAATGATTAATGATTATCCATGCTTCCTTTTGCATATAGTTTTTTGCTACACAAAACACTTTTAGGGTAACGATGTGCGGATGCCCGAACACGAAAAGCGAATGACGATGACAGCGCGGGTGACAAACTCGTGCACTCGGTTGGTATTCACTAGATGGCGCCTGTGTCAATGCTATGGGTAACGTTTTATGTTTTTTTAATAAAATTTCTTTTAGATAGATCTTAATATGTGTTGGATGCCTGGTACATTGAAGAGTGGACTACCTTGTGAATATAAATCTCGAGGATGCAACGTCGAAGTACAATTGAATTAAGCAAATGATTTTAAATGAACCTTACACTCGTCCATCCTGACCTCGTGCATGTCCTCATCACGTCATACACGGTACCAGGAAGGCAAGCTAATATTTAAGACATTAACCAGACCTTACACTCGGCGAGTAAGTACATTAGCAACCAATACATTAAAAACTTATACATAAAACAAATTACTTAAAATACAAGCTACTAATATCCTGCATACCTATCCAACTCTTGATGATTCAAAAACAAATTAAAAGCTACCAAATATCCAGTAAACCTATCGAATTCCCACAGGATTATTAAATTCTCCTAGCCGAAAACCATCCAATTCTTGTCTATCCAACTCTTAAATGATTCAAAAACAAATTAAAAGTTACCAAAAATCCAGTGTTTGAAAGCAAATAAACTATTTCATTTCATTGTAAACCCATCCAATTCCCACAGGATTATTAAATTCTCCTAGCAGCAAACCCATCCAATTCTTGCGGCTAGGAAAACACCGACCTTAAACCCATTATCTTAGTTATAAAACAGGATCACTGATAACCTTTTCTTTACAACCATCGTTTCATACTTAAACCCATATAATTATCTTAGTTATTAAACAGGATCACTGATAACCTTTTCTTTACAACCATCGTTTCATATTAAAACCCATACAATTATCTTTGTTATAAAACAGGATCACTGATAAGTACTGATAACCTTTTCTTTACAACCAATAGTTTCATACACTATTATGTTCATTTTTAATAACAACTTGCTCCGCAAATATTTCATTTTACTAACAATCACTTGACAAACATACATTAAGCAAATCATTATCTTTACGAATGTTTTGAATTAAATTTGATTATTTACTTAAACATTTTCCATTTAATATTTTGATTCTTATGGCAAATTCTCATTGTACAAAAAGTCGTTTTTTTTTTATTACTAAATAGTCAAAAGTCTAAGTCTAATTATTTATTCAATGTAAACCTTTACAGGCACTTATTGAAGTCAATACTAATAATAATTAAAAAACAGTTAACTAACTTGTAGTTAAGACTTAACAACTAATCGAACTACCTAACTAATTTACTATAGTCTGTGCCAGACAACGCGCATCGCTACCCCCAGTATTACTGCACGCCGAAATAGTTTTTCTTCCTATAGTACCCTAGTACCAAAACATTTGGTCATAGTAAACTATACTAATTACGGATTTGTTTTCAGCAAGCAATTTACCTAACTAAGAGAAAACGTATATCAACAGTACCTAAGCAAATAAAATAAAATTACAATTAATTGAATTCTTTCATACGTAACAAATAATTTGTTGGATGTAGGTATTGTATATTGTTACCATAGATCGGAATAGGCAAGACCCCTTTCTGCACTTTTGCAACGACCGCCTAATATGGATATGTCCAGACAAACATTGTTATTTATTTAAAATGCTATAAAATAATATGAAACAAGTGATTACTTATCATTTAGTACATAATAATTTTTGTTATTGAATTACTTTAAGTAATTTCATGGTATAGATTTAATATTCACTTTTTCAATTTCAATAGTGTGGTAAACTTGTAAATAGCACTTTCAGATAATAATATATAACTGCGTTAATAGTGTTTTATATGACTAACCCATTATTAAGACAAACAAAAGAATACGAAAAATTAATCTCTCTCTCAAAATTTAATTTCGGAAGCTTATCTATACATTTGATAATTGTCGTTTGAATGCCAATACCAGAAAACTCCACCCACTCCGATCCATGACCATTACCTAAACTGTACACAAATCACCGAGTGTCAAATTAAATGAAGAAGAACTTATAAGGGATATTATAAAGACAAACGATAACAATTAATATTTAAGCCACCAATGAATCTTGTAATAACTCATCCTACGTTCTTACAGGATTATTAATCCAACCATATAAGAAATGAATCCACACCAATAAGAAAACACAGTCCCTTATGTGAACCCATACATTTCTCCCATACTTCTCCCATTGTAAATTATAATAATCTGTGCTAAGTCATTCACTTCTACCAGGGATTCTCCGTACAATTGACAAACAGTTTGTTCATTATTTTCGAATTAGTAATTAATTCATAAATAAATATTAAGCAATAAGGAAATTCATCCATTAACTTTACATTTTACGTTACATAAATCATATAAGCTCCTTTAAGTTAATCGTATCATTATCGTATTTTTCTTTTTAGCGTTCAATAATGTATCCCAACCAAGAATCTCATTGAATTCAACAATAAATATTCTAATGATTTCTATTTTATTAAACATCTACTGTGCAAGAACATACGGACACATACACTTTTAAACTTTCGTAATCTATTTAAACCTTTGTTGATCGAAGATTTAAACCAACATATTTAAAATAGAACAAAAATAAAAATTCATAAAATAAGTACTTCAGTTGTCAAATTATACTATCTCTAGCGTTTCATTGTTATTATTTATCATGTGACCCATGTGTAAAGTTCGATCAACAACTGCCACTGTCTTGTGATATTTGGTCCGAGGTCTTGAGTGTTTTAGTGCCTGTGATCTGTGAGACCGATTATCGAACCAAACCTACATACGGTCATTTTAAAAACTGACTACCAGGTACGGTCCTATGTGGGAATAAAGAAGTTGTATAGGTAATAGCGATGCGCGATTATGAATGATACTAACTGAATCATTCGATTATTGCATTCGTTCGAATAATTCGAATTACATAAATAATGTATTACTAATTACTAAGCAGTACTAATCGGTCAGTGGTAAGAATCAACCACTAACGAACGAATACAGAATTTTGCAACTGAATGGTCATTCATTGATAATGAATGATAACGTAAGTAACTAATTTAGTAAAGAAGACCCGCTGATTATTACGGAACTAAATATCATAAGGCTCATGCGAAGCCATATTCAAAAATTTTATTCATTTTACCTACAGAGCAGTGCTTTACTGGGGTGGTGTAAAAGCAAGTAAATGACTTTTTCTAATTACTCATTTTGATCCCCTCTCGCTCTAATACACTGGTCGCCATTTTCGATAATAGCCGGCCTTTCTTGGTAACCGCTATGAGCCTTAAGCTGTGGTGTTAAAGTACATTTTAGCTTTCTTTCTTTCAATATCAATAATCGTTCGATTTTATTAATAATTAGTAACACTTATTCGATTATTGAAATTAGTATATTACTAATCTGGTATTCGGTTTTTGAGATTAGTATTAGTAGTTAATTCGATTAATGAAAATAGTCATAATCGCGCATCGCTAATAGGTCTATAGGAGGGCCTAGTCAACTGGCAAACGCTCGACCGGTGACAGCTCGGACCAAATGGGCAGAGGGCCTAGTCAACTGGCAAACGCTCGACCGGTGACAGCTCGGACCAAATTGTGATATTTGGTCCGAGGGTGACAGCGTCAAAATCGCTCATCAAATTCGCTAGGCTACATCGATATCGATAAGCTAAGGGATATAGAACATACAGGCTTGTCTTAGTATTTTTTTGTTTGATGATAATCTAACGCTTATGTAAGATTAATAAATAGGTAGTAACCACACCGATCCTTTTGAGTTTTAGTGAATTGAATGTCACTTTACTAAGAAATTTGGGTAGACTCCTCGAGACAATTTGAAAAATGAATCAATCGCTTTTTTCGCCGGATGTTCGCCAGGCAAGCACGTTTGTAAATAAGTACTTATAATGATGACGAGTGACTTACCTACCATAATATGATATTGATATGAGACCAAACCCATTTTTCAGCTTATAATATAAATAAATTAAGACTGAAGACCACAAGCAAACGCTTGCTGCCAAGAATTTCTCAAATATTAACAACTTGACGTCCGTCTGTAATGAAATAAGTGATAACACTAAATGTTACAAACCGCGCGAACATTTAAACAGTTTGATCTCAGATGCGAGTACCCACTAGGTAGTGATTAAAACGTTTGCATCTTGTATGAGTACATCGCCTAAAGTAACTCTATGGCGTAGCGGCTAAGGCTTTTGGGTTTAGTTGTCTAACTATAACACCTATCACATTACTTTTCTAATTGATTATTGTCCTAAATAAAATAAAATAAAAAACATTCCAAGTACATGGTTTTGCTAGTTAAATTAAAACTAATTTTAAAATATGCAAACTAGCGAAGCAATGTACTTACTGTTACTTGAAAGGTAATGCTAGAGGTTCAACTAATGCAAAAAGTCCCCGCCCGCGCCGCACCGGTTTGTGATCTTGCCAGTTAGTTACGCAACTTTCACATTACCGAGCTAAAGGATGGGTAACCAAATAAAAAGCGTCTCGAGCTCCTCCGTGCTTCGGAAGGCACGTAAAGCACACTGCGGTTGTATTGGCTCAGGGCTTAAGCCTGTTATAGCCCAGTCTGCCTTAGTGCTCTCGTTCATGTGGGAACGTTCAGGACGTTCATAGGAAGACGATGAAGACAACATCGCCTTAATATAGGATTGTTTCATTGTTACTTATTTATAGTGGTAGGTACCGAAAATAATTGAAATTAAAAGTCAAATCATTTATTAAATATACGCCTTCACAGACACAATGACATGATCGTGGTCTCTACGCGACAAGTTAAAATATTTATTTATTTTATATTATTTATTTCACTGCCATTCATTATAAGTTGGTTGATAATGTTTCGAAATAAAACATAGGATTATTTATATGTTTATCAAAAATAATTTTAAAACAATTAATTTTATATAATTACCCTAGTATGTTGATAATGAATCAAGTACAACTATAAGCCATGTTTAATGCAGTTTCATTGTTGGATACGACATGTGGTACACATCCCTTCTTTATTGTGAGCATGATGCAGCATTAAATATTGGTGTTATTATGATTAACCATGCTTTTTGAAGGTATCCAGAATCTCCTAAGAAATTGGAACAATATAATTACTTACTTATAGAAAATTGTCATACATAAAAAGTTAGTAGGTAGTATTATTTACCAAAAATAATTTAAAAACAATTAATTTTATTTATTTATTTTATATTCACAGGTGAATCGACAGTTCTATAAAAAGTATAACACTGAAAATGTAAAACAGCAAACCATTTACAGATTCACACAAATAAAAATGTGATAGTAACATTACAAACTCAAGCAACAAATTACAATCGATTACTTCACAATCGCCAAATTGATAATAACTAAACTATTACAGAGTATGCTAGATATGGAACTTAATTTGTATTATAACAAGCCACCTTATGTTAAGCCACTTAGTTAAAGAAAAAACAATATTATAACAAACACAATAGAACCCACCAGATTTAATAATCGGATAGTAATAATGCAAGTTTATACATATAATTACCTTTGTATGTTGATAATGAATCAAGTACAAATTCAATAGCTTAATGTTATGACTAGTAGAAACTGATATAAGTAGGTACTTAAAATTTTCTATAGGTACCTACTGCAAGTAAAATTAAATATCAAGTAAAAAATAACATTAATGTTGTATTTCTTAATATATTCTTATTTCCTTACCTAACTCTCTCAAAGTCAAAGTTTATTAAATATGAGGCTTCACTTTCTCTTATTGACATTAAAACTATATGTGTACTTATAAAAATAAATGCCAATTGTGTGTATAAGAAGGTACTGTTTTTTAGTACCTACCTAAGTAAATCTTTTTAATAAAGTACAATAAACTTAGAACTAAATTAACTTTATACTTAATTTTTCCCCATCATATAAACCAAATCACTATTTTATGGGTTAAATATATTTATGGCACACTGTTCCTTTTCTTAAAATAAAAATGTTGTCAACGAAGGTACTGTTTTTTTGTACATAAGTAAATCTTTTTAAATAAAGCACAATAAACTTAGAACTAAATTAACTTTATACTTAATTTTTCCTCATCAAATAAACCAAATTACTATTTTATGGATAAATATATTTATGGCACAGCCTGCTCCTTTTTGTAGAATAAAAACGTTGTCAACATTAGAGCTCCACAAAAAAAAATCATATAAATAACTAAATTCAACGATGCCAAAGCCATGTTCAATGCAGTTTCATTGTTGGATATGACATGTGGTACACACCCCTCCTTTCTTGTGAGTCTGATGCAGCATTAAATATTGTTGTTATTATCATTAACCATGCTTTTTGAAGGTATCCAGAATCTCCTAAGAAATTAGAACAATATACTTACTTATAGAAAATTGTCATAGATAAAAAGTTAGTTGGTAAGTACCTATGTATTATACAAAATTGCTTGATATTGTTTTTTACCAAATAACCATGTTTGTTCACCATTCTGAGGAAGTCCATCCTCCAAATTATGAGGTAACATTTAAGATTTTTGAATCGTCGTCTCAAATCTGCAAAACCACAAAAAATAGTTTTATCTTTATGTCAATACTCTTTATTCTAGCAATTTTAACAAAACTGACATTTCCTGGTAAATCCCAATATAATAATAGGCATAATACTTACCTTTATTATGTAAGTAATAATTTATTTATTAAAACTTACCGTTTGAACGTAAGGACTGATATCTTTTCCTATTAAGAAAGATGCTTGTCTGTATAAGATTTATAGGGTATAGTCAATAGGTACACCTTACTACACTTAGAGCGTTGGTTTAATACTCTAAGCTACCTGGCAAATTAAATCTTCATTGGAACCTGTAAAACAAATAGGCAATCTAAGTTATAAATTGATAAATAGACATTATGGATAGGTTACATTTAATATTTATACAGAAAGTCCCTTACTGTTGTCTTATTCTTGACCTTTATTGTCATGATTAAAGGTACTTAGGTGGATTTATTTGGCCAAAATGTTTGTATAGTTTGAGAGCCCCTACAAATTGTTATGCAGCGACTTGCTCTTCGTTGCGGAAAATGTTGCATGACACACATTTATTTGGTCACTCACATCGCAACAACTATATCAGCACGCAATTCCCGGCAGACCTTAGTTAGATATTTGAAAGTTCGTAAACGAGAACTCCGAGAACTATTCACAAGTACAATAAACTCGATTTCGTTAACTTGCTCCAAGCAACGTAGGGAAACATTTCTTCCTTAGCGCCTGAGCACTTGATTATCGCAGTCCACAATAGCCCTAAAAAGAGCATTTTAAACAAAACTATTCCTTCATCAGCTGATCAAACAATCGCCATTTTGTGTGAATTTTTATCTTCAATGTTTGAGTGATCGCTAGATTAGCGATTCTTGGCTTGTTAAACTGTCAATTAGGTCTATTTTAGCGTAAATTTTACGTCGTAGGTAACTTTTGCTTATGTCAATCCCATACATTCGGTTTATCGTAGCAAAGATTTCGTAGCGTTTAATTTGTTTGCCAATTGACTAGGCCCTCAGAGGGCCTAGTCAACTGGCAAACGCTCGACCGGTGACAGCGTTAAAATCGCTCATCAAATTCGCTAGGCTACATCGATATCGATAAGCTAAGGGATATAAAACATACAGGCTTGTCTTAGTATTTTTTTGTTTGATGATAATCTAACGCATATGTAAAATTAATAAATAGGTAGTAACCACACCGATAATTTTGAGTTTTAGTGAATTGAATGTCACTTTACTAAGAAATTCGGGTAGACTCCTTGAGACAATTTGAAAAATGAATCAATCGCTTTTTTCGCCAGAAGTTCGCCAGGCAAGCACGTTTGTAAATAAGTACTTATAATGATGACGAGTGACTTACCTACCATAATATGACATTGATATGAGACTAAACCCATTTTTCAGCTTATAATATAAATAAATTAAGACTGAAGACCACAAGCAAACGCTTGCTGCCAAGAATTTCTCAAATATTAACAACTTGACGTTCGTCTGTAATGAAATAAGTGATAACACTAAATGTTACAAACCGCGCGAACATTTAAACAGTTTGATCTTAGATGCGAGTACGCACTAGGTAGTGATTAAAACGTTTGCATCTTGTATGAGTACATCGCCTAAAGTAACTCTATGGCGTAGCGGCTAAGGCTTTCGGGTTTAATTGTCTAACTACAACACCTATCACATTACTTTTCTAATTGATTATTGTACTAAATAAAATAAAATTAAAAACATTCCAAGTACATTGTTTTGCTAGTTAACTTAAAACTAATTTTAAAATATGCAAACTAGCGAAGCAATGTTGTTTGCGCGCTTTATTTGTTTCCTTGTGTGAGAGGGTAGTAGCACTACAAATGGTTATCGGTGTACCGTCCGCACAAGCGATTCTCGGCGCGCCCCAGCATTCCTCTGACTGTCATCTGACAGTTGCGAAATCACCGCTGAGCTGAACGCCCGCTCCCGCTAGTTCGCTTTTCACCGCCGCCGCGAACACCGCCGCCGCCACCGCCGCTGACCGCTCTCCGCCCGCGCGAGTCCGTGCCACACACCGCCGCCGTAGGTAGCTGCCAGAATCCAGGGTGCTGAAGACGCCGATTACCAGGTTAGTGTTGCTGCTTATTTCACGCAGGGGAACACTTGAAGGCCGTAACCGCCGCCCTTGGCTTCCTTCGTTCAAACTGCCCCTTTCTATTTATTTATATATGTGATAACCGCCCCCGCTCATACAGTCCACTGCGCCTAGCATTTACTTACCCGCCCTCCAGTAAAACGGAGACACCAAATGTACTTACTGTTACTTGAAAGGTAATGCTAGAGGTTCAACTAATGCAAAAAGTCCCCGCCCGCGCCGCCCCGGTTTGTGATCTTGCCAGTTAGTTACGCAACTTTCACATTACTGAGTTAAAAGATGGGTAACCAAATAAAAAGCGTCTCGAGCTCTTCCGTGCTTCGGAAGGCACGTAAAGCACACTGCGGTTGTATTGGCTCAGGGCTTAGCCTGTTATAGCCCAGTCTGCCTTAGTGCTGTCGTTCATGTGGGAACGTTCAGGACGTTCATAGGATGACGATGATGACAACATCGCCTTAATATAGGATTGCTTCATTGTTACTTATTTATAGCGGTAGGTACCGATAATAATTGAAAATAAAAGTCAAATCATTTATTAAATATACGCCTTCACAGACACAATGACATGATCGTGGTCTCTACGCGACAAGTTAAAATATTTATTTATTTTACATTATTTATTTCACTGCCATTAATTATGAGTTGGTTGATAATGTTTCGAAATAAAACATAGGATTATTTATATGTTTACCAAAAATAATTTTGAAACAATTAATTTTATATAATTACCCTAGTATGTTGATAATGAATCAAGTACAACTTTAAGCCATGTTTAATGCAGTTTCATTGTTGGATACGACATGTGGTACACATTCCTTCTTTATTGTGAGCCTGATGCAGCATTAAATATTGGTGTTATTATGATTAACCATGCTGTTACGGCGAAAGATGTTCGCCGTAACAGCGGTGAAACAAGGGTTAGGCAGGAGATAAGGGAATTTCTGGGGCTTACCTGGTTCGGGCTGGAGCTGGTTGGAGCTGAAGGCAGGCGCGGGGGCGCGGGCTTGAAGACAGCAACACACAACACAATTCACTCCACTAGGCACTGATCGGAGGCGTTTTAAGGGTAATTTGGCTGGTAAACACAGCGCTCTCAAGTCACAAACACTGAACACGTGGTTGTTCACGGGCTGAGTTCTTGCGCGGGCGCGCGCGTGGATTCACCTGGAAGGCTCGAAGCACACTACTTTGGCGCCAGCGCCGATCCGCTTCGTCCGGTATAATTGTCAACTCGCTGTGATTGGCCGATCATTCGTTGCCCATTCGTTGCACCAATATGCATCTTAATTGACCGGCGCAGAGATGGTTATCCGTCGCGCTGTGGCGCGAACATCTTCCCGGGCCCCAGAGGGTAAGAGGGGGGGGAAGGAATGGAAGTTAAAGGGGGACTACGGCCCCGATTCGTGCTGTGTTGAGTTAATGTCGAGTGGGTGTGTATATGATGAGCTGGGAGGAATGCACGTGTGTGACTGTATGAGTATAATTGTATGAGGGCTGAATGCCTGTGCGCACGAAGCACAGGGGGGGCGGGGGCGCGAAGCGCCGAAGGCGCATAGACGCAAGGGGCGCGTCAACGCAAAGGCGTGGGGGCGCGGGGGCGCAGAAGCGCAGTGGGCGCGTCAACGCAAAAGCGTGGGGGCGCGGGGGCGCAGAAGCGCAGGGGGCGCGTAAGCGCAAGGGCCGCGTCAACGCAAAGGCGTGGGGGCGCGGGGGCGCAAAGGGCGCGTGGGGCGCGTAAGCGCAAGGGCCGCGTCAACGCAAAGGCGTGGGGGCGCGGGGGCGCAGAAGCGCAGGGGGCGCGTAAGCGCAAGGGCCGCGTCGACGCAAAGGCGTGGGGGCGCGGGGGCGCAGAGGGCGCGTGCTGATGTCATGCACCGTATAGGTGCGGGCTGACTACTTGTGTAGAAGTACTATGCTCTTGTGGTGAGCACGCACGAGATTGAGTCGAATGCCAAGGCAAGAATTAAAAGCAGAAAAAATATAAAAATAACATGAGCGAAAAAATAAAGCACGCTATTTGGCACGCGTGGTGAGCATGCACGAGATCTGAGCCGATTTAACACGACACGACCATAAAAATTTCATTACAAAATAAAACGGGAAAAACAACAATATCGTCGTCTAGACGCGGGTGTGTTATACTTAACTAAAGTTATATGTGCAATCTAATTAGTAAGAAAAAATATAACACGAATCGAACACTGTTCTTTGAACACGTTCTTAATTTATTTTTGTAGGTAGGTTAATAATATTTCGCAATGCACTTTGCAACGTCTATCGTGCAGAAAGGGTCATGTAAGGTAATGAAATTAGGAATGTTACGCGATAAAATTTAAAAATCAGAAATTAAAATTAAGTTACGTGATAACTACGAAATATGAGTAAATATTATTTTAACGGGTCGAATGACCAACATGTAATGAAATAGTTAATGGGCTGAAATAGTTATCCTATACATATATAATAGTGGACTGTATTAATAATGTGGGGCTGAATGTCTACGGTAACATGTACCTACTCCTGCGACCCTTCATGCGACTGCTGTGCATGCGAGGACACATGCAGCGTTCTGTCGTTGGGTCGCTTTGCCGGAGTGTCCCGCAGCGCGGGCGGGAGCCACCGCGCCGCCGATTCCGGCTGGTAATGCTGTGTGGCGTCGTCCGGTCGGTGAAGGGATGTGTGGTGGTCTGCGATGCCACACACTCTGCATGCCTTCACCGACTTACATTCCTGTGGGTAGTGTGGGCCCAGGCATTTCTGGCACCGCTCGCGCGCCTTTATAAAGTCCCACCGACCTTGTGTCGGTTGGGCATTGTAGCGGGAGCATGCTATCAGTCTGTGCCCCCTAGTTCTGCAGTAAGGGCAGTAAGAGGTGTTTGGGCTGGCGTGCATTGTGTGGGTGTTGTGTGGGCGCGTTTGGGTGGCGGCACGAGTCGAGGCAAAAAAATGAAGTGTGTAAAGTAGGGTTTAATTTAGTGGACTGTTACTGGGTGTATCCGGCTCGAAGGACCAAAATGTTGTTACGGCGAAAGATGTTCGCCGTAACAGCGGCGAAACAAGGGTTAGGCAGGAGATAAGGGAATTTCTGGGGCTTACCTGGTTCGGGCTGGAGCTGGTTGGAGCTGAAGGCAGGCGCGGGGGCGCGGGCTTGAAGGCAGCAACACACAACACAATTCACTCCACTAGGCACTGATCGGAGGCGTTTTAAGGGTAATTGGGCTGGTAAACACAGCGCTCTCAAGTCACAAACACTGAACACGTGGTTGTTCACGGGCTGAGTTCTTGCGCGGGCGCGCGCGTGGATTCACCTGGAAGGCTCGAAGCACACTACTTTGGCGCCAGCGCCGATCCGCTTCGTCCGGTATAATTGTCAACTCGCTGTGATTGGCCGATCATTCGTTGCCCATTCGTTGCACCAATATGCATCTTAATTGACCGGCGCAGAGACGGTTATCCGTCGCGCTGTGGCGCGAAGATTTTTGAAGGTATCCAGAATCTCCTAAGAAATTAGAACATTATACTTACTTATAGAAAATTGTCATAGATAAAAAGTTAGTAGGTACTTAGTATATATTTACCAAAAATAATTTAAAAACAATTAATTTTATTTATTTATTTTATATTCACAGGTGAATCGACAGTTCTATAAAAAGTATAACACTGAAAATGTAAAACAGCAAACCATTTACAGATTCACACAAATAAAAATGTGATAGTAACATTACAAACTCAAGCAACAAATTACAATCGATTACTTCACAATCGCCAAATTGATAATAACTAAACTATTACAGAGTATGCTAGATATGGAACTTAATTTGTATTATAACAAGCCACCTTATGTTAAGCCACTTAGTTAAAGAAAAAACAATATTATAACAAACACAATAGAACCCACCAGATTTAATAATCGGATAGTAATAATGCAAGTTTATACATATAATTACCTTTGTATGTTGATAATGAATCAAGTACAAATTCAATAGCTTAATGTTATGACTAGTAGAAACTGATATAAGTAGGTACTTAAAATTTTCTATAGGTACCTACTGCAAGTAAAATTTAATATCAAGTAAAAAATAACATTAATGTTGTATTTTTTAATATATTCTTATTTCCTTACCTAACTCTCTCAAAGTCAAAGTTTATTAAATATGAGGCTTCACTTTCTCTTATTAACTATAAAAATAAATGCCAATTGTGTGTATAAGAAGGTACTGTTTTTTTAGTACCTACCTAAGTAAATCTTTTTAATAAAGTACAATAAACCTAGAACTAAATTAACTTTATACTTAATTTTTCCCCATCCTATAAACCAAATCACTATTTTATGGGTTAAATATATTTATGGCACACTGTTCCTTTTCTTAAAATAAAAATGTTGTCAACGAAGGTACCGTTTTTTGTACATAAGTAAATCTTTTTAAATAAAGCACAACAAACTTAGAACTAAATTAACTTTTTACTTGTTTTTTCCCCATCATATAAACCAAATTACTATTTTATGGATTAAATATATTTATGGCACAGACTGCTCCTTTTTGTAGAATAAAAACGTTGTCAACATTAGAGCTCCACAAAAAAAGAATCATGTAAATAACTAAATTCAAAGATGCCAAAGCCATGTTCAATGCAGTTTCATTGTTGACATGTGGTACACACCCCTCTTTTCTTGTGAGCCTGATGCAGCATTAAATATTGTTGTTATTATCATTAACCATGCTTTTTGAAGGTATCCAGAATCTCCTAAGAAATTAGAACAATATACTTACTTATAGAAAATTGTCATAGATAAAAAGTTAGTAGGTAAGTACCTATGTATTATACAAAATTGCTTGATATTGTTTTTACCAAATAACCATGTTTGTTCACCATTCTGAGGAAGTCCATCCTCCAAATTATGAGGTAACATTTAAGATTTTTGAATCGTCGTCTCAAATCTGCAAAACCACATAAAATAGTTTTATCTTTATGTCAATACTCTTTTTTCTAGCAATTTTAACAAAACTGACATTTCCTGGTAAATCCCAATATAATAATAGGCATAATACTTACCTTTATTATGTAAGTAATAATTTATTTATTAAACTTACCGTTTGAACATGGACTGATATCTTTTCCTATTATGAAAGATGCTTGTCTGTATAAGATTTATAGGGTATAGTCAATAGGTACACCTTACTACACTTAGAGCGTTGGTTTAATACTCTAAGCTACCTGGCAAATTAAATCTTCATTGGAACCTGTAAAACAAATAGGCAATCTAAGTTATAAATTGATAAATAGACATTATGGATAGGTTACATTTAATATTTATACAGAAAGTCCCTTACTGTTGTCTTATTCTTGACCTTTATTGTCATGATTAAAGGTACTTAGGTGGATTTATTTGGCCAAAATGTTTGTATAGTTTGAGAGCCCCTACAAATTGTTATGCAGCGACTTGCTCTTCGTTGCGGAAAATGTTGCATGACACACATTTATTTGGTCACTCACATCGCAACAACTATATCAGCACGCAATTCCCGGCAGACCTTAGTTAGATATTTGAAAGTTCGTAAACGAGAACTCCGAGAACTATTCACAAGTACAATAAACTCGATTTCGTTAACTTGCTCCAAGCAACGTAGGGAAACATTTCTTCCTTAGAGCACTTGATTATTGCAGTCCACAATAGCCCTAAAAAGAGCATTTTAAACAAAACTTTCAACACAACACAACTCTTCCTACATCAGCTGATCAAACAATCGCCATTTTGTGTGAATTTTTATCTTCAATGTTTGAGTGATCGCTAGATTAGCGATTCTTGGCTTGTCAAACTGTCAATTAGGTCTATTTTAGCGTAAATTTTACGTCGTAGGTAACTTTTGCTTATGTCAATCCCATACATTCGGTTTATCGTAGCGATGATTTCGTAGCGTTTAATTTGTTTGCCAATTGACTAGGCCCTCAGAGGGCCTAGTCAACTGGCAAACGCTCGACCGGTGACAGCGTCAAAATCGCTCATCAAATTCGCTAAGCTACATCGATATCGATAAGCTAAGGGATATAGAACATACAGGCTTGTCTTAGTATTTTTTTGTTTGATGATAATGTAACGCTTATGTAAGATTAATAAAAAGGTAGTAACCACACCGATCCTTTTGAGTTTTAGTAAATTGAATGTCACTTTACTAAGAAATTCGGGTAGACTCCTTGAGACAATTTGAAAAATGAATCAATCGCTTTTTTCGCCGGAAGTTCGCCAGGCAAGCACGTTTGTAAATAAGTACTTATAATGATGACGAGTGACTTACCTACCATAATATGATATTGATATGAGACCAAACCCATTTTTCAGCTTATAATATAAATAAATTAAGACTGAAGACCACAAGCAAACGCTTGCTGCCAAGAATTTCTCAAATATTAACAACTTGACGTCCGTCTGTAATGAAATAAGTGATAACACTAAATGATACAAACCGCGCGAACATTTAAAAAGTTTGATCTTAGATGCGAGTACCCACTAGGTAGTGATTAAAACGTTTGCATCTTGTATGAGTACATCGCCTAAAGTAACTCTATGGCGTAGCGGCTAAGGCTTTCGGGTTTAGTTGTCTAACTACAACACCTATCACATTACTTTTCTAATTGATTATTGTCCTAAATAAAATAAAATAAAAAACATTCCAAGTACATGGTTTTGCTAGTTAAATTAAAACTAATTTTAAAATATGCAAACTAGCGAAGCAATGTACTTACTGTTACTTGAAAGGTAATGCTAGAGGTTCAACTAATGCAAAAAGTCCCCGCCCGCGCCGCACCGGTTTGTGATCTTGCCAGTTAGTTACGCAACTTTCACATTACCGAGCTAAAGGATGGGTAACCAAATAAAAAGCGTCTCGAGCTCCTCCGTGCTTCGGAAGGCACGTAAAGCACCCTGCGGTTGTATTGGCTCAGGGCTTAAGCCTGTTATAGCCCAGTCTGCCTTAGTGCTGTCGTTCATGTGGGAACTTTCAGGACGTTAATAGGATGACGATGAAGACAATATCGCCTTAATATAGGATTGTTTCATTGTTACTTATTTATAGCGGTAGGTACCGAAAATAATTGAAATTAAAAGTCAAATCATTTATTAAATATACGCCTTCACAGACACAATGACATGATCGTGGTCTCTACGCGACAAGTTAAAATATTTATTTATTTTACATTATTTATTTCACTGCCATTCATTATGAGTTGGTTGATAATGTTTCGAAATAAAACATAGGATTATTTATATGTTTACCAAAAATAATTTTAAAACAAATAATTTTATATAATTACCCTAGTATGTTGATAATGAATCAAGTACAACTTTAAGCCATGTTTAATGCAGTTTCATTGTTGGATACGACATGTGGTACACATCCCTTCTTTATTGTGAGCCTGATGCAGCATTAAATATTGGTGTTATTATGATTAACCATGATTTTTGAAGGTATCCAGAATCTCCTAAGAAATTGGAACAATATACTTACTTATAGAAAATTGTCATACATAAAAAGTTAGTAGGTAGTATATATTTACCAAAAATAATTTAAAAACAATTAATTTTATTTATTTATTTTATATTCACAGGTGAATCGACAGTTCTATAAAAAGTATAACACTGAAAATGTGAAACAGCAAACCATTTACAGATTCACACAAATAAAAATGTGATAGTAACATTACAAACTCAAGCAACAATTACAATCGATTACTTCACAATCGGCAAATTGATAATAACTAAACTATTACAGAGTATGCTAGATATGGAACTTAATTTGTATTATATGTCTAACAAGCCACCTTATGTTAAGCCACCTATTTAAAGAAAAAACAATATTATAACAAACACAATAGAACCCACCAGATTTAATAATCGGATAATAATAATGCAAGTTTATACATATAATTACCTTTGTATGTTGATAATGAATCAAGTACAACTTCAATAGCTTAATGTTATGACTAGTAGAAATTGATATAAGTAGGTACTTAAACATTATCTATAGGTACCTACTGCAAGTAAAATTAAATATCAAGTAAAAAGTAACATTAATGTTGTATTTCTTAATATATTCTTATTTCCTTACCTAACTCTCTCAAAGTCAAAGTTTATTAAATATGAGGCTTCACTTTCTCTTATTGACATTAAAACTATATGTGTATAAAAATAAATGCCAATTGTGTGTATAAGAAGGTACTGTTTTTTAGTATCTACCTAAGTAAATCTTTTTAATAAAGTACAATAAACTTAGAACTAAATTAACTTTATACTTAATTTTTCCCCATCATATAAACCAAATTACTATTTTATGGGTTAAATATATTTATGGCACAGACTGCTCCTTTTTGTAGAATAAAAACGTTGTCAACATTAGAGCTCCACAAAAAAAAATCATATAAATAACTAAATTCAACGATGCCAAAGCCATGTTCAATGCAGTTTCATTGTTGGATATGACATGTGGTACACACCCCTCCTTTCTTGTGAGTCTGATGCAGCATTAAATATTGTTGTTATTATCATTAACCATGCTTTTTGAAGGTATCCAGAATCTCCTAAGAAATTAGAACAATATACTTACTTATAGAAAATTGTCATAGATAAAAAGTTAGTAGGTAAGTACCTATGTATTATACAAAATTGCTTGATATTGTTTTTTACCAAATAACCATGTTTGTTCACCATTCTGAGGAAGTCCATCCTTCAAATTATGAGGTAACATTTAAGATTTTTGAATCGTCGTCTCAAATCTGCAAAACCACATAATTTAGTTTTATCTTTATGTCAATACTCTTTATTCTAGCAATTTTAACAAAACTGACATTTCCTGGTAAATCCCAATATAATAATAGGCATAATACTTACCTTTATTATGTAAGTAATAATTTATTTATTAAAACTTACCGTTTGAACGTAAGGACTGATATCTTTTCCTATTAAGAAAGATGCTTGTCTGTATAAGATTTATAGTATAGTCAATAGGTACACCTTACTACACTTAAGAGCCTTGGTTTAATACTCTAAGCTACCTGGCAAATTAAATCTTCATTGGAACCTGTAAAACAAATAGGCAATCTAAGTTATAAATTGATAAATGGACATTATGGATAGGTTACATTTAATATTTATACAAAAAGTCCCTTACTGTTGTCTTATTCTTGACCTTTCTTGTCATGATTAAAGGTACTTAGGTGGATTTATTTGGCCCAAATGTTTGTATGGTTTGAGAGCCCCTACAAATTGTTATGCAGCGACTTGCTCTTCGTTGCGGAAAATGTTGCATGACACACATTTATTTGGTCACTCACATCGCAACAACTATATCAGCACGCAATTCCCGGCAGACCTTAGTTAGATATTTGAAAGTTCGTAAACGAGAACTCCGAGAACTATTCACAAGTACAACAAACTCGATTTCGTTAATTTGCTCCAAGTAATGTAGGGAAACATTTCTTCCTTAGCGCCTGAGCACTTGATTATCGCAGTCGACAATAGCCCTAAAAAGAGCATTTTAAACAAAACTTTCAACACAACACAACTATTCCTTCATCAGCTGATCAAACAATCGCCATTTTGTGTGAATTTTTATCTTCAATGTTTGAGTGATCGCTAGATTAGCGATTCTTGGCTTGTCAAACTGTCAATTAGGTCTATTTTAGCGTAAATTTTACGTCGTAGGTAACTTTTGCTTATGTCAATCCCATACATTCGGTTTATCGTAGCGAAGATTTCGTATCGTTTAATTTGTTTGCCAATTGACTAGGCCCTCAGAGCTTTTAGGCACCATCACGTGTTTCTATTTAGTTAACGACTGTCAAATGTGCGCCGGTACTTCTAGGAATTAGTCCCCAACCACCAGGAATATAATATCAGCTTCTACATCAATTTCTCAATCAATCAATTTCTTTCTCAATCAATTTCTCAATATCAATTTCTATACGAGCGCTAACACTTCCGAACGATAGTAAGTACAATTTAATTTCCAAACCACTTTTAAAGTCAATATTCATGATCTAAAGATTTCCAACTTTAAGCCCAGGAATAATGAAAACGTTATTACAAAACTAAGTTTGAGTCTGAAGTCATGCATGATTGCATGAACCATCTACGGTGCTGCAGATAAACCCACGCGTTCTCTAGTTGATGATTTTATTTATGTTTACCTACATCATTATGATAAATATTAAAATCAGACTAGTTGCTATTAATTGGGACTGCACTTGCAGACAAACCAAACCTTTAGGCTTTGCAAAAACCAAGTTTTGTAAATACTAAAATAATAAGAAATTGTTTGAACCGAAAAACATTTTGACGTGATATTAATTTGTTACAAAACAATTTGCAATAAATTAATTCGACCCGGACTTTAACTATTAACTATTTAAATCACCGTCAAATATTAAAAACCATTTACATTGCTGCACAACCATTTTCAACAGGATTACATACTATTTCTATTACTCACAGTATATTTTTTTGTGTTTCATTGTTTTTACATGAACACACTATACCTTATAAGAGCGCATAGCGCTTTCAACCTAATGCAGCAAAATAAACTAAGAACACTCATAAGTATTTTCGGAGGTATTTTCATAATTCTGACAAAATATTTAAACAGTATTGAATCACGTGCGCACAGTGACTGCAACGCAGCCCCACTCACGCTAGCTAGAATAGATCGTGCTTTCAACGATATAACTCGTCTAAAATGAAAGTTAAATCACAAGTCTCACATCAATTAGGTTGAAATACAACCAAAAGACAAATTGTGACATATTTTAACTTGTGATTCACTCTTAACCTGTTGTATGACTAGTAAACTAAATAATTTAACTAAAAATAAGTATGAACATCTAGTTAAACCTGTGAGTACAACGAAACGGTAAACTGAATGATGATTGTACGAACGAATGGCAAATTAGCATCTCACGTTTATTAACTGTGGAATATCTTATTAAACCCTGGACTATCATGTGTTTTATAAGGTCTTGGCCTTGCACTAAGAACACATTTAAACCCGGCATGACTCTAATACCGCGACAAACCCAGACCCTTTATTATTAATTCATCTAAATATGTTTGTAATGACAACGTTTAAGTTTTATTTGTCTTATCTAGTGAGGTCTGCAGAAATCTCCCTCTCGCAGCAGCACGTCGACCCATTGGATTTTTTTATGCAACCCCGTCCTATCACTATTTTTAAGCAATCAAGTATTATTTACAAAATCGACTTTAATCCTAATTTCACTTCCAGGCCTCACATCACAATAGTTGGATTGATGACCAAATCTATCACAAGTGAGACACAGTATTATGGGAGGCCCGCGCCCTTCACCATTATGTATAGCAAAACTAATTAAAATTAATTGCCGCTGTCTAGTTAGGTCTTCTACCGTCATTGTTTATATCATAAAGTTAAGTTACCCTTGTTACTATCACATGTTTATCCATCCCCTTAACTGTCATGAAGACAGTGGCGTGCCTAGGGCTTCAGATTGGGGCAAGCCACGAAACCTGAAGTTCCTAATCTTGCTACCTAGGTACAATGTTGGTGCCCATTTATGACACTAGCTATATTTTTTACTCAAATCGTCATAGGCCGTGGCATTCCAAACGTTCTTGTAGTTTGTAAAAAAACAGCCTATTACCTTCTATTACATCTTGAATGTGATTTTTGTGAGAAATTTTTGAAAAAAATATTACTGCGGCCAATTTTGGCGTTCTTTATCTCAGAAACAAAAATACATTAACAGTATTTACTTATTGAATAGTGTAGAATAGCTATTGGCATAGTACGTAGCGGCCTCGCTTTTTGTAAATTTTTTATTTAAACCCAAAATTGCAGAGAAAGATTTTCATAAATTGCGCTGTAACTGTTCTAAACAAATGAGAATATTATCTCGTCGTATAATGCGTAGCGGCCACGGAATTTTTAAATATTATTGATTTTATATAGAAAAAAATGTTTTTCAAAACCAAAAAAACTTCGAAAATCGCGTTAAGTTAACTGTGAATTTCTCTTATCTACGATAATATTATTGAGTAAAATTTATACCAGAATAATTGTTACTTCATGAGGAATAAAAATGTTATACTTAGGGTGGATTCGACCAAACTGGAATAAGGTCTTATACCTACTTACCTAGATTAAACGCCGAATTTGTATAGACTAATCTCGGAGTAAGTCTTATTCCAGTTTGGTCGAATCCAGCCCTAATGAATTTATTATCCTATTTCGATGAAAACTATAAATACAACTACTTAATACAAAATTACTACAAAATGCGATGCGCCGGCCGTCCGAACTCAGCTATTCTCGCAGAGTGGAGATTCGTAATATTAAAATTAAGCATGCATTTATTATCCTATTTCGATAAAAAACAATAAATACAACTGGAAAACTACTACAAAATGCGAAAATGGGCATTTTGCGTGGGATCACAATCGATATGTAGGCCTCTACACTTAATTTAATAATTATTACTTACTTGATTATTTTGAATGGAAGCAACCAACAATCCAAAGAGATTTTTACATAGACCTATTATAATTAATGCCCTAGATGACTTTTAATAGTTTGCGAAATACATAAATCATGTGTGATGTTCAAAGAATTTATTTACCTCTGCCTTTCGCATGCCAATCATCAACACGTTTAAGTATACACGTTTGTTTGCAACACATCACATGCCCAACACATCTAAGTTCGTCACAGAGACCAATAAAGCAACGAACTGAACTCAGAACACATTTTTTTATCACAAATTACGAAAACACTTGTTACATAAAAACAATCGCTCAAACAAAGTAAAGTGTGACAATAACAAAGAATAAAAAATGGCTGGCTGCAGCCTGTGGCTGCTGCACAGCACAATCGCGTATTAACGCTCGCCTCTGATTGGTTCTCCCGAGCTCGATCTGTCGTCGGTCGCCTTTGATTGGTTCGCCCGCGTTGAAGTTCACGTGATTCGGTAAAATAAAGCCTGATTTGGAGGCCTTACTTGCGAACTTCATAACGCAAGCTGGCTTTGACGAAAAGTATGAATTTCTCATAGAATCTATACATACTTACGCAGTATTATGTTTATAGAGTAGCAATTTTGTTAAAGTTAGAAGAGAGCGGATATACTTTAAATCCGAAGCCCGGTTGAGAGAGATGTAGCATCGCACGATTTAAAAGCAGCTTTATGCGATTTGTTTGGTGATTCTTAATATGAGAAACTTATAAAATTGATAATTTGAATGCTGTTGAAAGAAAATTAACAATGGTAAAAAATATTAAGTGATTTTAATAATTGCGTTTTACCAGTAGTGATATTGAGTATTGAGTTTTTGTTAGGGCAAGCCGGGCTTTTCGGCTTGTATGAAGGTACCGCCACTGCATGAAGACTCCCAGAGGCCGCCAGCAACTGAGCCTTCGCCGTGTCCGGTATTACAACAGCTGAGCCACAGTATAATATAATAGTATTCAGCATTACGTCCCCTCACCAAACGAAGTCGCTCCCGCGCATCCTCGCAAGCCACGGCACGACATTATCAACTGTTTTGTTGAATGCATAGAATATGATTTGAATGTTTATATTAATCTATAACAATCTATAGACGCGAAATATATCTCCACTTATTATAACTATTACCACAGCCTTAGCTTCTAATACTGTGCTATTACTGTCTGCAAATAAAGCTGATACCTACCTAGTACTTAATTATTTTATGTTTTTATTTATTTTGGGTCGTGTAGCGGCTCACTAAAAGAATACTACCACCCTCTCTCCCCTTGACTATCGTTAAAGGCGAATAACGGACTAAAGACTACGCATCCATCAAACAGCATAGAGCGGCGATGGGCCTACCATCTGTCACGCTGAGCACATTGTAGTTGTAATTTGGTGAAATGTGAGCTATGGCAGTGGACTGCTTCTGCGGTCCTCACTGCCTAACTTTATCCTTTGAGGATAATAGTCTTGAATCTATGTAATTTATTTATTCTCGTGGTCACCTCTTTGCTTACTCCAGCTGTCCAGCTTAGTAGGTAGGCGTGAAGTAGTAACGTAGAACATTGCCCGAATACCCACACCTACACAAGCTTTACCCGCCCGGACTTCGGTCTGTCACGGTCGCATTATCTAACTATTCATCGAAATCTATATTTAATGGAAGCTAATTTATGTCGATAAAGATCCAATAGTGCCCACCTGGGTACATACATGACCTAGACCAATTTACATATTTTAATAATACGATATAGCTCTGTAGCCAATCAAAGTAACTCTGCAACCCAACAAAGTATCGTTCTGATCTGTGCGTTCTGAAGATTCTAGATCTTGGAAATGCTATACATCTATTAAACAAAGCATAAAATGCACCTCAATTAAACAAAGTTTTTACTCTTCCGACCTGCTATAATAACTCGTAATTAATCACTTTCCAAATATAGCAATCTACCTACTTTACCGATTTACAACTTCTCCAATCGCCCGGCTATCTCGCTTGCGTTCTAACCGTTTGTAGCGCCGATTCCTGCTGTGCTGCACCACGCTACGCAGATGGCTCGACTGCAGCTGTCCCCGTCGTCGTCGCCGTCACAGCCATACACCCACGATGTCCGCAATCGGCAGCCCTCGTCAGATCCCGACGACGCGACGGCGCCAGCGGCGTCCTTCGTCGTTCCCGTCTTGCTCCATTATCTGGCGCTCGAACACAAAACAAAACTTGTATGAGTTTCCTCCTTCTACCAAGAAAATGCAAGATATCTCGGAAACGGGGCGTCCTAGCGCGAAACGGACGAAAATTTCGTTACCCTTTTAGGAACCCCACTGAATTGAACATACACTTAATTTTGACCTTAAATGACCTTGACCTAGACTTTACAACTAAACTTCAATCGGTAGGGGATTATAACATTTCTTAGCAAAAACAAGAGGGTAGTATTATATTTTAAATAGTAGTCACCTAATTTAAGTCTTATGATGAAAATCTAAAATACCCGTCGCAGATATTAATAAGTAATTATCTCAAAACAGTTTCAGTTAAAATATCTATGAATGAAATCACAAAATATAATTAAAAGCACACGCAACCATACCATAACGAATCATGCTTAACTTAATATTTCCTGCTTATCCTACAGTATGCTTTCGACTAGTATGCTGTCCCCTGCCAGTCTAGACAAACCCCACTCTCAAAAGACAATCTCCACCTGGCATTAAATTGGCTTGCGCACAATTCTACCAGGCACATCCAGTTAGTTCTGGCTTTACCTTCAACAAGGTATGAAGATTGACCCGAGAAGGAGACTGCCCTCCTCTGACAAGATTCCAAACACCACACGAAACCTCCCTACATTTTGTCTAGTCATCATCGGTGTGAAAGGCTTTTTTTTATAATTAGTTGCGGGTAATTTCTAGCTGAATTTAGCCACCTCACAGTCGAGTAGTTATGCATTAACACTGCTAAAGAAGAGCGTTGTCGAATGTGAGCATGTACTTACCACTTCTGATTTGTAGTAAAACGCTGCTGACCAGGATAGATATTCTTTATTTTCTTCAACAACCAGTATTTTACATTTAGTTACACACAGTATAAAGTATGAACACCGTTTGACCCTTAAATAATGTTTAACCGTCCGCCCAGTACGAGCGCCAAAGCCAGAATGGAGAATGCCTCACTCACCGAGTCACCGACTGCCGTCCTACTTCTCCCCCCCCCCCGAGTCCCCGACACATGACATGTGTCAAAATCATAGATTGTCAATCGTTCTATAGATTTAAGAATAGACTAAAATTTAATTAAGCAAATGATTTTAAATGAACCTTACAATTTTATGTCTTAATTTAATAATAAAGTTAATAAAAACACAAATCTTTAAAAAAACTTCTATATTTATTTAAATATATTGAAAATCAAGAACATTCATTTACTTATGTATATAAAATCAACAACATTTGGGCATAGAATGGAAAGATTTCCCGGGATTTAGAAGGCTATTAAGATAACAGTCAGTAAATCCCGAGAATAGCACTACCTACGCTGATCACTGATTATATCAAACGAGTCGGATTGGGCGGGAACTTTGATTTTTTCTTGTTTTTGTTATTAATTAATAAAATATTAGTAGAATAATGTTTATAAATTTTTAACTGTTTCGATGGCCATGGGCTCAATACCCTTATCTATCAAAAAACCCCAATTAATAGACTGAACTCTATGTAATCAAAATAAGGTATAAAAATCAGGATAAGTCGATGTGATGCTGTCTGTAGGTAAAGTCAAAAGCAGTGAGACTATACAGTTTGAACTTTGTACCACCCTTACGACGGAGGTCAAGTGCTATTATCGAACTGCAAGTGTTTACCGTGTTGTACTATTGAACGTACAATGGTAGTGCAATCAAGGATAGAGGGACATATAACATCGGTACTTTGTACGTGATGCTCCGGGGCGAGACAAACTTAAGCTAGGTAAATTTTATAAACATGAAAAAAATGTGGTAAATATGTATACAATTGTAGACCCAATTTAAAAAAATGTATATCAATAGTTTCGTTGCAATATTTAAAATAAAGTGGGCGCGCTGGAGAGCATACTCGCCAGCTCTGTTTTCGCGCAACGAGGTGAGTACGCTAGGCGTAGAACCTACGCCTAGCGTACTCACCAAACTATGTCTATAACTTTTTAACTATAAAGGTACTATTTATTTCCTTTGGGCACTATTTGGTACTATTTGGGTACAGTTTTTTGACATACTAATTAAAGTTGTAGCTTGCTCAGATTTCCCAAACTGAGGTGAGTACGCTAGGCGTAACCTACGCCTAGCGTACTCACCAAACTATGTCTATAACTTTTGAACCATAAGGGTACTATTTATTTCCTTAGGGCACTATTTGGTACTATTTGGGTACAGTTTTCTGGCATTCTTGAAATAACAGAATTCCATGGTGAGTACGCCAGGCGTAGGTACACATATTTTTTTACACATATTAACTGAATATCTGTACCTACTCGGAAACGAGAAAAAATTTCAGTTGATTTTTGTATGGCGCCGACACTTAGAATAGTTTGCGATGTTTTTGTATGAAGTTTGGACTTGTAAAATTTTTCGCTTGGTTCCTAAGTTGTGGCGCTAAGGGGCAGGTCATAGAAAAATTTCGTTGGACTAAAATCTATGATTGCCCTACTCCTCTAGGTCACGTGATAGGTTAGAAATTTAAGACAATCGCAAAGCGCAGCTTAGCGATTGTCTTGAATTTCGAAGTTATTTTTTTTATTAGACAACAGAAATCTAACTCAATACAAAAATTTGATTCTTTTTATATTTTTCATACATTTTGAGGTTAGGTTTAGTCAATTTTAAAAAATTCCTAGCTCAAAAACTATACATTTCCGAGGAGGGAGAGTAGTACGGGGGGGTAGGCAACTCCCCCCTCCTCTCTACCCCACCCCTTCCACGCCCCCTGGATGGGCTGCCCCCCCGTGTAATTTTTCGTGATTATAGCCGATTTTGACAAAACATTCAAGTGGTTTTTCATATTTTAACGCAACGGCGGCGGCAGCTAAAATGTTAATAAGCCTTTGTTAAAAATCTTTTATGCAAACAATGTACTCTAATCTATTTTTTTAGTGGTGAGCGTTTCGCTTTTAGTGTATTTCATGTGCAAAATCAAAAATTTAAGTAAAACTGTTTAGTGACAGTTACCGGCATGTAAGTGAACCGTTGTCATCTTTATGGTACCTACCCTTAATTCACTTAAAATCTTATAAATTTGCATAAATTGACGATTTGTTAATTATTATACGTATCTTGTTTAATTCCAACCACTTTAGTTGCGATTAACATACGTAAACATAACCTCTGTTTGTTGGGGCTTATACCCAACACTAAAGAGGGCGCTGGTATCAGCGCTTGCGACGGTAGCGCCGCCAATTGCAAGTTCATATCCGCGGCGGGCAACACCAGGAAAAAAGAACATCTTTTTTTTAGCCTACGACCATTGGAAAAAGCTACTCGCCATTTTTATGTTTGCACTTATTATTTCTAATTTTAAAAGCATGTGAAAGTTCCTGGTAAATCACAATAAACCAGCTATTGAAACCTATGGTTTTTATTGTCCCATAAATACACATATCCATGGTCCTTCGGCCTCTTGTAGAGGGCTGGGAATTTTCGCGAGCAACCAGGAAGACATCTTATAGGCATTGAGCACTGTGCACGTGCGTGCCACATCCCAAGAAGTTGGCGACCGTCTTCTATTGTTCGCTCGTCACGGTTCGTTAGTTGCATTCATGCGCTTGCAGTGGGCATAGATTAATTAACCTTTATTTGCTAAGGCGCAGATTTGCGCTGTTGTTTTGTTAACAAAATTGTGTGTACACTTGCTATAAGATTATAATGGAGGATCAAAGTCTTACAAATCTAAACAAAAAACGTAGTATCATGAAAGGGAAGGTGACAAAGTTTGGAAACTATCTAAAAACGGTAAAATCATTTAAATTACTAAGTGAAGTGCAATTAGCCGAGTTGGAGTGCCATTTTAGCAAAATAGATTCGCTTTATAGTGATTTTGACGCTTTACAGACGGAAATTGAGATGTTGAGTGAGACGCCCGAGCCTCAGTTCGACGAAAGGGAGCTGTTTGAGACTCAGTACTTTGAGCTGGTGGCCCTGGCGCGTACACTGCTCAATTCCTCGCGCAGTCAGGAGCGACAGGAGGGATCCGTGGCGGGCTTCAGTGGTTCCGATGGCGAGAAGGGCGTTCAGGATTTTGTGAGGTTACCTAAAATTGATCTTCCTCATTTTACCGGCGACTTTCAGCACTGGCTTGAGTTTCGTGATACATATTTGTCTCTTATACATAATAATAATAATATCACAAGCATAAACAAATTTCATTACCTGCGCGCAGCATTAAAAGGCGGTGCGGCATTAATTATTCAAAGTTTAGATTTTTGTTCAGATAATTACAATATAGCATGGCAGTTATTGTCCGATAGGTATGACAATCAACGGATGCTTGTAAACAATCACATCCAAGCATTATTTTCGATTGAGCAGATTCAAAAGGAATCAGCACAGTCATTACGTAACGTAATTGATGTAATGAATAAAAACTTACGCTGTTTAGCTTCCTTAGGACAACCAACTGATCACTGGGATACATTAATAATTTTTATTATTTCGAAGAAACTTGATTATTCCACAAATCGCCAGTGGGAAGAATGTAAAAGTTCATTAGAAGGTTGCCCTAATTTGCAGCAATTCATAAAGTTTTTAAGCAACAGGGCTGATTTGTTACAAACTTTAAAAAATCAAAAACCTACTTTAGCAGATACACATAAATCTAGATCATTTTCAATCACAACAAATAACACAACAAATAATTTTAAAAATATTGTTTGTCCATTGTGTAAACAAAATCACTACTTATATGGATGTCAGACATTCCGTGACCTTGATGTGGAATCACGACTTAAAAAGGTCAGTAAATTTTCAGTTTGCAGAAATTGTTTACGTCCTGGACATACAGACAATAGATGTAAGCTTTCTCATTGTAAATATTGTTCATGTAAACACAACACTCTTTTACATAAAGAAATACATACAGACACAGAAAGTCCTGTCGCTTTGTCGACAAACATTATACAGTCATTGAATAGACCTCTTGTACTGCTATCCACAGCATTGGTGAAAGTGTCAGACCACCGTGGAGGACTTCACACTGCCCGTCTTCTTTTGGACAATGGAAGTACTTCACACTTCGTCACACGCGGCCTCTGTGAGAAGCTGGGTCTGGTAAGGCGCAGCACGAGCTCCACTGTCAAAGGTATTAATAATCAACTATCCTACAGTGCAGAGTCTTGCAACCTAACTATCGAGTCATACATTGGTGGTTATAGAACAAATATAAATTGTTACGTCTTACCTGAAATAACAAAATCATTACCTTCTACACATTTTGATATACAGAGTATACCTCTTCCGCCAGGAATCCAGTTAGCAGACCCATGATTCAATAAGCCAGCATCAGTTGACTTATTAGTGGGTGCTGAGATATTTTGGGAAGTATTAGGTACAAAATTCATCCATCTTGGGCAACAGTTGCCAAAGTTACACGAAACTAAACTAGGGTGGCTCATAACGGGTTCGATTCCTGGGTCAGCTATTTTTTCTCATAAAACCAGTCCTACTTGCTGTTTTAGTCAAAATATAGACGATCAACTTACTCGGTTTTGGGAACTCGATTCAATATCACCTAAGCATTGTTTATCGACTGAAGAACGCGCTTGTGAACAACATTTTTCTCAAAATACGACTCGTGATGAGGATGGTCGTTTCGTAGTTTCTATACCGCTTAAAGAGTCTCCTGATACATTGGGCGAATCATACGCTCAAGCAAAATGTCGTCTGCTTTCTTTAGAGCGTAGGTTTAATCGAGACACAGAGTTCAAACAAAAGTATCTAGAATTCATGCATGAATATAATTTACTTGGTCACATGACAAAAAATACAAATAAGACCAGTAACACCGGCTACTACATGCCTCATCACGGAGTGATTAGCCAGTCAAGTTCAACCACCAAATTACGAGTAGTCTTTGACGCTTCTGCAGTGTCATCATCTGGAAAGTCTTTTAACGACATACAGATGGTGGGACCAGTAGTGCAAGACGATTTACTTTCAATTTTATTGAGATTCCGACAGCACCGATATGTGGTAACAAGCGACGTCGAAAAAATGTATCGTTCCGTACTAGTCCAACAACAACAACGTTCCTTACAACAAATTTTATTTCGGTTTGATCAAAAAGACCCTATTAGTGTGTACACATTAAATACGGTGACATATGGGACTGCCTCAGCACCGTATCTTGCGACTAAGTGTCTTACTTCATTAAGCGATCAAATCACCAAGCCTGAAGTCAAAATTGCTATTCAAAAGGACTTTTACGTTGATGACTACTTAGGGGGGGGAGATTCAATTGACTCTGTAATTGATCTTTGTAGAAATATAAAGAAAATTTTAAAATCTGCGCATTTTAATTTACGAAAATGGCAATCAAACGACAAACACATATTACAATCTGTTACAAAAGAGTCAATTGAAAATCATGAAAGAAGACTAAATCTTAATGATACGTCGCCTTGTAAACATTAGGTTTGTTCTGGAACTCTGATTCAGATCATTTGTTTTATTCTATTGATTTACAATTTAAATATACAAACATCACAAAACGAGTAATTTTATCATTAATAAGTCAAGTGTTTGACCCCATGGGTCTTATAAGTCCATGCATATTGGAGATTAAAATAATGATACAAAGGCTTTGGATCCAGAAATTATCTTGGGATGATCAAGTGCCCAATGAGATAAAATTAGATTTTATGCAGTTTTTAAAAGCTTTACCGGCTCTAAACTCACTTCGCATCCAGCGGTGGGTCTCGTCTTATTCAGATTCAGTTTTAGAACTTCATACTTTCACTGACGCTTCAGAGCGTGCATATGGTGCATGCGTCTATGTCAAAAGTATATCAAAAGAAGGAAAGGTAAGCGTTCATTTATTGGTGTCTAAAACAAAGGTTGCGCCGATAAAACCTACCACGATTCCGCGACTCGAACTCTGTGGCGCATTGTTGGGTGCAAGACTCTGCACTAAAGTACTGCAGTCACTCAGGGCCAATTTCAAACACTGTGTGTTTTGGACTGACCCAACAATTGTTTTGGGTTGGCTCACCACCTCTGTTAACAATTTACGACATTTTGTTCGAAACCGAGTGAATGAGATTCAGGATATTACTGCCGGTGGCAAGTGGAGCTACGTGCCAACGAATGAGAATCCCGCTGACCTAGCTTGAAGCAGCCCTGACCCCCCGAGAAGCTTCTCGGGGGGTCAGGGCTGATCGTATCAGCGCGTCCGCCTTATGGTGGTCTGGTCCTCAATTTTTGCATGAAAAAAAGTGTATTTTCCCTAAAATACCTAATTCTAAAACAGATAAACTACCAGAAATTTTATTACATACAACAACACAAAAAACAAGTTTACAAAACAATTATGCAAATAATAAAATCTTACAAATTATACATAATACATCCAATTTTACTCGATTAATAAGGAAAATTGCCTTTTTAAAAAGATTTATTTATAATTATTTACACCCTAATACTAAAACTTATAATTATTTATCAACGACAGAGCTAAAAGATGCAAGATATACAATTATTAGATTATGTCAGCAGGACATGTTTCCTGACGAGTATCACACCTTGCACTCAAAAGGAAACCTTAATTCTAATAACAGGTTGCTATCTTTATCTCCATTTGTTGATTGTGATAACCTTATTCGTGTGGGAGGACGTCTCGATCATTCATATTATCCGTATGACATGAAACACCCAATCTTACTATGTAGCAAACATCACATCACAAAATTAATATTTCAGATGTATCACATCAACTTGTTACACGCTGGACCACAACTAATGTTGGCTAATATAAGACATTGTTATTGGCCTCTAGGAGGCACAAATTTGGCAAAGTTTACTGTTAAAAAATGTGTTAAATGTGCTAGGCATAATTCACAAACTACTCAGCCAACAATGGGCCAGCTTCCTGCACCTAGAGTTCATTTAGAATTTCCTTTTCAAAATACAGGATTAGACTACGCAGGACCAGTGCTGCTTGTCGATAGAAAGGGGAGAGGTGCTAAACTCATAAAATCCTATATATGTGTGTTTGTGTGCTTTGCAGTAAAGGCCATACATTTGGAGCTGGTTACCGATCTCACCAAAGAGACATTTATAGCTGCTCTGCAGCGCTTTGTAGCGCGACGCGGTCTTCCGGAATCTATTTTTGCTGATAACGGTACAACCTTTGTAGGGGCGCACAACCAACTCAAACTTATGCTTAAACATTCTTTAAATGATATTACACAAAAGGGGATCAAATTTAAATTTATTCCTCCGTATACACCCCACTTTGGGGGTCTTTGGGAATCCGCCGTAAAATCCGTAAAGTACCTTTTGCGACGTAGGTACCCTTTCTCTTACACATTTAACATATGAAGAGATGTCCACATGCCTGGTACACATTGAATCTATTTTAAATTCGCGACCTCTTACTCCGTTATCCACTGATCCTAGCGACCTTACGTGCCTTACTCCATCACACTTCCTAATCGGACGAACATCATTCACCATACCATGTCCACAGGTAGCAGATGTAAATATAAACCGCCTGCAGCGATTCAACCGTATTCAAGCCTTAAAAGAACATTTTTGGCAGAGATTTATAAACGAGTACATATCTCGACTCCAACAAAAGGTGAAATGGCAGTCATCCAAGGGCGAAGAGCTGAAAGTTGGAACATTAGTATTGATAAAGGATAAGACTGTACCTCCTCTTCTATGGTTATTGGGTCGCATCACAAAGGTGCACAGTGGAATTGATTCAAGCAAACGTGTGGCAGAGATCTTCACAAAGAAGGGGACCATACTTCGGGCATATAACAACATATGTCCCTTACCCAGTCATTGAAAGCGTTTACGTTTCAACGGCCGGGAGCATGTTGGGGCTTATACCCAACACTAAAGAGGGCGCTGGTATCAGCGCTTGCGACGGTAGCGCCGCCAATTGCAAGTTCATATCCGCGGCGGGCAACACCAGGAAAAAAGAACATCTTTTTTTTAGCCTACGACCATTGGAAAAAGCTACTCGCCATTTTTATGTTTGCACTTATTATTTCTAATTTTAAAAGCATGTGAAAGTTCCTGGTAAATCACAATAAACCAGCTATTGAAACCTATGGTTTTTACTGTCCCATAAATACACATATCCACTGTTTGTTGGTTACGCGACTACTCGTACAGCTGTTTACTTGTCACCTACATAGTATTTAAAAATTTGTATTTCTCTTTTATACAGTTCAATTTTTAAGTTTTCCCATAATGATGACTCGCAAGGCCTTGTCTCGTCAGGAGGAGTCCAAACTCCAACTGACATTAAATGAATTGAAGGCTTCGAAAGAGTTGTGTGATCAACTAAACAGAGAGCGAGATGACAACGAAAGGGAACTTTTGGAATCATTAGACAGGCATCAAAAGTTAAAAAATGAGTTGGTACAGTTAAATGACCGTTATATCGATGCTATTGATGCCCGGGACAGGCTCCAAAACATTGTGGACAGGTTCGACCAATGTAGTTCAGAGTATGACCAGGCTCTGAACTGCATAGATGAGTTGAAACAACAATTGCATGAGGCCAATAACAAAATTACTTTATTGGAAACATCTAAACTTAATATGACTGCCTCATTAAATCAAAGCTTGTTCGATGAGTTGGTAGTCTGTGCCCCCTCCATGGTTTCTGCGACAGCTAGCAGTCAGCCCACTGTCACTATAGATCTTACATTACATGTGAGGAAAATAAAAATAGCAACCACTCAGTGAAGATTGTTGGCTGTAGCAAAAATAAACTAAAAAAATATATTAAGATAAATAAGTAAGTACAATAAGAAAACGCAAAAATTAGTTAAGAAGCACAAATTTTTTATTAAAAATGTAAAATTAAATAGAGAAAGATTGTACTTAATTGACAAATTAGATATATACTCGTCACAACTACACAATAAAAATTTAAAATATAAAAATGATACACAAATTCTACAAACTAAAATTGCACACCTAGAGGACTCGCTTATATCTATTACTAAGCAATATGATCTTTCACAAGGTCAAATAAAAGAACACATGTTGGCCATTGATGAACTGGTAGTCCTGTGTAATGGTAACAATGAAGGGATTGATTCACTCACAAGTAATTGTAAATGTAAACAGTTACCAAGCCGTTCATCAATCCCATGTGATTCTTCCTCTGTCGAATTGATTGATGTTTCTTCCAAAGGTTCCCTTACTCAGTGCACAATTAAAAATGTACCACAACTTATACCAACCAACCAGATTCCATGTAAGACAGATTGTAATAGTGACTTGGTAATATTTAGTGATGAATTTGGTAAAAACATGGGTTGGTTGTTATCTGACTTGGGACATTCAGTTATCAATTATTGTATACCGGGTGCTTCTTATCAACATATTTTGAAAAAAGCTGTAGAACATAAATATAAACCCAATAGCACCTTATTATTATTTGTTGGTAATAGAGGTAATCTGAACAAAACAAGCCTTCTAAAATGTTTAGAATGTGAATAAGTTAATTGTAAAGAAAATTATATTGTTTACATTACCTTATTGTAGTAGTTTGCCACAGGAGGAAAATTCTATTAGACATAAGCTTAACCTGACATTACATTTATTTTGCAAAAATGACATAATGCATTTAATTGACACTAACAATTATGTTAGTAATTTTTATTTGACAAGAGATAGTTATTATCTGCCAAATTATTTTATGCGACAAATAGCTTTATCGCTATCCTATTGTATTCAAACGTCAGCCAAAAACTTGGCTAAACAAGTTGCTTCTATTGAGCAATGTATATTTGACATAGACGTCAGTAGTGTTTCTACTGACATTCCAATTAATTATTTAAATTAAATTATATGACAAAAGAGGAAAACTCTTGCGAAATGTTTGTTAATAAAATGAAATTAAATGAATGTAAAAATAGCTTTAGCAAAAGCCCATGTCAATCATTAAATTTAAAAAATGTACAATCTTTAAACATTGTCCACCAGAACATCCAAGGAATGATGGGCAAAGATTTGGAGATTGAATTGTTCGTGAACTGTAATAAAATTGATATTCTTTGCATAACAGAACACTGGCTTAAAGACCATCAGTTCATGTTCAATTTTAAGAATCATTTGGTAGGAAGTTCGTTCAGTCGAGGAAATGCAATACATGGTGGCTCCTTAATTATTGTTAGTAAAAAGTTTAAATTAAAGGAACGCAAAGACATAGTGAGCCTCTCGGTTGAGCGAACAATAGAAATAGCTTGTGTGGAGTTGGAGCAGTTTGTTGTATTAAGTGTGTACAGACCTCCTTCAGCATCATATGATTTTTTCGAAAAAGTTATGGATGAGGCATTACATAAAGTCCGTAATGTAGGTAAAACAATAATTGTTTGCGGGGATTTTAATATTAATTTGTTAGAAAATTCCACGATGTCAACTAAAATTAAAAACCTATTTCTATCATACAACTTGAATCATTTATTTTTGGAGCCGACAAGAATAACTGCCACTTCGGCCACCTGTATTGATAACATATATACAAATGTAAAGCCACTGGCTAAGCAAATTATTAATAACCTGGACTCTGATCATTGTGGCCAAATGGTCAGCTTTCCACACCAGCGTAAACAAGTGACGAAAAAGAATATCACTGTTGTACCAAAAACTGCAGGTCGGCTGGAACGCTTTAAAAGCAATCTAGATACAAAATTAAATTATTTAGAATACAATGACAACCCTAATGTCTTTTATAATAATTTTTTTAACATTTATTGTTCAGAATTTAATAAAACTTTTATTCCAAAAAAGATCACAGTTAGTGGTACTGTAACTTTTAATGAATGGGCTACAATTGGTATTCACAGAAGTAGGAAACGCCTTTATGAACTTTACGGTGAACGCAACTATAACACCAGCGATGACTTCAAATTATATGTTAAAAGTTATTCAAAAGAGTATGTCGATTAGCCAAGGCAAACTATCTGATTTCTAAGATTAAGAATAGTAATGACAAAATAAAAATGACATGGAATATTATAAATAGTGAAACAGGAAAGGTCAAAAGTCGTAATAATGAGTACAATTTAAATTGTGATAATAAAACCTTGACTTCTGATGCTGATGTTGCTGCAGCATTTGAGAGGTTTTTTACTGACATTCCAGTTTCAACTACAAAAGCCTTGATTTCCTCCCCCACTGTAGCTGAATCTGTTTTGAAGGAGAATGTTAAAGATTGTGAAAATAATTTCAGTTTTCAAAAAATTTGTGTTATAGATATAATAAAAACATTTAACACTCTCAATAAAAAGAAAACTGCTGATCTGTGGGGTAATTCCGTGGACGTCGCTAAATCTGTAATTATGACAATAGCTCCAGTTTTAGCTTGCATATTTAATGAATGCATTGACTGTGGTGTTTTTCCTGACCTCATGAAATATAGTAAAATAATTCCATTATTTAAATCGGGTAGCACTTCTGACCCCTCTAACTTTAGACCTATTTCTGTGCTACCCACATTTAGTAAAATTTTTGAAAAGTTAATACTAGATCAAATGCAAATTCATTTTTATAAAAATAAACTTTTACATTGTAAACAATATGGTTTTACTAGGGGTCGCTCTACAACTGACGCCGGTGTTGAGCTTTTAATCCAAATATTTGATACCTGGGAGGAATCACAGGATGCCCTAGGGGTATTTTGTGATTTATCCAAGGCTTTTGATTGTGTTTTACATGAAACTTTGGTCAGGAAGCTTAACCACTATGGAATTAGGGATGCTTCTTTGAGCCTTCTAATCTCATACTTGAGTAACAGGATTCAAAAGGTCGACATTAACGGTAAAAGATCTCCGGGATCAGTGGTTAAAATGGGAGTTCCGCAGGGTTCAATACTTGGTCCATTCTTGTTTTTGGTTTATATTAATGACTTACCTTATTTTGTAAAAGACAGTCATGAGATAGTATTGTTTGCTGATGATACTTCACTTTTATTCAAAGTGAAACGACGACACCCAAATTATGACGATGTGAATAATGCGGTCTCAAAGATTGTTCACTGGTTTAGTGTTAATAACTTGCTATTAAACGAGGGAAAAACCAAATGTGTAAGATTTGTATTGCCTAATGTTAAGCAGGTAATAACTAGTGTACAAATTAAAGATAAGAATGTGAATCCTGTGGACACCACTGTGTTTCTAGGCATCACGTTGGATGCCAAGCTTCAGTGGGGCCCACATATAGCTAAATTGTCGAATAGACTTAGCTCTGCGGCTTATGCAGTAATGAAGATCCGTCAGTTAACTGACGTTGATACAGCGAGATTAGTTTATTTCAGTTACTTTCATAGTGTAATGTCGTACGCCATTTTACTGTGGGGAAATGCTGCCGACATTCAAACTATCTTTGTGCTGCAGAAGAGGGCTATTCGAGCAATATATAACCTACAGGCTGGTGACTCTCTCAGAGAGAGATTTAAGGATATAAGTATAATGACAGTTGCATCACAATATATTTATGAAAATCTTGTGTATGTTCATAAAAATATTGAAATGTTTTCAAAAAACAGTGATATTCACAAATTAAATACTAGAAGTAAGAACAAATTAGCAGTGCCTTATACTAGGCTCCATAAAATAAATAATTCTTTTAAGGGTCTGTGTGTACGATTATACAACAAAGTACCAAATGATATTCAGAAATTAGATCTTGATAAATTTAAAATCAAAATCAAAGAAAAGCTTTATAAAAAAGCTTATTATAAAGTGTCGGATTATACAGAAGACAAAACAGCTTGGGTCTGACATGCTCCAAGTACCTACTCCAACAGCTATTTCTAATTGCCTATAATTAATTTATATAGAGCACCATATTTAATTAAACTATTTACATTCAAATTCATATTTTGTATTTTGTGATCTGGTAACGACATATAATATATATATATTTTGTAAATGTCGTTGCTTCTGTGCGCTGTGGTTTCTTGCGCCCGTTCTTTGCCACAGTTAAAAAATGATGTCCTGAATGGGTGGTAGGTTAAAAAATTGGTTGCCTGTAAAGTCGGTATACGGGCGAAAGTTTTACGTGACAACGACTTTGAGTGGTAAAATAATTTTAATGTGAATATTCATTCGTATAGTAGGAAGAAGGATGAAATAATAGTAACAATTTAAAACATTTATTTAAACAAAGAATTATATTTAAAACATAGTTGAGTGGGAGAGACGCAAGGCATTCGGCGGGCCTCTCTCTCGTTCGGTGACTCATCGTAACGTTACCGAGCGTTACACTTTTTCATAAGTGACTCCCAGCCGCAACCTAATTTAAGACGTTGTCACGTCAAAAATATTTGGACGTTTCAAAGTACTTATTAATTGAGTTTATTGAATAAATATATTTTGACTATTGACTATAATAATAACAGATTGGTATTCATAATAAACTAGGTAAACATTTTTGTAATGTAGTTTAATCACATCAAAAACACTCTGGTCTGCTCTTAATTTCAGCAATAAGTCCACGTTCAACAAGAGGAAGGGTAAATCTATCAAACTCGATTCCGGCGCTCACGTATACAGGTTGGTTCAGGAGCGCGGCGAGCCGGCGAGTCATCGCCGTCGCGAAGCCCCCTGCGCCCAGCAGCATTGTGGCCAGGGCGGCTCTGCCAGCCCCATTCTCCGCGTTACTTGGCATCGCTAATGCAATTTCATCTAGCTCACGTTTACCTCTGGCTCCACCGCCAATCCACAAAAAAAGTGAACCATTCATTTTTAAAACTGCGACAGTACATAAAACTTCACCAGACACTATGTTGAATTGATGTACGCGCCAATTGCTTTTTCGATAGACTATTTTACGCTTAGAAGTCACAACAGAAGGACCACTAACATCATTTAGCAAACTCATTGTTTGCGATTATTTTCAGACTAGATACTTTCCGAAAATGCGTGAAACAGGTTACTAGAATCATCGAGTACTGTATTACATACCAAGAACTTATAATAGTAGATAAAATAAATTAGACCGTGCAACAAAAATCTTTGAATATTGAATGAAAAAAACACATGAAAAATGTCAAATCAATTGTGAGATTTGTCATAGGCTTGTTGAAAAAATATCGATATATCGATATTTTTTGTTCAATATATCGATATTTTTAGGCGATATTTTTTATTTCGACATATCGATACATCGATACAAAATAACCAATATCGAAATTCGTATCAAAATCGATATTTTTTATCATCACATCACGATCTAACTTTTTAATTTGTTAGAATTAAAGCCGTAAAAATGTAAAAAAATCTTATTTATTTATTTAATTTATTGGATCACCAGCATAAGGTACAGCATAAAATAATAAATGGAAAATGCAGAATTGTTTAAAACTAACTATCCTTACAATTATAGGTAACCACAACATGCATATTTATACTCATCATCATCACCAGCCTGAAGACGTCCACTGCTGAACATAGGCCTCCCCCTTTGACCTCCATCCTGACCGACAACTCGCCACTCGCATCCACCGGTTGCCTGCGACTCTCACGATGTCGTCGGTCCACCTAGTGGGAGGCCTACCAACACTGCGTCTTCCAGTGCGTGGTCTCCACTCGAGAACCTTTCTTCCCCAACGGTTGTCGGTTCGTCGAGCGATGTGGCCTGCCCATTGCCACTTCAGCTTGCAAATCTTACGAGCTATGTCGGCAACTCCGGTTCTTTGGCGAATATCCTCGTTTCGGATTCTATCGCGCAAAGAAACTCCGAGCATAGCTCTCTCCATTGCTCGCTGTGTGACTCTGAGCTTTTCTAAAAGGCCAACAGTTAAGGACCACGTTTCGGTGCCATATGTCATCACCGGCAACACACATTGGTTAAAGACCTTTGTCTTTAGGCACTGCGGAATCTTCGATGCAAAGATATCTCGTAATTTCCCGAACGCTGCCCATCCGAGTTGGATTCTCCGGGCGACCTCTTTGTCGAGGTTGGACCTACCTAACTGGACAATCTGTCCTAAGTAGGTGTAGTGGTCGACAACTTCGATAGTATCGCTCCCAACAATTACCGGTACGGGTTCAACATGGACATTCGACATGATCTTCGTCTTGTCCATGTTCATTTTAAGACCCACCTGTTGGGATACGATATTGAGGTCGCTGAGCATGGTGTTGAGGTTCTCCAGCGACTCCGCCATTATGACTATATCATCGGCAAAACGAAGGTGAGTGATGTATTCGCCATTAATGTTGATGCCGAATCCGTTCCAATTCAAGAGCTTGAAAATGTCCTCCAACGCATTTGTGAACAGTTTCGGAGATATGACGTCTCCCTGTCTCACACCTTTCTGCAATTGGATTGGTTTCGTACTCTCGTCTTGTAATCGGATCGACATAGTAGCGTTTCTATACAAACATTTCAACACTTCGATATACCTATAGTCGATATGGCAACGCTGGAGGGACTGCAACACAGCCCAGGTTTCGATAGAATCGAAGGCTTTCTCATAGTCCACAAACGCTAAACATAAGGGCCGATTATACTCCTCAGTCTTCTGTATAATCTGGCGGAGCGTATGTATGTGGTCTATGGTACTAAAGCCTTTTCGGAAACCGGCTTGTTCGGGAGGCTGGAAGTCGTCAAACCTGCGTTCGAGACGGTTCGTAATGACTCTCGAAAACAGCTTGTACACATGGCTCAGGAGTGAGATGGGTCTATAATTCTTCAATAAGGTGTTATCGCCTTTCTTGAAGAAGAGCACCACCGCACTCCTGTGCCATGCTTCTGGCGTAGTACCTTCGAGCATGACGGAATTAAACAACTTCTGGAGGACTACGAGTATCGGTTTTCCACCCGCTCGCAGAAGTTCAGTGGTAATTCCGTCATCACCCGGCGCCTTGTTGTTTTTAAGCTGTTTAAGAGCCATACTAATCTCATACAGGCTGATGTCAGGGATATCTTCGGTATAGTGTCGGGTTAACTTAGCTCTGGTGTCCTGAGCTGTACCAACAGCGGGCTCTTGTGTTGAGGTGTACAACTGTCCATAAAACCTCTCGAGCTCTCTCAGAATCTCCGGCTTCGACGAAATGACACTGCCGTCCTCGATCTTCAGCTTAGTCATTTGGCTCTGACCAATAGACGAATTCTTTGCGAACACTTTGGCGCCTTGGTTCCGCGCAATTGCGTCCCTAATGCATTTAGCACTATAGGAGCGCAGGTCGTGTCGCACAGATTTCGAGATTCGTCTATTGAGTTTGCCATATTCCGACATATCAGCTGAAGATTGCAGTATCATTTCTTTCCGGTCTTCCATTAACTTAATGGTTCCGTCTGAGAGCTTTTGAGGCCTTTTCCGGCGTGGGGTCTTAAAGAACTTAGACCCCACAGCTTGGACAGTTTCCACAAGCCTGCTGCTGATCTCGTCCACAGTTTCGCACTCGGCTAGGCACTGGAAGCGATTTTGGAGTTCGAGTTGAAAGTGTTCCGGGCTCTGGATCTGGGCAGGGCCAGGACGGAGTGTGGACTTCACCAGACGTGACCTCTCGAGCTTGATGTTGATATTCAGTGTGCCTCTAACAATCCGGTGATCGCTACCGGTTTTCACCCTACTGATCACGGAGACATCACTGAATATACGCTTCTTGGTCGTCATGATGAAGTCGATCTCATTTCTGGTTGAACCATCGGGGCTTATCCACGTCCACTTCCTGGTTGGTCGCTTCCGGAAGAAAGAGTTCATCAAAAAGAGTTCCTCCTTCTCCATAAAGTCGACCAACCGTTGGCCCCTTTGGTTCCGCTGTCCATATCCATATTGCCCCACTCTCAACTCATCGCCGTTCCTTGTGCCTACCTTTGCATTGAAGTCCCCCATAACAACGGTGAAGTACGTTTCGGAGGAATGTATGGCTTCAGATATCTCCTCATACAGAGCCTCTACTTCTTCGTCAGGGTGTGTCGAGGTTGGTGCATATACCTGTATGACCTTCAGCGAATACCGATCGGTGATTCTGAGTATAAGGTACGCAACTCTACCTGACACACTATCGACCTTGATAACGTTGTTAACAAGGGACTTGCGGACGAGAAACCCAACACCACCCTGGGATTTTCGTTCTCCTTCCCGGAAGAAGAGCATGTTGCCAGAATCAAGGACTACCATATCCTGCCCCTCTCGTCGGATTTCTGATAGTCCCATGATGTCCCACCGCAATCTGCTCAATTCTTCCTCCAGCTCTACAATCTTTGCATCGGTCCTCAACGTGCGGATGTTGTGTGTTGCCAGGGCCAAGGTTCGTTGGTGGGTGTGTGGGTAGCCGAGCAACTGCCGGTGATTCTTCGCACCCCCTGCTCCTCCGTTACCTGACCAGCTACCCGTTGGGCCAGGGATAAAGGAGCTGCCGGGGACTGGGGGCCGTGGGCAAATATTGTCTGTCATGGGGGGGGGGGGGGGGGGTTTGCCATAATCCCCACGCTTGGCAGGCGGCTTGGGGATCGCAGCGGGTCACCGTTTAGCTAGAGGACGCTGCAGCCCGTCCTCCGGTGGCTGGTCGTAGTTTTAGGACATACCCGGGTCCATATTTATACTGTATAAACTAAAATAATAAAATATGAAAACAAAAAAAAGGAAAATTTCGGTAGAAATTACAAATTACAAAATGATAAATTACAAATAATTATAAATGCAATAATAATAATAAGAAGTATTAAATAAAATTAAATAAAAATTCAGCAAGACATCAACGCAGTCTGAGGTACATACCTTTTTTTAATTAAATCTAAGAACCTAGGAAGGCTTTGAAAATAAATATCAAGTTCAGGGATTTCTTTAACCAAATCATTGTACAGGCGTGACAAACGAATTACCGGTGAGCCGCAGCCCATTCTAGTTCTGCAAAATTTTACTTAAAACAACCCACATGCGTATCGTGGTATTCTAGTTAGAACATTAAAATCAAATTTATTTAGCAACTTGGGGCTATCAATGCGGTTGTTCATAACTTTATGTAGATAAGACATATCGAGACAGGTACGTCGCATTGAGAGCAGGTCCAGCCGAAAATGTTTCGATTTCTCTATGTAACCTGTTATAGTTCTAGGAATCCGAAAACGGTAGGTCATGGTTCGTATAAATCGTTGCCGAATTCCATTAATGTAATCTGTGGTAGTGAGTGTGTAACTCTCACTGTCAGTGCGTTGCTTCAATCAACTTCATATCATGTGTGCTAGATATGAGTCGTTACGCGATTCTAAAGAAACGAAACGTAACCAGTTATTCCGATGTCGTCACCTGTTTCGAAACGAGTGATTTTTCGTAACCAGTGATTTTTACAAGTGATTTGACAATGATTAACCTTATAACAGCCTGACTAGTGACACCACATGCATGAGTATGCTGTAGCTAGTTACCGTTATTTAGTTATTATCGGAACTTAGTGACAATTTAAACAAGTTTTATATATTTTTATATTTTTGTGTGTACAAATAAAGCGTTATATCTATCTATTAATATAATTATTGTAGAAGTAAGTAAGCATTGATCTAATGAACTTTCCTTCATATTTTATCCAGGCTTAGGACTAACTGCATTAACTATGTAGGAAAGATAAATTGTGTTTAAAAGTTCATTCTATACAATAATTTGAAATTAATACAATAATATACAGTTACGAGTATTAAAACATTTTCACTTAAAGGTTTTAAAAGTTATATAAAGAATCGTTTCTGTCTTTTTACACCTTTTGATTATTAACAAATTTTCATAGTTCTTTCTAGCCTTTTACACATTTTTACATTAATTACGTTTTTTTGTTCTTTGTTACATTACGTTTTTTTTGTGTCAGTCACATTTGTCACCGGTCGGCGTTACTCGCGCTTTGTGCATAACGTCGTTGCTCTATGAAACTGGTTACGAAAAATCACCGGTTCATTGTTCAAGCCGAAACTAGTGATTCCGTTACAGGCTGCATAACCTGTTACTGAAACTGGTTACGTTAAATAACGCCCATACCTAATGTGTGCTACGTATACGCAACGGAAATATTTAACACCTACGGCTTCCTCCGTGCCGTCAGAGAGAGTGGCTTTTACCGTAAATATGGCGGTTCCTAATAACAGGAGCCGACTTAGAGGGCGGCATGATTAACAGGTTCACTGTCCTAAAAATATAACAATAGGTTAATCAATTGTTATGGCCCATATGGGCTGCGGAACTGTAAACCGGTTAAAACAATAATTTAAAATAAATAAAATCTGTTTTTATTACTGGGCTAGGCTCACCTAAAATTATTTTTTATCCGATATTAAGAAAAAGCAGGTGGTTCTCCTTTTTTTAAAGCCAGTGAAAAATTTGTCCGATATATCGATATATCGATATTTTTTTCGCGATTTATCGAGGCTGATATTGATATTTTTCAAAATATCGATGTATCGATATATCTATATTTTTTTCCATTTCCGACATCCCTAATTTGTCATACGTAGTTTTTTTTTTAATTTATTGGTTCCGTGAAGGAACAGGCTAAGGTCTGAGACCATACTGCCTAGTCATTAGTTTTTTTATTTCTTTTTTTTCCCTTGATGATAATGAGTGGTGATTAAGATGATGAATAAGAAATTATGTTCCCCAAACCCCTTGAGTCCTCGCTGAGGACTCCTCAGTAAAGATGTGGGACTTTGCTGAGGTCTCACGCGGACTTCTTGAGAGAATTTGAAAAGTGATGTTGCACTGTTTTGTTTCATTTGCCAACACTCATGCACGTTCACAAACACTTAACGGTTAATAATCCACTATCATTTCACATTAATATTCGAAAAACACAAATTTAAGAAAATAAAACAAAAATGCAGACATGATGCTTCACTTTCCCGCCAAGAAGTCCTTGTCATACGTAGTATCCATTGGATCTCTAACCAAAGCAAAGAGGATTATAGATTATCTATAGAGAGAGCATAAGTTTGCTATCGCTTTCTGCCCTAATCCATTACTATTTTTGTTCCGTTTCGGCACAATATCATGTAATTACCCTAAGTAGAACAAAGACAAAACATAGGATGAAACATGATCTCAATGGTGAATACGATCTACAAAGGATTCGATTCACCTTACTTATGAATCGATTCGAATGAAAATCGTATTAAAGCCAATCGATTCAAAAAATCGCTAGATCGTATTCACTACTAAAATCAATATATCTGACACTTTGTCAGTCATTATTTGTATATTGTATAACATCATGGGGCGGTGCACACAAAACTATTATGATAAACTTAGAAAGAGCACAGAGAGCAGTTCTAAAAGTCAGCACATTCCGACCAATACGCTTCCCGACGGCAGAGCTCCTTACTAAATGCGATGTCCTATCTGTACGCCAGCTGTTCATATTACTAACCATCACTAAAAATCACTCATTAATGCCCTTTAACCCTGCGCTCGAAACCAGTCGAAGACGTGCAGATATTGTCTGTTCTACTGAACGATTCAGAAGAACAAACACGCACAGATTCTTTTGTCATCTGAGTAGTTTTCTGTACAACAGAATAAACTTTTCTCTATGTATTTACCCCTTGAACAAATTACAATGTAAAAAAAACTGTACAAGATTGGCTAAAAGGGAAAACATATGATGAGACAGAGAACATATTATTAGTAATAACATAATTTTTAAGACCATGTAGAAAATAATGCTAATTAAGTAGAAATAAATAATATTATTGGAATACTTTCTAGTTCCGCATTTGAAATAGTTAGTCATTATTATTGTGTAAATGTTATATTGTAGAATAAGCACTAACGTTCTGTTACAGATAATACCTAATACACAGGCAATATTGTTTGCTTAGCTTAGGTATTACGTAATACATATTATTAAATACACTAACCTCAATTACTTAACATAAGTCTTTTGTATCTAGGCTAAGTTTATACAGCAATAAAAATTATCTTATCTTATCTCTTACTTGTATCAGTCTTCTAGAAAATCGAATCGTAACGTACATGCCTACAGTAAACCGACTAGTCACAGATTGTCGGTAAATACGTCCTTCGCAAGTGGTTCGCCAATGTGTGAACGCCAAGTGATCGTGTCGTATCGTGGTCGTGGTCTACAGCAGGGGTGTCAAAGATACGGCCCGCGGGCCGCATCCGGCCCGCAAGCCATCTCAATACGGCCCGCGACCAGAATCTATCCAGTGAGGATTTTAGACGGCATTCGATGCCACTACGTATTGTTTTAAATTGAGTGAATTCTCAACTTTTCTGAATCTATCCATAGAATTCGTCATCCGTTTTCATGATTTTCGCAAGATGAATGAAATGGAATTCCCACTTTTGAACAATCCATTCGCTTTTGAAGCTGCACAGGCACCAATTCAATAACAAATGGAATTAATAGTCTCCAATTTGACAGTATTACAAGGGATAATGTATGGAAGTAAATGTAACTACATTTTATACACAGTATTTCAAGAATTTGAATAACTATCCAAATATAAAAAAAACATGCAGCACGTGTCCTGCCTTATGTTTGGTGGTACCTATTTATGCGAGCATAATATATTCTCCGTTATGAAAATAAATAAGAACAAATTTCGCTCAAGGCTTACTGATGAACATCTCCAAGCTATTTTGAAAATAACTACCTCAAATATGACACCACTAGACACCAGACATCAATGAGCTTATCAAAAATAAAGGACATCGGGTGTCTGGATTCTCAAACTCAAGATAACTCATTTTTATTACCTTTGGTATGAAAATTTACTTGAACTAAATAAATAAATTTACGAGTTTTTTATTTTGAGTCCGGCCCGCTAACACACTCTATCTTATAAATGGCCCTTTAGAAAAATCAGTCTGACACCCCTGGTCTACAGGATGATGGCAGATTGCGATGGCCGGCATGCGGCAGTGGGCCAACATACGCCAATGTGTACTGGGGCCATAACATCAAACATCTATTGGCAAACAAATAAAACGCTACGAAATTAACGCTAAGATAAACAGAATGTATGGGATTGACCTAAGCAAAAGTTGTCTACGTCGTAAAATTTACGCTAAAATAGACCTAATTGACAGTTTGACAAGCCAAGAATCGCTAATCTAGCGATCACTCAAACCTTGAAGATAAAAATTAACGCTTATCGTCACACAAAATGGCGATTGTTTGATCAGCTGATGAAGGAAGAATGGGCGATTTTCCGAGCTGGTGGTAATGCCGTTCCTGGTTGTTGGTACCTTTGCACATTTGTATTTCTGTTTTAGAGTTGCCGCGGGGCCCTTAGCAAACGTAAGCCACCTTAGATCGAGCCAGCCGGTCCCATTTCGATCTTATTGGGCATTCTGTACTAAAAGTGTTATGGCACTTATCTTCATGGCCAGCTCTCTTGCAGTTAAGGCAGCTGGGGGGACTATCCTTCTTCTCACACGTCGCATACAAATGGTTGCCCCCACAATGACTGCAGCTGTCCAGCTGCTCCTCACAGACCCGCTTGATGTGGCCGTAGCCCAAGCAGCGGGAGCACTGGATTAACGGGGACTGATCTTCCACTCTGGAGATACCCCATTGCAGTTAAAGAGTCCCCGACTCTGTCAGCTGCTGCCATATTTTGGGGGTCACCATGACCACTATTTGTGCGACGTGCGGATTTCTTGTTTTTCTTTCATACATTATTTCTATTTCCTTTTCTCCATTCTTGGTTTCTTTCTCTTTACTCTTGCCTGTTTTCCTTCTGATAGCTTCTTCTATTTGATCTCCTTTCTTGTCCCCCCTTACATATTTAACTACTATTAGCGGCATTTTATTCTTTGCCTTTTCTATCTTAAGTGTCTTTTCTTTTCCTATTCTTTTTTGCAATTCTTCTGCATCTTTCTCCGTTCCACACCCAATAATCACTCTTTGTTCCTTTGTATTACAGCCCTTAGGTAGGTACGGCTGGTGGCCGGCTTTTATAAAACGACATATATCGGGTGTTTTTGAACTAATTTTTACTTTTTAATTTGGGCTGTCAGAAAATCGCCCATTGTGTTGTGTAAGTGTTGAAAGTTTTGTATAAAATGCTCTTTGCCGCGACCGCACGCTTGCCAAACCTCGGCAAGCCGTCACAAATTCAAACGTGTGGATAGAGCGTTTGGCTTGGTTTGCAAGACAATCACAACTCCAAGCCTCGTCCGCACGCTTGCCACTTGCCACAAACTCCAAACCTCGACAAACGTTTGGATTGATTTGGGAAAACAAACGTCGCCATCCACACGCATGCGAGTGCGTTAGTTGGTTCTGAAGAGGCAAGCATGACGGACATGGATGTTGTTGTGTCGGCCATGACATTTGGCGTTACTTATTTTTATTACAAATATGTTGGTGGCATGATAGTTATGGCAAAAAATATGGTGGATGTTAAAAATTCATAAAAACCGTACTAAGTAATTATTTAGAATAGGAAGGTCTTATATGTTTTATTTAACAATTGATTAGATAATCAAAATAGTACTACCAACCCCTTTCTTCCCTTGGGTGTGATAATAGGCGACTAACGGACTAAAGACTGCACAAATATCCAACGATCGCTCGGTTAAGGACAGATTCTGTTTGGGACAGATTAGGTTTACGTCAGATTCTGTTTAGCACAGATTCGTTTTAAGACAGGAATACAATTGAGTACAAAAGCGGCGATGGACTCATAAAAATAATACTACCAACCCCTCTTTTCTCTTCGGTGCCGTAAAAAGCGACTAACGGACTAAAGCATGCACATACAACAACAGCATAGAGCGGCGATGGGCTCATAAAAATAATACAACTAACCCTTCTTTTCTTCGGTGTCATAAAATGCGACTAACGGACTGAAGACTGCACATACATCCAAAAGCATAGAGCGGCGATGAGCTCATAAAAATAATACTACCAACCCCTCCCTTCTCTTCGGTGTCGTAAAATGCGACTAACGGACTAAAGACTGCACATACATCCAACAGCATAGAGCGGCGATGTACTCCTTAAAATAATACTACCAACCCCTCTGTTCCCCCCGGTATCGTAAAAGGCGACTAACGGACTAAAGACTTCACATACATCCAACAGCATAGAGCGGCGATGGGCTCATCAAAATAATACTACCAACCCCCTCTTCTCTTCGGTGTCGTAAAAGGCTATTAACGGACTAAAGACTGCACATACATCCAACAGCATAGAGCGGCGATGGACTCCTCAAAATAATACTACCAACCCCTCTCTTCCCTTCGGTGTCATAAAAGCGACTTACGTGCTAATAATGGCTGACCACCTTTCTTGCTGAAGCGTGGACTGTGTGGGGGTGGTCTGTCTTGCCCATAGATTTAAATGATTACTAATAAGTTGTCGGTTTATGTAAAATAAAATTTATTATCATCATCATCAGCCTATAAACGTCCCACTGCTGGGCACAAGTCTCCCACGTGAAGAACAGCACGTGGGGATATTGGGCCATGACCCATTAGGCCAGCGTGGTGGCCCAATGCGGGTTGGTGGGTTCTAACGACTGTCATCTTACGACAACAACCGGGACCAACGGCTTAACGTGCCTTCCGAAGCACGAAAGAGCTCCAGATGTTTTTAATATGATCACCCATCCAGCGACTCGTCATTGCGAAAGTTGCATAGCAGGCAAGATCGCAAGCCGAACGCGCTAGCCGCTGCGCCATCGAGCTCCTCGAGAATATCCTCCTCCTCCTCGAAATTAAATTCACTCATTCCATAACATTAGTAACATTCCAGGAAGTACACGACTTTCTTTATTTGACCAGTCACTCATTTTTCACATGAGTTAAACTAAAATCTAAATAAATTAGAACGTCTGTTCGCCACCAGTGCACTAACGAGACTGAATTGCGTGCAAACGTGTGGAACGCTTCGCAAGCGCTTGTGGCAAATTCCCTTTGATATGTGACAAAAAACCGACACTCGACGGATCGGCTACAAGCGCATGCAAACCTAGGCAAACCTACGCAAACCAAGTCAAACGCTCTATCCACACGTTTGAATTTGTGACAGCTTGTCGAGGTTTGCCAAGCGCCTGCCTAGGGTTTGTAGAGGTTTGGAGTTTGTGGCAAGTGGCAAACGTGCGGTCGCGGCACGTTTGCCACTTGCACTGGACTGCAATAATCAAAGAATAGTTCTCAGGCGCTATGGGCCGTTTACACGTATTAAGTTGTCAAGTAGGTAACTAAATTTTAAGTTAATTTTAACTTAATTTTAAGTTGTCGATCGTTTACACGTGTATTTACTTATGCACTCTTTAGTGCATACGGCGGCGACACATCGCGGCAAGACCGGCTCTCGTCACACACGAGACTTCACGACTTCACTAAATACTTCACTAAATTGTTGCGTCCACACGTCAACTAAATGACAATTTAGTAGAAGCCACGCCTACCGGGGAATGCAAGCGGTGCGGGAGGGGAGGTTACTTACTCAAAAAATAGACTCGATTCTATTCTACTTGTTCACTTGCCCACTAAATCGTTTACTTACCACTTGCTACTAAAGAGCTTATAAGTGACTGTTTACACGCAAGAATTTAGTTAAAATTAAGTTACCTACTTGACAACTTAATACGTGTAAACGGCTCTTAAGGAAGAAATGTTTCCCGACGTTGCTTGGAGCAAATTAACGAAATCCCGAGTTTGTTGTACTTAAGAATAGTTTTCGGAGTTCTCGTTTACGAACTTTCGTGGAACTTTCAAATATCTAACTAAGCTCTGCCGGGAATTGCGTGCTAATATCGTTGTTGCGACGTGAGTGACCAAATATTTGTGTGTCATGCAACATGTTCCGCAACGAAGAGCAAGTCGCTGCATAACAATTTGTGGAGGCTCTCAACCATACAAACATTTTGGCCAAATAAATCCACCTAAGTACCTTTAATCATGACAAGAAAGGTCAAGAATAAGACAACAGTAAGGGACTTTCTATATAAATATTAAATGTAACCTATCCATAATGTCCATTTATCAATTTATAACTAAGATTGCCTATTTGTTTTACAGGTTCCAAGGAAGATTTAATTTGCCAGGTGTAGGCTTAGAGTTATTACAGAGATTATATTATTTGAGAGTTACTACACTTACAGCGGTGGTTTAATACCACCGCTCTAAGTGTAGTAAGGTGTACCTATTGACTGTACCCTTAAAGCTTATACAGACAAGCATCTTTCTTAATAGGAAAAGATATCAGTCCTTATGTTCAAACGGTAAGTTTTAATAAATAAATTATTACTTAATTACATAAAGGTAAGTATTATGCCTATTATTATATTGGGATTTGCCAGGAAATGTCAGTTTTGTTAAAATTGCTAGAAAAAAGAGTATTGACATAAAGATAAAACTATTTTATGTGGTTTTGCAGATTTGAGACGACGATTCAAAAATCTTAAATGTTACCTCATAATTTGGTGGATGGACTTCCTCAGAATGGTGAACAAACATGGTTATTTGGTAAAACAATATCAAGCAATTTTGTATAATAGATAGGTACTTACCTACTAACTTTTTATCTATGACAATTTTCTATACATAAATACCTACCTAAGTATATTGTTCTAATTTCTTAGGATATTCTGGATACCTTCAAAAAGCATGGTTAATAATAATAACACCAATATTGAATGCTGCATCAGGCTCACAAGACAGGAGGGGTGTGTAAAATATATTTAACCCTTAAAATAGTAATTTGGATTATATGAGGGGAAAAAATTAAGTATAAAGTTAATTTAGTTCTAAGTTTATTGTGCTTTATTTAAAAAGATTTACTTAGGTAGGTACTAAAAAAACAGTATCTTCTTATACACACAACTGGCATTTATTTTTATGGTTAGGTATACATATAGTTTTAATATCAATAAGAAAAAGTGAAGCCTTATATTTAATAAACTTTGATTTTGAGAGAGTTAGGTAAGGAAATAAGAATATATTAAGAAATACAACAATAATGTTATTTTTTTACTTGATATTTAATTTTACTTGCAGTAGGTACCTATAGAAAATGTTTAAGTAAGTATATCAATTTCTACTAGTGATAACATTAAGCTATTGAAGTTGTACTTGATTCATTATCAACATACCAAAGTAATGTATAAAATTAATTGTTTTTAAATTTTATTTGGTAAATATATACTACCTACTAACTTTTTATCTATGACAATTTTCTATAAGTAACTATATTGTTCTAATTTCTAAGGAGATTCTGGATACCTTCAAAAAGCATGGTTAATGATAATAACTCAAATATTTAATGCTGCATCAGGCTCACGAGAAAGGAGGGGTGTGGTGTGTACCACATGTCATATCCAACAATGAAACTGCATTGAACATGGCTTTGGCATAGTTGAATTTAGTTATTTACATGATTTTATTTTGTGGAGCTTTAATGTTGACAACGTTTTTATTCTACAAAAAGAAGCAGTCTGTGCCATAAGTAATTTGGTTTATATGATGGGGAAAAAATTAAGTATAAAGTTAATCTAACTCTAAGTTTATTGTGCTTTATTTAAAAAGATTTACTTAGGTACAAAAAAACAGCACCTTCGTTGACAACATTTTTATTCTACAAAAAGGAACAGTGTGCCATAAATATATTTAACCCATAAAATAGTGATTTGGTTTATATGATGGGGAAAAATTAAGTATACTTATAGTTAATTTAGTTCTAAGTTTATTGTACTTTATTAAAAAGATTTACTTAGGTAGTACCTAGGTACTCGTCGCCAATTCCGCAATGTCTATAGACGAAAGTCTTCAATCAGTGCGTCCTATCCGTCATTACTTACGGAGCCAAAACGTGGACACTGACGGTAGGGCTGGTTCACAAGTTTAAAGTCGCTCAGCGGGCTATGGAAAGGGCTATGCTCGGTGTTTCTCTGAGGGATCGTATTCGAAACGAGGTGATCCGGCAGAGAACCAAGGTAATACGGCCATATCAGTCGCAGAACCGATGACCGTTGGGGTAGACGAGTTCTGGAGTGGAGACCGCGTATCGGCAAGCGTAGCGTAGGACGCCCTCAGACAAGGTGGAGCGACGATCTTCGCAAGGTGGCTGGCAAGAACTGGATGAGAGTGGCCGCAGATCGTGCTCAGTGGCGTGTTCTTGGAGAGGCCTATGTCCAGCAGTGGACGAGTATAGGCTGAAGATGATGATGACCTAGGTACTAAAAAAACAGTACCTACCTACTTTCTTGTACACACAATTGGCATTTATTGTTATGGTTACATATAGTTTTAATGTCAATAAGAGAAAGTGAAGCGTTATATTTAATGCCTTAAATTAAAAAACTTTGACTTTGAGATAGTTAGGTAAAGAAATAAGAATATAGATAGGTAGATAGATAGATAGATAGATAGATAATACTTTTATTGTAACAGAATAACACAAACATTTAGATAAAAGAGCAAACAAAAAAAAGAAAAACAATGTTACAATGTTACAGTTTGTATTTCTTAATATATTAAGAAATACAACAATAATGTTATTTTTTACTTAATATTTAATTTTACTTGCAGTAGGTACCCATAGAAAATGTTTAAGTATATCAATTTCTACTAGTGATAACATTAAGCTATTGAAGTTGTAGTTGATTCATTATCAACATACTAGGGTAATTATATAAAATTAATTGTTTTAAAATTATTTTTGGTAAAAATATAAATAATCCTATGTTTTATTTCGAAACATTATCAACCAACTCATAATTAATGGCAGTGATATAAATAATGTAAAATAAATAAATATTTTAACTTGTCGCGTAGAGACCACGATCATGTCATTGTGTCTGTGAAGGAGTATAGGTATTTAATAAAATGATTTAACTTTTATTTTCAATTATTTTCAGTACCTACCGCTATAAATAAGTAACAATGAAACAATCCTCTATTAAGGCGATGTTCTCATCATCGTCAGCCTATGAACGTCCTGAACGTTCCCACATGAACGACAGCACTATACTGGGCTATAATAACAGACTACGCCCTGAGCCAATACAACCGCAGTGTGCTTTCTTTATGTGCCTTCCGAAGCACGGAGGAGCTCGAGACGCTTTTTATTTGGTTACCCTGTACCCATCCTTTAACTCGGTAATGTGAAAGTTGCGTAACTGGCAAGATCACAAACCGGGACGGCGAGGGCGGGGACTTTTTGCATCTTGAACCTATAGCATTACCTTTCAAGTAACAGTAAGTACATTGCTTCACTAGTTTGCTTATTTTAAAATTAGTTTTAAGCTAACTAGCAAAATAATGGTACTTCAAATGTTTTTAATTTTATTTTATTTAGAACAATAATCAATTACACAAGTAATGTGATAGGTGTTGTAGTTAGACAATTAAACCCGAAAGCCTTAGCCGCTACGCCATAGAGTTACTTTAGGTGATGTACTCATACAAGATGCAAACGTTTTAATCACTGTACCTAGTGGGTACTCGCATCTTAGATCAAACTGTTTAAATGTTCGCGCGGTTTGTAACATTTTAGTGTTATCAATTATTTCATTACAGACGTCAAGTTGATAATATTTATGAGAAAGTCTTGGCAGTAATCGTTTGCTTGTGGTCTTCAGTCTTAATTTATTTATATTATAAGCTGAAAAATGGGTTTGGTCACATATCAATGTCATATTATGGTAGGTCAGTCACTCGTCATCAATAAGTACTTATTTACAAACGTGCTTGCCTGGCGAACTTCCGGCGAAAAAAGCGATTCACTTTTCAAATTGCCTCAAGGGGTCTACCCGATTTTCTTAGTAAAGTGACATTCAATTCACTAAAACTCAAAAGGTTCGGTGATCGGTGTGGTCTATTTATTATTCTTACATAAGCGTTAGATTATCATCAAACAAAAAATTACTAAGACAAGCCTGTATGTTCTATATCCCTTAGCTTATCGATGTCGAAATATCCTGGCGAATGGGCGATTTTCTGACAGACCAAATGGGCGATTTTCCGAGATCAAAAAAAAAAGAAATTGGTTCGTAAATGACTTCATAGATGGCGCTTAGCATAGATTAGTATGGCGCTTAGTAAAAGGCGGGTTCATGAAGAGCACGTGTATGGCTGCGTAATATTTATTCTATTCCAAAATAGAAATAGGTTCTGGATGTCCTGAATATAAATAGGTAAGTAAATACTATTTTTTTATTCTTTTGGTAGACAAGTAAAAGTGTAGAACTTATTACAGCCCATAAGTAACCCAGCTTTCCTAAAACGACATCTACCGAGTGTTTTTGAACTAATTTTTACTTTTTAATTTGGGCTGTCAGAAAATCGCCCATTAAAAAGTAAAAATTAGTTCAAAAACACTCGATAGATGTCGTTTTATGAAAGCTGGGTTACTTATGGGCTGTAATAAGTTCTACACTTTTACTTGTCTACCAAAAGAATAAAAAAATAGTATTTACTTACCTATTTATATAAGGAATAGAATAAATATTACGCAGCCATACACGTGCTCTTCATGAACCCGCCTTTTACTAAGCGCCATACTAATCTATGCTAAGCGCCATCTATGAAGTCATTTACGAACCAATTTCTTTTTTTTTTTGATCTCGGAAAATCGCCCATTTGATGAGCGTTTTGTTTTGGACGTGTTTGGTTTTTGACGCTGTCACCGGTCGAGCGTTTGCCACTCAGAACAATTATTGTTCTGAGGTTTGCCAGTTGACTAGCACAGACTTAGTAGAGATGCTACGTTGACTAGGCCCTCAGGTATGGGGCGCATGGCCTACATCTCAGAACAATAAGTTCTGATGCCTACATACATATTTTGACATATTTTGTCAGATGTTTGATGATAACTGTGTTATTACAAAACATTTTTAAACACTGTTTATCTAAACACATGTTTAAATGTGATGCTGTCACTTTTTTGACAATAGTGTTTGACTGAGACAGCATTACATTTGAACAGATGTTTAGTTAAACAGTGTTTAAAAATCTTTTGTAATAACACGGTTAGTGTTTAAGGCGGGTATCCTGCGACACTGTTTTATGTTTTCTAACACTAACATCAAACAAAATATGTGCAAATATTTACGTAGGCCACGCCTTTATTTGTTAGATGTTTGATATTGTTAGGTGTTAGAAAACACAAAACAGTGTCGCACTCGCACTAGACCCGCCTTTAGGATTACACCAAGGAGCATAAAATAAGTTCCTTGGTCACCACAACTTTTTGAAAGAATAAAAAGACTGTATGATTAAAACTTTGCCACTGTAATTTAAAAAAAAGAACAAATGATCATTCATTTTCATTAACGCTATGGGCCAATGAAAAAGAGACATTTGTTTCAATTTATCTACTATTTGCTCAATTTATGCCGTGTTTTCATAGCATTGGTGTAATATAATCTTCTGACATTTAAGCAGCCAATGGGAATGTTTCATTGACGTATTATTGTGAAGCGTGGACAATAATTTTTCAGTTCGGAAGGAACCGGCTTTCTTGTAGGTCGACGGAATTTCTGATTGGAATCGTTTGCTATTGCTAGTTTATAAAAAAGACTGTTTTAGGATATTGGTTAGCAATGAAGTACTTTTTGTTGCTAGGAGTGTGCGTCCTGTTTCTCTCAGGTAAATTGTCTATTTTATGTCACAAGTTCTTTTTAAATGCTAGTTTTTGTCTACTGCATTTGGTACCTTTCTACTATCTACTTCTAGAAAAATCGACTTGCAGTCAAAGAATTGCAGTTTTGTAATATGTAATTTGTGAAAACTAAGTTGTTACACATCTTCAGATAACTTATTTGAAACAAACTCATTGCGTGGTGACTAGAAGCTTGTGTTGATCTTATTGCCATCGCTGTTATCGTCTAACGGCACCTGTTGGAAGTAGCTGGCTTTGTGTCGTATTAACATGTGGCTCGTGTGCAGGATGGGCGTGCGGCCAGGAGGCGGGCGCCGGCGTGGGCTCGGCGGAGGAGGTGACGCTGGACGTGGACCTGGGCGCTTCGCGCGAAGCCTCGCGCACTGGTACGTTCTTTTTATTTACGATTAATGAGTCAATAGTGCACTTTAAACATTTAGGATAGCTCTTCTGAAAGCTATGTGAACACTGCACATTAAAATAAAACACTTGACATATTTGGGATTAACCACCTATCTCATCCGGGATCCCATCATATAGGTTATCAAATCCCAGCCCCAACAGCACCACACCACACCGCTAGATCTAAAAATATTGTGAACTCTATTTGCATAAACCTGACTACCTGATAAAACAATAATTGACCAGGGGTTATTTGCAAGTTATGGCCTACATTTTAGCATCTTAAATTTAACCAAGGAAAATGAAATGTGAATTACAATTACCTAATAATAAATTAAAATATACTTATAAATTTTTGTGCAGTAAAAAGAGAGAATATAAAATAATAAGTCCTAATATTAAATCAGACAGATATAATAACAATAAAGGTTAAAGAAATATCTTGTAATCTTTTCTTGCATAGACTAGGCACAGCAATACATTTTGCACAAGTTAATTACTACTTGTTAACCTCTAGAACCCCAAGCGGTCGCATGAGACCGCACTGACAGTGCGCGCCTTTCCATCAAACCCCAAGCGGTTGCATGAGACTGCTCTCTCTCTCACTTTGTACCGTGTTTTCATAGACTTACAGACTACTTTAGTATGAACAAGGTCGATTATTTCGGTTCTGTGGTACATTTTATGCATTGTGATCGCAAAATATCGCATAGTCAGCTCGATTCTGTCATTTTCGATGTTGACAGTTGCGCCAATTTCTGTGTAAGGAGTGAATTAGTCGCTGTGTTTTGTCTGCTGTTTTTATTTATCTAATGTAAGTACTGTTTCTTAGTAGAAAATGATTATTGAGACTATAATGATCGTATTTAGATAATAAGTTGTAAGAAATACATAGTTATTACTACTAGATAAAGTGTGTAAAGTCTGTTAGCATGTTTCCAATTTCCGAGTGATTTTTAAAGAAAATACTATAACATAAATAAACTGTTGCAATCATCACTTTATTTTGATACAGGATGGATAGGAAATATATTGGTTAGTATATTGTTGTTTACAGAACAACAAAATATGGTTTGATTTTAGAGTAAATTTTTTTTTGCAAAAGGCGGCAATTGCGACGTCATCCGCAATTCAAAAAAATTATGGCGCACCTGCTGTCATTAATTTTAACATTTAAATTCCAAGACTGAGGGTTAAATAAATGTCTGAATGTTTATAAGAAGAACAAGGATCAATATGTGACCAAAAATATCTTAATTGTTACTAAAGTATCACTGATCTAATGTTCTTAGTTAATTATAATGTATGAATTTGGAATATAATAGTCATTAGGTGTTTCCGAAATGCAAAAGTTATCAATAGTGGGTTTCTTTTCTTTATCTTAAGCCATTAAGACTTATCAGTTATTGCTTGGTAACTCAAACTCTGCTTTTTACAAGTCCACATTCAATAGTGTTCCAACAAACTAGTCTTTCTTTTTTACCCTTTTTAATATTCAAAAGTAAAATATTCAAAACTTATTATGTTGCAAGTTCTGGCTAGCGTGCCTTGAGCTTGTCGTCTGCGGCTAGCACGAGGAGGCGGGCCTTGAGCCATGACGAGTCGTGGATGTGGTGGTGCAAGCGGCGGTCAGAGAACTTGGTGCCCGCCATTTGTGATGCTTTATCCCACCACCACCCATACCTGGTTCAGATTCACATGTCAATGTCAGTGATAATAAAATGAAACTTTGAAAATATTGTTGCATGTAATTTTACAATCTAAAATATCATCATCTAAAATTCTAGTTTTTTGCCCTATTGGGTGCAAATAGGGGACAAAGATCGTGTTAGGCCATGTAATAGTCTCAAAGTTTCTTTAAATCAATGGTTAAGAGAGGGCCCGAGCTTTGCAGTGTCACTGTTAAGCCAGAGATACATTAGGGGGGGGACACGTGCCTCTTAGAGGCGCCCTCGGGTATAGCTGCTCCCTACCGGCTCGAACCCCCAGAGGGGGGCGAATCGGAAACTCGCATGCGGCGAGATGCCATCCCCCACCGGAATCCCTATGGGGAATTTCGACCAATCACGGCTTGAGGAACCTTTAAGTTACTCGCCGCCCCTAAACAAGCCCGGTAACTCTGTAAAGGTCATCTGCGACCGATAGCACTCACACTCCAAAAAAAAAAAGTCGCCGGACTCGCCAGGGACATCGAGTGAAGTGGCGCGAGGTTGCCAGACTTCGCTCGACATGACAGACAAGTTTTGCGAAGTCACACGCGACTTCGCTTGACGTCGCTACGAACATAAGTCGCGCGATGTCGCGATATATGTCAAGCAGAATAGTCCGGCTTCGCTTGACATGTCGCCTACACGTGTCGTGGCTCATGAGACATTTGTCCCCAAGTGTATCCCTGGCTTTAGTCTGAATAGTGTGATGATAACGATGATCTGTAGGTACCCCAAGCACGAACCATTATGGTACTAGTTAAGGTAATCGTATTATTTTGTATGAAAACCATAAAGTTACTAAACCTTTTTCATACAAAATAATACGATTACCTTAACTAGTACCATAATGGTTCGTGCTTGGGGTACTTTTATGGATAAATAACGATAAAGGCGATACCTACTGGTGCGCGGAGGTGAGCGGCGCGGCGTACTTGTCTCTGGGCCCGCGCGCGAACAGCGCCCGCACCGCGCGCAGCGCCGCCGCCTCCGCCGCCGCCTGCGCCGCGGCCGGCCGCTCGCGCCGCTGCAGCGCCCCTGCCACCGTTGCCGCTGTGACACCAACAACGTGACATTCTCATAAATCGCTTAAAAATGTATCCGCTTACAGTGTATAGAAGTTCTAATAGATAAAAAACGCCCATCGGCATCGTAAGCGTCCGGTACTCACGTAGGCCGAGCGGCTTGACGGGTGACACGTCTGAGCGTCCAGGCTCGCGCTGCGCCGCAAACCGCAGCTTGAAGGATCGCGCGTGCACCGTGCGCCCGGCGCCGGCATCGGCGGGTGCGGGAGCGGGAGCGGGCGCGGGCGCGGTGGGCGGCGCGTCGTCGCCGTGCTGCGAGTGCTGCGACATGTCGTGACTGGGCGCTGGGTCGGTCGATTCGATGTCGCCGCGAAGCTGCTCAGCGTTTATTGAGTTATTAAAGCGTATCCACGGTTACCTGCCTTCAGAAAGAGGGTTCACAATCGCACTTGTTGATCGCACATAGAATTCACAATCCGAGTGGTCGCTGTCTTAACTTCGTGTTGCTCACGTCATCGCGTCGCCGTTTGATGAATAATTTTTTTTTGTCTCGTGTAATGTAAACTAATTACATTTGAAAATTTAATAAATATTGCGTTCTTCTGACTATAGCGGAAAAGAGGACATTGTATGGTTCCTTGTCTCAAAATAAAAACATGTTTATTTTGTCTAGTCATGAATATCTTTCAGATTCATGAGATTCATAACTTATTTATTTAAAGTTATTATTAAATAAAGCTTGGTTTTTTTGTATTATATTAATAAAAGCGGGCCGCCCGCGACTTCGTCCGCACCGTTCGTGAGCACCTCGTACCGTAATAAATTTCCAAAAATTTTCTTTATCTAACAAAGAATACAAACAAAAAAAAATAGATCTGAAATAAATATTGTTTGATTTATTAAATTTTATTTTATTAATCAATTCGGTGCAGCCGTTCTGAAGTAAAACGCGTACAAACATTTCGGCAGTTGAATTTTATTTATACGGATTAAATAAGAAATTGACTTGCATTGCCTGATAATTTAGTTAGAGCATGACTACAACATGGCGTGGGTTGCTGTTAGCGTCGGCCATTGTAACTGCGCTGCGTGTTGCAGACGCGGAGGCGGTGGCGCGCGAGGAAGAGGCCATCTCGCTGGACGGGCTCAGCGTGGCGCAGCAGCGCGAGCTCAAGGCGCAGGCGCAGAACTACACCTTCCAGACCGAGGTCAACCGCATGATGAAGCTCATCATCAACTCGCTCTACAGGAACAAGGAGGTAACTACTGCTCCATACTAGGGTTCATGACAATTTCTCACACTTTTCCTGATACTGCGCAAGTTTCTCATCCGTTTCAATCATTCATCCACTTCCTCTTTCGCATCTTCTTCCGCACCTCTTTCACTCTCTCCTCATCCATCCTGCTCCATACGACACGAATACGATCTTCGCTGACGTGCGCACCCGTCACCCGTTTCAGATATTCTTGCGCGAGTTGATCTCGAACGCGTCGGACGCGCTGGACAAGATCCGGCTGCTGTCGCTGACGGACCGCGACGTGCTGGGCGCGCAGCCCGAGCTCAGCATCCGCATCAAGGCCGACCCCGAGCGCCGGCTGCTGCACATCACGGACTCGGGCGTCGGCATGACGCGCCACGACCTCATCAACAACCTCGGCACCATCGCCAAGTCCGGCACTGCCGACTTCCTCTCCAAGATGCAGGACGCTGAGAAGGTAAAGCCGCGCGCCGTGTCAATAAATGCTAGCCGAACAATGATAGACAGGTTATGTCAGTACTAATGTGTTGTCCGTAATGGAGCAAGGCGTCGCACAGTGGGACGGATTTCGGATTTGCGGACATTTGACTTTTTTGTTACATATCATTATTTTCTTTATGCCAATCGATATCCCTAATTATGGCGATCAGATGTGTGTATGGCAAGTTTTTTGTAAATAATATATTAAACGAGAAATATTAAATAAAAAAAAATGTATGGGACAATATCGAACATGTTCTATAAGTACCAAGTCTTGGCAGATCTCAGCTTGATATTTATGTAGGGTTAATCTATGGGTGTTTATGTATCGTGTATAGTTTATGTAAAGTGCCACATACATAGCATTGTCCTAGACTGCCCCCATTCTCCAGATATATGAAGCGGAACTGAGGTACTTTTTCTTATTTTTCTTTATTATTTTTAGAATTGATTATTTTAAGTACTAAACTCCAAATTGTTGTAAAAAAACTGAACAATATGAATATTATGAATTGTTATTAATTATGATCCAGACTTACATCAGGTGATGTCACATAACAAAATTAAAACATGTAAAAAGTGAATACAATATAGATCAAAGTTGAGTGTTTTATTAGGTTTTAATTTACAAAATTGGTTTGTATTGTTCCAGCTTAAGTATTAAATTATTATGTGCCACTAAATCACTTACATTGCTTGTATCTATAAATTCAGGTTCAAAAATATCTTGAGTAGTAAGCATCAAAAGATTCCGAGCTTCAGGAGAAAGTAATCCTCTTAAATTTGGCCATTCTTGGTCGTAATATTGTAAGCTTAGGGTCGGACGACAAAAGAAGATTATGCGATATTATGTCCTCATTTGACGCATACCATACCACGGGTATAATTTTACCAACAAGATTACTGTTTCTCGACAAAACAGAAAATTTAGAAATATCTACACGTTCTCCACTTGATATAGTTTGCAGAATAACATGTTTTACATTGTAGCCTGTTGTTACTACGGTTGTTAATCACTTTGTGATTGATACTATTTACAAAAAACGTGCTATACTAACATCTGATCGCCATAATTAGGGCTATCGATTCGCACAAAGAAAATAATGATATATAACAAAAAAGTCCAATGTCCGCAAATCCGAAATCCGTCCCACTGTGCGTCGTAGCTATACACACTAAATAATGCGATGTTATACGGTCCATTTAACTTGGCAACTCAACTCGATGATTTCATATGGCCGCATGTAACTCGACCGAGTTGTAAGTGTGAGCAAGATAGCATGATAAAATAGCAAGAGATTAAACGACGGCATATGTCGCGCTGTCGTTGCGAATATCATGTCAATTTGCTGTCGCACTCTATATTTTTTGTATGACACAATTTATTCTAACATTTTGTGTTTGATTAATAATATGAAATTAAATCAATTAAAATTTATATTATAGTCCCTATAAATTTTAATAAAGCTCCTGAGCTTTGTTCTTTGTTTTCTTAACGTACTCTTAGTTAATACTCGTTCTCACAAACTCGGTGTGTTCTGAATGTGACGCTCCGAATAACGCGTGTCAGAATCGAGTGGTAACTGGCGTCCCGCGTCCGCAGTCGAGCAGCCAGGAGATGAACGACATGATCGGGCAGTTCGGCGTGGGCTTCTACTCGGCCTTCCTGGTGGCCGACAAGGTGACGGTGGCGTCCAAGCACAACGACGACGCGCAGCACGTGTGGGAGTCCGACGCCAGCGCCTTCAGCGTGGCGCAGGACCCGCGCGGCGCCTCGCTGGGCCGCGGCACGCACATCACGCTGCAGCTCAAGGAGGAGGCGGCCGACTACCTGCAGCCCGACACCATCCGCGCGCTCGTCAAGAAGTACTCGCAGTTCATCAACTTCCCCATCTACCTGTGGGCGTCGCGCACCGAGACCGTGGAGGAGGCCGACGAATCCGACGAGCCCGACGCCGACGACGACGCGCAGGTGGCCGACGCCGACGACTCGGCGCCGCCCGAGAGCACCGACAAGACCGTGTGGGGCTGGGAGGTGATGAACGACAACAAGCCCATCTGGACGCGCAAGCCCGCCGAGGTGGCCGGCGACGAGTACGCGCGCTTCTACCGCAGCCTCACTAAGGACGACGCGCCGCCACTCGCCAGGTACGCCGCCACGCATTCCTATGCGCACATGGATTTGGCTCAAACGAGCCTCGAGGCTTTTTCATCATGAGCGATCCATTAGGTATTCACTTTACTGTATGTAAGAGCTCGGTAAATGTATGAACCGTATGCTGAGATCGCGCCGCCCCGCGCCGGCCAGAGGGCCTTTCGGCCGATTTTGTTTGCTATTTACAGCGGTTTCCATTTCTTCCGAAATTTCGTTCATACAAAATAGGTTTGGCATTTAGATTGTTTGAAATTTCAAAAATAATTGAAAGAGCTATACAGGGTTAATGTTGGATCCCCCGCCAAATTCTTTCATATGGTCCTATAGTAGCAGTACAACCGAATATTTTTTTTACATTTTTGTCTCATTTCTTCCTTGTGAAAATTAATATGATTGTCACTTAGCGCGCGGCCTCGTTATCAAAGCGCATGCGCGCGACCGCTTCTATACCCCCCTGCGCCAATGACGGCGGCCCGCGAGGGTGAGCGCTAGGGCATGCTCCCGGGAATTCCCGGTACCGATTTTTTCCGGTATTTCCCGGGAAATTGACTTTTTACGCAGTACCGGTACTGAGAATTCGTTTCCCGGGAAACTTTCGGTACTTTTATTATAACTTAAAATTACCCCAATATTAGGCTCCGCGTTTGCGGTAGTCGTTACCGGTAACCTCGGCCGATGCTTTTAGTTGCAAACCAGGCAAATTTCGTAGCGTTACCAAATTTTTATCTCGTGAGTTCTCAACCGTGACGTCGCCGGTACTATACTGGGGAAAAAATTTTTACTAATGCACTTTACCCTACAACGCACAGTTTTATCGTCATCGCTCTTCAATGATTTGATAATTCCATTTAAATAATTTCTTTTTTGTTTGTTAATTTAGCCTTACCTTCCAAATGACCTCGAAACTGAACGTCACTCGAAATATCGACACCGACCAATAGTCGGATTGGTATCACGGAGAGCTCCCTCAAAGTTCAGAGTAACGACGAAGGGATGTTTTCTCGCGGTAAATGCGCAAACTTGTGTTTTGGAGGGGTTAAAGTGGACAAGGTTATGTCGGCCCCAATTCGAGACATGACTTAACGTGTTGGAGCCAACTCAGGAGCACTCGTCCGAAGCACAATGGGAGGTACTGCATCAGGCTCACTCGACTTATGGATATCAAGGAAAAAAAGAGCCTTACGAACTGACCTTTTTAGGAACCGGACGTTTCGCATTGAACTAGCGCAATGCGGTATCATATGGTTGGTGGAGAGTTTTCCCTATCGTCCAAGGTCGATTTTGATTCGAAAAGAGTGCCCAAGAGATCGGCTTTCTCCTGTGCAGTATGGCCCAGGTAGTCATCGGTATTATGCAATGGTGGCAGGGACGGCTGACAAAAAACCCTAAGATAGCTTTGGCGAGAGACCATAGAACGCACGCGTTTCCGAAGGAAGGCGCACTAGCCTCTCGCCAATTCCACTTATGAATGATGACTTCGCCTTGGCAATGTCCTTCTTAAAGGACCTAGCGGCAAAGTTGCTTTCTAAGCGCACTGGTGTTTGGCTCATTGATGACACCGCATTAGCCGAGGCTTGGTAATGTTGTCGCTTTTGGCGAGACGCCATTTAGCAGCAACGACCAAACCATTGTTGGGACCTGCCGCCTATGGGAACCACAGAGTTTGGATTGAAAAGTTCTATTCCCTGCAGTATCACATCAACGACAAAGTCAGCGGCAACATCAAGATCATCCAGCGAGAAGCAAACTCGCCACCATGAGTAGGACGCAAAGAAACTTCGCAACCCATCCCAGTCCGCTGACCTATAATGCCAAACTCGACGTTTTTGAAGTTTATGTGAGAGGCACAGTGCTACGAATCAGACATGGTCTGATGAGCCTAGTGGTGCATCAACAGAAACTTGATAGCCGTCTGGGTGCGAGGTCAGCAGAAGGTCCAATAAGGAAGGTGCATGGCCCTCTATATCTGAAACCCGCGTAGGGTCGGTTACCAATTGGGACAGACTGTAGGCCAAAGCGAAGTCATGAACGGCTCTACCCGCGTGGTCAGTTGTGCGTGAACCAAGCCATTCGACGTGGTGGGCATTGAAGTCTCACAGTACCACAATCTCGGCCGAGGGGATCCGTTTGAAAAGGGTCTGTCGCCGTTTGAACGGTCTCGGTTTGGACGAATTTATATTATTTACTCACCTCAAAACACTCATGATAAAAGTCCATTGTATATAGACCCTTTTAAATTTAATACATTCAACTCGAATGACCTCTAACTAATTCCATTCGACAAAGTGATTCCACAGCTAGTACAACAATTGGCATAACAATTTTTTCACTCCTCTTGCTCAAAAAGACCGTCATTGTAGCGTTCTAGAGCGGGGCTAAAATAGCTTTTCTTGCCCTAGGGGAAAAAGTAATATTTTTTTTAAATTTTTGTTTGTCACATTACAATGAGCCTACAAAAACGAAAAAGTATTTAGTTGTAAGTATAATAATCATGATTATAGACTCGACTTATTACTGTTTACTTAGATCAACAACTTTTTTGAGATAGTTATTATTAAAGTTTATGGTAAAATTAGTAATTATTGAATATATGGACAACACAGACCACGCCTACACAGTTCACGCTTCAGCAAGAAACCAAGGACCGGAACCGCTTACCAAATAAGGGGTTTTTGATTGGGTAATTCATAGACTTGTTTTCACTAACCCTATCAATACATTTAGCATATCGTCGACTTACCGCATCGAAAGATTAACCAAATTGATACAGTTAATTAGGGTAAGCACTAACCGCATCCAAAAACCCTGTTGAAGCTAACCCTATAAAAAGGGTTTTAACGCGCACAAGCGATTCAAGCTTCTACTTGCAATGCATTAGACTTATTATTGCATAACTGTTTACGTGTGTAGCTTTCAACAGAGGCCCCCTCGCGGCGAGCGTGCTGCAAAATATCGCTTACTCGTAAATGAGTTATTCGCACTAAAGTTAATTTTCGTGTGACTTGTCAATCAGTTCACGTTAAGACCTGTCGCGCGGTGCTTGCAATGCAGCTTGTTAGATTTTTACAAGATTTTATTTCGTTTCACCTGTCCGTTTGTCATCAAATCTAGCAAATTAAATTTTATCCACTTCCCGGTTACGAATTGAGCTTAAATTTTGCATGCATGTGTAAATCGCGTGACAATGCAATATTATGATGACATGGTGCTAATCTGATGATGGAGCTGGAAGGTGGCCATAGGAACTTCGCAATGAAACGACACAACCTCATCGAGGTTAGGCTCGTTTGAATCGTCTTAACGAGTAGATTGTCTTTCAATGATAACCAGGGTCTGATGATGGAACTGGAAGGTGGTCATAGGAACTCAGTTAAGAAACGACGAAACTCCATCGACTCTCGGCTCGTTTGATTCGTCTTGACGAGTACTTTGGTGCTATATGGTAACCAGGGTCTGATGATGGATCTGGAAGATGGCAATAGAAACTCAGTAATTAAACGACATAGCCCCATCGAGCATAGGCTCGTTTGATTAGTCTTGACGAGTACTTTGGTGCTAGATGGTAACTAGGGTCTGATGATGGAGCTGGAAGGTGGCCATAGGAACTTCGCAATGAAACGACACAACCTCATCGAGTTTGGGCTCGTTTGAATCGTCTTGACGAGTAGATTGTCTTTCAATGGTAACCAGGGTCTGATGATGGAGCTGGAAGGTGGTCATAGGAACTCAGTTAAGAAACGACGAAACCCCATCGACTCTCGGCTCGTTTAATTCGTCTTGACGAGTACTTTGGTGCTAGATGGTAACCAGGGTCTGATGATGGAGCTGGAAGATGGCAATAGGAACTCAGTAATTAAACGACATAACCCCATCGACCATGGGCTCGTTTGATTCGTCTTGACGAGTACTTTGGTGCTAGATGGTAACCAGGGTCTGATGATGGAGCTGGAAGGTGGCCATAGGAACTCAGTATTTAAGCGACACAACCGCGTCGAGTTTGATTCGTATTAATGGGTGGACCATTTTTTATTGATATGTTAAGGTATTAAAATATAAAATAATACTAAAAAGTTAAAATTAAAAGAAAAAAATACTTTTTATAAACAAGCTTTTTTCATGTTCTTGATAATAAAATACACTAAAAATTTAAAAATAATAATTTAGTCCTGATAAGAAAAATATCATCATAATAGGTAATGTAATGTTTTATAAATAAAAGGGTGTTACATTGTGATTGCAAAAAAAATATGACGGTGTAATAATGCTAACTGTTCTTTAATGCTCCTTTTATTTAAAAAAATTGGGTATGTGATAAAAACGCAAAGATTTAATACAAGGTGTAAAGTTCTATGGTTTAATAAAAATGTCTAATAGGTATGTACCTACTTACGATATTTGATTATTGTGACGTAGACGAATATGGTTAATTACCGTTAAAGGTTGCAATGTAGGTATGCCTATTATAATGATACTTTTCTTATCGGATTTAAATTATTATTTTAAAATTTTAGATCTTTTAACAACAAGAACATAATAAAAGCTTGTTTTTAAAAAGTATAATTTCTTTTAATTTTTGTTGTTTTTGTCCGGATAAATCCATGGTATATGATAAATGAATAATGTATGGTAATCCTATGTTCATGGACGTATGGCAGTTCTAACAACAGCATTATCAGCTTACTAACGTCCCACTGCTGGGCACAGGCCTCCCACGTGGACAATAGAACGTGGGGATATTGGGCCATAACCCGCTACGCTGGCCCAATGTGGGTTAGTGGGATCATACAATTGTACATTATTAAGGTACCTACCTACATACTATGTGGTTTTTTATTCTTTCAAAGTCTCTATTGACTGAGCAAGATTTGTATGGACAAGTAAAAATAATATCTCGTGTTTTGGCCTATTTCTTGGAGAAAATTGTTTAGTTTTATGGTCTGGTCAACCCACCGGGGTCTAAGACAAATAAAAACCACGTTATTATTTGGAAACTTGATAAGTCCCTACAAAAAATCCGGACATTAAGCCAAGGCAACTTGACCGTTCTTCCAAGCCTTACAACATAAGAGTAGCGAACTTGATTCCTTTGCCTGTATCAGTCATGCAGGGCCGTCTGACGTTCGTACGTTCAGACGTCCGGCCTCACCCGACTACGGTTACCATCTGTCCGGATTATACCGGAAATGGACTCCGGACTTTTAAGACTCTAGTCCGGACTCTGTCCGGCTCTTTAGTTTGTCTGGATTTTGGAATATGCAAGTGATCAACGAGTGATCTTCTAACGTACGTTACTCACGCGTGGGGTGAAGCGACGGACAAGCATGGCAAATCCCTGGCAGTTGGCCTTGATATCGCAAAAGCTTTCGATAGAGTCTGGCATCGTTTCCTTCTTTCCAAGTTGCGAGCCTTCGGTGTGCTGCCCCGTTTGTGCGGCTGGGTTGTAGACTTTTTAGTGGAGCGGAGGATTCCTGTCCTTTGTGAGGGTAGTTCCTCCACGTTTTACAAGGTTAATGCATGAGTGCCGCAGGGTTCTGTGCTCTCATCTACTCTATTTCTTCTGCATATTAATAACATGTTGTCCTTGGGCAATATTCATTGTTATGCGGATGACGGTACGGTGCATGAGCGATACTTGGGACATCCTGCGGCAAAGCATGCCGATATCGTTGTGAAAAGGCAAAAATTGGTTGCCAAGACGTGGCGGCGTATGTATTTTATGCAGGGATCACTATGCATTTAAGAAACTTCCATTTCTTAGGGAACTAGCAATTCAATGATCATTTGAGTGTTGTGGCATTGAAATTCCTCAAATTAAAGTATAGTTGTCTGTATTTATCGAACACCCAGCTCTAACTCTCATATATTCCTAGAGCGGTTTGAGAACTTACTCTCAAAACTAAGATATAAAAGAAACACCAAAGTAATCATTGCCGGTGACTTCAATATAAACATATTAAAAGAAAGTGATGTTCAAGAAGAGTACATTAGATTAAATCAAAACAATGGAACCATAATACACATTAAAATACCAACTCGTTGGAAATCTTACTTAGACCAGATAGTAAGTAATATTCCTACAGCTATAGGAAATACTTACCCAGTAGGATTATCGGATCATGACACTTGTCAAATACTCTGCATCCCAATACAAAATAAAGTAAAGCAAAATAGCGCACGGTACATTTACAGATGGGATTTCAGCATTGAAAATATGAAAAAAATTTAGGAAATTTCATCTGGTTTGTCTTGGTCAGATGTATATGAGACTACTGATCTAAATACATCATTTAATATATTTCATGACACCTTAACACTGTTTTTTAAATTATCTTTTCCCTCGTGTAAAATTAAGTTAAGAAATAGATCTAAACCCTGCAATTGGATCACAAGGGGAATTAAAAAGTCATGTGTGTCAAAGAGAAAATTGCGTTAGTTAAATTACATAAGCAAAATCAGACATAACAATATGAATATTACGGACCCTATTGACATTTGTAATCATTTTAATAATTTTTATTCCGACATTACAAATCAATCATCTAATTCTAATTATAATTTTAATAATTTTAATTCTGACATTACAATCCAATCATCTAATTTTCATAATTCTAATGCGACATCTGTTAATAATATCCAACATTTAGAACCGAGCATCTTTTTATACCCAACAACACATGACGAGATATTTAAAATTATAAGATTTCTCAGTATCACAACATCGGTGGGCTATGGCGCACTACCCACAAAGATTCTTAAATACTGCGCACTAGTTCTTTCTGACATATTTAATTATTTAACAAACCTTTCAATGACTGAAGGCACATTTCCGGAAGCCCTCAAACTATCAATCATAAAACCAATACATAAAAAAGGCAATATTGATGTAATGGATAATTACAGACCTATTGCATTAATACCAGTACTATCTAAAGTCTTTGAAAAGGTTATGCACAATCACAGACATTATAATATGTCTGTGTGCACAATAGAATTTATGACTTTTTAGAAAAAATTAAAGTATTAGCCAAGGAACAAAATGGTTTTCGGAAAGGTAAATCAACCACATTAGCAGCCTTTAATTTGATAAAAAATGTTACCGAAAATATTGACAAGAATAACGATACAACAGCCGTATTCTTCTAGCTTTCGAAGTTTTAAAGTTTAACGTTTTAAAGTATATTTAAGTTTATTTATTTCGACTTTGTCTCACATGACATACTTTTATCTAAATGCGAGAAATACGGTTTAAGAGGAAATGCATTAAAGTGGTTACAAACTTACCTTAGAAATCGTACACAATATATCGAAGTTAATTACGTTAATGAACATAAGGAAGAAACTTCTGCAAAATCACTACTTGTCCGAAATAATGTGGGTGTCCCACAAGGGACTATCTTAGGACCCTTATTATTCATAATACACATTAACGATCTCCTGTTACTAATTATCAGTGCAATTTATTCGCTGACGATATATATGTGGTAATACCAAAACTCCAGACCGAAACTTTAATGAAGATATTAACAATACTATTAATAATATTACGAAATGGCTGACAGAGAACAATTTAAAAGTTAATGTAAACAAAACTAAATATATACAATTTTATAACAGAAAACCCAAAAGTCTAAATCTATCTGTGCTTCTTAATTATGAACCAATATCGAAATCAGATGAAGTCGTTTTTTTTGGGCATAATAATTGACAGTCAGTGCATATTCACAAAACATATTAAGAAATTATGTTCTAAAATAAATAGATTTGCTTACGCGCTGTGGCGACTGACGACGCAAATCAACCAAAAAACCGCATTGATGGCTTATCACGGATACGTGGCATCAAACCTTAAATATGGCATACTTTTGTGGGAAAATTCAGTCGACATGAAAAAGGCTTTCATATCACAAAAACAATGCGTTCGGGCTATATGTGACGTGACACCAATGACATCATGCAGGCAATTGTTCCCAAAATTAAATTTATTAACTCTCCCTTCATTATATATAGGTACTGGAATGTTGTATTTTGTAAAGAGTCATCAGTATTTATTTATTAATAAAGATGTAAATACTAGTGACGTAATATTCAATATATTTATATTGGCTATAATGTATAATTAATTATTACTATTTTTTTTTCAATTCGGTTTACCTAATTATCTTCATTCACATGCCCTGCGTTGGCAAAATAGACGAACATTGTTATAAATTACCATCTTTTGTACCTACTCTATTTTCTGTGATTAAATTATTTCATTTCATTTCCAAACTGAACCTGGCTCTCGATCGTACACGTATCGATCGCTGTATAAGACTCAGGTGCGATCGAGTATGGAGTATTGTTCCCACCTATTATGGGACGGCTCCGCTAAATACCTCCTCGATGCACTTGATAAACTGCAAAGGCGAGCGGTACGCATTATTGGAGATGCTGAGGTTACAGCGTCTCTTGAGGACCTCCAGCTGCGTAGAGACATTGCTCCTCTCAGTGTCTTTTACCGGGATTACTACAGAGAGTGTCTCTCCCGGACTACACGTGCTGGTCTTAGAAAATACCATCATACTGTGCAGACTATCAGTACTCGTATCAAAAAATACAATAGGTGCGCTTGTTACCGTGCTTATTTCACGGTGGGGAGCGCTCTCATTATTTTGGACTGCATCGGCTGCTTACCATCAGGCATGATGCAGTCACTATGACGACTCAATAAAAAAAAAACCATAAAACAACAGCACATGAGTAAAGAAACGGAACAGAGACAATGCTTCTAGGAAGCATACGAAAATTCTTACTTATTTTAGTAGGGTTTCAAAAGAGAATAAAATAAAATAAACAAACTTTTATGAGATTTTTATTAGTAAAAGTTTATTTTTTCTTTTTAGCGCATTAAAATAAAAGATTTTTACTTTTAATTTATTATAAATAAAATAAAATAAAATATACTTTATTCTCTTTAAAATTATAAAAATTATTTAGATTCGTCAAAAAAAAAAATTATGTCAAAAGCTTAGGTCAACAGTCAAACTAATTTATCAAAGGTATCAAAATCTAATACATTTTTAAAAATCTAGTTACCTAGGGAGCAATTCGTGTCACTGCCAAGCAGCCTTGTCATTAAAGAAATTGTCAAAACTATAATACGCCTTTTGGCACAATTTACATTTTATGAATTTTTTAAATTTATTAGCTGATAAATTTGTTACCTCAATTGGCAATGTATTATACATGCGAATACAATTCCCCGCAAATGAATTAGTTATTTTGTGGAGCCTATAATTGGGAGTAGCCAGTTTATCCTTATTTCTTTTTTCGTTAACTAAGCATAACCGTCAATTATTCCAAAAAGCCCGGGAATTGTCCCGCTTTCATAAATTTAAGTATGTATGGACGCGGGAAGGTAATATTTTCGTTCGCCAAGACGACGGCAAAGCGCGACATCGTCTTCGTTCAGATAGAGATTTAATTAGGGTTTTTGGCGAAGCTGGGGTTTGATCTAATAATGTATTTACTGTGTTGGCTCACTTCAGATCTCATTGTTTTCTGTTTTTGTTCTATTGTGTTTTGTATTGATATGCTATTAGGTACTCTTTCACACACTGGATACATACACTCATACGTGACGCACACATATATGCATAAAATTACTGTTACACACACGCACACACGAAGCCTATTCCATGGCTTACAAGAATTCTCACACTTACACACCTTACTATTTTATTCAGATAGATCCGTCTGTCCATATTTAGCTTATTTGCTCTTTTTCTTTTGTATGTATGGTAATGGCTAGTAAAAGAGCAAAAAATTTGAGGTTGGGGCTGTTGAATGCTAGATCGTTGAACACTGGACAAGACGAATTAATTGTTACTGTTCTAAAGCACGAGTTTGATATCCTAGCTCTTAATGAAACTTGGATTGTGGATGGTGAGGAGGCACTCGCACCATCTATACCTGGCTACAAGTTTGTCCAGAGAGCGCGAAAAGGTAAGAAGGGAGGTGGTGTTGGTTTTTATATTAGACGAGGTATTTCCACTAAGGTCCGGCCGCACCCCCACTCTCCACTAGAGCAACTGTGGCTGAAAGTACAATTGCCAGGAGGAACCCTTTCGCTAGGCACAGCGTATAGAACAGAGAGTATTTGCGTTCGGGACGCTTTAGACTATCTCAGCGATTCAATTACCGCGATGGCTCGTTCCGATTACACCTGTGTAATGGGCGACCTTAATATTGACCTCAGCTTGGTAGAATCAGCACGCGCAAAGGAGTTTCTTTCTTTTTGTGGCCAACATAATCTTTTTCAACTGATTAAGGAGCCAACAAGAATAACCGATAGTACCGCAACAATTTTGGACGTTGTTCTCATTGACGATTTGTCCAGATGTAAAAATGTTAAGGTAGTGCATAATAAAAGTCTAAGCGATCATGCGACAGTCATAGTAGATCTTAATATAAGGAAGCCCAAATTTGTTGAACAAGTTATTTACCGGCGAGCTATACACAATATAATTTTAGAACAATTTGACACTGACTTAAATTCTATACCTTGGCAATCGGCGCTGCAATCAGAAGATGTTGATGAAATGGTTGCACTTTTTAATGACTACATTCTAGCACTATTTGATAAACACGCACCGATTAAAAAAACAACTATAAGGGACAAACCTAAGCCTTGGATCACAAATATGATAAAATTTATGATGAGCCTAAGAGACAAAGCTTTAGCAAGATCACACATAATGAAAACAGACAGTTCAAAAGAATACTATCGCAATTTTAAAAATCTTGTGACGTCATCAATACATCATGAGAAAAAAGCTTATTTTAATACAAACATAAACAAAAATTTAAATAAACCTAGCCTGCTTTGGAGAAATATTAAAAGCACTGTTTTGGCCAACAACCTTCCTAAAGACTCGATACCTGACCATATCAATGACCCAGATATAATTAATGATTGGTTTTTAAAGCTACCACCTTGCAAAGACGTAGATTTAGAATATACGTGTAATAATATGAAAACAACTAAATTATATAATGCATTTGAATTAAAACCGACGACAGAAAAAGATGTACTCAAAATCATTAATGGTATCACGACAGGCGCGTCAGGACAGGATGGTTTAAATATAATCATGATCAAATATACCTTGCAAAAAACACTTCCTATTATTACAGCGATAATAAATAAGTCCATTGAAAGTCATACTTTTCCATCGCAATGGAAAAAGGCCCTGGTTAGACCAATACCTAAAAAGAACTCTGCGGATGAATTAAAAGATTTACGCCCAATCTCTATCTTACCAGTACTATCAAAAGTATTAGAAAGGGTAGTACTAAATCAAATAGTCAACTACTTGGAAAACAATTGTATTATACCAAAATTCCAGTCCGGTTTTCGTCGAGGACACGGCACTGAAACAGCTTTGCTTCATGTTACAGATGATCTCAGTGAAGCGTCGGATAACGGGCTGAGTAGTATACTAGTGCTGTTGGACTACACGCGAGCTTTTGATTGTTTACATCCAAAGCTTTTGTTGGCAAAATTAGGTCACTATGGCTTTTCAGCTAATACTTGCAAATGGTTTGAAACTTATCTGATTGGTAGAGAGCAAGTGGTGGTCACTTATGGCGCTAATGGTCAAAAAAAATGTTCATCCCCTAAAATCGTTAATCGAGGTGTGCCACAGGGTTCAATATTAAGTCCTATTCTTTTTACTATCTTCACAGCAGACCTCCCTCAGTGCATAAAAACATGTAAATACCATCTGTTTGCAGATGACACACAATTGTATCACTCATTTAAAGGGAAAGATACACGGGAAGCAATTCAGAAAGTAAATGATGACTTACAAGAAATCTACACTTGGTCTGAAAATAATTCTCTTGTCTTAAATCCAAATAAATCGCAAGTGCTGGTCCTAGGAACTAAACACCAAATTAAAAATGTTATGGATTTTGGCGAGGAAGTGACAATCAATAGCGTAACTTTAGAGATGGTAAAATGTGCTCGGAATTTGGGATTGTTCATAGACGGGGAACAAAAGTATGAAGACCACGTGAATGGAAAAATTGGGTACGCTTTTTTCAAACTCAAAACTCTTTATAAGATCAGACCGTACATAAAGAAAGAGTTACGCTTGCTTTTGTCTGACTTAATTGTCCTTTCTCCGCTTAACTACTGTGGCCCTGTGATCGGTCCTAAGTTAACCGTGAAAACCGAAAGAGCTATTCAGCGCGTACAAAATGCCTGTATTCGTTTCTGTTATAATGTACCCAAAAGAGAATATATTACTCCATACCTTAACAGAAAAGGCATTCTTAACATGAAAGCTCGAAGAGAACTTCAATACGCATGTACTATCCATAAGGTTGTTTGGACCAAAAAGCCTCAATACCTTTTTGAGAAATTGTCCTGGGTAAAAGAAGGCACGCTGAGGAAGCTTCGGTCTGCAGCGCTGAACTTGCTGATTATACCTAAACACAAGACCACTCGATATCGCGGATCTTTTAAATTCTACGCAGCAAGCATATGGAATATTTTGCCTCCACCTATGAGACAGGCAATGAGTGTAGAGTGCTTCAAAAATAAATTCAAAGCAGCTTTATTGAAGAGACAGCTTGCTGCGGAAAATATTGTTCAGGGTCATTGGAAATCATTACCCCCCCTAACGGAATACTTTGTACAGTCGTAGACAGTTTTTTACACATACACGTCCTCCATTACACACCACACACACACACACACACACGCCACACAATACAACAACAAAAAAGAGTACCTACCTGTCAACATTTTTATTTTATTTTTTTTCAATTTGTTACAAAATTTGTTTGTTATATTGGTTTTTTTTTTTTAATTATTTTGTAATACGTATCCAATTTTGAAATTAATAATTTGTTATCGTTGTTTGTAATTGTAATTATATTTTAAATTATGAAGCCCTCGTTACCTTACTCTCACCAAAGATCTCCAGAGAAGTGGGAGTGGCTGAAAATCAGCGCTGCCTGGGATACTCCTCCCAGGTCAGCACATGCTGAGCTACTTCCAATTGCTTTGTTTGTTTTGTTTTTCTATTTGTTCATTGTTTGTAAAATGCAATAAGAAGCAATAAACGTTCTTTTTACTTTACTTTTTACTTTTACTTTCTTAAGTTCAAATTATGTCTATCACTATTCTTCACAAACTTACTTTTATTCTTATGGGTATACAATAAATTTTCATAAATATACTGTGAGTACACTGTAAGAATACCGATTTCTTTAAATTTGTCTCTTAATGACTCCCGAGACTTCATACCATAGATAGTCCGGACAGCCCTTTTTTGCAACACAAAGATACATTCAATGTCGGCAGCGTTACCCCACAGTAGTATGCCATATGTCATAACACTGTGGAAGTAGCTGAAATAGACTAGACGCGCTGTTTTAATGTCTGTGAATTGCCTGATCTTTTTTACGGCATAGGCTGCAGAACTCAGTCTGCCCGAAACTTTCCCGATGTGAGGCCCCCATTGTAATTTGGAATCTAACGTTATGCCCAGAAAGACAGTCTCATTGACCAATTCTATTTCATTGTCCTTAACCTTAACACTGGTTTTAACAAGCCTAACATTAGGTAGAGTAAATCTAACACATTTGGTTTTATTTCCGTTTAACAGTAAATTATTAGCATTAAACCAGTGGACTACTCTAGAGAGGGCATTGTTTACGTCGTCAAGTTCGCGTTGTCCACGTTTAACTTTAAATATTAAAGACGTATCATCAGCAAACAAAACTATCTCGTGATCGTCTCTTATGAGGTGAGGGAGATCATTTATGTAAACTAGAAACAGAAAAGGACCCAAAATTGAGCCTTGCGGCACCCCCATTGTAATAGCAGAACCAGGTGACTGTTTACCATTTATTACTACTTTCTGGACTCTATTACTAAGGTAAGATGAGATAAAATCCAAGGCCGTCCCATGGATTCCATAATGATCAAGCTTCCTAATTAACGTCTGATGCTGGACGCAATCAAATGCTTTAGATAAGTCACAGAATACACCATAGACATCATATGACTCATTCCAGGCTTCATAAATACTCTCTAATAACTTAATTCCAGCATCAGTAGTAGACCGACCGCGGGTGAAACCGAATTGTTTAGCATGCAATAGTTTATTTACGTTAAAGAGAGCTAGCATTTGATTGAGCATAATTTTTTCAAATATCTTACTAAAGGTGGGCAGTACAGAAATAGGACGGAAATTCGAGGGATCTGAGGTACTGCCCGATTTAAACAGAGGGGTTAACTTACTAGATTTCATTAAATCATCGAACACACCACAATCAACACAATTATTAAATATAATTACCAGTTCAGGAGCGACTATCTCGATTAAAGAGTTAACTAAATGTACAGAAATGCCCCAGAGGTCAGCTGTTTTCTTAATATTCAAAGATTTAAAAGCTTTTACGATGGTGTGTATATTAACTTTACTGAATTGAAATATAACATTACAACAAAGAACGTTTGCTTTTAACAGAGATTCTGCAATGGGGGTAGAAGAGCCCAGAGTTCTGGTTAAATCTACGGCAATTCGCGAGAAAAATGATTCATATTCGTTAGCGACTTCAACGTCTGCTGTGATTATTTTGCCATTTATGTTAAGTTTATAATTATTTTCATTTGATTTTACTTTGCCAATTTCCGCATTAATAATTTTCCAAGTTGATTTAACTTTATCTACACTATTACGAATTTTATCACTTATGTATTTAGATTTAGCCGATAGACATTCTGCTTTAAACGTTTTTGAGAAAGATTTAACATAATTTAGAAATTCCTCTGTTCTATTAAGCTGTCTCTCTGAGTACAACTCATACAGTTTTCGTCTACTTTTGTGTATACTCTCAGTGGCCCATTCACTGAAAGTAGGACTATCACCAATCGTGACCTCCTTGGACTTGAATATCGAGTTGAACTCGTTATAGAAACAATCAAAAAATAATTCATACATTGCATTGGGATGCAAGTTGGTGTCTAAGAATGGAGTTTTGTCGCAGAGTCCAACTCTCATTCGTTCCAAGCGGTCAAGAGTTACCGGTCTACATATTATTTTACGTTTTTTAGTTTTTTCCTTAACGATTTTGAAGGATGCTAATTGCCCACAATGGTCTGAATCTAGCTTATTTAGAATACTCTTAGTTTCTGGCAACATATCGCTATATATATTAACTAGGCACGTAGCTGTAGAATCACAGTATCTCGTAGGCTCCAAAAATAAGTTTGTGAGGTTATATGATTTAAATAAATTCAAGATATCATACGTCGTTGGCAAATTAATAAGTATATTAACATTAAAATCGCCGCATACTATTAGATATTTATTAGATTTTGCAAGTTTGCTTAAGGCTTTGTCCATAACTTCCTCAAATTCACAAAAGGATGAGCGTCCACGTTTATAAACGCATAGTACTATGAATTGCTCCATTTCTACGCAAGACAGTTCGGCTATACACTCTACAGAGAGAGACACAACGTCTTTCCGTTCTTTAAATTTCAATTTGTTATGTAACAAGATCAACGACCCCCCATGCGCTGTGTTGACCCTGCAGAATGCACTAGCAACTCGGTGATTACTGAAACTGAACATGAGTTCACCCCACTTACGCCAATGTTCTGTAATACACAAGATATCAATATTATCTGAACTCATGAACAGTTCCAACTCTAACTCTTTGCCCTGTGTTAAACAACAAATATTTTGATGCACCAGGTTGATAATATTTACATTTTTTGACTTTGATGGTTTTGGAGGGCATTTTTTATTATAATCACTGTTAGAAATTAAATTCAAATTAATTAATTCATACATACTAGAGGACATTTCCTCTGTTGTCTTAAGATCTAATTTAAATTACTTGGAACGGATTCCAAAGTCCTAACACTAAAACTATTCTGCTCAAATAAAGCAGTTTCGTCAGCCAAATTTTTGGCTGTTGTAGTAAAAAAATAGAATAGCACACCTGCTATTTGTCTTTTACAATTACTTGGTAGATAATAACTACCAGGACATTGATTTGTATACACACTGTATAATCTGTCCGGACTTCTATATTTATACATATTGTATGTAATTCTGTGTTTCAGAACAGAATTAATGTCAATCACATTAAATTTGTTATTGCATTTACTAATTAAATATAAATGTGAGTTAATCTTATATCTAAAAGAGTTTTCCACGTCTGGCACACTTTTTATAAAGGGAAGTGTAAACATTACCAATTGTTTAACATCTAAATTCATAAGTTTTTCACAGTACTGGGATAATTTATGTTTATTTATATTTCCCCTGTTTGCACAAAAAATAATTACTTTGCTGTTCGATTCAAATTTATATACTAATATCTTTTGCATTATTTCCCTTAAAGAAGCACCGGGAAAACAATTGTTAATAATTGAGTAGCAATTTGAATTAAATTGTTTTGACAAAAGTGAGCCGACATTTGTGCCAATATCGTCACTAAATACAATCAATTTAGACAAACTGTCCCTATTTACACTGTCACACAATTTCCCAATTAATGGTGAGGGAGAACAAGTTGTAAGAGGAGGCTCAGGCTCCAAGGAAACCGGTTCACACTGTACCTTCACCGACTGTGAGGTACTTGAACAGTTGCACGAATGATTATTTATAAAAGAATTAAGGCGCTCAGTGTTGTAATTTGATGTTTTAAGCACCTTATCTATACTTAACTCGCACTTATTGAAGTCCTTAAGGGACAGCTCATATTTTTTAGTTACATATTGGAGTTCAAATTGCAAACTTTGGATTTTTGACTTAGGTGTAATATTTTAAATGACTTTGTTTAAGCTCTAACATAGATAATTTAGCTTATTTTTTTTTTTTTTAACTTTTTAGTTAATCTCAGTGAACGTGTATCCAATATTTGTTCACATCTATCAAACCACCACCACTCACCACCCATCAAAACGGTCCAACCATTAAGACGAATCAAACTTTTCGTTTGTTCGTCTTAATGTTTCGTTCCTATAGCCACCTTCCAGCTCCATCATCAGACCCTGGTTACCATATAGCATTAAAGTACTCGTCAAGACGAATTAAACGAGCCCATACTCGATCGAGTTATGTCGTTTAATTACTGAGTTCCATGGCCAACTTGCAGCTCCATCATCAGACCCTGGTTACCTTCTAGCATCAAAGTACTCGTCAGGACGAATCAAACGAGCCCATACTCGATGGAGTTATGTCGTTTAATTACTGAGTTCCATGGCCATCTTGCAGCTCCATTATCAGACCCTGGTTACCATGTAGCACCAAAGTACTCGTCAAGACGAATCAAACAAGCCGAGACTCGATGGGGTTGCGTCGTTTCTTTACTGAGTTCCTAGGACCACATTCCAGCTTCATCATCAGATTAGACCCTGGTAACCATCTAAAAACAAAGTACTCGTTAAGACGAATGAAACGAGCCGAAACTCGATGGGGTTGCGTAGTTTCATTACAGAGTTTCTATGACCACCTTCCAGCTCCATCATCAAACCCTGGTTACCATTGAAAGACAAATTACTCGTCAAGACGATTCAAACGAGCCCAAACTCGATGAGATTGTGTTGTTTCATTGCGAAGTTCCTATGACCACCTTCCAGCTTCCAGCTTCCTTAGCGCCATGTCATCATAATATTGCATTGTCACGCGATTTACACATGTATGCAAAATTTCAACTCAATCGGTAACCGGGAAGTGGATCAAAATTAAGTTGCAAGATTTCACCCGAACAAACATGCATTGCAAGTTAAATAAAAAACTTGTATAGTAATATCCTATGATATTACCATACAAGTTTTTTTATTTAAATTTCAATTCAATTTTTTTCTATACAAATACCGTTTCGGCGCGGTTGTATGAAGCTTTCATGTGACAACAGCGGGCGGCGCGGCGGCGGACTGCAGTCCTCCGCCCGCAACCCGCCGCCCGCTGTGCGCGAAAACGAGATAGGAGACAATAGGGTAACCTTATTAGTTAATAAGCGCTTAAAATTACCGTTACAAATACCCTATTTGATTTGGTAAGTGCATTGGAAGCAGTTAACCTTATTCAAAAAAGTTACCGCTACGAAAGACTAACCCTATCAATAGGGAAACCCTATTGTTCGGTAACCTTTTGATGGGGTTTCCCTAACAATCGGCTTAACCAAAAAAAGGGGTTTTCCGGTCCCTGCAAGAAACAACTGCACAGTCTGCACATGTGCTTAGGTGGTGGGCCTTTGGCCCGTTAGTCGCTTTTACGACAATATTTATAATACTACCAACCCCTATATTCCCTAGGGAATAGAGGGGTTGGTAGTATTATTTTGATGAGCCCATCGCCGCTCTATGCTGTTGTATGTATGTGCAGTCTTTAGTCCATTAGTCGCCTTTTACGAGGCCTAAGAGAAGAGAGGGGTTGGTGGTATTATTTTGATGAGCCCATCGTCGCTCTATGCTGTTGGATGTATGCACAGTCTTTAGTTCGTTAGTCGCCTTTTACGACACCGAAGGGAAGAGAGGGGTTAGTAGTATTATTTTGATGAGCCCATCGTCGCTCTATGCTGCTGGATGTATGTGCAGTCTTTAGTCCGTTAGTCCCCTTTTACGACATCGAAGAAAAGTGAGGGGTTGGTAATGTTATTTTGATGAGCCCATCGTTGCTCTATGCTGTTGGATGTATGTGCAGTCTTTAGTCCGTTAGTCGCCTTCTACGAGACCCAAGAGAAGAAAGGGGTTGGTAGTATTATTTTGATGAGCCCATCGCCGCTCTATGCTGTTGAATGTATGCACAGTCTTTAGTCCGTTAGTCGCCTTTTACGACACCGAAGGGAAGAGAGGGGTTAGTAGTATTATTTTGATGAGCCCATCGTCGCTCTATGCTGTTGGATGTATGTGCAAAATTTAGACCGTTAGTCCCCTTTTACGACATCGAAGAAAAGTGAGGGGTTGGTAATATTATTTTGATGAGCCCATCGTTGCTCTATGCTGTTGGATGTATGTGCAGTCTTTAGTCCGTTAGTCGCCTTTTACGACATCGAAGGGAAGAGAGGGTTTGGTAGTATTATTTTGATGAGCCCATTCTGTTGGATAGTAGGTATGTGCAGTCTTTCTATCTCTTCCCTTGGGTGTCGTAAAAGGCGACTAACTGACTAATGAGTGTACATACATCCTACAGCAACGAGCGGCGATGGGCTCATCAAAATAATACTACCAACCCTTCTCTTCCCTTGGGTGTCGTTAAAGCAACTAACGGGTTAATTTTTCATAAAATAAACCAATTCATATTATATTGGATTGTTTTATTTTCTCGCATTCGTAGTGAAAAGCAGAGTGTAACACACGGCGCTAAAAACCCATTATAACTCGGTTTCTATTTACTCCCGAGCTTTACCTCGTATATAATGGGTCATTTTAGCCCCTTGTATAACAATCTACTATTTTATTATAAATTATAAAATTTTACACTTAAGTTTTATTTTGCTCAATGATCTATATATCAAACGTTACTTACATCTAGGTTAAAAAAAGTCTCAGTACCGAAAAGTACCGAAATTTCCCGGTTTTCCCGGTACCAGAGTAAGCGCGGTACCGGGAATCCCGTTTTGTCCACAGTACCGGGACTGCAACCCCTAGTGAGCGCACGCATATACAAAATATAGGATTTAAAAAGCAGGCTAAATATTGAGTTTCAAATTAATGAATGCAATTTTACGACAAATATTTAATTATTACTTTTTTACCCTATATTTAATTTTGGCGGGGGTCCAAAATGAACACTGTTAGCAAACGAAAATAGGCCGAAATTTCACCCTTTGCCCTGTGCCCTCTGCTTTGCACTGCGCGGACTGCGCTCAGCCTCGGGTTGTAGCGCTAAATGTGCATAAAAGGTCATTTACCTCACTTGTACCAAGACGAAAAACGAAACAACTTAAAGACACACAAATTAAGGTATTAATTTAGACGGTTTTTATGTTTATAAAAAAGATATTTTGAATGATTGAAAATGTTATCCATAATACTAATGTTTTCCAAAACTAATTCCAGCCGTTACTTTATTTTACTTAAAAAACTCAGTTATTTCCTATTTCTGAAATATCAATACGATAATTGTAAATCACATTTATCCCTATCAAAAATGATACGGTAACTTTAAGCCTTCTTAAAATTCTCAATATATTTTTTATACTATTATATTTGTATTAATATAAATATTTACAATATACTCTGTAATTAAATCATGTTTTTTTTAAATTTTATAATATTAAATTTTTCTTAAATTTAACATCACAGACAATGAAGTTTTGACGGAAACCTCTTTGGATACAAGAATGCAACCATTTTTTGAATAAATAAATAAAAATACTTCTAACTTCTATTTTAATGATGTAAATTGAAATAGATTTGTAAATTATTAAAACAATTATAAAGTGATAAAATAATATGTAATAAACAAAATGATAATATATTATTAAGGAGGCATTTTTTCAAGATTTTTCTTATTTTTATTTAATTAAAAAAAGTGCAGTGACAAAAAAATTTTTTTTTATATTTTTCGATGTGTTGGAATCACATAGTATCAATTAGAAAAGCTTTTTATGATAAACAAAAATGGAGGCTTTCAAGGGTTTTAAGTTAAGTTGAATGGCACGGCCCGCAGGGCGCACTTCGTGGCGGAGGGCGAGGTGACGTTCCGCGCGCTGCTGTTCGTGCCGCGCGTGCAGCCCGCCGACTCGTTCAACCGCTACGGCACCAAGACCGACCACATCAAGCTGTACGTGCGCCGCGTGTTCATCACCGACGAGTTCAACGACCTCATGCCCAACTACCTGGCCTTCATGCAGGGCATCGTGGACTCGGACGACCTGCCGCTCAACGTCAGCCGCGAGACGCTGCAGCAGCACAAGCTCATCAAGATCATCAAGAAGAAGCTGGTGCGCAAGGCGCTCGACATGCTCAAGAAGATCCCCGCCGATGAGTACGACACCTTCTGGAAGGAGTACTCCACCAACATCAAGCTGGGCGTGATGGAGGACCCCAGCAACCGCTCGCGGCTGGCCAAGCTGCTGCGCTTCCACTCGTCGCACTCCCAGGACATGACGTTCCTGGCCGACTACGTCACGCGCATGAAGCCCAACCAGAACCACATCTACTACATCGCCGGCTCCAGCCGCGCAGAGGTAATTTATTATTTTATGCGACACTTTTCGTACATTGGTTTTCTACATTTCGTAAGTAAAGATGAGGCTGAAGATGGATGCGCGCTTCGCCCTTAGTCCTCAAATCACTGAAGACATTCTTTATAAATATAATATTTCAATTGATTCATTTGAATGCCGGTATGTCTAAAGTAAAGCAAATCGGCTGGCAAACGAAGCAAGTGAGTAATAGAGTGTGGGGGCTCGTAGGTGGAGAAGTCCCCGTTCGCGGAGCGGCTGCTGCGGCGCGGGCTGGAGGTGCTGTACCTGACGGAGGCCGTGGACGAGTACTGCCTGTCGTCGCTGCCCGAGTACGACGGCAAGAAGTTCCAGAACATCGCCAAGGAGATCTTCGACCTCGACGAGAGTGAGTTTCTACCTATATCACCATGAATTTCTTTCTTTTGTCTTCCCGCTCGTACGCTATCTTTTCTACACTCGTTAATAAAATTATAAAATAAAAAGTAACAGCCGACTACAGCTTGTGTACTTTATAGTAACAAATTTTTTGCCCTGCAACGTTTTTATTAAAATATTTTTTTAAAGTTTCTGTACAAAATCAATGTTAAAAGACTTACACCGCGTCGATAGTTTTATTGTATATATATAAGTGTTGAATCGTTAATTGTTTCGAGTTTATTAAAATTTTAAGAGGTTTTTCGTAAACGCCTATGTTTAGGGATACCTTTCTATGCTAACATCGTGAAGTAAAAGTAGTCGGAGCTCGCGTTCGCAATACCATTCCATGAGCTTTAAAATAATCCTCCGTGCTTCGGAAGGCACGTTAAGCCGTCGGTCCCGGTTGTTGTCGTAAGATGGCAGTCGTTAAAATCCACCAACCCGCATTGGGCCAGCGTGGTGGGTTATGGCCCAATATCCTCACGTGATATTGTTCACGTGGGAGGCCTGTGCTCAGTAGTGGGACGATATAGGCTGATGATGAGCTTTAAAATTAAGTGCACTCGACAAAATCGTTCAGTTGCAATATAGATATTTCAAGGCACGTGTCCGTTCTTTATTCGGTGCCAAACAGCGAGCGGGGCTCGGAGGTTCTCTATCGACAAAAGTATAATAATAATCGTTTCGGCGGGCCGGACGCGTCCAGCCACGGGAGCTCGGCAGGAAAAGGGCGCCCGGCCCGGATCGGCGGAAGGAGGCAGGTTCGATCCCGCTCGTGGAATGTTTTTAGCATTTTTCAAACAGTGTTCGGTTTACTACTACCTACCTAATAACTATTATTTCGACATACTTCAAGCGACGACGGTAATTAGAATAAAAAAAATAAAAAAAGTAATTAGGCCGCGCCGCGTGTGCAATATGACACTTCAGTGCAGTTTCTTTCGCGATAATGATCGGTTGCGCTCATTGACATTTTACATTAACTTCGACGTTTACATTAGTTATTTTGTCATACATTTTCAACATTTATATTAAGTTAGTATCGGGACCTTTGTAATTAAAAGTAAATATTGATCTCCAGTGAAATAAATGTTGGAACCGTAATCCCGTTTATCTGCCGTACACGAGCCCACGCACATTGCATCCCCTAACAATCAGTATATTTGGTGCGGGCAGGCTCGCAGCAGAAGGAGCAGCTGGAGGCGCAGAAGCAGGAATTCCTGCCGCTGACCACGTGGCTGGGCGCGCGGCTGGGCGCGTGGGTGACGCGCGCGGCGGTGTCGCGGCGGCTGGCGCGCTCGCCCGCCGCGCTGGCCGCCACGGCCTTCGGCTGGACCGGCAACATGGAGCGCCTCGCCATGAGCAACGCGCACCAGAAGGTACGCCGCGGATACGACAGCAAAACGACACACACATTATTGACTAATCGTGTCATATTATAACATTCTAAAAATGTGGAAAACTTAATTTTACATTTTAGTCACGGTCGCTTCTCTCCCGCTCTCTCGACGGTACGACGCGACGGTACGGGACGGGCGTATCGGAGAAGCGGCGCGAATAGGCGCATTTTATAGGTTTTTGCATATATAGAAAAAAAAAGTGAAATAAAAATATGTTTTTGCATTTATTAAATAATAAAAAATTTCCTCTAATGGTAAAAAAAATTAAGTAATTTATTAATGTAATAACTGACTTACAGCTCGTTTAAAATGTTGACAGAGCTATCTTTGAATTTTTTTTATCGAGTGAAGTATTATCAATTATGTTTCTGTCTTTAAGAATCATTAGATAATATGTTCAACTATATTAAATATGAATTTTAGAATTGTATGTTTTATATTGGTGGCGGTACAACCATTGAAATTGTTAAAACGGGAAAAGAGCGCCTTAAGCTTTATCCCTTTATTTTTAATCGCCTTTCTGTTAATTAAATCGGAACGATAGCAGATACTTTAAAAAAAATGCTCTCGCAATATAATTATATCGAAATTCGAGAAAAGACGAGATTTAATTAAGTACCTACTTTCTTTTATAAAGAAATTATCGCATAAATAAAGTTAAATGAACGATTATTATGTTTTTGTAATATGAATGTTGGCTGACGTGGTTCGTTTCCTCGTTCGCTTTGCAGGCTGACGACGCGCAGCGCAAGCACCACCTGACGCAGAAGAAGATGCTGGAGATCAACCCGCGCCACCCCGTGGTGCGCGAGCTGCTGCGCCGCGTCACCGACGACCCCGCCGACCCCGCCGCCGTCCGCGCCGCGCACACGCTGTACCAGACCGCCGCGCTCAGGTGACACATCACACATACGCCCAACGCCCTACGCCCACCGCCCAGGGACCGGCAGCTCATACCCGCCAACTGCTAAACATTGGGTTTAAGTTAATTTAAAACCTTTATGACCGGGTAACCCTTACGATTGGATCAGCATATTAAACCCTTTCAAATGGTTACCCAATAAATAAGTCTAATAGTAGTTAATCACAACGAAAAAGCTGTATGGATTGGGTTACTCATTCCGAAGGGGTAACCCACATAAATATTAGGATAACCCCTTCATAAGCGCTTTCTGAAATAACATATTCAAGTGAGTTTAATGTTTAGTCATTCACCAATATGCCTATTACATCTCAAATGTGATTTTTGCGTAAAATGCCCATTTTTGCATTTTGTAGTAATTTTGCTGTTGTATTTATAGTTTTTATCGAAATAGGATAAAAAATTCATTATAAAACCTTTATTCCTCATGAAGTAACAATTATTCTGGTATAAATTTTGCTCAATAATATTATCGTAGATAGGAGAAATTCACAGTTGACTTAAAGCGATTTTCGAAGATTTTTGGTTTAGAATAAGATTTTTTTTCTATATAAAATCAATAACATCTAAAAATTTACAAAAAACGAGGCAGCTACGCACTATGCTAATAGCTATTCTACACTATTCAATATTTTTGTTTCTGAGATCAAAACGCCAAAATGGGCCATTATTAGCAAAAATCACAGTCGAGATGTAATAGGCCTCTTAACGTAGAAGTTCGCTACAAATTGGCGCAGGCGCCGGACACGCGCTGCGGCCGACGACGCGATCTCTGCTTGTCATGCAAATTAGTAGGTACATTGTTACCCTAGGGGTGAAAGTAGCTTATTTAGTCCCAACATGTAGTAATAGTTCGAGGGACTAAATAAGTCTTTCACCCGAGGTGAACACTGTGCTTTTCATTACGAAAACAAGGAAAGTAACTAAAAATAAAAACAGGAATTAACTAAAGAAAATATAGGTGAATTTTATTATACATAAATCAACAACTTTTTTGAGAAATTTATTAAATGTTTGTGGTAAAATAAATAATCATTTGAATCCATGCACAACACAGACCACGCCCATACAGTCCACGCTTCAGCAATAAACAAATGCACAGTCTGCACATGTTCTTAGGTGGTGAGCCTTTAGCCCGTTAGTCGCTTGTACGACACCCAAAGGAAAAGAGGAGTTGGTAGTATTATTTTGATGAGCCCATCGCCGCTCTATGCTTTTGGATGTATGTACGGTCTTTAGTCCGTTAGTCGTCTTTTACGACACTGAATGGAAAGAGGGGTTGGCAGTATTATTTTGATGAGCCCATCGCCGCTCTATGCTGTTAGATGTATGTGCAGTCTTTAGTCCGTTAGTCGCCTTTTACGGTAGGTACCCAACGGAAGAGAGGGGTTGGTAGTATTATTTTGATGAGCCCATCGCCGCTCTATGTTGTTGGATGCATGTGCAGTCTTTAGTCCGTTAGTCGCCTTTTACGACACCGAATAGAAGAGAGGGGTTGGTAGTATTATTTTGATGAGAACATCGCCGCTCTATGCTGTTGGATGTATGTGCAGTCTTTAGTCCGTTAGTCGCCTTTTACGACACCGAAGGGAAGAGATGGAAAGACGGCACAATACATTCAACAACATAGAGCAGCGATGGGCTCATCAAAATAATACTACCAACCCCTCTCTTCCCCTGGGTGTCGTAAAAGCAACTAAAGAGTTAATTTTTATTAAAATAAACTATTTCATGTTGTATTAGATTATTTTATTTTCTCGTTATCGTAGTAAAATGTATAGTGTAACACACTCACAAAAAAAAACCCATTAAATCTCGGTTTCTATTAATTACTCGTATATAATGGGTTATTTTAGTTCCTTATATATAACAATCTACTATTTTGCATGTGCCGATCACGGTTATGATGATATACGGTGAAGTTGGCCAGAGTAGGTACCTACCCACTATAAAAGTTAGTTACTACCACTGTTACAATTTAAAAACTTCACATTTTTCATTAAACGCTCGCTGGTAAGTAAGTACTACATCAACTTCACAACCGGGCTGACTGAAGATAACCGCGCGCACGAGCTATTCGAATTAACGGGCGGGACTGGCTGAGGTGAATAACGAAAGAAAAATAAGCAAGACATGAGTAGCGCGGGAGGTGGAGGAAAACCCTTTAATTAAGAAGTGGAAACTTAGATTAAGACATAACGGGAAGATACGGCACTAGCGTCTCGTGAGTGAGCCGATAAAATTAGGCCTAATGGCACAATTTCACTTCAGTCGCAATTTTCCGAGCGAACAGGCTACATCTCACTATTGCGGATATCCTGCTGTGTGAAAAAGATAAAGACGCTACTCCGCAGTGGCGTCGGAATCGGTCGTACGTTCGTACTTTGTCTGTTGCGAAGCGACCGAGAGACCATAGAATACATAAAGGCTCGCGTCCACTAGGCTCCCCGAGGAGAGTCGAACCGAATCGCAGAAAGTTGCCTCCTATATATTTGTATGAAACTGCGTCCACTAGCGACGAGCCGCGGCGCGCTGAATTGAATCGACCGCGTGAATTGCTCGCCATGCTGATTTGTTCGCCGATGCGATTCGATTCGACTCGGCGCGCCTCAGTCGACGCGGAGAAGCGGATGCGCGTGCGAACATATTTTTATTATTTCTAAAACCCATAAAAATCTTTGTGTAAATAAAACGGAGTACGCCGTTTCCTTTTTCTTATATTGTACTCCTGCACTAAAAAGTATTTGAAATAAAAATATATCTTCATCCGAGTTGTCCATGACGCAAAAAAGACCTAATTTGATGAACAGTTGCGATGAATAAACAATTCGATTCGATTCTTCAGAGATGAACGCATTAGGAATAAATGCGACTCGCTTCGATTCGACGCGTTTCTGCTGTAGTCGACGCCAGGCCTTGTAATCCGACACATCAACGCCCTACTCGCGGACTCCCTCGCGCTGACGTTGAAACTTGCCGCTCTGTCTCGCTTGCTCGATTTACACTATAGGTGTGTGTGTGTATGTGTGTGTGTGAGTGTTTGCACATGTAGTTGAGTAGGACTATATAAGGTGACTGCTAGAAACCGCAAAAAACTTCTAGGGCTGGTCAGGTCAAGTGTTTTAAACATGACAAAAATGACAAAAAAGAAATTCGTGTTTTTTTTATTTTTTATTAAATAATTCATTTTGAAAATTTTAATTAGAAGGTCTTTGGGTATCTAATTAATTTTAAACCAATAACATAAGAAAAATAAAATTAAAAACAATTAAAAATAAAGATTATTTACAACGCGCGGGCAATGAACGGCTGGCCGGCCGACTGTTGACCCGTGCGCGTTGTCAGCTGGGCGATAAGTACCTACGTTAGTCTGCAATGTTTTGAATTAGGCGTAGGTATAAGGTGCAGTTATTAAGTCCAACGACTATCGATAGCATCAAGTTATGTTATGGCCACATTTTAACTGTAATTATGATAAGTGTATGAAAGTAATTTCAAATCAATCTTAGTAAAAATCTATTACACCACACATTATGAGAAGTTACAATTATCTTTCCTTACAAATGAAAGATCAATGGGTAGTTATCTAATGTCGCGTCCGCACGCTAAGCACTTGCCGCTAACTCCAAACCAAATGACCAGATGACCTTTCATATCCTCGACAACTAAACAGCCTAAAGCATTGAGATAATAAGTATCAGTCTTACCTATTTATTTACACTAAATTAAGTTAAACTAATGTCTCGCAATAAAGGCAACGTTAATACCTAAAAAGCTGCGTAATTAATAGGTGTCGGTAGGTACTTACATGGTGTTAAATAGCATTCCAGTTTATTCCAGCGAACAGGAAAGGTGATAAGCTTCCCATCACACTTAACAGGCTTTCAAACTAATGTAATATTACATAAAAATTAAACCTCCGCCAAAATTACGTACTTAAATAAAATAAAATTTATTAAAGGACGAACTAAAATAACTTTTGTGATCGGCACATATTTATTATTACACTTATTCAACGTGTTTAAAAGAACACCACCTATTCTACCTACAAGTCTTAATACGACTTAACACCCATTTGTTGCTCAAATCATTAATTTGTTACTGAACTGATTACTTTATTCACGATAGCCTATTCATAATAATACTAATCCTTCACTAATTAACTCATACTAGTTATTAGTTTAATCGCGCATACACAAATGCACCTCACATACCACAACACAACTAGGTACCTACACTACACAACAAAATTTCCCCGAGGAAACTGAACACACCTGCTGCGCATGAGAATCAGTGAGTTCAGTGCAGTGACTGACTCAGCACAGCGCAGCGCAGTGCCCCACAGTGCGATTCTCTAAGTTAGAGTCGTGAAGTTGGTAGCAGCGGCTGCCGCTGCGATGAGAATGACTCTGTCTCTTTCATATTCATAGAATTGGAAAGAGACAGCAGATGACAGTCATGCGCACAGCTCGCATTCGCATGCAGTCCGGCAGATCTGACGAGAAATCCGTCAATTTGGCAACACTGTGTGTGGCGGCGTTTCTTCAAAGACGCTTGCGACGATCCATATCTATTTAGGGCTGCCGCTAACTATGAGCGGTTCTTTTTCGATATGAATTCGAATTCGTAATTCATATCGTGTGTAAATTGTGTAATGGATGTAAAGTGAAAGAGGTTTGATGAGACACTGTTGCTTAAAACACAAGTCAAATGCGTTGAAAAATTTTGACATGTCAAAAAATATCTAGATGGCGGAGTGGTTAACGCCGCCCGCCTCCCGGATTGCGGAGGATGTGGGTTCGATTCCCATCTGAGGTAGTAAACTTTTTTCGACGTTTTAATATCTCAATGTTAATAAGATAAGAATTCGTGATAAAAGAAAAACTTTGTTTATTAGAAAAAAGAAACGGTGGCGCGAATAATTAATAAATTGATTTCAAGTACCTATGTAGCATCCACATAAAAAGACCTAATTTTGTTGTTGATTTATTTTTCTTAATTCTGAATTCACGTGATGCAGACCAAAAACAGCTAGTCGCACTAGTAGTGATGCGATGCGTACCAGTTTGAATCTCAATCATTACCATCAGTAGCTTGTTCAACCATTATGTTATGATCCTTTTAAACTTTTACGAGCAAACATTTTTGGATATTTTTATGACCAACACAACAAATCCCATAAAACTGTAGTCAATACAGTAACATGTTAATCTTAGAATTGATATTCCAAGTGTGTTAGTTTGTGTACAATGTAAACCTGCTGGTGCGTTGTGGTTACGGATAATTAAAGTTTTTGTTTTCTTTTTCTATTGAATTGCAATCCAGATTTATTAACATTTACTTGATAGTATAAGTTTTTTGGTTTACCAAATTAACTAATAAAAATTAACATAAATTATTGATCTAATCTAATAACTTTTATAATTGTAAATTTGCTTAATATTTAAGTTTGGACGATAGCTTTAATTATTTAAGTTTGTCTATTCATGTTTGTAAAAAAAATGTGAAAGAGTTTGTTATCAACAAAAGGCCAAAGTTTTGACATGTCAGTAACTTCTAGGATCTAAGTAAGTAATGGTTTTATTTTCTTGTGCGTGTCAACCCTAATCACGTGACCTACACACGGCTGCTTTGATTTTTTCGGCAGTCAACTTATGCATTCTGGTGCATTCGCGTCGCGTCGCGTGTGCGTAAAAATGCCTAGGTATACGAACCAGCAATATCTTGAGATGCTGTTTTGCTATCGTGAGAGTGACGAGGTAGTAAGTGGTGCTATGCGCTTAAACGAAGAGAGAGTTTTTTAGTTTTACGGTGTAAATAAGACTTGTAAATACATAGGTGATGAACTTTTAAACACGCCGAATTAGTGTAATAATAATCATGTGCCGATCACAAAAGTTGGTCTAGTTCGTCCTTTAATAATTTTTAATTTATTTACGAAATTTTAGCCATTGAGCTATTAAATGTACCTCAATGATTTTAGCACAGGTTTTCACTTTTATTTAATTATTATTACATTAGTTTGACAGTCCAAAGCCTGCTATGTGTGATGGGAAGCTTATCACCTTTCCTGTTCGCTGATGTAATAAACTGGAATGCTATTTAACACCATGTAAGTACCTACTGACACCTACGAGTATTAATTACGCAGCTTTTTAGGTACCTATTAACGTTGCCTTTATTGCGAGACATTAGTTTAACTTAATTTAGTGTAAATGAATAGGTAAGACTGATCCTTATTATCACAATGCTTTAGGCTGTTTAGTTGTCGAGGACATGAATGGTCATCTGGTCATTTGGTTTGGAGTTAGCGGCAAGTGCTTAGCGTACGGACGCGACATTAGAAAACTACCCATTGATCTTTCATTTGTAAGGAAAGATAATTGTAACTTCTCATAATGTGTGGTGTGATAGATTTTTACTAGGATTGAATTGAAATTACGTTCATACATCATAACACTTATTATAATTACAGTTAAAATGTGGCCAAAACATAACTTGATGCTATCAATAGTCGTTGGACTTAACTGCACCTTATACCTACGCACATTTCAAAAGATTGCAGACTTACGTAGGTACTTATCGCCCAGCTGACAACGCACACGGGTCAACAGTCGGCCGGCCAGCCGTTCATTGCCCGCGCGTTGTAAATAATCGTTATTTTTAATTGTTTTTAATTTTATTTTTTTTATGCTATTGGTTTAAAATTAATTAGATACTCAAAGACCTTCTAATTAAAATTTACAAAATGAATTATTTAATAAAAAAAAAAAAAAAACACGAATTTCTTTTTTGTCATTTTTGTCATGTTTAAAACACTTGACCTGACCAGCCCTAGAAGTTTTTTGCGGTTTCTAGCAGTCACCTTATATTTTGATTGACTACAAGTAGGAGCATGCCGTATCTTCCCTTTTTGTTTTAACCTAAGAGTGGAAAACATTAAAAAATTAGGTTACCCCATAAAAAACTCGGTTAGCGCTTACCCGTTCGATAGTGTTAGGGTTATCAAAGATTGCGTTAGCCAATCGAAAGGGAAACCCCTTCAAGAGGTTTTGAAAATTAATCCGCTCGTCCGGTCCCTGCATACGCCCTATACACTAATGCGGTGACTGATGCAAATATATGAGGAACAGCCAAATTGATGTAGCTGATCAACCTACCCAATACCGTGTAGTTCCTCCAATCGATATTGTTCAAAATTTATTGAACTAAATTCGTGGTCCGTCTAACTATTAATACTGCTACCGAGTCAGTACTATGAAGCGGCAACAGTATTAGTGAACGGGTTTCGTCCCTCGTCCGCAGGTCGGGCTACATGCTGCCGGAGGGCCAGGCGGTGGAGTTCGTGGAGACTGTGGAGGGCATGCTGCAGCAGGCGCTGGGGCTGCCCGCCGACGCCGCGCCCGAAGACGACGACCTGGCCGACGCCGACGCCGCGGCCGACGCCGGGGCCGAAGCCGGGGCCGAAGACGGGGCCGAAGACGGGGCCGAAGCCGAGGACATCGACGCCGACGGCGACCACGACGAGCTGTGAGGCGGCTCGCGCGCGACTACTCCACCGCCCCGCCCCCGCCCCGCCCACGACTCTATCACCAGCAGCACGCGCGGCGGACGGCCGCAGAATCGGTCTTGGATGTCTTGACTATGAGTGTCATCCATTTGAGATGGCATACCCCCGGCGGCGGCCGACTAATAATAAAAGGGGAATTGTATTATGGAACCCCTTCCCTACTGCGGAGCATGTGTGCGAGAAAAGTCGCATTGCAGTTAAATTTGTTTTTATACGTCGCAAAAATAATGTTTAGTTTATCGAAGTCGTTGGAACTGATGCATTTTGAATATAAGTGTGAACTGTGAATGGTTTCCTGCATTTATTGTGTGCGAATGTTTTTTTATATTTGGTAAGAGAGCATGACAGCGATACTAATGTAAATAAATTATATTTAATAATAACTGATACTTTTTATTCTAATTTTGAACACACAATCCTCAACAGTATTTTTATTATGACTCTGATTTAGATTCCCAACGACTATAGTTGCAAGGTCCAAAATAAGAAAAGCCGGACATAGATTCATATTCAGCCGAAGCCTGATATGGAAATTTAAATACCTTGATTCTCATAAGGACAGATTCTCAAGAAGACAGATGATCAAAACTACAGATTCTCAAATGGACAGGAGTACACGTAAGCACAAAAGGAAACATTATTATTATTATTTTCAGAGAAAAAATGAAAAGATTAAATTTTATGTTAAAAGAAGAATTATTTACTACTTAAAGAGGGTGCGCGATCGCAAAAACTGATATACGTCTCATTGAACTTCAAAGCAAAATCAATCGTATTGATATTTAAAATTAGAACTATTCTGCTTGAACTATTCTGAAGTTTCAGATCTAGTAATTTGATTAGAGCAATGTTTTTATTCTGCGAAATGTACAAAACCATTACGCGCTTGTGTTCAAAATTTTAATTTACTTTTTTAAGATGGGGGGGGGGGTAACCTGCCGAATATCAATACAAATATTTTCATGTAAGATGCATTAGTTACTTTGGGACCAAAGCTATAGCACACTATAAATATAAGCTAAAGCAGTAAGAAAGCTACGTACAAACGCTCGAAACGACGCACGCCCACAGACGCACGTCTTTACAGGGCTCCTAAGCGAACATCGCAGATGTCCGTGACCCCAGCGGGATAACCCCTTCAGATCGGCTTCAAATTACGCACCGATTTATTTGATAATATGTTTAAAGGAGACCGGCGAAATTCCTTAGGACCTTGGGCCTTGACCGTTACACTGATGATTTATATGCGGTTTTGTAGATCAAAACCAGCGGATTCCAACAATATAACAATTATAAATCTGTTCTACGGGATAACACAAATATTGGGAGTTAAGTAACTCAAAGTGAGGTTAGTTAACGTAAATTAAACAAATAGCTGTTTACTTACTATTTATATTGTGTATTTGGTATGTTACTGAAATGTTTACATGTATGCACTTACCGTAAGAGTATTCTCTGTTGAATAACTGACAGTATGTTTCGTCTTGTGTCAAATACAAACCTAAACCGTCTTATTACAAAAACGTACGATAGTCTGAGCTTAAACCAAGACTAGATGGTCTCGACTTAGTACGGTACTAACAGTTAGTACCGGACTAAAATCTCACCTTATTACAAAACGAAAACCATCCGTGAACCAGTTAGTACCGCACTTAGTCTTAGGTTTGAATGATATCCACAGAGAATAAACAAAAAATGTCAATTTTTCATTCGTTCACACAAACATCATTCACTCCACCGTTTCGTTTTACTGGATGTTAATAATTTCTGTAGAGTTTTTTTACATAAATAATTATTAAACAAGATAAAAATATGTCATAAATAATCATAATCTATTTTGTATTGTATTTTCATCCGTTAAAAATGCGAGACTTAAACTTTCATCATGACTTTTTTCAAATTAAGTTTTTCAACCTTTTCACCGCCCAACTATCCTGCACGCGATGTCCCGCTGTACGCCAACGTATATATGTATAACAAATTCTATAGTACGAAAGCAAGGATGGCGGTAACGTCATATCGATAATAAAAAAAATTACGTGTAAATTTAAGTTTGTATCTAAATTTACAAATATAAATAAACACTGATACATTATAATGGTAGTTGGTTTTATTTTATGAACAATTTTAGTAAGAAAAATGAAAATCCATTATCAGAGACAAAAAGACATGCATATACTTGCTAGAGATATATTATAATAGGCACTTCACTATTCATTTCATAACGTCGTCCGTTGACTTCATATCAAGTCTTTGGCGCTCGTAGCACGATAAATTTCTTAAGGAAAAGGGTTGTCTATGCTTTTTTTCATTCTAGAGTTTTGTTGGTCTATACTTCGACGTTTTATGTAGGTAGGTAGGTGACTACCAGTACTACATAAAATAATATGGTATTTAAAAACTCAAGCGTATCGAAACTGTTTAAATAAATTCGAGTGATATTCAGTGCAATATTGATTGAACTTAGTTGAGTAGGTATTGTGTTAGTTACTGTATTTATGAATTTGTGAACGAGATTGTATTGTAAGTGATTCGCGATTCGCAACTTAATTAATTATCTTCCTAAGTTTAATTAGCACATAACTATATCCACATATCAAGATAACTTGTGTTTTATTTGCACTTTAATAATTAGCTAACAATAAAACAAGATAATATTTACTGATTAAAACTTACCTCATTATCGTCCTCTTCCGAAGTACTACTATTTTCCGTTTCGCAATCAAATTCTGAATCAGGTTCCACACCTTGTAAAATCCGTAACAACTCATTAGAACATTCACTGTCACTCATCATTTGCACTTTTCCCGAACCGGGCAAAAAACACGGCACACGTTTGTTTTGTTTGTAACGCCCAGCACTATGACACGATGACCTTGACACCTGTGCGCTTACGACGTCACGAGCTAACTTGAAATATAGTCGGTGGCGCAGGTAGCACTGACATCTTGCCATTACGTAGAGATGGGTGTTGCAATATCGAAAATCCTCAGTAAACTTAACTAATTTTAATAAAGTGATTTGATACGTACATTAATTTTAAAATGTATTATGTAATACGTTATTTCCTGACCGGGATTTATTTTAAATCATAGAATTTATGAACATTTGGATGGAATAAAACATAGTAAATATGGAGGATTGTAGTGAATGCAACTTTCGCGTCACATCACTGGCCTACTTGATATGAAGTCGTTGGCGTGCGGGACATCAAAATATTTGAGACGTTATTGTTTTTATCCATTTTAAGACTCAAAAAAGCCTGTTTTGCCTAGGAAAATAAAAAATAGGGCTTCAGCTGTGTCCATCTTACAAAATTACAAAAGAAACAAATGTTTTATGTATCGTAAATGTATTTTATCAAAGTAGGTATAATGAAGAACTTCTATAGAAGTCCTGGCGTGGAGGGCACGAAAATCTCGAACTTCTATAGAAGTCGTTGGCGGTGAAAAGGTTAAAATTTTAGCGTGAAACGGATTGCAGGTAAGTAAACAAACAATCTATGAACTACCTAGTCCTAATTTATTCATATTAACATCATAGGCCATTGGGCTCATAAATCTTTCTAAGATAATTATAACAGCGTCCAATTGTGAGGTTTGGCATTTTCTTAAGTGGCTTGTAATGTTTTCTATACTTGTAAGGCCATGGGAGCGACGACAGTAACGGCCGCATCGCATACTTGGCTGGCAGACGAATTGAGTACCTGGTGACGTTGGAGGAAGTGCAGCAGCGCGTTGGTAATAATAATGTTTAGTTATTGAGCTAACTGGTAAAAGCCGAACAGATGGGGAAGTCGAGTTAACGTGGAAAAGCATGAAGCTGTCAGCAAAATCCAATTTGCCTAAATGAGAAACTATTACTGTGACATGGAGTGGCAAAAAGCCACCTTCTCCTGAGGGTTTAGAAGTAATTTCAATTGCTCCTCACGACTTAGTCAGAAGGAAATGACTATGCTATGATAGTGATGCAGTGGTAAATAAAACATATTTATTTAGGTTTGTAACATAGGTATTTTTATTAAAATTTTAATATGAACAAAATAAGTAATATTTAAAATATGTAGTAGTAAATGTTAAAATTTGTAGGTACCTACATATCTTAATTTGATTGTTTTAGATTCTGAATGTTGCATTTACAATTCCTGCGTTAACTGCTGACCCTAAGCCTTGCACTAGTTATGATAAAACTGACTCAATACCCGTCAATTTCAATGTGGAAAACACAGGCCACCATGTTGTAGAAGTGCAAGGTAAAATTTTTGATTAAAAATACATACAATATTATCATTATAAATAATTACAATCCAATACTTACAGAAGATTATGTGCATGCAAGTTTTAATTAATGTAAGTGAACTTTGTATATTGTTTTCAGAGATATCAAACAATGAGGGCGTTGAAAGTAGTGCCAGAATGATGATAAACCATAATATTGAATTTGAAACTACTATTTGAATTATATTTGAACGATTGAAACTGGCAAAACCAAATCAAAGAAAAAATCTTGCACAATAGGTATTTAGACACAGTACTTTCAAATACTTAAGTATTAAAGTATTATTGTAGTACTTTTTACATGAAATAAATTGACAACATTATTCTATTTTGTTTTACAGAAGTGAAGACGTGCAACAATTAATTGTACAAAGCCATACTGATATTAAAAACAAACAGTTAGAAATGATGGAAGCCGAGCACAAATACATCATTACAATAGCCAAATAAAAATAATAGAATTAGAAATATCTTTATTGGAAAATAAAACAAACACTAACAATTAAATTTAAAAAGACTTTTACCTACTTAGTTTAAGTTACATAGTAATTTTATTTTTCTGATTCTTTTTAAACACAAGATAAACATAACTTTTTTATGAGTATGACACAGTCTTATCATATTGTTTTTATTGATAGTACATAAATGTTTCGCCTACTATCTTGTTCACACTTTTCATTAATTAAATATGCTTACTATAAGTAGTATTCAAATATACATTCTTAGATACTCAAACATTCTGTTTTAAACTATTGTAACATGTACTTATTTTGTGGGTGTCCAATCATTTGACAGAAAACAAATTTTCATTTGACAAATAACATTTGACAAAATTATACTTACTTGATAATTTTATTATTTTACAAACTATTGTTTAATAAACTACTCATAAGACAATATATCTACTAAAAAAAATTTCATTAAGCTAAAACATTATTTCACAAATTGATTATTTTTAAACATGTTAGTTGGCAAAACAACGTAAAGCATAAATAACATTTAACAAATACTAGCTGCCCTACTCCTGTAGGTTACATGATAAGTTAGATATTTAAGACAATCGCGAAGCACAGCATAGCGATTGTCTTAAATTTCGAGGTTATTTTTTTATTAGAAAACAGAAATATTAGCTGACCTACTCCTGTAGGTCACTTGATCGGTTAGAATTTGCTTACATCCTTGCCTAAATAATATATCATACCTAATATACCATATTAAGTATTTGTAAAATCACCAATTTGGCAAACGAATTATTTAGTCAAGTGAATATTATTAAAATAATATTTTAATAGTAGAAATATTTCCTAAGTAAAACATTTGCGAAACCTGTATTATGTCAAATGATTATTTTTAAAGTAATAAGTTTGCGAAGAGAAAGTTTGTCAAATGATTAGTTTTTCAAACGTTGTTTGTAAAATGATCTTTTGTCATACGTTTTTTGTTAAACAATAGTAAACCTATTTTGTGGCTGCCTATTTTGTTGTTATTATTATTAGGTAGGTACCTATGTTATGTATGACTGCCTTTGAACTTTAAACTGTTAAAATTATGTTTAATATGGGTTTATTAAAAATGTCTTTTTATAACTGCTTACTCTTTATTTTCCCCGTACTGAATTTAGAGCAATTTGTGGTAGGTAGGTAGTTAGGCTGCCTAGATGGAGAATGCTCAATGCTATCTTTCTGGTCACGATGTCCAAATCTTCAGATCAGCATCACAAATGTAATAAAACCATGACATAAAATTCATATATAATAACAATTAGTTACCTGTACATTTATTAAAGAAAATTCATGTTTCTGTTGATGTACGAGTATAACTGACCTCCATCTGCACACATTTTTTTCACTTATGTGAGTGCAATCAATTGCACCTGTAGGGAAATTGGCAAAATTGCGGAAGTTCTTCTAAGGTTGATGGCATTATAATAAACCTATTAGCAGCTATTTTCTAACACCTTTGGCTGATAACGGATTGCGACACCATGTAAGTTCGCTGCATCATCTTGTATCTACAATAAAACAATAAAAATAATTAGGTAGGTACTTACATAAGTTACTGTGTTTTTTGGGAGTGTCATTAGCATCAATCAAGGTTATATTTACTTACTTCATGCCGAGCCCAGTTGCGTAATGCACGAACTACCTGTAGTTCAGCAATCAGTGGGCATCCTCGAGGATCGTGAGTCAAATGTTAGCGTAACATTTCCACGACTAAAGCACCAAATCGTTTGGTAAATCTGTACATAATTTGAAGTCGTTATCACTTAATTCGAAGGGATTAATTCGTTGCTGACGCCGAACAGGTCGTCGGGATGTTTCCAGCATTATCTAAGTCTTCAAATCGATCAAGTCTTTAATTATATGTTCCATTAACTAAATACATAACGATATCATAAAATCAAAGTGACGTTTGTGTCAAAGTTTTTGAGGTTAGTACTGAAGTTAGTCTGCAGATAAACTAGGGGTCACGTCAGTTTATCTTAGAGCCATAGATGGTCCGCGACTAAGAGAAAAACTTGATCTTGTAATAACGTTTACGTTGGTACCTGACTTAAGTCTAGAACTAAGTCCAGTACTTTACTTAGATCTCGTTTTGTAATAAGACGGAAAGTATTGTTACGAGTTAAACGAACGCTACAGTTTATGAAGTTTATCTTTAAAAGAAGTACAATCGGAAGCAATGGTCGGTGTCTCACCACTGCTAGAATACTTAGACAGTACTTACTTAGAGAGTACGTAGTAGTACTTAGAAAGTCAAACAAGCAGTGATCAATGTCCGTTGTACAGGCGCGGGTTGTTCGTAATGGCAGCTATCGTCAAAGTCCGTAATACGTAGCGTAATCAAAAATCACTAATTTATTTATTATGTGAAGTATCAATGAATAAGTCAATCTTAATACTACCTTAATTGAATAAAAATACAATGATCAATTCGTACTAATCGAAACAATAGGCAGTTTTTCTACTGGCAGCATTGTCCTTCGACTACCACGTGATATGCGTCCTTGGTTAGGTGGTTATTATAATTAATTACAAAAAATTGTTCCCCATAGAATTAGTAGTTGTTTTTTATTCCACAAGTTATTAAAATTACACTATGATTTTAGTTAAAGTCTGATTCCTGTAATGGTTAGGCCCAATTTCGCCGATCTCCTTTGTTAGCAAATACCAAAATTTGTTGATCAATAGTTATCGAGATATCCCATGTTAAAGGGTATCCCGCTGGAGTCACGCTAGTCAAAGTTATTTGGCCTAAAACGAGCAGCCGTTAATCCTCAGTTGGGCGGTAACGGTGCATAAACTCCAGGGCACCACTTTAAACAGAGCCGTGATTGACTAGGGCAAGAAATATTTTGCAAAAGGCCAAGTCTATGTAGCACTTAATCGTGTAAAGGCACTGGATGGCATTGCTCCTGCAACAAAAGCTGGACGTCATGGACGAGGTGAGCGCAGTGCAAGTTTGCAAGACCAGCTTCAGTGAAGATGAGGTGGCTGGTGCAAAGTAGCTGCTCTACGAGTCTGTCGGCAAGAGCGACCAGATGGTGTCCCGGAGACGAGACTGGATGCAGAAGAGCCTGCAGGAGATCATTACACTGATCAAAGAAATCGATTCTGATGAGGTGGCGAGAGACCTCAACAAGTTGCCTCCCGACACTTTCGATCATGTCGACGTCGCCTGCCTCCTGAAGGACATCGTGTCTCTGAAGACGAATTTGGCTGAAGTGATGCTGAAATTTCAAACATCCGAAAATAATAGGTCATCGATCGCCGGCTCATATGTCAACAGTCGACGAGGGGCCTGCCTCGACGAGGGGCCTGCCTCGACACGTCTACGTCGAGCTGCAAGTCAGCAGTTTCAGCGCCGTATCCGATACGACCCGAGCCAAACCGAGCGCCGCCGGCGCAGCTGTCAGTCGCGAGCGCAGTCTTTATGCCCCGCTGCCCGCATCGCCGGCCGTGACGACGCATGCGCCTATCACGTGTGCGCCCGTCAACTGTCGACGCCGCGATTTCGCTGCTGTTGTTGCGGCCAATACAAATATACAGTCGTAGCAACCTATCGCCGAGGCAAAGGCCACTTCACGAAACGTCGCACACCCGAAACAAGACGAGGATGGCTTCGTCGAGGTTCGAAGCAAGAAGCGTTGCGCGAAATGCAACGATTAAGATTATTTATAAAAAAGAAATCTGTTATTTTCTTATATTCTCCATCCAAATTTACAAAACCCCCTTTCTCGTACAAAACACCCCAGTAACTGTGTAAAGCCAATAAACCAAAATAAATACAAGTTAATATGGGCAAGTACAAATACACAACTCCTTAACTGTCAGGGCCGTTAAGGAATTGTACCTTCTATCATCAGCTGAACAACTTGATAGTACACAACTAGCCTTCTATAATATAATATATATTTAAAGAATAATCCCCTAACTCCTAATCGTTGAGGAGTTATGTCTCCCATCATCATCAGATCAGCAATGTCATCAGATGATGACTACAAGAAGCAAATATATGATTATTTTGAAATTACATGAAAAGGCACGTGCCTATAAAATTTGAAGGTTTCCCTCGATTTCCCTGGGATTCTATCATCAGATCCTGACTTGGTAGCAATGGGACCACCTCAGAAGTATGCTCTTTTAAATAAAAAAAGAATTTTTAAAATCGGTTCACAAATGAAGGTGATATCGCTGGACATACATAAAAAAAAACATACACGTCGAACATAGAACCTCCTCCTTTTTTGAAGTCGGTTAAAAAGAAGGCAGGTATCGGAACTCAGTTCTGATTGTGGCATCCTTGAGGAATTGAGGGAACTCTTCAAATATTGTAGGCATACCTATAGCGATTTTGGTATTTTCAGCCATAGGTCAAAAGAGATCCACTCCGGCAATAAATCCTTCCTAACTAATATTGTAAATGCGAAAGCGTGTTTGTTTGTTTGTCCATCTCTCACTTGCGCATCGACCTGATTTTGCACATAGATAGCTGAAGAACAATAGTGACATAGGCCACTTTTTATCACTCCTTCCGAAACATTTCTATTAGGATTTAAAAATACACTATTCACACTATTATTTCTGTCACTTCTTGTCTAAATTCTTCTTAACATCTTTATGCCGATGACTTACAAATTTAGTTTCAGGCCTCGGCTGAGAACCTCTCAGAAGCAATTGAGCAGATCAATGGTGACTAGGCTACGATCTACGACTGGAGCAAGTCAAAAACGTCCCTCTAGTTTGCCTAACGGAGAACCCCAGTAACTCGCAAGTCATCTTCGTAGGGGGGTCTATACAGCGTTCACGAGTAAATCCGGCTAACTTGCCGTCTGTTTTGGATGTTGATTTCCTACTTTGTGATAGGCGTTTCTCGTTATCTTCGCTTGTCGCATTTAAACGGCGCTGCCTCATACAAGTAGCGCGTTTTGTAGGCTTACCAATATTCGTTTTCGATAAATAGATCGGAACGATTCACTAAAAAGCGAGAAATAAACAAAAAAAAAAAAAAAAATTGACTTCAAACATTTTTACTGAAATAAATGCACTAAAATGTAAAAAATAATTGCGTAGTTTAGTTTGTTCAATTTACTTGCAATATTAACCTTTATTTTACTCAATCTTATATTCTTAAAAAATATTTTGGAGTCGGTGCCAGCTTAATACGACAATGTAGCAATACCTAATAAAATCTATTTACTAATGAACACGACAACTGTTAAAGGCTAATTAAACATATTTACAAATAAAAACGACAATGGGGTTAAACAGTCACCAAGCAAATTTGGAACTAATGCTTGTTACCCTTTGATGTGCTTATCAAACAAACGTTCCGAGTGTCATTTAAAAAGCTGTGGTTCTGGGCTAAGAGGATGTAAGTTGTTCTGGGCGACTCAAGCGCCGACGCCGTAACCGCTCTTCACCACTTCGGGGAAACGAGACGGGGCCTTATTTTATTTTCTATCTCGCTCCTACAACAGCCGCTCCGCGAGCCGTGCCAAACGCGTGAGTACCTACTACGTATACATATTAATTTCGTGCATACCAAAGATCAATACGAGTTCTACGCCACGCTCGCCGACTGGAAGTGGCCCGTGTGGACGGAGTGACTCGCAACCTAACTTAACATGTATTGATTCGCATTCAGAGTTCAATGACAGTATAAGAGTTACTTTACGTAATAAAAGAAAACAATTAGATGAGAGCGAGAATTTAAACATGATACAAAGCGATGTCGCTGAATTAAGTAAGCAAATGTCACAAGTGATGTCAATGCTAACAACACTTACTACAAACCAAAAAAAAAATAAAGGATAAAATATCGTTGGATGTAAAAGTAATCAAAGAAGAAATAACCGACATAAAAGATATGACTAAAAAACTCTGCAGAGCAAAACATGGTGCAGGCTGATGTGGCATCTCTGAAAACAAAGTACTCTGAAACAGAAACGAAAATCAAAGAGCTTGAATCAGGCATCGATCAATTCAAATCTACAATTAGTATGTCTTCATCAACTAGCTCTTTGGAGTCCACGCTAGCAGAAATAAAGGAAAGGGAGACGAGAAGCAAAAATATAATAATTATTGAAGTTCCGGAACAACATTTAGAGAACAGTGAAGAAAGGAAAAAAGCTGAGAAAAATGAAGTTTTACGTATAACAAGAGTTTCAGAATCTAATTGCCCGGAACCTGAGAACAGACGCGGCAAATTCAACGCGAAAAAAGCCCGTCCTCTTAAAGTGTTCTACAAATCTCAAAACATAGCAATATCCATATTACGCAATAGCAAAAATATCAAATCTGGCACCATAAGGTTATTCTCGGACCAAACACCCCAACAACAAGCCTTTATGAAAGAATTAAAAGAGGAATTGAAGTGTCGTCAAGAAAATGGAGAAAAAGACCTTGCAATCAAATATGTTAAGGGTATACCAACAATCAAGAAACAACTTCCAAAAAACTAAAAACAAAAAGCCTCCAGTATGATCTATGCACCGAAATAAATATTACATATCAAGCTGTTAATAATTACAATCATAACAACAAGTAGAAAATCTCTGAAATTTCAATATGCAAATGTGCGTAGCATAATGAAACTAGGCAAACTAGATGAATTAAAATGTGTTATTCAATCACTGAAATTCACTCTTCACATGATTATTTTAACGGAAACATGGATTAAGAAAAATGATGACGCAAAGATAATTCAAATACCAGGATATTATCACTATCATAATTATAGAAACAACACAAGAGGTGGTGGAGTCTCAATCCTCGTGCACGACAGTTTAACCCATAACTTAGTTGAAGATGAATGTCAAAATGATAACCATTACTTATTAGTTCACGTCGATAAGTTCTCATTGGACATTGGTGCAGTCTACAGGAAACCTGAGTCGACAAACTTAAATGACTTTTAGATAAATATTCGGCCAAGTTACAAAAAATTAAAAGAGGTATAATCTTCGGAGATTATAACATAAACTTACTCTCTTCAGAACGACCTACCTTAATGTACAATGACATTTTACGAGAAACTGGCTTCAAGATTGTTAATAAAGTCGATGAATCCTCAACAAGAGAAACGCCTACTAAGAAAACCATAATTGACCATGTATGCACCAACCTGAAAGCTGATAAATTTCACCTTGTAGTTATAGATACTCCAATGTCTGACCACAAGCAATGTTTGCGCCACACCGCAACGGCGAATCGCTGCCGCCCCTTCGGCGGCCAATGAGAAGCGAGCGGACCGCCGCGGGAGACGCGCGGCGCGTCGCCTGACGGCGCCCGCGCAAAACCACAACTAGTGCCCTTCGAGATCTCAAGGCGAACCCACGCGTCGCGCGCCCTTGAACTCAGCCCGTGACCACGTCACAGATGTGTACAGTGTGTGCAGTGAAAGAGCTACGTTTACCTGCTCAACTACCCCTAACACTAAACGACCAGTGCCCTAAGTGAATGGTGTGTGTGTTGCCGCCCTCAAACCCGCCGCCCGCGCCTAGAGCGCCAGCCACCTTCAGCTCCAGCACGATCCAGTGACTACAGCCCGGACCCCGGTAAGTTCCTTTCCACCTCCCGCCTAACCTTCTTTACTCTGCTGTATTCGGCGGTGTCTCCTGACCCACGAGTACATTTTGATCCTACGAGCCGGATACATAATACAGTCCACTAGTTTAAACCCTACCCTACACATTTCATTTTTTGCCTCGACTCGTGGCACGCCTACACAACTACACATAACACCCACACAATGCACACGCAGGCCGGGCCCAGCCCAAACACCCCTTACTGCCCTTACTGCAGGGCTAGGGGGCATAAATTGATAGCATGCGCCCGCTACAATGCCCAACCGACACAAGGTCGGTGGGACTTTATAAAGGCGCGCGAGCGGTGCCAGAAATGCCTGGGCCCACATTACCCACAGGAGTGTAAGTCGGTGAAGGGTTGTAGAGTGTGTGGCAACGCCGAGCACCACACGTCCCTTCACCGACCGGACGACGCCACGCAGCACTACCAGCCGGAATCGGCGGCGCGGTGACTCCCGCCCCATCTGCGGGACACTCCGGCACAACGACCCATTAACAGCCCGCTGCATGCGTCCGCGCACGCACAGCAGTCGCGGCAGCAGTAAGGCCCCCTACCTTTAATACAGTCCGCTATTATATATATATAGGATAACTATTTCAGCCCATTAACTATTTCATTTCATTTGTTCCCGTAACTTTACGAGTTATATCTCGTGCCCTAATAAAAATTAATTAGTTGTTGGTAGTACACAAACAACACATGTGGTCAGCCCGCACCTATACGGTGCGTGACATCAGCCCACGCCTTTGCACAACACAATAAGCTCGTACAAACACGTGCACCCACACATCAGCCTGCAGCGCATACACACACACACACATGCAGTCTGCCTTTTATTTTTATTTTTATTTCTTTGCTTTATCGCGGTCGCTTTTATTGCGCTGCGCCACAGCGCGCACGCCTGCGCCTTTTTGTGCCTATATGCTATCATGCTCAGTGCACGACTCACGTGACTACATGGTAGCATGCCCAGTGTACAGCCTTTTTTGTTGTTGTTTTTGTGCCTATATGCTATCATGCTCAGTGCACGACTCACGTGACTACATGGTAGCATGCCCAGTGTACAGCCTTTTTTGTTGTTGTTTTTGTGCCTATATGCTATCATGCTCAGTGCACGACTCACGTGTCTACATGGTAACATGCCCAGTGTACAGCCCTTTTTTGTTGTTGTTTTTGTGCCTATATGCTATCATGCTCAGTGCACGACTCACGTGACTACATGGTAGCATGCCCAGTGTACAGCCCTTTTTTGTTGTTGTTTTTGTGCCTATTTGTTGCTGTGCTCAGTGCACGATCTTACTCATACAGTTACACACGTGCATTCCTCTCAGCTCATCATATACACACCCACTCGACATTAACTCGACACAGCACGAATCGAGGCTGTAGTCTCCTGTTACTCCGTTCCTCCCCTCCTACCCCCTGGGGCCCGGGAAGATGTTTGCGCCACACCGCAACGGCGAATCGCTGCCGCCCCTTCGGCGGCCAATGAGAAGCGAGCGGACCGCCGCGGGAGACGCGCGGCGCGTCGCCTGCCGGCGCCCGCGCAAAACCACAACTAGTGCCCTTCGAGATCTCAAGGCGAACCCACGCGTCGCGCGCCCTTGAACTCAGCCCGTGACCACGTCACAGATGTGTACAGTGTGTGCAGTGAGAGAGCTACGTTTACCTGCTCAACTACCCCTAACACTAAACGACCAGTGCCCTAAGTGAATGGTGTGTGTGTTGCCGCCCTCAAACCCGCCGCCCGCGCCTAGAGCGCCAGCCACCTTCAGCTCCAGCACGATCCAGTGACTACAGCCCGGACCCCGGTAAGTTCCTTTCCACCTCCTGCCCAACCTTCTTTACTCTGCTGTATTCGGCGGTGTCTCCTGACCCGCGAGTACAAGCAATATTCTGCGAAATGAAAAGACAGGTGCCAATACCTAGGAATAAAGTCACCTATGAAGTAATTAACTACGAAGATTTTTACAAAACTGTGAAAGACTTTCAAAAAATGAATGAGGGAAACTCTTACGATCTCTTGGAAGAAAAAATATTGAACTGTGTTAAACAATGTAAGACGATAAAAACTAAAGTGATGAACCCTCCAAAACAAGATTGGATTACAAAAAAGGTCATAAAAGGAATTGCTGCAAGGAATATACTTTGGGTTGAACACAAATAAAATCCCGGAGATAAAGTAAAAGAAAATATATACAAAACGAAAAGGAATGAAGCAGCTCAAAATATACAAAATGCAAAAAGCCAATATTATATGAAATCCTTTGACAACTGCAAGAAAAATCCAGCGAAAATGTGGAAACTAATAAATAACTTGTCAAGCAATAAAACAAAGACTGTCCCGGGGCCAAGTAAATTACAAACGGAAGACGGGTTTGTCACTGATGTCAAAGATATCTGCGAACACTTTAATAAGTTCTTCTCTAATGTCGGCTCGATCTTAGCTAAACAAATCCCCTCAACGGTGCTCTGTAGCCCCGGTTATGTTGCAGCTGGATGTACTAACACCTCGAATACTTTAAGTCAACTATTGCCAACAAATGTAGATGAGGTAGCTCAAATAATAGATAGTCTTAACTCTAATACAAGTACTGGAATAGACGGTATAAGCACTAAGTCCATAAAATGTATTAAAAATGTAATATTACATGAACTAACAAATTGTATTAACTCTTGTCTTGAGAACGGATTCTTCCCAGATTCACTAAAGATTGCAAAAGTAACACCTATTTTTAAATCAGGAAATAAGTCAGACCCAGGAAATTATCGTCCCATTTCAGTCCTTCCAACAATATCAAAAATATTTGAAAGGGTACTCTACAATCGACTTGAGACGTTTTTGAATTCAATTAGTTTTTTGTACGAGAAACAATATGGTTTTCGTCCCAAATCGAATACTCACTCGGCAACAATGGATATAGTTACACAACTTAAGATCAGCATTGATAAGAAACAGATAGGTTTGGGAATCTTTATCGACCTGAAAAAGGCATTTGACTCTATTAGTCACGACTTGCTGCTTAAAAAGTTAAATCAGATTGGTATCACTGACACTGCGCTAAACATATTCAAATCATACCTTGAAAATCGCAAACAGGTTGTAAAAATAGGTCAAACGCAAAGTAGTACCAGTATTATAACGTATGGAGTGCCCCAGGGCTCAATTTTGGGACCCCTCCTGTTTCTCGTATACATCAATAGCGTAAAAGATATTGGTCTGATAGGTGACGTTACTTTGTACGCTGACGATACCAGCTTATTTTATTTTGGAAAAACATTAGATTCAGTCCTTACTGATGCACAGAACGATTTGAATATTTTAAATGACTGGTTCCAATCTAACCTCCTCACAATTAACGTTGCGAAAACCAATTACATAATATTTACAGCTAAAAATAAGAAAATACCACAATTTACACCACTTACAATAAATAATCTACCCATTAATAGAGTCAACAAAGAGAAGTATCTGGGATTAATCTTAGACAGTAGCATAACGTGGCAATTTCACTTGGAAAAGATTCAAACAAAAGTTAAGTCTCTCACAGGAGCACTGCGTGGTATAGTTAGGTGTCTTCCGCGGCAAGTTCGATTCACTATTTAAAATGCACTTGTTAAACCCCATCTTCATTATCTCGTAGAGATAAGGGGAACTGCTGCCAAAACCAATAGAACCATTTTACAAATCGCACAAAATAAATAAATTAAAAGATTATTTAACTACAACTTTTTCACATCAACGGATAAAATATATAAGAAAACCAAATTAATGAAAATAAATCAATTGTATAGGTACTTATAATACTTGCATTCTAATACGAAAAATTTTAAACAAGAAAAAACACACAAATTAACTTCTCCAAAAAACATCAAATACAAAAAATCCAACTGAGAAATACAAATAATTTAATCTTACATGTACCTCGAACAAACCATGGTAAGCAAAATATCTTATATGAGGGTGCCAAGTTATATAACCAACTACCAAACGATATTAAAGGGGCAAAGTCGACTTTGACATATAAAAGACTGCTTAAACACTACGTTCATAATGTAATCAAATAAATAAATACATAAACAATATAATATGTAGTATAGTACGATATAATATAATATAATTATAATAAAATAAAATATAACATAAAATATATATATATTTTTTTTTATAGCAGAAGGAGGCAAACGAGCAAGCGGGTCACCTGATGGAAAGTAATCACCGCCGCCCATGGACACCCGCAAAACCAGAGGAATCGCAGGCGCGTTGCCGGCCTTTAAGGAAGGAATAGGCTCGTTTCTTGAACATCCCTAAGTCGTAACGGTCTGGCAATACCGCCGCCGAGAGATGGTTCCACAACACTGTAGTTCGAGGCAAGAAACTTCTTGAAAATCGCACAGTAGTAGACCGCCATCAAGTCAAGTCAAAATATATTTATTCAATAAACTCAATTAATAAGTACTTTGGATCGTCCAAATCTTTTTTAACCTACCACCCATTCAGGACATAATTTTTTAACTGTGGCAAAGAATGAGCGCAAGAAACCACAGCGCACAAAAGCAACGACATTTACAAACAAAAAAAAGAGTATGTCGTTACCAGGTCAATACAAAATATGAATTTAAAAATATAAAAAAAATGATGCAATACAAAATTACAATACAATGTAGTATCAATTAAATAGAGACAATTAGAAATAGCTGTTGGAGTGCTTGGAGCATTTCAGATCCAAGCTGTTTTGTCTTCTGTGTAATCTGACACTTTATAATAAGCTTTTTTATAAAGCTTTTCTTTGATTTTGATTTTAAATTTATTAAGATCTAATTTCTGAATATCATTTGGTACTTTGTTGTAAAATCTTACACACAGACCCCTAAAAGAATTATATATTTTATGGAGCCTAGTATAAGGTACTGCTAATTTGTTCTTACTTCTAGTGTTTACATTGTGAATATCACTGTTTTTTGAAAACATTCCAGTATTTTTATGAACATAAATCAAATTTTCATAAATGTATTGTGATGCAACTGTCATTATATTTATATTCTTAAATCTATCTCTGAGAGAGTCGCCAGCCTTTAGGTTATAGATTGCTCGAATAGCCTTCTTCTGAAGCACAAAGATAGTTTGAATGTCGGCAGCATTTCCCCACAGTATAATGCCGTACGACATTACACTATGAAAGTAACTGAAATAAACTAATCTGGATGTATCAACGTCAGTTAACTGACGGATCTTCATTACTGCATAAGCCGCAGAGCTAAGTCTATTCGACAATTTAGTTATATGTGGGCCCCACTGAAGCTTGGCATCTAACGTGATGCCTAGAAACACAGTGGTGTCCACAGGATTTACATTCTTATCTTTAATTTGTACACTAGTTGTTACTTGGCAATACAAATCTTACACATTTGGTTTTTCCCTCGTTTAATAGCTAGTTATTTACACTAAACCAGTGAACAATCTTTGAGATCGCATTATTCACATCGTCATAATTTGGGTGTCGTCGTTTCACTTAGAATAAAAGTGAAGTATCATCAGCAAACAATACTATCTCATGACTGTCTTTTACAAAATAAGGTAAGTCATTAATATAAACCAAAAACAAGAATGGACCTAGTATTGAACCTTGCGGAACTCCCATTGTAACCACTGATCCCGGAGATCTTTTACCGTTAATGTCGACCTTCTGAATCCTGTTTCTCAAGTATGAGATTAGAAGGCTCAAAGAAGCATCCCTAATTCCATAGTGGTTAAACTTCCTGACCAAAGTTTCATGTAAAACACAATCGAAAGCCTTGGATAAATCACAAAATACCCCTAGGGCATCCTGTGATTCCTCCCGGGTATCAAATATTTGGATTAAAAGCTCAACACCGGCGTCAGTTGTTGAGCGACCCCTAGTAAAACCATACTGTTTACAATGTAAAAGTTTATTTCTATGAAAATGAATTTGAATTTGGTCTAGCATCAACTTTTCAAAAATTTTACTAAATGTGGGTAGCACAGAAATAAGTCTAAAATTAGAGGGGTCAGAAGTGCTACCCGATTTAAACAATGGAATTTGCTATGTTTCATTAGGTCAGGAAAAACACCACAGTCAATGCATTCGTTAAATATGCAAGCTAAAACTGGAGCTATTGTCATAATTACTGATTTAGCGACATCCACGGAATTACCCCACAGATCAGCAGTTTTCTTTTTATTGAGAGTGTTAAATGTTTTTAATATATCTATAACACAAATTTTTTGAAAACTGAAATTACTTTCACAATCTTTAACATTCTCCTTCAAAACAGATTCAGCTACAGTGGGGGACGAAATCAAGGCTTTTGTAGTTGAAACTGGAATGTCAGTAAAAAACCTCTCAAATGCTGCAGCAACATCAGCATCAGAAGTCAAGGTTTTATTATCACAATTTAAATTGTACTCATTATTACGACTTCTGACCTTTCCTGTTTCACTATTTATAATATTCCATGTCATTTTTATTTTGTCATTACTATTCTTAATCTTAGAACTCAGATAGTTTGCCTTGGCTAATCGGCATACTCTTTTAAATAACTTTGAATAATTTTTAACATATAATTTGAAGTCGTCGCTGGTGTTATAGTTGCGTTCACCATAAAGTTCATAAAGGCGTTTCCTACTTTTGTGAATACCAATTGTAGCCCATTCATTAAAAGATGCAGTACCACTAACCGAGATCTTTTTTGGAACAAAAGATTTATTAAATTCTGAACAATATATGTTAAAAAAATCATTATAAAAGACATCGGGGTTTTAATTGTATTCTAAATAATTTAATTTTGTATCTAGATTGCTTTTAAAGCGTTCCAGCCGACCTGCAGTTTTTGGCACAACAGTGATATTCTTTTTCATCACTTGCTTACGCTGGTGTGGAAAACTGACCATTTGGCCACAATGATCAGAGTCCAGGTTATTAATAATTTGCTTAGCCAGTGGTTTTACATTTGTATATATGTTATCAATACAGGTGGCCGAAGTGGCAGTTATTCTTGTCGGCTCCAAAAATAAATTATTCAAATTGTATGATAGAAATAAGTTTTTAATTTTAGTTGACAATGTGGAGTTTTCTAGCAAATTTATATTAAAATCACCGCAAACAATTATTGTTTTACCTACATTGCGGACCTTACGCAATGTCTCATCCATAACTTTTTCAAAAAGATCATACAATGCTGAAGGAGGTCTGTATACACTTATCACAACAAACTGCTCCAACTCCACACAAGCTATTTCTATTGTTCGCTCAACCGAGAGGCTCACTATGTCTTTGCGTTCTTTTAATTTAAACTTTTTACTAACAATAATTAAGGAGCCACCATGTATTGCATTTCCTCGACTGAACGAACTTCCAACCAAATGATTCTTAAAATTGAACATGAACTGATGGTCTCTAAGCCAGTGCTCGGTAATGCAAAGAATATCAATATTATTACAGTTCATGAACAATTCAATCTCTAAATCTTTGCCCATCATTCCTTGGATGTTCTGGTGAACAATGTTCAAAGATTCTACATTTTTTAAATTTAATGATTGACCGGGGATTTTTATAAAGCTATTTTTACTTTGATTTAATTTCATTTTATTTGCAAACATTTTGCAAGAGAGTTCCTCTTTTGTCTTATAATTTAATTCCAATAATTTGCTAGAGGTGTCCTCTATTGTCTTATAATCTAATTTAAATTATTTTGAACATATTCCAAAGTCTGAATTGGCATGTCAGTATGTTGCAGCTCAATAGAAGCCGCTGAGCTAGCCATGTTATTGGCTAAATACTTAAAATAAAATGATAGCGAATTTGCTATCTGTCGCTTAAAATAAGTCTTAAGATAATATTTATCTTTTGTCAATATAAAATTATTATCTAATAATTTATTTATGTCTATTAATTCTACTTTCTTTTCATAGAAAGCCATTGTATTCAATGTCAAATTAAGCTTAAATCTATAATTATTTTCTTCGTGTGGCAAGTTTTTACTGTAAGGAAGTGTGAACATTATAATTTTTGGAATATTTAAAGAAAGTAATTTTTCATAAAAGTTAACTAATACTTTTTTGTTCACATTTCCCCTTTTCCCAATTAAAATAATAACAGTTTCTACATTATTAAGGTCATGTGAAATCAATTTTTCTATTATATCATGGTATGTCAATCCATGGTATGTCCATCAAGGTGATGTGGATGGAATGACAGTCGGTTGCGTGTAGTGCGGTGAAGGAAATTAGCGGCAGGGATCAAGCCGAACAATTCCTCAGAACACTCCCCATGATATATACGGTACAATATACAGAGAGACGCAACGTCTCTCCGAAGAGCCAGTGGATCGAGCCGACCTGAAATAACCACGTCGCCGACAATTCGAGCAGCCCTGCGTTGAATGCGGTCAAATGGAAGGAGTTGGTATTGGGGTGCTCCAGCCCAGAGATGGGAGCAGTATTCCATATGCGGCCTGACCTGTGCTTTATACAGTTGTAAACGGTGGGCCGGCGTGAAGTACTGACCCGCTCTATTAAGCACACCCAGCTTTTTCGAAGCTAATTTAGCTTTACCTTTCAAATGACCACGAAACTGAACGTCACTCGAAATATCGACGCCAAGGATTCCAATAATCGGATTGGTATCAAGGGGAGCTCCCTCAAAGTTCAGAGGTACGACGAAGGGATGTTTTTTCGCGGTAAATGCGCAAACTTGTGTTTTGGAGGGGTTAAAGCGGACTAGGTTATGTCGGCCCCAATCCGAGACATTACTTAACATGTTCTCGGTGTCAGTCACAAGTTTATTCCGGCTCTCGATGACGCTTTCCAGAGAAATGTTAGCTCGCCCGGTGTAGAGCGTATCCCCAGTACTGTCGTCTGCACAGCAATGAATGCTGTTGTTATGCAGCATGTCATTGATATGCAGAAGAAACAGAGTAGGGGACAACACACACCCCTGCGGGACTCCAGCATTCACGGGCTTCATGTCGAAACACGAACCGTCGACTGCGACTCTGATGCTACGCCCAGTAAGAAAGCTGGCAACCCATGAACACAATTTCTCAGGAAGCCCGTATGATGGAAGTTTAGAGAGAAGAGCCCTGTGCCATACCCTGTCAAAAGCTTTCGCTACGTCCAAGCTAACTGCCAGTGCCTCCCCTTTACTCTCGACTGCCTCCGCCCATCGGTGAGTAAGGTACACTAAAAGATCACCAGCCGATCGACCGCGACGAAAACCATACTGGCGATCACTTAGTAGCTGGTTCTCTTCTAGGTACCTTAAGAGCTGGCGGTTTATAATGGACTCCATTACTTTGGAGAGCAAAGAGGTAATAGCTATTGGCCTGTAGTTGGACGGATCTGAGCGATCGCCTTTTTTTGGAATCGGGTGGACAAGGGCTGTCTTCCAAGAGCTCGGGACGACGCCAGTGGTGTAAGAGAGCTGGAAAAGGCGCGTTAGAACTGGTGCCAATTCAGGAGCACACGTCCGAAGCACAATGGGTGGAACTGCATCAGGCCCACTCGCCTTATGGATATCAAGGGAAAAAAGAGCCTTACGAACTGACCTTTGCAGGAACTGAACGTTTGGCATTGTACAAGCGCAATGCGGTATGGTTGGTGGAGAGTTTTCCCCATCGTCCAAGGTCGAGTTTGATGCGATAAGAGAGCCCAAGAGATCGGCTTTCTCCTTTGCAGTATAGGCCAGGCAGTCATCGGTCTTGTGCAATGGTGGTAGGGACGGCTGACAAAAATTCCCTAAGATAGCTTTGGCGAGAGACCAGAACGCACGCGTCCCCGAAGGAAGACGCACTAGCCTCTCGCCAATTATACCTATGAATGATGACTTCGCCTTGGCAATGTCCTTCTTAAAGGATCTGGCGGCAAAGTTGTTCTTCTTTCTGAGCGCACTGGTGTTTGGATCCTTTGATGACACCGCATTAGCCCAGGCTTGGTAATGTTGTCGCTTTTGGCGAGACGCCATTTTGCAGCAACGACCAAACCATGGTTGGGACTTGCCGCCAATGGGAACCACAGAGTTTGGAATGAAAAGTTCCATTGTCCCTGCAGTATCACATCAACGACAGAGTCAGCGGTGACATCAGGATCATCCAGCAAGAAGCAAACTCGCCACCACGGGTAGGACGCAAAGAAGCTTCGCATCCCATCCCAGTCCGCTGACCTATAATGCCAGACTCGACGGCTAGCCGCTGGTTGCGGTTTTGAAGTTTCTGTGAGAGGCACAGTGCTGCGAATCAGACAGTGGTCTGATGAGCCTAGTGGTGCATCAACAGAAGCTTGATAGCCGTCTGGGTGCGAGGTCAGCAGAAGGTCCAATAAAGAAGGTGCATGGCCCTCCACATCTGGAACCCGTGTTGGCTCGGTTACCAATTGGGACAGACTGTAGGCCAAAGCGAAGTCATGAACGGCTCTACCCGCGTGGTCAGTTGTGCGTGAACCAAGCCATTCGACGTGGTGGGCATTGAAGTCTCCCAATACTACAATCTCGGCCGAGAAGGGAGTCTGTCGCTGTTTGGACGGTCTCGATAAGTTGGTCAGTTCCGATGTTACCGCTGTGGGACCTATACAGGCACGCGTAGACGCGAGGATGACGTCCGCAGTCGACGTGCAGCCATAAGATGGAGAGGTCCCTATCTTCAAGATTGCCAAGGCGACGAACGCACATATCCTCCCTGACATAGGCACAAACACCGGCTCGTGGCACAAATGCATATTCCAGGTTGTATCCCGGGTAGCGATACAACCTGTGTGTCAATTTTCTTGCCTTTCTCCTGTCTGCAGCATGCCTTGGCACGAGCGGACTTTTGCCCTCCCCAGAGTACGTAGGGCAGCCTGAGCGAGAACGCTCAGGGGGGGATTCTCCGACACCGGATGTGTCGGTACCCCCCTGGGGTAAATCTAGATTAAAGTTCGCTGCCATATCAATTGTGAGGGGGGGGGGGGGGGAGGTCTCCGGAACCCTCACTCGCCGGACGAAACACAACAGCACAGAGAGGTATTACGCCGGGCGAGCCGACCCAATGCGTGCTGCAACGCAGCGTGGCTCTACCACTCGGTTGGTGTCACTCATTTAGCACCACCCAGGGGTCACGTGTAGGGTCTCAAGGGTAAACCTACGGACGCGAGCAACTTAACCCCCTAGTATAAATAATATAAGTAATGTAATAATATGTAATATAGTATGATTTAATATATAATATATTATACCACAAAAAAGTTGTTCCTATATACATTTCATACTAATAAGTATTAACAAATTCATTAAAATTTTCATTAAAAAATATAACGTATCATTTTTAATACTACCCTGCGGCACATCCAGTTGCGCGAAGTCGGTGTATCCGTGACCGGGCTAAAGTTAAGCGCGGGCCGAGTTTTGCTTTGGATTTGGAACTACCTCCTTAATTATTGTTCAGATAAAATTAATAAACTGTTTTCGAACGATTTGTAGTGTGATAGATATTTAGAACTTGATGTGTTTTGTGCTTAGATTAAAACAAAAAGGGAAGATACGGCATTGTGAGTGAGCCGCCAAAATTAGGCCTAAAGGCACAATTTCACTTCAGTCACAATTTGCCGAGCGTACAGGCTACATCGCACTATTGCGGATATTCTACTGTGTGAAAAAGAGAAAGACGCTACTCCGCAGTGGCGGCGTCGGAATCGGTCGTACGTACTCGTCTGTTGCGAAGCGACCGACACGCGACCGCGCTACTCGCTGACTCCCTCGCGCTGACGTTGAAACTTACCGCTTTGTCTCGCTCGCTCGATTTACGCTTTATAGGTGTGCGTGTGTCAGTATTTGCATTTAGTAGTTGAGTAGGACTATATTTTGAATGACTACAAGTAGGAGCATGCCGTATCTTCCCTTTTTGTTTTAATCTAAGGTTTTGTGTTATTTTTTTCTAAAATAGCCCAACAAAATAATTTTATGTGTTCTGTTTCTCTTAATAATAATAATTAATAATAATTTAATTTATTTCCAAAAATTACAATTTGCACACTTAACTACTTGCGGTCTCTGCACAAAGCAACGCTTGATTTGCAGCAACCAAACATTCATAACATAAAACCATTTATATTGTGCTAGTTAGATGTTTGTTCAAACTACTACTACAAATAATAAAAAAATTAAATTTATGGACATGCAATTACATAATACTAAAAATAAGATAGCAGACATCAATCATAATGTGTGAGTCTGTGAGTGAGATGTGTTTGTGAGTGTGGTGTGTATGTGATGTGTGTATTAAAGGCTTGGAGGTTCACGTTGGCAGAATACTCTCCGTCTGAGCATAACTCAGGCCCATGAGCCAAGACTCCAGAACCCGCTTTGCAGTGCGGGTGGTCACGTTCCTCAAATCAATTTTTCGGCTTACGATGTTATAAATACGCGGAATAAGAAAGAGAGATTGACGGTTTGCAAAGGAGGTACGGGTAGGAGGAGTTGGAATCCTATAAACACGTCTGCCAATCAATAGCTCGTAGCCAGGCGATTCAAGGATTGTAGAGTGCATGGCTGTTACTGCCTGAAATATGTACAGCTGCCTCACTCGTAATACTTTGCACTCTCTGTATAGTTCATCAGTGCTGTGCCTGAAGGGTTTACGTAGCATCACTTTTAGAACCGACCGTTGAGCCCTTTCGAGTTCCATAAAATTTGTCTTGGCAGCACCTCCCCAAACTCTGATACAATACTGTAAAAGCGACTGGCAAATAGCCTTATAAACAAGAAAAAGAGTGTCCCTCGTCGCGGAGTATCTTAGCGATTTCATTATAAAAATGGTTTTCCTGATCCGCGACGACAACTGATTAATATGGTGTTTATAAGAGAGCTTCTCGTCTAGTATTACACCTAGGTACTTTAGGTGGCCGGCTCTTTCGACCTCATAGCAGCTGCATGCTGAGCCCTGGAAGAATAAATCACAGTCATGTAGCTTTAAGCGATGTGATGATGGCGGTTGGGATGCAATCGTTTTGTGGAAAGCTAGATATTTTGTTTTAGCCATGTTTATCGTAAGGAGATTCTCTTTTAACCACTTAGAAATCGCTATCATACCCCTCTCGGCTGTTTCAAAGACTTCCCCCCAGCAAGAGCCTCGAAAAAGAATGACCGTATCGTCCGCGTAGCAAATGATTTCAGAGTTTCTTATCTGTAATTCCAGAATGTCACTTAAATACACGAGAAATAGTGTAGGGCCCAGGATACTGCCCTGAGGCACTCCGAACTCTACAAACTGTAGGTCGCTCGTATCTGTGCCCACACGAACACACTGTTCACGCCTACTCAAGTAGCTTAAGAACCAACTCTGAGCAATTCCTCTTACTCCCAAGGCACTCAGCTTACTTAGCATGTGATATAGTGAATTATACTATCAGCACGTACTCAATAGTACGTGATAATTAAGGTCTTCCTGATTGACAAGGCGTCCTTCCTCTAGTCACGTATAAGATGTGATGTTAATTAGTATTTAAGATGATACACGAGAGGATAAAGATTGATTGATTCAACGCAAGACATTGTTTCATTTCGGGTCTCCGTCCCAACACCATTACATGGCGACCGTGACAGTGCTGCCCATCGGCGGCGCTGGGCAGATGGTTAGGAAAGTGAATATGTGACTGTTAATAATAATTTATAAACTCGTTGGTGACCCCGCTCAAGCAACAAGCAACCTTCCAACGGAGTACTACGAAAAGAACACGTGAGTCATTTGCAATATCTACACATCAACCATGGCAGTGACACTCTATTCAGCTACGGACACAACAAGATTTTCACTACACTGAGCCACACCGAGCTGCGACTACGTCATTTAACATCATTCAATGGCTCCCACAACTTTTGCTTCCTTTCCGGCACATCGTGTCAAGAACGTTTCATCGACCAAGGCAAAGAAATAAGGTACCCAGAAAAACAATGCGAGATAAAATATACTAACGATTTCATAACTGCACACATTATGTCATAAATTGTGCGGCGCAGCGAACGCGCAAGAATTTCCGACGCAGCACTTTTCGCCGTTTGCTTTACGCTTGCGCAAGGTCAAGAATGCCGCTATACGGAAAGAATTTTGTATAGAGCTGTGGATTTTGCTATAGAAACAAATAAACAGAATCCAAAGGAAAATAAGCATATATGTATACAACGAGTATTCACCCGTTTAACCGCCTCACTTTTACCGACTGACAAAGTGGTTTGAGGTATGTTATTTATAATTACGGGAAGAGATATTTAGAAGCATTATTTTACCAGTCGATGGTTTTATGAGATATTATTACACTTCATAAGACACTTAACTGCTACTAGCTACCTCCAGTGCGAATTGATTTCTCCGGTTATCTGACAAAGAGCCAAGGAATACGCCAGTCTGAGGATAATTATGAAGCTTTAATGAAGTTGTACTCAAAATGAAGATATTCAACAAGTTTAAAATGCTTTGATTGTGCAATAAGAATACAGTAGAATAAATAAGCACAAAAATGAACCATGTTAGGGTAACTAATGTAATAATAAGATTTTAGTCAATTTTAATTTAATTTTTTGTTATTTACGTATTTCCTTATAATATATTGAATGCAACATGTCTTATCTCTATGTACTTAATGTTTAATCTTAGTCAAATCTAATTTTTATGTTTTGTTATTATGTATTTTATTAAGTCTAATAGTTCAATTTATTATTAACATGTAATGCGTAATTTAAAGTTCATTGCAAGAATATGCATAATTTAAAGTTGTACTTGTTTATGCCACTTAATTTATGTGTTTATTATAGTCTTGGTATAACGTGAGATAAAAATAATATTAGTAACAATATTATGATGCTGAGAGGAATTGTAAAAAATATTCGTGTACGTAAATGTAAAAGGACCGATCCGTTTTGTAAAAGGTTTACCTATAATAAGTATTTTGTTCAAATACAAGGAAACAGCTCTCTTAGCAGCATTCAGCAAGCCAGCTAGCCATAAGGTTCCATCGCAGCAACGTAACGCTTCCTGGATCCTCGGCATCATTCGACGGTCAAAATAAGTACCGTCGCACTCCACACGTCTCGACTCACAGCAGACATGGTAGCACACGCTCATCACGACTTAACGTGGATTAGAGCACCACTGGCATCTCCAAAAATTTAAAGTGAAATCTTTAGAAAGTGGTTACAAGTAGGAATTTAGTTCAGAATACGAGATTATTTATTTATATTTGGTTTTTAAATATTTTGTGTTAATTTATTTTAAGCTTCAATTGGTTAAAGTTTCTATTGTTTTGAAAAAAGTGTGAATTATGTAGAGAAAAAAAAAATATGGTTTGTTACTCAAATGTTGTTTGAATATGTAATTATTGCTGTAATAATGTTTAGCATTTTGAAGAGTTTATTTTAGATTTTTTTTCTTAGTGCCTAATAATGTAGGTACGTAATCGATATACTATAATGTGTAAAAGTTGAAGTAATAAGATTAAAGATAATTTAGCAAAACGGTTGTTGACGACACGTGAAAATATAATATGTAAACTCAATGAAAATTATTATTTGAGAAATAGAAGATATCATTGTAAGAAACAGATTTTTTTTGTTGTAGGTACTTAATGGTTTTTTTTGCCGTTGTGTATTTTAGTGTGTTCCGAAAAATAGTTTGTTATTGGTAACGGTATTTATTAGCAGGTTAAAAATTATTTTCTTGATTTTCAAATTGTTGTAAAACAAAAATTGTTTCAAAGATTTACGTTAGTGGTTATTATTATCTATGTAAAAGATTTTGAAATGTAGGTTTTTTTTACAAAAACTTTAGATTGACGTGATGAAATGTTTCATAGCTGAGTTACATTCTAAATTTAGATTGCACGTAGACCACCGAACATTCCACAAGTTCGTTTCAGTTTTCATTGTGTCAGCGTAAAGTAATGCGCAGGCGCATGACTGCCGAAAATAAGGAGTGCATGCGGCAAGTATGTTTTAAAAGTATCAAATGAAATTAATTGGAATTATGCCACACTCTAGTCTTGTTAATTCGATTTAGAAATCTAAGTGTTATAACACTTGGGATAAATTAATTTGTTTACTTCGGGAACATGCATAGACTACTTACCTTACCTACATAAGTTTTTTTAGACTATTGAGATTGTATTTTGTTGTTTTATTAGATACAGATGAAAGGAATGATAAAGCTCAGACTTAGGACTACTTTCTGGATATGACTATGAATAAATGATAATACGAGTATTATGAACGTAACGAAATATGGAATTAGGAAGGTGCTGTGAATTGTACAGTTTATGGTTTTAAGGAATGAGTATAAATTATTGTGTGATATGACTGATAGGAATAGGTTTTTTTAGTTTGGCTTTGGATTGTATAGATATGTTTATAAGTAGGAATAAAAATAGTTATTCAGATTCTCATGCTGGTCTGATCAACCAAGTTTCTGTTTAGTTATATTTATAAGGATTGTTTTGTTAGTTTTGAGTAGGCATAGATCGAAATGAAGGATAAGGCAATAAAATTAAATAAATAAAATAATATTATAAGATAAAATGGTACTAAATAGGAGAACTGATCCTTCATTCGATCATGGCAGGAACGAGCTTCCTCCGTGAGAATAGTTGGAGGCAGCTCACGACGAAGGTGCGCGAGTACGCAGCGTCTGAGTAGACCTTAAAATAAAGTCCCTTTTTAAATAATAAAGTCGACAGAATTATAAATAAATAAATGTGTGTAGTACACAAATAAATATAAATAAAAGTACCATTATAAATAAGTATAGAAAAATAGGTCAACTATAAATAAAAAAAAAGATACGTCTCACAGACGGGTGATATGTTATTTAGTGACTCTACTATTTACATAAATCAGGAATCTCTACTAACGGAGGCGCGCCGAGACGCAACGATAGGAGAACTGAGTGCATTATGTAAAAAATATAATATTGTAGAAGTCGTTGTGATTAAAAATGGGTTTAATAAAAAGTTTATTAAAATTTTGACCCAAACTTTCATGAAACATAAAGAATTACCGCGGTTATGTATTATTAATAACCAAGTTGAACATGTTACTATATTATGACTGTTTTATATGAGGTAAAATAAAGATAAGAGAATTGGAGTACCTAATTGTGACATTTAAAAGTGTGTTTACATACCCTAAATGTGAAAGTCGTCAACAACTCGCTGAAATTTAAATTTTGTAAAAATATTAAAGAATAATAAAGAATATATAGTTCATAAGAATAGGACTAAGATATTTAGAAAATAAGAGTTTACTTTTCAGGGAAGGGATGCCTAGCCTTTTCAGGGGAGGTGTGATATAGTGAATTATACTATCAGCACGTACTCAATAGTACGTGATAATTAAGGTCTTCCTGATTGACAAGGCGTCCTTCCTCTAGTCACGTATAGATGTGATGTTAATTAGTATTTAAGATGATACACGAGAGGATAAAGATTGATTGATTCAACGCAAGACATTGTTTCATTTCGGGTCTCCGTCCCAACACCATTACAAGCAAAATTGGAATCGAGACGGTATCGAATGCTTTAGCCAAGTCAATAAAAACACCGATACAGCGCTCATTACCATCCAATGCGGCTGAAACCGTGTTGGCCACTGCAAGCACTGCATCCTCCGTAGATTTGCCACATCGAAAACCATACTGCCTTTCTGGGATTAGGTTATTTTTCTCCAGGTACTTTACTAATCTCCTGTTCACGATCTTCTCAAGAAGTTTGGAAAACACTGTTAGTAGCGAAATTGGCCGGTAATTACCAGGGTCAGATTTGTCCCCGTCCTTATGGATTGGTGTGACAATCGCTACCTTCCAGCATTCAGGAAAAATTCCCGATGATATGCTCAAGTTGAAGATATGAGTCAATGGTCTTACAATTACGTCTCTTATTTGCTTTATCAAAGATGGTGGACATTTATCTATACCCGGCGAGCTGTCAGGTTTCAGATCACTTATAAGTTTCCAAACTTCATCTTCATCCGTAGGATACATAAAGATTCCTGTGACACCGACAAATAGTTCAAGATTCGGTTGGCAAGTTTTCTTCCTGCATTCACGAAATTGGTATTGCAGTGGTTCAAAGAGGATTTGAGGTCAGATTTCGTTTCAGATAGTTCGATAGGACATTTCTGAACCTTTTTCAAGTGGCAAATGTCTTTGATAGTGTGCCAAAGCTTTTTGGGGTTATCTTTGTTGGTGGTTAGAGTTTGGTTCTCATAACTAGTCTTTACTTTATGAAGAATACTATTCAGAAAGTTGCGGTAACGTTTATAAGTTATTTGCACGGTCTTATTCAATGGGTTCCGCCTTGCCTGTAAATGTAGCCGGTCTCGTTGATTTTGACATTTAATAAGCCCTGGTGTTTGTTATCCAAGGTTTTATTATAAATTTGGAGCGTGATATTGTGACCCTTTTAGTGTTTGAGGTTATTGCTGAGTCAATAATTCTGCTTAACGTTTCAGCAGCTTCATTTACATCTTCACTTTCAGTGACCGCCGTCCAGTCGGCAGCGCAAAGTACCTTCGTCACAGCATCGTTATCGATCCTAAGGTATGAACGTTTTAACTCCTTTTTTGCTCGTCCAAGTGCAAGTCCCAATAGGCAGATATAGTGATCCGTAGTGTCAGTTCCGCATACCAAGCCCAAAGCCTGCACTATTTTCTTTTTGACGAAAAAGTGGTCAAGACAGGCATCCTTTCTCGTTGGTTTGTCAATAGCGGGTAATAATTGATGCTCCGTTAAAACCGACATGTACTCAATACACTGCTCACTTAGAGGTACAGAACAAAGGTCAAGATTTAGATCTCCAGTAACTATAATGGCATCCCTATTACTAAATGATTGAAGTATTCGGTCCAGGTCTACCAAAAAGTTCGTTATATTAAAGAACGAAGGAGACCGGTAAATAGCAAGTACCAAAAGATCATTACCAATCGCGATCTCCAAGCAGTTGCAGTCCGTGCAAGATGACTCAACCACTTGGGCATTTAAATTCTCCCTCACATATGCAGTCACACCGCCACATTTGTTAATGTATTTATGTGTACGAAAGGATTCATATCCAGGCAATTGTGGGATGATTGTGTTGTCACCTAACCAACATTCTGTCAAAACAATCACATCAAAATCAATATTAGAGCGTTTTAGGGTTACTAAGAAAGAATCAAAATTCTTCTGTATGCTTCGAATATTCCAAGTAAGAGCTTTGAAATTATGAACAGACGAAAGAAAGCTACCACAAACGTCAATGTTGTCGAGCACCCGGCAGTCAATGGCTAATGCTTCATCAAGATCACTAGCTAAACTTCCTATTTAATTATCTTTTGTAATATGATAAATTCAACATCTAAAATTAGTTTTACTATAAGACTGCGTACGCTCAACAGTACCTTATTGCGTCCATTGCCTCTATAAGTGTTGTGTTGGGAAAGTGTGGGTTGCGTTTTTGAGCATGAAAAAATATTTTGTGTAGGTGAGTAACAGAACGAGAAAAGTGTAATAATATATTGTATGTGTGTTAACAATTTTGCCTGACCAACATTAATATAACAATTTTGCATGACTAATTGTGAAAATAATAATAATTGTACTAAAAGCGACTGTAACAAAATCAAAACAAGATCCAAGTCGCATCTACAATACTGCGTTTCCCAATAATTTCGGAGGTCCGACTTTTTCATCCAAATCAACAAGCGTAGAAATACGTATCGCTGATTTCCCATCAGCCTTTCTAACATAGACGGCGCCATTCCGAATCCAGCAGTATCGAAATTGATGTTCGTATGTTCGGGTTCTTGATTGGCGAAATAAATATCTGTTCTCTTTTGTGAGCCTCTCATTAAGAAAAAAGGTTGAGGGTGGGCCTCCAGATACGTTTTCGGTAGTTAAGTTACGCCTAATCTTGGCGGCTTTGATCAGTTCATCTCTTTTTTGTTTTCTTACTAATCTAACGATTATAGGACGAGGAGCCTGCTGTTGAGCTGCATCTGTGTGGCTTTTGCGTGTTTTTGAGCCCACTCGTAAAATTTCGTTAATATCTGCGTCAGACAGTTCAACACCCATTTTTCTTGAGGCTGATAGTACAATATGGTTCAAATTCTCGTTTGCCTGTTCTGTGATTCCTACTATTTCTAGGTCGTTCCTCATGTTGTCTTGATATTGTGTTGCTAATTGCTGCTGAAGGCATCCGACAGTTGATCTTAGGTGAGTAATTTCTAATTCTGCCTCCTGTAGTTTTTTAGTGTGTTCTTTTATAGTCTGCGTCAAAGTGGCAGATATTGACGACACTTCTTGTTTTATCTCCGTGTTCTGCTTCTTCACATCAGCCACTTCTTGTTTTAGTTGTCGTAGTTCTGATAGTATTGCTGAGGTCTCAGATGAGACAGGTGCACTCTCCTTCGTTGGCTTTGCCTTTACTGCCTGTGGCTTGCTTCCGCGAGTCAAATTTATATTTTCACTCGCTTTTGAATGATTGTTATTCTTTTGTGATGAAGCTGATACTCGGACTGGAGTAGAACTGTTGTCCACCTTTGGCTGCGAACAAATACAGAAGGGGCACTGCCAGTTGAGTCTCTGCTGCTGAGAAAGTTGGTCAAATTGCTCTATTGATAATTTTATACATAGCAAGTCGAAGCTCTTCTTGCATTTTGAGCACTCCATAAAATACGGATCACATATGGGTTCACCACATCCGGAACAGTTGGTACTCATTTTTGCTGCCCCGATAGTTTGGGGTCTATCCACTGTGCCGCAGGTCTATGTACAAGTGTTGTTAGTGAAGTCCCCGAATATGGGCAAAATTTCCAAGATGGCAACACTATGGCTGTGTCAAACTCAAATTGAAGTCTGTCAATTGAATTTGACAACTACAAATGCTAGTGTCTTGTGGGTATTCTACAAACAAATCGTGACAAGTCCCGATTTGTAAAAGATGTGGGTATAATAATCTGACTTATCTGCTTGGATATTTGAGTAAATTAGTCGGAATTTCTTCTCGCGAACGTTGGTGCAGCTCGGCGTCGACTCGCACAACACAAAGCAGGTACCTCAACAGCAATCCGTTTGGTTTATCAATAATTTTCGGAAAAATGATTACGAGCACAATATAAACAGAGGCAGGGTGTTGCCAGACTCCCCTCATCTTGTAAGTGATTTTTGTAAATCTTTATGAGAAAATAAATATCTTTAAACCTAAACCTAATATAATAATAATATAGTATGTCTTTTATTGTTTATGATTACTTTGGCTAGCACCGACTCCAAATATATTTTTTAAGATTATAAGATTGAGTATAATAAAGGTTAATATTGCAAGTAAATTGAACAAACTAAACTACGCAATTATTTTTTACGTTTCTTTTCGAGACTTAGACAGGTTTTTCTTTTGTGTTTCTGGAGAGTTCGAAAGTAACTGCAAGTAATAAAATAATTAAGACTAGAAGCCGCCAAAGAAATAATGAATTAATAACAAATATTACAAACACAATAATATTAACCCTTTTTGGAACGGCATACGGAAGCAAACAACGTAGCCCCTTAGCCGTAGTTACAAAATCTACGTCATCAAAATGTGCACTGCACACGGTACTAGCAGATGATGGGTTCCAATTGTTTTCTCCTCTGCAGTTTCGAATAATTAAGACCCAGTCATCACTACGACTTTTATTTCTAGGAAACCTATTAAAAAGGAAGCAAGAGTTATTTCATTAAAAAAATAAAATATAAGTTTTATTATTTTCTTTTGCGATATATAATATTATAAAAAAAAGCTAAGCTCTTGTCAACATGTCACGTCATTTTTTCTTTTATGTATTTAATTTTATTTTCTTACAAATCTTTTGACTAATTACTACAGTTTAACATTATATACACCAAGAAAACCTGCTGAAAGGAATTCAGCAACAATAAATACATAACAATAATTTTACAACGAACAAAACAATTATAATGAAGTTGGCCAATGACGTGCACTGTCAACGCAAAATTCCAACAATATACATGATCAATTAAAAGAAAATATGATATTAAGAAGAGCAAGACGAAGCGCACGCCCTCCACCATCGCCTGCTCCGCCGACCTCAAGCTCCTCGTCTGATGATTTCACCAGAGGCGAGTCGAGCAGCGCGAGCAGGCGATCGCCGCCGTCCCCGCCGCCACAACGACCTGCGCGACGTGGACGACCACCGCTGCCGGCACGCTTGGGATCAGTGGGGCCATCTGCCCCGCGTACGACCCCCGCTACCGGTGGTATAGTGCGCCGCATGCGATGGACTCAACAAATAAATGAGAACTGCATGCGCGCCTACTACAGGGCAACAGAGGGAGGAATTAACCTTACTGCGTATCGTGTTAGGATGCTGTCTTTGTTTCAGGCCCTTGAACCGACCATAGGCGTGTCTGCCCAACGATTGTCGGATCAGGTGCGGGTGATCCAGCGTAACAACTTGCTGGATCAGTCAGCACTTGATCGGCTACGCCTGGAGTCACAACGTATTTGTGCGGCTTCTTCTTCGGTGCAGGATCAGCCTGCCCCACAATTACCGGCCGTGACGCCGGTTTTGGTGGCGCGAGTAGATCCGGATGATGAAGATGAAGATTTCATAAATACGAATGTAAGTATACAGGCGAATGAGCAAATGAGGAGCGCTTTGAACGATGCTATTCTACAGTATCGTGACACGCGTAACTCTAGGCCGCGTATACCTTGTTTGCCCACGAATAGACATAATTTGGCGTTAATGAGTGCCTTGAACGATTTACTGGTTCCTTATCTTGGAACCAGTGAAAGTTTAATTGATACCCACTCGATCCTTTATTGTGGGGCCATCACGGTGTGTCGCGTTGCTCGTGTCAAATTCCAGGATTCTGACCGAGTACCGCGGCGAACCGGGACTGCCCCTGCTTGGCAATTGAGGATCGAGGGGCGTATTAATAAGTTCAGGACACTCATTGCAAAGCTAATTTGCTTCAGAAATGGCAATAATCGACCTCGCGTCATGCGATTCGTCACACAAGCCTTTGTTAGGACTGATGTTCGTCCGGAAAACTATATGGCTTGTGTGACGGAACGTATTGACTTTCTGAAGCAAAGTCTATGCGTGGGCAAACCGTATACGTCGCTACAGAGTGCGTGTGGACCGATACCAACAAAATCGCCTCTTTCAAAGTGACCAAAGAAAAGTATACAGACTGTAACGGTACAGAATGAATGGTATCCGTCCGTTTGTAAGGAATGCATGGGAGTAGCACTAAAATAAATATTAATGCGTAGCGCCAATAATAATAAGCATGAAAAGGGAATAATAAACTAGTTCAGAATAATGGTCAATGGTCTAGCGCTTTATCTTTAGTTTGAATTTCGCGGGGACTGCTCTGCGCGTCCCTTGCGACATAGGCGGCGTCTAGCGGAAGTTATTTACGTAAGCTTCGCATAAGGTTGCTAGTTTGACTTCTTTATTTTGAATTTCGCGGGGACTGCTCTGCGCGTCCCTTGCGACATAGGCGGCGTCTAGCGGAAGTCATTTATTTGGGCTTCGCGTAAGGTTGCTAGGTTGACTAGGACTTTATTTTTATTTTGAATTTCGCGGGGCTTTGGGGGTCGGCAAAGTGGTTCACCTACGGGCGGGCGCCACCTATGGTCGGAATACGGAACTTTTTATAATTTCCCAAAATATAGGATTATTGGCTTAAGCGGATGATTATTGAGAGGGAATTGTTAATAGAAGGCTACATTTAGATATTCAAAGATGTAATATTGGCTATCTGACGAGATTTGGTTAGATTATGGAAAAATTTTAGAATTGCGCGGCGAAAGCGGCAATGAGCGAGCGAGAGGTTGAGAAAAAGACAGAAAGAGAGGTCGGATGATAGCTCCACGTGGCGCGACGCGAAGGCGGGGGGCATCGGGGAAACGGCTAGCGATTGGTGGAAGGGAAGAAAAGCGGACTCGCGCGGGAAAATTTTAGGCGCGCGTGGCGGGAAAGTTAAGATGCTTGGGAAAATTAGCGGACATTCAATTTTGGGACATCGGCGGTGCGGTCCAACTTAAGAGTGCGGGACTACTCATACGGGGAAAATAGTGTCCGAGCTTTGATAGTGCGCTAAGTGATATTCGAGCTGCGATATTAATTAAGATTCGTGAAATTGAAAGTTATTAATAAAGTAAACTATTGCGATCGCAACTCGAATCCGTTAACAGAATGAAGTATTCTGGGGTACATCGGCGGAAACGAGTCACGGTGACAACAAAACCCTATGTACCTTTCAACAGACTTCGGTCTGGATGATCTTTGATTGTATTTAATAAGATCGGCGTTTTACACTATTACGCTAAACAATACACTATCTTCGACGGAGTAATGGGGGAGAGACAGTTGTCTCCCTAGTGAAAGTTGAAGATAGGTCAGACACCATTTAGCTGGAGGTAGACCCGTATGACCCAGTCCAATCTCGAGTCTATCTCCATACATACAGTGTAGTGATAGGAAAATAACACACTGAGTATACTGGCTCGACTGATAGAACATTTAGGAGTTAGTTGCTTTCAGGGGCAATGCGACTCTCACCACACACCACGAATTTAAATTAAATGAGGCTTGGCCTAGTTTGCAAGGTACACAAGAGGGACTGTTAGTTCGACAAAATATAGGCATTTTCAAGTGAGGAAAGTTGTAGGAATCTATAGGTAGGCGGATATATATATGGTTAGTTATTAATTCAGACTAATAAGGCAGGGATAATTAAGTTACGGCGCTAAATAAAATTATGATGAAGTGATGTGGGTCCTAGCTAGGCAAGTAATCTGTTACCGCAGGCCGGTAAAATTCTAATTGTTTTCCTAAAGTTGTTACCAATTAATTATTCATTTTAAATAATTAACAGAAGTATGATAATATCGTACCATCATTACTTTGGAGTACCTAAAAGTCTAGACTGGTTTTCTATTACAAGAAAAATACTAAAAAGTTATAGCAAATAAGCTTAGTCGTACTGTGATGTTTGATTTCTAACACTGATATGACCAAACAGGCATTTGTTAGCTTTCCCTGGGATGCAATACGATCTCACATGGCTATACTCTTCAAAGTATGGAAAATTTTACATCCGATACCTTAGCAAAAATAAGCTGATACAAACTGAACAACTAAAACCAGTTTAGAACCTAGGATAAGTCGTTGAAAGAAGACATTGAAAGCTATGAGCTTCTAATAATCTGAAACATAGAAATAATTGATTGATAACAACCAGCTAATTAGCCTGACAATGGTCTACTAATACCATTTGAATAGACCTCTTAAGATATGTAAGTACTTACTTCTAATAATATGAAACATAGAAATATTTGATGAGAACAATCTAATCAATCAGACTAATACCTAGTACAGTCTAATTTATACTTATTAAAGTGAGTAAAAGATAACTTCTAAATGTAATTTATTTAATGATTAACAGGGATAATTAACTACCTACTAAAAAAATATACTGACTATGATTTGGTAGTCTATCAAATTAACCACTCAGTCTGAGAGACAGAGGGGGGGGGTTGATGGAGAAATAATTGACTACATTCACTCCCTAAAAGTCAGGGATGTTGAATGAATTAAACATCTTTCAATAAACTTGAGATGTATTTATACTTTATAAGATTTGTATAATGAACACTAAGAGTAACCCAAAGTAATTTACTTCAAATGATAGTATTCTATTTCAGTTCACTTCCTAAAGTCAAGGATATTGAATGAATTAAACATCCTTTAATAAACTTAAGATGTAATAATCTGCCAATGCAGCCAATCCAATGTAGTTATATTGGAACTTTATAAGACCTGTATAATAAATACTAGGAGTAAATAAAAGTAATTTTACCTGTATTAATAGCATTCTACTTTAGCCACCGCCTGAAGTGGCGTTTGATTAAATTATCCACCCTTTACGGAACTGAATATAAGTTATTGCATTGAATAATTAAGTTCTTAATGTGAAAAGGATATTTGGATGATAGCAAGCCTTGAGATAAACTCTATTGATTTATGTGGAATAATAAGAATTTAAATTGCTAGCACATAGTTCATAATGTAAAATGAAATTAAATTTGAGGAGAGATGTAAATTCTCAGTTAAAGAATTAAAGGCACAAGCTAATAATTAAAGTTAAAGCCAATGTGACGGAACTGTAATTAAACCATGAGATGTACAGTACGCTATGGAGCGGTGGTGGGGCTCATAAATTGCACCAGGCTTCTTATGTATCATGCTACTGATAATAAATAATAATACCTACAAGCTAAGCTATCATCTGATTACCTTTGAGTGGTTACAAATCTTCCCCGCAGCTGCAGTGAAGGATTTAGGTCACAGTTCAGACGGAGTCATTGCTAGGCTACACATATTTATGTTAGGATTTATAGACTGGTAGGTAATTAGGTCAGGAGAAAATAATTTAACACAGGGATAAGCCAATTACTAAACTTTCACGAAAGAACTTGAGTTACTTAAATGCGGTTAACAACGGAGGGTTCACTAGACGATCTGGCCAAAATAGTAGTTATTATAATATTACATTGCTTGACTGAAATTCACTGCAAATAGAATTAAGCTATGCTAAGGTTTCATCATCATACAAACAATACGCACTAAACAAAAACTCCAGACACAACCATTAGATTGTAGATAAATTAGGTTAATTAGTTTTAAGAATTAGATAATAAGTTAAGTTAAGGTAAAGCGGCGATGATGTGTGTATGTATTATAAGCTAGCTAGGCATATAGGTGTGAAAGGCATTAGATTTAGGTTTAGATTAGGTATAGAGAATTTATAGGTTTAGATAGGTGTAGCAAAGTATAATAAGGGGGGAGGAGGTTACAATTTGGTAAGCCATGACCAGGATCAGAAAGTTAAGTTATAAATTATCATTAATATAGTTGTATTGGATTTCAGTCAAGCGGTAATACTTTAATTTAGAAGTGGGATTTTTCCCACAAATTGTTGTCGTGTTGCGATGCGTGAGTTTAGAATTGGCTTAATAGGGAATAATTCAATGAAGATTAATTAATTCAGAGATATTGAAGAATTATAATTTGACACTTTTCACAATAAACGTTGTTATCTTCTAAAGTTGATTCATACACTTTGTATTACGGGCTCTTGATAATGGGTGAATTATAATTTGACACTTTTCACAATAAACGTTGTTATCTTCTAAAGTTGATTCATACACTTTGTATTACGGGCTCTTGATAATGGGTGAATTATAATTTGACACTTTTCACAATAAACGTTGTTATCTTCTAAAGTTGATTCATACACTTTGTATTACGGGCTCTTGATAATGGGTGAATTATAATTTGACACTTTTCACAATAAACGTTGTTATCTTCTAAAGTTGATTCATACACTTTGTATTACGGGTTCTTGATAATAGATTAAGACCAATATTGTAGACAGTCGCAATGAGAGCTGGAGCTAAAATTTTGTTGTACGAAATCTGTAACAAAAAGATTTTCAGGTTAGGTTAAAGGTCAAAGGAGATAAAACTACAAAACAATAATGTAATGAGTATTATTTGAAATACAATACCTTTCAGTCATTATCTTTTTCTTCTTTATTTAATGGCGGAGTTCGCCAGCATCAGGTACCGTGCGGCTGTTAGGCGTTGTTGTTATTCCCAAAGTATCATAAGTGCACGAAGTACATACATATAGTTATTATCCGGGGGTCTGGAGTATTAAATTTTAAAATTGTTGAGTTATCTGTGAATACTGAAACCTTTAGTAATTGTTTCCTTGAATACTGAAACCAGGTATCCAATTTTTGTTGTTGACGTTAGGAGCTATGGTAACTAGTTTTGTTTCTATTCCTGGTGATAGATTTCATATAGGCATAGGCAACTGGTTCATACAGCCTTGTGTTGAGTTATTTTTAGGATCGTAAAAAGTCGATAGGGTGACATAGTTCAACATTTATTGATTTAGAAAGATTTGTAGAATAGGGGGCGGTTTAATTATTATTGCTGTCGGATGGAAAGGCAAGGGGGCGAGATTGGACAGAATTAACCAACTAAGTTATTGCAGGATTCAATTTATATTATAGGACGGCGATATGCTGTACAATATTATAAAGTTATGACGCTAACAGCATAATATAAAACTAATAATAATTATATTTTGACTAATAATCGTTGAGCGATTGCGGTTTTTAGTTGATGTGCTATTCTACGTATTATAATTTATTTTGTTGGTTATGTTAGAGAAAAAAAAAAATATAATAGTGTACTTGAGTCTCACATCTGAAATCCATAGAGTAGTTTAGGCTAGTCAAGGACTATAACGTTCTTTGTCTATGGTTGGACCATAGAGACAAATGATTTAGCGAGACCATAAACAATCTAGAATTAGGAATGATTATAAAACATGACGTCATAAAACCAATCGGAGAGGAAACTTCCATAACGCGTAATCATGTGATTTTGTTATAGCAAGTGGAATCACCTGTTATTTTCCATACCTGTTATTTTTAATACCTGCGATTTTTACATTGAAAGAGATTTTCCTAATACTTATCACGTAGTAGATTAGAATGCAATGACATGGGAAATGCCGCTTCATTTTGTTAGTTCGCTAAAATCCTAGGAAAAGTAACATAAAATAGTATTACGGTTCAAAATACACGCGTTGATGAGGAATCGCGATTATAAGTAATAACAAGTAGCAGGGATGTCATGTAGGGGATAGAATCATATGACTATTCATTGCTAGTAGGAATTTTGGTTTAAAAGCAACGTAGTTTGGGATGCATAATGTAAACGGATAAATACGTCTAGTAGGCGATAAAAGTCGTTACCGTCTGGAAACAACTATCTAATATCTACTCTATTGTGGGGAGGTTACCTATTAGCGAGGCTAGATGGCGTTGGGTTACCAATAAAAGATTTTATTTTGGATGATGGTAAAAGGGTGCTGTCTAATAATAATATGTATAATTGTAATACTCTTGCAGCGTTGTAAGTAGTCGTTACCGGTAATCATTGCTTCTTACCGAATAGTTGAAATCGTGATAAATAGTTAATTATGAAGATTTATAAAGGATAATTATTAGCTAAAGATGAGGTTAACGTACGCAGAAGTAAAGCTCGCTGGGCACAGCTTACTATACCTACTTACCTAATATTATCAGTTGTGAGTTACCTAGAGATATCTAAGTCGGGAGAGCGGTGAAAAGAAAAGACCTTACTACATGACTAATTAGTTAGGATAGGTAGAGATAGATAAATCATTAAATTCACTGGGTTGGATTAGCCTATTAAGAAGGGTACCTTTCACAATTGTCTATCTCCGTTGAACGATTAAGATGTTGAAAAAAAAAAAATAATAGTAGAAAAAAAAAATATATAGTTGACGGGCTTGAAGTCGAGATTTAACTGCAAAATTAACGAGTTATAGCACTGTTATGCTATAGGGATAACAATAGCGTATGTTATCACATCAATTTTAAAGGCGAGTTGCGGACGGATGTCACGTCATAATCATTAGTTAAATCGTTTTATCATTTTAAAAGTTAACACCAGCTACTTATAAAACAGTGATCGATTTTATATACCATAATTTTAAGTTGTAGGATAAATTTAAACTCATAGTCCGCAGAAACATTCAAGCCGGAAATAAAGCGATGATATTGCTAACTGAGAATAAATTTCTTAGTGTAAACTTTATTAATAAGTAAATCCCTGATATTGCGTTATCGAGATTACAATACAAAATTAACTATCACAATTCGAATCATCCAAAGTAATTATTTAGATGTTGTCTCGCGTCGACAGGTACAAATTTTAATTTAGATGGGTAAAGACATTAGAACTGAAATGGGTTTCGGATGTGTGATGTTCTTAGGACACGTACTGTTTAGTAGCATAATTTAAATTTAGTAAAATCGGCCGTATTGGACATATTTCGTTTTGCGGATATATATATTTAACCGAGATTATCGTGGAGGTAGGTATAGTTCAAAGTTTATTAAACCCGACCTAGAGTCATACATAACCTATCTTTGTATGTCAGAAGAAAATAATAAATTTATTAGTAGTAGATTTTAGAGTCAATAGTAAATTTATTTTCCCGAGGTGCAACCTGAAACCTAGTTCGCACTAGGCCATTCAAATACTTTAACCGGTAATGTTGATTATAATAAATAAAGATGTTCGAGATTTATAATAATATTCTAATACTGCTATATTAAAATTGTTATTATGAAATTAAATAGGGTTGCTTAACAATTGGCAAATAATTATTAACTCAAGAATTTGTTTAGTACAAAGTAAATGTCTACAGGTTTAGAAATGATAGGACGAACGAAACGCGGTTTTGACTTGTGGGAAGGTCAGCGCAGACTGTCACAGCGGGATGATCTTGTTGGTTATTGATTAGAATTGCTAGAATTCTTAAATAATCTAGATTATTGGCATCTAATATGTACGTGATATAATTGTAGATGATTAAAATTAGTGCTAAGGTAGGTTATTGTCGAAGTTATGGCACAACCTTAAAATTGTTAGTTAATGTGAACTGCATGTTGCATCTAGATTGTTTTATACAAACTAATTGATTGGGAGTTTTCACATATGTAGGCCGGGACATTGAGTTGATGAAATAGTGTTATCAAAATATTATTCATCACGGAAAGATAAAGATATTTTATTTGCAAGTGTGAATACAAAAGTTTACTTCGGTTAGTATTATTCGGTTCTAGTCTAGTTTTGTGGTAGCGTTTTACCTAGGGTTGTTCTAAATTATAAGTAATTAAATATTAATTGTCTGTTGCTGTCTTCTACGTTAGAGAAGGAACGGAGAAAGATAAGGGGGACTCATTTTGTTATAGTCAGCTGTATGATAGATAATCCTCCTAGTAAATATTTCTTGTGATTGCGGTAGCAACATAGAGTGTTTATAGGATGTTTTGTTCATTAACTAATTATCTTCACCGCAGCTGTGGATAGGGATGGCTAAAGTATGTGAACAGGGGTGGAGAAGATAGGTCATTATAAATTAAAATAAATACTTGAATTGCAATATGCCTGACTAAATAGTGCGAAGAGATGGAGTAACTATGTTAGAGAAATTCTCTATTGCATAATATTCGAACTTTTGACATTTTCAATTGTAACTTTAGAATTTTGATTAGAGTATTTAACTAAGCGGGTCCAACGAAGAAGGCATGCTGAAAGCGAGGTCTTTGGTCGTCTATGCACACAATAAAATTATAGATGACACAAGGGAGCATTCTTAATTGGCACTGTTAAATTAGTAAAAGTAGCTTGTTTAGGGTGTTCGAATATTTTTAGTCGCACTGGGCACAAATAGAACTTAGTTAAGCGTGTAGGGTTTATTTTGATTTACCTGGTGAAGTAATTGAATCGAAGTTTCGGAACTGTGCTGTAGAAGTGGGAATTACTCAGCACACAATAAAATTAAGTGGTTTCCATTTAGCTTCATTTCCTAAACTAGCCTTTCTTAAAGTTGCGGAAATTCTGCTGTAAGGTGGTTCCTTTGGGGGCGTCTTGTGAAGTCTAAATCAGGACAATTATACTTGACTAACCTATAGAGAGATAATGTCTTAGGCTGCAGAAACAGAGGCCATTGATGGCATTTCATTTTGGCGTGGTCAGGGGATCTCGTGTTGCTGGGGAATTTTACCATCTGGACGGAAGGCTGAAAAGTAAAGTAGAATGCATAATGAGTAACCAATTAGAGTTACAAACATTCGGGAGATTACCATCTTAATAATGTGTCTTGTGCGAGTGTAAAATTAAAATCATCTAATAAAAAAATAAAAAATAAAAAGAAACTAGCACTATTGAATCACGCAGTTTGGAATTCAGTAAATACGAGAAGGAACTTACGATATTAATTACCATGAATACTAAGACGAAGTGTCACCTTTAATGACTTATTATTTACCGATTTGACCGATTATTAGTAATATAAAAGGTAGGAAGTTAAGTAGAGTTGTGGGGGCGGATAAGATAGTTACCGGTCTGTTTAATTTAATAAGAAAATTATATTTTTCAAAGGTATAGGAAAGTAAGGGGATATTGACGTATTATATTTTAGCAAATGAGATTAAATGTTGTCTTTCATACATAGTAATAACTAGGGATGAGACATAGTTACTAGATAGGTTTTGGGATAAATATTTGCTTATACGCATAAGCTCAGTACTTGTCAATTAGTATACAATGTCCAACGCGTACCGGGGTATTAACAAGTACTTATCGATGACGCATACATTGACAGTTAGACAGATATACATAGCACACAAACTTCTAATAGATCTGAACTACGGGGTATCTAGTTCAAAACTCAAGGACGTGTTTCGAGATGCGTACCACCTTAGAGTGAGGGAGTTTATCCATAAGTATTTACGATCGACAACCTTATTGTAAGGCGTTAAGACCTTTATTTGTATGCACGGTATCACTGCGTACCGCACGGAAGCGAGTCTAGTATTCTATCTCGGTTATTTGCAGGATTAAACATTAGATGTATCTCATCTAAAATAAAGTTATAACTCTTGGGCGATGATGGTATGCCTACTGGTTTTGGTTGATATGGGGGTTTGGTTAAGATTTCTTATCCGCGGAGAGGAAAATAGGTTTCGGTTGAAAGAAGTAGCTAATTAGGGATTGTGGAGGACGCGGGTTCGATCCCTGCCTGAGGTAGACAATTGTTCCGACGTTTCGTTATCTTAGGTAATTATATAAGTTAAGATGAGATTGGTAGCGTTGAAGTATGAAGGAAAGTTTTAATTCAAATTATTAATTATTATTCATTAACCTAGTTGGAACTAAAAGACCATGACGGCGAAGTGGTTGATGCTTCACCCACGAAAGATCCCAGGTTCGATCCCTAGGTTGCAACATTTAGATGCGAAACAAGTTGTAAGAAAAGACGTAAGTTAAAAGAAGGCCATGATGACAGATGTACTTGAAATTATTCTAGGAAAATAATTTAAAGAATAGAATAATTGAATGGTTCGGAAGATGTTATAAACTTACGTCGGAATCGTCATAGAGTTGAAGAGTTTTCGCTAGGGGGCGTTAGTAGACAGCGCAAGAGACTGTTATATTGATCTAAATTATAGTAAGATTTGTTGTTATGATGGTAAACAAAAGGCAAATCATTATTCGGCGGTTGTGTATGATTAGAGACATGGTAGATGTCTAAGTTATTGGGAAATATTTACCGAGACTAAGTTTACTGGGATTTCGTTTCGAACACGAGAACTGGGTATGCGATTATGATTTTGTGTCAGTTGAATAGAATGAGGGGTGTGGGCTATTTTGCAATAAGAAAGCTTATGGAGGAAGGAGTCATTAGGGATTTGGGGAGGAACTATAAATAGTAGGAATATCTTTGAGGGCTAGGATGACAATGAGGTTGGCAAGGAAGGAGGTGCTATTTTGTACTTAATTAAGTACAGGGTTTAGATATAATTCGCCGCAGATAAGAGTGGTACTTTATCTGCTTAAATTCTATCGGGGGCGGCTGTAACGGTACAGAATGAATGGTATCCGTCCGTTTGTAAGGAATGCATGGGAGTAGCACTAAAATAAATATTAATGCGTAGCGCCAATAATAATAAGCATGAAAAGGGAATAATAAACTAGTTCAGAATAATGGTCAATGGTCTAGCGCTTTATCTTTAGTTTGAATTTCGCGGGGACTGCTCTGCGCGTCCCTTGCGACATAGGCGGCGTCTAGCGGAAGTTATTTACGTAAGCTTCGCATAAGGTTGCTAGTTTGACTTCTTTATTTTGAATTTCGCGGGGACTGCTCTGCGCGTCCCTTGCGACATAGGCGGCGTCTAGCGGAAGTCATTTATTTGGGCTTCGCGTAAGGTTGCTAGGTTGACTAGGACTTTATTTTTATTTTGAATTTCGCGGGGCTTTGGGGGTCGGCAAAGTGGTTCACCTACGGGCGGGCGCCACCTATGGTCGGAATACGGAACTTTTTATAATTTCCCAAAATATAGGATTATTGGCTTAAGCGGATGATTATTGAGAGGGAATTGTTAATAGAAGGCTACATTTAGATATTCAAAGATGTAATATTGGCTATCTGACGAGATTTGGTTAGATTATGGAAAAATTTTAGAATTGCGCGGCGAAAGCGGCAATGAGCGAGCGAGAGGTTGAGAAAAAGACAGAAAGAGAGGTCGGATGATAGCTCCACGTGGCGCGACGCGAAGGCGGGGGGCATCGGGGAAACGGCTAGCGATTGGTGGAAGGGAAGAAAAGCGGACTCGCGCGGGAAAATTTTAGGCGCGCGTGGCGGGAAAGTTAAGATGCTTGGGAAAATTAGCGGACATTCAATTTTGGGACATCGGCGGTGCGGTCCAACTTAAGAGTGCGGGACTACTCATACGGGGAAAATAGTGTCCGAGCTTTGATAGTGCGCTAAGTGATATTCGAGCTGCGATATTAATTAAGATTCGTGAAATTGAAAGTTATTAATAAAGTAAACTATTGCGATCGCAACTCGAATCCGTTAACAGAATGAAGTATTCTGGGGTACATCGGCGGAAACGAGTCACGGTGACAACAAAACCCTATGTACCTTTCAACAGACTTCGGTCTGGATGATCTTTGATTGTATTTAATAAGATCGGCGTTTTACACTATTACGCTAAACAATACACTATCTTCGACGGAGTAATGGGGGAGAGACAGTTGTCTCCCTAGTGAAAGTTGAAGATAGGTCAGACACCATTTAGCTGGAGGTAGACCCGTATGACCCAGTCCAATCTCGAGTCTATCTCCATACATACAGTGTAGTGATAGGAAAATAACACACTGAGTATACTGGCTCGACTGATAGAACATTTAGGAGTTAGTTGCTTTCAGGGGCAATGCGACTCTCACCACACACCACGAATTTAAATTAAATGAGGCTTGGCCTAGTTTGCAAGGTACACAAGAGGGACTGTTAGTTCGACAAAATATAGGCATTTTCAAGTGAGGAAAGTTGTAGGAATCTATAGGTAGGCGGATATATATATGGTTAGTTATTAATTCAGACTAATAAGGCAGGGATAATTAAGTTACGGCGCTAAATAAAATTATGATGAAGTGATGTGGGTCCTAGCTAGGCAAGTAATCTGTTACCGCAGGCCGGTAAAATTCTAATTGTTTTCCTAAAGTTGTTACCAATTAATTATTCATTTTAAATAATTAACAGAAGTATGATAATATCGTACCATCATTACTTTGGAGTACCTAAAAGTCTAGACTGGTTTTCTATTACAAGAAAAATACTAAAAAGTTATAGCAAATAAGCTTAGTCGTACTGTGATGTTTGATTTCTAACACTGATATGACCAAACAGGCATTTGTTAGCTTTCCCTGGGATGCAATACGATCTCACATGGCTATACTCTTCAAAGTATGGAAAATTTTACATCCGATACCTTAGCAAAAATAAGCTGATACAAACTGAACAACTAAAACCAGTTTAGAACCTAGGATAAGTCGTTGAAAGAAGACATTGAAAGCTATGAGCTTCTAATAATCTGAAACATAGAAATAATTGATTGATAACAACCAGCTAATTAGCCTGACAATGGTCTACTAATACCATTTGAATAGACCTCTTAAGATATGTAAGTACTTACTTCTAATAATATGAAACATAGAAATATTTGATGAGAACAATCTAATCAATCAGACTAATACCTAGTACAGTCTAATTTATACTTATTAAAGTGAGTAAAAGATAACTTCTAAATGTAATTTATTTAATGATTAACAGGGATAATTAACTACCTACTAAAAAAATATACTGACTATGATTTGGTAGTCTATCAAATTAACCACTCAGTCTGAGAGACAGAGGGGGGGGGTTGATGGAGAAATAATTGACTACATTCACTCCCTAAAAGTCAGGGATGTTGAATGAATTAAACATCTTTCAATAAACTTGAGATGTATTTATACTTTATAAGATTTGTATAATGAACACTAAGAGTAACCCAAAGTAATTTACTTCAAATGATAGTATTCTATTTCAGTTCACTTCCTAAAGTCAAGGATATTGAATGAATTAAACATCCTTTAATAAACTTAAGATGTAATAATCTGCCAATGCAGCCAATCCAATGTAGTTATATTGGAACTTTATAAGACCTGTATAATAAATACTAGGAGTAAATAAAAGTAATTTTACCTGTATTAATAGCATTCTACTTTAGCCACCGCCTGAAGTGGCGTTTGATTAAATTATCCACCCTTTACGGAACTGAATATAAGTTATTGCATTGAATAATTAAGTTCTTAATGTGAAAAGGATATTTGGATGATAGCAAGCCTTGAGATAAACTCTATTGATTTATGTGGAATAATAAGAATTTAAATTGCTAGCACATAGTTCATAATGTAAAATGAAATTAAATTTGAGGAGAGATGTAAATTCTCAGTTAAAGAATTAAAGGCACAAGCTAATAATTAAAGTTAAAGCCAATGTGACGGAACTGTAATTAAACCATGAGATGTACAGTACGCTATGGAGCGGTGGTGGGGCTCATAAATTGCACCAGGCTTCTTATGTATCATGCTACTGATAATAAATAATAATACCTACAAGCTAAGCTATCATCTGATTACCTTTGAGTGGTTACAAATCTTCCCCGCAGCTGCAGTGAAGGATTTAGGTCACAGTTCAGACGGAGTCATTGCTAGGCTACACATATTTATGTTAGGATTTATAGACTGGTAGGTAATTAGGTCAGGAGAAAATAATTTAACACAGGGATAAGCCAATTACTAAACTTTCACGAAAGAACTTGAGTTACTTAAATGCGGTTAACAACGGAGGGTTCACTAGACGATCTGGCCAAAATAGTAGTTATTATAATATTACATTGCTTGACTGAAATTCACTGCAAATAGAATTAAGCTATGCTAAGGTTTCATCATCATACAAACAATACGCACTAAACAAAAACTCCAGACACAACCATTAGATTGTAGATAAATTAGGTTAATTAGTTTTAAGAATTAGATAATAAGTTAAGTTAAGGTAAAGCGGCGATGATGTGTGTATGTATTATAAGCTAGCTAGGCATATAGGTGTGAAAGGCATTAGATTTAGGTTTAGATTAGGTATAGAGAATTTATAGATTTAGGTGTAGCAATTTATAATAAAGGGGGGGGAGGTTACAAGACGTTGGGAAGGAGCTGATCAACGTGTGAGCGACGGGCGGCTACCAGATGTTGATGCCATGACTAATTTCTGGCCCAGCATTTGGTCGGTGCCCGTCGAGCACACGGAAGGTGAATGGATGAGTGTTGTCAGTGACGCGTGTGAACCTATCGAGACCATGCAACCTAGTAATATAAGTACTGCTGACGTAAGTTGTGCAATTCGTACGGCCCAAAATTGGAAATGCCCAGGACCGGACGGATTACACAACTTCTGGATCAAATAGTTTCGATGTTCACACGAGTTACTGGCGACGCAATTCCAAGAAGCCATACAGCTCGGCTCACTCCCAAGTTTGTTGACTACTGGTGTCACTTTTCTGCTCCATAAATCGGGTAGTACCACGGAACCGAAAAATTATAGACCCATCACGTGCTTACCTTATACAAGCTCCTTACATCCATTCTGAGAACAAAAATTAACGCGCACATTGTTGCAAACAATATTTTGGACAAGACTCAGAATGGATGTAGGGTTGGGTCCCGTGACTAAGGAGCTTCTCCTCATTAACATGACCATATGCCAGAAGGTCCGGCGTGGCAGAGGGACTCTCTCTACAGCCTGGATTGACTATAAGAAGGCCTATGATTTGGTGCCGCATTCATGGTTGGTGAGGATTTTAGAGTTATATAAAATTGATATAACTTTAAAATCCTTTTTGATATCATGTATGCGGCAGTGGACCACGGTCTTGAGTCAACCAGGATAGGATAGGATAGGTCGAGATAGTGTTTTTGCCACGCAGGATCTTATAAGGATAGAGCGTGGCATATTCCAGGGCGACAGTCTGAGTCCTTTATGGTTTTGCCTAGCTTTGAATTCTCTCAGTACTTTGTTGAGAAATTCAAAGTTAGGCTGTCAACTGCGGAGAGGGGGTGAAGTTATGTCGAACTTGTTGTACATGGATGACCTCAAGTTGCTCGCACCAAACCGCCAAGACTTGGTGAAACTGCTGAAAATTACTGAGACTTTCAGCAGTGCCATCAAGATAGAGTTTGGTGTGGATAAGTGTGCGGTTATGCATGTACAGCGTGGGAGAGTAGTAAATTCAACCAATTTACAACTCTCCGAAACGATAAACTTCAGATCTCTCTCCGAAGTTGAAACATATAAATATCTTGGTATGTCACAGTCTTTGGGTGTTGTGGATGGGGACATAAAACAGTCATTACGGGAGCGATTCTTTTGCCGCCTAAGAAAAGTACTTAACAGTCTTTTATCGGGTGGCAATAAGACGCGTGCTTTTAATGGCTGGGTTATGCCTCTACTCACATACTCCTTTGGCATAATAAGATGGACTCAGACCGAACTGAACGCCTTGGATAGAAGAGTCCGTCAAATGCTCACGACTTCCAGAATGTTACACCCGCGCTCATCTGTTATGAGGCTGTACATCCCGCGGAGATGTGGGGGTCGCGGCTTTTTAAATGCCAAGGACCTACATAACCGTGAGGTGTGCAGTCTCAGGGATTATTTCCTTAACAGTGAGTGCGGGATGCATTTGGATGTCGTGGCAGTTGATAGACACTTTACGCCGCTCTCCTTGGCAACAGAAAACTGGCGCAAACCAGTGGTGCTAAGCACTCTCGATCGCAAGGACATATGGAAGAGCAAGGTGCTACACGGGCGCTACTATCGGGCTCTGACTGGGCCTGATGTAGATTTGCCTGCCTCGGTGAACTGGCTACGTTTCGGTGACCTTTTTGGGGAAACCGAAGGTTTTGTCTGTGCTATTGAAGATGAAGTTATCAAGACGAATAACTACCGGAAATATATAATGAGGGACGGTACGGTCGACATCTGTCGGGCATGCCGCCGTCCGGGAGAATCACTCCGACATATTATTTCCGGTTGTTCTCATCTTGCTAACGGAGAGTATTTGCACAGACACAACCAAGTAGCCAGAATAATTCACTAGCAACTTGCTCTTCGATATGGCCTTGTTGAATCAGAGGTGCCGTACTATAAGTACGCACCTGCGCCAGTTCTCGAAAATGGTCATGCAACGCTCTACTGGGATCGCTCTATCATCACGGACAGGACTATTGTCGCTAATAAGCCTGATATCGTGGTGATCGACCGATCTCAGCGCCAAGCAATATTGGTTGATATCACCATACCTCATGACGAGAACCTCGTGAAAGCCGAGAAGGACAAGCTCAGTAAGTACCTTGACTTGGCTCACGAGGTTACCGCCATGTGGGATGTGGATTGTACCGATAGTCGTTTCGGCACACGGCCTTATAGCGAAGAGCCTCGATCAACACCTAGAGAGGCTCTCGCTGAAAGGTTGGGTTAAGGGTCAGATGCAAAAGGCAGTACTCCTTGACACGGCACGTATTGTCAGGAGGTTCCTCACTCTGCAGCCCTAACCACCGATAGCTTGGGTCTATCCCCGCTGCCGGTGGCAACCTAGGTTAAGTTTTTTATAATATTTTATATTGTAAATATGTTTTTTTATATAAAATATTGTAAAAAATTTTACTTAAGATTATATTTTAAATAAAGAGCATAATAATAATAATAATAAAATAAAAAAGCTAAGCTCTTGTCAACATGTCACGTCATTTTTTCTTTTATGTATTTTATTTTATTTTCTTACAAATCTTTTGACTAATTACTACAGTTTAACATTATATACACCAAGAAAACCTGCTGAAAGGAAGTCAGCAACAATAAATACATAACAATAATTTTACAACGAACAAAACAATTATAATGAAGTTGGCCAATGAGGTGCACTGTCAACGCAAAATTCCAACAATATACATGATCAATTAAAAGAAAATATGATATTAAGAAGAGCAAGACGAAGCGCACGCCCTCCACCATCGCCTGCTTCGCCGACCTCAAGCTCCTCGTCTGATGATTTCACCAGAGACGAGTCGAGCAGCGCGAGCAGGCGATCGCCGCCGTCCCCACCACCACAACGACCTGCGCGACGTGGACGACCACCGCTGCCGGCACGCTTGGGATCAGTGGGGCCATCTGCCCCGCGTACGACCCCCGCTACCGGTGGTGTAGTGCGCCGCATGCGATGGACTCAACAAATGAATGAGAACTGCATGCGCGCCTACTACAGGGCAACAGAGGGAGGAATTAACCTTTCTGCGTATCGTGTTAGGATGCTGTCTTTGTTTCAGGCCCTTGAACCGACCATAGGCGTGTCTGCCCAACGATTGTCGGATCAGGTGCGGGTGATCCAGCGTAACAACTTGCTGGATCAGTCAGCACTTGATCGGCTACGCCTGGAGTCACAACGTATTTGTGCGGCTTCTTCTTCGGTGCAGGATCAGCCTGCCCCACAATTACCGGCCGTGACGCCGGTTTTGGTGGCGCGAGTAGATCCGGATGATGAAGATGAAGATTTCATAAATACGAATGTAAGTATACAGGCGAATGAGCAAATGAGGAGCGCTTTGAACGATGCTATTCTACAGTATCGTGACACGCGTAACTCTAGGCCGCGTATACCTTGTTTGCCCACGAATAGACATAATTTGATGTTAATGAGTGCCTTGAACAATTTATTGGTTCCTTATCTTGGAACCAGTGAAAGTTTAATTGATACCCACTCGATCCTTTATTGTGGGGCCATCACGGTGTGTCGCGTTGCTCGTGTCAAATTCCAGGATTCTGACCGAGTACCGCGGCAAACCGGGACTGCCCCTGCTTGGCAATTGAGGATCGAGGGGCGTATTAATAAGTTCAGGACACTCATTGCAAAGCTAATTTGCTTCAGAAATGGCAATAATCGACCTCGCGTCATGCGATTCGTCACACAAGCCTTTGTCGGGACTGATGTTCGACCGGAAAACTATATGGCTTGTGTGACGGAACGTATTGACTTTCTGAAGCAAAAAGTCTATGCATGGGCAAACCGTATACGTCGCTACAGAGTGCGTGTGGACCGATACCAACAAAATCGCCTCTTTCAAAGTGACCAAAGAATAGTATACAGACGTTGGGAAGGAGCTGATCAACGTGTGAGCGACGGGCAGCTACCAGATGTTGATGCCATGACTAATTTCTGGCGCAGCATTTGGTCGGTGCCCGTCGAGCACACGGAAGGTGAATGGATGAGTGTTGTCAGTGACGCGTGTGAACCTATCGAGACCATGCAGCCTAGTAATATAAGTACTGCTGACGTAAATTGTGCAATTCGTACGGCCCAAAATTGGAAATGCCCAGGACCGGACGGATTACACAACTTCTGGATCAAATGGTTTCGATGTTCACACGAGTTACTGGCGACGCAATTCCAAGAAGCCATACAGCTCGGCTCACTCCCAAGTTTGTTGACTACTGGTGTCAATTTTCTGCTCCATAAATCAGGTAGTACCACAGAACCGAAAAATTATAGACCCATCACGTGCTTACCTACTTTATACAAGCTCCTTACATCCATTCTGAGAACAAAAATTAACACGCACACTGTTGCAAACAATATTTTGGACATGACTCAGAATGGATGTAGGGTTGGGTCCCGTGGTACTAAGGAGCTTCTCCTCATTGACATGACCATATGCCAGAAGGTCCGGCGTGGCAGAGGGGCTCTCTCTACAGCCTGGATTGACTATAAGAAGGCCTATGATTCGGTGCCGCATTAATGGTTGGTGAGGATTTTAGAGTTGTATAAAATTGATGTAACTTTAAAATCCTTTTTGATATCATGTATGCGGCAGTGGACCACGGTCTTGTGTCTCTTGTGAGATAGTGCTTCTGCCACGCAGGATCTTATAAGGATAGAGCGTCGCATATTCCAGGGCGACAGTCTGAGTCCTTTATGGTTTTGCCTAGCTTTGAATTCTCTCAGTACTTTGTTGAGAAATTCAAAGTTAGGCTATCAACTGCGGAGAGGGGGTGAAGTTATGTCGCATTTGTTGTACATGGATGACATCAAATTGTTCGCACCAAATCGCCAAGACTTGGTGAAACTGCTGAAAATTACTGAGACTTTCAGCAGTGCCATCAAGGTGGAGTTTGGTGTGGATAAGTGTGCGGTTATGCATGTACAGCGTGGGAGAGTCGTAAATTCAACCAATTTACAACTCTCTGAAACGATAAACTTCAGATCTCTCTCTGAAGTTGAAACATATAAATATCTTGGTATGTCACAGTCTTTGGGTGTTGTGGATGGGGACATAAAACAGTCATTACGGGAGCGATTCTTTTGCCGCCTAAGAAAAGTACTTAACAGTCTTTTATCGGGTGGCAATAAGACGCGTGCTTTTAATGGCTGGGTTATGCCTCTCCTCACATACTCCTTTGGCATACTAAGATGGACTCAGACCGAATTGGACGCCTTGGATAGAAGAGTCCGTCAAATGCTCACGACTTCCAGAATGTTACACCCGCGCTCATCTGTTATGAGGCTGTACATCCCGCGGAGATGTGGGGGTCGCGGCTTTTTAAATGCCAAGGACCTACATAACCGTAAGGTGTGCAGTCTCAGGGATTATTTCCTTAACAGTGAGTGCGGGATGCATTTGGATGTCGTGGCAATTGATAGACACTTTACGCCGCTCTCCTTGGCAACAGAAAACTGGCGCAAACCAGTGGTGCTAAGCACTCTCGATCGCACGGACATATGGCAGAGCAAGGTGCTACACGGGCGCTACTATCGGGCTCTAACTGGGCCTGATGTAGATTTGCCTGCCTCGGTGAACTGGCTACGTTTCGGTGACCTCTTTGGGGAAACCGATGGTTTTGTTTGTGCTATTGAAGATGAAGTTATCAAGACGAATAACTACCGGAAATATATAATGAGGGACGGTACGGTCGACATCTGTCGGGCATGCCGCCGTCCGGGAGAATCACTCCGACATATTATTTCCGGTTGTTCTCATCTTGCTAACGGAGAGTATTTGCACAGACACAACCAAGTAGCCAGAATAATTCACCAGCAACTTGCTCTTCGATATGGCCTTGTTGAATCAGAGGTGCCGTACTATAAGTACGCACCTGCGCCAGTTCTCGAAAATGGTCATGCAACGCTCTACTGGGATCGCTCTATCATCACGGACAGGACTATTGTCGCTAATAAGCCTGATATCGTGGTGATCGACCGATCTCAGCGCCGAGCAATATTGGTTGATATCACCATACCTCATGACGAGAACCTCGTGAAAGCCGAGAAGGACAAGCTCAGTAAGTACCTTGACTTGGCTCACGAGGTTACCGCCATGTGGGATGTGGATTGTACCGATAGTCGTTTCGGCACACGGCCTTATAGCGAAGAGCCTCGATCAACACCTAGAGGGGCTCTCGCTGAAAGGTTGGGTCAAGGGTCAGATGCAAAAGGCAGTACTCCTTGACACGGCACGTATTGTCAGGAGGTTCCTCACTCTGCAGCCCTAACCACCGATAGCTTGGGTCTATCCCCGCTGCCGGTGGCAACCTAGGTTAAGTTTTTTATAATATTTTATATTATAAATATGTTTTTATATAAAATATTGTAAAAAAATTACTTAAAAATATGTTAAATAAAGAGGATAATTATAGTAATTTTATTTCAGACTGTGTCCATATAAGTACTTAGGTAGTTAGTTGACAAAATTTATAACTAAGAAAAAATAATAAATAATAACTAAAATCATACACCAATTAAATAAAAATAAAATCATAAAAAAATATAAAAATTAATATCAAAATACAAACACAATATTACAAAACACAAATTAAATTAAAATCAAAACAAAATGAAATAAAATAAAAATAAAATTCCTAGTAGATAAACATAAACTTAATTAACAATTAGGGTAGGTAACGACCCCCCGTGGGCACACCGGGCACCTGCACATGCGCCTGCACCCAGTGCCTCTGCAGCGGACAATCCGGCTTCTCTCTGAGTACCTTTAGGATGACGTTGGCGCTCACGCGTACTCTGCGCTGGAGGGAGGCGATGCGGCGCTGCAGCACCGTGTGAAACCCGTCTGTGCGCGCGTGCGCGAACATCGCAGACGCGCTGCAGTAGCGCGGGAGCCCCAACATTACCCTAAAGGCGTTATTGTACTGTACTCGGAGAGCGTTGATGGCCCGCTGAGTGTAGTTGACCCACAGATTGCACGTGTACAGGGTTTGGCAGAACGGTGATTTTTATCTCTGCGCTACATCGTGCGAATCTGCGAGCCAACATGTTGCAGCGGACCGCCATCGCTCTCCTTTCCCTTTCAATATCCCCGTCATCTTTCAAATCCTCGGTGACAACATGGCCGAGGTATTTGAACTGCTTCACCCTCTCAAGAGCGACCCCGTTCAGCCGCACAGGTGGCACATTTTCCAGCTTTCGGCACTTGGCTTGGAATACCAGGAGTTCGCTTTTTTTTAACATTGTACTGTGAGGCCATGTGAGGCCGCATACTTCTCACATATCCCCAACAGCTTCCTGAGACCGGCGATTGATGGGCTGAGCAACACCATATCGTCAGCGTAACTAATGCAATATATACAGAACCCTAAAAAGTTACGAAATCTGATCGTACCGAGTCACATGCAACAAATACAGTTTTCCCCACTTTAAGGGGTAATTTTCCCGTAAAAAAGTGGGCACATTGTTGTATTTTTGTTTACAATTTTCATCACATTCAATAAAACATAAATAACAAAAAACTATCACGAATCGTCAAAACTTACGCGTGGTAGGTGATTCCTTGTGATTTTTTAAGTTTACTCATGTTAGTTCTTACATGATTTCACCACACAAGACAGCATTTTTTTCAAATTTTCGTCTATACAATAGTAGTCCGGTCGTGGGACATTAAATTCCATAAAGAAGTTTTGATAATTCTAAAACTTTTCGTTTTTGCTGAGTGGATAGAGTATGTGGATTGTGAGCTACTTTTAAAAAGTTAGAACTTTTATGACTGTGCTTTAGGTATTTCATAATATTTCGTGTAACGTAATGTATATAATATTAAAGTTTGAAATGTTGAGTGTTTTATAATAAGAACTATCTTATCTTTGTGTTGTAAAAAGTTTAGAAACATAATATATGTGGAACTATGAAAATCACAAATTCACTCTTTTTGTCGTTAAATAAAATTTTAAAATTTATGAAATAATATTTAAAACTTTCAGTGGTTAGTGGTATACATGTTGAACAAAGTTTAGAAAGTTAAGTGGTGTGCTTCTTTGATCATTTCATTTTTCTTTCGTAACACACGCAATAATAAATTAAAATTGACAGAATCGCTCATACATGTCCTTTGTAATACTATTTTATACCACACAAAAATTAGAAATATACATACAGCGCATTTTGTTAAAATCACGAATAAAATTTTTCGCTAACGTACGTTTCTTTATGCGGACGCGGGCGGCTGCGGGCGCGGCGCTGCGGTGGCGGCGGGCAGGCGCGGGGGTGGGGGCATACCTACCTACACTCTATATGACTGATAATCCACTCGTCACGTCAGACGAGTTGAATAGTGGATACATGGCGAACATAATACAAGAAGACGTAATGCAGGAAAGTAAACTAAGTACCTTAGGGTGGATTCGACCAAACTGGAATAAGGTCTTATACCTAGATTAAACTTCGAGTTTGTATAGACTAATCTCGGAGTAAGTCCTATTCCATTTTGGTAGAATCCAGCCTTAGCCTACTTACTTTACATCTTAGCTGACAACAAAACATTATTAAATGACAAGTTTTGAGTAGGTAGTTAAGTACAGATCGCGCAATTCTTCTTACAGATAAGATTATTCTACAATTATCCGAATTGGATGAATGGGATGAAAACGTACGTAACGTAAACGGATGAGTACCTATGTAACATATTCTTAATTAAAAATAAAAACTGCAAATGATTAAGTACTTATCTGTTTATTTTTCATTTTGGTTAATCAATCTATCATCCTGTCATGTTCACAAATCACAATAATAGGAAAGTAATTTTTAAGATGCATGATTACAATAAGCTATAGAATTGCGTATCTAGCTAGGGCCACATCATACGATTAAAGTTTTTTCCACAACCCTTACGTGTTTTTTTGACAATTAATCAATTAAGAGCTTCAGGTAAGTATGCAAAAGTATTTCCTAAATTATAGTATGGTAAGTAGGTACTCTTATTATCACTAAATCATTCATCACTACCTGGGTACCTACTAATTATAAAACACAGTCCCCCTGCGTCTGTATGTCTACATAAGTACGTAGGTACCTATTTACTTAATATCAATTCTACTAGTCACCTGCAATTATTAAGTACCCACCGATATTATTACAATTTACAAGTACCTAAGTAGGTTGGTAGTTACTAGGGCTTGCTCCCAGGAATTCCTGGTATTTCCCGGGAAATTGACTTTTTACGCAGTACCGGTACTGAGAATTTGTTTCCCGGGAAATTCGGTACTTTTGGTACTTTTGTTATAACTTCAAATTACGCCAATATTAGGCTCCGCGTTTGCGGTAGTCGTTACCGGTAACCTCGGCTAATGCTCTTAGTTGCAAACCATACAAATTTCGTAGCGTTACCAAATTTTTGTCTCCACAGTTCTCAACCGTAACGTCACCGGTACTTTTTCTGGGGAAAAAATTGTAACTAATGTACCCGTACCCTACACCGTACGGTTTCATCGTCATCGCACTCCAATGATTTGATAATTCCATTTAAATAATTTCTTTTTTGTTTGCTAATTTAGCTTTACCTTCCAAATGACCTCGAAACTGAACGTCACTCGAAACATCGACGACAAGGATTCCAATAGTAGGATTGGTATCAAGGGAGAGCTCCCTCAAAAGTTCAGAGGTACGAGGAAGGGATGTTTTTTCGCGGTAAATGCGCAAACTTGTGTTTTGGAGGGGTTACAGTGGACTAAGTTATGTCGGCCCCAATTCAAGACATGACTTAACATGTTCTTGGTGTCAGTCACAAGTTTATTCCGGCTCTCGATGACGCTTTCCCGATAAATATTAGCTCGTCCAGTGTAGAGCGTTACTCCCTTACTGACAATCGCGTAGCAATGAATGCTGTTGTTATGCAACATGTCATTGATATGCAGAAGGAACAGAGAATGGGCTAACACACACCCCTGTGGGACTTGTTGGGATTACTTTGGAGAGCAAAGAGGTGATGGCTATTGGCCTGTAGTTGGACGGATCTGAGCGATCGATTTTTTTTTTTCGAGAATCGGGTGGACAAGGGCTGTCTTTCAAGAGCTCGGGACAACGCCAGTAGTGTAAGAGAGCCGGAAAACGCGCGTTAGAACCAGCGCCAACTCATGGGAGGAACTGCACCAGGCCCACTCGACTTATGGATATCAAGGGAACCTTTGTAGGAACCGGACGTTTGGCATTGAACAAGCGCAATGCGGTATGGTTGGTGGAGAGTTTTTCCCATCGTCCAAGGCGAGTTTGATGCAAAAAGAGTGCCCAAGAGATCGGATTTCTCCTTTGCAATATGGGTCAGGCAGTCATCGGTCTTGTGCAATGGTGGTAGGGACGGCTGACAAAAATTCCCTAAGATAGCTTTGGCGAGAGACCGGAACGCACGCGTACCCGAAGGAAGACGCACTAGCCTCTCGCCAATTCCACTTATGAATGATGACTTCGCCTTGGCAATGTCCTTCTTAAAGGACCTGGCGGCAAAGTTGTACCTCTTCCTGAGCGCACTGGTGTTTGGATCCTTTGATGACACCGCATTAGCCCAGGCCATGTAATGTTGTCACTTTTGGCGAGACACCATTTTGCAGCAACGACCAAACCATGGTTGAGACCTGCCGCCAATGGGAACTACAGAGTTTGGATTGAAAAGTTTCATTCCCAGCAGTATCACATCAACGATAAAGTCGGCGGCGACAACAAGATCATCCAGTGAGAAGCAAACTCGTAGTGGGACGCAAAGAAACTCCCATCGCATCCCAGTCCGCTGACCTATAATGCCAGACTCGACGTTTTTGAAATTTCTGTGAAAGGCACAGTGTTACGAATCAGACAGTGGTCTGATGAGCTTAGTGGTGCATCAATAGAAACTTGATAGCCGTCTGGGTGAGAGGTCAGCAGAAGGTCCAATAAGAAAGGTGCATGGCCCGCCACATCTGGAATCCACGTAGGCTCTGTTACCAATTGCTCTGTCCCAATTGGTAACAGAGCCTACGTAGGCCAAAGCGAAGTCATGAACGACTCTACCCGCGTGGTCAGTTTTGAGTGAACCAAGCCATTCGACGTGGTGGACATTGCAGTCTCCCAATACCACAATCTCGGCCGAGGGCATCCGTTGGAGAAGGGTCTGTCGCCGTTTGAACGGTCTCGGTTTGGACGAATTTATATTTTTTACTCACCTTAAAACACTCATGATAAAAATCCATTGTATATAGACTCTTTTAAATTTAAAACATTCAACTCGAATGACCTCTAACCAATTCCATTCGATAAAGTGATGCCACAGCTAGTATAGCAATTAGCAAAACAATTTTTTTATTATAAAAATTTTGTGTAATATTTTGATTTGCTCATTGATCCATTAATCAAACGTTAGTTACATCTGGGTTAAAAATTCAGTACCAAAAAGTACCGGAATTTTCCGGTTTTCCCGGTACCATAGTAAGCGCAGTACCGGGAATCCTGTTTTCTCCACAGTACCAGGACTTCAAGCCGTAGTAGTTACTTACTTAATGGAGTAACTGCTAATACTACTTTACGTTTCATAACATACTATGTAACATAATTATACATACGTCTTCTTTGGCACAAGTCTAAATTCCATTTCGGTATTAAACGCTAGTGTTTATACGTTCTGCTCAAGGTCACCAGCGCTCGAGCTCTCACGTACACGGAGTGTCACTGGTGGTGCAAATAAACATGTATAGGTAGCACAGTAATATATATTATATTACCGTTTAGGTAGTCTGATGTGGCGTTGACTGTACTGACATACCTAGCCTAGGATTATTTGAAATGGTAATTTGTTCACATTTAAGTACACATTATAAACACCATAACTTGTAGTAAATTAAGTAAGTATTCAGATTAATTATTACTTAAAAGAAGACAACCCAAAAGTCATTAGAAGAGATAAGAGTACGCGATAGAAAGAGAGGCAACTTCTAGGTGAATTTAACTGTAGATAAGGGAGCGGTGTGCGACCTGAATTGCATTTTATTGTGTCTTAGCAAGAGTCGCTATTTATTTAAATGACTTTGCGGAGTGAATCTTCTGTACTTGTACTATTATGTAAGTATTCTATGGTATTATGCACAGATAAGGGGCAGGGGCAAATAAGAAAATAACGTCGGCTTACTGCAAGAAATCATTAAAGAGCAGTAATAAAGTAAGTAGCAGCAATAGCTACAAAAATTACAATGTGTCCTAATAGAAATAAATCAACTTGTGACGGGTTGAAACAAATAATACTGCTTTTGGCGGTGTGACCAGTTAGAACAAAATTTTAGTGTAACGAGTTGATGCCCAAATCCACCTGCCCACGTCCTGCATGCCCAATCGAGTATTTAGGGTGGATTCGACCAAACTGGAATAAGACTTACTCCGAGATTAGTCAATACAAATTCGGCGTTTAATCTAGGTATAAGACCTTATTCCAGTTTGGTAGAATCCCCCCTTAGTGAAATATTTTATTCGTGTTAAAACAAAATGCACTGTATGTATGTTTCTATTTTTTGTGTGGTATAAAATAGCATTACAAAGGCCATGATGAGCGATTCTGTAAATTTTAATTTATTATTGCGTGTTTACGTTTTCATCCCATTCATCCAATTCGGATGATTGTAGAATAATCTTATCTGAAAGAAGAATTGCGCGATCTGTACTTAACTACCTACTCAAAACTTGTCATTTAATAATGTTTTTATTGATATCATAAGATGTAAAGTAAGTAGGTTAAGGTACTTAGTTTACTTTTTCTGCATTACGTCTTCTTGGTATGTATATTGTTTGCCATGTATCCACTTGTCTGACGTGACGATTGGATTATCATTTATATAGAGTGTAGGTAGGTATGCCCCCACCCCCGCGCCTGCCCGCCGCCACCGCCGCGCCGCGCCCGCACGGCCCGCAGCCGCCCGCGTCCGCTTAGAGAAACGTACGTTAGCGAAATATTTTATTCGTGATTTAAACAAAATGCACTGTATGTATGTTTCTAATTTTTTGTGTGGTATAAAATAGTATTACAAAGGACATGTATGAGCGATTCTGTCAATTTTAATTTGTTATTGCGTGTGCTACGAAAGAAAAATGAAATGATCAAAGAAGCACACCACTTAACTTTCTAAACTTTGTTCAACATGTGTACCACTAACCACTGAAAGTCTTAAATATTATTTCATAAATTTTAAAATTTTATTCAAAGACAAAAAGAGTGATTTTGTGATTTTCATAGTTCCACATATATTATGTTTCTAAACTTTTTACAACACAAAGATAAGATAGTTCTTATTATGAAACACTCAACATATCAAACTTTAATATTATATACATTACGTTACACGAAATATTATGAAATACCTAAACCATACCTAAAGCACAGTCATAAAACTTCTAACTTTTTAAAAATAGCTCACAATCCACATACTCTATCCACTCAGCAAAAACGAAAAGTTTTAGAATTATCGTAAGTAATTTTTGTCCGGCTACGCGACTATAGGACGTGTTACTGTCGCTGTCACGCGGGGTAAAATGGTGGCGGGTTGTCGGACCTGCTGTATTTGTGTGAGTGTAGTGTCATGTACAACAAACGAAATTGTAGAACCTTGCACGCTTTACATCTTTATAGTGTGACATTCCGTCCGTCTTTTTTTCAGGTTTTTCAGGTCCGTGAGCTGCCCATATTAAATTTTATAAATTAGCATTGCACGCTTAGATTAAAACGTTTTAATCTAAGATTGCACGTAATGTTTCTACTTTTAGAGACGACTTTTCGGATGTCCATAAGCTAGGAACTCTTGTCTCGTTCCGTAGGAGCGTTTGTGTTAGTTAACTTAGTAGATTTTGTTAAAACACAAATAATAAAACTAGTTAACTTAGTAGATTTTGTTAAAACACAAATAATAAAACAGCAAACATTTAATTATTGTATTTTACTTGACGTGACATAATCAACAACGTTCATCTCCATAGCAACACACTAACTTTTTATGAAAACCAATAACATAATACAAATGAGTTTGTATTATCGTAACATCTTCTATTTTTCAATACAGTTAGCTAGCTGAAATTCTGTTGCCACTTTATCGATAAGCAGGGCTCGATCCGAAACTGCTTCTCTAGCAAAGAACTTGCGTATTCTGATGTGCTTAGTCCTTTGGTGGAACTCAAATGGTGGTTTGTGTGCCAATTTTATGGCAGACTCGTTGCCCACATGAAGCACCAGTTTAATAATGGGACCTTCGATGCTTTCAAATAATCTTCTAAGCCAAATTATTTCTTTTGTAGTTTCACTGGTTGCAACAACTTTAGCTTCCGTGCTCGAGATGGATACTGAAGCCTGTCGTTGGCTTTTCCAAGAAATGACCCCACCAGCGTATATGCATATCATTCCTGTGGTAGAGCGTCCAGTCTCAAGATCTCCTCCATGGTCTGCATCACTAAAACAAGATAATAACTTGCTTGCGCTTTTCTTGAATGTTATGCCCCAGTCCATGGTTACTTGAAGATATCGAAGTATCCGTTTTACCTTTATAACATCTTCATTGCTATGGTGGTGGTCTAATTTTCTTGATGCCATGCTTACAGCAAACGCAATATCAGGCCTTGTCCCTACCATCAAATGCACCTACAATTTGTCTGTAAGGATATCCACCTGTAGACTCATTACTCTCTTTTGTTTCAGTATTATCTTTTAGTATTGGAGTGCCAACTGGTTTGCATCCTTCCATACTAAAAGTTTTTCAAAAGTTTTTAGTATACCCGGCCTGATTAAGTTTAATAGAACCATCTTCTCTTCTTTCTACGAGTATCTCTAACCCGAGAAAATAGGTGGCTGGCTTAGACTTAACCTTGAATCGCCCTTGTAACTCTTGCAGAAAAAGTTTTGACTCGTCTTTATGAGTTGAAGCTAATAAGCCATCATCGACGTATAGAGCCAGTATAAGCTTACTCTCCCCTCTCTGTCTCATGAAGAGACATGGATCAGCTTCACTTTCTTTAAATCCAACTTTCACAAGAAACTCTTTAATGCATTTGTTCCAACATCTTGGAGCCTGTTTGAGTCCGTAGAGACTTCTTTTTAATTTGCAGACTAGATTTTCATTATCGTGGTACCCCTCTGGAGGTCTCATGAAAATTTCTTCGTTAAGGCTGCCATAAAGAAAAGCTGTCTAAACATCAGCGATAATTTCATATTATCACGTGCAGCAATGCTCAGGATGGCACGAATCGTACTCATTTTGGCTACTGGACTGAACAGTTCATCAAAGTCTATGCTTTTTGTGAATAGCCCTTGATGACTAATCGGGCCTTGAAACGCTCGATACTTCCATCTGGATTTGTTTTCACTTTAAAAATCCATTTACATGGTATGGCCTTTCTATTCTTTGGCAAAGGAACCATCTCCCATGTATCATTTTCTTTCAACGACTTTATCTCGTTATCCATAGCAAGTTTCCATTCATCACTTTCTTTTGATTGAATTGCTTCTATGAATGTCTGAGGTTTCATCACTTCATTCATCTGAATTACTGCAGTCATCACAAATTCGTAAAATCTAGATGGACGATTTAGTGTGGAACGCTGTCTTAATGTCATTCTTGGCTCTACTTCGGGTACTTGAAGTTCCTAACATCAGAAGGAATTACAATCTCTTCTTCTTTGTCAAATTCGTAAAATCTAGATGGACGATTTAGTGTGGAATGCTGTCTTAATGTCATTCTTGGCTCTACTTCGGGTACTTGAAGTTCCTAACATCAGAAGGAATTACAATCTCTTCTTCTTTGTTAGTTTTTAATGTCTTCTCTTCAAAAATGACATCTCTTGAACGAATCAACTTATTCTTCTCTAATGACCTTTTACGGCTTTCTTGTCTAGTTACTTTCTGTTCACCTTTGGAACGTGTGCGTAGCAAGAACTGCCAATAATCCGCAAGTGTTTGATTCTTGGCTTCTTATCATACCAAATCTCATACGGTGACTTGTCTAAAGGAGTTGGGCCAGACCTATTTAGGGCATATACTGTTGCACTAACTAGCTCACCCCAAAGAGCTTGTGGTAGATTATTTGCATGCATTATCGTTCTCATGGCTTCAACAACGGTCCGGTTGTCTCTCTCAACACATCCGTTTTGCATAGGTGTGAGGCATTGTTAATCTTTGTCTAATACCATTATTCTGAAGTATTCCTCGCACATTTTCGTTGTTGAATTCTCCACCATTGTCACTTAAAAACTCTTTAACTGTTTGGCCTGATGCTTTTATTTCAGCAAGCATAAGTTCAAGCTTCCTGTGAACTTCTGATTTCTTCTTCAGAAAATAAACAAAACGAAATTTGCTAAAATCGTCTTTGAAGAGTAAGAAATACTTATTTCTTCCGAATCTCTGAATGGTCCACATACATCAGCATGCACAAGTTCTGCCGTTTCAGTCGCTCTCTTTCGCGTACCGAATTTCAATCGATGTGTTTTTCCATAAGCACCTTTACATATTTCATTATCTATTGTTCGGAACAAAATGGCCACTTACGGCTGGCAACCTTTTGTGTTAGTTTTAATTTTTATTTGACAGACGGCTGTCAATGTCAGTGTGACACACACTCACGTTGGATTTTTGGCTAGGTTAGGAACCTTGACCGCGGGGTCGCGTAGAAAAGTTTTGGTGTAATTTGATGTGTAGGGCACATAGTCAGTTAAACTCGGCGGACCGTAGGGATTAATAAACAGCAACAGTGTAGAACATAAGTTTAGTTTAAAGTCAGTGATTTGTTTGGTCGACACGCACACGTGGCGTACAATTGAACGGTGCTACGTGGTATTGTGCGTATTATCACGTATTTGTCTGGGATCAGTACTGAGGGGGTAGCCCACGGGAAGTTAGGGCCTTTCCACCACCATAGCACCAGCCCCGAAGACGCGCGGGAGCGCGGTCAACCACTACCACGCTGACAGCAGCGTGCCGAAGACAGCCGGCGCGGCGGACTGCAGCCGAGCTGAAGACGAACGAGACCGTAAGGGTGTGGGCACACCGTCTGCTAGTATGTAAGTCGTTTAGTTTAATTATAATTTAAGTTTAGTTAGTATATCTTTAAGTCGAGAGGCTGCGGTCTACAGGTTCACCGGAACAGGACCTCTGAACCGTGCCTTCTCTGGTAGCAGAGAATCGCTATTAGGGAAGTCAGTTGATGTGGACTCTCTATATCAAACAATTTATGGTAAACCAGAGCGTGGTTTTGTCTACGGACCTCAATTGATTAGTTATTAGTTTTAGTTCTAAGATTGTTTGCTACCGCATATTAAATTGCATTCAGAATGCAATGTTAATAGGTAGGTTTTGTTGTGTGATTATTGTGTGATCATAGCAAGTAGGCACCTAGGCCACCTAGTGTAAGATTTTCTCACTGCGGTCAGTGTAATGGTAATTATCTTGGATCCGTTGTCCCGCATTTAGAATGTGTTTAATTGTGTAAGATTGTTCCACTGCGGAAAGTGTTGTCAAACCTAACTTGCTATAATTAGAATAAAATAGTCATATAAATATCATAGTGCAATGTAAACATTTGGTTTTAGATTACACATTTGGAATGTAATTACTTGCCTAATAGTGCAATGTAAACATTTGTTTTTTGGTTATACATTACTAACAAGAATGTGTTTATTTGAGTTAGGATATAACTGTTGGTTGTACTTGTGTTGTATTTAGGCTATACAGGCTTTGAATTTATTTGAGTCATATCAACTCACCGGGGCGGTGTAATTGTTTTTTAAAACTTTAATTTAGAATTAGTCTCGCTAGGGTAGTGCAAATTTGTGACAACAAATAAATGTTTTGATTATGTTTGTTGTATTTGTTGTGCAAACTGAATTTTAAGATTCTAGCGGTTTGCAAATAATTAAACATTTTGTTTGTTCCTTGATTGTTTGAAAACTTAATTTAGAATTTAAAGTTAAAGCATTGAAAATTGTGGTACTTTTGATTTGGTTTGTTGTTTTCATTTTGAAAACATATTTAAATATTGTAGTCACATATCAATGTTGTAGTTGCTGTTCGGAACAAAATGGCCACTTACGGCTGGCAACCTTTTTTGTAGTTTTAATTTGTATTTGACAGACGACTGTCAATGTCAGTGTCAGTGTGACACACACTCACATTGGAATTAGGTTAGGAACTGGAACGCGGGGTCGTGTGAAATTAATTTGTACTTTGATGTAATTTAATATGTGGGGCACATAGGTTCATTCGGGGGTCCGTAATAATTAAGTACAGTGTAGAACACATAAGTTTAGTTTGTAACCAGGGCGACCTGAGTAAAATCAGTGATTTGTTGGTTGACCCGCACACGTGTCGTAGCGGGCTAAGTGATTGGTGCAGTGGTACGTATTTCTCTGGGGTTTGAGAGCTCTCTAGGGGTAGCTAACGGGAAGTTAGGGCCTTTCCATCACCATAGCACCAGCCCCGAAGACGCGCGGGAGCGCGATCCACCACCACAGCAGCCAGAGCAGTCGCCGGGGAGGGAGCTACCTTCACCAACACGGCAGCCGGCGGCCGGCGAGTCCCCGGGACCTCCGCGAACAGCGCGGCGGACGAGAGGAAGACTAGTACGTAAGTCGTTTAGTTTAATTATAATTTAAGTTTAGTTAGTATATCTTTAAGTCGAGAGGGTGCGGTCTACAGGTTCACCGGAACAGGACCTCTGAACCGTGCCCTCTCTGGTAGCAGAGTTGATGTAGACTATCTATATCTCTATATCAAACAGTTGCATTATACATTGTGTGTTAACATAGTTGTGTACCTATGTAGTATTAAGGAACATTTCTATTTTATTTTTATTTTTGTTTTTTCTGTGGGAATCAATTCAAGCCTGATTACTGGTTCATCCTTGTGTGATGTTAGTTAAACATTCATTTTGTTTACTCTGGTTCTTTGGAACCGAATAGATTTGTTTTGTTCTACACAGCGGCATATGTGAAATTTGGTTGGATTATTATAAAACGGTTTATACAATAATAATAGCACATTTTGTTTTGTTTGTGCCTTCATTTTTGAAAACCAATTTTAAAATTTAATTTGATTATTACATTGGTTTAAATTGGTTGATTTATGCATAGGGACTATGTAATAATAATAATTGCACATTATTTGTTAGTGCGCTTCTTGTTGCAAACCAGTTTAAGTTTTTTTATGTACTTATTAATTTTGGTTGTGGCTACATCGTAATGAAAAGGCTACATTAGTAGGGAACATTGCCCTGTCTTTGTGCTATTGTTTGACATAGAATCTAATTCCTCGTTATTTGTTTTTTGTTGACAACGCGATGGCGGAGGCAGTCTTTGCAACGCAGCTGCGCTGGTTCGTGCATACGCAGGATCTGCTGTCTCGGACGGGCTGCGATGATGACATCCTCGAGCGAGCCAGGCAGTTAAGGCAGCGGGTGTCTTCGGTTGAGACCGCCATGGTGGTTTTGTCGGAGACTGCTCCAACATCCCACAAAGAGGTATGGTCGGCATACGAGGAAGAGTTTGTCCAGATCATGGAAATAAATGATAATGTCGTCCAGGCGGCTTGCTACATTAAAAGGCGACGAATAGGGGATGTCCAGCCATCCACACCGCCACCAATGGGAGGGCCCAGTATACCTGATAGGCTTTCTACCAATCAGTTAGGAAGTTTGGGTGGCGAAGTGGAAGAAGGGTCATTGGTAGACGCACACGCGCGCCAATTGTTGTCGCTACCTAAGGTAGCCAATTGGGCGGACTTAACGACGCAGCTGTTGACGCCAGTCACAGTTGCGTGTACCGCGTTGCGAAATTTAGGGTTGCCAGTAGCCGAGTGTTCGCTGCTACTGGTACACATTGTGTTGGACAAGATGCCAACGGACGTTCGTTCCCGGTTTGAGCGGGAAACGGCAGAGAAAGGGGGGGCTACTCTGCCGGGATTGGAGGAACTTTTAAAGTTCCTCGGCGATGAGGCGGGAGTCGTAGCGACCTCCCAGCCTGACCTGCCGCTATCAGAGGCGCAGGCTTCAATGGGACGCCAGGCGAATCCCACTGTACAGCTGCAGCCAGGACACACTACGTCGCGGCGGGCGGCGCTGACTGCAGCGGCCGGCATGGACCCGGCTTGTACACAGTGTGGCCAAACGGGTCATACTACGACGCGGTGCCAGGACCGACGAGGGCTGCGTGTAATGACGAGGCGGCGCATAGCAAGGCGCAGCGGCCTTTGCTTTGGCTATAGGCCTCAACGCCGCAGTGCATTTGGTGGACCACTGCTTTTATTATTGTTGGGTGTTCACAGGTCGGGAGCGGCTTCACCGACCACACAACAGCGGTGGCAGCATTACACGGGCAGGGGTGCTCCAGCGCGGAGCACACACCTACCAGCGGACTGGAGGCCCTGGAGGCCCTTCCACACCGGAAGGTGAACCATGCGCAGGCGCGCAAACCCGCGCCTGCAGGTTACCATGCCGCCGGCCCGAGTGCGATTTGGGTATCACACGGGCGGGGGCCCCGACGGTGTCACGAAGGAGGGACCCCTCCCTGCAACTAGCTCTGTGCGCTCCAGCGTGCAGCCGCGATCGAGCTATGCCGCAGCGGTTATCGTACCACCCGCGGTATCACACGGGCGGGGGCCTTCTTTGGAGATTTGGGACCCGAGCAGGCCATAGCTAGCCTGCCCCTTTGTGAGAGCAAAACCACGGACGGTTTTGCGTTATACTACGGCGGCCGCGGTTTGAAAGATTTTAAAGAAATCTTAGATTTGAAATTTTAATTTGTGCAACATTGTTTGGTGGCATGCTTACTGGGTGTTTGACGGGGCAAACACTAGTCACCCTCACATCGGTACATGCATCTGTGTGAGAATGTCAATTTCGGTAACGGTAATGAATCTACTATTGTAGGTTAACAGCTTTTTACCGATTCGCCCGCAGGGATAACGGCACAGACATTGGTCTAGATCGGGCAGACCCACATTTTGTCACCTGGCCCAATTGAACTACTCTTGGGCTCGGGTGTACTAGGACGGGTCCTACTAGGCACCCAGATAGCTCTGGGTCGCTCTACACTGCTGGCAGTGCCAACTATTTTAGTTTGTTTCTATTATGTACACAGTTTGACGACTCGACTCCGCATAGTCTAGAGTCATTGCGTTTGTGTACCATTTCCTCTATGCATAAGTTTGGGAAATTGAGAAACCTCCCATGGTCTACATGGTAGCCCATGCCCATGAGGATTGTGAAGCCTTTCAATAGGCCAGTACGTCACGGTTGACGTCTGTTGGATGTGTTACTAGGTAACCTAATTTGTAATTTTGAATATTGTTTGTCCGAAGAGCTACATTTGTGTAGTGCTCTTTCGGTGTTTGTTTTGTCACAGTGGACGTCTTCACCCGTGCAGCCACAGACGGGGGGTCTGCCTTCGGACCGAGTCACTCAGTCTCGTCCGTTCTTGGGAATCGCACGCAACGGGTTTTCTCGGTAAAACCGACCTACCTGCGCCACGTCCAGGTTGTGGGTATATATTTTGTGTTTTTTTTGTGCCTGGCTACTAAGGCCCTCCTCTTAGGAGTCTCTTCGTTGTCCACGGAGGCCTTCGTCGTCGCGTTGGATCGTTTCGTGTCTCGTAAGGGTCTACCTTCACTTATTCGCTCCGACAATGGCACAAAATGGCAAGGGCACGGGTGTATTTAACTGATGTTTGTAAATTTTTAGAAAATAAGCTTTGGTAAATAAGATAATTTAGCATTATTTTCATTTGGCTAATTAGATTTATTATGTTGTTGATGGAGAATGACTTGCTCTCCTTGCTTGTAGCTAGGGCAGCATTGTAAAGTTGTTTGTTGGCGAGTATGGGACTGCTGTTCGATTCCGCGATGAGCCGCAACAACTGTCTCCCCTTGACCGATTGATTGAGCTAACGGTCTGGGGCTGGCCCTCCAGACCGAAGCGGGGGGATGTTCGGAACAAAATGGCCACTTACGGCTGGCAACCTTTTGTGTTAGTTTTAATTTGTATTTGACAGACGGCTGTCAATGTCAGTGTGACACACACTCACGTTGGATTTTTGGCTAGATTAGGAACCTTGACCGCGGGGTCGCGTAGAAAAGTTTTGGTGTAATTTGATGTGTAGGGCACATAGTCAGTTAAACTCGGCGGACCGTAGGGATTAATAAACAGCAACAGTGTAGAACATAAGTTTAGTTTAAAGTCAGTGATTTGTTTGGTCGACACGCACACGTGGCGTACAATTGAACGGTGCTATGTGGTATTGTGCGTATCATCACGTATTTGTCTGGGATCAGTACTGAGGGGGTAGCCAACGGGAAGTTAGGGCCTTTCCACCACCATAGCACCAGCCCCGAAGACGCGCGGGAGCGCGGTCAACCACTACCACGCTGACAGCAGCGTGCCGAAGACAGCCGGCGCGGCGGACTGCAGCCGAGCTGAAGACGAACGAGACCGTAAGGGTGTGGCACACCGTCTGCTAGTATGTAAGTCGTTTAGTTTAATTATAATTTAAGTTTAGTTAGTATATCTTTAAGTCGAGAGGCTGCGGTCTACAGGTTCACCGGAACAGGACCTCTGAACCGTGCCTTCTCTGGTAGCAGAGAATCGCTATTAGGGAAGTCAGTTGATGTAGACTCTCTATATCAAACATCTATCTTTAATTTTAAACCAAGTTCTCTATCTATAACTTCCTTCACGTGAGCCTTGCTCTGGTGTGCCAACCGCTCATGGTATAGTCGCATCAAATTCTCCTCAGAAATTTAATTTATTTCATGTGGCGTTGCAGGACTTACATTAGTTAATCGTAGTTTATAAAGACCTCCATGTTTCTGTCTGTCTCCAATGAGTATTACATCTCCATCTTTCTGAAGTTTGCATTCTGTAGTACTTGACATGAAGAGGCTGTTTGATAGTCTATCCTGGGCTGATAAGACTGAAAATAGATTTTTCTTTATAGTTGGTACATACCACACATCCGCTAACAATGTCGGAATTCTCTCTCCTTTTACAATTGCCTCTATTAAAATGCTTCCTTTTCCCGACTGATTTGATAACTTCACCATTTGCTGTGGTTACAGTGTGTGGCGCATTAAAATTCTCGAAAGATTGATAAAGATCTCCTCTGTTTGTCACGTGACTTGTAGCTCCTTTATCCACAAACCAATTATCTCTATCATATGTATCATTCGTATTTTGTACAGCCAAAACATTCATGTTGTTCTGGTCACTGGTCGTAGCTTTTTCTTTAGACTTTTTAGGCGGTTTTCCATCTGAAATCCACCTCGAACATTGTTTAACTCTATGTCCTTATACTCCACAATAGTGGCATCTATCTGCTTTTTTCTTATTTTTACATTTAGAGGTTGAGCTCCCTCTCACTACTAGTGCTTCTTCCACTTTCTCTAAAGTTTTAGTAGCTAGCGCACTTTCCTATGAACACAACTGGCAAGTAAGATTTTCCACAGTTCTTTCGTTTTTAGTCATAAGCAACCAGCTAGACTTGAATGAAAAATATTCTTCTGGCAATGTCTCCAAAATTTTACAAATAAGAAACAATTCTGGCAAATGTTCCTGATAGTGTTCTTTTTGAAGCTCTCGTGTTAACTCCGTCCAAATGTTCTTCAACTTGCTAAGATGAGTAGCGATATTGTCATCTGGTTTTATGCTATAGCCGAAGAACTTCATGCAAAGGTCATCAAACAAGCGATGCAGCTCTAACCATACCTTTTTGAAGATGAAAATCTCATCACTTTTTCTAAATTTGCTTCAGATAGATTTGTAGTAATAACTAGAAGGGCAATGCTATCACCTGTCAAGTATCTCTGTAGTCCAGTCTCATACTGTAAAAGCTGCTCAGGCTTTGCGCTTTGAGGGGGTTGGTCAGGTTGTAATATTCTGCCTTCAACTATATCTAAAACTTGCAAACCTTTCAAAGCAATCATAATTTTATACCTCCATGTAATCCAATTCGAATCCAGCAATATTCCGATTTGCATTTTCGAAGCATCCATGAAACACTTCTTCTTCATCTCAGTAATATATAATCCAAATTCCTTTACGTAGGTACGTATTTTATGCACTTTTACGATACTTCACGCATCTGCTACCATGTTAAAACACAAATAATAAAACAGTAAACATTTAATTATTGTATTTTACTTGACGTGACATAATCAACAACGTTCATCTCCATAGCAACACACTTACTTTTTATGAAAACCAATAACATAATACAAATGTGTTTGTATATCGTAACAGATTTTCCACTAATACTGGTGGTTTCGACTCCCCTTTTAGTGGCGAAATATTGCTTTTAGTGGCTAGTAGTTTTTGGAATTAATAGAATTTCATTTTCAGTAGGCTGAATCACTCAACCACTTGATGACATGAAAAAAAAAATTTACCGAGTGGTTGAGAAACCACTAGTTTTAGTGGAAAATCCACCAAGTTGGCAACACTGCAGGAACAAGACAGGAATGCCAACATGACGGCATAGTTATTTGATGAAACGCACTATAGTATACATTACACACTCACAAACGCTTGATGATACGCTGCGGCGGCGGCGGCGGCAGCGGGCGGCGTCTTGTCAATGACGGGCTGGCGGCCGAGATAGTCGTGCAAAGGGAAATGCGCTGTTGCCCATTGGTCGACTACCCTAAATAGTTTTTATCTCTTTTTAACAATAGGCTTGACATGATTGTATTTATTTTGTTTCAGCACTTGTTATAGCACTTAGCACTGTTAAATTCCAAATCATTCTCGTTACTCCACTTAAGTAAGGCATTAACATCGGCTTGTATTCGTTCGCAATCTGCCTCGTAACTGACTTCTGCATATAATTTTAGGTCGTCAGCATAAAGAAGGCAATTTGTATATTTAAGTACATAAACCACGTCGTTTGCCATTAGTAAGAAGAGCAAGGGCCCAAGTATTGATCCCTGGGTCACACCAGAGGGTGTTTGATAGGGTTGCGATACATAACAACCGTGGCGTACAAATTGCTGTCGACCTTTGAAATAGTCGGAAAATAAATTAATAAGCTTGGAAGAGAAACCAATAGCATCGAGTTTTGATAAAAGGATTCTACAATTGACCCTATCGAAGGCCTTGCAATAATCAAAGTATATTACATCTATTTGCTGTCCTTTATCCATAGATTCTGAGATAAATTCCACCAGAGTCAAAAAGTTTGAATTTACTGACCTTCCTGGCCTAAATCCGTGTTGTTGATTACAAATATATGGCTGGACTTGCTTGAGAATAGCATTGTAAATGAGGATCTCAAAGACTTTCGCAGGCGCTGAAAGAATGGCGATGGGCCGATGCTCCTCAACTAACGACTTGTTACCACCTTTGGGAATAGGGGTTACTCGAGTCAATTTTTACGTAGAGGGAAAAACATCAAATAGCAGGATAAGGTTTATCAAGTGGCAGAGAGGAATAGCGATAGTTTTTTTGCACATTTTCAGAATTTCCGGCGGTACACCATCAGGTCCCGGGGACCAACCGGATTTTAACCTATTAATGGCTCTCTTCACGTCTGCAACAGAGAAGTCATCAACAGCTACATGCGTATACGTAGTTGGAAGAGTGACTGGTGCTGGTTTCAAAGTAGCGTTGTCCTGAACGTAGATGCCCGAAAAATGTTTCGCAAAGGCATTCGCTGCGTCAGCACCAGAACATTGAGTACTCTGGTAAACAACACTTGGCTCGAAACCACCTGAGGACCTTAAACTGTTTTCTAGGATTGCCACGCAGATTAATTTCCAAGCCACCAATGTGGCATTCGTACGCCAGTGAGATTCGTATCTTAAAACTAGCCCGAAGATTAGAAAACTAAGTATAGCTCTCCTGACACTTAAATTGTTTCCAAGTCCGGTGCAGAATTATTTTCCTTTTAATATCCTTGATAATATCAGCCGTGAACCAAACAGGATGTCGTTTTGCGGAAGATTTAGACCTTTGCTTTTTTGGGACGAGTTGGTCGTAGGCACCGTAAATAGACTCGTAAAACGATCCTAAAGCAAATTGTAAATCCTGAGATTGCAGTACACAGCTCCAATTCAAATCATCTGTTACGTTGTAAATTTAGGGCCCTGTCTGCCTTTACTAATCTACAAAAAGGTTCGCAATAATTGAATAATGCTTACCTGAAATCATTGTTGTTAAATGATGGGGTTTCCAAAAATAGTAGTCATTGTGGCTTGTTAGACTATAATCCATTTTTTCTTCACATTAAAGACATGGAGCCTTAGCTGATACAGTACTAGACACATTTCTCTTGCATTTTCAATTAATACACATTTCTAAATCAGTTTTAGCAATACTTTGCATTAGATTTGGAGAAAATTAAGATTGTTTACGTTTTGTATTTGACATTTGCCGGAGACAAATTCTGACAGCCCATAGACAAATAGTGGAGGGGCGATATTGCTATATAAAAAAAAAAGATTTGGAGCTATCAATTCAATTTCAAATAATAGCTGATACAGTTCCGATAATAAATTACATAATAAATTAATAAGTATGTTCGGGCTGCCCCGATGATAGAGATAAATGATAAGTTTTTGTTATGTTAAAACTGGTTTATTTGGAAACAAAAGTAATTACTTAAAATAAATGGTAAAAATGGTAATGAGTACGCGCGGCGTTCTTGATAGCTAAATGCGAACTGGTTGATGCAATAATAATTTAATGAAATAGTGCAAATGAGGTCAAATCAAAAACTGATGATATGGGAAAACTGCACTGTACGTAGCTAGCTCGTACATATTCCCGGGGGAGAGATTAGGGTTTTGTTTGGTGATGGTAATACTACGAATGAGTGAGGTATGATATTATACAAGGTGATTAAACGATGTTTCACTAAAAACTAATGAAAGGGAATGGTCTTATTAGTTAGGAATAGTGCTGGATGTCTTAAAATAATGCTTAACTAAAATATAATGTTGTTAGCTAAGCTTAAGTAATACAAATACAATTTATTAACTACATATACATGCTTACTCTAATGGAAATACATTAAGGAATTAAAAATATAAGAACAAAGAACCTAAACTAAAAAACCTTAAAAATATAATATAAAAACTAAAATATATTAAAATAATAAAAAGGAGTCCCTTTAGGCAAGGTTCCGAAGATACTGGCAGCGTTCCCCCGTTGAATAGCAAGACTAATTCTTTGTCCGAGGTAGCTGCCAGTTCTTCGGTCTCCTGTGATGTCGACTAACCTTTTTGCCATTTCCTTAAAAAGCCTTATAGCACTAGGACCCCACGGACCAAGGGTCTCGACACCGAATGGGACAAAATCATATTCGGAGCCTAGACCCCTGTACTTGCATGCTTTAGCTTTTTCAGCCGCTTCGCAAGCCGCACCAGCTCTGTTGTTGGTTCCATGTAGATAGGAAGGGGCCAGCGTGTCTGAACAAGTTGCATCCCATACCAGCACCCTGCCCATCTTCCATGGAATCAAACTCATACCGTCCGGCCTCTTGCCATCGTCTCTTGCAATACCGGTCGGCTCAAGTAGACTTGGCACGTTGACGGTTGCAAGGGACCGGCGTATGATATCGTTAAGTGCGGCATGTCTCGAGAAGCGACCTGCACTTTTTTGGCATGACAGTCCGTGATGTCCTAGCTTGTCGACATCACTGCCACAGGGACATTTATGAGGAACGCAGACCGGAACCCCAAGCCGTAGACAGGTTGCGATTCGGAGCGTGTCAGGCTCAAGAAATGTTCCAGTATTTGACGAAGGGTATGCTTAACTTATACATTTGAGTTCGAAATATGAAACACTGATTTAAGCACAGGCGATGTGCCTACATTAAGTTTTGGTAATCGCGCACTTTGCTTGGAAAGCTCATTTGTTTCACTCACACTTACACTGCACTGATTGCCCATAACACTATCACTACACTGAGCACTTATGCTGGATCGTGGAGCTGGCGCCGGTTCCGGCCTAGGCCATTCCGAGGCCTCTGCTCCCGCCGCGCCCGCCGCCGCCGCCGAGATCACCGCCGCCGCCGACCGCCGGCAGCGCCGCCGACACGCAAACACTGCCACACCGACTATGATCACTGCAAGCATCACGTATATGGCCTCGTAGTGGTGTATGTCATGGTACGACACGGATTCGGCAAGTGACTCTTCATGGTTTCTATTTGTTGTTTTAGGTTTAGTAGCTGGATGCTATTGCTTAAGTTGTCAGAGTCATTGGTAAAAATAGATAGGTCGGGTAGGGAGATGTTTATTATTTGATTGATCGGTGAAATCTCCAACGCTGATAATTCTGAATTTAGGTTCAACTTATTTATCGATTGTCTATGTGGGTAGGCGACGAAATCAGCTGTTTTGATAAGCACTCTTGATCTACATTAAAGAGGTCAATTGCACGCCGGTAACATGATCTCTACAAAGAAGTTTCAACTGACACCGGTCGCAGCAAAAATAAAAATATGTGTTCAATTTATTTAATTCCAACCAATCGTTTTTACAAATACTGGACAGCGTATTGCATTTATTTGAATTTGGTAGCCTCTGACATAAATTTTGGTCATCTTTAAACCCGTAAATAGGGTTTTTGAGTCGGCACAGAGACGTTTTGCTGTCTTTTATTAGGCATGAATTTAAATTCTTCTCCGTTAGTGGTATAAATGCATCTTTCCTTAAATTGATTGCCAGATATTCTGATATGGGCACTACAGTTATTTGTTTACTGTGGTCCGTTACGTAAGGTACCGGAATAAGCTTTAATATCTCAAACATGTCTCTGCTGATTAATGGTATTTTAATCTCAAAAATCAGGTAATTATCTGCCATACGTGCTTTAACTTCTAACAGATTATAAATCTCAAAAAATTCATAATTGTCAACTGGTAATGACAAGTCTTTTGGAAGTTGTGTTGCTATCGTGTTAAGCTCTTCTTTCAGCTGACAGGGTGTTAATAAATGGAAGTTAAATTTTCCATTGTAAACATTGGTAATGGTGTCTAATAATGTCTGTTGAATGTTTCTGAGGTTGGATGTGATATTATTCGCCATCATAGCTGTACTTAGAAATTCGCTAATAAGAGACCCATTCTGTAATTCTCTTTTGAATTTTTTAAGCCATTTTCTAATAAATTTAATTTCTTGTTTACAATTTTGTGGTGCTTGTCGATGATGTCTTCTGTACGTTTCAAAAGGTTAAGCTCACACTCCACAACAGAGGTTTGATTTTTCCATAATAATGCAAGATGTTTCTGATTATCTTTTAACAAATTTATGTCTTGTTTGTATTTCTCAGCAAATCGCGCGTCGAGTACTCCAAACAGACTATTAGCGACGTAACCGACACCGTCGATTAATCCGCGCCGGTCTGTGACACAGAGGGTGTCACATTAATTAATAAAATATTATTATAATGCTGCAGTTCCGTGAACTCGTGGTGTAGCTGCAACATGATGCCGTCGCAATGTGATCGCTCCTTGATATTGACGCATAAATAGTCTAAGTACTGAACATACTTTGTTAGAGCCTTATTACCTTGAGCATAAGGCGATGTATCTTGGTAGACTACGAGGCGCCATTCGTCTCGGATCAAATGCATGTTTGTTATGTTATCAAAGAATATACTATTGTTTTGAAGGGGAGTAATATTGTAAGCGCCTTGTGTAGTTGAAATGATGGTCATAAAAAATAATAAAAATGTCATTGCCATTGATGTAAATGAATATTGTTTTGGGTTTCTTGATATGATGAAATTGCATGATTTGGTTTCTTTGTCTTTTTCTGCGGGTAGAGGGGGCTCTTTGGTCTCGGGCTCTTGGTTACCCGCCACAGGCAAAACTGAGATTTTGACGACCGGGCGTTTGATGACTCCTGTTTTAGTTTTTAACGTGACAACCCTTACGTATCCGTCGCTTCCCGGGTACAATGCCATAGTTCGGCCTAGAGCCCACTCCCGGGAGGCAGATTTTCGTCCCTTATAGTAACAATGTCGTTGATTTTGACATTTCTTTGCGGCTTTCTCCATTTGCTTCTCGCTGCTAACTGGGTCAAATACTCATTTCGCCATCGGTCCCAAAGGTCTCTTAATATGCTTTGTGTTAAGCTCCATTTAGTCCTCAAGTCTGTCTCAGTGTCGTAGATGTTTAACACCGGGCCGCTTGATAGAAAATGGGCAGGTGTTAGCACATCCAAATCCAGATCTTCGGTTAGTGGGCACAGTGGTCTTGAATTTAGGCAGCCTTCCAACTGTGAGAGAAGGTGAGGGTGCTGTACTCTTCGAAGGTGAGCTTTTGTTTCCCGATCACCCTTCGGATATGGTGTTTTAGGCTCTTGACGGCGGCCTCCCACAGGCCACCGGCTGATGGCCATGCTGGAGCGTTAAAGTGCCACTCTATACCCATGCTGGTGACTTCTACCATAAAATCTTCACTAAATATGGTTTGTAGGTGCTCATACTCTTGGAGTAGTACCTTGTTGGCACCTACAAAGTTTGTTCCTTGGTCGCTGTAGATACGCCCCGGAACTCCTCTTCTCGCCGCCATTTGACGTAATGCTGCTAAGAATGCGGAAATAGATAAATCTGAAACGAGTTCCAGGTATACTGCCTTTGTGGCCATACATACAAATACTGCTACGTACCCTTTGGTGGTCTTGTTATTTATTTCTTCGCTAAACTCGTCTGCTTGAACTTGCTTTATAATAATAAATTTTGCTTCTTTTAGCTCTTTTAAAAATAAAAACTTAGATTTAGTTTCCCTGTGTATAAATCTTCGCATCCAACTTATTATATTTACAACCGTTGTAAGAGAGCTATGTTTCATTAAAAGTGTTTTTATTATATTGTTATTATTTAGTATCGCTGTATTAACTAATTTTCGTGTTTCTTGGTCTGTTGAATACTTTTGATCAAATTCACCCTTCATTGGTTGATAAGTTGGTAGCCATTGGGGGCCATTCCACCAAAGGGTGTGTTCTTTTAGCTGGGGAGCTGTTAGACCTCGACTTGCACAGTCCGCTGGGTTTTCACTGGATTTAACGTAGCGCCAACAGTTATCCGGCATTGTTGCAGTAATTTGTTTTACCCTATTGGCTACGAATGGTTTCCATCTCTCAGTATCACCATGAAGCCAGCCTAACACAGCCATAGAGTCGCTCCAACCAAAAATCTGAATATTATAATTGTTTAAACATGATATTATCTTATGCATTAATTTTGATAATAATAGCGCTCCACTTAATTCTAAGCGAGGTAAAGATATATTTTGGTTTAAAGGCACCAACTTTGTTTTACCTGCTATCATAATAACCGAAGATTTTTTCTTACAGTACACTACACATGCGTACGCCTGGTTGCTTGCATCACAGAAGCCGTGCAGCTCAAAGCTGTCGTTTTCCTCAGTTTTCAGCCATCTTGGTATTCTGTAGTCTCTGATCATATCCACGTCGCTTCTGATTCTGTTCCATTCTCTAGCTATTTGGTCCGGTACGGGTTCGTCCCATTTTATGTTCGCTTTCCATGTATTTTGAAACAGGAATTTTAATTTAGTTGTTAGTGGTGACAGCCAACCCAAAGGATCAAATAGCTTAGAAATTTCTGAAAGTAGAATTCTTTTTGTACATTTCTTTGATGCCGAATCTATTTTAGATTGAAATGTGAAACAATCCTGGACTGGGTTCCATCCTAGACCTAAGGTTTTGGTGGATTCCTGTTGTTTAAAATCAAAGTCTGTTTGTGTGTCTCGGTCTTGCTCTAATAACTCTGGTAAATTTGATTTCCACTTTCTTAGGTTAAACCCGCCAGATAGAAGCAGCTGGATCATATCTGCTTTTATCTTCTTAGCTGTCTCTGCCTGGTGGGCCCCGTGAATGAGGTCATCCATGTAGAAGGAGTCCTGAAGAATATCTGGTGCTGATCTCTTGGTGGAGCTGAAGTGTTGATAGTTCATCTTTTCATCCGTAGCGAGTCATCATAGCGAGGAAGGGAGCTGCCTTTGTCCCGTATGAGACGGTTGCTAACTGGTAAAATTTTAATTGTTCTGATCTGTTATCACGCCACACTATCTTCTGTAATGCTTGATCTTCTTTGTTTAGCCAGATTTTTCGGAACATCTTCTCGATGTCCGCCGTAAAGCCAAATTGAAACTGTCTCCACTTTATGATGAGACACTGGAGATCTTGTTGAAGGTTTGGACCCCTACACATGACGTCATTTAAACTGTTTCCACTAGTTGTTTTTGCAGAAGCATTAAATACAACTCGTAATTTAGTTGTGGTCGGGTCGATTCCTTTCTTATGACGCAATGGTGCGGCAAATAGCATTCTGGTGTCGAATTCACGTGTCCGGCCGCTGCCGGTATCATATGACCGAGCGCTAAATACTCGTTAATAAATAATTTATATTCATTTGCTGTGTTTGATTGTTTTATAAGTGATTGTTCTAATAATAAGGTCGTAATATTCTGCCTTCAACTATATCTAAAACTTGCAAACCTTTCAAAGCAATCATAATTTTATACCTCCATGTAATCCAATTCGAATCCAGCAATATGCCGATTTGCATTTTCGAAACATCCATGAAACACTTCTTCTTCATCTCAGTAATATATAATCCAAATTCCTTAACGTAGGTACGTATTTTATGCACTTTTACGATACTTCACGCATCTGCTACCATGTTAAAACACAAATAATAAAACAGTAAACATTTAATTATTGTATTTTACTTGACGTGACATAATCAACAACGTTCATCTCCATAGCAACACACTTACTTTTTATGAAAACCAATAACATAATACAAATAAATGAGTTTGTATATCGTAACAGATTTTCCACTAAAACTGGTGGTTTCGACTCCTCTTTTAGTGGCGAAATATTGCTTTTAGTGGCTAGTAGTTTTTGGAATTAATAGAATTTCATTTTCAGTAGACTGAATCACTCAACCACTTGATGACATGAAAAAAAAAATTTACCGAGTGGTTGAGAAACCACTAGTTTTAGTGGAAAATCCACCAAGTTGGCAACACTGCAGGAACAAGACAGGAATGCCAACATGACGGCATAGTTATTTGATGAAACGCACTATAGTATACATTACACACACACAAACGCTTGATGATACGCTGCGGCGGCGGCGGCAGCGGGCGGCGTCTTGTCAATGACGGGCTGGCGGCCGAGATAGTCGTGCAAAGGGAAATGCGCTGTTGCCCATTGGTCGACTACCCTAAATAGTTTTTATCTCTTTTTAACAATAGGCTTGACATGATTGTATTTATTTTGTTTCAGCACTTGTTATAGCACTTAGCACTGTTAAATTCCAAATCATTCTCGTTACTCCACTTAAGTAAGGCATTAGCATCGGCTTGTATTCGTTCGCAATCTGCCTCGTAACTGACTTTTGCATATATTATAATTTTAAGTCGTCAGCATAAAGAAGGCAATTTGTATATTTAAGTACATCAACCACGTCGTTTGCCATCAGTAAGAAGAGCAAGGGCCCAAGTATTGATCCCTGGGTCACACCAGAGGGTGTTTGATAGGGTTGCGATACATAACAACCGTGGCGTACAAATTGCTGTCGACCTTTGAAATAGTCGGAAAATAAATTAATAAGCTTGGAAGAGAAACCAATAGCATCGAGTTTTGATAAAAGGATTCTACAATTGACCCTATCGAAGGCCTTGCAATAATCAAAGTATATTACATCTATTTGCTATCCTTTATCCATAGATTCTGAGATAAATTCCACCAGAGTCAAAAAGTTTGAATTTACTGACCTTCTTGGCCTAAATCCTTGTTGTTGATTACAAATATATGGCTGGACTTGCTTGAGAATAGCATTGTAAATGAGGATCTCAAAGACTTTCGCAGGCGCTGAAAGAATGGCGATGGGCCGATGCTCCTCAACTAACGACTTGTTACCACCTTTGGGAGTAGGGGTTACTCGAGTCAATTTTTACGTAGAGGGAAAAACATCAAATAGCAGGATAAGGTTTATCAAGTGGCAGAGAGGAATAGCGATAGTTTTTTTGCACATTTTCAGAATTTCCGGCGGTACACCATCAGGTCCCGGGGACCAACCGGATTTTAACCTATTAATGGCTCTCTTCACGTCTGCAACAGAGAAGTCATCAACAGCTACATGCGTATACGTAGTTGGAAGAGTGACTGGTGCTGGTTTCAAAGTAGCGTTGTCCTGAACGTAGATGCCCGAAAAATGTTTCGCAAAGGCATTCGCTGCGTCAGCACCAGAACATTGAGTACTCTGGTAAACAACACTTGGCTCGAAACCGCCTGAGGACCTTAAACTGTTTTCTAGGATTGCCACGCAGATTAATTTCCAAGCCACCAATGTAGCATTCGTACGCCAGTAAGATTCGTATCTTAAAACTAGCCCGAAGATTAGAAAACTAAGTATAGCTCTCCTGACACTTAAATTGTTTCCAAGTCCGGTGCAGAATTATTTTCCTTTGAATATCCTTGATAATATCAGCCGTGAACCAAACAGGATATCGTCTTGCGGAAGATTTAGACCTTTGCTTTTTTGGGACGAGTTGGTCGTAGGCACCGTAAATAGACTCGTAAAACGATCCTAAAGCAAATTGTAAATCCTGAGATTGCAGTACACAGCTCCAATTCAAATCATCTGTTACGTTGTAAATTTAGGGCCCTGTCTGCCTTTACTAATCTACAAAAAGGTTTGCAATAATTGAATAATGCTTACCTGAAATCATTGTTGTTGAATGATCGGGTTTCCAAAAATAGTAGTCATTGTGGCTTGTTAGACTATAATCCATTTTTTCTTCACATTAAAGACATGGAGCCTTAGCTGATACAGTACTAGACACATTTCTCTTGCATTTTCAATTAATACACATTTCTAAATCAGTTTTAGCAATACTTTGCATTAGATTTGGAGAAAATTAAGATTGTTTACGTTTTGTATTTGACATTTGCCGGAGACAAATTCTGACAGCCCATAGACAAATAGTGGAGGGGCGATATTGCTATATAAAAAAAAAGATTTGGAGCTATCAATTCAATTTCAAATAATAGCCGATACAGTTCCGATAATAAATTACATAATAAATTAATAAGTATGTTCGGGCTGCCCCGATGATAGAGATAAATGATAAGTTTTTGTTATGTTAAAACTGGTTTATTTGGAAACAAAAGTAATTACTTAAAATAAATGATAAAAATGGTAATGAGTACGCGCGGCGTACTTGATAGCTAAATGCGAACTGGTTGATGCAATAATAATTTAATGAAATAGTGCAAATGAGGTCAAATCAAAAACTGATGATATGGGAAAACTGCACTGTACGTAGCTAGCTCGTACATATTCCCGGGGGAGAGATTAGGGTTTTGTTTGGTGATGTTAATACTACGAATGAGTGAGGTATGATATTATACAAGGTGATTAAACAATGTTTCACTAAAAACTAATGAAAGGGAATGGTCTTATTAGTTAGGAATAGTGCTGGATGTCTTAAAATAATGCTTAACTAAAATATAATGTTGTTAGCTAAGCCTAAGTAATACAAATACAATTTATTAACTACATATACATGCTTACTCTAATGGAAATACATTAAGGAATTAAAAATATAAGAACAAAGAACCTAAAACTAAAGAACCTTGAAAATATAATATAAAAACTAAAATATATTATAAAAAGGAGTCCCTTTAGTTTAGTGCAATGCCATAATGCGGCCTAGAGCCCACTTCCCGGGAGGCAGATTTTCGTACCTTATAGTAACAATGTCGTTGATTTTGACATTTGGCTGGCTCCATTTGCTTCTCGCTGCTAACTGGGTCAAATACTCATTTCGCCATCGGTCCCAAAGGTCTATTAATATGCTTTGTGTTAAGCTCCATTTAGTCCTCAAGTCTGTCTCAGTGTCGTAGATGTTTAACACCGGGCCGCTTGATAGAAAATGGGCAGGTGTTAGCACATCCAAATCTTGAGGATTTTCGGTTAGTGGGCACAGTGGTCTTGAATTTAAGCAGCCTTCCAACTGTGAGAGAAGGGTGCTGTACTCTTCGAAGGTGAGCTTTTGTTCCCCGATCACCCTTCGGATATGGTGTTTCAGGCTCTTGACGGCGGCCTCCCACAGACCACCGGCTGATGGCCATGCTGGAGCGTTAAAGTGCCACTCTATACCCATGCTGGGGACTTCTACCATAAAATCTTCACTAAATATGGTTTGTAGGTGCTCATACTCTTGGAGTAGTACCTTGTTGGCACCTACAAAGTTTGTTCCTTGGTCGCTGTAGATATGCCCCGGAACTCCTCTTCTCGCCGCCATTCGACGTAATGCTGCTAAGAATGCGGAAATAGATAAATCTGAAACGAGTTCCAGGTGTACTGCCTTTGTGGCCATACATACAAATACTGCTACGTACCCTTTGGTGGTCTTGATGCCCCAGCCCTTGTTTTCTTTAACGAGTACGTGACCAGTGTAATCAGCCCCTGTATGGTAGAAGGGGCGTGACTGATTCGTTCGGCATGATGGTAAGTCACCCATAAGTTGGTATTGTTGGTCTGGATTATGTTTTTTACAGATAACATATTGTCGTAACTGCTTTTTGATGGCCCTGATACCAATCAGCCAATATTTTTGGCGCATGAATGCTGTAGTCAAACGTGGCCCACCATGGTAAGTGAGTTTATGTGCTTCATCGATGAGGAGCTCGGCTAGGCGGGTGCCGTCTGGGATGATAATAGGATGCCTTGTGTCAAACTCGACATAGGCATGTTGCAACCTTCCATTAAGCCTTAACACTCCGCTTTCATCTAATGTTGGATTGAGATTGTACAATTTGCTACTTTTGCTTATGTTTTTGTTTTGCTTCAATTGATTTATTTCTTCGCTAAACTCGTCTGCTTGAACTTGCTTTATAATAATAAATTTTGCTTCTTTTAGCTCTTTAGAGTCGCTCCAACCAAAAATCTGAATATTATAATTGTTTAAACATGATATTATCTTATGCATTAATTTTGATAATAATAGCGCTCCACTTAATTCTAAGCGAGGTAAAGATATATTTTTGTTTAAAGGCACCAACTTTGTTTTACCTGCTATCATAATAACCGAAGATTTTTTCTTACAGTACACTACACATGTGTACGCCTGGTTGCTTGCATCACAGAAGCCGTGCAGCTCAAAGCTGTCGTTTTCCTCAGTTTTCAGCCATCTTGGTATTCTGTAGTCTCTGATCATATCCACGTCGCTTCTGATTCTGTTCCATTCTCTAGCTATTTGGTCCGGTACGGGTTCGTCCCATTTTATGTTCGCTTTCCATGTATTTTGAAACAGGAATTTTAATTTAGTTGCTAGTGGTGACAGCCAACCCAAATCATCAAATAGCTTAGAAATTTCTGAAAGTAGAATTGTTTTTGTACATTTCTTGGATGCCGAATCTATTTTAGATTGAAATGTGAAACTATCCTGGACTGGGTTCCATCCTAGACCTAAGGTTTTGGTGGATTCCTGTTGTTTAAAATCAAAGTCTGTTTGTGTGTCTCGGTCTTGCTCTAATAACTCTGGTAAATTTGATTTCCACTTTCTTAGGTTAAACCCGCCAGATAGAAGCAGCTGGATCATATCTGCTTTTATCTTCTTAGCTGTCTCTGCCTGGTGGGCCCCGTGAATGAGGTCATCCATGTAAAAGGAGTCCTGAAGAATATCTGGTGCTGATCTCTTGGTGGAGCTGAAGTCTTGATAGTTTATCTTTTCATCCGTAGCGAGTTGTTTAAGCGTCATCATAGCGAGGAAGGGAGCTGCCTTTGTCCCGTATGAGACGGTTGCTAACTGGTAAAATTTTAATTGTTCTGATTTGTTATCACGCCACACTATCTTCTGTAATGCTTGATCTTCTTTGTTTAGCCAGATTTTTCGGAACATCTTCTCGATGTCCGCCGTAAAGCCAAATTGAAACTGTCTCCACTTTATGATGAGACACTGGAGATCTTGTTGAAGGTTTGGACCCCTACACATGACGTCATTTAAACTGTTTCCACTAGTTGTTTTTGCAGAAGCATTAAATACAACTTGTAATTTAGTTGTGGTCGGGTCGATTCCTTTCTTATGACGCAATGGTGCGGCAAATAGCATTCTGGTGTCGAATTCACGTGGCCGGCCGCTGCCGGTATCATATGACCGAGCGCTAAATACTCGTTAATAAATAATTTATATTCATTTGCTGTGTTTGATTGTTTTATAAGTGATTGTTCTAATCTATAATACTGAGCGATGGCCTTTTGTTTTGATTGACCTATCTGTAATTGATAGTCGGGCTTAAGCGGGAGTCGAACCTCATACTTTCCGTCTTCACGTCTTTTGGTTGTTTCTTGGTAGTAGTCAATGCATCTCTGGTCTTCTGTTGATAATGGTGATGGTTCTAAAACCTCTTCGATCTCCCAAAACCGTTTTATCTCCTCGAGATCATGCAACACAACATTGCATTGAATTGTTCTGGTGATGTTGCCGCTTAAAGTCCAGCCTAACTGTGTTTGTTGAGCGGTTGTCCAAGTTGAGCCAGATTTGTTTAAGCCGTCGAGTAAAATGAGAGAATACACATCTGCTCCTAAAAGGACATCCACCGGGCGACTATGGTAAAACAGTGGGTCGGCTAACTTCATGTTGTGTAGATACGGCCAGTCTGGTTTTATAAATGAAGTACTTGGTAAGTTTTTAACGAGATTGTTCATAACTAACGCTTTCGTTTCGAACGTAAAGTCGTTAACCATGGATGAGCATTTGATGGTCATCGAACCCTTGATGTCGTTGTCTTTGTCACCTACGCCTGAGATGACCCCTCTGCACCTTTGTCTTGGTAATCGCAACATCTGAGCTGCATGTTCAGTGATCAGAGGCCTGTGAACCTTGATCTAATAGGGCTCGCATTTGATAAAATAAACTATCAGCTCCCTTTATCTTTATAAGAGCCGTAGGTAACAAGACTTCAATTGGGTCGCTGGAAAGATGCACGTGTGAACTACTCTTCATGAATTTTCCTCCGCTTGCACTCGTGCTGATCTGAGCCCGCGCCCGCGCCCCTTCGCCCGCTTCCGCTGTCGCTTGGTTTGGTTGCGCAAACGCGTCATGTAGCAAGCTATAATGACTTTTGTTACAAATTCTACAACGATTTTCTGATAGGCATTCATTTTGATGGCTATTTAGACAATTTGGGCACAACTTTAGCTTGGTGACCAGGTCGTGCTTGTGGTGTGGCGACATATCTAAAAATTTTTGGCAATAGTTGTATGATGTAGAGAGTCTACATCAATTCTGCTACCAGAGAAGGCACGGTTCAGAGGTCCTGTTCCGGTGAACCTGTAGACCGCACCCTCTCGACTTAAAGATATACTAACTAAACTTAAATTATAATTAAACTAAACGACTTACATACTAGCAGACGGTGTGCCACACCCTTACGGTCTCGTTCGTCTTCAGCTCGGCTGCAGTCCGCCGCGCCGGCTGTCTTCGGCACGCTGCTGTCAGCGTGGTAGTGGTTGACCGCGCTCCGGCGCGTCTTCGGGGCTGGTGCTATGGTGGTGGAAGGCCCTAAGCGTCCCGTGGCTACCCCTGAGAGCTCTCAATCCCCAGACAAATACGTACCACTTGCACAAATCACTCCACGTGTTGGTACGTCAACCAAAACTGATTTTAGCTAGGCCGCCCTGGTTTCCAACTAAACTTATGTTCACTGTTGCACTGTTTACTAATCCCTACGGTCCGCCGATTTTAACTTATTATGTGCCCTACATATTAAATTACACCAAAGTACAAATTTATTTCACACGACCCCGCGTTTAAGGTTCCTAACCTAACCATAAGTCCAACGTGAGAGTGTGAGTCACACTGACACTGACATTGACAGTCGTCTGTCAAATACAAATTAAAACTAACACAAAAAAGGTTGCCAGCCGTAAGTGGCCATTTGTTCCGAACAATAGTAAATACCATGATCGTTGGTATTACATAATTGGCATTAATATTTAATGGCGACTTGGTTCTTGTTGTAAGATGGTCTGGTTATCATTTTTGTACTTGACGAAAATGTATTTTTATGAAAATTAAACTTCTCTTGACTATTATGCTGGTTATTATGATGTTGATGTTTGATGTGTTGGCCTTGATGTTTTTGTGTAGATAATCCATCTTGTTTTCTACGCGAAGCTTCTAGTGTGGTAAATTTCGTTTCCAAAAATGATAAAAATTCTTTTAAGTTTGGTAATTCTCTTGGTTGCTTAAGAGACTGAGCTGAGTGGTAGAGCCACGCTGCGTTGCAGCACGCATTGGGCCGGCTCGCCCGGCGTAATACCACCCTCTCACGAATATTCGGCGTGAAATAATGGCCCTTGGTGCTGTTGTGTTTCGTCCGACCAGTGAGGGTACCGGAGGCCCCTCCCCCCCCCTCCTCCCAATTCCTATTCTTTCCTTAAACCTATTCCTCCCTTAAAGGCCGGTAACGCGTCTGCGATTCCCCTGGTTTTGCGGGTGTCCATGGGCGGCGGTGATTACTCTCCATCAGGTGACCCGCCTGCTCGTTTGCCTCCCTCTTTTATAAAAAAAAAAAAAAAGAAAAAGAGACGCGACGTAGTCCATGTGTGACTCCGTGTCTAATTTCTGCGACAGAATGTGCACAATTAGAGGGTCCCATGTGCTTATATCCACCCCTAAATTCTTAATGGCATTTAGACATTCCAATGTCGAATCATGTATGCGTTTGATATGGTTGATTGATTGTTGTTGCATTATCGGAATATTTAATAATACGTTGATATGAGATGAAAATATAAGTTTATTGTTGTTAAACCTCTGCTTTAAAATTTCCCAGCAAACGTCATAGTGGTCTGAGCTTACCTTTAGATGCTGGATTAATCTCTCTGCCTCCCCTCTGACCTTGGATTTGAGATACTGCATTTTTTGTGCTTTTGACATGGAATGATTATTGTGAATAGTCTCAGTAAAAAGGTCTTTAAAGGAGATCCAATTGATGTAATTTCCACTAAATATAGGTATTTCCATCTGTGGAGTGCTTTTTTCCATGTGAGCCATTGATGAGATTTTCTTATTTATGGTCTTTTTGATGTTGAGATATTCTTTTTCATACTGAGTGAACACGTCTTCATATTCTTTGTGGGAGCCGTCGAGCTCGCTATCTAACTCCCAGTGTAAAGCGTCGACGACCGCCCAGCGCATCTGAACTGCGCGTAGTATGTCATCAAACTCCCACTTCTCTGATACAGTATCCAATCCAATGTTGCTAATAGTACGTTGGAAAGCTTTAAGATTGCTTTGTTGTTTTCTTAGCATTTCTTCCGTTTTGCTGGCGGTACCTCGGGCTGCAGGTGTTGGTTGCTGTTCGCTGGATTTGCCAACCAAAGTCGGAGGCTTCAATATTGGAGTTCTTGGTTTCTCCACTGACATTGTATGATAATTTTGAATATGCGATCGGATTGTGTTGTACCTATCCCTGACCCTATCATATTCGTTATTTATAAAGTAACTATGTGACTCTATATCGCACTCTGACAACTTACCGTGATTGCCGGTAAACTCGTGCCAATAACTATCTAGAATGTCGACGCGACGTTGAAGATATTCTGGTGTCTTCCTCTCAGCGCCGTCCTTCTTGAAGTTAGTAAGGATTTGCTCGATAGCATTGGCGATTTGTTGCTGGTTCGCGTATATGTCCTCTACGTTAGACATGATTTGAATGTAAAATTAACTGGTTAGATCTTACTTGAAACATTCTGCTTGTTGCTGGTTGCTGCGTGCAAACACACACGCAAGCGATGCTGGAACCTGGTTAGTCGAGAGTCTAGCTGCTCCTTGACTATAAGTGCCTTCTTGATAGCACAGGATGCCCCGTGACACAATTGATGTACTGTTTCACAGAGGCGTATAGAAAGTCCGAGTGGTTGCTGGTCGGGACCACGTCACGTTATAGTTCACTAAACCCGACACGATTACAGATCACGAAACCGACAAGTGCAGCTGATCCTACCTTTCGGAAGGCTCGAAGGATCAATGTTCGGGCTGCCCCGATGATAGAGATAAATGATAAGTTTTTGTTATGTTAAAACTGGTTTATTTGGAAACAAAAGTAATTACTTAGAATAAATGGTAAAAATGGTAATAAGTACGCGCGGCGTTCTTGATAGCTAAATGCGAACTGGTTGATGCAATAATAATTTAATGAAATAGTGCAAATGAGGTCAAATCGAAAACTGATGATATGGGAAAACTGCACTGTAAGTAGCTAGCTCGTACAAAGTATAATATTTACTTTAAGTAATTAAATTAAACTCAAACAAATCCGGAAATAGAACTATTTTTTCTATGAGGACTTTTATCTAGAACATTCGAACGGGAGAATTATTTTTTATATGGATATTGTCTCTGCCCGTAGGGGTTACCAGAGAGGAAACTAATACTCCCTAATATTTAAACAGGGTATTAACTCGAGTGGAATTGATTTCCAAATTTAAAAAAGAAACGCAATTCAGATTGCTAAACGTTAAATTATCGATAGTTTGTCGTTGAGCCGTTGACAGATTCATTCTGTGTCGGAACGAGTTGTGAAAGACGTCATATTTGACGTTTTAGTACTGGCAAGTCAGATGTCTAACGAGAACAGAATGTGATAATTGTACACATTTTTTGGGAAGATTTCGAGACATGGCATTCCGGTTTGAGTGTTTCCGGCTACTTGAAAGTGACAGCGACACGACGCCATAATGATTCATTCTCTGGTGTTAGTCGGTGCTGTGCGGGGAGAATCATTTTAACGAGGTAGGAGTTTATTGTGAAGTGATATCAGGAAAGTAAAAAGTTGTTGTTATGGAAAGGGTTGTGATCTACAATGGTTTGATTAATTCCACTTTCGTGTCCACGAAGTGACGCCGCTGGCAGCCATGAGCCACGATAAGTGATCACAGCGCGTATGTATTACAATATCATTGTTCCTGAATGTTTTACTTGAGCGCTTGTAACAAATAAACCGTCAACCTAGGAATCCAAATCGATTTTTCATGGTTTCCGAATCATGCCTTGTCGCCAGGCGACGCAAGGCTCTTAGCCATGTGGCAGACGTGTCAGGCCCCTTTAGAAAGTGGATACTTTTTTTTTGTTTTTTCCTTATACTGGAGGAAATTCTTCACTAAAACCTCCAGTACATCCTCTCGTTCGACGGGCGGCTCGGGATTGTGGTCAACACGACTACCGAGTGTCGCCCGGCGATTTTCCATCAGGAGGAGGAGGCGCCCGAGGATGTTTGGGCGTTTCCTGAACGGCTTGCACGGCCGTGCAATGCGGGCTCGAGGTCCCCACCTCTAACCCGCTGGCCAATGCTAGGGTGGCAAGTGGCGCAAGAACCTGCGCCTTCGACCGCCCGTCCTCCTTCTGCGGAGTAGGTCCGCATTGGCGTCCGTCTCGCGCACTCTCTCTGCGGCCTCTTTGAGGGACATCACCTCCTCAGCGAAGGAGGCCACAGCCGTCCATGACCTCTCATTAGCCAGCATGGCCTTGACTACGCCGTTCAAAGAAAGGTCCCTGCCTATCACTCCTGTCAGAGTGTGACGCTGGGGAGAAAAAGCGCCGCACACTTCTAAGGTGTGCTCCACCGTGTCCTCCGCAGCGCCACACTCGTGACAGGACGCCGTCGGAGAAAGTGGATACTGCATCATCCAGCAATGGACTAGCATTGTTTAGTTTTGTTTAGTGGAATATAGTAATATAGTGTTAGTTTATAGTTGTACAACCACGCTGGGAAGCTTTTGAGAACCCCCTTTGAGCCGCGAGGCCCTGATTATGAAAGGTTGCAGCTCCGGTTACAGATAGCGGACTGCGGGACCCAGTTTATGTAACACTTCTGACCTAAGCGTGTATTGTTGTAACGAGGCTCCGTGTTGATAATTCCAGGTGCTTCGAGAAGCCCGTCTCGCCGCCAGGATTTAGAGCTGGGCCCTGAAGCCTGGACGCGAGACCTGTTTCTTCGGGGTACCAGCGGCCACCTGCTGCCAGACGAGCTGTCGCCGCCTAGCGGATGAGCAGGCGTTGACGGTTTTTTTTGTACCTAATAGTTCTGGGATAATAGTTTTTTATTCTTGAACATTTTTAAATTAAGGTTTCGACACCTAAACTTGTATTTTCTTTTTACATCCAACTACACCCAGCATTGGGGAAGTTGTGAAACATTTGAGGATCTGCGAGTTCGACCTGTGTGAAGTTGAACAGTGACGTCGTCTGCAGGTTCGGGTCGACTTTTTGACTCTGGCGCCCGTTAATTTTAATTTTATATCGGTATAACCCCACGGTTCTCTAGTTTATTGGCTTTAAACGTTTGATGGTTTTGATACGGTTAAACTGATTAAAACATTTAATTTAATATTTTTATAGACGGAGTAATTTAATTTTAATTTCAACATCATACTCCGGACGGTACTGGTTTTATCCCAACCACCCCACGACCATAGCTCTTACCATTGAAATATTTGCTGGCTGGTTAGGTAGTAGTAGGAACAATATTATAAAATTTATTTGAAATTAAAATTATCATCGACCCGCTGGGTCACTTTTGTCTCTTAGGATTTTCTTGTGTTTTAGGAGGTGTTATAGCTTTGTAATAAAGTTTAGATTAATTTAAACAGTAAATTATAGTTGGCAAAATTATTAGAAAATTTATTGGAATTTAATTTGAGATGGACCCTTAGGGTCAATTTCGACTGATAGTTTTTTTTGTTATTTTCGGCGTAATAAATTAAAATGAGTAACGTAAATGATTAGTACCTAACATAATATAAGGAAAAATTGTGACTTATCCCCTCTTTTAAATAATAGTAGTGAAATAAAATGTATAATTTTATCTTATTGTTGTTGAACAAAATTTAGTGTGTGTGCTCTTTTACAATATACTGCCTAGCTTTTGAACATTTTATGGTTTTATTTTATAACAACCCACTGAAGCTTGCGTTTGGGATTTTCTTCCTTTTCCCCAAAAGGGACAAAATCTCAAATGTAACACGTCTATAGAACGGCGTAGCACAGTTTGATCGGCCTTGTTAAAGTTCCAGTCCTTGCCATTGTCAATGTTACTAGGCAGCATGGACCCGTGATGAATGGTGGTCTCAAAAGTAATCGCAATGTCGAGAGGAGGATGATATAGATCTGGACGTACGAGACCTCCACATTCAGAATGAGAAACAAATACTACACTAACGCACTCCTGTGTTAACACAATGTCAAGTTTGCCACCGTGAGAATTAACAATATTATTCCTATCTACTAAGTTACAAAAGGATATAAAATAACAATAATAATTATGAACATTTAACGAGGCACTATTCATATTTATATAACCTATAATAATGACAGGTCCCCTTAGAGTGTAAATAAACTTTCAACCTTAGTAAACCACTTCAGATAGACACTATCACTAGAAGAAGAGGGTATGTACACGACACAAAAGAACAAAGTAAACGATTGAGCCATAACAGAAGCCCACAGATCTTCTCCAGAAGTGGTTTCCAGATTCCTTAAGCGGCACACCGTTAAATCAGGCTGGGCAAGCAACATAACGCCTCCTCCCCAAGAGCCACGATCACGTCGAATGACTCTCCAGCCGTTGTTCACCACCTCTGCGTCGCTAACAGAGTGATCCAGAAAAGATTCGGTGACAGCCACTATGTCATGCTCAAGTAGTAGCATATTTGCTTTAAAAGCATTCAGTTTTGTTTTCAAGCCCCGCACATTTTGGTACATTATGTCAATTTCTGAGGATAATCTGGTTATGTATCGGGAATTAGGCAATAAACTGTAAAGTGATCTTTCTCCTTCCGAAGCACCCAGTAAAGCTGGTAAGTTATTGGCTTCATTACAATTTATTCTCGCCGCGTTGCTCAGGACGAAAGGAACGTCTCCATGGCTTGACACAGACATTCTCTGGAAAATTGTCTGGAGCCAATATGCGGTCTGAAGCAGGTAATGTAACGCATATTTTAAAAGATGCGTAAGGTCCACGAGCCTTGAGACCATCTACCCTGCAATCCACGCCACCAGTAATCTTCGAAACGTGCGCCTTGACTTGATCTTCGGTGGTACTTAGTCGGAGGTAATAAAGATGAAAACTGCGCTGTTTCTCAGAGGCTTGGAGTTCAGTACTACCTGGTGCGGCCGTGCCGCGCATCAAACCAATGGAATCCCGAACACGGCGAGCTCCAACTCCAACATCATTTTGTGAGGCCTGATTTGCAGGTTCCTTTACAGACGAAAGGTCTGCATCAGTAAATGTCCCCAGTGGCAGCTCGTAACTCGAATTAAAAATATGAAAGGGGTTAAAACATGCTCCGAATCAGCCTCGACTGACACGCGGGTGAGCGGTCTACTGTTAATGATTGACTCGGCTTCAAGAAGCAAGGTGCTCAGGACCTCTTTCCCGGGTGGAAGCTCTTTCAGAGTTACGGCTTAAGTATTTTTCACGGAACGAACCAACCGCTTCTAACAACCCCCCATGAAAGGGGTCGATGAAGTAATAAAACGCCACTCTATCTTACAATTGGCGCAAAACTCGTAGAGCTCCGGCAACATCTTCGCTGCACCGACAAAGGAGGTCCCGTTGTCGGCGTAAATACGCACAGCGCAACCTCTCCTAGCGATGAAGCGGCGAAGAGCATCAAGGCAGAATCTGTGGTGAGGTTTTCTACGATTTCAAGATGAATCGCTCTAACCGTCATGCACGTAAAAAGTTCTACCCATCGGCTTTGCGTCTGCAGATAGTAATGCTTACAGGGCCAAACTAGTCGAGGCCTACATGAGTAAACGGATGCTGATGATGTGACAGTCTGGCTTTCGGTAAATCACCTTCCGGAGGTGACACTGGCTTGGCCATTCGGCTGCAACAGAACTGGCATTTTTGCGATGCCGCTCTAACGGCTGGTCTTAAACGAGAATGTAGAACCTCTGGTGGAGTTCATTGACCACCAATTCGTTGTTTTCATGGGCGAATCTGACGTGCCAAGAGTGTATAAAAAGCCTGGTGATCCGGTGTTTGCCATCTAGTACAATTGGTTGGGATTCTAAGTCTTCAGCAGCGGCAGTACGTCCGGCAAGTTGAAGTAAGCCCTCTTTACCTAACACAAGTGCGATGTTCTTAAGCCTACTAACATTTGAAAAAGGACGTGCGGCATTAAGGCAAAGTAATTCGTCGTAAAATGAATCTAATTGTACTTTTTTAAATAACTGGATCTCTGCAACGTCGAGATCTTTTACAGAAAGTAAAAGTAAATTACGGTCATCTCTATTAGAGTCAGGAACTATTAAATTTGAAAATAAATAAGACCGAAATATAGTAACGGATTGAAGTGTTCGCGCTGTGGCACGAAGCAAACGAAGCCAGCTACTGAAACGCTGGTTGTATGGTTTTTTTTTGAGTGTGAGTGCTGTCGGTCGCAGATGACCTTTACAGCGTTACCGGGCTTGTTTAGAGGCGGCGAGAAACTTCAAGCGTTCCTCAAGCCGTGAGAGGTCGAAATTCCCCAGAGGGATTCCGGTGGGGGATGGCATCTCGCAAGCGAGTCTCCGATCCCCCCCCCGGAGCCTCTGGGGGTTCGAGCCGGTAGGGAGCGGCAAAACCCGAGGGCGCCTCTAGGAGGCACGGTACCTCGGCTCGGGTTTACCGTGTCGTGGTGGGTACGCGAGTAACAGGTACATTATTACGAATGTACCTGTCACCGGGCGGGTGTGAACCGGGTCTACGCACTCTTGTTCTACGAGTGCGGTATCTTCGTCCTAAACTAGTGTGCAAGTTTAGTGTGGCTGGGTGTGTAGTGTCGGGCTTTGGCGCGTTTGCAATCGTTATTGCATCACCGGGGTCGTCTAAAACGTGTCGCGGAAACCGGCGGCGCGGTCCTCTCTGGAGGCGAAAGCTACCAACATCGTAGTTGGCAGCTTTTCACGTATCATGCGAACACACTGTTAAACCAACCAATTATAGTTAATCCTACAGCTTCCCAACTCAAAAGAATGCACGATACTACTATAGAATGTATTCACGCCATTAAGAACCTTAACATCAATACCGATGCTTGGGATCCTTCAATAGTTCACATTTTTAACCGACTTCAAAAAAAAGGGGAGGTTCTCAATTCGGTTGTATGTTTTTTTATGTTTGTTACCTCAGAACTCAGTCATTTATACACCGATTTAGAAAATTATTTTTTTATTTGAAAGAATATACTTCCAGATTGGTCCCATTTTTATCAAAATCCAGTTCCGATGATGGAATCCTTAGGAATTGAGGGAACTCCTCAAATATTGTAGGCATACCTATAGCGATTTTGATATTTTCAGCAATAAGTCAAGAATTTGCATTCAGAAGTATCATTTGATAAAGTAGAACTGATGAAGAAGACCACAGAATGTCATTGGAACTCCTCAATGATAAGTATTTCACGGGTGGCGATAAGATATCTCGATTAAGATAGTTAAGCGACTATGACGAAGCAAAAGAAGGCAGGTACCGGAACTCAGTTCTGATTGTGGAATCCTTGAGGAATTGAGGGAACTCCTCAAATATTGTAGGCATATCTATAGCGATTTTGGTATTTTCGGCCATAGGTCAAATGAGTCTAACTAATATTGTAAATGCGAAAGCGTGTTTGTCGCGCGACCTGATTTTGCATATAGATAGCTGAAGACAATAATGACATAAGCCACTTTTTTCACTCCTTCCGAAACATTTCTATTAGGATTTAAAAATACACTATTCACACTACTAATTCTGTTACTTCTTGTCTAAATTCTTCTTAACATCTTTATGCCGATGACTTACAAATTTACTCTCAGGCCTCGGCTGAGAACCTCTCAGAAGCGATTGAGTAGATCGATGGTGACTTGGCTACGATCTACGACTGGAGCAAGTCAAAAACGTCCCTCTCCCTCCCTCAAAGTTTGCCTAATGGTGAACCCTAGTAACTCGCAAGTCATCATCGTAGGGGGGCCTATACAGCGTTCACGAGTAAATCCGGTTAACTTGTCGTCTGTTTTGAATGTTGATCTCCTAATTTGTGATAGGCGTTTCTCGTTTTCTTCGCTTGTCGCATTTAAACGGCGCTGTCTCATACAAGTAGCGCGTATTTTAGGTCTACCAATATTCGCTTTCGATAAATAGCTCGAAACGATTCACTAAAAAGCGAGAAATAAACAAAAATTTTAACAAAAGAAAAATGACTTTAATAAAAGTTTACTGAAATAAATGCACTAAAACGTAAAAAATAATTGCGTAGTTTAGTTTGTTCAATTTACTTGCAATATTAACCTTTATTTTACTCAATCTTATAATCTTAAAAAATATTTTTGGAGTCGGTGCCACCTTCATACGACAATGTAGCAATACCATATTCACTAATGAACACGACAACTGTTAGAGGCTAATTAAACATAAGTATTTACAAATAAAAACGACAATGGGTTAAACGGCAGCAAGGCCGACCCAGACGGAGGTGGAGAGATGAGCTTGATGCTTACGCAAAGGATTGGCCAACACGTAAAAGACCGCGAGTACTGGAAGGGAGGGGGGGGGGGGGCCTTTGCCTAGCAATGGGACAATTTGGGCTAATATAATAATAATATAGTATGTCTTTTAATGTTTATGTTTACCTTGGCTGGCACCGATTTCTTAACTCTAACGCCAGAAGAGAGGTTAAAGGTCGTCAACAACCTTAATATTTGTAAAAACTGTATTTTTAGCCATAACGGCCAACAATGCACCTCAAATAAAAAATGCAAATTCTGCGGCAACGTGCATAGCAGCCGACAACATGACACATTCGCCAAAGTCGGTCAGCGCCTTAGCACTCATATAGCGCAAGATAACGCGAATGAAGTACTTTTAGCAACAGCGCAACTTAAGGCGAAGACTAGCGACGGAACTTTTGTAACTCTACGTGCATTACTCGACCAATGGTCTCAAGTCACTATAATCACCGAAAACGCTGCTCAAAGGTTACAACTCAAACGCAGTAAACTCAGTGCGGTGGTGTCAGGAATCGGCGCTACTCCTTCCAGTAAATGTAAAGGGGTAGTTCAAATTCAATGTCAAGCTATCCACAGTGACTTTACTTTTAACATTAAAGCGCTGATTATGCAATCAATTACAAAAAAATTACCGAACAAATCTATTAACATAGCTACTTTTGAACATTTAAAACACATTCAGTTGGCTGACCCACATTTTAACGTTTCTCAAGACATTGATTTACTGCTGGGAGCCGATGTCTATTCTGAAATTCTTTTAGAAGGCCTTATTAAAACGAACACATCTACAGTTATCGCCCGACAAACACAACTGGGCTGGATTGTTTGCGGAAAATATAAGACGTTTAACTGTCATGTCATTATAAACAACTTAAAGGATATTGCCTAGTATTGGGAGAGTGATTCAATACAAGTTAATCCTGAAGAAATTGATCCTAATGATAAATGCGAGCAACTCTACACTCAAACAACAACCCGCTTTTCCGACGGTACGTCTTCCCCTTAAGACTGAACTTGTACAAAACTTAGGCAAGTCCAAACCGCAAGCAATAGCCCAATTCCAACAATTTGAGCGAAAAATGGCCAAATATCCTAGCTTTGCTACGGATTACAAGAACTTTATTCATGAATATGAGGATATGGGTCATATGATACAAGTAACTAGTAACTCTAATTTCGCCGAATATTATCTGCCCCATCATGGGATAGTGCGCCCAGGAGCAACAACAACCAAACTAAGGGTTGTATTTAACGCGTCTAATAAAACATCTACGAAGTGTAGCCTTAATGATGTAATGGAGACAGGCCCCAACCTACAAAAGGACATTTTTGGTATTTTATTGCAATGGAGACTCTACCGATACGTCTTAACAGCTGATATAGAGAAAATGTATCGTTTCATAGCGATTCATCCCGATCATCAACCACTTCAAAAAATTGTCTGGAGGGAATCGCCAACACAGATCCTGAAGGAATACCAATTAGGTACTGTTACTTACGGTACAAGGGCCGCCCCCTATTTGGCATTGAGAACGCTAAAACAACTGGCGGAAGATGAAGGTGATAAATACCCAGCAGCTAAACCAGTCTCATTAAATCAGTTCTTTGTGTATGACGCATTATTTGGGAAGGACACAATCAAGGACGCTAAGGAAACTAGAGATCAGCTGATACAGCTCTTACGGCGTGGAGGATTCAATTCAAAGAAATGGTCGAGTAACGAGCAAAAACTGGTTGAAGATCTTCCTGAGGACATGCGGAGCCCCCTCAACTTCACATTCACAGAAACTCAAACATCAAAGACCCTTGGCCTAGCGTGAAATCCAAAGCAAGACGAGTTTATATTTTCACCAACACTAAAACACATGCAACGCAAAACACCAGCAACTAAGCGTCAAATTCTAAGTGATATCTGCACCATATTTGATCCACTTGGATAATTGGCGCCAAGTAAAAACAAAAATATTGTTTCAACAAATTTGGAAACATAAAACCGAATGGGACGACGCAGTCCCAAGCGAAATTAAAAAAAAATGGGCGATCCTTCGATACGAACTTTCAAACATGCAACAATTTAAAGTTAAGAAATGGCTTGGATTAGATGCGAACATAGATTGCGAACTACATGCCTTCTGTGACGCCTCAGAAAAGGCGTACGCGTGTGTAGTATACAGCGTGTATCAAGCGGGGCCAGCCTTAATCCAGGGTTTTAAATTAACCCTAGTATAGACCTTTTCTTTATATACCCTAGTAAGATAAGCTCAAATTAAGTTGTTTTTGCATTTACAAACAAAGTTAATCTGTCGTTAATTTAAAATCAGAACAAGCTAAAGCCATCACTAGCAGGGTCATGAACTCTGTATGATATACTGCCTACAGTGCAACTCCTTTTTATAAAACTGCGTGCCCTAGTCAGCCACGCCTCCGCCCCCTACCAGGCGCACAGTTTTACAAACAAGAGGTTTTACTGTGACGGCGGCGGGCGGCGAAAATCAAAAACCTTTGACCATGGCGGCACATTTGACACAAACAACCCGCCTGGGTTGTTTATATTTTAACTATTTTACTTTCGTGATTTAATAATTTGTATTAAGTAGGTACCTACCTACCTAAGTAATTATTATCAAAGTAATAAAAATATTTTCATTTTACAGTCACATTGTTTCGACTCTAAAGTAGATAGGTACGCTTACCTACGAGTAGGTAGGTACCTACATAGGTCTTAGATTAAAACTACTTATTTTTGAAATAACTCAATACAACTAAAGCGAAGCACTTTGAGGTGTAGTCACAGAATAGATAATCGTACTACTCTTAGGCTGGCCACTGAGTTCAGTTTTGCGCGTCAGTCCTGGCGTAAGGCTGATTTCACAGTCACGCGTTTGATCAGCGCCGGCCACACGCGCGCGGTTACAATTACACTAGATAGTAGTTGCGTTGGATAGTCATCACGCAGTTCAAACGCGCAACTACTATGTAGTGTAGCGCGCGCGTGTGGCCGGCGCTGATCAAACGCGTGACTGTGAAATCAGCCTAAAACTGTAGCGTCACTCCAAATGGTTTTACGCCAACAAGATTTCCCCACTCACTGGCGTCACTCTGGCTCGTCAGTTCTTGACCGGCCGGTACAATCAATTTTGAACTTTATTGTTAGGTCCTAAGGATCAATATTCATTTGAGAAATTCACTCACTCACGGTCAGTCGATAAAAAAAATTGTCAAGCTAAAAACTGTTTAAAACATTAAAAATAACAAAGTTATCATGTAACAGTAAACAAAACAAATATTGTTACAATTCACTCGGAAATTGGAAAAATGCTAACGGATTACACCACGTATTATTTTACTTGTATTTCGATGTATTTCTTACAACTTATTACCTACTGATCATTAGTCAGAATAATAATTTTCTAATAAACAACAGTACTTACATTAGATAAATCTGATAAAAACAGCACACAAAGATTCACTTCTTGCCGCTTGGGGCTTGAGAGGTAAAGCGAAGCACGTGTAGTCCACTGCACTTCACAATGAACAGTTTACAAAAGTGGCTCCAACACAGTCTCCTTAAAACCCGGGTCCCGCATATTTGGCTGGACCTCCGGAGTCAGTCCCGGTCCCACGAAAGGATCCAGTCTGCTGTTTGAAGGGCCCGAGTGGGTACGCAACGGAAAATCCCGGAAACGAATAAACAGTCACAACACATAACAACAGAGAAGGACGTAAAGATTCATACCGTACTTGTAACACAATCTATAAATAGCGACAATAACATTCTTGCAAACTTATTAAATAGAAACAGTAGTTTAACGAAAATAATACGAACACTGGCGTGGGTGTCTCGTTTCATCACAAACGCACGTGCTCGACGCGGCGATAACCCAGCCTGTGACGCATCACAGTCTAGACACGGCTACCTGACGCTCGCAGAAACACAACACGCTACCGCTGTATTAATAAAAAATGTGCAGCGGAAACACTTTGAAAAGGAAATACGCGATTTAAAAGATAAAGCTAAGGTAAATATAAGCAGCTGTAACACTACTGTGCAGGGCGGTTGATGGAAACAGCGTTTTACTCGTTACTATGATGTTTATTAAAGGTAAAAAAATACAAAGTGGTATAAATGCAATGAACTTCCATATACTACAAGCGTATCCGAATACTCGAAGTACGCCGGTGCGTATATGTTCCCTAAAGCGAATGGCTTAGCACCGTCCCAACAGGTGTGGAAGCGGCCCAAGCGTACTCGACGAACTGGCTCGATCGGACGCCGCGGAGGCCTTTTATAGCACGCTACGACCGCTCGGGCGGAGCATGTAGCGGTCGGCTACGGTGGGAGCGCGTAGCGGTCGGCTACGGTTGGAGCGTGTAGCAGGCGGATACGCTCGGGTTGCTCGTAAGAAATCTTCTACAGTCTCCCCCTCTGCCTCAGATGACGTCCCGACGATGAGGCAGCTTCAAGCGTTGGTTTCAGTGTTCTTACGAGGTCGTCCACGTCTCTTTACTGCATTGGCTAGTGTTATGGTCGCAGTCGTTGCTTTCCTGGGCCGTCCTCTTTTTCGTAATGGATGTACGGGCGTGGGTAGATCGCCAGTGACACCCCTAAAAGGAATCAATGCCGACGAATGATAGATACCAAGAGTGATATCAGGCTTATCTGGATTCGCGAGGGCATATGAAGCCGGGCCATGCCGTTTTTTTACCACGTAAGGTCCATCTCGTTTGGGTGAGAATTTCGCGCTTATTCCCTTACTTGCGACACTGATGGGATGCACAGTTGCTAAGACTAGGTACCCTGGGTTGTAAATAGGGCTTTCACGCCTTTTATTATCGACGTAACGCTTTCGACTCTCTTCTTTATTTTCTTGAACCTCTCTCGCTTTTTCCATATTCTTGGCTATTAACAACAGTTTTGGAGTAATTTCGGGGATAAAATTCTCTGACAGGATAATTTGTCGAAAATCGTGGGTATTATCATCTGGAGTCCTGATTTCGGTCCCGAAAGTTAAGTAAGCTGGAGTGTAATTTGTTGATGAACAAGTAACACTATTCATAGCAAATCTTATACTAGGCAATTGCTGGGGCCAATCACGGTGATTATTTTCTAGGAACATTCCTAACTGCGTTTTTAAGTCCCTGTTTCGTCGTTCAACTGGGTTACTTTCGGGATGGTAAACCAGAGTAAAGGAATGCTCAATCTTAAGGCAAAAGGTTACGTGTTGCATGACAGCACTGACGAATTGTGATCCGTTGTCACTTATCAGTCGGCGGGGAACTCCGTAGCGAAGAAATAGTTCATTAATCAGTACCGTAGCGCATGTTTCTGCGGTGGCATATTCCAAGGCGAATAGCTCCACCCATCGCGTGGCCACGTCTTCTGCGATTAGAATCCACGTTTTACCATTTGGGGAAGTTGGTAATGGCCTAAACAAGTCGAATGATATAACTTCAAAACGTTGGGATAGCGTAGTAGTTTGGATCAATCTCGCGGGCTTCATATTTGAAGGCTTGTAACGCTGGCATAGAAGGCAATTCTGGGTGTAGCTCTCTATGTACTTCCTCATACCAGTCCAGAAGTATCTCTTGGATATCCTATGGAATGTCTTTTCTGCGCCATAGTGGCCAGCCAGCGGGTCGTCGTGATAGGCTGATAATATATTAGCCCATTCATGTTCCGGGGCCACCAGCTGGGCTTCCTCAGCTTCAGTAGCTGGGTTGTAACGGTACAGAAGCCCATTATTAACTAAGTACCCCTTATTGCTCCAGTTTAACGCATTTTCATCATTATCTGTGGTTTCCAGTGCATGTAATATTCTAACTATCCTATTATCCTTTCCTTTCTTTTTGCGTATGTCAGCTGGGCTGCGTACAGGCATGTATACAGAAACACCATAAAGTTCACAGTCGTTAGAAGAGTTTTCTGCGCAAGGTGGTCTTGACAGCGTATCAGCCACTACATTTGTTCTTCCAAGCACGTATTTGATGGTCAAGTCGTAAGACTGGAGTTGGAGAGCCCATCTTGCGAGTCTACCAGTGGGAGATTTTATTGACATTAACCATTTTAATGCTTGGTGATCTGTAATAATGGTGATTGGTGAACCCTCAATATATCCTCGAAACTTAGCCACTGCCCAAACTATGGCAAGCGCTTCCCTCTCTGTTGTGGTGTAATTCCTCTGCGACTGTTTTAAAAGTCTACTCGCTCACTCTACAGGTTGTTCGGTGTCTCCCTCCCCCTGTGTCAAAACCGCCCCAATTGCATAGCTACTTGCATCACTTTTAATTATGTAAGGCTTAGTGTCAGGGGCTTGTCGCAGTGTTGGTGCCGTTGTTAGGTGGTGCTTAAGTTTAGTGTAGGCTTCTTCTTGTTGTTTGCCCCAATTCCACTCAACGCCCTTTTTCGCCAGCCTGGTTAGAGGTTCTGCCACCTTCGAAAAATCCTTTACAAATCGTCTATACCACGAACATGTCTGCAGGAAAGATAAAAGATGCTTCAAGTTAGCAGGCGATGGCATGTTCGCTATAGCAGCCGTTTTATCTGGATCTATTTGTAGTCCATTGGGCGTAATGTAATGCCCTAAATATTTTATTGAAGAACACAAGAAATGGCATTTTGGTTGGTTAACAGTCATGTTACATTGCCTCATTTTCTGGAAAACATCTCTCAAATCTTTGAAATGAGACTCGTTGCTGGATGAGAAAATAACTAAATTATCCAAGTATGCCAGCATTTTAATTTGTCGCAGGCTTAAGCGGAATCTATCAATCAACCTTTGAAAGGTAGACGGTGCATTACGCAAACCGAAAGGCATTCTGATGAACTTGTAGATTCCGAATGGGGTGATAAAAGCTGTCTTGTCTTGGTCTTGCTCACGAACTTTAACTTGCCAATAGCCTGATTTTAAATCCAAGGTGCTCACAACGGGTGTAGGCTTTGCTTCATGAAGGAGATCGTCCATTCTTGGAATTGCGTAGTTATCTGGCACAGTTATAGCGTTAAGCCTCCGATAGTCTATGCACACTCGGATGTCACCATTGGGTTTGAGAACCATGACAACAGGAGCAGCCCATGGTGATGAACAGGGTTCAATGATCCCCTCTTTTAGCATCTTGTCTATCTCCACCTGCAATTCAGCCTTTCGAGGTGGCGACAAACGATAGGGTGGTACTGATGTAGGGGCGTTCTCTCCTGTGTCAATACAAAGTTGAACTTCACTTATAGGTGATCCATTTGACTGGAAAACGTCTTTAAATTCAGAAAGCAATGTTTCTAGCTGTTCAGTCACAGTTGGATGAATATCAACTGAAAAAATTCCAATGTCATCATCGCTATCATTCTCTACTCTATTGAACAACCGTGCAGAATTGGGAGACAATGCAATTTCTTCTCTGTGGATGGATAATTGTGCATCTCGCAACATGAAATTTAACCTTGGAGAATATCCGTCAAACAGTGTTCCGTCCCTTCGGCGCTTTGCATTGGGTGGTGTATGGGGAGAAGTAGCCAATTAGGATTAACTTATAGCATGTTGGCGATGCTTGTGTGGGTAAATCCGCTTGCTTTAAATTATTTGGAGTTACATCGGAGTAAATTTCTTCATGGTCAAGGTCAACTGGAAACACTAACTGCGTGTTCTCACTGTTCGTAGATGTGCAGTGTACAATCTTCTTTTCCTGAGGCTTGCTTGTTTCCGATGTATGTGATGTGGCCGGTGATATGATTAGCGGCGTTATAATACTTGGGAGTTCCAGGTTCTCAATGATATCCAAAGGTGTCAGATCCTGCTTGCCAAAGTCAGCAAAGACGACGAAATCTTCTTTAAACGGTTGATGTTCTTGGTTGGGTTCATCAATAAAATGCCGAGTGAACTGCGGAATATTAAGTATTATGCCAGCCTTTAGCAAAAAGCCTATGCCCAAAAGTGTTTTTTTGTCGTTAGTCTGTTGCAGTGTTCTATACAAGCGGGAAGAAGCTACGTTGGTCTTCGCTCCAGTGTCAATATGTGAAGTGCCTCTGTCCTCGCCTATTTTAATGAAGACAATTGCTCTGGCTCCTGTTTCGATTTGTACATCAATAGCGCAGAAACTCAAATCTTCCTTCTTTGTTTTGGTGTTAGAACATGTTGTGCAATTACTTCTAAATACTCCAGGAGCACCACAGCCGTAACAGTGGAATTTAGGTTGTGAAGGAGACGGTGCTTGTGTCATAATATTTATCGATTTTAGCTGGTTGTCTTCAGTCTTCATACACTCCATCCTCTTTTTCTTTCGACAAAGATCAGCTGTGTGCCCAATGTTATTACAGAAGTGTCTTAGGTTTTAGTTTCATTTTTGCACACATTGATGTGGAGGTAGATGGAAAATGCATTTCTGAAAGAATGTGTTCGACTCCTCGCGCTGCTGTCAATAGGTTATCAAATGTTTTCACAGACTTACGTGATATACGAGACCTGATCTCCAACTTGATTTGTGAAAAAATCATATCTATCTGTTGCTCTTCCGATGGAGCAGGTGGGGGAAGTAACAACAACAGGGATCTCTTTTTTGCAACATATGAATCCGCAGACTCGTTCTCATCTTGTTTCTCTCCTATTATTTCTTGGTACAGCAAATATGCTGGTTTTCGTGGAGCGAAAGTATGACGCAACCTCTGTTCAAATTCAGCCCACGTTGTCACGACGCCTTTGACTCCTTGCCACCAAGTTCCAGCTTCATTCTTTAAAATCAGCGGAAGTCCCATGAGAGCTTCATTATCCGGGATTTTTTCTTATTTCTTGAAAATATTAGTGGCAGACAGAAATGCTTCAACCTTAGCATCCTTTTCACCATCATATGTATTATGGTACGAAGCGAAAGATCTTCTTTTTCCATCTGTCAGTGCGGATATGAGAAGTTGTAGTTGCTCGTTAGTCATCGCCATTTCTCGGTGTGGTTTGGACCTTAGTCTCTGCAGAGCAGTGCTAATATTTTTTCCCCGTACTTTGTGCGCCACTGTAACACTACTGTGCAGGGCGGTTGATGGAAACAGCGTTTTACTCGTTACTATGATGTTTATTAAAGGTAAAAAAATACAAAGTGGTATAAATGCAATGAACTTCCATATACTACAAGCGTATCCGAATACTCGAAGTACGCCGGTGCGTATATGTTCCCTAAAGCAAATGGCTTAGCACCGTCCCAACAGGTGTGGAAGCGGCCCAAGCGCACTCGACGAACTGGCTCGATCGTTTTTTTTTTTTGAGTGTGAGTGCTGTCGGTCGCAGATGACCTTTACAGCGTTACCGGGCTTGTTTGGGGGCGGCGAGAAACTTAAAGCGTTCCTCATGCCGTGATTGGTCGAAATTCCCCAGGGGGATTCCGGTGGGGGATGGCATCTCGCCGCAAGCGAGTCTCCGATCCCCCCGGAGCCTCTGGGGGTTCGAGCCAGAAAGGAGCGGCTAAACCCGAGGGCGCCTCTAGGAGGCACGGTACCCCGGCTCGGGTTTACTGTGTCTTGGGGGGTACGCGAGTAACAGGTACATTATTACGAATGTACCTGCCACCGGGCGGGTGTGAACCGGGTCTACGCACTCTTGTTCTACGAGTGCGGTGTCTTGGTCTTAAATTAGTGTGCAAGTTTAGTGTGGCTGGGTGTGTAGTGTCGGGCTTTGGCGCGTTTGCAATCGTTATTGCATCATCGGGGTCGTCTAAAACGTGTCTCGGAAACCGGCGGCGCGGTCCTCTCTGGAGGCGAAAGCTACCAAAATCGTAGTTGGCAGCTCCCGCCACCAGAGGATTCGGATGAGAGAGAGCTTTGTCGAAGTATGCCTGAGAGTCGTCCTTCATAAAGCAACGAACGGTTGGAAGATCGAGATCGCGATGTAAATCTACATTGCGTAGGTACCACGGGGCGGCCGTGGCGCCTCGCATGAAACGGTTTTGAACGGTCTGCAACAGGCGCAGGTACGAGTTCGCGGCGTGAGCGAATACTACACTAGCATACGTCATGACGGGACGAATGCAGGCTTTGTAAATTGTCGTCTTATTTCTAAGAGACATTTTACTCCGCCTGCCTACGAGATGGTAGAGCCTACCTAAAATAAACGCTGCCCTATTTCGGATAGCTTGGATGTGTGGTGCAAACGTCAATCGACTGTCGAAGATGACACCGAGATATTTGACCTGTGACTTCCACGGTATGACGCGGTCGAAGAGTCGGATAGGAGTCGGACGGAGGCCGGATGAGCCCCGATGAAAGTGGATCGCGGCACTTTTCTCGGGGTTCACCTCGATTCTCCAAAGTCGGAACCAATCGCCTAAGGTGGTCGCGGCGGATTGAAGTCTCTGAGAGAGTTTGTTCATATCTCTATCAGTGGTATATAGCGCGGTGTCATCAACGAAGAGCGCCAACTCAACGCGAGGCGTCCTGGGTATATCGTTAACGTAAAGCGAAAACAACAAAGGTGAAAGCACGGAGCCTTGCGGGACTCCGGCACGAATGGGTCGGGGGGAGAGTTTGGTCATATCTCTATCAGTGGTATATAGCGCGGTGTCATCAACGAAGAGCGCCAACTCAACGCGAGGCGTCCTGGGTATATCGTTAACGTAAAGCGAAAACAACAAAGGTGAAAGCACGGAGCCTTGCGGGAGGGCACGAATGGGTCGGGGGGAGGAGCGCGTTCCCTCGACGCGGAAGCGAAAGGTGCGATCTGCCAAGTAGTCTCGAATGATGTGAACGAGTCTGTCTGGCACGCCGAGTTTGTAAAGCTCATAAAGTAAGCCATTGTGCCAGACTTTGTCAAACGCTTTCGCAACGTCGAAGAAAAGGGCTCCCGTACCCCGCGGCCGTAATGAGCCATTAAGGCCGTGTAATATGTGCAGGCGGTGCAACTGATGCGTATACGAGTGTTTGAGCCGGAAACCAAACTGCTCGTCAATTAAAATATTATTATTGAACACAAAGTCCTTTAACCGGGCTACAAGGACACGTTCGTAAAGTTTTCCCAACGATTGAGAAGACTAATCGGGCGGTAGCTAGACGCGACTGACTTATCTTTACCGGGCTGGCTCGATCGGACGCCGCGGAGGCCTTTTATAGCACGCTAAGACCGCTCGGACGGGCGAGTACGGTGGGAGCATGTAGCGGCCGGCTACGGTGGGAGCGCGTAGCGGTCGGCTACGGTTGGAGCGTGTAGCAGGCGGATACGCTCGGGTTGCTCGTAAAAAATCTTCTACACAGCCGAATTTTAAAGTTAAATCCGTACTTCGACAAAAATGACATTCTACGAGTCGGGGAAAGACTACGTCATTCAAATTTACCAGAGAACTCAAAGCACCCTATTATCATACCAAATGATAGTAAACTCGCACAGCTGATTATTGACCAAACGCACATAACATAACATAACACGGTGGAGCCCGACTGACATTAGCTACTTTACGCCAGCAGTACTGGATCATAGGAGGTAGCAATACGGTGTAAAACATCTTCAAAAATGCGTGAGATGCTGTCGCTATAGAACAAAAAATAATTATCAGTTAATGTCAGACTTGCCCACCGAGCGAACGACAACATCTCCTGTCTTCTATCACACGATGGTCGACTTTACAGGCGCCTTAGACATTTAACTCAACAAAGGCCGAGGAGTTAAAACTAGTAAAGGCTATGTTGTAGTGTTTATTTGCATGGCAACAAAGGCAGTGCATTTAGAACTGGCTTCAGACCTTTCAACACCTACTTTTCTACTTGCCCTTACTCTTCTAGCTATCATGCCTTTCAGGCATGATAGCTAGAAGAGGGTGCCTTAACACATCTATTCCGACAATGGAACCAACTTTGTCGGGGCGGATAGGAAACTAAAGAGGCAGTTGTATAATGCAGAAACGTTTACCAACACAATTTTTAAGCAAAACGCTAATGAACTCGGGGTTCAGTGGCATTTCAACGCTCCTAGTTGGCCCACCGCCGGAGGTCTCTGGGAGGCAGCCGTAAAGTCGATGAAATACCACCTTAAACGCGTACTAGGGGAACAGAAGCTAACGTATGAGGAGTTCCTAACACTTTTAACACAAATCGAGTCCTGTATGAACTCAAGGCCTCTGTGTCCGTTAACAGAGGATATCGAGGATCTAGAGTATCTCACTCCCTCGCATTTTATCATCGGCCGTCCCACAGTATTCCTCCCGCATGAAAACCTGGAAACACAGACAGTGGGGTTGAAACATAGGTGGCAACTCATTGAAAGGATGATGCAAGGATTCTGGGAGAAATGGTCATTAGATTACCTACAACTACAAACACGGTGCAAATGGATTAACAAAACAAAAAATGTTGGTGTGGGGGAGATTTTTTTAATAAAAGAAGATAATCTTCCGCCAACAAAGTGGGCACTCGGTAGGGTGGTGGAAGTTCACCCTGGCTGAACGATCACCTTATTCGAGTGGTGACTTTAAAAACAAAGGCTGGCTCATTGAAACGTCCGATAACAAAAATAATTCAATTACCTATAGTTGATACAAACACACAGAAACCTGACACCACTGACGAAACAATAGTATCGAACCAAACAATGAAACCTGAACCCAAAGTCAAACGCAAACCTAAAACTCTAGTAAAAACAAGTACGAATTTCCTTTACACATTATTAACACTTCTGACGTTATTCCACCCAACGAAGCAATCAAATGAAATAGTAAATATTACACAATTTGAAACAAACCGGGCAGTTTATTTTGATAAAATTGGAAATTTACAAACGGTGCACGACAACTGAAAAATCGTAACCTACTACTACATGACGTCATACTGGGCAGGCATTAATAACGTACATGGAATTGTAAATCACTTGGGTAATAATTGCAAGCGATTTGAATACCAAACCATATGCAATTCTATTATAACTGGATTTACTCAAAAACTATCCGAACTCGACCACAACAATTATATGCTGAAAACCCATCATGACCAGATCAAGCGTCGAGTAACCCGAGGACTTGTAAACGGCACAGGCTACATGGCAAACAGTTTATTTGGAATATTAGATGATACCTTTGCTGAACAATATAAACATGACATTGAGGCAGGCATTACATAACAGTAAAGATCACCTACTAACTCTGATTAAAGGGCAAACCACCATACTCGAGGCTCATAACAATATAATCCAAAGAAATGAAGAGGCAATGAACAAGCAATTTGACCTTATTTCCAAACACTTAAACGCAACTCAAACTTATATTCAAGGGCTGGAACATAAAATAGAGATAGATGAAAATGTGAACAATTTTAACACAATGGCGGCAGTGACTACAATCATATTATCCCGACTGCGTCACATCCAAAACATGTTGTTAGACACGGCAACAAATATTCATCACGGCCATGTCGACACCGGACTTTTACCTCCGGGTCAGTTGCTACAGGAACTCAACACCATCTCAGGGCAATTACCTAAACATCTATCTATTCCTGTGAATGACAGGTGTGACACATTAGTGGTAATGTAACTTTTAATGAGTGGGCTACAATTGGTATTCACAAAAGTAGAAAACGCCTTTATGAACTTTATGGTGAACGCAACTTTAACACCAGTGACGATTTCAAATTATATTTTTTGTAATATCATTAGGATTTCGGTTTCGTTTATATTATTAATTAAAATTATTCCTTTATATATAGGTATATAGTTTTTCTTCTGTTTGTGCTTGGCACCGACTTCAAATAGACAAATAGGTAGCACATACATTTAATATTTTAAATAGATTAATAGGTAAGTAATAGGTTTAGACAAGAATTATCACATAATATGTAAAAATTCATATTTTATAATAAATAGGTTATAGTATAGATACTTGTAGAATATAAAATACGTGTTTATATGTAAGTAACAAAAGTAAGTAAGGTTTTGTTTGTTTAGATATTATAATCATGAATATGTAGATACATATGCTATTTTTATCTATTAATGTAAATTAAGTTTATTTTTAGTTTTTAGTGAGTTTTTGATTGTGTTTTTTTATCTTATTTGTGTTTTTTTGAAGTCGGTTTATTTTTTTTATAAATAAATCTTTATTTTTCTCTTTTTAGTGTTAGTAATAGGTACGTATAAAGTACAAATCTCAGTCAAGACGCTTTTACACATTCCACGCTATCGACGAGTTACTAGAGGCAGCTCAACAATTAAACCGAAAACGACCACCATCTAACGTCATTCCTGCTGATGTTAATAACTGTGGGGGTTTGATGCACGCACTGAAGTTGGGTATAGGCTCCAGACAAGCTCCAGAGTAATGTTAAGACGTAACATTTCTGTTATTGAAGTCCTATTCAAGTTTAAGTGGCCTGCCCTTCGCCGTGATCAAATAGAATCAGGCTAGTTACCGGATTCAGTGTGCATAAAATTTGATGACGACACTATTGGCACAAAAGTAAAAGACAGTGATGGGCTAGTGACTATAGCGCCCGTATCAACAACATTCCAAGCAAATAAAGGGTACGGGGATGTTGAACGGAGAATGCTGCCGCTAATCCTCAGTTGGGCGGTAACGGTGCATAAACTCTAGGTCACCACTTTAAACAAAGCCGTGATTGACTAGGGCAAGAAATATTTTGCCAAAGGCCAAGTCTATGTAGAACTTAATCGTGTAAAGGCACTGGATAGCATTGCTCCTGCAACAAAAGCTGGACGACATGGACGAAGTGAGCGCAGTGCAAGTTTGCAAGACCAGCTTCAGTAAAGATGAGGTGGCGGGTGCAAAGAAGCTGCTCTACGAGTCTGTCGGCAAGAGCGACCAGATGGTGTCCCTGAGACGAGACGTCCCGTCTCGTCAAAAAGAGCATGCAGGTGATCATTACACTGATCAAGGAAACCGATCCTGATGACATACCGACGTTTGTGGCGAGAGACCTCAACAAGTTGCCTCCCGTCACTTTCGATCATGTCGACGTCACCTGCCTCCTGAAGGACATCGTGTCTCTGAAGGCGAATTTGGCTAAAGTGAAATTACAAGCATCCGAAAATACTAGATCATCGATCGCCGGCTCATATGTCAACAGTCGATGAGGGGCCTGCCTCGATACGTCTACGTCGAGCTGCAAGTCAGCAATTTCAGCGCCGTCTCCGATACGACCCGAGCCGAGCCGAGCGCCGCCGGCGCAGCTGTCAGTCGCGAGCGCAGTCTTTATGCCCCGCGCGCCTGCCGCCAACGCCGCCGCCGCCCCGCTGCCTGCATTGCCGGCCGTGACGACGCATGCGCCTATCACGTGTGCGCCCGTCAACTGTCGACGCCGCGATTTCGCCGCTGTTGTTAAGGCCAATACAAAAGTACGGTCGCAGCAACCTATCGCCGAGGCAAAGGCCACTTTACGAAACGTCGCACACCCGGACCAAGACGAGGATGGCTTCGTCGAGGTTCGAAGCAAGAAGCGTTGCGCGAAATGGGACGATTAAGGTTATTTAAAATTATTTTTAAAAAAGAAATCTGTTATTTTCTTATATTCTCCAACCAAATTTACAAGTCCCTCCTTTCTCGTACAAAACACCCCAGTAACTGTGTAAAGCCAATAAACCAAAATAAATACAAGTTAATATGGGCAAGTACAAATGCACAACTCCTTAACCGTTAGGAGTTGAGGAATTGTACCTTCCATCAACAACATCCAACATTAAAAACAAGCTAAAACAGCACTTTTTGTCATTATTAATAAAAAATAAACAATAAAAAAAGATATACCTACATGCCCGTATTAGTATATGTGTGCGTGTGTGTGTGAGTGGGTGTGTGGGGGTGTGTTTGTGTGTATACGTGTGTGAGTATGTTTGTGTAACATGAGTAATGTATCTCAATATAAATAAAACAGTCCACTTTTCAGGATATAAAATCCACCCGTGAGTTTGCGCACTTACGACTACCCTACAATAAAATGTTGCAATTCAATAATAATTATGTAACTTGTACTAGAAGTTGTATTAGATGGCGAGTGGCAGTGTACGGTAAAACCAAAATTGGTTTTTGTGACACTGTACATATTTAATAAAATGTATACTTTAGTAAAATTTACAAATAAAAAAAAAATAAAAAAAATCATCAGCTTACCTGAATAACTTGATAGTACACAACTAGCCTTCCATAATATAATATATATATAAAGAATAATCCCCTAACTCCTAATCGTTGAGGAGTTGTGTCTCCCATTATCATCAGATCAGCAATGTCATCAGATGATGACTACAAGAAGCAAATATATGATCATTTAGAAATCACATGAAATACATAGGAACGTGCCTATAAAATTTGAAGGTTTCCCTCGATTTCCCTGGGATTCTATCATCAGATCCTGACTTGGTGGCCATGGGACCACCTCAGAAGTATGCTCTTTCAAATAAAAAAAAAATTAAAATCGGTTCACAAATGACGGAGATATCGGTGGACATACATAAAAAAAACATACACGTCGAACATAGAACCTCCTCCTTTTTTGAAGTCGGTTAAAAACGAAGACCGCTGATCTGTGGGGTAATTCCGTGGACGTCGCTAAATCAGTAATTATGACAATAGCTCCAGTTTCAGCTTGCATATTTAATGAATGCATTGACTGTGGTGTTTTCCTGACCTAATGAAATATAGTAAAATAATTCCATTGTTTAAATCAGGTAGCACTTCTTACCCCACTAATTTTAGACCTATTTCTGTGCTACCCACATATAGTAAAATTTTTGAAAAGTTGATGCTAGACCAAATTCAAATTCGTTTTTATAGAAATAAACTTTTACATTCTAAACAGTATGGTTTTACCTGGGGTCGCTCAACAACTGACGCCGGTGTTGAGCTTTTATTTCAAATATTTGATGCCTGGGAGGATTCACAGGATGCGCTTAGGATTAGGATGCCCAGGGGTATTTTGTGATTTATCCAGGGCTTTCGATTGTGTTTTATATTAAACATTGGTCAGGAAGCTTAACCACTATGGAATTAGAGATACTTCTTTGAGTCTTCTCATCTCATACTTAAGTAACAGGATTCAGAAGGTCGACATTAACAGTGGTAAAAATGGGAGTTCCGCAGGGTTAAATACTTGGTCCATTCTTGTTTTTGGTTTATATTAATGACTTACCTTATTTTGTAAAAAACAGTCATGAGATAGTGACTGTGACGATGTGAATAATGCGGTCTCACAGATTGTTCACTCGTTTAGTGTAAATAACTTGCTATGTACGGGTTAGTACACCTTTTATGATAATACCGAGAGAAGTAAAAGTCTTGATAAACTGATACAAATAATATATTGATAAATGACTACTGATCTAAAATGATATGAATATGAGTACGCGCGACGTGATTGATTACCGATGACGAACTAACTTTGTAATGACCTAAATTAATGCGTGTGGCGGAAAGTGCCGATGGGACAATGTACGAGCTAGCTAGCCCGTACATGCGCCCGGGCCAAAATATATGAGAAGAATGATAATGATTTGAAAGACATGATGGTAATACAACACAAGGTGATAAAACAATTTTTCTTAAAATTATTACAAGATGATGGGACAATATTAAAATTAACAATTACAACGAGCTAAATTCTCTATGAAAAATGGGCGACGTAGCCCTGTTAACTTGACGCGCACTTGATAAAGTAGGTTTTACATTTCAAAGTCAAAGTCAAAGTGTTTATTGCGATTCATGAATGTTGGACAAGCTAGTGTTATCAATAATACAGTACATCATGTTACCCATTTGGGCATAGCATTGCATTTTAGCATGAACGTGTAACGGATATACAGACAAATTCAATTATATTGAACAGAAGCACAATAATTAGGTAGGTTCATAAAATCAAAAGAAAGTCAAACAAAACTATCACCAAAATATTCATTTAAGTTGTAGTAGCATTTTTTTATTAATAATTGTTTTATTGTTTTTAGATAAATATTCATATCTGTTTCCATTCTCAGTCCGACTGGCAGGTGGTTGTATATTTTTATTGCGGTGCAGTAAGGACTAGAGCTATACATTGTCATGCGGCTTGCGGTATTTTGTATTTATTTAGGTTTATCTTTCTAGGCATGTGCGATAGGATAGGTTTCGCGGCCTCAAAGATAACAGGGTTTTTGATTACAAATTTACACATTTCAAAAATGTACATAGAGGCAAGGCTCAGTATTTTTAATTTAATTAAGTGCGGTTTGCACGTGTCCATACCAGCGATATTGACTACAATTCGAATGCTTTTTTTCTGAATTATAAAGAGATCTCTTTCATCCGTGCTATTTCCCCAAAGTATGATGCCGTAATTTAACCATGAGTGTGCATAGACATAATATGCTGTGGTTGCTGTTTTTTGGTCTGTACTCAATTTCAGCTCATACAGAATTATGCTTATACATTATTATTTAAATCGCACATTTCGACACAAACATCACTACACTGATTCGCTACACTCTCACTAATACACTGAACCGTATTCTGGAGGCGGCCAGCGGGGACACTAGCCTGTAGCGCTGAGGGCTGAGGCTCCTGCCCCGCCCGTGCCGGCCGGCGGCGGCAGGGGCGCCAGCGGCGGCCGATGACGGCGGCCAGCGCGGCGATGCTGCACGCGCCCACCACGTAGATAGCCACGTAGTGGTGCACGTCGTAGTAGGACACTCTATCTGCCAGGACTCCTTTAGAAGCGGCGGCCTTCATGTCTTTTATTTGTTGATCTATCCTCTCCAGGTTGATAGGATCGGACATATTATATTGTGACTTGATTGCTGAAGTAGGTATTGATATGTTCATGATGTTATTGATAGGTGGAATCTCGATTTTATAAATATCGACCTTTTGATTTACGATATTCGACAATCTTCTGTGCGGATATACAGTAAAGGTATCTTCCTTTATTATGCAATCGTCGCTCAATGTATTCCAGCCTTATTTAATTGTTCGGCGGTAACTTGACTCTCGCACATGATCCGCACGGTGCATTGACCGCAACAGAAAAATAAATATGTATTAATGTTACGTAATTCCATCCAAGTATTGTGACAAAGTGATTTTGTTGTTTCGCACTGATTTGAGACTTGATTTTTTAAACATAAATTCTGATCCGATCTCATTTCATATACAGGCTGCTTCAAAGGGCATATGTAGGTATCTTTGTCATACATAACACAGTCCTGTCTGTCTTTCTCAAACATAGGGACATAGGAGTCCTTTTGTATATTGATTGCTACGTAATTTGATACAGGTATTAATTGAATCATACTGTTATTTACTTTAAGTGGGATGGGTATTAACTTGTAGATGTCAAAGGTGTCTCTTCTGACCAACGAATTGACTTCTGAATTTTCCAAGGAAAATGTCAGTGATGGAATCGACTAATGTCTGTTGAATGTTTTGTAGACTAGATAATACACCCTTAGCAATGACTGCCGATAAGGTTAAATCGTTTGCTTTTATTCCGTACTGTAATGCAGTCGCTTGTTCTTTAATCTCGAGTTCCAAGGCATTGAGATATTGATTAAAACTTTTGTGTTGCTTATCCATTGCAGTTTCGACTCTCTTAATCAAATTAAACTCGGCTTCTACTACAGAGGTTTGATTTTTCCATAATAGAGCCAAATGCTTTTGATTGTCCCTTATTGTTTGTATGTCCCTTTCATACTGTTCGGCGAAGTTTTCATCAAGTACGCCGAATAGAGTGTTTGCAATTGAGCCGATACCATTGATAAGGCCACGACGTAATCGCGTGTGCGCGGCGGCGGCGGTGGCAGCGCGCCGTGGGAGCTGCTGACCAAGCAGGATTCCATTGTAGTGCTCGAGCTCGGCAAGCTCGTGATGTAATTGGAGTAGGATCACGTCGCACTGCGATATCTTTTTATTATTTTGATTGAAACATGAACTCTCAAGATGTTTGATATATTTACTTAAGAGGCCTATTACATCTCGAATGTGATTTTTGCGTAAAATGCCTATTTTCGCATTCTGTAGTAATTTTGCAGTTGTATTTATCGTTTTTATCGAAATAGGATAATAAAATTGTGCATAGTATTACAAATATCCATTCTATGGGCATAAGTTGAATCCGGACGGCCGGCGCATCGCATTATGTAGTAATTTTGCAGTTGTATTTATCGTTTTTATAGAAATAGGATAATAAATTCATTATAAAATCTTTATTCTTCATGAAAAAACTCTGGTATAATTTTTGCTAAATAATATTATTGCAGAAAGGAGATATTCACAGTTAATTTATAGCAATTTTTGAGGTTTTTTGTTTTAGAATAAGATTTTTTTCCTATATAAAATCAATGATATCTAAAAATTCCGAGGCCGCTACGCATTATTCAACTATATAAGAGATAACATTATATTTTTTTTATTGCACTTGTTTAGAACAGTAGTTCAATCGATGAGCTCAAAAAAATGCCTTCGCGCAATTTATGAAAAACTTTCTCTGCCGTTTTTGGTTTAATTAAAAAGTTAAGCAAAATTTACAAAAAGCGAGGCCGCTAAGCACTATTCCCATAGTTATTGTACACTATTCAATAAGTCATAATTGTTAATGTATTTTCGTTTCTGAGATTCATAACGCCAAAGTTGGCCATTTTACGCAAAAATCACAGTCGAAATGTAATAGGCCTCTTAACAATTCTGTGCCTTGCCAGTACGGAGACATTTCGTAGTAAATTATTAATTTCCATTGGTCTTGTTCCAAACGCATATTTCCAATTTTGTCAAAAAAGAAGCCATGGGTAGTTGTTAAGTCTGATACTTGATGAGTAGAGTAGACTGGTGTAGCAGTTATTAAGATTAATTAATTGTATTGTAGTTTTGTATTGCATCAGTTATTATTTTTTAAATTCATATTTTGTATTGACCTGGTAACGACATGTTCTTTTTTTTTTGTTTGTAAATGTCGTTGCTTTTGTGCGCTGTGGTTTTCATTCTTTGCCACAGTTAAAAAATTATGCCTGAATGGGTGGTAGGTTAAAAAAGATTTGGACGATTCAAAGTACTTATTAATTGGGTTTATTGAATAAATATATTTTGAATTTTTTTGAATTTTGAATTTTGAACCACATAAATATTGAGAATAAGAAGTTTCTCGGTTTATTATACGTTTGCTTCGGACAGTTCTCAATCAGTTTAGTGTTGCTTGCTGCAACTTTCGGTTTGAGCCACAGACATAGTTTGAGCACTTGTTTGGTTGATTCTTCGTTATTGCTGGTAGGTAAAAGTAATATTTTAGTTATAGGCCTCTTCACGAAACCGTTCTTAGTTTTAAGCGTGACAACGCGAATGTATCCATCTTTGCCGTAATGCAATGTTATAATACGACCTAGAGCCCACTTTCCTGATGGTAGGTTAGCGTCGTGAATTATTACAATATCATCAATTTTGAAGTTCTCTTTTGACTGACGCCATTTGCTGCGAGCCGAAAGTTGGCCTAGATACTCATTTTGCCATCTTCGCCATATATCTTCAAATATTTTTTGGGTTAATTGCCATCTTGTCCGCTGATCTTTTTCAGTTTCTATGATAGTTACGCCCTGGCCACGTAGACCGGCTAGGCTAAGCGCGGGCGCGGTGACTTCTGCGGGCGCGGGTGGTAGCGGCTACAGTGGCTGGCTAAGTGGACGTATTGAGGATGGCTCTAACTAAAGTGACGCGTAGTTGCCTTAACAGCAGTTCGTATTTTATGCACGACATTTTAAATTCAAGAGACGGAGTGCATGAATAAAATAAAATAAATGACGATCTCGTCATAAATGTGGAGAATTTTTGAATCTTTATGCAGATTATCGGAAGTATCCGGACAAATTTTATGAATACACTAGAATGAGTATTGAAATTTTTGATTAATTATACTTCAACATGTTGAAGTATCCATAATTGTCCATAAGTGTCCATAATAAAGTCCCACCGCTGGTAGATTCGTCTAAAAAATATTGTTTCGCTCGATCCGTCCCGCGCTAGCCCGTTTCAACCGCCCGAGAAACCGCTGTGCACCGTGGCCAGGCGCAAAATAGCCCGTAGCGTTGTTCCCACCCGCCCGCCTCGCCCGCAACCGTCGCCGCCGACTGCCGCCGCCAGCCGCGGCCGCTCTAGACCGCCGCGCGCGTGACAGGGAATATGAACATCCGAAGCTATTGTACTGTTAAACACTTACTAAAGAACTTGTAAATTTGAATTTCTTTTACTGTAAACTTTAATTTTTCGTGTCGCGGTGGATTGCCACAGCCGTTTATATTTTAAACCTTAGTAGCGACCTCTAGTTGGCCGTGGGCGCACCAGTCGCTGCTGCGCGTGAGCATGATTTAAGTTAAAGCAAGTCGTACCGTAGCACGATTTGAAAGTGAAATCGTCTAGATGGCGCTGTTTTATAATTTTGCATAATCATTTCAATAAGATATTTTCAAAATATATGACATCGTCTATGATTGGTTAATGTGACCTCGTCTATGATTGGTAGTAAGCTGCATAACAAAAGTAGGATATGCGAATTAAACCCCTTCTTGGATAAAGATGGTATACTTAGAGTAGGAGATCGACTCAGAAATGCCACCATTAGTCCAGAAAGGAAACATCCCATCATTATCCCTAACAACAGTCGTTTGGCGGAGCTTCTAATCGATCAGGCGCACAAACTTACCTTTCATGGTGGAGCTCGCCTAACATCAGCCTTCTTGCGCCACAAGTACTGGATACTGGGAGGCAACAGAGCAGTGAAAAGACAAGTACGCCTTTGTGTCACGTGCCGCCACCACAAACCTACAAATCACACCCAATTAATGGGTGACTTTACCTGCTGCTCGCACGACACCCTCGCGAACTTTTTTATCATACCGGGGTCGACCTGACAGGATTTTTGGACGTAAAATCTAGCGAAAGACGAGGTATCAAAACCACCAAGGGATACGTAGTCGTTTTTCTGTGTATGGTCACCAAGGCTGTGCACCTCGAACTAGTGTCTGACTTGACATCCTCATCATTCTTATCAGCTCTTCGCAGGATGGCAGCAAGACGAGGATCCCCACGTCATTTATATAGTGATAATGGGACAAATTTTGTAGGCGCAAGTAGAATTCTCAAGCAAGAATACTTAGATTTGCGGGACACATTGGACGATCATTTTTATACAGCCATCACCGAAATGGAGATTGAATGGCATTTTAATGCACCATCGTGGCCGAGCGAGGGAGGCCTGTGGAAGGCCGCCGTCAAAATTTTATATTTTATCATATGAAAAGAGTCATAGGCGAGCAGAAGCTCACCTTTGATGAATATACCACGCTCTTAGCTCAATTAGAAGCGTGCCTCAATGCTAGATCACTATGCCCTCTAACAGAGTATTGTGAGGATTTGGATTACCTAACCCCTTCTCATTTTCTAGCTAGTGGACCCACCTTAAGTGCTTGGCCACGTAGGCGGTTGTGGGTGGCGGCGGCGGTTGGCTAATTTAACAAATGTATGAGAATGTATAAAGCATGCCACGACGCGCGTGTTAGGGAGGAGAGTAAAGAGTTGACTAAAGATAAGATAAGATAACCAAGGAAATAAACTATTATAATAAATGAGAGTTTAAGATAGCTGGGGCTGTAATCCCCGTCTGTATATAGTAGAAAATCGGGCCAATGAAGTACTTAATAAAAACATGTTTCAAAATCCATGTAACAAATAATTTATTTATGAAACAAAATGAAAACTAGATTACATAATGTAATTTAAAGTTATTTATTAAAGACTACACAGGAACTGTAGATAGGCAAACAAACATACTAAATTATTTTTACAACAGTGTTAAAACAGTTTAACATCACATACCTATATCGCAAGGTACTATAGCGATGATTACCAAATTATATCCTTTAATTCGTAACATAATAATACAATAAAGATGATGGGAATAATAATTTGCCATACATTATGCGTAATATGTTTACATGTAGGACTCCAACACAATACATAACACACAAAAATAATAAAAAAGGGTATTAATGAAAACAATTACTTAACTTCACATGATGTAGCTGCCTGTAGATAATAATTAACTGCCTATGCAAAGGCCTACTTCCCTTTATATACCCCCGTAATCCCACTTTAAGATGAACAGATTAACGAACGTTTGGTAGTGCTGCTATCAACCAATCACAATTAATTATATTTTAAACAACACTAATGTACATAAACAAAGTACAGTTAATGAAAAACTGTTTTGAAATAGGTCAAGATTATTGTAACAACTATAACAAACATTAAACTATTGATTTGATTAAATAATTACAATAATAAAGTATTCAGTATCACTGGCCAATCACAGATGATGTCACATTTTAAGCATTATTATTGTACTAACACAAAATACAATTATTGAAAACGGTTTGGAAAATAAAACAACTTATTTATAATAACCTTAGCAATCATTAAACTATCGACTTTATGCAATAAATGCCAAAATAGAGTATGCTGCTAGCAACTGCCCTCATTTATGCAACTAATTTCTTTCGAAAATTCAATTTGTTGAACATGTTTGATGCTGATAGTTTTTGATCGGTTTAATTCTGATAATGTTAAATAGCTTTGTTTGTTTTGTTGTTTAGGCGTAAATCTTAATAACCATGCAGTCATTCTGACAATCTTAATAAATGTACTGTACTTTCTTAAGAACTTTTGGATAATATTATTTTCTAAATTTTGCTCCGTTAAAGCATTCACCTGTTTAACAATTTTCAATTCTAAATCCGTGGAATATGGCGGCTGTTTCTCTTGTCCGTTAAAGTTTGGAAGCCATTATGGTCCCTTCCACCATAGGTTATGAAGTGCTAGCTGAGATACATTTAAGCGCGACTAGCACAGTCGGCAGGATTATCCACAGATTTTATATAACGCCAACAAGAAGGCGGCATGACGTTACATATTTCTTTTACTCTATTTGATATAAATGACTTCCATCTGGCTGGGTCCCCGTTCAACCAACCCAACACAATCATAGAATCGGACCAGCCGTAAATATTGATATCATAATGGCTTAAGCATTCCTTGGCTTTTTACATTAGCTTGGAGAGTAAAAGTGCTCCGCTTAATTCAAGCTTAGGCAACGACATGTTCGACTTAGATGGCACTAGCCTTGCTTTTCCAACAAACAACGATATGATTGAATTTTCACCTCTTTTTATTTTGCAATATATGACACAAGCGTATGCCTTTAACGATGAGTCACAAAATCCATGTAATTCGATACTATCGCCTTGTTTAATACCTATCCACCGATCTATATTGATAGTGTTAATATTGCTTGTTAAATCTTCTTTGATTTTTTGCCATTCTGTTTGACTTTCTTCCCGTAATCTGTCATCCCATTTAATATCAGTTGACCACACACATTTTGGAATAGGATTTTAAGCTTGGTTGACACGGGCGCTAACCATCCCAATGGGTCAAACAACTTAGAAATATCTGATAGTAGTGATCTCTTAGTATCAGGTTTAGATGTTTGCTCTATCTTGGTGTCAAATGAAAAGATATCCTGTAGTGGGTTCCAGCTGAGCCCAAGGGTCTTAGTATATTCGACTTGTTTAAAGTTGAAACTTTCTTAAATAGTAGATTCACTGTTTAATTTTGTTATTTCGGGAACATTCATCCTCTATTTTCTGAGGTTGAAACCACCTGATTTTAACAATTGTTTGAGGTCGTCGCATAACTGTTTTGTTGATTTTACAGAGTGACCTCCACGGACACGGTCATCCATGTAGCATGACTTTTCGAGGACCTCCGGGGCATGATCTTGATAGGAGTTGTTACTGATATATTTTGACCGCTCGTCAGATGCTAGCTGTCTCAGTGTCATCATGGCTAGAAACGGGGCTGCTTTAGTTCCGTATGTTACCGTAGCCAATTGGAGTTCTTGAAGGGGTTGATTTGTAGAGTCGCGCCAAATAATTTTTTTAAACTTTTGATCTTCCGAATTTACCCAAATTTGACGGAACATTTTTTCGCAGTCCTCTGTAAACGCAAACCTAAATTGTCTCCACTTGATAATTAAAGCTTGCAAGTCCATTTGTAAGTTAGGACCGCTTGCCATGACGTCATTTTAGCTGCAGCCTGATGACGTTTTGGCGGACGCATTAAATACAACTCTAAATTTTGTGCTGTTTGGCTCGGAGCGCTCTACACTATGATGGGTTAAATAACAGTCAGGCGTAGAGTTACCGATGACCGGTGTCATATAACCTAATGATAAATACTCTTGTATGAATGATTTGTAATGAGTTTCCATGTTTTTATTTTTGGCAAATTTTCTTTTTAAAGATCGAAATTGCGCAATAACCTTAGATTTGGAATTACCTAAGCTTTGCTCAAAGTTTGGTTTGAAAGGTATTCTTACTTCGTATCCACCGTCTTCTCTCCTAGTGTTCGTGCTCTTATAATAATCCATACATTGCTCATCTTCCATTGACAAATCATTTCCCTGTGTTATTATCTTCTATTTGCCAGAATTTTTTAATGTCAATTAAATCATTTAATACTACGTTACATTGCAGGGTTCTCACGTTTCCACTCAAAATCCAGTCCAAAAGAGTATTTTGAGCAATAGGCGATCTGCTTTACAGATTCCTTCTAACAGAATCAATGAGTAAGTCAAGTCAAGTCAAGTCAAAATATATTTATTCAATAAACTCAATTAATAAGAACTTTGAATCGTCCAAATCTTTTTTAACCTACCACCCATTCAGGACATAATTTTTTAACTGTGGCATAGAATGGGCGCAAGAAACCACAGCGCACAAAAGCAACGACATTTACAAACAAAAAAAAAAGAATGTGTCGTTACCATGTCAATACAAAATATGAATTTAAAAAATAATAAATGATGCAATACAAAACTACAATACAATGTAGTATCAATTAAATAAAGAAAATTAGAAATAGCTGTTGGAGTGCTTGGAGCATTTCAGATCCAAGCTGTTTTGTCTTGTGTGTAATCTGACACTTTATAATTAGCTTTTATAAAAAGCTTTTCTTTAATTTTGATTTTAAATTTATTAAGATCTAATTTCTGAATAACATTTGGTACTTTGTTGTAAAATCTTACACACAGACCCTTCATCATCAGCCTATAAACGTCCCACTGCTGGGCACAGGCCTCCTGTAACCGATGGGATCGCTGATGTGAGGATGAAGAGAGAAATGAATAAGACGTACTATGTTCACAACCGTATTTCGATAGCAAGCGTGCGGTCGGCGCCGGAGGTATATGAGCACGACTGACGTGGTGACGGACGGACCGAGAGTCCTTTGTACGTAGCAAAATACCGTCAACAAGAATTATTAAAAGTTAGGTACCTACCGCACAGTTGCCGCCGATACAATGGCAGATTTATTTAATTATCAAATATCATACATACAATATCATCGTTTACACATTTATGTATTTCTTATATAGGTGTATGTATGTACGTATATTATATCTATTTAACTATTTAATTACATAATTTTACATGTTTATCGCAGCAGTATGGCCATCGTCAACATCCTCTCCCCTAGTGTTACGCAAGTGACACTCATCAACGAAGGTAAGTGGAGCCACACGTGTGACCGGTCGCTTGAACAACCCTGTTTTAGTTTTAATGTCAACTACTCTTACCCGGTTATCTGCCCCGGTATAAGTGCGTTCCACAATGCCTTTTGGCCACGTATTTCTAGGTGAAGCTGGATCGACAATAACAACAAAGTCGCCCACTTTTAGCTGCACCCCTTCACTGATCCATTTGCTCCTAGGAATCAGCGCCGGTAAGACTTCCTTCATCCACCTACTCCAAAATAAATCTATGAGCCACTGCGCAATCCGCCATTGACGTCGGAGATACAAGTCACTGTCATTAAAAACGCCAGGGGATAGCAGTGGAAAGGAGGAAGTGCCACCAGCGCTGGAGCCACAAAGTAAAAAATGGTTTGGAGTCAGAGCTTCTTCAGTTGAAGGGTCTACCGACACATGAGTGAGAGGTCTACTATTTATCATATTTTCTACCTCGGCAAGGACAGTAGCAAGTACTTCTTCCCTAGGGGCCCTGTCTTTAAGAACGATCTTTAGAGCTGTCTTTACGCTGCGAATAAGGCGTTCCCACGCTCCCCCCATATGTGGACTAGCCGGAGGTATAAATCGCCAGTTCACTCCGTAGTTAACAGCCTGGGATACGACTGTCTCTCTATCTAGATCTTTGATGGCCAGCTTTAGCTCGGTTGCTGCACCTCGCATGTTGGTACCATTATCGGACATAAGTATTTGTGGCCATCCACGTCTCGCAGCCATTCTGCGGAGAGCCATAATTAAAGAGTCTGCTGTGAGGCTGGGCACGATTTCGATGTGGACTGCGCGTACCGTCAGGCAAGTGAAAAGCACACCGTATCTTTTAGGCCGCTGCCTAGCCACTGAAACCTCCACAGGACCGAATACATCTAATCCACACACTGTAAATGCCCTCTGGTGATGCATAAGACGCGCCTCAGGTAGATCACCCATGCGTGGCGGAATAGGATTGGCCTTTCTTATGCGACAGACAAGGCACCGGGACGACACTGCACGTACTGTGGGCTAGGTACTATTATTTATTCTGTGCTGTAGGCCTAAGATTGACAATCCAGTATGTTTGTCTAAGTTCGTTAACGACCATCTCATTGTTCGAATGAGCAGCCTTTATGTGATACTGCTTAACAATTAATCGAGCAACATGGTTACGTACGACCGTCTAATATTATTGGACATTTCACCTGGTCTGCCACGCCTGACGCCGCATTGATTCGGCCCCCCGCGCATAAAAGCCCATCACTATCAAAAAATGGTGTCAAAGTGCGAATACGACTATCGCGATTTATTTCTTTATTTAATTTTAATAAATTTATTTCTTTATAAAAGGTAGACAATTGAGAATAACGTAAAATTAGTACTTCCGCTCGTCTCATAAGTGAAAAATCAATTTGTTGTGACCTATTACCCTTACATTTTTCAATGAACAACAGAACAGCAGCAGTACTACGCAACAGACGCAACCAACTAGAAAAGCGAGCTGGTTCGGGAACAGGTAAGTAACAAACATTGTCATTACTGTTTAGTGTGTGTAATAATGTATCGTGTTCATTTTTTTCTGTTTCAGGTGCAGATTCGGGTTCCTGGGGCCACAGCTCATGAGAAGAACGAAGAAATGAGGGTCCAGTGAACCACTCACAGCTGGTGTGCAACGCACCACAGTCTGCGCGAAGCTTCGTCGCGAGATCTGCTATGTTCAAATCTGTAGGCACGTAACGCCAGTCGCTAACATCACTCAACTGATCGATTTCCCCGAGCCTATTTGCGACGAATACTTTGTGATTTTTCGTGTCGTTTCTTACCTAATTTAAAACTGTAGTCGAGTCAGTCCAGTAAAATATATGTGTGTACCTTAATCTGTGTTATTTTTAATTGTGTCCGCTAACCTACATCCCAGCAACGCTGCTTGTAACTCTAATTTAGGTATAGCAATCGCAGGCTTAATTGGCGCGCTTTTACTAGCTATGAATGAAATACGCACATCGTTATCAGTTTGTTTACGCCAGTAAGCAACGGCTGCGTAGGCGCAGGGCGATGCGTCACAGAAGATGTGCAGTTCTAAGGCTGTCTCGCTCGCACCAGGCTCCATCATTGCAGTCTTGCCCTGAACGTCCTGCCTATTATCACTATGCAAAGAATAATCATTTGACTTTGAACCTTCAATCGTTGGCGCAAAGTACAAAGTACCATCTAGGAATGCGAATATTTGCAATATTTTTTAATTGAATTAACCATTTACGGAATGATATAAACAAGTTTTCAGGTATTTCCTGATCCCAACCTAATTTAATTTTCCAAGCTTGTTGAATATATATTTTTGACTGGATAGTAAATGATGCAAGAAAACCGTGCACATCGAAAATTGACATAATAAAGCTTAACATTTCACGCTTTGTAGGCTTACGTGTGAAATTTAAAACTTCTGTGGGAGTACGTTTTAAAGAAACGTCGAATGCAAACGTATCACTGCATGGGTACCACAACAAACCTAAAGTGCGTTCAGGTTGATTTTCTAAATTGATCTTTATGGCCTTATCACTTAAGACATTTTTCGGAATGTGTTTCAAAACGTTAGGTGAATTACTCATCCAGTTACGCATCTCAAAACCTCCCTGCTTACGAATGAACGATACGTCGCGTATTATTTGTATAGCAGTGACATCATCAGCAAAGCTATCTAAATAGTCATCTACATATTGGCTTGTTTGTATTGCACCAACCGCATCAGGATAAGATGTTTTAAATCGCTCGGTATTTTTATTTTGGCAAATGTACTGAGCAATAAATGGCGAACAATTGGCGCCAAAAATCAAAGACGACATGACATATTTTTGTGGATTTTCCATTTTATCATCAGAATTTCGCCAAAGAAATCGGAAGGCATGGCAATCATCATCATTAATTGCTATTCTTAAAAACATGTCTTTTATATCTCCAACAATACCTACAGGTTGCTCTCTAAATCTAAACATTATACCTAACAATGACTGTAATAAATCTGGACCCTGCAATAAAAAATCATTAAGTGAGTATCCCCTAGACTTAGCGGCTGCGTCGTATACCAACCTCAGCTTTTGTTTATTTGGGTTGTCAACCCCAAAATGTGGCAGGTACCAAACGTGGTGTCCAGAGGACGCAAGCTCATTTTCTGTAACTTTTCGTGCGTAATTATTTATAAATAAATGTTTAATTCTATCGTGATACCGGGCAGCGTAGCCTTCGTCCCTTTTTATTTTACGTTCAACTGATAATAAGCGTTTATACGCTGTAGGGTAGTAGTCTGGCATCTCAATGTCGTCGTACTTCCAAGGCAAACCCACGCACCAAGCATTATCTATTAATTTAGAAGTTTTATCTTAAATTTGAAGCGCACGCAACTCATCGGAGTTACGGCGCGGCCTAGTACATACACCTATAGATTCTAGTGAGAAGTACTTGCAAACTGTGTTATGTAGCTGAATGTCGTTGTCTAAACTATATTCAGAACAGTTAGAGATAGTACTGACGGGATGCGATTGAGAGTCAGTTTGTTTAATATTATTTATACTGACTGTAGGTAATTTTAAACCTGTGCCAACGCATTCTCCACTATACGCATTCACACAAAGTTAATAAATGAAATAGAAGTAGCATTGTTCAACCTGCCATGTAAACACCATCCTAGAAGGGTTTTGTGACGTTGTAACGGTACAGAATGAATGGTATCCGTCCGTTAGTAAGGAATGTGTGTTTAATCAAACGCCTGAAGTGGCGTTTGATTAAATTATCCACCCTTTACGGAACTGAATATAAGTTATTGCATTGAATAATTAAGTTCTTAATGTGAAAAGGATATTTGGATGATAGCAAGCCTTGAGATAAACTCTATTGATTTATGTGGAATAATAAGAATTTAAATTGCTAACACATAGTTCATAATGTAAAATGAAATTAAATTTGAGGAGAGATGTAAATTCTCAGTTTAAAGAATTAAAGGCACAAGCTAATAATTAAAGTTAAAGCCAATGTGACGGAACTGTAATTAAACCATGAGATGTACAGTACGCTATGGAGCGGCGGTGGGGCTCATAAATTGAACCGGCTTCTTATGTATCATGCTACTGATAATAAATAATAATACCTACAAGCTAAGCTATCATCTGATTATTTTGCAAAAATGACATAATGCATTTAATTGACACTAACAATTATGTTAGTAATTTTTATTTGACAAGAGATAGTTATTATCTGCCAAATTATTTTAAGCGACAAATAGCTTTATCGCTATCCTATTGTATTCAAACGTCAGCCAAAAACTTGGCTAAACAAGTTGCTTCTATTGAGCAATGTATATTTGACATAGACGTCAGTAGTGTTTCTACTGACATTCCAATTAATTATTTAAATTAAATTATATGACAAAAGAGGAAAACTCTTGCGAAATGTTTGTTAATAAAATGAAATTAAATGAATGTAAAAATAGCTTTAGCAAAAGCCCATGTCAAATATTAAATTTAAAAAATGTACAATCTTTAAACATTGTCCACCAGAACATCCAAGGAATGATGGGCAAAGATTTGGAGATTTAATTGTTCATGAACTGTAATAAAATTGATATTCTTTGCATAACAGAACACTGGCTTAAAGACCATCAGTTCATGTTCAATTTTAAGAATCATTTGGTAGGAAGTTCGTTCAGTCGAGGAAATGCAATACATGGTGGCTCCTTAATTATTGTTAGTAAGAAGTTTAAATTAAAGGAACGCAAAGACATAGTGAGCCTCTCGGTTGAGCGAACAATAGAAATAGCTTGTGTGGAGTTGGAGCAGTTTATTGTATTAAGTGTGTACAGACCTCCTTCAGCATCATATGATTATTTCGAAAAAGTTATGGATGAGGCATTACATAAAGTCCGTAATGTAGGTAAAACAATAATTGTTTGCGGGGATTTTAATATTAATTTGTTAGAAAATTCCACGATGTCAACTAAAATTAAAAACCTATTTCTATCATACAACTTGAATAATTTGTTTTTGGAGCCGACAAGAATAACTGCCACTTCGGCCACCTGTATTGATAACATATATACAAATGTAAAACCACTGGCTAAGCAAATTATTAATAACCTGGACTCTGATCATTGTGGCCAAATGGTCAGCTTTCCACACCAGCGTAAACAAGTGACGAAAAAGAATATCACTGATGTACCAAAAACTGCAGGTCGGCTGGAACGCTTTAAAAGCAATCTAGATACAAAATTAAATTATTTAGAATACAATGACAACCCTAATGTCTTTTATAATAATTTTTTTAACATTTATTGTTCAGAATTTAATAAAACTTTTATTCCAAAAAAGATCTCAGTTAGTGGTACTGTAACTTTTAATGAATGGGCTACAATTGGTATTCACAGAAGTAGGAAACGCCTTTATGAACTTTATGGTGAACGCAACTATAACACCAGCGATGACTTCAAATTATATGTTAAAAATTATTCAAAGTTATTCAAAAGAGTATGTCGATTAGCCAAGGCAAACTATCTGAGTTCTAAGATTAAGAATAGTAATGACAAAATAAAAATGACATGGAATATTATAAATAGTGAAACAGGAAAGGTCAAAAGTCGTAATAATGAGTACAATTTAAATTGTGATAATAAAACCTTTACTTCTGATGCTGATGTTGCTGCAGCATTTGAGAGGTTTTTTACTGACATTCCAGTTTCAACTACAAAAGCCTTGATTTCCTCCCCCACTGTAGCTGAATCTGTTTTGAAGGAGAATGTTAAAGATTGTGAAAATAATTTCAGTTTTCAAAAAATTTGTGTTATAGATATAATAAAAACATTTAACACTCTCAATAAAAAGAAAACTGCTGATCTGTGGGGTAATTCCGTGGACGTCGCTAAATCTGTAATTATGACAATAGCTCCAGTTTTAGCTTGCATATTTAATGAATGCATTGACTGTGGTGTTTTTCCTGACCTCATGAAATATAGTAAAATAATTCCATTATTTAAATCAGGTAGCACTTCTGACCCCTCTAACTTTAGACCTATTTCTGTGCTACCCACATTTAGTAAAATTTTTGAAAAGTTAATGCTAGATCAAATGCATATTCATTTTTATAAAAATAAACTTTTACATTGTAAACAATATGGTTTTACTAGGGGTCGCTCTACAACTGACGCCGGTGTTGAGCTTTTAATCCAAATATTTGATACCTGGGAGGAATCACAGGATGCCCTAGGGGTATTTTGTGATTTATCCAAGGCTTTTGATTGTGTTTTACATGAAACTTTGGTCAGGAAGCTTAACCACTATGGAATTAGGGATGCTTCTTTGAGCCTTCTGATCTCATACTTGAGGAACAGGATTCAAAAGGTCGACATTAACGGTAAAAGATCTCCGGGATCAGTGGTTAAAATGGGAGTTCCGCAGGGTTCAATACTTGGTCCATTCTTGTTTTTGGTTTATATTAATGACTTACCTTATTTTATAAAAGACAGTCATGAGATAGTATTGTTTGCTGATGATACTTCACTTTTATTCAAAGTGAAACGACGACACCCAAATTATGACGATGTGAATAATGCGGTCTCAAAGATTGTTCACTGGTTTAGTGTTAATAACTTGCTATTAAACGAGGGAAAAACCAAATGTGTAAGATTTGTATTGTCTAATGTTAAGCAGGTAATAACTAGTGTACAAATTAAAGATAAGAATGTGAATCCTGTGGACACCACTGTGTTTCTAGGCATCACGTTGGATGCCAAGCTTCAGTGGGGCCCACATATAGCTAAATTGTCGAATAGACTTAGCTCTGCGGCTTATGCAGTAATGAAGATCCGTCAGTTAACTGACGTTGATACAGCTAGATTAGTTTATTTCAGTTACTTTCATAGTGTAATGTCGTACGCCATTTTACTGTGGGGAAATGCTGCCGACATTCAAACTATCTTTGTGCTGCAGAAGAGGGCTATTCGAGCAATATATAACCTACAGGCTGGTGACTCTCTCAGAGAGAGATTTAAGGATATAAGTATAATGACAGTTGCATCACAATATATTTATGAAAATCTTGTGTATGTTCATAAAAATATTGAAATGTTTTCAAAAAACAGTGATATTCACAAATTAAATACTAGAAGTAAGAACAAATTAGCAGTGCCTTATACTAGGCTCCATAAAATAAATAATTCTTTTAAGGGTATGTGTGTACGATTATACAACAAAGTACCAAATGATATTCAGAAATTAGATCTTGATAAATTTAAAATCAAAATCAAAGAAAAGCTTTATAAAAAAGCTTATTATAAAGTGTCGGATTATACAGAAGACAAAACAGCTTGGGTCTGAAATGCTCCAAGTACCTACTCCAACAGCTATTTCTAATTGCCTATAATTAATTTATATAGAGCACCATATTTAATTAAACTATTTACATTCAAATTCATATTTTGTATTTTGTGACCTGGTAACGACATATAATATATATATTTTTTGTAAATGTCGTTGCTTCTGTGCGCTGTGGTTTCTTGCGCCCGTTCTTTGCCACAGTTAAAAAATGATGTCCTGAATGGGTGGTAGTTTAAAAAATATTTGGACGTTTCAAAGTACTTATTAATTGAGTTTATTGAATAAATATATTTTGACTATTGACTATTGACTATTGACTATTACCTTTGAGTGGTTACAAATCTTCCCCGCAGCTGCAGTGAAGGATTTAGGTCACAGTTCAGACGGAGTCATTGCTAGGCTACACATATCTATGTTATGATCTATCTATAGACTGGTAGGTAATTAGGTCAGGAGAAAATAATTTAACACAGGGATAAGCCAATTACTAAACTTTCACGAAAGAACTTGAGTTACTTAAATGCGGTTAACAACGGAGGGTTCACTAGACGATCTGGCCAAAATAGTAATTATTATAATATTACATTGCTTGACTGAAATTCACTGCAAATAGAATTAAGCTATGCTAAGGTTTCATCATCATACAAACAATACGCACTAAACAAAAACTCCAGACACAACCATTAGATTGTAGATAAATTAGGTTAATTAGTTTTAAGAATTAGATAATAAGTTAAGTTAAGGTAAAAGCGGCGAGGATGTGTGTATGTATTATAAGGTAGCTAGGCATATAGGTGTGAAAGGCATTAGATTTAGGTATAGAGAATTTATAGATAGGTGTAGAATTTAAAGAGAGGAGGGGAGGTTACAATTTGGTAAGCCATGACCAGGATCAGAAAGTTAAGTCATAAATTATCATTATTATAGTTGTATTGGATTTCAGTCAAGCGGTAATACTTTAATTTAGAAGTGGGATTTTTTCCCACAAATTGTTGTCGTGTTGCGATGTGTGAGTTTAGAATTGGCTTAATAGGGAATAATTCAATGAAGATTAATTAATTCAGAGATATTGAAGAATTATAATTTGACACTTTTCACAATAAACGTTGTTATCTTCTAAAGTTGATTCATACACTTTGTATTACGGGCTCTTGATAGTGGGTGAATTATAATTTGACACTTTTCACAATAAACGTTGTTATCTTCTAAAGTTGATTCATACACTTTGTATTACGGGTTCGACCAATATTGTAGACAGTCGCAATGAGAGCTGGAGCTAAATTTTGTTGTACGAAATCTGTAACAAAAAGATTCTCAGGTTAGGTTAAAGGTCAAAGGAGATAAAACTATAAAACAATAATGTAATGAGTATTATTTGAAATACAATACCTTTCAGTTATTATCTTTTCCTTCTTTATTTAATGGCGGATTTCGCCAGCATCAGGTACCGTGCGGCTGTTAGGCGTTGTTGTTTTCCCAAAGTATCATAAGTGCACGAAGTACATAGATATAGTTATTATCCGGGGGTCTGGAGTATTAAATTTTAAAATTGTTGAGTTATCTGTGAATACTGAAACCTTTAGTAATTGTTTTCTTGAATACTGAAACCAGGTATCCAATTTTTGATAGGACGCTAAGATAATAATTGTTGACGTTAGGAGCTATGGTAACTGTAGTTTTGTTTCTATTCCTGGTGATAGATTTCATATAGGCATAGGCAACTGGTTCATACAGCCTTGTGTTGAGTTATTTTTAGGATCGTAAAAGGTCGATAGGGTGACATAGTTCAACATTTATTGATTTAGAAAGATTTGTAGAATAGGGGGCGGTTTAATTATTATTGCTGTCGGATGGAAAGGCAAGGGGGCGAGATTGGACAGAATTAACCAACTAAATTATTGCAGGATTCAATTTATATTATAGGACGGCGATATGCTGTACAATATTATAAAGTTATGACGCTAACAGCATAATATAAAACTAATAATAATTATATTTTGACTAATAATCGTTGAGCGATTGCGGTTTTTAGTTGATGTGCTATTCCACGTATTATAATTTATTTTGTTGGTTATGTTAGAAAAAAATATAATAATGTACTTGAGTCTCACATCTGAAATCCATAGAGTAGTTTAGGCTAGTCAAGGACTATTACGTTCTTTGTCTATGGTTGGACCATAGAGACAAATGATTTAGCGACACCATAAACAATCTAGAATTAGGAATGATTATAAAACATGAAGTCATAAAACCAATCGGAGAGGAAACTTTCTTATCGCGTAATCATGTGATTTTGTTATAGCAAGCGGAATCACCTGTTATTTTCCATACCTGTTATTTTTAATACCTGCGATTTTTACATTGAAAGAGATTTTCCTAATACTTATCACGTAGTAGATTAGAATGCAATGACATTGTGGTGGAATTATTATTATGTGACATGTAGATGGGGACAATTGCTCTGCACAAGGGAAATGCCGCTTCATTTTGTTAGTTCGCTAAAATCCTAGGAAAAGTAACATAAAATAGTATTACGGTTCAAAATACACGCGTTGATGAGGAATCGCGATTATAAGTAATAACAAGTAGCAGGGATGTCATGTAGGGGATAGAATCATATGACTATTCATTGCTAGTAGGAATTTTGGTTTAAAAGCAACGTAGTTTGGGATGCATAATGTAAACGGATAAATACGTCTAGTAGGCGATAAAAGTCGTTACCGTCTGGAAACAACTATCTAATATCTACTCTATTGTGGGGAGGTTACTTATTAGCGAGGCTAGATGGCGTTGGGTTACCAATAAAAGATTTTATTTTGGATGATGGTAAAAGGGTGCTGTCTAATAATAATATGTATAATTGAAATACTCTTGCAGCGTTGTAAGTAGTCGTTACCGGTAATCATTGCTTCTTACCGTATAGTTGAAATCGTGATAAATAGTTAATTATGAAGATTTATAAAGGATTATTATTAGCTTAAGATGAGGTTAACGTACGCAGAGGTAAAGCTCGCTGGGCACAGCTTACTATACCTACTTACCTAATATTATCAGTTGTGAGTTACCTAGAGATATCTAAGTCGGGAGAGCGGTGAAAAGAAAAGACTTTACTACATGACTAATTAGTTAGGATAGGTAGAGATAGATAAATCATTAAATTCACTGGGTTGGATTAGCCTATTAAGAAGGGTACCTTGCACAATTGTCTATCTCCGTTGAACGATTAAGATGTTAAAAAAAAAAAAAAAAAAAAAATATTTACTTCTCGAAGATATCTAAGATTGACGGATGATGGATAATTGTGGAAGGTGGATATTAATTGAGCTTGGGAGCAAAATAGGGGTCGAAAGAAAAATATAATAGTAAAGAAAGAATATAAATCGAAAGAAAAAAAATAATAGTAGAAAAAAGAAATAGTTGATTGGCTTGAAGTCGAGATTTAACGGCAAAATTAACGAGTTATAGCACTGTTATGCTATAGGGATAACAATAGCGTATGTTATCACATCAATTATAAAGGCGAGTTGTGGGCGGATGTCACGTCATAATCAATAGTTAACTCGTTTTATTATTTTGAAAGTTAACACAAGCTACTTATAAAACAGTGATCGATTTTATATACCACAATTTTAAGTTGTAGGATAATTTTAAACTCATAGTCCGCCGAAACATTCAAGCCGGAAATAAAGCGATGACATTGCGAGCTGAGAATAAATTTCTTAGTGTAAAATTTATTAATAAGTAAATCCCTGATATTGCGTTATCGAGATTACAATACAAAATCAACTATCACAATTCGAATCATACAAGGTAATTATTTAGATGTTGTCTCGCGTCGACAGGTACAAATTTTAATTTAGATGGGTAAAGACATTAGAACTGAAATGGGTTTCGGATGTGTGACGTTCTTAGGACACGTACTGTTTAGTAGCATAATTTAAATTTAGTAAAATCGGCCGTATTGGACATATTTCGTTTTGCGGATATATATATTTAACCGAGATTATCGTGGAGGTAGGCATAGTTCAAAGTTTATTAAACCCGACCTAGAGTCATAACCTATCTTTGTATGTCAGAAGAAAATAATAAATTTATTAGTAGTAGATTTTAGAGTCAATAGTAAATTTATTTTCCCGAGGTGCGACCTGAAACCTAGTTCGCACTAGGCCATTCAAATACTTTAACCGGTAATGTTGATTATAATAAATAAAGATGTTCGGGATTTATAATAATATTCTAATACTGCTATATTAAAATTGTTATTATGAAATTTAATAGGGTTGCCTATCAATTAATAAATAAATAATAACTCAATGATTTGGTTACAAGTTAGGAATGATAAGACGAACGAAACGCGGTTTTGACTGGTGGGAAGGTCAGCGCGGACTGTCACAGAGGGATTATCTTGTTTGGTTATTTAATAATATGAATTGCTAGAATTCTTAAAATAATCTAGATTATTGGCATCTAATAGGTATGTACGTGATGTAATTGTAGATGATTAAAATTAGTGCTAAGGTAGGTTATTGTCGAAGTTATGACACAACCTTAAAATTGTTAGTCTTAATGTAAACTACATATTGCATCTAGATTGTTATAAACAAACTAATTAATTGGCAGTTTTCACATAGGCATGTAGGCCGGGACATTGAGTTGATGAAATAGTGTTATCAAAATCATTCATCACGGAAAGATAAAGATATTTTATTTGCAAGTGTGAATACAAAAGTTTAGTTCGGTTAGTATTATTCGGTTCTAGTCTAGTTTTGTGGTAGCGTTTTACCTATTGTTTTCTAAATTATAGGAAATTAAATATTAATTGTCTGTTGCTGTCTTCTACGTTAGAGAAGGAACGGAGAAAGATAAGGGGGACTCATTTTGTTATAGTCAGCTGTATGATAGATAATCCTCCTAGTAAATATTTCTTGTGATTGCGGTAGTAACATAGAATGTTTATAGGATGTTTTGTTCATTAACTAATTATCTTCACCGCAGCTGTGGATAGGGATGGCTAAAATATGTGAACAAAGGTGGAGAAGATTGGTCATTATAAATTAAAATAAATACTTGAATTGCATTATGCCTGACTAAATAGTGCGAAGAGGTGGAGTAACTATGTTAGAGAAATTCTCTATTGCATAATATTCGAACTTTTGACATTTTCAATTGTAACTTTAGAATTTTGATTAGAGTATTTAACTAAGCGGGTCCAACGAAGAAGGCATGCTGAAAGCGAGGTCTTTGGTCGTCTATGCACACAATAAAATTATAGATGACACAAGGGAGCATTCTTAATTGGCACTGTTAAATTAGTAAAAGTAGCTTGTTCGAATATTTTTAGTCGCACTGGGCACAAATAGAACTTAGTTAAGCGTGTAGGTTGTTTGATTTACCTGGTGAAGTAATTGAATCGAAGTTTCGGAACTGTGCTGTAGAAGTGGGAATTACTCAGCACACAATAAAATTAAGTGGTTTCCATTTAGCTTCATTTCCTAAACTAGCCTTTCTTAAAGTTGCGGAAATTCTGCTGTAAGGTGGTTCCTTTGGGGGCGTCTTGTGAAGTCTAAATCAGGACAATTATACTTGACTAACCTATAGAGAGATAATGTCTTAGGCTGCAGAAACAGAGGCCATTGATGGCATTTCATTTTGGCGTGGTCAGGGGATCTCGTGTTGCTGGGGAATTTTACCATCTGGACGGAAGGCTGAAAAGTAAAGTAGAATGCATAATGTGTAACCGATTAGAGTTACAAACATTCGGGAGATTACCATCTTAATAATGTGTCTAGTGCGAGTGTAAAGTTAAAATCATAAAAAAAAAAAAAAAAAATATTAGCACTATTGAATCACGCAGTTTGGAATTCAGTAAATATGAAAAGGAACTCACAATATTAAATTAACATGAATACTAAAACTAAGTGTCACCTTTAGTGACTTATTATTTACCGATTTGATCGTTATTAGTTATATAAAAGGTAGGAAGTTAAGTAGAGTTGTGGGGGCGGATAAGATAGTTACCGGTATGTTTAATTTAATAAGAAAATTATATTTTTCAAAGGTATAGGAAGTTAAGGGGATATTGACGTATTATATTTTAGCAAATGAGACTAAATTGTGTCTTTCATACATAGTAATAACTAGGGATGAGACATAGTTACTAGATAGGTTTTGGCATAAATATTTGCTTATACGCATAAGCTCAGTACTTGTCAATTGGTATATAATGTCCATCGCGTACCGGGGTATTTACAAGTACTTATCGATGACGCATACATTGACAGTTAGACAGATATACATAGCACACAAACTTCTAATAGATCTGAACTACGGGGTATCTAGTTCAAAACTCAAGGACGTGTTTCGAGATGCGTACCACCTTAGAGTGAGGGAGTTTATCCATAAGTATTTACGATCGACAACCTTATTGTAAGGTGTTAAGACCTCTATTTGTATGCACGGTGAGTGGGTGTCACTGCGTACCGGACGGAAGCGAGTCTAGTATTCTATCTCGGTTATTTGTAGGATTAGACATTAGATGTATCTCATCTAAAATAAAGTTATAACTCTTGGGCGATGATGGTATGCCTACTGGTTTTGGTTGATATGGGGGTTTGGTTAAGAATTCTTATCCGCGGAGAGGAAAATAGGTTTCGGTTGAAAGAAGTAGCTAATTAGGGATTGTGGAGGACGCGGGTTCGATCCCTGCCTGAGGTAGACAATTGTTCCGACGTTTCGTTATCTTAGGTAATTATATAAGTTAAGATGAGATTGGTAGCGTTGAAGTATGAAGGAAAGGTTTAATTCAAATTATTAATAATTATTCATTAGCCTAGTTGGAACTAAAACCATGACGGCGAAGTGGTTGATGCTTCACCCACGAAAGATCCCAGGTTCGATCCCTAGGTTGCAACATTTAGATGCGAAACAAGTTGTAAGAAAAGACGTAAGTTAAAAGAAGGCCATGATGACAGATGTACTTGAAATTATTCTAGGAAAATAATTTAAAGAATAGAATAATTGAATGGTTCGGAAGATGTTATAAACTTACGTCGGAATCGTCATAGAGTTGAAGAGTTTTCACTAGGGGGCGTTAGTAGACAGCGCAAGAGACTGTTATATTGATTTAAATTATAGTAAGATTTGTTGTTATGATGGTAAACAAAAGGCAAATCATTATTCGGCGGTTGTGTATGATTAGAGACATGGTAGATGTCTAAGTTATTGGGAAGTATTTACCGAAACTAAGTTTACTGGGATTCCGTTTCGAACACGAGAACTGGGTATGCGATTATGATTTTGTGTCAGTTGAATAGAATGAGGGGTGTGGGCTTTTTGCAATGAGAATGTTTATTGAGGAAGGAGTCATTAGGGATTGGGAAGGAACTATAAATAGTAGGAATATCTTTGAGGAAGAGGGCTAGGATGACAATGAGGTTGGCAAGGAAGGCCGTGCTATTTGTACTTAATTAAGTACAGGGTTAAGATATAATTCGCCGCAGATAAGAGTGGTACTTTATCTGCTTAAATTCTATCGGGGGCGGCTGTAACGGTACAGAATGAATGGTATCCGTCCGTTAGTAAGGAATGTGTGGGAGTAGCACTAACATAAATATTAATGCGTAGCACCATTAATATAATAAGCATGAAAAAGGGAATAATAAACTAGTTCAGAATAATGGTCTGTGGTCTAACTCTTTATCTTTAGTTTGAACTTTGCGGGGACTGCTCTGTGTGCTCCTTGCGACATAGGCGCCATCTAGCGTGAGTTATTTACTTGAGCTTCGCATAAGGTTGCTAGTTTGACGTCTTTATTTTGAATTTCGCGGGGACTGCTCTGCGCGTCCCTTGCGACGTAGGCGGCGTCTAGCGGGAGTCATGGTTGTGAGCTTGACTAGGACCGTATTTTTATTTTGAATTTCGCGGGGACTGCTCTGGGGTCGGGAAAGTGGTTCACCTACGGGCGGACGCCATCTATGGTCGGAATACGGAACTTTTGATAATTTCCCAAAATATAGGATTATTGGCTTAAGTGGAGGATTATTGAGAGGGAATTGTTAATAGAAGGCTACATTTAGATATTCAAAGATGAAATATTGGCTGTCGGACGAGATTTGGTTAGATTATGGAAAAATTTTAGAATTGCGCGGCGAAAGCGGCAATGAGCGAGCGAGAGGTTGAGAAAAAGACAGAAAGAGAGGTCGGATGATAGCTCCACGTGGCGCGACGCGAAGGCGAGGGGCATCGGGGAAACAGCTAGCGATTGGTTGAAGGGAAGAAAAGCGGACTCGCGCGGGCGTATGTTAGGCGCGCATGGCGCGAAAGTTAAGATGCTTGGGGAAAGGGCGGAAAATTAGCGGGCATTCAATTTTGGGACGTCGGCGGTGCGGTCCAACTTAAGAGTGCGGTACTACTCATACGGGGAAAATAGTGTCCGAGCTTTGATAGTGCGCTAAGTGATATTCGAGCTGCGATATTAATTAAGATTTGTGAAATTGAAAGTGATTAATAAAGTAAAACTATTGCGGTCGCAACTCGAATCCGTTAACGGAATGAAGTATTCCGGGGTACATCGGCGGAAACGCGTAACGGTGGCAACGAAAACCTATGTACCTTTCAACAGACTTCGGTCTGGATGATCTTTGATTGTATTTAATAAGATCGGCGTTTTATATTATTACGCTAAACAATACACTATCTTCGACGGAGTAATGGGGGAGAGACAGTTGTCTCCCTAGTGAAAGTTGAAGATAGGTCAGACACCATTTAGCTGGAGGTAGACCCGTATGACCCAGTCCAATTTCGAGTCTACCTCCGTACATACAGTGTAGTCTATCACTATACTATTTTCCTATGAAAATGACACACTGAGTATACTGGCTCGACTGATAGAACATTTAGGAGTTAGTTGCTTTCAGGGGCAATGCGACTCTCACCACACATCACGAATTTAAGTTAAATGTGGCTTGGCCTAGATTGCAAGGTACACAAAAGGGACTGTTAGTTCGACAAAATATAGGCATTTTCAAGTGAGGAAAGTTGTATGAATCTATAGGTAGGCGGATATATATATGGTTAGTTATTAATTCAGACTAATAAGGTAGGGATAATTAAGTTACGGCGCTAAATAAAATTATGATGAAGTGATGTGGGTCCTAGCTAGGCAAGTAATCTGTTACCGCAGGCCGGTAAAATTCTAATTGTTTTCCTAAAGTTGTTACCAATTAATTATTCGTTTAAATAATTAACAGAGGTATGATAATATCGTACCATCATTACTTTGGAGTACCTAAAAGTCTAGACTGGTTTCCTATTACAAGAAAAATACTAAAAAGTTATAGCAAATAAGCTTAGCGTACTGTGATGTTTGATTTCGAATACTGAAATGACCAAACAGGCATTTTTTTAGCTTTCCCTGAGGTACAATACGGCCTTAAAATAGCTACACTCTTCAAAGTATGGAAAATTTTACATCCGATACCTATTAACAAAAATAAGCTGATACAAACTGAACAACTAAAACCAGTTTAGAACCTAGGATAAGTCGTTGAAAGAAGACGTTGCAAGCTATGAGCTTCTAATAATCTTAAACATAGAAATAATTGATTGATAACAACCAGCTAATTAGCCTGACAATGGTCTACTAATACCATTTGAATAGACCTCGTAAGATATGTAAGTACTTAACTCTAATAATCTGAAACATAGAAATATTTGATGGGAACAATCTAATCAATCAGACTAATACCTAGCACAGTCTAATTTATACTTATTAAAGGGAGTAAAGATAACTTCTAAATGTAATTGATTTAATGATCAACAGGGATAATTAACTACCTAATTTACTACCTACTAAAAGTATACTGACTATGATTTAGTAGTCTATCAAATTAACCACTCAGTCTGAGAGACAGAGGGTGGAAGTTAATGGAAAAATAATTAACTTAAGTTCACTTCCTAAAAGTCAGGGATGTTGAATAAATTAAACATCTTTCAATAAACTTGAGATGTACTTATACTTTATAAGATCTGTTTATTGAACACTAAGAGTAACCCAAAGTAATTTACTTCAAATGATAGTATTCTATTTAAGTTCACTTCCTAAAGTCAAGGATATTGAATGAATTAAACATCCTTTAATAAACTTAAGATGTGATAATCTGCCAATGCAGCCAATCCAATGTAGTTATATTGGAACTTTACAAGACCTGTATAATAAATACTAAGAGTAAATAAAAGTAGTTTTACCTGTATTAATAGCATTCTACTTTAGCCACCGCCTGAAGTGGCGTTTGATTAAATTATCCACCCTTTACGGAACTGAATATAAGTTATTGCATTGAATAATTAAGTTCTTAATGTGAAAAGGATATTTAGATGATAGCAAGCCTTGAGATAAACTCTATTGATTTATGTGGAATAATAAGAATTTAAATTGCTAACACATAGTTCATAATGTAAAATGAAATTAAATTTGAGGAGAGATGTAAATTCTCAGTTTAAAGAATTAAAGGCACAAGCTAATAATTAAAGTTAAAGCCAATGTGACGGAACTGTAATTAAACCATGAGATGTACAGTACGCTATGGAGCGGCGGTGGGGCTCATAAATTGCACCGGCTTCTTATGTATCATGCTACTGATAATAAATAATAATACCTACAAGCTAAGCTATCATCTGATTACCTTTGAGTGGTTACAAATCTTCCCCGCAGCTGCAGTGAAGGATTTAGGTCACAGTTCAGACGGAGTCATTGCTAGGCTACACATATCTATGTTATGATCTATAGACTGGTAGGTAATTAGGTCAGGAGAAAATAATTTAACACAGGGATAAGCCAATTACTAAACTTTCACGAAAGAACTTGAGTTACTTAAATGCGGTTAACAACGGAGGGTTCACTAGACGATCTGGCCAAAATAGTAGTTATTATAATATTACATTGCTTGACTGAAATTCACTGCAAATAGAATTAAGCTATGCTAAGGTTTCATCATCATACAAACAATACGCACTAAACAAAAACTCCAGACACAACCATTAGATTGTAGATAAATTAGGTTAATTAGTTTTAAGAATTAGATAATAAGTTAAGTTAAGGTAAAAGCGGCGAGGATGTGTGTATGTATTATAAGGTAGCTAGGCATATAGGTGTGAAAGGCATTAGATTTAGGTATAGAGAATTTCGATGCCCTCAAGCAAAAAGTCGGTAATCGAAAAATACAAATTTTACAGGAGAAATGTTTTACGGTTTTTTGTGAATATCTTTGCAACGCGTAGGAATATTTAAGACATTGATATATCAAATCAAACCTAATTTTTTGTGAAATGTAATTCTTATATCAGCAGGAAATCACATTTTATCAAAATCTAGTAGTCTGTGAAAATACATATTACAGGAAATGTTGTAAGTAAAACATTACGGTATTAACACTTACGGGGTTTTTGCAGTAAATTTATGAAAAACTACAATTTGTAACATTATATTATGAACTTTTATAACGTAATTTTCTATGGCAAAGATGACGCGTAATGTTTTAGTACGGTGTTATTGCGGTTATTTATTATAGATACAGAAACGGTATTGCTAAATTACGTTATTTTTAGAGGTAAATTTACTATGAACCATGTAGCGTTAGCACCTATACCAATATTTTTTTGGCCAATATATTAAACGTAATATTACAAGGTTTGTAAGAAAACAGACAGAATATTGGTATTTAAATGGTGTTTATTGAATCAGTTTGGTAAAAAAAACAAGATAAATTGTATCAAAATACATAAAAATAATTAAATAACTTAAATATCTAAGAAATATGACAGATGTGCTTTCAGTCCGTACAAGATATTTATATTATATTTATAAAACAAAGTCGTGCTAGTTACACCACTTATAACTCAAGAAGGGCTGTACCGATTTTAATGACGTTTAGTTTTTTGGATTCGTCTTCGTCCCGAATAGCAGAATAATGATCAATCCAGTGAAGAAAAACGAGAAATCGCACGAGAAGAGCGCCAAGTTAGTATGGCCCAACGTCGTGCATCTCAAACACAAGATCGAGGATTGGCAATGAGAAATCGTCGGGAGCATCTCATAGATCAACTACGACATAACCTTTGACACCCAAGAAGAAATCATTTAGGTGTTGAATCTTTCCCAACAAAGCCGTAATGCTATAAGGCTTCGGCGCATTGCAAATCAATCCAGTGATGAAGAACGAGAAATCGCACGAGAAGAGCGCCACGATAAGATGGCCCGACTTTGTGCTTCCCAAACACAAGAACGAAGAGAAGTAGCCCGTGAATCGGCTCGGTTTACAGTGAATGATAAATCGTCGAAACAATCTCACAAAAATTATCTTCGAGATAATTTTCGACGCGCAAGAAGAAATCATTTGAGTGTTGATTTGAATCGAGCAGCGGTTTTAAATTGTAACACGATTGATTACAGCTCACATCATTTCGTTTTCATCTGTCCCATGGACGTTGTTTGCGAGAATTGTGACGCATTGAAGTTTGCTGGAGAAACGCCTGGATTGTGTTGCCTTAAGACAAAGTAAAATTGCCATTGTTGACTTCGCCAGCTGAACGTTACCATGACATTCATTGATTGATAAGCGGTACAAAGTTAAACTGAACAGCTAGATGCACAATAAAATTCTTAAAAATATACGCCATGGGCGATATATGGAAGAGCAACTTGATCGGCGTCAAGATATAAACACAGCAATGAAAAGAGCAACTCTTGAACATCTGCAGCAACCACTTCATAAACGTCATGCATTGGTCAGGCTGTTAAAAACGGCGTTGGAGCGCATGCCAATGAAAAGTGGTAATGAGAGCGGATAAACGACCAGCTTCAACACACGAACTCACATTTAACGCTTCAACAATAGATGAAATTGCAATCCTGATCGTTGGTGATAGCTTGGAATCGTTGAGCTTATCGAACAGATCGGCAAATAAGGTGAATGAGGAGATGCATAACCAGTCTTTGCTCTGGTGAAGACACGTGTCATCTCATGTGCGGCAGTCTGATAGTCAGGTAAGGAATACCAGCGCCAGATCGTGGAATAGATGACGCATTTAATCAAGAATAAATTGGAACGTGACTGTGAATATGATCGACTTGAATTAGAACAATCAGTTTAAACGAATGTAGACTGCACCCCCCACAGAGGGCAGCATATTATGATACAAAGCAATTGATGGTGGCTTATTTTTCCTGGATGCCCCCGGGGTAAGAGCAAGGCATTTCTCATAGTAATGCTTTTATGCTTCTATAAAGCAAATACAGTGCTGCCATTAAAATACTAGATTTTTGTACTTATTATATTTATTATCCTAATAAACTACTGAACTTTATGAAGTTTTAGTGTTCATTTCATAACGTCAATAAAGTCGTAAATTAATTATAGTTAATAAGAGGTAACACAACAATATTTGACCGTTCGGCGGTACGAAGTTCGCCGGAACAGTTAGTAAATTTATAAGTATTGACATATTACGTATATTATTAAGCCAATTATTGTCTGCAGAAATATTGTCAGTGTCTATTACAGAATTCATATATTTCAAATCTTTCGACAAAAATCCATCATTAGCTTTTATCAAATCCATAAAAAAAATTTTTCGCCAATAATCCGGTAAACGGGTCTTACCAAAACCAGATATGAAATATTTTTATGTAACACTGTGTTACAGTACTTTAAGTTAAGTTTATTTCCGTGCAATAAACGTATATGTCATTACTATCTGCATGAACTTTATTAGGAAAAATCTGAAAAAAATTGTTAAGGTGTATACCAGTCCACAGATGCCGAATTTAACATAACAGCAATATGTCCATAATAGCACATTACTGACTTTTTGGGTGGGGGCGTCGATTTATAGATAGGTGTAGAATTTAAAGAGAGGAGGGGAGGTTACAACGTACGGACCACACTGCTGTTCACTATCCCTAATACATTCAATAGGAGCCATTAAATGATAATTATCTTGGCCAATTAAGAGCTTTGGTTTTACATTACAATTACACAGGCCCAAATATTCATATTTAGAGTATAACTTACTATCAGAAATACATTGAACAGGTAAGTCTACCTCAGACATTTTACGAGCACACAAATTAAAAACATCACCAGCATTGTTCAAAACATCAAAAGATAAAAGTTCAGTTTCACATACCAATTCGCTATCCCATGCGCTGCGTGCGCGCATAGTTACAGGCTTACCACGCAAGCCGAGCTTATCAGCGACGTCCGATGCCACCAAGGTCACTGTAGCTCCGTCGTCCAGCAGTGCGTGCGTGTGCACACTCTCACCGGTGGGTCCTCGCAGTGTTAGCGGTACTATTTTCAAAAGTACTTGGCGTCGAGACTCGACCGTATGATTTACCGACTCATCGGCGGCGGCGGCGGTACTTTCTTCGGCGTTATCAGGTTTCGGCGTAAGCTTCGGCCAGTGTAAGAGGCGATGATGCGGCTGCCCGCACCCCTCAATATCGCAATTCCTTGCGGTGCACTCCGACGGCTCATCATGCCGTTTTCCAAGGCATTTATAGCATAGTTTATAAACGCGCGCGAATCGCCAACGATCTGGACTGCGCAATGCGCGTTGGAATCGAATGCACTTATCCATTGCGTGCAATGGTTTTCTACAAAAGTTGCACTTCCGTGGTGACGGCGCAATGGACGTGTTGTGATGCTCATTGTCGTCATGAAACAATACTGTTTGGTGTTGTTTATTGTAGCTGTAGTGATGAACTTCGTGTTTTCTTTTGTAATCGAATTGATTCTGTATGTAGCTCACTCCAGACGATGCAATTTTAAAAGCTTCTCCGTGCAAAAAATTTGACAACATTTCAAGTTTGGGTAAAATATTGTTTCCTTCGTAACTGTGTAGGTAATCAGGCCACTTGGTAATCAAAGCGGTAGGTAATTTAGACACAACAATAGCTACCTGTTCCGGGCTTCGTAAATAATCGCTTTCGTTCATTGATCGCACAGCTGCCACACAGTTTTTTATTTTTATAGCGAAGTTCACTATGTCTCCGTGATAATTCTGTGGGAGTGGTGGTATCTTTTTAAGTTGCAATGATATTTTGCGCATTATGTTTTCAGGCCTACCAAATCTGAGCTCGAGAGTGTCCATGATTTCTGTTGGCGAAGTAGCTGTTATGAGCAGATATGAAGTGGCTTCTTTTGCATCACCGCGGAGGCACTTCCGTAGACGCCACATGTTTTCAGTATCAGAGTAGTTACATAGTTTGGTTGACTCGATAAATGCTTCTTTAAAGTGTAGCCACTCCATCGGGTCTCCAAAAAATAATGGTAAATCTTTGGATATGGCTAACCTCGTAAGCAGCTGTTGATCAGGATTCTGAGGCCTGGATGACGCAAGGTTGATAGCTTGACGTAGGGCATCAGCTAGGTTTTCTACGTCGTTACTTTTATTTGGCGGGTAGATGCAAGCGGCTGGTTGCGGGTCACTATGCTTCACTTGGTTAGAGGTGTGTGATGTTTCTAACCAGCGTTCGACCTTGGACTTAGAGGATCGAGATGCAAGTGACGAGTGTCGTGATTCTGATAGGTCTTCTAAATCGGCCGCTAACTTCTTTTCCAGCAATTCTTTCTCAATGCATGCTTTAGTCTGTACTGCTGCAGCTTCTGCTAGTGCTGCTTGCGCCTTGGCTTCTGCTTGAGCGGTTTCCACCTCCAGTTTAGCCTTGGCCTGAGCTGCTTCGTACTCCAGCTGTTTCCTTCGGGCACGTGAAGATGAGGAAGTTTTCAATGATACATCTTTCACATTCTTGGTGAAGGTTTCCTGGTGAACATCTGTTTCGCTTTTCACCTCTCTTTGTGCAGACGTTTGAATTCGTCTCTTTGCGCTACGTGTGGAAACACCCGGCGTGCGTGACATTGCAAACGACATTCCTGCTTACAGGTTTTGTTCCTCCTAAGTGATCCGCTCGAAGTGACCAGAATGTAACCGATGGGATCGCTGATGTGAGGATGAAGAGAGAAATGAATAAGACGTACTATGTTCACAACCGTATTTCGATAGCAAGCGTGCGGTCGGCGCCGGAGGTATATGAGCACGACTGATGTGGTGACGGACGGACCGAGAGTCCTTTGTACGTAGCAAAATACCGTCAACAAGAATTATTAAAAGTTAGGTACCTACCGCACAGTTGCCGCCGATACAATGGCAGATTTATTTAATTATCAAATATCATACATACAATATCATCGTTTACACATTTATGTATTTCTTATATAGGTGTATGTATGTACGTATATTATATCTATTTAACTATTTAATTACATAATTTTACATGTTTATCGCAGCAGTATGGCCATCGTCAACACCTCCCACGTGAACAATAGCACGTGGGGATATTGGGCCATAACCCACCACGCTGGCCCAGTGCGGGTTGGTGGGTTTTAACGGCTGCCATCTTACGACAACAACCGGGACCAACGGCTTAACGTGCCTTCCGAAGCACGGAGAAGCTCGAGATGTTTTTAAATTTGGTCACCCATCCAGCGACCCGGCATTGCGAAAGGTGCTTAGCGAGCAAGATCGCCAAGCCGAACGCGTTAGCCGCTGCGCCATCGAGCTCCTCCACACAGACCCTTAAAAGAATTATTTATTTTATGGAGCCTAGTATAAGGTACTGCAAATTTTTTTTTACTTCTAGTGTTTACATTGTGAATATCACTGTTTTATGAACATAAATCAAATTTTCATAAATGTATTGTGATGCAACTGTCATTATATTTATGTTCTTAAATCTCTCTCTGAGAGAGTCGCCAGCCTTTAGGTAATAGATTGCTCGAATAGCCCTCTTCTGAAGCACAAAGATAGTTTGAATATCGGCAGCATTTCCTCACAGTAAAATGCCGTACGACATTACACTATGAAAGTAACTGAAATAAACTAATCTAGATGTATCAACGTCAGTTAACTGACGGATCTTCATTACTGCATAAGCCGCAGAGCTAAGTCTGTTCGACAATTTAGCTATATGTGGGCCCCACTGAAGCTTGGCATCTAACGTGATGCCTAGAAACACAGTGGTGTCCACAGGATTCACATCCTTATCTTTAATTTGTACAGTTGTTGTTATTTGCTTAACATTAGGCAAAACAAATCTTACACATTTGGTTTTTCCCTCGTTTAATAGCAAGTTATTTACACTAAACCAGTGAACAATCTTTGAGATCGCATTATTCACATCGTCATAATTTGGGTGTCGTCGTTTCACTTTGAATAAAAGTGAAGTATTATCAGCAAACTATACTATCTCATGACTGTCTTTTACAAAATAAGGTAAGTCATTAATATAAACCAAAAACAAGAATGGACCTAGTATTGAACCCTGCGGAACTCCCATTGTAACCACTGAATCCTGTTACTCAAGTATGAGATTAGAAGGCTCAAAGAAGCATCCCTAATTCCATAGTGGTTAAGCTTCCTGACCAAAGTTTCATGTAAAACACAATCGAAAGCCTTATCACAAAATACCCCTAGGGCATCCTGTGATTCCTCCCAGGTATCAAATATTTGGATTAAAAGCTCAACACCGGCGTCAGTTGTTGAGCGACCCCTAGTAAAACCATACTGTTTACAATGTTCATTCATAGAGCTAGCAGATGGATGTGCCATCTGTTAAATTTATTATATTATGATTAATAATTAAATAACTATAAATTCCGCGCCTAACTGTGTCAATATTGCTTCCGCGGAGATCGCCGAAATCGTTAAGAAGGGAAACCACTCTCTTGTCCGTCCCCTTAACACCAGCAGTGTCGTTATTTATCCCCAGGACAAAGAAAAAACGAGCGAGGATACAAAGAAGCTCATTCAGACCGTAATTAAGCCAGAAGAGCTCAAATTACGTATCCGTGGCATGCGGAAGACCAAAGATGGAGGCATTATTATTAGCGCACAAGGAAAAGAAGACCTTGAGAAACTGAAACAGTCAGAGCAGCTCAAAACATCAGGGCTAAAGGTCGAAGAGACTAAAAAAAGGAAGCCAAAAATAATTTTATTTGGAGTCCCCGCCAATAACACTGAACAAGAAGTTTTCGAATGTCTGTATAAACAGAACATCGCGGACAAGTATTCACACATACATCGAGACCAATTCCTTAGCTCTATTAGACTTAGCCAAAAATCTGGTAAAAAAGATGCCTTATTTTGTAATTACCACCTGAATTGAGGAAAGTTATAATAGCACAGGAGCGACTGTTCATTAATTGGACATCTCGCTCAGTCAGAGACTTCACACTTGTAACAAGATGTTACAAGTGTCAGCAGTATTGCCACTCCTCTAAGTATTGTCGTGAGTCAGACTCTACCTGTGGACACTGTGGATGCGTTGGATACTCCATCAAGGAATGCAGCAAACGCCAAGAACCTGCCGCGTGTGCTACATGTAAGCGCTTTACAAACCCAGCCACCACAAAACGGGAGACGAACAATGCCCAGCGAGAAAAAGTGCTGAAATTAGGTACCACAGCTCTATTGACTATGAAGGATAATCTACTCTTATGAACATAAATCAGTGATCAGTGAGCTTCTTAAAATGTTCTTCAATTACATAATTCTAGTAGTATCTAAGCATAATTATAATCATTGTTTACAAAACATACGTGCTGTAACTTTAATAGCATGATAGCATTGTTAATAAGATATTATAATTTATTGTTATCTAATAAAATGTTAAGTAAGCACTAACCTACATTCACTTATTAGATGCCTAAAAGACAGGTAAACTAGTTTACTTAGCTTAGGTATCATTTCGATTATTTTGCAATACTAACCTTAATTTTAAATTACTTACAATAATAGCTGCACTCTTGTTATGCATTATTTTTATTATGTGGACGAATGATATTTATAAGTTTTGATGTATTTAGACTTAGTTTTTATACAGAAATAAATTATTCTTATTCTTATTCTTAAAACTAATAATAATCTTCAATCAATCAAATACTACATGTTAATGTAAAAGTTTATTTCTATGAAAATGAATTTGAATTTGGTCTAGCATCAACTTTTCAAAAATTTTACTAAATGTGGGTAACACAGAAATAGGTCTAAAATTAGAGGGGTCAGAAGTGCTACCTGATTTAAACAATGGAATTATTTTACTATGTTTCATAAGTCAGGAAAAACATCACAGTCAATGCATTCGTTAAATATGCAAGCTAAAACTGGAGCTATAGTCATAATTACTGATTTAGCGACATCCACGGAATTCAGATCAGCAGTTTTCTTTTTATTGAGAGTGTTCAATGTTTTTAATATATCTATAACACAAACACAAACTCTTTTTGAAAACTGAAATTACTTTCACAATCTTTAACATTCTCCTTCAAAACAGATTCAGCTACAGTGGGGAAGGAAATCAAGGCTTTTGTAGTTGAAACTGGAATGTCAGTAAAAAACCTCTCAAATGCTGCAGCAACATCAGCATCAGAAGTCAAGGTTTTATTATCACAATTTAAATTACACTCATTATTACGACTTTTGACCTTTCCTGTTTCACTATTTATAATATTCCATGTCATTTTTATTTTGTCATTACTGTTCTTAATCTTAAAACTCAGATAGTTTGCCTTGGCTAATCGGCATACTCTTTTAAATAACTTAGAATAATTTTTAACATATAATTTGAGGCCGTTGGTGGTGTTATAGTTGCGTTCACCATAAAGTTCATAAAGGCGTTTCCTACTTTTGTGAATACCAATTGTAGCTCATTCATTAAAAGATACAGTACCACTAACCCAGATCTTTTTTGAAACAAAAGATTTATTAAATTCTGAACAATACATGTTAAAAAAATAATTATAAAGACATCATGGTTGTCATTATTTCCTAAATAATTTAATTTTGTATCTAGATTGATTTTAAAGCGCTCCAGCCGACCTGCAGTTTTTGGCACAACAGTGATATTCTTTTTCATCACTTGCTTGCGCTGGTGTGGAAAACTGACCATTTGGCCACAATGATCAGAGTCCAGGTTATTAATAATTTGCTTAGCCAGTGGTTTTACATTTGTATATATGTTATCAATACAGGTGGCCGAAGTGGCAGTTATTCTTGTCGGCTCTAAAAATAAATGATTCAAATTGTATGATAGAAATAAGTTTTTAATTTTAGTTGACAATGTGGAGTTCTCTAGCAAATTTATATTAAAATCACAGCAAACAATTATTGTTTTACCTACATTGCGGACCTTACGCAATGTCTCATCCATAACTTTTTCAAAAAGATCATACAATGCTGAAGGAGGTCTGTATACACTTATCACAACAAACTGTTCCAACTCCACACAAGCTATTTCTATTGTTCGCTCAACCGAGAGGCTCACTATGTCTTTGCGTTCCTTTAATTTAAACTTTTTACTAACAATAATTAAGGAGCCACCATGTATTGCATTTCCTCGACTGAACAAACTTCCTACCAAATGATTCTTAAAATTGAACATGAACTGATGGTCTCTAAGCCAGTGCTCGGTAATGCAAAGAATATTGATATTATTACAGTTCATGAACAATTCAATCTCTAAATCTTTGCCCATCATTCCTTGGATGTTCTGGTGAACAATGTTCATAGATTCTACATATTTTAAATTTAAGTAATGATTGACCGGGGCTTTTTATAGAGCTATTTTTACATTAATTTAATTTCATTTTATTTACAAACATTTTGCAAGAGAGTTCCTCTTTTGTCTTATAATTAAATTCCAATAATTTGCTAGAGGTGTCCTCTATTGTCTTGCTAATTTAAATTATTTGGAACATATGCCAAAGTCTGAATTGGCATGTCAGTATGTTGCAGCTCAATAGAAGCCGCTGAGCTAGCCATGTTATTGGCTAAATACTTAAAATAAAATGAAGTCTTAAGATAATATTTATATTTTGTCAATATAAAATTATTATCTAATAATTTATTTATGTCTATTATTTCTACTTTCTTTTCATAGAAAGCCATTGTATTCAATGTCAAATTAAGCTTAAATCTATAATTATTTTCTTCGTGTGGCAAGTTTTTACTGTAAGGAAGTGTGAACATTACAATTTTTGGAATATTTAAAGAAAGTAATTTTTCATAAAAGTTAACTAATACCAGCTCCGAGCAACATGTCGATAGTGCTGCTTGTATTTAAATCGGGATCTGCTAAAGTTATGTTACGTAAATAAGGCCATGTTGGCTTGCTGAATAAATGGCTTGGTAAGTTTTTTATAAGGTTATTTATAATTGGTACATTTGTTTCAAATTCAAAATCATTGCTGGTTGATAAACATTAAAGATGCAGCATCCCCTTACAATTGTTTTCATTTGTACGAATTCCCGAGATCACGCCTTGGCATTTGAAACGATACAACCCTAGCCTTTGCGCTGCATTTTGCTGCAACTGCCTGCAGTGAAATATTCCGTGGTCATCGTTTTTACAAATGACACACTTATAATATTTTGTAGCGTATACGTTTTTATTGCTGTGAAGTGGTTGCGACATATTGCGGCCCTGCTGCGAAAATGATTGCTTAATGTTTGAATAATTGTTGAATGATTTGGCACAAGGAGTTACACGCTGACGGAGTCGCGGGCACAGCTATTAACAATAATATTGTGCGGTTCCGTATTGCGGTATTTTTCAACAGTATTGTAGATAGACATATTATATTTCCCTACTAAAATACGAAAGTTAATCTGTCTGTTACATCAAAACCACTGAACCGTGAGGAAGGACATAGGCTACTTTTTTTTACGAAAAACGACGGAAACACGGACGAAGTCGCGGGCAAGAGCTAGTAATAAATAAACTAGCAGTGGATCCCACGAGTCGACAGTTATTCCCAAATTTTTGATGGCATTTAATGTTTCGCGTGTAGTATCATGCATTCTTTTTAAATGGCTTACTGATGCTTGTTGCATGACTGGGACCCCAAATAAGATGTCAAAGTGAGAGTTAAGAATTAATTTCTTATTGTCGTATCTATGGGTCAGTATGTCCCAGCAAATGGCATGCAGTTGTCCGATGATATTGATAAGTGCTGGATGAGTCGCTCGGCCTCACCTCTAACCTTTGATTTTAAAAACTGCATTCGCTGAGCTCTTGATAGAGAGGGGTTATTATGTATGGTCTCAATGAAGAGGTCCTTAAAGGAGGTCCATTGATGGTAGCTACCGCTAAATGATGGTAATTCTAAATGCGGTGTTGATTGTTCGCGGTGCGCTACGGACCACAGTTTTTTATTTATGGCCTTGATTACTTCGTTGTACTTCCTTTCAAATCAAAATTATGTAGCTTCGTAATCTGCTTCTCGGCCACCCAACTCGCTATCGAGCTCCCAATGTAAGGAGTCAATCGCCGACCACCGAGATTGGACAACGCGCAGCAAATGATCAAACTCCCACTTACTCCCACTTGCGGTTCGTCGTGCGTTCTCAGCTGTGAGCAGTCGTGTCAAAGCTAATTCGAAATATTTAAACATTTTAATATAAATTATTTGTGAGCCCCGGGCTTCGCCACTGCAGAAGTGAGGAATCCGCCGCTCCACAGTGAAGACTACATCAAATAAAACAGAAAAAACTTTTGGGCGGCTTGGATTCGATCTCCGGACCTCTGGCGTGAGTAGCGATTTCTTATCCGATCGGCTACGGTTAGCTGGCGCGGTGCGGACGAAATTACCGTGCACTATCTACAGTCGTTACAATCGGTGCACCGGAGGAGGTGCGTCATCGATACCGCTACCACGATACGCTGCGACTAGCGAGCGACACTACTGCGACTGCAAATTTTCGTGGTACAAGTTGATATCCTTTTATCTTTGATCATGCCTAATTCGACTATTTCCTGTGCCAAATGTCGCGGTGTTGTGCAAGGAAGACAATTTTTGCAATGCTGTCTCTGTCGTGATCATTACGATCTCCCATGTGCAAACTGAAAAGAGATTTCTAAATACGATGACTAAAGATCATAAGACAAATTGGAAATGTCAAGCATGTATAAGCAAAGCTCCGAAAAAAGACAACACCAACACGCCTGTCCGCGCATCTAAGGAAAGTCCCGACAATGTTACCTTACGACGCGGAACTGGGCCGTCGCAATTTATGAATACGTCCTTGCCGAGTGAATGCGAACATTTTCCTACTCTTGATCAAATTAGGACCATCATACGTGAAGAGTTACATCTCATTCTCTCTGAACGCATGCACGACTTGATTACCAACTCTGTCTCTGAAGCGGCGGCGACAGTTCTCTCGGAGTCTCTTACCCACCTTACTAATAAGGTCGCTGATATGGGAAAAAGTTTGGAGCGTTTAATGGGGCCCAGTCTGCCTGCAGTTTCGGATAAACTTACCACCACTGCGCCTCCTGCTCTGTCTCGGAGTATTTCAAATACTGATGTCTACAGACGGGGACGTCGACCTGCACCACCACCTGTGATTGAGAGCTCAGATAACTTGCGCAATCAGGCTTCGACTAAAGTGGGTAAACGTCCCCGTCGCAATAAGATCACACCGAGTGTTTCAACTGATAATGAACCTGCAAATCAGGCCTCACAAAATGATGTTGGAGTTGGAGCTCGCCGTGTTCGGGATTCCATTGGTTTAATGCGCGGCACGGTCACACCAGGTAGTACTGAACTCCAAGCCTCTGAGAAACAGTGCAGTTTTCATCTTTATTACTACGACTCCGTACTCCGACTAGGTACCACCGAAGATCAAGTCAAGGCGCACGTTTCGAAGATTACTGGTGGCGTGGATTGCATGGTAGATGGTCTCAAGGCTCGTGGACCTTACGCATCTTTTAAAATATGCGTTCCATCACCTGCTTCGGACCGCATATTAGCTCCAGACAATTGGCCAGAGAATGTCTGTGTCAAGCCATGGAGACGTTCCTTTCGTCCTGAGCAACGCGGCGAGAATGAATTGTAATGAAGCCAATAACTTACCAGCTATACTGGGTGCTTCGGAAGGAGAAAGATCACTTTACAGTTTATTGCCTAATTCCCGAAACATAACCAGATTATCCTCAGAAATTGACATAATGTACCAAAATGTGCGGGGCTTGAAAACAAAACTGAATGCTTTTAAAGCAAATATGCTACTACTTGAGCATGACATAGTGGCTGTCACTGAATCTTTTCTGGATCACTCTGTTAGCGACGCAGAGGTGGTGAACAACGGCTGGAGAGTCATTCGACGTGATCGTGGCTCTTGGGGAGGAGGCGTTATGTTACTTGCCCAGCCTGATTTAGCGGTGTGCCGCTTAAGGAATCTGGAAACCACTTCTGGAGAAGATCTGTCGGCTTCTGTTATGGCTCAATCGTTTACTTTATTCTTTAGTGTCGTGTACATACCCCCTTCTTCTAGTGATAATGTCTATCTGGACTGGTTTACTAAGGTTGAAAGTTTTATTTACACTCTAAGGGGACCTGTCATTATTATAGGTGATATAAATATGAATAGTGCCTCGTTAAATGTTCATAATTATTATTTTTATTTTTTATCCTTTTGTAACTTAGTAGATAGGAATAATATTGTTAATTCTCACGGCGGCAAACTTGACATTGTGTTAACACAGGAGTGCGTTAGTTTAGTATCTGTTTCTTATTCTGAATATGGAGGTCTCGTACGTCCAGATCTATATCATCCTCCTCTCGACATTGCGATTACTTTTGAGACCACCATTCATCACGGGTCCATGCTGCTTAGTAACATTGACAATGGCAAGGACTGGAACTTTAACAAGACCGATCAAACTGCACTACGCCGTTCTATAGATGATTTGGATTGGAGATGTGTACTGCAGTCTCAGGATTTACAATTTGCTTTAGAATCATTTTACGAGTCTATTTACAGTGTCTTCGACCAACTCGTCCCAAGAAAGCAAAGGTCTAAATCTTCCGCAAGACGATATCCTGTTTGGTTTACGGCTGATATTATCAAGGATATTAAAAGGAAAATTAATCTGCACCGGACTTGGAAACAATTTAAGTGTCAGGAGAGCTATACTCAGTTTTCTAATCTTCGGGCTAGTCTTAAGATACGAATCTCACTGGCGTACGAATGCTACATTGGTGGCTTGGAAAGTAATCTGCGTGGCAATCCTAGAAACTTTTATCGTCACGTAAACAGTTTAAGGTCCTCTGGCGGTTTCGAGCCAAGTGTTTTTACGAGAGTACTCAATGTTCTGGTGTTGACGCAGCGAATGACTTTGCTAAACATTTTTCGGGCATCTACGTTCAGGACAACGCTACTTTGAAACCAGCACCTGTCACTCTTCCAACTACGTATACGCATGTAGCTGTTGATGACTTCTCTGTTGCAGACGTGGAGAGTGCCATTAATAGGTTAAAATCGGGTTGGTCCCGGGACCTGATGGTGTACCGCCGGAAGTTCTGAAAATGTGCAAAAAAATTGGTTGCCTGTAAAGTCGGTATACGGGCGAAAGTTTTACGTGACAACGACTTTGAGTGGTAAAATAATTTTAATGTGAATATTCATTCGTATAGTAGGAAGAAGGATGAAATAATAGTAACAATTTAAAACATTTATTTATACAAAGAATTATATGGAAGGGACGCGTGCCTTTCACTTTTTATGTCTGTCTCTCTCGCTCTTAGGCGGGCTAACCATGCCCGAGTGGAAGGGACGCGTGCCTCTCACTCGCTCTCATTGTGAGCGCATAACGTGAGCGGAGCGTAACGCAGTTTGTTGAAGTGTCACCCGGCAAACCAATTTATAAGACGTTGTCACGTCAAAAACTATCGCTATTCCTCTCTGCCACTTGATAAATCTTATCCTGCTATTTGATGTTTTTCCCTCTACGTGGAAGTTGACTCGAGTAACCCCTATTCCCAAAGTTGGTAACAAGTCGTTAGTTGAGAAGCATCGGCCCATCGCCATTCTTTCAGCGCCTGCGAAGGTCTTTGAGATCCTCATTTACAATGCTATTCTCAAGCAAGTTCAGCCATATATTTGTAATCAACAACACGGATTTAGGCCAGGAAGGTCAGTAAATTCAAACTTATTGACTCTGGTGGAATTTATCTCAGAATCTATGGATAAAGGACAGCAAATAGATGTAATTTACTTTGATTATTGCAAGGCTTTCGATAGGGTCAATTGTAGAATCCTTTTATCAAAACTCGATGCTATTGGTTTCTCTTCCAAGCTTATTAATTTATTTTCCGACTATTTCAAAGGTCGTCAGCAATTTGTACGCCACGGTTGTTATGATCGCAACCCTATCAAACACCCTCTGGTGTGACCCAGGGATTAATACTTGGGCCCTTGCTCTTCTTACTGATGGTAAACGACGTGGTTGATGTACTTAAATATACAAATTGCCTTCTTTATGCTGACGACCTAAATATATGCAGAAGTCAGTGACGAGGCAGATTGCGAACGAATACAAGCCGATGTTAATGCCTTACTTAAGTGGAGTAACGAGAATGATTTGGAATTTAACAGTGCTAAGTGCTATATTATGTCCTTCAGCCGCAGACGTAATCTCGTTAAATGTAAATATATGTTAGGCAATGACAGCATTGTTCGCACAAACACTATGAAAGACCTAGGTGTCACATTTGATCCTTCTTTGACTTTTAACGAACACGTTTCCTCTCTCACTCGTAGCTGTTACAGTCGTTTAGGGTTTGTTTTACGTAACTCACGCGATTTTCATAATCCTGACGTCATCAAAATCCTTTTTACCAGCCTTGTGCGAAGCTCATTGAAATCGAGTGCATGTATTTGGAATCCGCACGAGGCCAATTATATACTTATGTTAGAGAAGGTCCAAAAAGCTTTTCTGCGCTGCTATTATAAGCGGGTATACGGTTATTACCCCTTAAATGTACCCAACAAAGTTCTTGCTGGGAATGTTGGGGATGAACTCTCTGGAGGGTAGGAGAGCTCGAATGGAGTTGTCAACTGCTGTAGCGATTTTGCGTGGGGGCGTGGACTCGCCAGAATGTGTTGAGCAGTTGTCTCGCCTGTTTGTGCCCGATAACTATCTGCGTATTCGATGCGGTCGAAGGCATCGATTGTTTGCGCCTCCGCTGTGTCGCACAGTGGCGCGCGCGCAATCACCGCTGTGTCGCATGCATCAGGCACTTAACGCACTCCTTGTGGCTTACCCAGACTTTGATGTGTTTGTCGACAACCTTACGAATTTTTTAAGCAAAACAGATACTTGTTTGTGAAGTAGTGATTAAATACTACACTAAACTATTCATAATTATGTAATTGGGTTACGCCCGTTTAATTATGTTAAATAAATAAATAAATAAATTATCCATGATATTGTCTAAATTGATGTTAGAAATGGTGTGTTCAAAAGCTTTGAAGTGGCTAGTTTGCTTCCTTAACATTTCATCCGTTTTGCTGGTCATGCCTAAGGAGCGAGATGAGGTTCCCGTCTCCATCATTTGAGAACTCGGCATACCTATATACCGGCTTGATAAGTGGGGTTGCAAGTCGGCTGCCTTCGTCCCTCGGTTGATAGTTTTGTATAGTTGCTGATATTCCAGAACCTATCTCTTGTAACATCATACTTATATGAAGAAAAGTATTGATGAGATTTATCTCCAAACCCACAAAGCTTAACATGATTTGATTGATAATCGAGCCAATAGGCATCTAAAGTCTCGAGTCGTTGTTTGACATACGTGACAGTTTTCCTTTCCAAACCATCTTTTTTTAAAGTTGCTATACACCTGTTCAATAGCAGCTGTAATCTGCTCCTGAGTTTGTAAAAAATCTTCCATGCTGGACATATTCGGTGACTATGTTATGTATGATGTAAAAGCAAATAAAATTATACGCCTTACTTGAGTGCTGGATACCGCTCTAACCGTGATTGTTGGATACTCACAATGCCAGAGTAGGTTCACTTGGCCTACTGGAGTACTTTCCTCTTGAAGTTTGCTTCGATAACTTCAGTGCTAGTTCACCTCACTTGTAACACAGAGTCACGTTTTCGAATCCACGTATGCACTGGGACACTCGCGAGGTCTTTTCGAAGGACCAAAAAGATGTACGGGTTAGTACACCTTTTATGATAATACCGAGAGAAGTAAAAGTCTTGATAAACTGATAGGAATAATATATTGATAAATGACTACTGATCTAAAATGATATGAATATGAGTACGCGCGGCGTGATTGACTACCGATGACGAACTAACTTTGTAATGACCTAAATTAATGCGTGTGGCGGAAAGTGCTGATGGGACAATGTACGAGCTAGCTAGGCCGTACATGCTATTAAATGAGGGAAAAACCAAATGTATAAGATTTGTATTGCCTAATGTTAAGCAGGTAATAATTAGTGTACAAATTAAAGATAAGAATGTGAATCCTGTACACCACTGTGTTTCTAGGCATCACGTTGGATGCCAAGCTTCAGTGGAGCACACATATAGCTAAATTGTCGAATAGACTTAGCTCTGCAGCTTATGCAGTAATGAAGTTCCGTCAATTAACTGACGTTGATACAGCTAGATTAGTTTATTTCGGCTACTTTCATAGTGTAATGTCGTATGGCATTTTACTGTGGGGAAATGCTGCCGACATTCAAACTATCTTTGTGCTGCAGAAGAGGGCTATTCGAGCAATATACATATAACCTAAAGGCCGGTGATTCTCTGAGAGAGAGATTTAAGGATATAAGTATAATGACAGTTGCATCACAATACATTTATGAAAATTTGATTTATGTTCATAAAAATACTGAAATGTATGTTCATAAAAATATTGATATGTTAAAAAAAACAGTGATATTCACAATTTAAATACTAGAAGTATGAACAAATTAGCAGTACTTTATACTAGGCTTTATAAAATAAATAATTCTTTTAAGGGTCTGTGTGTACGATTTTACAACAAAGTACCAATTGATATTTAGAAATTAGATCTTGATAAATTTAAAATCCATATAAAGAAAAGCTTTATAAAAAAGCTTATTATACAGTGTCAGATTACACAGAAGACAAAACAGCTTCGCTCTGAACTGAAATGCTCCAAGTACTCCAAAAGCTATTTCTAATTGTATATATTTAATTTATAGTACCGTATATTTTACATTCAAATTATTATTATGAACGATCCAAAGTACTTATTAATTGAGTTTAAGGAATAAATATATTTTGAGTTTGAGTTTGAGTTTAATAAAAATAGGAATGGATAGGAGCGCGTCGCTAACACTTAGGTATTTCGACATAGCGGGTCGCCGCGCCGCGCCGCGTGTGCAATATGACACTTCAGTCACAGTATAAATATGAGCTAATATTTATACTGTGCTTTAGTGCAGTTTCTTTCGCGATAATGATCAGTTGCGCTCATTGACATTTTACATTAACTTCGACGTTTACATTAGTTATTTTGTCATACATTTTCAACATTTATATTAAGTTAGTATCGGGACCTTTGTAATTAAAAGTAAATATTGATCTCCAGTGAAATAAATGTTGGAACCGTAATCCCGTTTATCTGCCGTACACGAGCCCACGCACATTGCATCCCCTAACAATCAGTACATTTGGTGCGGGCAGGCTCGCAGCAGAACGAGCAGCTGGAGGCGCAGAAGCAGGAATTCCTGCCGCTGACCACGTGGCTGGGCGCGCGGCTGGGCGCGTGGGTGACGCGCGCGGCGGTGTCGCGGCTTATTACATCTCAAATGTGATTTTGGCGTAAAATGCCCATTTTTGAATTTTGTAGTAATTTTGCAGTTGTATTTATAGTTTTTATCGAAATAGGATAAAAAAATTCATTATAAAACCTTTATTCGTCATAAGGTAACAATTGTACTTCGACGTTGCATCCTCGAGATTTATAATCACAAGTCCACTCAAGTAGTCCACTCTTCAATGTACCAGGCATCCAACACATATTAAGAGCTTTCTACTCGTAAAAGAAATTTTATTAAAAAAACATAAAACGTTACCCATAGTATAGACACAGGCGCCATCTAGTGAATACCAACCGAGTGCACGAGTTTTTCACCCGCGCTGTCATCGTCATTCGCTTTTCGTGTTCGGGCATCCGCACATCGTTACCCTAAAAGTGTTTTGTGTAGCAAAAAACTATGTGCAAAAGGAAGCATGGTCAATCATTATATACGCATGTGGAAAAACTGCGTAAACGACGATCGCCGAGTAAATCAGGTCAGTCAGTGTTTTAAATATTACATTTTGTCGATGTTATGATTAAATTACAAGGACAAACGATTTTTCAAAAACTATGTGATTCGTTAGCGAATATACCTACGACTCAGAACCTCTTAGTGAGACATTCAAAGTAGAAACGTTATTGAAATATATTTCATAGTACGTTTCCTTCTTAATTTCGAATAATACTTTCGCTAGTGCCTTTGTGGTTACCCACATTTTTTGACTTTTTCACTGTTTATCGATTTGCAAGAATACATAAGACGTTTAGCTTTTTAAATAATAATAAAAAGTAAAAAACACATAAGTAGTACCGTGAAGTGATTACGGTCAGTGCTAGTGTATGAAATCTAGTATCGTGACGAGATTACGATCGATATTAGGGGTACATACCCTATGCTGTGACGCGATTACAGTAATTCTATTCTTCGGTCATTCCTTCCAAATGACTCTTTGTTTGCGCGAGGCAGTAGTTACCTACATTGTATTTTATTTTTTTACTAATCTTTCTATTGGAGCGTTTTTTCGTATGCAAGTGTTTTCCACAAAATCCTACAGTGCCGCCTTACATACTGCACATTTATGTATTACCGTGATGTGATTACGGTCAGTGCTAATATGAAATATAGTATCGTGACGAGATTACGATCGATATTACGGGTAACTACCCTATGCTGTGACTCGATTACGGCAATTATATTCCTCGGTCATTCCTTCCAAATGACGCTTCGTTTGCGCGAGGCAGTACCTACATTCTATTTAATTTTTTACTAATCTTTTTATTGGAGTGTTTTTTTGTGTGCAAGTAATTTCTACAAAATCTTACAGTTCCGCCTTACATACTGCACACTTATGTAGTACCGTGACGTGATTACGGTCAGTGCTAATATGAAATATAGTATCGTGACGCGAATACGATCGATATTACGGGTACCTACCCTTATGTAGTACCGTGACGTGATTACGGTCAGTGCTAATAGGAAATCTAGTATCGTGATGCGATTACGATCGATATTACGGGTACCTACCCTAATGCTGTGACGCGATTACGGCAATTCTATTCTTTGATCATTCCTTTCAAATGACTTCGTTTGCGCGAGACCTCCCGCCTACCACAAGGCTTAGTGACTCCGATTTCAATAAAGAACCGTAAATAACGGACGTATAAAAATCTAATGTTGAAAAAGACTTACGATCTGTCATGACCGTAGCACAAGTACACAGTCCGGATCTTACCCAGACCATCCAGGACGCTAGGGATACCTAGTCATAATAATCCAAGCGCAGCAGAGGAGTTGCCAGTTGTAAACCCAATATGGTCGGATTTTCTTGACGTTCTTGGAGTTTCTAAAGTGAAGGAGGTACCATTGGGACCCAAAATACCAGAAGTGGTCTCTAAACGCTAGGGAAATCCTCATAGATGGTATGAACAAAGATAATAAAAAAGAACTGTTAGCAACAACTTTGATACCTGTTTGAAATTGGCCAAATTATGCTGCATTTACATTATGAAAATTCCATGAATAGGAAAATGCTTACACTACCTCCCTACTCTTGATAAAAAATTCTTGTCAATGACACAAGATGTTAAAAGAGACGCCACACTCTTTTGGAGAAAATTTGGGAGAGAAGATAGAAGCTGCTAAGGCCGCTGAAAAATCTGGTTTGCAAATACGGAATACTAACAACATTGGACCGTCAACTTCACTAAAAACTACGTCGCCCAGCAGGGAAAGTGGCAAGACCCATCCAAGCAACAAGGTCATGGGTTGCCAGGCCGGGTGGGAGCAAGCAAAGATTCCTGTATCCACCTCCGAGGCAGCCAGCGCAAGCACCGACGTCCGCCCGCTATTACACCACGACAGCAGTGAGACCGTCATACAGACCGATGTTGCGTAAATAACAACCAAGGTAACCTTACACGCTGGTCGTATAATTTTTTTTTTTGTTGACACATGGTGTTCAATCGCAAATGACCCGGTAGTCTGACAGTACGTTACGGGTTACAAAATACCATTTAATAATACTGTAAAGCAAGCTACTGAACCTATCACTCCTAACTTTTCTTCCGCTGAAATAAGTAAGTTAATCACAGCTATATCTGACTTGTACCAGTCAGGAGTAATATGCATATGAGAGGATGTCAAAGAACAATTTATTTCTCCCATATTCTTAACACCTAAAAGTGATGGATCGTCCAGATTTATCTTGAACCTAAAATCATAGAATAAAGCTGTCGCCTCATACCACTTTAAAATGGAGGACATATGGACAGCAAGCAAATTATTGTTCCAAGACAGTTATATGGCCAATGTTGATATCAAAGACGCGTATTTTTTCTTTAGTTCCAAAACTACAAAAAGTATTTAAGGTTCAAATTTTTGGGACACAAAAGTAATACGTATGAATTTTAGTGCCTACCGTTAGGACTTAGTTCAGCACCTTATTATGTTTTTACGAAACTCATGAAACCGGTCTATCTACAGGATTTATCTTAGAAACAAAGGTTTTTTAATTCTAATATATTTAGATCTTGTGCCTTGGCCATTCTTATGAAGAATGTAAAAGTTTTGTTCTCGAAACAGTTTGTTTATTACAAAATCTAGGCTTTGATAAAAACTTCAAAAAGAGTAGCTTGGAATCACAAAAGACTAGAAAATTTCTCGGTTTTGAATTAAATTAAGAAAATATGTGTTTGCAATTGCCAATAGGAAAACGAAAACGCATTCTTGAACAAATAAATATCAATAGAATGGGTGGAGTACAATTAGTTCCTTTAAATAATATCACTTGTCGTCTATGGCAATGGTGCGAAAAAGGCAAAATATTTGTCTTTGCATCCTACATAAAATCTAAAGATAACTTCGAGGCGGATAAGGAGTCACGGTGTATGAATATCGATACAGAATGGCAAATGTCGGCACCTGTGTTCGAGAAAATTGCTCAATCGTTTGGGACACAAAGATCTCTTTGCTACTTACCAAAATTATAAATGCAATAAATACGTCTTATGGCAACGAGACCCCTACGCCTTTGACATAGATGCATTCACCTTAAATTGGAATATATTTTATTTATATGCTTTTCCCCCTTTCTCGCTCATATTAAAATGCTTCAGGAAAATAATTAACGACGAAGCCACTGGTGTACTAGTCGTATCGTATTGGCCGAGTCAACCCTGGTATCCCCTACTTACCTCAGTAGCTCACCACCAATATACGTCGGCCCAAGTGACGATATGTTATTATCACCTTTCAGGACCCAGCACCCCCTTTGCAAGAAACTTATCCTGGTAGCATACAAATTATCAGAAAAGCATTTCAAAGACAATCGTTATGTAATGAAACCATCGAGGTGATGATTTCCTCATTGTCTACATCCTCACTAAAACAATACAATGTCGCTTTTACGAAATGGTGGAGTTATTGTGATATTTATAAAGTTGATTTCTATAACTCCCCACTTCCAATTCTATCAAAATTCCTTACGGTCAACTATTAACAGTAAAAATTGGTTGTAGTTCATTAAATATGCATCGTTCTGCTCTAGCTATTTAGGGCAAACGTTATAGTGAAGCTGATTTAGTTATTCGATTTTTTAAAGGTATTTACAGGACTAAACCTAGTCATCCGAAATATTTGGAGACGTGAGATCCAAAGATTGTAATCGATCACCTTAGTAATTTATATCCAAATGAGGAACTTGCTCTGGAGTTTATTACTAAAAAATTAGTAACTCTGCTCGCATTGTCAACCGCACAACGAGTACATACGTTATCTTCGAATTTCTAATTTAAAAATAAATAATAACTATGTCGAAACCATTGTGGATGATTTAATTAAAACATCTGCTCCAGGGCGACGACCGCCTTGTTTATTTATACCATTTTTTCTAAATAAGATTGAGATCTGCCCTGCAAAAACATTACTGTCCTACTTAGATATGACTAAAGTTTACAGAGATAAACCTAGAACGGAAAGGTTATTGCTCACCTGAAGCCTATTCATAATGCAACTAGTTCTACATTAAGTCGTTAGTTTAAAAACACCCTATTTAACAGCGGTATTGACACTTCTTTATTCTCAGCACACACGTGTAAGACACGCGTCCACGTCCACCTCGGCAGCAAACAGAAAAGGCCTTTCAATAACTGCAGGATGGACTGGTAATTCTCTGGTGTTTGCACGGTTTCACAATCGACCCCTTACCATTGAGAATGACGATAATGCTTTGCAGCGGCTATTTACATTAATTAATTTCTAGCTTATCATTCATTATAATATTATAATATATCATACTGGTTTGTACTAATATGGTACCTAATTATATTTAATCGGTTATACTCGTAAATACTCAATTATAATAGTTGAATTAAATCATATAGGTACTTAAATTATTTCGCAAAATGTGTGTTCTAAACATCTACCTTGTGAATATAAATCTCGAGCATGCAACGTCGAAGTACAATTGATGGTTAAACAAACTTACCTGAAGTGAAGTTTGACCGTAATTGTACGAGACGTTGCATCCGAAGAGATTTATATGAAGATCCCATCCCTAATAGTGCGCAAGGCTCGGGTAAATGGCGCTTATTTTAAAATATTAGTCCGCGCCCTTGGCACCTCGAGCAGTGGTGGCAGACGCCTGCGCCACACGTACCGGTCCGGCACACACAGCTTTATACATTGCAATACTCCTTGGTTAAACAAATACCCACGTAACAGTTTTATTACATATATAGCCAGCCCTAACTCTCTTCGGACTTCCAATTTATTGTAGCCCACCATGCCGAGAACAAATAATGTCGGATACATTAATGGGTAAAAGGGATATACTCCATATAATTTGAAATAAAGAAATCTTGTGAATTTGTTTTGTATTCGCTCCAACATTAATTTATATTTCGCCTCATGAGGACTCCAAATAAATGCATTGCATTCCAAGTGCCTTTTTACCAACGCTTCATACAAAGCTCTAATTGCATTTAAATTTGTAAATCCCTCACACTGACGCAACATAAATCCCAAGTTACGGTATGCTTTCATGCAAACCTTAATTACATGCTCTCTAAAAGACAGATTGGTAGTAAAATGGATTCCAAGGTCTCTCACCTTCGTCACCCGCTGCAAAGGAGCACCATCTAAGCAATATTGGAAACGAACTGGGTCCCGTGACAAAGTGAATGACATTACTGAGCATTTTGAAATATTGAAGCTCAGCCGGTTTCTACGACTCCAATCCGCCACCCTGTCAATATCCGCCTGCATTTTTACGCAGTCGGAAGCATGCTTTATTTCCAATACCAGATTTAGATCATCAGCAAAAAGAAGGCAAGTTGAATCTAAGGTGACACCCGGTAAGTCATTTACCATTAAAACAAATCCAAGAGGTCCTAAATCCACACACTCCCTTGACTGACTCCCGATCTAGTATAATACTGTTCCGAGTTATGGCCGTCCCAGTTGACATACTGACGTCTGTTCTTCATGTAACTGGCAAAAAATGAGAGCGTTTTCGGCGTGCAGCCCACATGAGCCAGTTTCATGAGCAGGATATCATTGTCGACTGTATCGAATGCCTTTCGATAATCGAAATATATGACATCCACCTGACTACCTCTGTCCACCGCTGGTGCCACCTGCATCATCAGCTGGAGTAGATTCCCCGTAGTACTACGCCCGGGACGAAACCCGTGCTGCTCGTCAGATAACTGAGCTTTAACTTGTGAGTACAAAGAATGATGTATCGCTGACACGAAAACCTTCCCTGCAGTGCTCAGGACTGCCACCGGCCTATAGTCACTTGATTCCGTACCACTATTCTTGGGCACCGGGACAACTCTAGTCAACTTCCATCGGTCGGGAAAAACTGCACAATCGAGACAAACATTATAGATGTGTACGAGCGGAGCAGCAAGTACCTCACGACAATATCTAAACACAAAAGGTGGTATACCGTCCGGGCCCGTGGAGTGTTTTGGCATAAGCTTCAACAGCGCGCGGCACGCGTCTGCTTCCCGCAGCTCGTGCATCTGAACCGCGGGCACAGGGTTGTACACGGAGCAAAAAAATTTTGACAGTTTATGCGCCCCCTCAAACGCAGATAAAACACGTCCCTTTTCCGTTAGTTTTTGTTTTTGCGAATTATTTCTTTTACTTTTTACAAAGTTCCAAAACGCCTTAGGATCTTGTGCCAGATTATATTGCACCCGATCCATATAACAGTCATGAGCGAGTTTCACCGCCCTCTTGACTCGTGCCCTGCACCGAGAAAACTCGTTATAGTCCTCACTTGATCGACTCGCCTTATACCGCTTATGTAGTCTGTACTTCACCTGTATGTCACGAATTATCTCGGCCGTGTACCACTCAGGGTAGCAATACCTCGAGTTTTCATGCTTTGGCTTTTTTACTGGAACACAATCGTCAATTAATCTATTAAAAGTGTTATAAAAATAGTTTAACAATTTCACAGGATCTTTAATACTGTATAGTTCACTCCAATCTATGCATGAAATATTAAAATACAATAAAAGAAGATCGGCTTTAGCGAAATTCCATTTTCTGCCACGCGAATAGTTTAACCGGTCACCCTGCGAACTGTGCATGCCGATGCCGGAGTCAGCACTTCCAACCCAGATGGCGAGCGGCGGATGGTAACTGTCCACGGGCTGCAAGCCTTCGGCCTCGCTAACTGACACCGCGCCGCTAACCCGCCCCCGCTCAAAACAAGATCTAACTGCCTACCATTGCAATTTGGTACACTATTTTGCTGAATGAATTCACAAAATGACATTAAATATTCATAATAATTACAGACATCAATACTAGCCAAAAATAAATTAAAATCTCCTAATACTATAACATTATTTTTGTATTTACTACATATTTTTTTCAATAATACTAAACATTATCATATAGTTTTATTAGTATCTGCTTTTGGCGGAATATATACCACGCAGCATGCAAATAACATTTTGTTTTTTATATATACGGTAGCACAAACCATTTCAAATGCACAAGTATCCAAGTTAACATTGTCCGGAGTGGGTATTTGTCGCAACTCGAACCGCGGTGTGGCCACTAAACAAACACCTCCATGCTTACGGCCATCAACTCGATCACAGCGTAATATTTCATAACCCGGAGGACAAACTCGGCATTATGAATTGATGCATTGCAGCTAGTCTCTGTAATTGCAAATAAATCGGAACCAGCAGATTCAAGTAAAGATAAAAATTTCTTTGTTTTTGTTCTTAGACCGCGGACGTTCTGATAAAATATTTCAGTTATTCTAGCTTTCTTCTTTTGCTTCATTTCTAGATCTCCGAAACCAAATCCATTCACTAAATTCGACTCCTTGAGGCCATATACTTGGCTGATTTAATTTGTCAAACATTCCTTCCGGGACGCCGACAATGAATGACGTATAGTCCCTGGTAGTCTTATGTTTTATCTTTTCGACTTTAACATCAACTCCTGGCCCACAGACCTTTACAACGTGTGTCTGTATTTGTTCCTCCGTTGTACTCGGCAACAAACACCATATATGAAGATGTTTTTTCCGCTGCACAGCTTGCAAATCCAATGTTGAGCTTTCTCCCATAAGCACCTTTTTGGTTTCTAATTTCTTTTTATTATTATTCTTGACCATTGTTCTCCAACCATTTTTGTCTGCTCTGTCATCATCATCACTTGTATCTTCTTTTCGTTCTTGATTTGAAGAATTCACTGACACTCTAGCGAGCCTTGCAGGGCGTGGCGCTGGCGCTGGCGGAGGCGACGTTTCAATACGTTTTGTGGCCCCACACTCGTCGATATTGCCCTCACTCGTACAGCTACGCACCGTCGTCGTCGTCGTCACAGGCCGCGCATAATTTGCGCGGGCGGCGTCCGAGTATGAGTATGTGCTTGCAGTGGGTTTTAAAGATTCAGTAAGTGACTGTAGTTGCTCCGATAAGACGAGATTATGAGTGGCCAGTTCATGTACTTTAATTTCTAAGCTCTCAAGTGTGTTTACCTTATTTTCGAGGACCTTAATTTTCTTCTGAGCATCGGCTAACTCGTTCCTGGTGTTAGAAAGAACGTTACAAAATTGTGTGAACTGTTGAGCCTGTTCATCAAAGCGCAATGTTATTTCCGATCGGAAGTCTTGGATTTCCGCCAGTACGTCACATTCGCTGTCCCCTCTTGGTATAGGTTGAGTCGGCCGGCGACTCCCGCGCTGGGTGGTCACGAAGGTGCTAGGGCTTGGATTTGAATCACAACCGCTGCATTTTGTTGACATTCTTTCGAATTAAAAACACAATGTAAGCGATTAAAATAATAAACTAAAATAAATTTTAACAAGATGATATTCAAACACGCCAGAACGGGACAGCTGTCAACTGTCATCATCATCTTAAAAGTTCGACCTTAGTATCGAATACATACCCGGCCGCTCGAATGTGGTTGCAGATACGCTGTCGCGACCCGTTTCTCTGCAGGATGAAGGTGAATGTCAGTTTTGCATGACAGTTGTTAATATGCCAAAGTGGACCAGCAGTGAGATCCACGGTAATCAACTCCTAGACCCAGAGGTGCACAAGATCATTGAAGACATGGAGTACGATGAACCTTCTAGGAGGAGACCATGGTCCGACCGCGGATACACCATATCAGACGGTATCCTTTATAGGTAAAGCTTAGTGGGCGATCAAAGAAGAGGGGTTTTACGTTGTTCGACGTTGCTCCCGCGTGCTGGATGTAGTGGACGCGCGTCTCACTCTTTCTTGACTTTCCACGGCAAAAGTTCGTGATCACAGGTAAACTCGCGGCGATCACTTGGAAGATGTTATAACTTGACCGATAAATGAGGAACACGAGAGCTCGACTCAAAGGCCCTGTCTCGTAGGCAGGCTGGATCGGAAGTGAATATGGCCGACACGACACGACGCGATATTGGTTTACCCCCATAGGATCGAGGATAAAAAATGATGAGGGTAGTAGAAGTTAGGTTAGGGACGTAGCATCGGTACAAGTCTAATTCGATTGATAGTGATGTGAATGTAATTGAATATGATTGATCTAAATCTACCATACCGCCCTCCAAAGAGCGGCTTAGCTCTTTTAATTGAAACAGACAAATTGATAATAAGTTAACTGAAAGCTGATTGAAAAAGTGTAAATGTTATCTTACTCTAGTTACCTACTTACATGCTAAATGAATTGATAAATGTTGAAATATCTAGGTTTCGGGAATTAAGCGACATAACTTGGCTACAGGACGCTTGAAAACTCCTTTGGTGTTTTAATGTCAACGACCAGGACAATACCGTCATTCCCCGGATAAAGTTTGGTAATTCTAGCCTTTTTCCAGAGCAACGGAGGTGTATTAGGCTCCATCAACAACACCATGTCACCCATCTGTAAATTACGTTCAGGCTTAAGCCAACGATCACGTTGCTGCAGCGTGTGTAGATATTCGCTGTGCCAGCGTTTCCAGAAATGTTGGATGATTTGCTGTAGCAATTGCCAACGATTCAGACGATGAGTAGCAATGTGCTCTAGATCGTGCTCCGGTAAGGCAAGAAGCGGTTGTCCAATCAAAAAATGACCCGGCGTTAGAGTTTCTAAATCGTTTGGGTCGCTACCAAATGAACAGATAGGTCGTGAATTTAGTATAGATTCGATTTTGCAAAACACTGTACTTAGTTCTTCAAACGTTAATACACGTTCGCCTATGATACGCTTAAGTAATGTTTTAGAAGACTTCACTGCATTCTCCCAGAGGCCACCAAGATGTGGTCCCGAGGGAACGTTAAGATGCCAATGAATTTATCTGAGTCTCTATCGATTTGAGCTTTAAGCAGATAAATATCCTTAAGATAGTTGCGTGCGCCTAAAAAATTTGTGCCACAGTCGGAAAATATGTTAGAAGGTAACCCTCTTCTCGAAACGAATCGATCTAAACAGGCCAAGAACGCGTCAGTAGACAAGGTGGAGACTACTTCCAAATGCATCGCTTTGGTTGCAAAGCATATGAACACACATAGGTAAGCCTTAAAGAATTTAGGTTTGTGAGCATTGGAATCCTTGACGTTGAACGGTCCGGCGAAATCTAACCCAACCCTTTGGAAGGGCCTAGCTTGAGTGACTCTATCGGCAGGTAAGTTGCCCATGAATGGATTCATAGGTTTCGCCTTTAGTCTGTAGCAGCGTTGACATCGAAAAATCCTGTGCCGCACTACACGTCGAGCTGACACAATCCAATACCTACGCAATAGGATAGCCATTAAAATAGCAGGACCTGGATGACCGTAGAGCTGATGATAATGATCGATGAGAAGATTTGTGAAAGGATGCGACTGAGGTAACAAAAATGGATGTTTACTATCGAAAGGCAAGTTGGCGTTGACCAGTCGCCCACCAACTCGAAGAAAACCTAGATCATCGAGAAAGGGATGGAGGCGACGTAGGCTGCCCTTGATAGGCTTACGTTGACGCAACAATTTTATAGTATCGGCAAACACTGTCGATTGAACCGATTTGATACAAGTTGACAACACTGATTTTAATTCGTATATCGTCAAATTACCTACTCGTTTATCCTTTGGTGAGCGAACATTATGCATATAACGAAGCCACCAACCGAGTACTCGTGTAACTTTGGAAAGAGAGCTGTACTCTACAATGACGTGTTGGACAACTTCGTCTGAGGAAGGTGCAACAGCCGATGTAGAGTGCTTATCCGTTCCCGTCTCGGCTGTTTGCACTAAGTGTGCAGCAACAGGAGGAGTAAATATAAATGTAGAGTCCGTGTGGGTTTTCGTGTCGACAGTTTGCACGATATGTGCAGTAACTGGACCTACTTTCACGCCTGGCAAATCCATAGGGTCAAGCAGTTGACATGTGGAAGGCCATGAACTGTAATCAGATTTGAGCCAAGAAGGACTCCACCAAAGTGGATGAACTACTAAGTCGCGAGGAAGCAAGCCTCGACTCGCGCAATCCGCGGGATTGAGATGTGAAGGAATGTGCCGCCAGGTAGCGTTTGGAATGATGCCTTTAACCTGGGAAACTCTGTTTCCTTCAAAAGTTTGAAGCTTGTGCGGTGAAGTTCGCAACCAAGTTAGCACTATGCTAGAGTCGCACTATGCAATTATTGGTATGGATTTTAATTTGGAGTGCAAGACTTTACACACATGGGCTATAAGGCGAGCCAACAGGACTGCTCCACAGAGCTCGAGCTTAGGGATCGTTTGCCTTTGCCTGACTGAAGCGACTCTAGATTTAGCGATTAACAAATGAACTTGAACGCTGTCACCGTCACCGCTTTCACAGCGTATATAGACGCATGCGGCATATCCGCGCTCCGATGCATCGCTGAAACCGTGAAGTTGATATTTAGAATGAGGATCACCCATAACGTGGCGTGGAATCCGTATTTGATTTAAAGATTTAAAGTCGTCAACAAACTTCAGCCAAGTTTGCTGGATATCGAAAGGGAGAGCATCGTCCTAACCCAGATCTAAAAGCCACAAACGCTGCATAAAAGATTTAGCGAAAAATGTTACCGGCGTGATAAAGCCACAAGGATCATATAGACGAGCGATGTTCGATAGAACACCTCGTTTGGTTAGAGTCTTACTCATGTTAGAGACGTGATAGAGAAAATTATCGGATGAGGGGTTCCATTCAATACCTAAGATTTTGAAAATATTGTCACCGGAATCCTCGAATCGATAAGGTGTTTCATAATGATCTGCAGGTAAACCATTGAGTAGCTCACCAGAGTTGCTAGACCATTTCCTAAGAAGGAAACGACCTTGAGCCAACACGTCAGTGACTTGGTGCTGTAGCGTCTTAGCACCCTCTAGCGTATCATACCCAGTCACGATATCGTCTACGAAGGTGTCCTCCCGTAGGACACGTGCAGCCTCAGGATATGTAGAGTCGTTAAGATTCGCCAACTCATGAACCACCCTGATAGCCTGGTATACAGAACTAGTGACGCCGTAGGTGACGGTTGTTAACTCGAACTCCTGCAACGGTTGATCTTGAGATTCGCGCCAGAAGATAGTTTGGAACCGCTGATCATCATCATGTAACCTGACCATTCGATAACATTGTTTGATGTCACAAGTGAAGACCACTAAATAAGTTCTAAACCTTAAAATGATATCCTGTATATTCTGTTGTAGTTTAGGGCCTGACAATAAAATTTGATTGAGGGAAACACCGGTAGAGCTGGGTAGAGATGCATCGAAAACAGCTCTCAACTTTGTAGTGCTACTGCTCTCCTTGAGCACGCCGTGATGAGGAATATAATATCTGTCAACCGCACTATGAGAAGGTACTAACTTCATATGTCCAGACTCTACATAATCTTTCATAAATTGAATGTAGAGCTCACGAAGTGTAGGCTCTTTTATTAGTTTACGCTCTAAATTGTGAAACCGTTTTAACGCAATTAACTGAGTATCACCAAGCTGAGAGGACTCTACCTTGAACGGCAGCCTAACTACAAACCTCCCATCGGGATCTCTACTGTGTGTGTTAACAAAGTGCCTTTACATATGATGTCATCAGGATCTGGAATCGGCGGCAAAGGAGACTCTTCTGATTCCCAGAATTTAGTTATAGTAAGTTGTAACCTAGACTCGTTGGTAAGTAGGCTAATATTTTGATACTGAGTTGTAGTCACTGGGGTCGAACCCATAATGACCCAACCAAAGATGGTTGAATGAGCTGTAGGTAAACCATTACCTAATTTTAACTTTGGACCGCAAAAAATGTCACTGAAAAGATTAACACCCAAAACTAGATCGATTTTACCCGGAATGTTGAAAGTCTTATCAGCAAGCTGAAGGTCGCTACATTTCTCTGGCACAATCGGATTGACCATTGCTGCAGGTTGATATCCCGTGATGCCCTTAAGTACAATGGCTTCAGTGGACAAACCAGGAACGGAATCGTCTGTGAGAGATAAGATTAAACAATCTACCCTTCCATGGGTAGCTTGCCGGTGTTCACCGACACCGAACAGATCGCAGGACTTACGACGTCGCAGTCGAAGTTGCTGTGCTAAAGATTCAGTTATAAGAGATGATTGAGTACCAGGATCTACTAACACATGTACCTGACCATCAACATCCTGGACTCCAACAAGAGCAGTACCTAAGAGGCCGGTAGACAATGGTTCTATGTTAAGTAACACCTGTTTCGAAGAGGAGGGTTCGGGCTTCACAAAGGAATCCGCTGCTTTAAACTCATTATGTAATTTTGTATGATGACGTTTCTTGCATACTTGACAACAACGCTTAGATAAACATTGTGAACTACTATGTGGCCTTAAACAATTGTAACAAAGTCTTTTTTCAGTTAAAAATAATTTCTTATCTTTCAGTTGCTCAAACTCTAAACATTGATAGATTGCATGATCACCACTACAATAATAACAAGTTGAATTTGTTACATGTAAGGTGGATGCATGAGGAATTAACGCTTTGGGATTATTGTTTACACATGTGAAATTAGTTGCTTCTAAAACCCTTAAATTGTGTTCTAAAAATGTCAACAAGTTACCAAAACGCGGTATCTCATTTTGCTGTAAAGTAAACTCAAATTTAGTTCTTAAGTCCAACGGTAACTTTTTTTAGATATTATATGATATAAAAGAAAACTCCAAGAATTGACATCAAATCCAAGAGTATTTAGTGCCTGTGTGTTTTCTTTTAAAGTGTTGAGAAAACGTTTTAAATTCTTTAAGTTGGAACATGAAACTGATAGTAACAAATCTAAATGTTTGTCGGCTATCAAGCGCTTATTTTCATAACGTTCTTGTAAGAGATTATAGGCCACACCATAGTTTTCACTAGTTATGCTTAAATGTTTAATTAAGTTAAGAGGTTCTTGTTCTAAAAACTCAATAAAAAATGGAATTTTTGTATTGAAGATATTTAATTGTTTTGATGAATTAAACTGTTAAATATTGATTTAAAATTGGGCCATTCAGTGTAAATGCCTTTGAAATGTGTTAATGTAATTTTAGGTAAATGAAAACGACTTGATTCGCAACTAGACTTGGAAACTACTTCTTGTGTCACAGGAGCATTAGTTGTTTTGGAATCCAATACACTTAAGTCAGACCAAATACTTTGAATTGAGTAATATTTCTCGTAAAACGTTGTAAAGCAAGATTCTATAGTTCCTCTCTGTTCTTCGGGCTGTGAAGCAGCAACTAACAACGTAAAATTAGTATCAAACTGTTCACGCATCTGATTTAGATCAACGAAACGAACACGAAATTTACTTAATTCCTGCGGTGTTGTAGGAATAGTTTGCACAAGCACTGTAGCCAGTTTATAAAGCTCGCATACGAAATCATAAGCCATGTTGAATTTAACAGTGGCTATTTTCAATTCATTCGCCATAATTGATAAGTTATTTTATTTTTACAAGTAAACACAAGCAAAACAAACTAGAGGTTATTATTATTGTCAGTTGACAGATGACTGACACTTGACAGTTGACAGCTTAATTGAACGATGTTCAGTGCTGCTAGTATGCGAAATTGAAATCCCCAAGATAATTTTGTAAAACTATTGAAGGTATGCAAAAAATATTTTCTAAAAATAGATTTTTATGCAATTGATGAACTTTGAATAATTATGTTCCGATGCTTACGGAAATGAAGGGAATCGGGACAAAGGACCAAACTTGACTTTCCACGGCAAAAGTTCGTGATCACAGTAGTAAACTCGCGGCGATCACTTGGAAGATGTTATGACTTGACCGATAAATGAGGAACACGAGAGCTTGACTCAAAGGCCCTGTCGCGTAGGCAGGCTGTATCGGAAGTGAATATGGCCGACACGACACGACGCGATATTGGTTTACCCCCATAGGATCGAGGATAAAAAATGATGAGGGTAGTAGAAGTTAGGTTAGGGACGTAGCATCGGTACAAGTCTAATTCGATTGATAGTGATGTGAATGTAATTGAATATGATTGATCTAAATCTACCACTTAGAGTCAGTCGAAGGAGAGGACTGCTGCTTAGTGGTGCCTGAGCAAGAACGCCGGCAGGTCATGGCAGACCTCCACGACGCGCCTACTGCTGGACATTTTGGCGTAGAGCGCACGTTGAGCCATGTTCGTGCTAGATATTATTGGCCTGGTAGAGAGCTGCGAGCTCCTTCCGATGCTGCAACGGACATGAGGGCGATTGTAGAGCACGATAATTTTGTGCCCAGCATCACGCCTTACTTAAAAAAGATGGCTGCAACTTTGGACGACGCTAGGGACACACATGATAAAGTGCAGGCCGTCCAGAAGAAGAATGCTGACCAGAAGCGGAGGGCACCGCCAGAGTATAAGGTAGGTGACCTCGTGTTACTTAAAACGCAGGTACCGAACGACGCAGGACGTGAACAGACCGCAAAGTTTATCCCAACCGTGACGGCCCATTCAAATTCGGGACAATTATAAGTCCCACCACTTACAGTCTGGAGAACGTTCAGACCTGCAAAAACGTGGGCAAATATCACGTTTCGCATCTCACGCCCTTACCGGACAAGTAGAACCTCCTATTAGGGAGAAACGTAAACGAGGTAGACCGCGTAGATTTTTGACTAGCCCAACTATGGGGACCCTTAGTTAGGCTAGAGGGGGAGAATGTAGCGCGGGGTTTCTAAAAGTATTGCCAAAGTCAGTGCTGCGCGTACGAACATCACTGCATGCCCCACCTTCATTCCCCCGCCCGCCTGCGGCCCGCGCCAACGCTAGGGTCCGCTGGCCAGCGCCCGTAGAGAGAGAGCTTCCCGATCGCCAAAGGGAACGGTTCAGAAAGTTATCCTCCGCGAATCTCTTTGAGCGTGACGTATTATATCTTAGTTTCTGTAGGTACTTACCAGTTGTGTTAACAATAAATATATTTTCAAACATTTAAAGACTTTCGCTTTAAAGAAGTTAATTAGGACTTCAAGTGAAATGATATAAGTGGCTAGTTATTTGTATAATATTGTCTTACTGCCAAGCGAAGGGGCTTGATTGTATGCAGTTCGGTTATAATTTTATTTCTTGTTATGTGGATAGAAATAATTACATACGGATAATTTCATAAAGCATTACGACATGTATTAGTGTTGCTTAAATGTTAGTATACATAATTAATTCGGACTTAGTTATTTGTTTGCCTCGGGAAAGGCTTGTAATTTGATAATAAGTTTATTTTTTATTTGTTGCATTGTTACTGCATATAGATCTAATTGGAGTTAGGTATAATTGTGCCCCTTATATAGGGTGTTTTATTTGGGGTTAAATAATTTGGAGTATTTTTTTTACTTATTTTTTTTATTGTGTTGTAAGTTGTAACTCGTAAGTGACATGCCGCCAACCACGGTTGCTGCGATTAAGGCCACGATAGGAAGTGAGCTGCGATGGTTTGCGTCAGCTCGTGCCTTGATGGATCGACCTCACAGACAAGAGGCATTCTTGGCTCGGGTTTCGGTTGTTGAAGTGCGTATGGAGTTGGTGTATCGGTGCATCACGGGTCTCACTGAGTTGGCGGCTGATGACAGTGATGTGGTGCTGTCTTCGGAGAAGGACCTGGAACAGTGTCAGCAGTACGCTGATGACATAGTGCAGAGGAAGATAGATATTTTGAATGCTGGCTTCACCGGTGGAGACAAGGAAGAGCTTCATCTGGCATTGTGTCACGCCTACCTAGCATCGAACTACCGGTGTTCGACAGTGATCTGAACCAGTGGGTCGGGTTCATAAATTTATTTGACAGCCTGGTCCATGATCGGAAGGACCTAACGGCATCGTACAAGATGGCACAGCCGCGGGGGACCCTCAGGGGTGAACCTGGGGAGTTGGCGGCCTACCTGCTAGTAACGGAGGACAACTATCTTACGGCTCGGCAGATACTGTTCGATAGGTATCAAAACGAACGGCGGTTGGTAGATGCCCAACAGACACGGATTTTCACTATGCCTTATGTGGCTCGGGTCTCTGAAATTCGGACACAGATTTTGAACCCGATGACGACAGCCACTAAGGCCTTAGCTAATTTGGGCCAGCCTATTGACCAGTGGTCATAAATATTGTTTTATATTGTTCTCGGACGGCTCCCAGTGGACATGCAGACCAGATTCTAACAGCAGCGTACCGGGCGCAGCAACGGCCAATCAACGTAGGAACGTTGACTGAGTTGTTGTCGTTTCTGGAGGGAGAATGTAGACGTGCTGACAATGTGACAGTGGGGTCACGTGACTCTCGGAAGGGTCACGTGATGTCGGGTGCCTCAAGGGGGGGGGGGGTGAGCGTACGGGACCTACTCAGCGCTTGCATGCGCTAGTGACGCAGGCGGAGCTAACTCGGTGCTCGTATTATCGGGAGCCTGGGCATGACGTCACTCGGTGCGACGGGCTCGGTGCACAACGGGCTTGCGATTTTTGTGGTGGTCGGCATCATGACCTTCTCTGCCTAAATATGAACGGGATGTCAAAGCACTAGCAAGGACTTAGGGGTCCTGTACGGGAACAGCCACAGGCTGACGGAAGTAGATACCCACCGTGGGGTGTTCGTTGCGCGCGCCTTCGAATGTGCGCAGGGGTCAGAGACCCGCGCAAGGACGGTTGGAGGAGAGATCCCATCGGGGGACCCTCTCACATGTTGGGCCTAGGGGGTCCACTCCAGACGGTTCGGGACCCGACCAACAATATTATGATGAGGGGACCGATCGTCGGGCCAATTCTTGTCTTGTAACTCATGCTCCTGTCCCTACGGGGAGGAAGTCTGGGAGAGGCCTACCTCTCCTAGACCCGTAGGGACAATAGCCCTAGCCATTGGGGGCGACAATCCGCCTGCTGCGGGCGGGTGCAATTGGGCACCGTCAACCTACGCTGGGGTGGTTCAGTCACCACCCTGTACGCGCCCATGCTTGAGGCATCCCTGCCTCCACAATCCCTTGTGGGTGAATTCCCCACCTTTGTCGCCGCACCCTCTCCCATCAGCTCGGCTATCCCCTCCACTTATGGAGCGCCTACGCCTGGAGCCACTTCCTCCAGTGTTCGGGAGATTTGGGCACTCCGCGAGGACCTACATCAGGCGGGATGGTAGACGGTCACCTTATTGTGGTGCTTGGAACCCGTTGGCGCAAGGGCGTCTCCCGTCTCGTGCCAGTAGGAGGGGAGGGGACTCTGGTCCCTAATAGGAAATTGTTGCCCAACCGCGCGTTGCTCCCAAACCAGAGACTGTTTTGCTTTCTACACCCTCTGCTTGCGGTGGGGCTGTGTTGGACAACACCATTAACAATTAATATAGTAATAAAATATTCTCATTTTATACGCGTTATCAGGACGTCGTACGGTTCGGAATGTCGTGTTTCGGTCCATGCCTTGTTATCGGCTCAAGGCAGCCACGATGCGGCCTGCCACCCGTTTGCCTGTCTATCTACCAAGGCGGTTCATCTCGAAGTAGTTGCTGATCTGACGACGGGAAGCTTTATTGCTGGCTTGGACAGATTTGTTTCCCGTCGTCGCTGCTCCGTTCTGTTAACGTCATATGTGGGTGCGGAACGTTACTTACGAGGTAGTTGAGTTTTAATGTAAAACGGGTGGATATCGGAACAGCCCTCTCCCGTCGGGGCATCAACTGGACCTTCAGTCCTCCGGGATGACCCCACTGGGTTGGGATTTTTGAAGCTGTAGCAACGGTGTCACGATTGTCTGTAGATTAGGAACAGGTCGGGACCTGTCCGGGTGGGTGACTGTTTGGAACCAATGGCGGTACGGGTGTGGTCTCTTTGCATCAGCAAAGGATAGAAAATTACATAAAAAAAACAGGTCAGTAAATTTGACATTCGGTGTCATGTCACTTATTCATTCGGATTTCGGGAAAATGTAATGGCGAAGGTCTGATAATTACGGTGGCTGTATTGATTTCCCACGGTACGGGACAGCCCAAACCTCATTATATGTTGTAAAACCAACCGCGGTAGTACGGGCTTGTATTTTTGTCGGTAGGGTTCGCGTCGCGTTGGTTGAGTTTTCGTTGTGTTCAGTTGGAAACTCATCACATGCATCGGCGCGTGAGTTTGTGAGATGGTAGTGAATCGGATTAAATCTTAGTAATCTCCTTGTAAACAGCCATCGGAGGCTGCTGTGTGTAATTAATCGGACGGACGAACGCTGACGGCAGCGTATATTCTGCACATTACCTCGCGTGGTTAGCTAGTGGGAACCGGTTCCCGGTGATAACGTGGAGGAGGCGACTGCTGGGCGAGTTGCGGTGTGATTTGGACGAGCCGCTTGGAGTCGGCAGGCGAGGCACGCCACCTTGGCTGGCGTCACGTGGCAGCAGCTGGGCGGCGACCATTCTGTTTCCTCCCTCACCCCTGTCCTCTCCTAAGGTTGCAAGGCGCGTTAACTATCGGACCAGTCGGTAAGTCCATAGCATAGTATTTAATTTAAGTTAAGATTAAACGCTGCGAAGCGCAGCTGTTCAGGCAAACCCATGATCGGTGACCTGGTGATCCAGGGTATGTCTGAAACACCTAGTATGTTGTTTTTTATTTCATCATCATTATCAGCCTATAAACGTCCCACTGCTGGGCAGAGGCCTCTCACGTGGACAATAGCACGTGGGGATATTGGCCCATCCATAACCCACTACGCTGGCTCAATGCGGCTTAGTGGGTTTTAACGACTGTCTACTTTCGACAACAACTGGGACCAACGGCTTAACGTGCCTTCCGAAGCACGCTTTTTATTTACTACTTGAATATTTTTTTATACACATTATGACTAATAAATCGAAGTCACAAGCATTCGAGCGTATGAGGAAGTGAAAATGTTTTTCGAAGCAGCGTCGTTCGCGACTACATCATTCGAGTCCTTAAGCATTCGAACCTATGAGGCAGTGGAAAAAAAATTCGCAACAGCGTTTGTCGCAACATTGGCATTCGATACTACGTAGGGGTCCCCTACGTATTATCGAATACTGCCGCATATAAGTAATAATAATAATTTGAGATGTTCTTATTTACCTACTCAAATATCACATCTTCGGGGAGATGGGCCACGTTAGCACTGGACTGCAACTCATCTAGGAAAAGGAAAAGTCCGAAATCACACCCGGGAAGATGGATCTCGTAAACATTGGTTTGCAATCCATCTAAGAGAAGGAAAACTCTGAAATAACACCCGGTTGAAAGCTACCGTTAGGCGTAACTGCAGTAGGTCCGCAAATTCGGCAGGCTTCTGCAGCCAACCAGACTCCTCACGTATCGACTTGTCGTTCTTGCGGACCTAGTCGGCAAGGCCAAGAGGGTGTCGTAGGGCTTGGACAACCCTGCTTCTCCTTAAAAACGTCGCAGGCGTTGCAGTGTCTGTGGAGAGGACACTTCACCTATGATGGCTCCGCCGCGTGGAAAACACCACGGGGAGTGGCAGTGACCGGTGGTAAGTCCGCGCGCATAGGCGTAAGCGCGGGCGCCAGGGGTCATTCTCGACAGTGGGAGGGCCCATCGTAGGCTCACTGATCAGTTACCGCCCGCTTGAGCTGGGCAGCCCCCGGCCAATAAGGTATTGATCCGCCTCGGCGCTGGTTTGTTTCTTTAAGGTGTAGGGAGCACTATCTCACAGATAGTTAACTGGTGCCGTTATTTACCACACCTGCCACCAGAATAAATAACAAATTTAAAAAACCTAATTCTACCTTATTCGTGCGCATTGCTACATGGAATGTCCGTACAATGAGGACAGGCCTCCCAATCACCTGTGGAGGTTCCGGTGACGCAGAAGAACTACGTAAGACCGCCATAATTGATGCGGAACTAAACAGATTAAGGATTGATGTTGCTGCTCTCCAAGAAACTAGACTTTCCGACGAAGACTCAATAAAAGAGAGAAGTTACACTTTTTTCTGGAAAGGGAATGGTGTTCACTCAGTGCGTGAGCACGGCACTGGATTTGCTATACATAATTCTTTACTGAATTCCATAGAGGCACCTCGACGTACTTCAGAACGCATAATGTCTTTAAGGATTAACACAAACTGCGGCTTCGTTACTCTCCTATCCACATATGCACCTACGTTAAATTCGAATGATGAAGTAAAGGACAAATTACGACCAGCTGAATCGGACACTCAAACTTGTAAAGCCTAGCGATCGCCTTTTTATATTGGGGGATTTTAACGCCCGGGTAGGATAAAATAACGCAGCATGGCCCGATTGCATCGGTAACCACGGGATAGGGAAGCTAAATGAGAATGGCCAGCGCCTTCTGGAACTGTGTTCTCTGCACCTACTATATATAGCCAACACGTACTTTAAAGGTAAAATATCTCACAGGGTTTCTTGGAGACACCCACGATCTGGTCACTGGCATCAGCTAGATCTGGTTATAACTAGAAAGAAAGACCTTATGAACATTGGGGAATGTACGTACCTTCCATAGCGCTGACTGTGATACTGACCATTCTCTCGTAGTGGCGCGGATTGCAGTCGGTCCTAAAAGAATCCATAATTCCAAAACACAAGGAAGAACAAGACCTGACGTACAAAAAACTAAGAATGCCGATTTACTTGAGACCTTTGAGAATTTAGTGCACCAGGAAGTTGCTAACTGGGATGCTGTCGCTTCTTTTGCGGAGAAGTGGGATAAAGTAAAACGCCTTCTGACCAGCACAGCTACTCTGGTATTTGGTCAACGAAAAACTAAGACCCACGACTGGTTCGCTGCCAACGTAGAACACTTGCAGCCTTTGCTTGATAGTAAGCGTCAATCTGCTCTCAATCATCGCATGTATCCCAGTAACAGCTCCTATGAGGATCTGAAATGTGCAAGGACATCGCTTCAACGGGCTTCACGCCACTTTGCTAACGCATATTGGACTGAACTCTATCGCAGCATCCGAGGTTATGCAGATAGTGGTAATTTTAGCGGAGTTTATTCGGCATCTAAGCAAGTTGTAGGTCCTACACCAAAGAAGACGGCGCTATTAAAGAAGTTGATGAAACTGTCTTAACAATTAGTGAACGCCAACTTAAACGCTGGACGGAGCATTACAGCTCGCTATATTCAAGTCCAACTGATATTGCGCCTAGAGCAAAAGATCTTATGCCTTGCTTACCTTTGTGGACTCAACTGGATGACCCACTGTGGACGAGTTTCATAAGGCTCTATTAAAACTAAAAAATGGGAAAAGTCCTGGCAATGACGACACCTATGCAGAGATTATTAGACTGGAATGTTTATCACCGATATTGTTCAGGTTACTGTGTAAATGTTGGGAAGTGGGGTCTGTACCTCGTGATATGCTTGACGCGAATATTATCACGTTATACGTAAGGTCACTACGAAAGTTTTGAGATACTCAAAATTTATAAAAAGAACGCAACTAGATTGAACCTTTTTTTAAAAGATAAATTATTTGTGATTCGAACATAGAAAACCATTTGATCAAATATTTAAAAATAAAAAAATGACGTTTGATTTTTGTTTCAATTCCGCGGGCTTTCATCGTCAACTATGGATTTTAAGCGAGAACATTTTCAGACAGAGAGCGTTTAATTTCGGCGTTTGGGGACTATGCACCATCGCGTGCAACAGTTATCAAATGGTTTGCTCAATTTAAACGAGGGATTTTCTCCTTAAATGATGATGAAAGAAGTGGCCGGCCCGCGACTTCAGTTACAGAAGAAAACGTCCTAGTTATGAAAAAAATTATTAAGGAAGACCCAAAAGTGACTTATAAACATATAGAAGAGGTCGTGAAGATTTCATCGCCAGCTATTAATGAAATTTTACACAACCGGTTTGGAGTCAGGAAATTATGTTCACGATGGGTGACTCACTCGCTGACTTCAGAACAAAAAGAAGCTCGCGTGACATGGTGCAAATATATGCTCAGAAAATTTGATCAGAAGGACGGTCAATTTTTAACATTATTACTGGAGACGAGAGTTGGATTTACCAATATGATCCACCGACTAAACGGCAATCGACAATTTGGGTGTTTCCCGATGATGAACCTCCAGGAAGGTGAAACGCGGGCGAAGTGTTGGGAAAAAAATGGTGGCCACATTTTTTTCTGCAAGTGGTCATGTGGCCACAATTTCCTTAGACGACTAAAAAACTGTGAATGCTAAGTGGTATATTGAAGTGTGTTTACCTACTGTATTTAATAATTTAAAATAAAAACGACCTAAAACTGCTTTGAGGGGGCTCTTTTTGCATCATGACAATGCGTCGCCGCACAAGGCCATTGTCACCAATGATTTTTTGAAGAGTACAGAGATTGAAGAATTGTGTCATCCTCCGTAGGTATAGCCTCTATTTGGCTCCTTGCGATTTCTTCCTCTCTCCGAAAATCAAACTCGGACTTCGTGATACGCGATATAACAGTCCTGAGGATGTACAGAATGCCTACTTGCAGGCCGTAGAAGACCTCCCTAAAGAAGAGTACCGTGAATGCTATAAATCATGGTTTAGGCGAATGAATCGATGCATAGAAGCTAATGGAGAGTACTTTGAGAAACTGTAATAAAAAAAATTTGAATAACTTTTATCCTTTTTTTTGTATCTCAAAACTTTCGTAGTGACCCACGTATAAAGGCAAGGGAGACCGTGGCGAATGCAACAACTACTGTGGCATCTCTTTGCTGAGTATTGTTGGCAAGCTATTCGGGCGCGTAATTCTGAATAAACTACAATTACTTGCAGGTCGTGTATACCCTGAGGCTCAATGTGGCTTCCGCGCCCAGCGGTCTACAATAGACATGATATTCACACTTCGTCAAATCCAAGAAAAGTGTAGAGAGCAACAGACGTCACTTCACATCGCATTCGTTGACCTGAATAAAGCTTTTGACACCGGAAGCAGGGAAGGATTGCTTGTGGCTCTTGAGACTATAGGATGCCCACCACAGCTTTTGAGCCTCATTAGATCATTTCATGATAACATGGAGAGCCGTGTGGTCTGTAACGGACATAAGTCTGATCCATTTCCTGTACTCAGAGGAGTCCGACAGGACTGCGTCTTGGCTCCAACCCTGCTTGGTATATTTTTTTCACTTTTACTAAAGGGAGCTTTTGGTAATGACCAGCAGGGTATTCATCTACACACAAGGAGTGACGGAAAGCTCTACAATGCCTCGTTACTCAAATCAAAGCGTTTTCGCGAAGACCTGTTCGTAGACGCTCTTCTTTTCGCTGACGACGCAGCCTTTGTTGCGAGCTCTGAAGGGGAACTTCAATTGGTGGTGAGTAAATTTGCCCATGCCTGCTCTCTTTTTTCCATGAGCATAAACGCCCGAAAAACGGTGGTGCTAGCGCAGGGCTGTGCGCATACTCTTAATATTATATTGGAGGGCACACCTTTAGTAGTAGTTGACAAGTTTTGCTACCTGGGTTCAACTTTGTCACACAATGTTGCTCTAGATGGCGAGATCGATATTCGTATCGGAAAAGCATCAACCATGTTTGGGAGGCTTGCTACAAGAGTTTGGAATAACAAACACCTTACAATTAAAACCAAAATAGGTATTTATCAGGCTTGTATAATGAGCATACTCTTGTACGGGGCAGAAACCTGGACGTCGTATGCAAGACAGGAGCGTCGACTAAATACTTTCTACATGCGTAGCCTCCGTAAAATCCTGGGCACTACATGGGAGGATAAAGTTACCAATCAGAGAGTTCTCACCATTACCAAACTACCAAGCATGACAGCTCTTCTTAATCAACGAAAATTGCGATGACTGTGGCATGTACAAAGGATGCAACCATCTAGGTTGCCGCGGCAGGTCCTTCTTGGTGAAATAGTTAACGCGAAAAAACCAGTAGGTAGACCATTACTACGATTTAAGGATTGCGCCAAGAGGGACATGTTAGCATTTGGTATGGACCATATGGGCTGGGAGGAGCGATCCCGGGACAGAGACAAATGGCGATGTGAAATCTCAGAGGGTCGTAAAGTAAACGAAAACACCTGGTTTTCGTCTCTGGAAAGCAAGCGTATCAAGAGGCACCAAAGAAACAACAACCCCCCCAGTTCAACCCACAGGTGCCAAACACGCGGAAGACTTTGTCGTTCGCGCATCAGCCTACACAGCCATGCAAAAAAGTGCTCCCAGTCCCAGTACACTGCATAAACAAATTGTCTGAAACAGACGCAGGGGCCAATGATATACGTAATCACATCACGAGAATATTAACGAAAATAGTTTTTTCTCTTTAACATTTTTATTTAACCTATTAATAACAACATATTAGTAAAAAAATTTAAGCACAACTTTTAAGCAAAACGCTAATGACCTCGGGATTCAGTGGCATTTCAACCCTTCTAGTAGGCCAACCGCTGGGGAGGTCTCTGGAAGGCAGCCGTAAAGTCGATGAAATACTACCTTAAACGCGTACTAGGGGAACAGAAGCTAACGTATGAGGAGTTCCTAACACTTTTAACACAAATCGAGGCCTTTATGAACTCAAGGTCTCTGTGCCCGTTTCGCATTTTATCATCGGCCGTCCCTCCCGCATAAAACCTGTAAAACACAGACAGTGGGGTTAAAATATAGGTGGCAACTTATTGAAAGGATGAAGCAATGATTCTGGAAGAAATGGTCATTAGAATACCTACAACAACTACAAACACGGTGCAAATGGAATATTAAAACAAAAAATGTTAGTGTGGGGGAGATTGTTTTAATAAAAAAGATAATCTTCCGCCAACAAAGTGGGCACTCGGTAGGGTGGTGGAATTTCACCCTGGCGACGAACACCTTATTCGAATGGTGACTTTCAAAACAAAGGCTGGCTCATTGAAACGTTCGGTAACAAAAATAATTCAATTACCTATAGTTGATACAAACACACAGAAACCTAACACCACTGACGAAACAATAGTATCAAAACAAACAATGAAACCGGAACCCAAAGTCAACGCAAACCTAAAACTCTAGTAAAAACAAGTACGAATTTCCTTTGCACATTATTAACACTTATGACGTTATTCCACCCCACGAAGCAATCGAATGAAATAGTAAATATTACACAATTTAAAAAAAAACGGCCCGGTTTATTTTGATAAAATTGAAAATTTACAAATGTCAAGTCAAGTCAAGTCAAAATATATTTATTCAATAAACTCAATTAATAAGTACTTTGAATCGTCCAAATCTTTTTTAACCTACCACCCATTCAGGACATAATTTTTTAACTGTGGCAAAGAATGGGCGCAAGAAACCACAGCGCACAAAAGCAACGACATTTACAAACAAAAAAAAGAGTATGTCGTTACCAGGTCAAAACAAAATATGAATTTAAAAGTAAAAAAAAATATGCAATACAAAATTACAGTACAATGTAGTATCAATTAAATAAAGACAATTAGAAATAGCTGTTGGAGTGCTTGGAGCATTTCAGATCCAAGCTGTTTTGTCTTCTGTGTAATCTGACACTATATAATAAGCTTTTTTATAAAGCTTTTCTTTGATTTTGATTTTAAATTTATTAAGATCTAATTTCTGAATATCATTTGGTACTTTGTTGTAAAATCTTACACACAGACCCCTAAAAGAATTATTTATTTTATGGAGCCTAGTATAAGGTACTGCTAATTTGTTCTTACTTCTAGTGTTTACATTGTGAATATCACTGTTTTTTAAAAACATTCCAGTATTTTTATGAACATAAATCAAATTTTCATAAATGTATTGTGATGCAACTGTCATTATATTTATATTCTTAAATTTCTCTCTGAGAGAGTCGCCAGCCTTTAGGTTATAGATTGCTCGAATAGCCTTCTTCTGAAGCACAAAGATAGTTTGAATGTCGGCAGCATTTCCCCACAGTAAAATGCCGTACGACATTACACTATGAAAGTAACTGAAATAAACTAATCTGGATGTATCAACGTCAGTTAACTGACGGATCTTTATTACTGCATAAGCCGCAGAGCTAAGTCTATTCGACAATTTAGCTATATGTGGGCCCCACTGAAGCTTGGCATCTAACGTGATGCCTAGAAACACAGTGGTGTCCACAGGATTCACATTCTTATCTTTAATTTGCACACTAGTTGTTACTTGCTTAACATTAGGCAATACAAATCTTACACATTTGGTTTTTCCCTCGTTTAATAGCAAGTTATTTACACTAAACCAATGAACAATCTTTGAGATCGCATTATTCACATCGTCATCATTTGGGTTTCGTCGTTTCACTTTGAATAAAAGTGAAGTATTATCAGCAAACTATACTATCTCATGACTGTCTTTTACAAAATAAGGTAAGTCATTAATATAAACCAAAAACAAGAATGGACCTAGTATTGAACCCTGCGGAACTCCCATTGTAACCACTGATCCCGGAGATCTTTTACCGTTAATGTCGACCTTCTGAATCCTGTTACTCAAGTATGAGATTAGAAGGCTCAAAGAAGCATCCCTAATTCCATAGTGGTTAAGCTTCCTGACCAAAGTTTCATGTAAAACACAATCGAAAGCCTTGGATAAATTACAAAATACCCCTAGGGCATCCTGTGATTCCTCCCAGGTATCAAATATTTGGATTAAAAGCTCAACACCGGCGTCAGTTGTTGAGCGACCCCTAGTAAAACCATACTGTTTACAATGTAAAAGTTTATTTCTATGAAAATGAATTTGAATTTGGTCTAGCATCAACTTTTCAAAAATTTTACTAAATGTGGGTTGCACAGAAATAGGTCTAAAATTAGAGTGGTCAGAAGTCCTACCTGATTTAAACAATGGAATTAATTTACTATGTTTCATTAGGTCAGGAAAAATACCACAGTCAATGCATTCGTTAAATATGCAAGCTAAAACTGGAGCTATTGTCATAATTACTGATTTAGCGACATCCACGGAATTACCCCACAGATCAGCAGTTTTCATTTTATTGAGAGTGTTAAATGTTTTTAATATATCTATAACATAATTTTTTTGAAAACTGAAATTACTTTCACAATCTTTAACATTCTCCTTCAAAACAGATTCAGCTACAGTAGGGGAAGGAAATCAAGGCTTTTGTAGTTGAAACTGGAATGTTAGTAAAAAACCTCTCAAATGCTGCAGCAACATCAGCATCAGAAGTCAAGGTTTTATTATCACAATTTAAATTGTACTCATTATTACGACTTCTGACCTTTCCTGTTTCACTATTTATAATATTCCATGTCATTTTTATTTTGTCATTACTATTCTTAATCTTAAAACTCAGATAGTTTGCCTTGGCTAATCGGCATACTCTTTTAAATAACTTTGAATAATTTTTAACATATAATTTGAAGTCGTCGCTGGTGTTATAGTTGCGTTCACCATAAAGTTCATAAAGGCGTTTCCTACTTTTGTGAATACCAATTGTAGCCCATTCATTAAAAGATGCAGTACCACTAACCGAGATCTTTTTTGGAACAAAAGATTTATTAAATTCTGAACAATATATGTTAAAAAAATCATTATAAAAGACATCAGGGTTGTCATTGTATTCTAAATAATTTAATTTTGTATCTAGATTGCTTTTAAAGCGTTCCAGCCGACCTGCAGTTTTTGGCACAACAGTGATATTCTTTTGCATCACTTGCTTACGCTGGTGTGGAAAGCTGACCATTTGGCCACAATGATCAGAGTCCAGGTTATTAATAATTTGCTTAGCCAGTGGTTTTACATGTGTATATATGTTATCAATACAGGTGGCCGAAGTGGCAGTTATTCTTGTCGGCTCCAAAAATAAATTATTCAAATTGTATGATAGAAATAAGTTTTTAATTTTAGTTGACAATGTGGAGTTTTCTAGCAAATTTATATTAAAATCACCGCAAACAATTATTGTTTTACCTACATTGCGGACCTTACGCAATGTCTCATCCATAACTTTTTCAAAAAGATCATACAATGCTGAAGGTGGTCTGTACACACTTTATCACAACAAACTGCTCCAACTCCACACAAGCTATTTCTATTGTTCGCTCAACCGAGAGGCTCACTATGTCTTTGCGTTCTTTTAATTAAAACTTTTTACTAACAATAATTAAGGAGCCACCATGTATTGCATTTCCTCGACTGAACGAACTTTCTACCAAATGATTCTTAAAATTAAACATGAACTGATGGTCTCTAAGCCAGTGCTCGGTAATGCAAAGAATATCAATATTATTACAGTTCATGAACAATTCAATCTCTAAATCTTTGCCCATCATTCCTTGGATGTTCTGGTGAACAATGTTCCAAGATTCTACATTTTTTAAATTTAATGATTGACCGGGGCTCTTTATAAAGCTATTTTACATTGATTTAATTTCATTTTATTTGCAAACATTTTGCAAGAGAGTTCCTCTTTTGTCTTATAATTTAATTCCAATAATTTGCTAGAGGTGTCCTCTATTGTCATATAATCTAATTTAAATTATTTGGAACATATTCCAAAGTCTGAAAAATGGTGCATGACAACTGGAAAATCGTAACCTACCACAACATGACGTCATACTAGTCAGGCATTAATAACGTACATGGAATTGTCAATCACTTGAGTAATAATTGCAAGCGATTTGAATACCAAACCTTATGCAATTCTATTATAACTGGATTTACTCAAGAACTATCCGAACTCGACCACAACAATTATATGCTGAAAACCCATCATGGCCAGATTAAGCGTCGAGTAACACGAGGACTTGTAAACGTCATAGGCTACATTGCAAACAGTTTATTTGGAATATTAGATGATTCCTTTGCTGAACAATATAAACATGACATTGAGGAATTATATAACAGTATAGATCACCTACTAACTGTGATTAAAGGGCAAACAACCATACTCGAAGCTCAAAACAATATTATCCAAAGAAATCAAGAGGCAATAAACAAGCAATTTGACCTTATTGCCAAACACTTAAACGCAACACAAACTTATATTCAAGGGCTGGAACATAAAATAGAGATAGAGGAAAATGTGAACAATTTTAACCCTAGAAAGATAACCTACGCCGCAAAGGCGCCCGCGCAGCAAACATATAGTTGACCCTTTTTATTCAGCGCGTATATTAACTTGTTCTTTTCAGCCAACTCAGTCGTTGGCCAGACCTATCGCGGAACGGCTGTTGCTAAACGGTGAGTACCATATTTTTGAAGTTATGAGCTTTTATGCGCTCGCGAGGCGTATGGTTATCTTTTATATAACTTTTAGTGTTGCTTGATTCTTTTGATTTATTGATATAAAGTGTTATTTATACATGCTTTTGTTTTGTTTTTAGGAAACATTATTAGTGTAGACCATGGCAAGTAGAAGGGCACTTGCGGAAGACGAAATATGCCTATTATTGGACCGAGAAGATAAGAATGGTGATACTCAAGAAAGTGATAGCGAGGTAGAAGATTATGAGAACGAAGATGATGTTTAGAGTGACGTCAAAGATGAGTAAATCAATAAAAGTCAAAAAAGGCAGCTACTGCACGTCGAAAAAGAAGAGAATGTCAAAAAGGAGCTGCGCGAAATGTTTAAAACCTGTTTGTGGCGAACTCAAAAATGACGTTTGTTCTGACTGCCTCTAAAGCCAATTATACCGAGGTTTTATGGTTTTTTAGACTGAATACTCTATAGTCTATTATTATTTAATAATTAATAAGAAAAAAACATGTTGATTTGTAATAATTTATAAATATTTGTTCCTATAAACAGAAGACTGATAATTTTTGGTCTTTTTCATAGCGGTTTCGTAATTAAAAGTTAAAAATTACTTTAACATAAACTTTATTAAAATAAATGCTTTTTATTTTTAAAACTCTTACAAACCTTTCACGTTTTTAAATTAGCTAAAATAAATATAAATTATTGGAATAAATACACGCGTTAGAAAAGTGAGCACCTCTGAAGCGTATGGTTATCCTTTACGTAATATGTAGGATGGTTATCTTTCTAGGGTTAACATAATGGCGGCAGTGACTACAATCATATTATCCCGGCTGCGTCACATCCAAAACATGTTGTTAGACACGGCAAAAAATATTCATCACGGCCATGTTGACACCAGACTTTTACCTCCGGGTCAGTTGCTACAGGAACTCAACACCATCTCAGGGCAACATCTATCTGTTCCTGTGGATGACCTTCAAGATCAACTCGCTGACTTGTACAAGCTGCTAGAGGTGAAATCGAGAATCGTAGAGTCGTACTTCATAATAGAAATTACCATTCCATTAACCGGTGATAATCAGTTCACGGTGTATCGAACTCTTTTAGTCCCTGTAATTACAAAATCGAACAACAAGTTTACAATGATAACAAAAACGGAATTTATGGCAGTTAATGTCAGAATAGAAATATTTAAGCAACTTTTTGACAAGGACTTGGAACATTGTATAAAGCTGCAGCCTGCAACCTACATTTGTTCGTTAAATAGACCAACGCTGAACATGCGAAACAACCAAGTTTCATGTGAAATAGGTGCAATAACAAACTCAACGTCACAGACTTGCACTTATGCAGCTAATCATTGTTACAATAAATGGACAATACATGGACTGCAGAGACCTAACGCATGTCATAGTCATAGATATTTATTGCATCATGTTGTACATAGATCTTACAAAAAATATTAGTCTCAAACATGGCCCTGCAAGGGCATTGCAACAATGAAATTAATTAGGTACTAACTACATTGTAACTTAATTATTGCATATAATTGAAATCTTTACTTATTAACTAATAGTTAACTATTAAAAAACTCTGTTAAACTATAAAAACAATTCTCTGTTAAATATTTTTTTAACATTGTATAAAATACTCTTTCTTTTGAAACATTTTTTATTTCGGTAGGTATTTTGTTAAATATTTTAATTGACATGTGATAAGTGGATGAACTGACCATATGGAGTTTAGTAAAGGGAAGAGCCAGTCTATTTTTGTGTCTTAAATTTATTGGTTGTGAATATTGTTCTTTAGCCTGTGTGTATGAATTCTTGTTTTTTCTGACAAGTTTACAAATTTCAAATATGTATAGTGACGTTAGTGTAAGAATATTAAGTTTTATAAAATGGGGCCTACAGCTTTCTGTATCTTTAATATTAACTAGAATTCTAATACACTTTTTTTGTAGTACAAAAAGTTGGTTTACGTCTGTGCTGTTTGCCCATAATATTATTCCATAAGTTAACCAAGAATTAGCATAAGCATAGTAGGCACATGTAGCTGTTTTCAAGTCTGTATATTTTTTTAATTCGTAAAGTGCATAAATAAATTGAGAGAGTTTAGAAGCAGTTTTATGTATGTGTGGTTTCCAATTAATATCTGAATCAATTTGTATTCCTAATAGAGTACATGTGGTAACAAAATCTAATTTACTATTATTATACAAAATATTAGTTGCTAGCGAACATTTCTGTCTTGGTTTAAACTGCATTAATTTAGTTTTAGATATATTAATTTCTAAATTGTGGTCTTCTAGCCATTGTACCAATTGATCCATTGTGTTATAAATTTGCTGTTGAAGATCTTGGCTGTTTGTACATGGAAATATTACTGATATATCATCAGCGTACAGTATGCATTTTTCATTTATACATTTAACTATATCATTAATATATATAATAAATAAAATACATCCCAATATACTCCCCTGAGGGATTGAGCGTTCTACACGGAGTGTTTGGGATGTAACATTATTTATAGTGTTACTATTAAAATCGTAATAATCCACTTGTACAAGTTGTTCTCTATTTTGTAAATATATATATGCTGTTATATATATATGCGGTTATACATATGCTGCGGAGATTGTTTGATACAAGTCAACTTTTTCTGCAATTGATGTAATTTTTTTCAGCTTTTCTTTTCAAGTAACGTGCTCTTCGTTTTTCTTTTTCAATGGCATACAATCTAGGGTCATTTTTAATCTCCAAGTAACGGCGTCTTTTGCACAGCCTCTGTTCAGCAAGGCGGTCTTCTTTCCCCTTTTTTACTTTAGCCAACTGTCAATTATACTTCGGGTCTCAACCGAAGACGATTACTTATTACATGCAGCAGTACATGAGATGGTGCTATCTTCTTCACACTTTTAGATATATCCTAAAAAGAAATATCTTATTTCCGTTCCCTGCACTGGCAACCCCGCGTCACGAGACGTCATTACGTGTTTTTTTGTGTTATCGGAATCACACGTATCTACTTTTTGTAACGAAATTAAATTTGTATTTAATATTATGGGAAAATGTTAAAGTTCAAAGTTGAGAGACAGTGATCATTATGGTGTTCTTTGTAAAGTAAATAAATTATTTATGATTCCATAAACGTAGGCGTTTATCATTATCGGTGTCGGTGAATAGTGATAATGTCGTACCAACGATATTACGACACGCAGGTATTAGAACATAACGCTAATTTACCAGGAAAATTAACTATAAAGGAATATATCATAATTGTAAGGAAATAAGATAATTTATGATTAAAATTATCTACCCTCATTTTTATTGGTTTTTCTTGGGTTCTATAATAATGATTGTAACAAAAGTAAAAGCCATTTACAACAAGAAATTCTTTAAATACTAAACTACTTACATAAACACCACAGTAAGAGTGTTTAACTTACTAAACGTATGATGTGTCGAGGATATATGTAAAGATATGCAACCTCATTTTATACGTACGTCTATGCGCATTTCTTCATTATCGGCGAGACGGTGACATTACTGATATTTGACAAATAAGTCATGTTGTCAATAAAATAAAGAATTATTGTTGAATAAGGAATCGATTAAGTAATAACTTTAAATGTCGTTTCTTTATTATTTCAGGTAGAATAATATTGTTATAATAATAATTTGTAATGTATAGAAGTGTAGATACGTATGTTTAAATGAAACTTTATTATTTCAGAGCAACACTGAGTTTATTCTGTCGATTCCTGACAATCCATAAATTGTCTTATATATATATAACTGCTCAACTGGTTTGATGCTTTATTTTACTCAATAACATTGATTTTTCTTCATACAAGCCGCATCAAGATTACTTACACCAATTAGACCATTGAGATAAACTAATAGAGGAGCAAACCTCATTACCGCGCGTCCTAAAAAATGTAACCACTATTTAACAGCGACGACGTAGCTTTGAAACCAATAAACATTTTAATGTAAACATATAACTGTCTCATCTACACAAGTCGCTAGAACCATGCTGTCACTAAAATTAGACAAAGACAGATACATAGTCATGCGCTGGCGGGCCAGTGTTGCCTGCCATATGAATTTTACCCCAAAATAAGAAAAAAATTGAATATTTTTGAAAGCAATTGTTTTATAAAATACATGAATTTAAATAATACTATTATTATAAAGAGGAATAATTTGTTTGTTTGTTTGCATGTAGCCGATAAACTCGGGAACTACTGAATCGATTTTAATATTATTTTTGACCAACTCTTAAAGGACGGCATGGCAATAATACATGCCATATTTACATTTAATAAAATACCTACCCGTCCCTCGGAGGTTAATATGCTACTATTTTAACATAATTGAAACTGAATGTTAGCAGGACAGGGCCTCAATCACACTAAGCACCAACGATATTACCAAAACTATACCTTTACCGTTCAGCCGACTTCGTATAGCGCTATCGCATGTGTCAAACGCGATAGCACTGTAAAAGTACGTCTAACGACTACATTTCAGTTGTGGTTCGGTTGAGATTATTTAGCGTAATAGCCCCCTAGGACGCGATGCGTTTTCTGAGTGAATGCTTACTTACTGCTTGCGGTGCTGCGGCCGAAATGTCAAGCAGTACTAAGTAGGCATTTGCTTGCAATGTGTGTCGCGATTTATCCCGTTGACATAGTTTTAATATGATGTTTATATGTATTTAAGTATGGATATCCGTTAACTAGCCGCCATAGTACAAGCTTCGGCTTACTTTGGGGCTAGCTCATTGGTGTGATTGTTAAAATATATATATTTATTTATTCTTTACTTTACGAAGATAAAGTTGCGAGGAATAGCTAGTATTATTTAAATAACATGTCTTGCTTACTAGATACCTAAAAGTAAGAATAAGTAATGAAATAATCCTCCTGCCCCCGAAATTCTATCGTTTTTGCTAGTAAGAAGTAGTTAAATGTGTTCTGAATTACTAAACATAATTATTTTTTTTCATTTTGATAAGTTAAATAATTTATATGTCAATAATATAGTCATAATCTAATTTTATGTAGGTATTTACTCATGCTGCATGATAAAATGTCACTATTTTAATGAAAAAAAATTATAAATGTTCTCTTATAGTTTTTGCCCAGTGAATGGACATTTATTCGGCATATACAGACATTTATCGGGCATTTATCCAATGCACCCAAAACGCCCGGGCGTAAATCCATCACTAGCCATAATGGTAGTTTATTTATACAAACAGTAATCAAACTCCGCTATGAAGCATCAGTTTTGTGTTTAGTCTCTTTTTTGTATGTTTTCATGCTATAATCTTGTTTTAAATATTTCTTCTCAAGGCGTCTTGCATCTTTAGGCACCCTGCAAAATTGATCATATAAAATATAATATGATTATTAGATTATTAATTGATTAAATATACTACAAATTAATAAGATTGCATTAATCTTTTGAACGAAACTTAAAATATAATTACATATTATTATTTAAAATCGGAGGTTACAACTTCATCTATTGATTAATTTGTTTCTCCCATTAAAGTTAGAAACCAAAACAAGGTTTTTAATGGCAACACTGAACATAAATCACAATATTTGTTATTAAATTATTTTTTGTGTATTTTTACGTCAATATCAATACATTTACAACGTACATACGTATGGAAAGTAATTCCGCTTGAATTATGATGGTTCTGTGACCTTTAATCGCACTCTTTCACTATGCATTTACCTATTTTCCGTCCGGTTCAACCTGGCCGGCGTCACACTGAGGACTGAACTGACATTAGCTAGGCATATGGCTGTGGCCTTATGTGAGGTGGCAACGCTTTCGCGCGGTAATTGCTAATCTAGTGTATATATATCAATGAATTAGACAGTGCCGAGGAACTATTTTACTCCACGCAAGCCGTGTAAGGTTACTTACTCCACTTTAACAGAGTTGAGGCTCCACGCAAGCAGTGTCGAGGATACTTACTCCACTTTAACAGTGTTGAGGCTCCACGCAAGCCGTGTTGTGGATACTTACTCCACTTTAACACTGTTGAGGCTGCACGCAAGCCGTGTCGAGGATACTTACTTTACTTTAACAGTGTTGAGGCTCCCCGCAAACCGTGTCGAGGATACTTACTCCACTTTAACAGTGTTGAGGCTCCACGCAAGCCGTGTTGAGGATACTTACTCCACTTTAACAGCGTTGAGGCTGCACGCAAGCCGTGTCGAGGATACTTACTTTACTTTAACAGTGTTGAGGCTCCCCGCAAACCGTGTCGAGGATACTTACTCCACTTTAACAGTGTTGAGGCTCCACGCAAGCCGTGTCGACGAGACTTACTCCACTTGAACAGTGTTGAGGCTATATCTTACTCCAAGCAAGCCGTGTCGAAGATACTCACTCTCCTTTAACAGTGCTGAGGCTATATTGATGTTTTCAATTGGTGGATACATTAAGAAAGAAAATTCCAAGGAGCCCCTCTGGATTGGAAGCAAAGGAGTCGCCACGCGGTTTTCAGGTCAAACCTCAGCACTCCAAGGAGCCCCTTTGGATTGGAAGCAAAGGAGTCGCCACGCAGTTTTCAGGTCAGACCTCAGCATTATAAATACTTATTAATTGTATTAGAATAATAATTAGACTTACTCCGCGATACAGCGGATACACAAGCCGTGTCGAAGATACGCACTCCACTCTACCAGGGTTGAATGAGGCTATATTTTATTTCACGCAAGCCGTTTGGGGAATATGTACTTCATTTTACCAGTCTTGAGGCTTTATTTTACTTCACGCTAGCTGTTTCATGGTTTCTAACTCCACTTGAACTGTGTTGAAGATTTTCTACCCTACGTAAACCATGAGAGGCCATACCTATTTCACCATAACAGTTTCACGTTTTCACGTCCTCCGTAGAACAAAGCAGAGTCTCAACATTGTTGAGGACGTGGGTTCGATTCCCATCTGAGGTGGACATGTTTTCAACGTTTCGTTATCTTCGGGTTTACTTATCAATAATAATTTGATGAAGACATCTTAAACTATGTCATTGATGTTTACAATGACTCAACTAGTAGCGGCAGAAACGAAGCTTGGCCATACGCGCTGCTTGCAGCGCTAGCGCCTGTGTCCGTGCCAGCTGCGCCACTAAGATCTTCGATATGTCCCCGTATATGACGGTCAGTCCGACGATAGCCTGCTTTCATTGGACACCCATAGTTTCTACAATTGCACAGAGAAGAACCTCATAAAAAACAGAGGGTTACTCATAATAATAAAAATAATGAATAAGTTTACTTACCAACTTAAAAAAAAACAAAAATGGTAATAATGTACATAAGCTTCGAAGCTCCAAAACTAAATGAGGAAATTAAATAATAATAATAATAAGCTCTGTTAGAGGTAAATATGAATAAAAGTTTTAAAAATTCATTTTCTGAGCATAATAATATTAAGACCCCAAAAGCCATAACCAAGATTGATTCAGAAAAAAAGCAAAAATCCAACGCCCTGTACAGGGTCCCTGGCATCACAACTTCGAGGTTCTTTAAACTCTAGGAATGGGGAGGGGGGGGGGGGGCGCCACCGCGCGTAGTAGTATCATCAGCTATCGAGCTGCGATCAACCCCACCAGCACCATTCACACCGCCGAGGGACTGCCGAGGTTCCGCCGGATATCTGACAGGGAGACGTTGGAATCAGAGCTCCTGCAGTCGCTTGACCTATTTTTATGACTGAATGACAAAAAGTGTGAGCTCACTAAGGATCGTAATATTTTACATTGGATTCGTAAATGTAATATTCATTTTCCCGGCGAACCTATACAAAACAACTATACCCCAAAACAATGGCTTTTACTTACTATCTCAATCTATGTAGATGGAAATGAGTCGCCGAATGAGTTGCTAAACGCACGAAAACGGCTCGACTGATTTCTCGATTCTTTTTTGTTGTGTTTGTAGAGGTCAGGAAAATTTTACAATAAAAAAAAGTAAAGGATCTCACAGATTCACTTAAAATTTAAAGCAGCTTCAAAATAAATAATTCTATATAAAGAAATCGAACTGTCCTTTAATTATTAAATCACAACTACTATTGTCAACAAATGATATTCAAGATGCTTATTTTTAATTAAACTACTGCAATTAAAGCTGATCGGAAAAAAGTTAAGGTTTAGTTTGAGGTCTCAGTTTCTTTTAATGTTCTTCTGTTCGGCCTTTGTTTGCACTATATGTGTTTGCAAAATTACTGGAACCAGTTCTAAAGCAATTGCGCATAATATTTGAATTTTCTACAATAATTGTTTAGTTTATGTTTTGTACCTACGCACGAAAATAAGCTCAAACTATGACGAGTGTCTATTGAATAATAAAACTACGAGTACAAGCACCTTTTTGGAGTTATAGGGTTTGTCGCAAACACTTACAAAGCATTACTAAAAAACAGAACTTGTTTTTAAACATAAATGTACAATAAGGGATTATATGAATTCAGGACTATTGACTACGGCATACACAGCGGACGTTGCGGTTTAAATTACCTACCTATACCAAGTTGTTTGAACAAGAGAAGTTATTAGCATTAATTGATTTAGAACCTTTTTTGTATTCGCATCCTACATCCAGCCTTGTGAAAACAATAAACGGATATACTTAGATACGGAGTAGGTAACTCTCCTACCATGCATTTTTACATATTATTAGTTCATTGGCAAAGCCATAATTTGACTTTTTTGTCAATTATCGAAACTACAAACGCAGAATGCATTACGGAATCCTGACCAATCCTGAATAACAAAAAAAAACTTACAATTAATACAAATTGGATAAAGCAGAAGGTATTGTTAACAAAAAAGAAAAAAAAATACTTACAATTAATACAAATTGGATAAAGCAGAAGGTATTGTTGTGGTACAGATTAGAATTTACATCCTTGGTATACAATGTGGCCCAAACTTGTTGTTAAGAAAACATTTTTCTTCGGCCCTAAATAATATTTGTGATACCAAATTTCCTTTTAAGATCATTCACTTCTAGATAGCCTTATCCAGGTGGCGCCAAATTATTAGTGAATTGTTGACCAGACATGGTATACCACGAGCTCTTGAGATATATGTTTACATCTCTTGCAAAAAAATCAGTAACATTAAATTAGTACTGTAGTTTGATAATATCTTGGTGGCTTTATTCGAAAAATAATTTGAATGTTTTCAAAGCTGTTAGTCATAAAGTTACCATTTCTAACCAAAAAGTTTGAGTAAGGTTTTATGTTGTTTAGATACGCATAGGTCGATTCCACGCTTTACCTGTTATCTAAGGGAGGTAATTCACTTTACATGAATGACTGTGTTTAACACAGTTTTGCTAAGATTTATTGCTCCAAATCAAAAATACAATTCAACATGGGTCACAAATGTCATGTTAATTAAACCATATTTCCAGGACTACCCTTAGAATCAGATCATAATCATTGATTTGTCACTCATGCTTCTTCACTATATTTACTATTGTTTCTGCTGAAAAAACGCAGTCTATTAGTTTTATTTAAAAATAACATATTATTCCAAAATTATGTGATTGTGATTGAAATTACATACTTCATTTAGACTTCAGGACCCGCGTTTGGCAACCGCTCATCAGATTGTCCAATATTTGTAAGAATCCTATTATTAGTTATTTGTTGCTGGCTGTGCCAACCTTATAAAAAGGCGGTCACAAACATTTGTTGCAAAAAAAAATAGGATTCCAAGACAGTGGACGACATGCCGATACCGATATTGGTCTGTATTTGGAGCTCACAGTCACAGTACTCGCTCGGCATTTACTGCTCAAACTGCTCACAGATCTAGTCTGGAGGTGTTTCGCAGAGCTTTTGTGGGCTGAGTCACTTAAATGTATTTATACTGTTGGAGAAATGTTTAGGTACAAATCAGAATGAATTTATCAATGCAGTATTTACACAACAAAATAATAATACATCATCAAATAAATAAATGAAATTGTTAAAGTTATTGTTTAGAATACGACAAATGCATCGAAAGCCATTAAATGCATCTTTTAAGGAGACTTATCCTACTTATAAAAAACTACCTACATATTGTAAAATTTAAATTGACATATTTTTTTATTTTTATTGTGACATTACAATGCTCTGAACATCTGCATGTAATAAGTAATCGTCTTCGGTTGAGACCCGAAGTATAATTAAGAATCAAACGAACTTACCTTGTGAAGTTGGATTCCAATTATGCGAGGGTCTCAACCGAAGACGATCACGTGAACCCATCCGTCCCAACCCAAAAATAAAATAAAAAAATTATGGAGGATAACACAAAATTCTCTGAAATAATGACGTCTCGTGACGCGGGGTTGCCAGTGCAGGGAACGGAAATAAAATATTTCTTTTTAGGATATATCTAAAAGTGTGAAGAAGATAGCACCATCTCATGTACTGCTGCATGTAATAAGTAATCGTCTTCGGTTGAGGCCCTCGCATAATTGGAATCAAACTTCACAAGGTAAGTTCGTTTGATTCTTAATTAATTAAAAAGCACTTTAGTTTAAAATATAAAACCCGACTACGGTACTATACGGGGTAAGTCGAGCTCTTGAAGTACTTAACAAGAAATACTAAGTTTTTTTGCCGTGTGTTTGCCGTGGTCGTTAGACAACGTGCAAGGTGGTAACCTTGCACTACTTCTATCATTAGCCTTTAACCAGCGGAAAATCAAATTGCTTCTGTTAATACCTCATTTCACAAGTTATATGAACTAGTTTCGAATTTAGAGGAATTTAACAAACACACAAATATACATAAATACCGATCAAAATCATATAATATCCTTCCTAATTAAATAACGAATATAGTATGAAATGTCATCACAGGCAACATATTGTCATTACCCTCAGCAAGTCTGTCATTACCTTCAAACGTTTGTCATTACCCTCAACACGCAATATCCCGGCAATGACGTTACTGGCTATGACGAATTTGAACAAAAGATGACATAACTTGTTCAAACGATTTATGAGGAATTAATGTTATATACAGTGGAAATTTTGTAGAAATATTATTGTCACACAATTGAATATATTGATAATGAAAACATGTATGACTCACCGGGTTAAGAGGCCTATTAGATTTTCAAAATTCCAACTCGAATGCACTTCTCGCCTGCATCCGCATAGCTTTTAACACCTTACCATGACGATCGGTCAATAATCATAAAAGCTATAATAGGTACCTACCTAAATACATCACTTTTATATACGGAAATACCTACCCACTTTTTTACAATCCCAAATGTAAAGGGACCATCTACCTACAGGTCACAATTATTAACCGATTTTAAACTAATGCCCTAGAACCCTTTTTCGTTGTTTTTCTTAAGTCTGTTTTGTTTTCCGAAATACTTATTTAAAATTTAGTAAACAAACACCGCCAAAAAACCTGATTTTTTTACGTTTTATAAAATTAAAAAAAAAGTTTTCAGCCGATTTTCAAAATTCAGACGCTCACACGTGTCTCGATAAATTTCTCAACTCTTAGTAGGTACCATTCCCATTTCGATCCTCCCAAAATCTTCGAGCTATGGCCAAAAATACGTTTCAGGCGATTTACATCTGATAACCATTTTCAATGGTAAAAATATTTTCTTACTAATTTGTTGGTTTATTAATGTTAAATAAACTGTTTCATTTGACACTTTTAGATCCCTGTTAATATTATTATTTTATATTTGGCAACGGATTCTGGAATAGAAAGTTTACTAACAACGTTTTGTCTGCCAACACAATGTAGAGCCAAATGTTGTCCCCCACGGATCCACGGATCAAACGGCGCGCAGCGGTTCGCTCGCGGCGCGTTGTGTGTGCAGGGCGGGCGCAGGGCGGGCGGGGCTAGCTGGGCGGGGCGGGGTCGAGCGCGCGCGCGGCTGCCAATGGCGCGGCGGGGCGGCGCCCATACCGCGGCGCGCGCTCGGGCGCGTCAGTGACGCGCGGCGCGCCGCCCTGGACGTATCTTCCGCGTGCTCCGCGCTCCGCACGCGACGCGAGTGCTGTGCCGTGCCCGCGCGCACCTGTGAAGTGCAGTGCTGCTGTGACGTGCGCAATTGTGCCGTTGACCCCAGAGTGATACTGACTTGTGATACCGCCATACGTAGCGCTACGTCCTCCCACGTAGCCGACGGGAGAATAGGAAAAGTCGCGTGCAAAGGTACTGGATTTTAGAATTCCTCCGTGATACAGGAAGACTAATTTAATTAATCAAAACAACATTGCTCTGATCTTTAAAAGCTGGAAATTGTGCGAATTGTTTCAAAAGGATGCATTCCATTAGATTAGGACTTAGCTCACCATGTTTGAAACCTAAGTATTAAATAAAAATAGTTTATGTGATTTATTTATTGATACCTAGATAATCAACTACCTGCAAATGTTCAGGGTTACATACTGTCAGTCAATTATTTCTTTGTTTAGGCTCTCAGAACTAAAAATTTTCTTTATGAAGACTTTTTTTTTTAAATATTACCATGCGGTAATATTTAAAAAAAAAATGGGTTCTAACTGATTGACCACTTCCAATTAAAACTACCACAAAATTAAACTATTGAACATATGCTGAAATCGGTGTAATATAGGTACTCGAGATGAAAGTAGGTAGGGTCACGGTAAAGGGGGATACTTTGCAATTAACCGATTGTTCTTTATTTGACTTAACTTATTTGAGAAAAATCGCGCGATTGTTCGCAACAAATTACAATTTGGCAAACGATGTAGATTTCCGAGAAACATTTCCGAGTTTCAATCGTCGTGGAATTTTTTTCCACGACGATGGAAACTCAGAAATGTAGAGATGTCAATTTCGTGTTTAGTCAGATTCTGTCACTATGGTTACTGAAGTAATTTCTCGCATTTTTTCTAGCTAAAACTGAATAAATCCGCATCTTATTACAGCGCAGCATAGAATGAAAACGTGCTTTTGTAAATTTTTTCCACGGCGACGATGGAATCTCAGAAATGTAGAGATGTCAATTTCGTGTTTAGTCTGATTCTGTCACTATGGTTACTGCAGTAATTTCTCGCATTTTCTCTAGCCAAAACTGAATAAATCCGCATCTTATTACAGAACAGCATATATGATGAAAACGTGCTATTGTAAATATTGAAAAAGCAATCCATTTGCAACCGGGAAAATACTCACGAGATAACTTAGATTGTGTGTATCGTAGATCTGCAAATTTGATTAGGTTATCTTGACGATTTCATAATTGTCTAGCGACCTGACTTTTTCCTGATTCGCAAGTTTAGACAACTTTACCTGACCGTGTTAGTAAAATTAAACTTGACCTACCTTGATCTAGATTTCTGTTGACCTACATTCTTCTTTATTTCTAGTGTCTGAGAAAATATTTATTAGAACTCGAATTATTTTTGTATGTTAGTGCAGCGTTAAGCGCAGATAAGCGTTGACGGATGGACGGAAAGAAGTAGACCAGTGAAAAAATGAATGGATTTTCTGATATGAATGAAACGGTAGTAGGTGATTTCATCACTATATCACACAAATGTGAAAGTTAATGTTTAGGTGACGATTGATAGAGTCAGGCAGACGCCCTACCGGCTAAGCAGGCTATTGCGGCTCTGCCAGACCATTGCCATTTTATCAACATTACTTCCACTAGGTACCACCAACTAAGCTCCAGGAGCTTATTCCTTTTTCAATAAATATTCATTTCATCAACAATACTCGATTTTAACTTTAAAATGTCATCTGATCACTTAAGTATAGAAACTTTTTTAATCCCCTTTCGTAATTAGTCCTAGTATTGTAAACGCGAAATTGTGTTTGTTCATTTGTTTATTTTTGTACAACGTAGGTCGGTTTGTACAGATAGGCAGAGCGTTGAGGCAACTTTGAAGTGGGCTAGTTTTATTGCAGGTAAAGGCAACCACTTAGACCTTCATTGTTGCATCATAACGTTCAAACCGGTACGCACTCCAATTATTTATTTATTTATTTTTTATTATGCCAGATACTGCTGCCTGCATGGGGGTATTGTGTGCAATAAGAAAATCTCTTTGTCGGCTTTAATGTTAGTAGTCGTGCTTAATGCCATAACCTTATCTTACTTAAAATAGTTCATTGCTGATGAGATTCTTTCAACAGCTATCGCTCAATCGACAATCGCTAGTTTAAAGATGAAAGATAATATATATATAATCATTAAAAAGATCCGCCTAAATATTTTTTCCGCCGAAGGATTTTTGAACAGGAATAATTATTAGGTGTCTTTTTGGTCGCTAAATTATTTCCTTTCCTAGTAAACCTACTAGAATAACATTTATTTTGGGGAGCTTCCTAAATAAATTAATTTTCAGCTATTTGTCAGTAGGAATAATAAGACTTAAGAATCACATTTACCTAATGCAGTATCGATACTAACAACTAAAATACCTAACTGCAAATCTGGATCAGATAATGAGATTTGAAAAAGATAAGCTAAGTTTTGCGTTAAGCTCCGGTCAAATAATTTACGCAATAAAAATAGCTAGCAGTATCTTTAAATATCAAATAATTTGTTTTGTGACATCATGGTCTATAATAATTGATGACCGTGCCAGACCGGCACTGCTGGGCATATACTCGTGTACAGGCCCCAATGCTTGACTGACGAACCGGTTTTTGTAGGATATTCAAAGTTAAATGAATAGATGACAGTTAAAGTCGTCGATTTGGAACCACAATCAGAATATTTATTTGTGAAACATATTACGGTGATGTCAAAAGTTGTCAATCACGTATACCTATTCTTAACTATATTTCCATCCTAAATAAGGTTATACAAATGCAGGTTTAAAAAAATCGATAGAGGTATAACAACATATAGGTAAGAGTAAGAAACATTTATTGACTTGCACAACACTAATTAAACTCACAAAAATATTACATGGAAAATCGGGTGTATCGTTACGTTAGTATTACTACTTAAATAAGAAAATGTCAAAGTTAACCCTTAGCTGGTTTTGCTAAAATGGGCAACGTAATTGGTATTTGGGGTGAAAAATGACCCCCTAAAAGTAGACCTAAGAAAATATTAATAAATTTTGATATTTTCTATTTTTTTTATTTTATTTAGTGAATACACTCTAAGCAAATCTAAGCATCTAATGACATATAATGGATTTTTAACTTCAAATCTGACTATTTTGAAAGACATGCTCGTTTATTGATTTTTAACAAAAAAAAATTAAGAGTAAACTTTAGAAGCACTAAATTCTACAAAAGCATAATAATTACACAAAAATTATTGGTAGTATTAATATATATATATATATTTATATATTTATATATATATTCGTAGTATGAATAATATATCAAAGCAGCCGCCCGGAATGCGGAAGTTGCGTGGTTCCATTCCCGCCGGAGGTTGTCGTCTTTTTTCAGTGTTTAAAATTTTACTTAAGGTATCAATTTCTTATATAGTCTTAATAGCAAAAATAAACCTTTGGATGAGAATAATAAAAAAATTAAAAAATGAAAACCTCAACCAAATCACTTCCTTCAACGATAAAAAAAACAAAAAGTTTTATCATTTAGTACCTACATTAAACTGCATGTAACCGTAAGGTCTTTACTTAAAAAGAGAAAGCATTTGTTACACTTTTTTGTACATTTCCGGTTCTTTTTGAGATGACATAGTTGGCACTTCCCTTCCTTTTGACTGTCTATTTGTGGATCATCAGTAGAGATGGTCTTCGAATCAGATTCGTGATCCTCGTAGAATTGAGCAATTTTATCCTTATTAAAATTCCCGGCTATTAAGATGACTTTTACTGGAAAAAATAATAAAATGTAGTATGCGTATTGAAACGACGTGTAACGTTCTTTGTGTCGGGGGTGATTTTTGACCCCAGCAGTGTGCATACCTCCGCTCCCAACAATGTTAAAGTGACAAGTGTCCGTCGTCCGCCGCACTCCGCGACGTAATGAAATTACATGGACGTGTAGGGGTGAATCTCATAAAACTGCAAAGTTATGATGAGAAATATGTTTCTGTGGAGTTATTTTTGACCCCCGATACCAGCTAAGGGTAAATTGGGAGGGGGGGGGGGGGTAAGTTTGTATGAAACTCCGTCACTTTTGAAACTAAAAGCAACCTGTAATAGGGTGGGGTGAAGAAGGGTGGCAAAGTTTATTAATATTTGGACAGGACATAGTCTGTTGGGTCAGTTAGTCTTATAATTACTAGATATCTACAAAAAGAAAACTTGTCATTTCATTTTAAGGATTCGTCAGATAGAAATTCCTGCACTGAGTAATTATAGATTTAATCAACAAGTAACGTTAACAAACATTAGTGAAAATGCAAGCAATGTCTTGAGATACAAACATATTATGTATATTTGAATCTTATTATAGATCCTGTGGGCCAGTATTTCGGTGCGGATATTCCTAATAGGTATACCCATTGCGTTTGACTTCTATTTAGAGAATGTAGTGAAAAGGGAGTCGTTACACATGACACACACTGCCACTTGATTGAACTCAATTAATATTGTGATTGGCTGCCATGTGTTCATTTTCTCGTTTTTATGTAACAGGTCACTGTTACGTTGCGATAAAATGTACGCTGTGAATAACTACGAGAAAAACTATTTCGAATATGTGATGTAAGAATATTGGCGGATCAAGGAATTCAATTAGTTTCCACATAATTTTCTCGGTGCGTAATCGCTGGTGAGAGTGCCGGGCGCACGTGTGTCGCCGCGGTGCATGGCCGCCCGATAAACAGTTTTTTCTAAACCTAACACGAGCATAAATATCTAAAGATTTTAGGCGCATATTTAAATATACTATAATACTAGTAGGTAGTATTTAAGAACAATATGTTCCGTCACATTAGTAGGTCATACTATATCGGTCTTCAAATTTATCGTAAAAAATCCCATATAATATACTGACGCATGAATGACTAATGAATACGTATCGAATTTACTAGTGGCCTCTATCATGGAACGATGCAGTGTGTATGAAGTTGTAGAATGAATAAAGTCCGTACATGAACTGATAGTAATGACAGGATAAAGTTTGTTGAACACAGATCAGCTTCGTGGATAATATTCGTGAATATACTAAATGTGTATGGGTATGTATGTGCCTAATGCAAACTTACAAGTAAATTAATAAACATTTATTCAAGAAAAACCAAACAAAAGCGAATTTAAAAAGTTTTATTTTGGCACTAAGTACCTAGGGTAACATGCCCAGTCTCCGGCCTCTTAAGCGCTCAGCTGACTTAATTCACTTATATATAACTGATTTAGAGGATTCAGTGAATAAATATATTTTTTCATGCCAGAAATATGTTCAAGATTAATTTTAAAAATGATATAATACACAAAGACTGCCAGTTTTTATATAAATAAAAGATTTTTAGAAAAGTACGTTTTTGCCAGTGTTCGGCCACCTAAATATAAACCTACAGCTATTGAATGGATAATAAACTCTCAGTGTAAATGGATAAGGATTATATTGTAATGATCCCACAATCTAAGGATTTTTGACAACTAATGTGCTACGGATTTACTTGCGCAAAATCTTTATTTATAAAAACGTTTATAAAAAAAGTAAGTATTGAAATACAAAACATTTATTTAGTAAATGTGACGTAACAATAATTTTAATTAAAGTACCTATTTATTTTAGTGGATTTTTCTTTGCAACCAGCACTAATCATTAAATTAAATCCTTTTTTTTCTAAATAATAATTGCAAATAAATAACAAAACGTAATAATACTTATAAAAATGCAACTAGAATAATAAAACTCTTCAAAACATCACTTAGGTACTAAAAATCAACAGGGTGAGCATATAAAATCGTGTTACTTTCATACCTATATCTTATTTTGCCTACTGTTGGGTGTTACTAAATATTATTAAACAGACATTTTTTTTATTAGTAGATAATGGCCGAATACTGGTACCATAGCCAGTGTCCGGCCGCTTAGTCATTTTAAGGGCCGGCTATCCGGTCATAGCTAACATTCTATTCTCATACAAGTAATTTTACCTATAATTTTTATTTCTGCTGATATCGGCGGCCGGATACTGGCCATGACTAAGGTTTAATGCTAAGGCTTGTCACTACAATCATTACTTACACTTCACAATACCCTAGGTATTATTAAATACATAAAAATCATGGTACCGTTATTGCTAGTGTCCGGCCGGGGTGGGCCGGACACTGGAAATAGCCATTTTCTGTCCCAGACCACCGGCCCCCATCTTTTTTAAATAACGGGCTTTGAAAAGTCATATTTAACAACTAAATCGTGTAAATAGACATACCTACGTGTTATAAAATATAAAACTTTATTGATATTATAACAAAATATACATGAACTAACCAGTTGAAAACACCTCTGCACTAATTTTTTTATTAAGTAGTGGTTAAATTGTCACGCGTGCACTGACCTCCACTTTTAGATGACAACTAAACGTAGAAAATTTAGCTTGCCGTAGATGTCGCTGTGTCTATGTTGTAGGTAATTCAAAATACTTTTTAAGAGGATTGATTTTAGGTTTAAATTCATTTAACTATTCTTATTTTATTTAAAAATCATGTCGCATGGCCGGGCACTGGAGGGGGCCGGAACACTGGGCATGTTACCCTATATCCGCAATAAGAACTATTCGGTGCGCGGAACTGCTGAAATCTCAATTACTTGCATTTTGCCGTTAATATAATTATTTACTGGTCAATAGCCCTTTTTTAAAAGCCCATCAGTAACATGCGTCATAATTTTGTCAAAATGCAAAATAATAACAGCATTCGGGATTTTGTTATAACTTGTCCACCAAAATGGTGTCAACCTTGCCCCATGAATGATCCAAAAACTTTATGAACTATAGGAAACTTTAGTCGTATTAATTAGTAAGTAATACTGTTATAAGAAATTGTGATTCTAGGTTATATAGGGTGACTTTTACAAAACCCGCCATAGCCAATTACCATAATATGGAGGAGATCATATCGTAGCTTACTTACCCTGGTAACTAAAGTTTTATATAGTTTAGGATATATTATTATTAAATTTGTAAATGATCCTTGTTGCTTGAAATAAATGAATTTAATTTATAATTAATAGGACCATTTTTAAACTTTATTAAGATTGTCTTAAAATTTTATTTTAAGGCTGTCGTAATTTTTTATAACGACCAGTAATTTTTCCTTTTTTTGGTAATACATACACATTTGTAATCCAATTACGGCAGAATATTGCTTAACATTAAAAAGGATATTAAGTTAGAAAAAAAAGAGAAATAACTTATTCGTAGGTACTACCGTACTATCGACCGTGCTCTGTTGTTTTTCGCAGTACTTAGTAGACATGGCCTTGGTAAAACCATACTGTTCACTGTAAAAAAGTTGTTTTTTTGCGAGATAAAAACCTGATCGCGTTACTGATACGTGTTCAATGGTTGACGTGACGTTTAATATAGGGTGGACACAGATTTTATCAACACTCTTCAGAGAACAAGCAGATAAACTTGCTCTACACAATAAATTAAATAGATAAAATAAAATTTAAGTTAAGAAAGTTTTATCAAATTCACCTTTAATAAGATCAAACTTCGGGGATAATAAGTAGTCGTGATTATATGTATGTACTTATATGTAAAATCCGCTTTTAACGGTTTTAGTTTTCCTGCTCCAATAAGGGAATGATGGCGCATCCTGCCGGCGGATTACGCGTAGGGACCAGTCGGACGGGCCGCGTGTGTGCACTGCAGTACGCGTGCCCATTCAACCGCACTCTGCCACATTGCCTCTGATCATCTTTAGATGATCGAAGACTTAATCGCCCGCGACTACGTCCACGTGGACAATGAGCCCGTGGCGAATTTACAAAAAAAATCTTTTAAGCACACGTATTTTGTCCTGACAATAAAATTATAAACACAACAAAAAAGAATTTGTCAAGTGGATGCAGCCGTTCTGAAGTGATGCGCGTGCAAACATTTCGGCAATTGATTTTTTAATATAGTTGTAGATAGATAGGTACTTATAGAAACTTTACAGACTGATATATTAAAGACTGATATATTAAAACTGATAAATTATTTATTTATGTTTGATACATTTAGTATCAAACATAAATAAAAAATATGAGCTGTGTATGTGTGTTTCAATCAAAAAAATTAAGAAAAAAAATTGCATATCAATTTAAAAAAGAAATCAGAATATTAACACAAATCCCGCAGCTAAAAAGCTATCAACTATCTTGCTAGTATCAAAAAGTAACCAAAGGCTCTTGCTTAAGATGGCAAATAATTCAGGAATATTGTTGCTAATACACATGGAATGACTGCTGGGTGTTCTGTTGCGCAGGCAGCGGCTGCGGCTGGCGGCTGCGGCGGCTGCGGCGGCTGCGGCGGCTGCGGCGGCTGGGGCGGCTGGGGCTGCTGGGGCGGGCGGTATGGGGCGCGCGCGCGGCCCGCCGGCGGCATGGCGGTGAGCTGCCCCGAGGTGATGTACGGCGCCTACTACCCCTACCTATACGGCCGCGGCGCCGCGCGCTCCTTCCACCACGCGCCGCACTTCCAGTATGATCGGGTGAGTACCAGCCGCCAGCGTGGCCATGCAGGCTTGGCACCTCATCCTACCTATCTGTAGAGCCTGCCCAGTGCCCCTCTCTCTGTAGTACTTTGACCCATCGGGCTCTTTGGTGCAACCCTATACTTTCACTATTAACTACCCCGCCCCAAAGCGTTCTTGCCTGGAAGGGCTTTGAGTTTTTCATGCCTGGTAGCTCTTTCCATTTGATCATATGTTGTTACAAGTAATCTCAGTGTCTTAGCAGGTGTTACGAATAATATATGATCTACATGGTCCAACGTGCTATCCCACTCCCGCTTATCATGGTTTTTCACGTTGCACAAGTAACTCTGTTGATTTGAAGTTTTCGAAGCCCTGTAAAGGAAACGCAATGTCTTGGTGTCGTTGCTCAATGCCCTTTATTATTTCCGCCAAACGCCACTATTAGTGGGGATGATTGAAGACGAATAATAATTGAAAAGCAGTACACTGCAGTGTACTGTGCAGTGTACTGTGTGCCTACACATAAAGATAAGGGACACTGTGTCCTATAATACTATAAGCAATGCATGAACCTGTGCTCCTGTAATAACCAATCCCACCACAATAAGGTCGTTTATGCACAAAACATGTGTTATCCGCTATCTGCGAGTGCCAGGAATGGCGGGCGCGGTGTCCTGCCCGCTTCATATTTAATTAGTACTACTGCGGCGTGCCTACTAATTTATTACTGCAGTATTTTTCTGTTATGTTTTTTTGTTTTTGCTTTCACTAGGTCTTCTTTTGTAGCTAAATAATACGGTCTTAATACAAAAATGTTGAAAACGAAAAACCTCACAACTGAACGCTGTTTGAATCATCTTTTATAGATGTAAGATTTCGTATGATGATGATGATGATAAATACAAAAATATGTCTAAACTTAGATAATGTCTAAAACAGGATGCTCGTACTAATTCTCCAATAGGGACTTTTACACACAGACACAACAAACACAACATTAAAACAACTAAGTATACTCACGTAAAAAGTAAAACAATAGGAAATATTATATTACTTATATAAAATTCAAGGAGTGTAAATGTTACCGTTTTGCCTGGACAAAATCAAACTGTTGTTTATAGGAGACTTCAATGAGTTCAGGTAATATGGTCTTCATAAATGGCTGATATAAGAAATCACCCCGCGCACAAGGAGTGTGTGAGGGTGATTCTCAATAACCACTACCTACTCACACCGCAGGAAAAACGGTTGCGATGGATGACTGTTTGTCTTATGAAAAACTCTCCATTGTCATTGTAGACTGTTCTTGTGTTAAACTTTTCCTTACTTGATTTTACTGTAAAGTTATTATTAGTCTAAACTTTTTTAGGCCCACGATAAATGGATTAACCATAAGCATCCCTCATGTCTCAATTGTCCATCTGGCATGTCAGATGGGTTATGGACTTTCACATCGAGATCATCTGTTAGGTTATGCAAGAAGTGCCACACGTCCCCTGCGCCAGTAAACCAACTCGCGCAGGAGACCATCTGCGTTAGGTCTTGACGCCAAATCAGTGTCTCAGGAGAGTTTCTCCGTGAACACGTGTAGTTCACTGCCTATTTTCCAGATAGGTAACCGGAACGGTCAAGCTCGCTCAATTCTCACTGTACGAAGAATAAAACTCGAAGTTGCTACTGCTTGGTTAAGATCAAACCCACCAACCACCCATGGCCTTACCGACCTTCCGGTCATACAGGCCGAAACGCGGGAGATCGCTCGGTTATGAACAAATGGAACTGGAGGTTAGCGAGTGGCCACGAGTGGCCGCAGGTTAGATGAGTTTTTACTGCGGGTTCGCAGTACTGCGCGGACCGGCCGCCATATATCACGCGTGCAAAAACCATACACTGACTGACCACTAGGCGCTACGCCCCCCTCCCCCGCGCCTCTCAAGGCCCCCGCCTTCGCCTGCCCGAAGCCACTATTGTGCATCGCGACTGCTCCATACTTTGCAAATTATTGCGTTATTTAGACATAAACATTCCACAATTCAATAAAAATAGCAACAGCCGCAGGCACGCTGGCCTGCTATAAAACAGGAGGATTGATTCTATGTTAGTTAAAATACACAAAGAAATAAATGTTTTGTATCCGCAAATAGGCAAACCCTTCGTAGCGTCTGACGAGTGAAGCGATATGTCATATCAATGACATTCCCTAAACGCCAAGCGCTCGGCAGTGTGGAATGCATATAATTACATCAACAAAATCTTTCACAATTCTGTCACACAATTTTGTAACGTTTTGTAAATTCTATCAATGTTTCAGTGAATGGTGCTGTTGTATAATAATGTAGAGTTCAAAGAAAAGATTAATGGATATGGGAGGATGATGAATAAAAGGGGAGTGACTGTTTAGGTGAGATAGTACATGAGACCTTAATAGGAAAAACAAGAATATGTATAGTTCTGACGTGAAATGAACGAAACTAAAGCCTCGGGACACCGACTACAAAAATGAAAAATGAAATGGCGAGCTCCCATGGCGTGTGACGGTTTCCATCAAGTTCAATGACAAAAAAATGCGGCCGCTCGCTGTGTTACATTTTAAACAGACTGCAAAATAATGCATGAGTTTAAAATAATAATGTAAAATAAGGCCGCGATGGGCTTACCATCTATTACGCTGAGCACGTGTGCAGTCGTCATTTGGTGAAACGTGTACTAGGTATGGCATCGAACTGATATTGCGGTCCTCAATGCCTGGCCTCTGACTAGGAGATAATAGGCGTCGAGTATAAGTACGTAAATATGTATTGTCTCCACAATGTTTTCTCATGTCCTGGGGGGTTACTCTCGAACGCAAACTCAATCTTAATACAATTCCAATGCGATTAATATGTTTCGATAATGGGATAAGTAAAGATAATTCCGGAACGCCATCTCGATAATAATTTGTTCAATCAATTTCCACGCAATTTAATTCCAATGTGGCGCTATTGTCGCTTACAAAAGTGCCATTTGATATTTTTTAGATTTATGATTGGAAATTGATTAATGCAATTCTGTTTCAAGAGTAGCCTACCTGTTCGATTTCGATCCTTCATCAAAACAATTTCCGTTGGCAATGGCGTCTCATTAACACTGCTTGTAATTCTCAGCAAACAACCAAGGAGTCTGAAGGCAACTCGAATTGTGGTTACTGTCTCTACGTAGGTATAATGTACGAACTATAAATATTATATAGATACTTAGTCAAATCATTTTTCAGTATTAGTAGTAGGTAGACTAGTGTAGTTACATCAATAATGGTACGATACCGTATTCTTTCACTTTTCACTCTTTTGTTATGAACCCATATAGGTACTTATGAAAAATCGATCTGAACCTAAAAGGTTATTTTGTAACGTAATTAAAATTTGTAAACGTTACTTTTTTTCATCATCATCACCGCCTGTGTGCTGTCCCACAGCAGGCAAAGGCCTCTACCATTGGAATCAAGCCATCGCTACAACTGATGGTCCACGGCGCTTGCCATATGCGGGTTGGAGACTACAAATCCGGGTTATGAATCGAAAAATGCGAAACACACTTTGCTCGGCCTGGGAATTGAACCTGGGACCTCCGGACAACGAGTCGCGCGCTTGGTCACGCGGCCACCGACGCGTGGCACAATTTTGTAAAGGAAAGGGAAAATAATAATAATAATAATATTTGGATGTCGTGGCAGATGATAGGCACATTACGCGGTACGCAGCTCTCCTTGGTAACAGAAAACTGGCGCAAACCAGTGGTACACTCTCGATCGCAAGGACATATGGAAGAACAAGGTGCTACACGGGCGCTACTAGCGGGCTCTAACTGGGCCTGATGTAGATTTGCCTGTCTCAGTGAACTGGCTACGTTTCGGTGACCTCTTTGGGGAAACCGAAGGTTTTGTCTGTGCCATTGAAGATGAAGTTATCAAGACAAATAACTACCGTAAATATATTATGAGGAACGGTCCGGACGACGGATGATTTTGAGATGAAGTAGATTAAGTTAATTTATACTATTAAATATAGCCCTGAGCGGATACCACAGATTGCCTCTCGAATAACCTGCGACATGTTTTACGGAACGTCGGAAGTGATCGATCGCGAATCGCACAAATGGGTGGCGGCAGTACATTCCATATTTTGGCAGCAGCTTACTTGAAGCAACCCCTGGCCTCGCTCAGTCTAATCGTAGGTACAGTCCGATTCAAATAGAATGGCGTCCGTGAAGTTAGTCACAAGTAGCGTCGCAGTATCGAAGTTTAGGTGTCACCCCCGGCCGCTAGCAGACCGCAACCGGCGATGGCCCTCCCGTCGCGCGGCACCTGCGCACTGCAGCACTCGCAGCTACATTCACGACCGCCATCTTAATGGAATCGAACTGTACATACAACCTGAATTCTCTATCTCTAAGTGATGTTATGCTCTTTTTGATAACAATTTGTTAGTTACATATCTGATCATAAATTCCAATTTTCTTGTACAAATTACGTTTTGTAATTTTTTGTTTTCCATTATTTTCTTTTTACCGAAAACACAATTGACAAAGTTTTGAAAACACAATTGATAAATTTTGAAATGCCGATTATAGATTGTTATTTTTTTCAAAATCTTTACGTTTTGAAATCCCATTCAACCTTTGTCCGAGCCAGATTTTTGCTAGATGATTAATTTTCCAGAAACACTTTTCCAATATTATAAAAATAAAACATTTAAAATAATTGAAATCCATAATACCTATCGAACAACTTCTAATCGTAGTAACGTTTAAAGCATGCAAGCAAGCATGCAGCATGCAGCAAGCATACACAGTATCACCATAATTTTAAGATGTGACAATGCTAAAGCATTACATAGTTGAATTGTAGTTTCTTGTTTTAGGTATTTCCTAATTTTGTACAAATGTCGAATTTAAATGATTCGTCCATCATGAGTCCCCGTAAAGCACGGAAGTATTATGCACCATTACCGGCGGTCTTCTATCATTAATGGATTACTTGCGCGCTAGTGTTGTGCTACACAGGCTTTATTCTGGGTTGAGAACAAGTCTATGTTCCTTTGACCATTTCGTAACTGACTGCAAGTCCTCATTCAGCTTCTCGACACTGAGTGCAACCTCTTCATGAGGGGGTCGAGTGTGGACATATAGCTGACTGTCATCGGCGTAAAGATGGAAGCGAGAATGATTGATAACCCCAGCGATTGTTGCTATGTACATCGCGATTATCGCGAACGATGTTGGTGCCATATTGAGCCTCGACTGCGCCCTGTCCAGCTTGAGCGCGACCGATATGGCCATTGCACCTTAACCGCGTCGCGTGGCGGTGAAACAATACTACCACCCCTTCTCTTCCCTTGGGTGTCGTAAAACGCGACTAACGGACTAAACACTTCACATACACCCAACAGCATGGAGCGGCGATGGGCTCATCACCTGCCACGCTGAGCACATGTGCAGTCGATATTTGGTGAAAAGTGGACTATGCTAGAGGACTGCTTTTGCGGTCCTTATTGCCCATTTTGCCGCCCTCTCCTTTCCTGTCCCGGGCTACACGTGCTTGTTTTAGGAACCACCATCATACTGTGCAGATTATCAGCCCACGTACCAAAAAATCGGCAAGTCGTTCCTCTGTAAGACCGGTGTAGGTGTTTCCCCAAGCTGCTATAGTCCCGGGTCTTTTGAGCGGGGCATGTAACGGCATTTATGCAGGCCGTCATGAATGGGTGCGCTTGTTACCGTGCTTGTTCCACGGTGAGGAGCGCTCTCGTTATTCATCAGGCAGGATGTAGTCACTATGACGTATCACATTCGTTGTAGTTATATGTATTAATAATGGTACCAATTAATATTTAAGAATTGTATCACGTGAGTGGCGCGGCAGCCGGTACATAACTGGCGATTGGTTCGAGATAGAGAATGTGCACTGCGACAGCTGGTGGGCAGTAGGCACTCCACGGCGCGTCCATCGCGGCTGGTGTTTAGTCATGTTTATTGAAGCCGTCCCTGAGCTCGGCCCGCCCCCGCACCGCGCATTCATCACGCTGTCTTTACCCGCGCAGCAAATAGCCGGCCGTCTGTGCCGGTGTCCGGTTCTGCGGGGCGCGACTCGTGGTAAAATGTATAAAATTAAATTGGCTCCATGCGCCGTCATGCAGCGGCCGTGCTCGCCTAATTGCTTAGAGAATCATTTAACTTATCTTTAGTTTATAGCTTATTGTTATAATGTATACGTAGACAGCTCTACCACTAGTAACAAAAAAATAATAGGACTGTAGATACTTCGATTTAATACACCGAGGAACTGGTTTCCCCATAAATTTTTAACAGCTTTGTTTTTATTACGTTAGTCATACGTACACACCTTTTTTAATAGACTAGAGGAAACGCTCGGTCTTCACCACGTCTGATGTGTTTCAATTTCAAAATTGCATAGTGAATGCAATTGTAACAATTTAAAATTGTGTAATTATGATAGTTGAGGAGTGATTTTTCAAAAGGGCTTATTTCCACTTTAGCCCGGAAGAAAACTATGAATGCCATCGAAAGGCTATTCTCGAGGTCAGAATTTATTTCAAAATGTGCATATTTCCTTCGGAAACATAAGATTAAAAATCGCAATTTCGTACAAAACGGCACATTTCCATCTGAGTTCTTTGTTATGCTTTGACGATTTTAGAGTTTGAAACAAAAAGACGCATTTCCTATAGACGCTACATAAATCTATATATTTTATAACAAATAGGGCATATTTCCACTTAATTTTAGGTTTTTGACTTACTCGTGTCGGTTATGTTTAGGGACGCACCTTTTTGATAATTTTAAGTTTTTTTAGTTAGCTACACTGTCTACTATTACCATAAAGTTACTATACCTAGCGGAATAGAGAAACAAAGGGCTGAGCGAGCAGGATGTCACTAGCAACAACACTGTGGGATAAAAAGAGATGCGTGATGCGACGTCACAGAACTGTTTTTGGCTACTGGGCCCTTATTCTGTAACGATTCCTTGTTTCGAAACCACGTCACTTCCTTAAAAAGTTACGATATGTTCCCAAAAACGTATGCGTTTGACGTTTGTGCGCGGTAAGGTTTAGGTGTGGAATCTATAGATTGCGATACAGAATCAGGGCCCTGTTTGTCAGCACTTATCAGCACGCTGAGAATTTGGGTTTTGCGAATTTTTTGGATTTTACGTGAAATCGTGGATATTTTCCCATCCCATCCTATTTTAGTTCTATTAATACTATTACTGTTAGTAATTAATATAATCGATATCGATGTTAATGTAAAAAGCGACATGACGTAAAATCACTGAACGCATTCTTTACACACACAAATGCCATCATATTTCGGTTTCGTTTGACAGCTCATGTTTGTTGCTTTATTCCGCTAGGTATAGTAACTTTATGACTATTACACAACCGAACGTCTTTTTTCCCTAATGTCATTGTCAAAACGTCAAGTCAAGGTGGAAATATACCAACCGCCAACCGCAAAAAACTTTTTGTCGATGTTACAAAATAGATTTCTAGTTACATTTTTCACTATTATTTTCAGTATTATTTTGATAGCAAAATGGCTGAAAAGACTGTCCGTGAAATAAATAGTGGTAGAATAAAAAAAACGCTAAATTCAAGACCGAGGAAAGAGTAAGTAATTAGGAAGTTAAGTCATTGTTTTAATCCAGTGTGTTTCGTTATTGACTATAATGATATATTTTTGCTAATAATTATGATTGTATTATCTTTCTAGGTACAAGGATTATGGATCCCTTGAGATTAAATTATAAAACTCCCTGCTGTCACAAAAGTGAGAAAACTAAGTTTCGATACAAGTCTCTAACGGCCGAAATTAATAACCGATCCTGAGATAGAGATATGCCTATTTTGGATTTGTTACTAGGCAACTGTTGTTATTTCCCGTCATATAACAGAAATATCTAGGCAATAAATCTAAAGTATTTGATCGATTCCGAGATAGGGATAGGCCATCCCTATCTCAGAATCGGTTATTAATTTCGTCCGTAAGAGGGTTTTCGGTTTCCCATACAAACTTCCAAGTCGAAATTTTTAAAAACCAATAATCCAATTTTGATGAATCTTTGCATGCTAATGTAAATGTGTTTTAAAAAACGTTTATTTAAATTGCAATAACTTGCGATTTAAAGTCCTCTATAGAAAGTTTAAAATCTCTATTATATAAACGTTTTCGAAAAATGTTTTCAACAAACTATTTAGATCCCTGTATTTTACACTAGCATGCAAAGTTTTATTAAAATTATCTTATTGGTTTTTAAAAATTTCGACTTGAAAGTTTGTATGGGAAAACGAAATGCGTAACCCACGAATATCGTTCTATCCAACCTTATATCGAAACTTTTTTTATTATTAAATAGGTACCTACTAACAAATTTAATTTTCTGTACATTATGGTTTTATTTAGATAAAGTTATTAAGAGATAATACTACATAAGGCCTCATTTCCATAATATTCATAACAAATAGGCTTATTTCCAAAAGTGTATACCAAAAGGGCCCATTTCCAAACGTTTTTTTTAGCTAATACAATTACGTTAGAATACAAACTTTAAATGTATCAGGATATTAGAGGTATATACTATGACACAGGAAATAAATAAAAAACATAACTCACTGTAAACAGGCCCTACTGGTTTTTCTCTATTACTGAAATTTTGCTTATCATGGAAATAAGCCCTTTTGGAAAATCACTCCTCAGTTAAGGCTCGGGGCAGAACGTGAGTGAAATATCGAAAATTTGATATAACATATTGTGACGTAAGCGAAGCCGCAAGCAAAAGCTAGTAACATTGAATTCCCAAAAGGACGCGATCTCTCTATACTATATCACGACTCGCTCCCCAAAGACACAGCTTTGAACACTTCAGAATAGAATAGAATAGAATTCCTTTATTGTGTAACAAGTTCTTAAAAAATAAAATATATAGTATCAACAGTTTGCCCATGATCAGGCATGCAATGTACACAAATAAATATTATTAACATTAATATTAACAAAATTCATGGTGAATTTAACAGTTAATTAGTCTTGAAACTAAAGTATTCATTTAGTGCATAGAAAACATTATTAAATAACCAAGTTTTAAACTTAAGTTTTAAATATATGACCATTCAATGCCTTTAAATCAGTAGGTAAATGATTATACACTTTAATACCATGTATGAAAGTACTCTTATCATAAACATTATTATTGACAATTGGTAAATTTAAATTATATATATACTTAAGACGTTGGTTACGGAGAGGTTAACAGTTAAACAAGCCTATGTTGTTTTTAACGAATACACAAATTTCTAGAATATAGATGTCAGTAAGAGTAAGTAATTTGTTTTCTCTAAATTTATTCGTAAGGGTATCATCATAATACATGTTGTAAATTATGCGTATACATTTCTTTTGTAGTATGAAAGTACTATGTGAATGAACAGAATTACCCCAATAAATAATCCCATTCGTTAGGAGAGGATACACATTACCAAAATAAGCAGTTCGCACAATTTCAAAAGAGGAATTTTCTACCAGAATAGATAATGCATAGCTATAACTAGAAATCTTTCTATTAATGTTATAAATATGAGATTTCCAATTTAAATTTGAGTTGAGAATTGAGAAAGCAACTTTCTTGGTGTTTCGATACACCAAGAAAGTTGCTTTCGTTAACTTCTTCTATTTTTAAGTTAGACTCATAACTTTTAATGTTTAATTTAAATGATTTGGTCTTAGACCTCTAGTGGTTCCAGTGATAAGTCATTTAACAAACCTGTGTTTTCAGAAGGGTGTCTTTCCCTCGCTTGTCAAAAGATCTTTAGTCACGCCGGTGCACAAGGAAGGTCCCAAAGATGATGTTAACAACTATAAACCAATCTCCGTAGTGCCTATTATTGCTAAAATACTAGAAAAGTTGATAAACACGAGACTAATTGATTACCTAGAAAAATTTAACATCCATATCCATACATATTCATCACAATTTGGCTTTAGGCGCGCTAAATCTACAGAGGATGCTGTTTTAGCTATAACTGCCTTAATAACTGAGCAACTAGATCAAGGTTGAAAGTGTTTTGACTGTCTTTCTTGACCTTAAGAAGGCATTTGACACTGTTTCTCCAACTACACTCATAAAAAAACTAGAATCAATCGGAGTGAGAGGTGTTCCACTGAACCTACTTAGAGACTACCTGCAAAACCGAAGTCAGCAAGTTAAAATCGGAAATTATGTGAGTGAGGAATCAGGTGTCTCTTTTGGTGTCCCGCAAGGTAGCGTGCTAGGCCCGACCTTGTTTCTCATTTATATAAATGATTTAACTAATTTAAATATAAAAAATTGACGCGTATTTTCATATGCCGATGACACAGCTATAGTGTTCACAGGCTCAAATTGGAACTCGATATTTGACAATGCTGAATCAGGACTTCTTCAGGTGGTTGATTAGCTGCAAAATAATCTTCTTACCTTAAATACAAACAAAACCAACTACATGTGCTTTACCATCAATAAAAGAACGCAACCAAAAAGTGATCTCAGTTTAAAAATACACAATTGTAATAAAGATGAAACAGCTAACTGTAATTGTATTGTGATCAATAGGGTGGCTTCAACGAAGTACTTAGGAGTTGTTCTTGATCAGCATTTAACTTGGCATCCGCAGATTGAATTTGTAAGTAGCAGAATAAGAAAACTAATATGGATTTTTAGGAAACTAAGGTATGTGACTACTAAACTTTTAATAAATCAAATTTATATATCTATAGCCCAATCAGTAGTAGGATATTGCATAACGGTATGGGAAGGTGCTTCCAAGATGAAATTTTTGGAACTTGAAAGAAGCCAGCGCTGTTTACTTAAGGTTATGCATTTTAAACCATTCAGATACCCCTCTGAAGAACTTTATAAGTTTAGCCAACTCCAATCTGTCCGAAAACTGTATCTAATAGCCACAGTATTGCGGAGACATAAATTAACACCGTTTATAACTAGCCCTCTAAGCAAACGAAGAAGTTACACAGTTATTAAAAGGAAACTAAATAAAACACATTTTGCTCAGCGACAATTCGTAGAACAATCTTCTCGCGTATATAACAAATTAAATAAACAACTAAATATATACCAACTTAACTCACTCAAATGCAAAGAAGTACTATCTAAATGGCTCTTAACAATATCTTATGACGATGCAGAAGATCTCCTGAAATATAACTCAGAACCCATAAACAGACTCACTATTTTCAATTATATACTAGCATAGACAACAGAATATAGGTATATTTACATAGGCAATTTTATTAATTAATTATAATTTTTAGCTCGTATTTAAAACATAAAGTTATCATAATGTTTAAACACATTTACAACTACACACACACACTCACGCATACTCACACACTCACGCACATACACACACACACACACCCCCACACACACCCCCACACACGCACACACACACGCTTACAACACACTCAATCATGCAACTATATATAATTATATAAAATAAATAAAGTTTTATATTAAAGTCTCTCATAATAAAAAGTCAAATGTTAATTTATTCATATATTGTAATTAAAGTACTGTACTAGTTAAGGAAGAGCGGGATCTCCTGAAACAGGTATCATTTTTTCAATTATGCTTAATAGGATGGTTCCAACACTTGTATAAACAAATTGTCAATATTAGTTACGTGAATAAAGATATTTTGAATTTTGAATTTGAATTTTTGAATTGAATTATAATTACGAAATTGTACAAATTTAGTCTTATTCATATTTATTTTAAGATTCAAAGTTTTAAGCCAGTCAACCAAATGTTTTAACGTTTTGTTTATTTCATTTTCAAAACAGTTGTGTTCTTACTATCATCTGAAATAAAAATTGTGGCATCATCTGCAAACATAACACATAAATTACTTAGTACCGCTGGAAACTCGTTAATATACACTAAGAAAAGAAGAGGACCAAGAACGCTACCTTGAGGTACTCCGAGAAATACTTTACCAGATTTAAATGATACTTCCTCAAAAGTTTTATTGGCGTTATTGAAAATGTCAATTACTGTATATTGTTCTCTATTTTTCAGGTAACTTTCAAATAGTTTTAATGCAATACCACATACGCCCAGATTCTCAAGTTGAGTCAAGATTATATCATGTATTACACAGTCGAAAGCTTTCGACATATCAATGAAAAGGCCGATGCATGCAGTTTTATTGTTGATAGATTTCCATACCATCTTGAGAATATTAAATATTGCTAAAACTGTAGATTTTTTCTTTTGAAATCCGAATTGATTTTTATTTAGTAGCCCATTAGAAATGAAAAAGTTGTAAAGCCGAGTATGAATAACTTTCTCAAATATTTTTGAAAAGGAAGGAAGTAAGGCTATCGGTCTATAATCACCAACGTTTGCTTTGATCCTTTTTTGAATAATGGTTTAATTTTGGCTATTTTTAGTTAATCTGGAAAAGTTCCTATTTCAGCATTTAATTTATAACATAGATAAGAGGTTCAATTATAACTGGAATTGACTTTTTAATAAGATACATAGATTTGCTGTCATGACCGCAGCTCATTTTGTTTTTAATCTTTTTTACAAAATTTATTAACTCTTCAGCATTCACAGGTTATAAGTAAATGCTTTTACAATTTGGTACGGGTGATGGCTTAAAGTTTCCCTTTTTATAATTTCGTGAACTGTTTGAGATAAAATAGTTATTAAAAGTATCAGCTATAGTTTTAGGGTCCTTCATAATGTTATTATTCACTTTAATATTTTCAATAGTATTTTTCATATCATTCATAGATGTAGTTTGCCGTTTTATGAAGGTCCAAGTAGATCTGACTTTGTTAGTGCTCTGTTCAATATATTAGATATTTGATTTTTTTTTGCAAGACGAGTAACAGATTTTAATAGTTTACAATACTTTTTATAATATGAAATAAGATGTGTATTTATGCCATTTTTTATAATTCTATTATATACTGCTCTTTTATTTTTACACGCTATACGTATGCCTTTACTTTGCCAATTTGCAAATCTCTTATGGGTAATTTTTATCCTTTCAATAGGAATACACAAATAAAAAACCATTTCATAAAGTTTTATGAATGATAAATATGCTTTGTTAACATCATTATGAAGATGCACTTCAGCAAAGCTTAATTTTGAAATATGATGTAGAAATTGATCTACATACTTTTCAAAATTCTTTTTATATATACCAATATTTTACTTCAAAACCTTTACTGCAGGGTATTTCTATAATTTAGGCTGAATGGTCAGAGATTCCAAAGTGCTCAACCTTTGAATTAAATGATTTTAGATTTGTTAAAATATTATCTATACACGTTTGTGACTTTGAAGTAATTCTTGTAGGTTCATGAATTGTTAATTTGACATTAAATTTCGACAGTGTGCTTTTAAATATTTCACTATTCCTATCATTTTCTAGGGTATTTATATTGAAATCACCTCCTATAACTATTTTTCTCTTCGCTTATCTATATCTAAGTGTTACTCTATGTTATAGTAACTCTTCAACAAATCGAAGTTTGAATTAGGTATTCGGTAAATACATATAACTACAAGATAAGTTATTAAGTTTTCAACATTTAATAAATATATTTATTAATAATAATAATAATATTAACTTTTTCCACTCTTATACTAATTATATAGCCAAAGGTAAGCTTCTTTTTGAAACTTTTTATTGGTTAGATAACGGATAAACATGCTTATTATACAAATAAAGCACCCAGAGCCGAATTCAATTTAGATAAACGAGTTTTTCTGAATTAACCCGACCCTTAATCGAACCCGAAAATCGGACCTCAGAGATGGCGATGCCAGCACCGGCGTGCTGAGGTCGTTGCAATAGCCATAGGTCAAGGGTGGGAATGTCATTACTTGAACCACAGACCCGCGTGTATCGGGGCGTGTTATTCGACTCGCTCGCCTGTTATAATATGTCCTATATAATTGTTATGATCTTTATAAAACCTACCTACTTTGCTATATACTTAACCTTAATCGTATTCTCTCAACTTACCATGAAAGATAGATTGAGAAAATTCGGAATGATTGATTTAGAGACACGATGTGATCAAGAAGACTTGATAGACAACACTGTTTATTGTATTCTAAGGTTTAAGCGAACACTACATATTGAATTAAAACACTTTTTACGGATCTAACTCGCGTTTATTAATACCTTTTAGGGTGTTGTTTTAGTCCTGCCTGACGTCTCGGGCCATTTACAGGGTCCGTCGTCACGGAGACGAGTTGTTGGTCGTCTCAAAGCTAAAAGTTATTTGCATACTGATCTTTTTTTGGCGGCTTGAAGTAAGATTGGAGTTCGCTTCAAGATGTGACCAATCTTGTCAGTGACACCTTCATGTACAGAAGTACGGCAGGTTGGCGCTCGACTGTGGTTGGTTTTTTGCATTTTCTGTGACAAAGTAGTTTATCCTGTAGTTCAAGCTTAATATGATGAAGTTTAGCAGCCAAGTGTAGGGTGTCACAGATGACCTAGAAAGGCTGACTGATAAAGTATTTGCCTTTCTAGGCCATCTTAACTCCATACTCGCCAAAACACAATGATTCATCCCTAAGATGATACGTGAGGCTATTGAAATTTGAAAACATCGAAATTTTAATTGAGAGGATGGTTGGAATTTACCACCTGCCTGGGATCCAACCATACAGGTTATCAAATCCCAGCCCCAACAGCAACACACTGACTAACCTAACCTGAACGCACCCGATAAAAATGAAAATGATTCACGGTATGCAAATAACTTTTAACATTGAGACGACCAACACCTGAGTCCCCCTGTGACCACGAACCCTGTAAAGGGTCCGAAACGTCAGGACTAAAACAAAACCCTAAAATGTTTTAAGAAACGCGAGTTAGATCCGTAAAAATTGTTTCATTTCAACTGATAACACTGCATAATAAAATAAAAAATGGTAGTTTAAAAAACTAAAAAACCCGACTGCATTTTTGTGTAATTTGGAAATGAAAAAACCCTAAAACAAGAAATTCGTCATAGCCGGTTGCACTTAAGAGGCCTATTACATCTCGACTCTGATTTTGTTAAATGCCCGTTTTCGCATTTTGTAGTAATTTTGCAGTTGTAGTTATCGTTTTCATCGAAATAGGATAATAAATTCAAGCTTAATATTACAAATCTCCATTCTGCGAGACTAAGCTGAGCTCGAACGGCCGCGCCGGCCGGCACATCGCATTCTGTAGTAATTTTGCATTTGTATATTTATTTATAAGGCCTCTTAAGAGGGTTTACGCATTTTGGTTTCCCATACAATTTTCCAAGTCGAAATTTTTAAAGACCAATAAGCCAATTTTTTTTTTCGCTCGTCCGGCGCCATAGCGGAAGGACGTGTATTACGTGCGATAGTTTTAAATAGACGTGCCTCAGTTTGCTATATTAGCATATTTTACACAAATGGGGACAAAATGTTTTGGCTGCGAGGCCCTTATTTGCGATGTATTATACATGAAGTGTTCACAACAATCATGCAAGAAGCAGTACCATCTGAAGTGCCTCGCTCTCACGGTTGAGAGTTTTGATACTCTTACGCAAACATGTAAGGATACATGGATCTGCCCGGAGTGTATTCGCGTTATTCCGAAAAAGGACAACTCGGGAACACCGGTACGTGGCAACGTTATCATGAATACGACATTTACACCAAGTTATATTAACACCGAGCGGGGTAGTCGTTACAATAACAAGGAAGTCATTGTTTCGCCTATTGAGAACAAATTATTGGAAGAGTTGAGGGAGTTTCGACGGGAGATGAACTTTAAATTGGAAGAACAACGAAAGGAGTATGCATTATTACAAGGCAAATACATAAAAACAGAAAAGGAACTGCAAGAAGTAAAAATCATTTTGAAGGTAGTTCAAGAAAAAATGAATAAAATTGATAACGTGGAAACCAAAATAGATGAATTTACGAGTAATTACATGATTTTAAAAGACTCCACCTGTTCAATTAATGAAACAACGTCAAATGTACAGCAGATAACACCAAAAGTATCATTTGTTGATGCGGTAAAACAGAACAAAAAAATGTGGCCTACCAACGAAACAAAACAAAAGAAAAGTGGGGCCACGAAACCGGCAACTGTTGGGATTAATGAATCTAAACTAAAGAGCGATGACTTGAACAACGGCACTAAAGAGGAATTAAATTCCAAAGGTGAAGAAGATTGGAAGATTGTTTTTAACAACAAGAGAAGAGGTCGATATCCTAACAGTGAGGTAAAAAAAGGAGGAATATCCAGCGCTAAGGTGATTATGGGAACCGAACGGAAAAAATATTTACATGTATGGCGGCTTAATAAAGATACTACAGAAACAAACATAGAAAATTATGTTAAAAGCCTATATAATGAAGAAATACAAGTAAAAATAGAGAAAATAAAACACAAAACAGAGAGGGACTACGCTTCTTTTATTATTGGTGTTCCGGAAAGTCAATATGACCTAATATGTAAACCAGAAAGTTGGCCCGTGAATATTGAATTCTGCGAATGGATTTGGTTTCGAAAATCACACAATAAATCACAACAAATGTAGAAGATCAATCAAGAAATCAAATCAAACAATTGAGATTTATTATCAAAACGTGAGAGGATTAAGAACTAAAACTGAAAGCTTTTATACGGGCATCTCATTATTAAATGCAGATATTTACGCCATAACGGAAACTGGCTGTAACCCTTCCATCCAAGACGCGGAGTTAGTTCCACCGGGTTTCACAATTTTACGGTGTGACCGAGCGGACGGTCGCAAGCATGGCGGAGCGTGTCTCGTGGCCACACCGCGCTTCGAACTACGGCCAGTGCGACGACTGAGTGACGTAAACATTGACGAGCATGTCTTTGAATTAGTTAGTGCTTCGGTTTATTTAAGAAACCGTTTTTTGTTTTTGTTATGTGTTATATATATTCCACCGGGTAGTAAGGAAAACGAATACATGGTTATGTTTAGAATTTTAGAACAGTTTAGTGTTTGTTATAAAAAAATAATAGTGATAGGAGATTTTAATCTCTTTTCTTGTACGTCAGACGTAACAAATTATTTTGAATACTTTCAATCATTTTGTGGATTCGCTCAAAGTAACAAAGTGGGTAACTGTAACAATCGAACATTGGACTTGGTGTTGAGTTCGTTTCAAGGGGACGATTGTGTGGTGGTGCGGGCGGCAGACGCCTGCCTGGTAGACGTTGACAAATACCATCCACCACTCGAAGTGACAGTGACGATGACGGTCTCCGGATGGCACGACTTTCCAACGGGTACACCTGCATCGGCTGACATTGGCACAGGTACCTTACAATGGAATTTTTATAAAGCTGATTTTTTATTATTATATTCATTAATAGGTAACATTGATTGGACCCCGATTTATTCTTTAGATCTTGAAAACAGTCTAGATTATTTTTACAAGGAGCTTAATTTTATTTTAAACACGTGTGTACCGAAAAAACAGTGTAAACAGGTCAATTCAGGCTGTACTTACCCCGAATGGTACACCGGGAAAATAATTCGTTCTATAAAATATAAAGCATTGCTACATAAAAAAATATAAGACAACTAAATTAGACAGGGACTACAAAAATTTCGCTGAAATGCGTACTAAAGTAAAAACTATGTTAGTAACTGCACATAGTCAGCATAGGGAGTCATTGCAAAATAATCTCAAAAGGGACCCAAAATCGTTTTGGAATTACATAAATTCAAAAAGAAGTAAAAGATGTCCACAAATAATATTAAAGGATGGGAAGGTTTTAGCTAGCGATGAATGTGCAACAGAGTTTGCTAGATTTTTTCATTCTGTGTATAGTGGACAAAGATGTGTGTTGGACGTGAGCACAGCTGTAGAGGAGGCCGGTGGGCACAACGGGGCAGCTCGAGTGCACTTATATCATTTGCAGCTTAGTGAAGTACTTACCGCGCTAAAACAACTCAAAGCAAAAAGATCTGCAGGACCTGACGGTATTCCACCGTTTCTTTTCAAAGATTGTAGGGTAGCACTTGCGGAGCCATTGCTTCACATATTCAATCAATGTTTGAGTTTAGCTACATTTCCGGATAGGTGGAAAATTACAAAGGTTGTACCAGTTCCAAAAGGAACTGCGGGGACAAGTGTCGATGGTTATAGACCGGTAGCAGTACTATCAACTCCGGCGAAGGTGTTTGAGTCGACTATACACAGAAGCTTATATCAACAGATTAACTCACAGTTGTCGGACGCGCAACACGGGTTTAGACCAGCTCGTAGCACTACGAGCAACCTTCTTGCGCTTGTGGCCGATCTAATACCAACAGTGGAAGGCGGGGGACAAACCGATACTGCATATTTTGACTTCAAAAAAGCGTTCGATCTGGTAAATAATGACGTGCTCCTTAAAAAGATGGCAAGTTTTGGTTTCACCCCACATCTTTTAAGTTTGTTCGCTAGCTATATGACAGATAGACAGCAGTATGTGGAGTACAAGGGGCAAAAGTCAGAACCGTATTTTACATGGTCTGGTGTAAGTCAAGGTTCGAACTTGGGACCTTTGGAGTTTTTAATCATGATAAATGACTTACCCAATGTCGTAAAGAATTCAAAATGTTTACTATTTGCAGATGACCTTAAATTGTCATTGAATATAGTGAGCGTGGTGGACGGTGACAAACTCCAAGAAGACATAGATAAGGTTGTTAAATGGAGTAAAGATAATATGTTACAGTTCAACACATCCAAATGCTCAGTGGTCAGTTTCACACGCAAACGCACGCCGATAGAATGCTCCTATAACATTGACGGAGTACCTTTATGTCAAGAGAAACAAATTAGGGATTTAGGAGTAAAGTTTACAGCGGAGTTAACGTTTAAAGATCACATAGTAGACATTTGTAAGCGGGCTTTTAGAACTCTAGGATTTACTTTGCGAACGGTCAATAGTTTTACTAATGTACAGGCTATTACCGCTTTATATAACACATTAGTTAGGAGTCACTTGGAATGTAACGCGATGATTTGGGCCCCTCATGAACAAAAGTACAACATTATGTTAGAAAGAGTGCAGAATAAATTTACAAGGTACCTTTATTTAAAGCTGTATGGAGTGTACCCCTTTTATCCTTTGCAGTATCCTACGTTATTCGTTCTGGGTATGGTAGGATATAATCAGCTTAGGGTCAGGAGAGAGCTCAGACTTGTGTCATATCTATTTATGGTGTTTAGAGGAAAGATATATAATCCGGAAATATTAGGGTTAATGGGTGTTTTTGTTCCGGATGAATACATATGGCGACGGCGACGGCCGAACCTACTGCTTGTCCCGAGAAGTCGCACTAATTTACAACACGAGGCGCCTCTGACGCGCGCCTTTCACACACTCAACCTCATTGATAAGGAGACGGATTTATTCGTTTGTGCTTTGAGCGAATTCACGAGGGTAGCTGCTTGGATAATTTGTTACAAATAAATACAATTGTGTTATCTATTTACATTGTAAGTTTGTGTAAATAATAAAAATAATTAATTATGGTTAGGCATTCATGACATTCATGATGTCCAAAAAGGCATATTATTATTATATTATTTTTCCTCATTTATGATGTTATTATTATGTTATTATTTTTATTTCTTATGTATGAATTATTTTATTATTTTAATTTGTAATGTAGTATTTATTAACTTTTTGATGTAAGTATAATTTTATTGATGTTAATATTGTAAAAAAAGTATTACTTAATTGTAAAATTTGCTTTCCTATCGCATTAGGTACCCACCTGTAAGGATAATGATAATTGTTGTGATAAATAAATAAATAAATAATAAATTTTAATGAAACTTTGCATGCTAAAGTAAAATACAGGGATCTAAATAGTTTGTTGAAAACATTTTTAAAAAAGGTAATTTGGCTGAGTTATTACGATTTAAAGTCAATTTCAATAACTCAGTTAAATAAACATTTTTTAGAAATGTTTTCAACAAACTATTTAGATTTCTATATTTTACTTTAGCATGCTGAGTTTCATCAAAATTGGCTTACTGGTTCTTAAAAATTTCAACTTGGAAATTTGTATGGGAAACCGAAATGCGTATACCCTCATAAGAATCGCCAAAGTTTCAAACATAAATTGTAGCAGTCCGGACCCATTCTAGAAATAGCGGCTTAGTAAATTATAACACATATGTACCTATATTACATTGCAGATTACTCCAATCCACTGACTAGACGGCTGACTTTCTAGAATGGGTCCCGACTGCTAAATTTTTTCTTTGCAACTTTGGCGATTCTTAAGTTAAGTGACGTCGCGTATAACGATTTCTTGTTTATGGGTTTTTTCATTTCCAAATTACACAGAAACGCAGTCGGGTTTTTTTGTTTTTTAGATTATTGTTTTTTTGTGTTATTATTAAATGAGTTTGTATAGTAACCTGACACACAAATACTTTGAAGCTAAAATCCACCAAGCCGTTCAGGCTGCAGAGCGTGCCAAACATTTGAATTTGGTGCCAAAAATCTGCTATTTTGTTTTTTTTATTTTGATATACCCAGTGTCACTCTCACAGTAAATAAGAATCTATCGACACCTCTTTTAGCTAAAATCCATCGAGCCGTTCAGGCCGCAGCGCCACACATAGGTACCTACATACAAACACACTTACATCATACATACTTACTCTCGAAAAACATAACCCTTACGCCAGAAGTGGCGCAGTCGGGTAAAAATGTACATTCCTTTAATAAAGAAAGCTCTACAAAAGACTATTCCACCCGATGTTAAGTGGAAGTTGAGTCCACCTGGTGCAGCGTCAGAGAGTTGATACTCTCTGACGCTGCACCAGATGCAGTCACTCAGTCTCTCATTAGTCACCCTCACCCTGCTAGCCCACAATGTGCCTCAATAGTTGCTCTTATAAATAATATATCAAATGTAATGTAAGCTTATTATTAAATATCTAAATTTGAAAATTCACTTTAAATTTAACCCTAGACGCACCTGCCCTATGTTTGACTTGCTACTACATTTATTAGTACTACTCGTATTAAGGTATATGTAGGTAATACTGCGCCGTTGCGCGAATGTAAAGTAGGTAAGTATTATGGACAAGCAGTGGTGAGTACCGAAATGGACTTTTTCTATTGTTTACTTTAGAGAACAGTCATCTTCTCAACCATTAACTTTCCTTTAATCGTGATTGAGTGAAATAAAAGAAGGTCGAATATACCACAATATAAACTTAAACACAGCATTTAACAAACTTACTAAAAGGAATACGAAAACTTAACTTCCAACAAAAAGGTACCAAACAAACCTACCCCTACAACTGCCTACACCTGTACACCTACCCCTACTCAGCAAAATGGACCACTGATATGATACTTTGGGAAAAGTTTTTTGCTCATACATTAGTGATCCGTAACCTATACCTAGGCCCTGACAGCACATGACCCGATGTTCCTATGGGATGCCTTCCATAGCAGTACTCTTATGTGGGTTGATATGATAGTGAAGAGTAGCCGTTGACTGGGAGTAATTGTTTCAGTTCAACGTGCAAAGCAGCGCCAGCAACGCCGGCAGCGAGGCGTACGGCGGCGGCGGCGGCGGCGGCGCGCCGGTCAGCTCGGGATCGGCGTCGTCGGGCGCGCAGTCGCCGGGCTCGCCGCCGCACGCGCACCTGCCGCACCACGCGCCGCACCACGCGCCGCGCCTGCGCGCCAAGGAGGAGGACCTCTCCGTGCACGGCCGCGCCAGCGCCGACGGTACGCACTCCGGACACACTAAAGCATCAGCATCACATTGAATACACATATCGCCTCTTCGGATGAAAAGTGTACAATGTCTAACATTTTCCAAAACTCAACTAAGTATACAAAAAACATTAGAATCGCCTATATTTTCTCTCGAATAGTGACAAAAGAAGATAGGTTTACAAATCTCCGCTGGGAGCGCCATTGGTCAGTTTTAAATTGGTGGGATTTTGCATCTCTTTCGCGTCAAAACAGTACAATCTATCTTCAGTATTGCTCAGGCATCGGTGCAATCCACACGCCATTTCAAATCGAAATTGGCCCACTGGTATACTAGCATGTTAATATCTGATCACCTGCTTGTGGCTGCGACGAAGACTTTTCTTGACAACTCGGTAAATGATGCTGAACTGGCGCCAGATGGCTGGACACTGCTACGTCGTGATCGGCAAACACCCTGCGGGGGAGTCTTACTCGCTGCAAAGCCGGGTGTTACCCTTCGGCGCCGAAAGGAGCTGGAATCGGACCTCGGTGAAGATCTGTGGGCCTCTGTCACCTACCGGGGAATTTCTTTTATTGCATGTGTAGTTTATGTTAAGCCGACAACTTCTGATGCTGTATATATGAATGTATTTAGCAACATAGAATCTTTCTTGACATGTAATTCAAAGATTAATTATTTTGTTTTTGGTGACTTAAATATGAATAGTGCATCTAATGATATTAAGAATTATTATTGTTACTTTTTGACGTACTGTAATCTAATTGACCATAATGACATAGTTAACAATCATGGCGGTATTCTTGACGTAGTGTTGGCGCGGGAGTGCAATGAGTCACGGCCACATGAGATATCTGTAAATGCAGCCACTGAGGGTTTCGTCCCCCCCGACAAACTTTACCACCCTCCACTCGAGATATTAGTGAGTTTTCAACTGCACAGTAACAATTGCCATCGACTGCAGCCTAGTAACATCGACCCATCCCATGACTGAAATTTAAAAAAAACAGGTTTTAGTCTACTTAAATTATTACTTGACGAAGTGTCCTGGGAGTCCGTCCTTGGATCTGATGACGTCGATGCTGCAACTAAAGCCTATTACGATACTCTATATCAGCTATTCGATCTCTCAGTTCCCAAAAAGAAAAGACACGCTGCGTCACGAATAAGGTATCCTGCTTGGTTCGATGCAAATATCATTAAAGATATTAAGCAAAAAGCTCGACTGCACAAAGCCTGGTTGTCCTCGAAATGCGCTGTAACATACAATGCATTTTCAAATTTACGAGCTAACTTAAAAGTGGGCATTTCTGAAGCGTACAAAACTTACTTAGCTCGCATCGAAAACAACCTACAGCAGCGACCACAGGATTTTTGGAGCCATGTACATAGAATGAGATCCAAAGGTGGTTTCGAGTCCTGTGTTTTGTACAATGGAAATTCTCATGCGGGCGTAAAGGCAGCCGAAGCGTTTGCAAATTACTTTTCCTCGGTCTTCTTAGACCAAGCGCCTTTGTTGAACCCTAATGTATGTCATGACCAAGGCGTACGGGGCGGGCACGTTATTCTTTCTTTCATCTCACCGCAGGATATCGAGCGTGGTATTAATAAGTTAAAGTTTAATAGCTCAACTGGACCAGACGACATACCCAGTTCTGTCCTTAAAACTTGTAAAAAACACATGATTCATCCACTTTGCCATATTGCAAACCTTTCTCTCAAAAATTGCAAGTACCCTGCCCAGTGGAAACTTTCTAGGGTGACACCTTTTCCTAAAAGCAACGATAACACCACTGTGGATGAACATCGCCCTATAGCAGTGTTAAGTGCGCCTGCAAAGGTCTTCGAATGCATCCTTCACACGGAGATATATCGACAAGTAAAGCAATTAATAGGCGATGAACAGCATGGTTTCAGACCAGGACGTTCCGTAAATACAAACCTGCTATGTTTAGTTGACTATATCTCTGATGCCTTAGACCGTGGATTGCAAGTCGACGTTGTATACTTTGACTTTCAAAAGGCGTTTGATAGGGTTGACAACGACATCTTGTTGCAAAAGCTTTCTGTCATTGGGTTTGCTTCAAATTTAGTAAGTCTTTTCGCGGACTATTTGAGGGACCGACGCCAGTTTGTAAAGCATGGTACCTATGTGTCCGAACAATATCAAACTCGATCAGGCGTCAGCCAGGGTTCGTGCCTCGGTCCACTCCTGTTTTTAATTATGATTCATGATCTTCCTAAAGTGTTGACTTCCGCCAAATGTCTTTTGTACGCCGACGATCTGAAGCTCTACCTTGAAATAAAAACGCCTAGTGACTGCTTTAATTTACAAAATGACATAGACAGAATTATTGAGTGGAGTTTGACAAATAAAATGCAATTTAATCATAGTAAATGTAATGTTTTGACTTTTGACCGTAAAAGAAATCCAATTAGTTTTAATTATAATATGAACAACTTAAGCATTAATAGAGTTAGCTATATAAAAGACTTGGGAGTAACATTTGACCGCGGCCTGAACACGATCATATAGCCGGCCTTGCCAAGGAGTCCTATCGGCGTTTTGGCTTTGTATTGCGAAATGTCAATGATTTCCAAAATCCACAAGTTATCAAAACTTTGTATAACGCTTTAGTAAGAAGCAAGCTTGAGTCTTGTTCATGTGTATGGAACCCACATCATGTCACCTACGTACGTATGCTCGAAAGAGTTCAAAAGGCTTTTTTAAGGTTTCTATACAAAAAAGTCTATGGATATTACCCATTTATGTACCCTACAAAGTTTTTGCTTGGACACCTTGGCTTTAACTCTCTAGAAGTGAGAAGAATGATTGACCAACTCACCATTTGCCTTAAAACCCTAAAAGGATCTATTGACTGCCTTCTCCTTCACAATTTGTTGTGTGTGCTATTTGTCCCGCGCGAACTGGAACCTCCAAAAAGTAGACGCGGCCCTCATCGGCAACATAAACTCTTTTTTAACGACCGAGGCCGCACCGTGGCACGCGCGATGTCACCCTTAGTTCGACCTTTGCGCCACCTCAATGCACTCCGTGACGCCAACACTGATTTTGATTTTTCATTTGACAACTGGTCACAAATAATACCTGTTTGTGAAGATAAAGGATTTAATTATAATAAAATATAAGATGCAACTACTGAACTTTGTAAATAAGTTTTTTGTTAACTATTGAACTTTCAAAACGCTCTCCTGTAGAGTTAGTATATTTATTTAGATATTGCACACTTTTTATCCGAAGAGGCGATATATAGCTATCCGGCTCGAAGGACCATGTTTAAACTTTTGAAGTTCTTTGACGAGGTAAAATAAAACTGTAATAAACTTGCTTGCATAAGTCTGTAAGTTGAAGTGGTAGTGGAAGTAGTGAACAAATGGCACATCACCCTTAAATACTAGTCTCACAAAAACTTCGATACCGCCGTTTAGACGCACAACGCCATCTGTTATAAAACATGTAAACTATGAGACATATAAATTTGAATTTCGATAACATAGATGTTAAGTTCTTCATCACGTTCTCTTTTGCTCCTGGAGCATATTAAACACAGACGTGCCGCGCAGGCTTAGAGAGCGTCTGCATACTAAAGTCATTCAATGGTTGATAACAAGTTACTTTTCTAAACAACAGCTGACTTCACTTTATAATATCAATGATCGAGATTCTTCAATGACCTTAATTTATCTACCTTTGAGGCCTATGCATAATCAAAATATTGTTATTAATAATAGCGTGTTGTTGTCGATTGCGCCCCCAGGCAGCAGGTCCGCTGACCGGTTGCGTGTTGCAGGCGGGTCGTCGGAGTCGGAGGGCGAGGGCGGCGGCGGCGGCGGCGGCGGCGCGGCGCGCGCGCGGGCCCAGTACGTCAGCGCCAACTGCGTGGTGTTCACGCACTACTCTGGCGACGTCGCCGCCGTCGTCGACGAGCACTTCGCGCGCGCGCTGGCGCTCGACAAACCCAAGGGTGAGCACAAGCACTTCGAAGCTGTACCACGCCACGCTAGCGCACGTCGGCGTAACAACTTCAAACGTATGAAGCGCGGTGGTGGGTCGCATGTTTATGTCGTAGTATGCTTCTTAATAGATGAAAACCAGTTATAGTCATAATAATAGCGCATTATTGCGCGGTGAATAGGCGGCGTGTAAATGTTCAAGAGTATTTACCTACTTTGTCAAAGAGTCGAAAAACGTGATGTTAGGATATTTTATTTTTATTAATTTAATTAGGACAGCCAATAATAAAAACACTGATACATTTACACAAAACAAAACATAGAAAAGTACATTTATAAAACTTCACTTATCAATAATTGGCAGCCACTTAGCCAGCTACTTATTATAAAAATCAGAAAATAAAAATAAAAAAGCACGTACACTAAAATTACATACTTACACACATACTAAAACTATCTAATTAATATAACATAATTAATCTGTAGTCTAAAAAGCGGGACCTTACTACGAGGATACTTTCTTGGGATATGAAAGCTTACGTCGCTAATTAAATTCGGACAATCAAAGGTTCCGTGTATAATTTTATCCAGAATTACTAGGTCTTGTCAGACATTGCATTTTAAAATATTTGAGCTTGTTAGAATAGGATGGTAACTTTTTAGCCAACCGCAACTGTAGGAGAGGTGCCACATAAATCTTTTTAGTAGTCTTTCTAACTGTAAAACACCCACGTTACTTAAGTGATTCCATATCACACTACTATATACTCCAATAATAATATACACTGGACTGCAAAAATAAGTATCACACTTTTAAAATTGCCATAATTTTTTAAGTACACAAGACAAACAAGACACACAAGTCTTAAAAATGTTACTAATGTATAAATTACCATAGTTTTAAAGAAAGCTGAAAAAAATTGCTATAAATCGTTTTTTATTTTAAATCTCTTACTTCTATAGTTTAGAAAAAAATGAAATTTTAAAAGTGTAATTATGTAGTGTAAGTGTAATACTTATTTTTGCAGGCCAGTATACTTTGTACCAAGGAGTTGTACACTGTTATTTTAGTCAAAGTCAAAGTCAAATTATTTATTCAATGTAAACCTTTACAGGCACTTATTGACGTCAATACTAATAATAATAATAAAAAATCAGTTAACTAACTTATAGTTAAGACTTAACAACTAATCTAACGAGCTATTATTGTCTGTGCCAGACAAATGCGCATCGCTACCCCCAGTACCACTGCATGCCGAAACAGAATCGCGTCGAACCGAAATATAAGCCGTGGTCATAGAATTGTGTAAACATACGTATCTTGGTACGAGAAAAAATAGCGGGCAAGTGTCTCTCCCCTAGCGACACAAACGGTTAAAATTTATAGGTAATTTATCGTTTTTTGGGATGAAAGGTGAAAAATGATAAATCATAATGAATTGTTTACTTAAGTTAATTACTTAATAGAATAAAATTAAATATGATTACCAATTTTCGTTCAGTCAGGGCAGCAGTGCGAGCACGGATCTTTTATCGACCGATAAAATGACATTAGATGATGTCGACAAATTGACATCGGCAGTACTTAAACTGTCAAATTTTATCGTCTAATGGCAGTTTATCGGTCTCTAAAAGATCCGTGCTCAAGGGGCACGGCCTCTTAAAAACCTTACAATTATGTAATATGATACCAAGATTTCGAGTATTAATAATCTTTTCGTAATGCGGTTTATAGGTTAATTTAACGAAACGTTCGAAAAATGACTCGGGTGGTAGTAATTTTTTTAACGTTATTAACATTGTCTTAAGAATATTTAGGCGTTATTAGCGCAAACACATCAAATAAGTTACAAACGTGCGGTTAGCCTTTGGGTACTCACAGGGAGATAATATTCAAATCTCAAAAACATGCAATTATACTTGGAACATCAACTGCTTCGAACCAACTTTGGTATGTCAACGAAATGGCTAATACATTTGCAAGTAAAAACGACACTGACACATTATAAATACAGAATTCTCCAAGACTTTTGACATGTTTCATCACGGGCTACTTTGAAATGAAACACTTTTTTCTGATCTAACTCGCGTTTATTACATTATAAGGTTTTGATTTTAGTCCTGATGTTTCGAACCCTTTACAGGGTCCGTGGTCACAGAGAGACTCAGGTGTTGGTCGTCTCATACTCAGAAGTTATTTGCCTACCCACAATCATTTTTATATTTAACCGTGTTAAATTTTTTACGCAGATTCCTACACTTTTCTTTGTTTTCCCGATGTATGAGAGCCCACAGTCGCAGTCGAGGTTTGTTACGCCTGCGTCTTGAAAGAGAAATATAGAAAAAAACTCCCATATACGAAATGTGTCACTGACAAGATTAGTAACATCTTGAAGCGTGCTCCAATCAATACTTACTTCAAGCCGCCAAAAAAGATAAATCAATTTTTACGACCTGACAAGTGCAACATACCCCTTCAAGACGCAGCCGTGTACAAACTGGACTGCGACTGTGGGATCTCATACATCGGGCAAACAAAGAGAAGTGTAGCCGACTTCAAGCATAGGCGCGTAAATAAGTCTGCAGTGTGCGAACATGCCCTCGAGGGACCCAACCATTACATCAGATTTGATAAACCACAAATACTCGTCAAAGAACAATGATTCATTCCTAGGATACGCAAGGCTATTGAAATTAAAAAACATCGAAATTTCAATAGAGAGGATGGTTGAAACTTACCACCTGCCTGGGACCCCATCATAAGGTCATCAAATCCCAGCCCCAACAGCAACACACTGCAAGTCCAAAAAATATTGTTAGCTCGTATTGTGTAAACCTGAACGCACCCGGTTAAATATAAAAACGATTGACGGTGGGCAAATAGCTTCTAACTATGAGACGACCAACACCTCAGTCTCCCTGTGACAACGGACCCTGTGTATAGGGTTTGAAACGTAAGGACTAAAATCAAAACCATAGAATGTCGTAAGCCATAAACCTTAGAAAACAATACACAGGCTACTTGTTCAGGAGCTCGGCGCGGCGGTATTCGTGGGTAGTTGCTAAGGTTGTGTCGAGTCGAGTCAGAAGTCTCTTTGTGTTGTTGTTGTAATAACTAAGCTGGATGATGCTGTGCGCGAATCATAGGCTTGGGGCATTATTAGTTATATTAAGTTCTAATAGTGCTACCTCACAGGGTAACTTCCAATCATGAAAATAGGAGCCTTGATGCACTGACTCAAATACTTAATAAAACATCAGTGCAACTTCTCAAGCCAGATTGTGAATCGTAATCACGTGGGTTGTGCTATATTTTTAAACGTAAGTATAAGTTCTTCTCGCTTAGTTTTCAACATTAGCGACAAGCAGATTACAAAAGGTATTAAGTAAGTGTATTATTCTAATGTGCGTAATAAGTGTGCTTGGGTATGTGGTGTATTTGCATTTTCTGATCTTAATGAAATTCATGGAATTCTTGGCATTAATTAAGATCTGATTGTATCCGATGACAATATTTATGATGTCATCACATCTTTATACAACTTTGTAACTAACATTGTCATGTCTTTGGGGGTTAAAGTTGCTCGCGTCCGTAGGTTTACCCTTGAGACCCTACACGTGATCCCTGGGTGGTGCTAAATGAGTAACACTGACTGAGTGGTAGAACCACGCTGCGTTGCAGCACGCATTGGGCCGGCTCGCCCGGCGTAATACCACCCTCTCACGAATATTCGACGTGAAATAACAGCACTTGGTGCTGTTGTGTTTCGTCCGACCAGTGAGGGTTCCGGAGGCCCCTTCCCCGCCCCCCCTCCCAATTCCTATTCCTTCCTTAAACCTATTCCTCCCTTGATGGCCGGCAACGCATCTGCGATTCCTCTGGTTTTGCGGGTGTCCATGGGCGGCGGTGATTACTTTCCATCAGGTGACCCGCCTGCTCGTTCGCCTCCCTCTTTTATAAAAATAAAAAAAACAAAAGTGAGTTAGTTTTTTGTCACGTTTTTATGCTTAAACAGTTTAACAGAATTTTTTGCATTTTTGTAAAGAAATATATTGGGCCCTGATGGAGACCGTTATAGCCATAGGCTACGTTTTCCCGCTAAAAATTTACGCGAGCAAAGCCGCGGACAAAATCTAGTAGGTACTATATGAATGGTAAAAGTAAAACATTTGCAAAACCTCATCCCATGTAGGTATGTTAACTTTTACCGAGCCATGCCCTCAGTCATTTCTATTTTTTATTCTCGTAAATATTCATTCTTAATATTTCAATAAACAGGTACTTTTAATAACCTCTCTCTAAAAAAAATATATAAAACCCTAGTACCACTGGGGTGCGTACCTACGTATCAACTTGTTTTGCAATCCTGCTGTGCACTATGTTTTAACTCCTCTTTATTGTGAGTGTAAATGGCTTCCCATTCCCACAAATCCCGCCGCTGTGCGCCGGCAGCGCGCTACCGGGAACTTCCCGTAAAAAACCTTTCTCGAAGATAGGTTCGCAGAAGCCTCGTCCTCGCCAGATAAATCAGCGCTCGGCGCCTTCATTAAACCCAACGTTTAATTACGAACTAGCAACCTCCCTCCCCACACTCCCCCCTCCTCTTGTGGCCGCGTCCGCTTAGTCTATCTTCTAATCGAGTACTCCTCGCCCTTCCTCGACTCGATTCAGTTAATTAACTCTATTGTTCTTACTAGCACAATCATCGCTTAGTCGATACTTCTTCCTGATTGTTCGGGATAGGTACACATGTGGATTCCCTGCGAGCGGGCATCTTGTAGAATGTCGTGAGCACACCGGGCTACCGAGACGCGCCCATATGGAAGAAATGCAGTGACACGACCGGTTTCTGGCCGAGTGAGACCCACTTAAGTGGCGGCCAAAAAGTGGGCTGATTTGCCGATTCGACGCGAGGACGCGGCCGGGACATTGTTACGAGACTGCGATTAGATCGAAAAAAGGCGGACCATTACTTAAAAGATGGCCGAAAGGAGCCGCGCGACAAAAACGCATAGTAGAACCGCGGGCTTTGTGCCACCGCCGCCGCCCCCTCCCGCGCGCCCCCGCCTCCGCCCCGGCCCGCGCCCCCGCGCCCCCGCGCCGCCGCGCCGCCGCATTCCCGCGCTGCAAAAACCGCGCCGCCCATCAACATGCGGCCGCTGTGGAGGTCACCAGAACTATATGGTCCCGGCCGAGCCTGCATTTCTGCGACCACTACTCGTTTTTAGGGTTCCGTAGTTAATCCAGGAACCCTTATAGTTACGTCATGTCCACTAGTATTTTACGGCCGTTTAACTCACTAATTATTGTATGTGTACAACACTGTTTCGAGCTTACTTACTAAATATCTCCTTGATCAAACTGTATAAAACAACTTTAGTTAAATTGGTAAAAGTGGCGTATAAAATCGACGACACCAGTCCGAAATAATTTGACTATTTGCGTTAACAACGCTCAGTAGCGTTATATCAGTTAAACTCGAAGATAACGAAACGTTGAAAATTGATGTGAAAAGACAGTGTTGCTGTAAAAACATAAAGTCAAAAAAGTTAAAAAATTTCGTCAGGTTTATTCAATCGGTGTCGAAGTGGTCAATGCAGTCGCCCGGATTGTGGAATTTGGTTGGATTGGTTCAATTTCCATCTAAGGTAGACATTTTTTACGTTTCGTTAACTTTGATGACACATAGTTAATAATAACAGAATAGAAATCTTTAAGCACACAAAATTATTAAAAAATATATCAAAATTATAATATTATTATAATATGTAATTGATTTCGAAACCGTTTACTCTGTAAATCCGACTCTCACTTGGCCGGTCATTTCATAGTATTATCACTTCACAGAAATAAATAAACGCATACCCCATATACCAGGCCACTCAGAAAGTTTTGCGAAAAAAAGTTTTTATCTATAGCATAGGCAGCTTGTTATTATTTTGAAAAATTTGGTCATTTAGAAGTATTGAATTTAGTTTTATTTTTGAATTTCGAATATTTTAAATATTTAGTTTTGAATTTCGAATTTCCATTCACATTTTTTCGAGAGCCAAATTAAATTATCGTGGATCTGCATCGAGAACATTTTCGTGCGATGGTTTTCTACGATTGTAAATGTGACCCAAAACCTGATGAGTCATTTAATCGACTTCAAATGGCTTTTATGGATGAAGGACCTTCAGAAGCAACATCACCATTGGCATAGTGAGTCGTCAAGCGCGGTCGCCTCACTTTGGGGGGATGAACATAGGAGTGGTCATCCTATGACAGCTGTCACGGAAGAAAGTGTACTAGCAGTAAAAATATCTATTCAAGAAAACTGGCGAATTACATACGAAGAGATTCAGCATACACTGCAGATTGGAACGGGAAGGGTTCACAAGATTCTACACGAGCACCTTCGCGTGAGGAGGATAGCTGGGTGCCGCACAACCTCACCGAAGCTCAGAAGCCGGCCCGTGTGGAGTGATGCCGTGATATGATTAAAATATTTGAAGCAGGCTCGTCTCGGCGCGTTTACGACATTGTAACAGGAGACGAATTCTGAATTTATCAATACGATCCAGAAACAAAGCGTCAGTCGACAGTTTGGCTGTTTCAAAACGAACCAACGCCTACCGAAAGTGAGGCGATCAAGAAGCGCAGGGAAAATTTTGGTCGCTAGTTTTTTTCACTTTGACAGGGTATCTGGTTTTAATTCCATTACCAAAGTAGCATCAACGCCGAATGGTATACCACAAAATGCCTGCCAGAAGTTTTGTCTGCAACGAGCAACAAGCGACCGAACACCGGGTTTCGTGGGGTACTGCTTCACCATGACAACGCGCCCGCGCACTCAGCGCTCAAAAAGAGGGACTTCCTAGACACCACACCTGTCAGAGTCTTGGGTCACCCTCCTTACAGTCCTGATCTGGCACCGTGTGACTTCTTTTTTATTCTCTAAAATAAAAATCAGCTGAAAGGGATACAGTTTTCATCGCCGGAAGACGCGCTAGCAGCATCCGAGAAGGCCGTGGAAGAGGTGTCTGCGGCGGACTGGAAAAAATGTTTCAAAAATTGGTTCAGACGCATGAAATATTGTATAGAGGCTGGTGGAGAATTCTCCGACAAGATTTAATTAAAATATTTTATCCATAGAAGTCAGTTTTTCAGTTTCTCAAAACTTTCTGAGTGTCCCACGTATATACTTACCTTGTGATTTTGAAAGGATGGTTAAAGTAAGTTTGTTCTTTATTTTTAATATTAAAGCTAATCGTATACAATCGTATAAAACCGCGACCCGCTGCGCAAGTACGCTCGCAGTTAGTATACACACTTTTTTTTATCCAAACCTTAAAAATGTACTCCCGATGATAAATAAAAAATGATAAAGCCGATGCATTAAGGTAGGTCAAAAAGTTCGCGGAATGAGAAGGATGGAGGTTGGAATTACCACCACTAAACCATTTTCCTTTAAACCCTAATGCGACGGACATAGCGTTCAAATAATTTGTTCATGCCCTCGAAAAATAAAGATTTGTTGAACATGGTTAAATCCCGTTTTTTCCTAAAAGTAATTGTAGTGATCATGAAAGCTTAAAAATATTTATTTTTGGTGTCAAAATAGGGCGAAATTGTACATTTTGGGAGCGAATCAGCTCAGAATGCCAACTGCAGCAAACAACAGTCCAGTGTGTTGATTATAAATACATGGACTATCATTTTTAGTTATTTTTATTGTTAACGGTAGCGTTCGCCACTCCTGTATTTTATTATAATTTTAGGTTGTCATTATGAGAAGTTGGCATTGCAAGAAGTTGGCATTTCGAGAAGTTGGCATTGTATGAAATTTACATTTCGAAAAGTTGGCATTTTGAGAAGTTGGCGTTTTGCGAGCGGTTGGCAATTCGCGAAGTTGGCATTCTGAGCTGATTCGTTTGGGAGGTGTGGTCTTCGATCATAATATAAAATATAGATACACGAACAAAACAAGGAATACTCGTACATCACAAATATGCTTTGTTCCAATTTGCTTGAATCTATCAAGCCTAGTTCCAAAGTGATGTAACTCCAATAATATTTTTAAGAATTTGTACTTTAGTAAGGTTTACTTTAGGAACAATAAATGTTTGTCTTTATATCTCGTTTCATTTCTGATGTTGATCTATATGTAAGTATTTACGCAAGGAGATTATTTGAGTTTGATTTTGTTCATCTATTGTTTATAAGACCGAAGGGTGAGGTGCGTTTTTGTGCCACTGCCACTGCCTTGACACACTGCGCTGTGTGGCGGTGGCTATTAATAAAAGAATACTAGTTACTAACCCATCTCTTCCTGCTGCTCATTGCCTATTCACTGACTAACCCCTAGATAATAGTAGTAATTGTATGTATGTATGTATGTATCGACTCCTGCTTCCACTTCATAGTGCTGAACCCAGGTTCCATCTCCAGTAACAATTCGGGCTATAACTTTTTCTTTTTTCTCTCCACACAGCTCCAAACACTGGAGAGAATATTCGATACACTCTCTCTTTTGAAGTGGCGAATGCGTTTTTGGTTTCGTGACAGACAAGGGGTCATAAAACATGGTTTTACCGACTCCGCCAGGGGATGGTGTACGTAAATCGGTAAAACTTCTTAAAATTCCGAGAGTATATTCTTTATTTGGTGTGAGTAACGCGATATACAATTTACTTCATATTGGCTGATTCTTCCCGATTGACTTGTTTGCACGTAGGTAACTCAAATGTTAATGTCACGATTTGTTTCTAACTAGAGTCCCAGGAGTTCGACAATTAGTAGGCCGAAAGCCGAGGAGCAGTGTGCAGCAGCAGTGATTTAGGAAACATTCCGGATTAGTCTACGATATTTATAGGGTGTATTTTTTCCCAGAGTGCCGCTTCGTGAGTTTTTTCTAAGAACGAGCGGCGCGCTCCCACGGCGCGCATTCCCCGAACAGACAGTTCTTTTATTGGCCTCAAATCAAGAATTATGTCGCGCCCGCCGCCGATAGCATCGCCGCTGTCTGAACCTCCTCGGTAACGCGGCCCAAGGTGTTTGCCGTCCTAGCTAGGGGTACTTATATGATGTCATTGCTCGTCGCTAAACTCCAATTGGTCAAATAAAAGTCTTAAAATACCTAATTCAATGTTGCTCTGGGCTTTAAAGCTCGGTGTAAGCGAGAGATCGTTTACACCAAAAGCTAACATCATTGATGAATGATATTTGGCGCATGCAGTTATGAACGAAATTGATGAGGTTCCCTATTTTAATGCATAAAATTAATTGTCATAATTAACTTGGCATACTTTTACTTATCCTAATAATAGTTTTTACAATATTAATTCGGCTTAACATTTAAAAAAATGTCTACCTCAGGTTAACTTTGCAAACTTAGCTCTTCTTTATAGCGGGGGGCCTTCAGGGTCCCGACGACAACGAAAAATATATGAATAACTAAGTATAATTAACCAAATTATTACTATTATACGAATAAACCTAATAACTTTACGCCAATTAAAATTTGAGCAAAAAAACTTACATTAATAGAAATATTATGCCAAAAAACAATTACTTAAGTAAAAGTATAATTATGCCAAACACGTTATGCCACATTAAATTAGGGCAATTTTTGTTTTTTCAATTTTTGCCGACTTCAGGGAAAACTTATATTTTTCAAAGTATAGTCAAACCTTTGATCGCTTTTTCTTCTGTGACCTGGCAGTTTATTTATTATAGTTCATTTAACGAATTTTAAAGTGAAACTATTAGGTTCTCGTAATCACACATCTCCTTTTAACTATTTTGCTACAGTTTTATTAATGGGTAGAGGAGGACACTTCTGATAAATTGACTTTCATAATTTTATAGTGCAACCTCCATTGTTTATGTTTTTCTTTTATCTTTCTAATTAAAAATAAACAAGCCTGGTAGTATCGATTACTATTCTGACTTGTAATCGATGTGTAGCTCGGATAATATTTGGTCCGAGATGTGTAGTGTAGGGATAGCGTGCGTGACAGTGGCAGCACGGTAGCGGCGCGGGGACGGCGCGTGAGCGGCGCGGGGTGGCGGCGGCGGCGGCGGCCTCTTGTTCAATCACCGCATTTAGATGGTAATCTGAACCACTTTTTGTCACTACCTCGTGAATGAACACCGTTGCCCAAAGGGAAACGCTCGAAGAATTTTATGTCTAATTCTAAGTATTCGAAATAACTTTTAGTAAGTTCTCTAAATCCGACGCCTCGTTAAATCCTATCGTTTACTTGTATTCATTAGCATAGTAATGCACACATTGTAAGGTTGCTGTGATTGGGATCTAGCTAAGTTCTAACACTGGAGCAGGGTCAGTAGCAGTGGCAGTGTGGCGTGTTGGTGATGTGGCAGTGGCGTGGCGGTGGCGTGGCGGTGGCGTGGCGGTGACGTGGCGGTGACGTGGCGGTGACGTGGCGTGGCGGTGGCGTGGCGGTGTCGTAGTGGTGTGGTGGCAAAGGTGGTGGGCGCACGCCCCGCGCCGCGTCATCTAGCAACACTAATTGTGCGTATCGTTACCGGTTAATCGCAGTGTTCTTCTTATTCTTAAAAAGTTTGTATAATAATATTTAACGTCTATGTGGTTAGACAGCCGGACTAAGGCTTTCCGGGTTCCAATTCCAGTGGGGTGTTCCACTTTTATAATACACAAAAATAATAAGGAAATGAAACTGTTTTAATATCTACAAACATTGACAATATTTTGGAAGAGCAGAAGCTCCCTAAAACAAGCTAATACTTTTGCTAAAAATAAGGCTCCAACCCAATAAGTAAACGTTTAAGATAATGAATCAAACATTTTCATTGTTTCATTTTACACACGTATTAAACGTTTAAAACCATCACGTGCATATTAATGACTATTGAACTTTAAAATAAATAAAAACGATGCGTTATTCAATTACGGATCGGACGAGTTTTCGTGAAAATACCCTAAACCTAAATCGACTTGCAAGCATGAAGGCGTAGCAAATGGAAGGCTGTGCTGGCCTCTGCCGGCACTAGTTCCGGCACTAGCTCCGGCAGTAGCTCCGGAACTAGCTCCGGCACTAGCTCCGGCAGTAGCTCCGGCACTAGCTCCGGCACTAGCTCCGGCAAACAGGCGTAATATATGTATGTGAGATTCAACTACATTAAAGTTTGCAAATCTATATTTATAAAAATAAATAGCTGTGCGTTTGTCTCGCTAAAACTCGAGAATGGCTGAACTGATTTGGCTAATTTCGATTTTGAAATATATGTGGAAGCTTAGGGTAGCTGTAAACGGTGAGAAACATAACGGAAAATACTAAAACCGACAATTTAACTTTCCAATACAAAATGTTCCTAGCTGTGACACATTAGATGTCTATTGTCTATTGACACTTGGTTGTCAAACATTTATAGGTGCGTTCAGAAAGTCTGTTTCATAACAACTGTAGTATGGAGGTCCGATCCCTTTGGTCTGTTTTGTTGGAATTCAAAACAGTTCTGTTTCAAAAATAAAAAGGTGGTGGTGGTGGTAACAAGCCTTTAAGCCCGTTAGTCGCTTTTACGACACCCATGGGTAGAGAGGGGTTGGTAGTATTATTTAGATTAGTCCATCGCCGCTCTATGCTGTTGGATGTATGTGCAGTCTTTAGTCCGTTAGTCGCCTTTTACGAAACCCAAGAAAAGAGAGGGGTTGGTAGTATTATTTTGATGAGCCCATCGCCGCTCTATGCTGTTGGATGTATGTGCAGTCTTTAGTCCGTTAGTCGCCTTTTACGACACCGTAGAGAAGAGAGGGGTTGGTAGTATTATTTTGATGAGCCCATCGCCGCTCTGTGCTGTTGGATGCATGTGCAGTCTTTAGTCCGTTAGTCGCCTTTTACGACACCGTAGAGAAGAGAGGGGTTGGTAGTATTATTTTGATGAGCCCATCCCCGCTCTGTGCTGTTGGATGCATGTGCAGTCTTTAGTCCGTTAACATTTATCGCATTCGTGATCCTCCGGGACATGATCCTCGGGAATAACCCGGGAAGAGATGGGTTGTTAAAATTTTAATTATTTTAACGATAAGTCACAATTACACAACATGACAGTACGTGTCACAAAAATGATTCTCCCTAGGGCGAAAAAGTAGGTATTACTTTCCACCCGCTCCTCAGACAACTTCAGACCTACTTTTCGTGTATGAGGAATGAAAAGTCTTATTTATAGGTGCGTTCAGAAGTTTGTCTGTTTTATAGCTGTAGTATGGGGTTCGATCTCATTGGTCTGATTTTTTGGAAAACAAAACCGTTCTGTTTCAGAAATAAAAAAGTGTAAAAGTGGACTTCTTGGCGGGAAAGTCAAGCGTCATGTCTACAGTTTTGTTTTAATAATATTTTCAACCCCTCAGGCCCCAAGCGGTCGCATGAGACCGCACCTACAAAAACACACTTGACTTTGTACCGTGTTTTCATAGACTTACAGACTACTTTAGTATGCACAAGTTTGATTATTTCGGTTCTGTGGTACATCTTATGCATCGTGATCGCAAAATATCGCATAGTCTATGCTCGAATCTGTCAATTTTGACGTTGACAGTTGCGCCAATTTTTGTGTCAGAAAATTTCCAAGACTGAGGTGAACGTGCATGAGTTTTGGCAAATAAAACAAAACCGTGCAACATCACTTTTCAGATTCTCTCAAGAAGTCCGTGTGAGATCTTAATTAAGTCCCACAGCTTTATTGAGTCTCAAGGGGTTTTGGGGAATATCATTTACCATTAAGCGTTATCTTATATAGGGGCTTCCAATATGCACGTTCGAACTTTGACAGTTGGTAGCGGCCATCTTCTTGAAGCTACATCTGTCAAATTGGTTGTCATTTATTCATTCTGTTTTGCCAAATCATCATGGATAGCTATAGCATTCAACAACACGTGCAAATGATAAAATTGTTTTATCAAAATGAGTGTTCTGTTCGGGCAGGAGAATCCGAGGCAAATGACTGCCTCGGATTCTCCTGCACACTCTCACGGACAGCGGCGATGTTTTCGGCAGACCTTGCGTTTCGTTGACGGACGGGTGTTGGTCGATCATTTACCGAACCAGTGGACTCAAATTTATCCACCACACGACGAATAGTCCTCTCGGTAGGACGATTATGGCGACCGTAAAATGGGCAAAGCGCGCGGTGCGTTGCCCAAACAGTACACTCATTTTGATAAAACAATTTTATCATTTGCAGCACTGGTTGTTGAATGCTATAGCTATCCATGATGATTTGGCAAAACAGAATGAATAAATGACAACAAATTTGACAGATGTAGCTTCAACAAGATGGCCGCTACCAACTGTCAAAGTTCGAACGTGCCTATTGGAAGACCCCATATTATCACTAATTATCATCTACTTTAAGCAATTACTTACTAAGTTGACACTGGCTAAATGTGCTGACCTAAAAATTTTGTAATTATTAAGTTTTGACCATATTCTTCACAAATATAGTATGTAGGTGATACGAAGTTCACCGGATCATCTAGTCAATATATATAAAAATTAATAGCTGTGCGCTTGTCTCGCTAAAACTCAAGAATGGCTGAACCGATTTGGCTAATTTTGATTTTGAAATATTTGTGGAAGCTCAGGGAAGCTATAAACGGTGTGAAACATAAATAATAACTAACGGAAAATACTAAAAACGACTATTTAATATTCCAATACAAAATGATTCCTAGCTGTAAAACATTTGATATTTTTCGTCTTTTTAAAAATAAAATATTGACACTTGGTTGTCAAATATTTATAGTTGCGTTCAGAAATTTGTCTGTTTCATAACAGCTGTAGTATGAGGTCCGATTTCTTTGGTCTGTTTTATTGGAATACAAAACACTTCTGATTGAGAAATAAAAAAATCTAAAGAAAATAAATAAATAAATTTCAAGACGATAATTATAATTTATCATCAGTTTGTCAGTGCACGAGGTCACTTAATGGTTGTCAAATATTTATAGACCCTCAGAACCTCGGACCAAATATCATAATGGACAGAGTCTTTGGATTTTTAGCATGTCCGTATTTTGTTAGTGTGCAGCTTTCTATCTGTACATGTGTGCGTGACTAAAGATGTGACTAGTATATCGATATAATCACTTTAATGTGGTGTGTACCTAGTTCGTTATTATAATTGGGGGTTAAAGTTACTCACGTCCGTAGGTTTACCGTTTAGACCCTACACGTGACCCTTGGGTGGTGCTAAATGAGTGACACTGACTGAGTGGTAGAGACACGCTGCGTTGCAGCACGCCGGGCACGCTGGGCCGGCTCGCCCGGCGTAAATACCAACCTCTCACTAAGGGTGTTACCCGACCAATCGATCGATCGTCGATCGACGGCATCGATCAACGTCGATCGAAGTTGATCGACTGGTCTGGTAGCTTTAATCGATCGACGGATACCTACCGTTTGACTAACCAATCGATCGACGACGGTCGGTCGACGTTGATCGATAGGTGTGGTAGCTTTAATCAATCGACGAATACCGTTCGTCTAACCCCTCGATCGACGGTCGGTCGACGTTGATCGATTAACCCTGGCTAAATTCCATCAGTTTCTTTCGAAATGTATTCAGAAAAGGACTCGTTGTTCTTGGCCAGTACGATGTTGCTCGTACTATTATTACGGAGACGCAAACGCAGAAGAATCTGGATGCGGCCGTTTTTTAAAGCTTCGCTTTTTATTTAAGATCGCTTATTTTATCCAAATGTCATTTTAAGCAGCTGTTTCTTTTTGCGTAGCGATTGTCATGAATTTCGAGGTTCGTAGTTTCGAGGGAGGTAGAGAGGAGGGGGTACGGTAATGGTAACTTAGTAGAATATTTGTTTTTTTTTCCTAAAAATAACCTAAAATAACCTCAAAATAAAAATATCTTGAATACTATGCATTTTCGCACTTTGGCTCCCCCTCCCCCTCCCCTTCCCCCCTTTTTCGGTGTTGCTTAATCTAAAGTGCTTCCCAAGGTGTTTGGGGGAATATCATTTAGTATTTAAACGTTCATATTATCATCACTCATTATTATCAACATAAACATAATCTAATATTACGACTATTATCCATGGGCACGAAATATTTTTTTTTTTTATAAAAGAGGGAGGCAAATGAGCAGGCGGGTCACCTGATGGAGAGTAATCACCGCCGCCCATGGACACCCGCAAAACCAGAGGAATCGCAGACGCGTTGCCGGCCTTTAGGGGAGGAATAGGTTTAAGAAAGGAATAGGAATTGGGAGGAGGGGGGGGGGGAAGGGGCCTCCGGAACCCTCACTAGTCGGACGAAACACAACAGCACCAAGTGCCATTATTTCACGCCGAATATTAGAGAGGGTGGTGTTACGCCGGGCGAGCCGGCCCAATGCGTGCTGCAACGCAGCGTGGCTCTACCACTCAGAAAAGTGAAGCGGCCGGTGCGTCTAATCAAACAGCTCGATTTAACACCCAATCCATTTTACCGGTCGATTGTCGATCGACATCGATCGACGTCGACTAATCCATTCTACCATCGATCGATGCCGTCGATCGACGATCGATCGATTGGTCTGGTAACACCCTAATATCCGGCGTGAAATAATAGCCCTTGGTGCTGTTGTGTTTCGTTCGGGCAGTGAGGGTTCCGGAAGCCTTCCTTAAATGCCGGCAACGCATCTGCGATTCCTCTGGTGTTGCAGGTGTCTATGGGCGGCGGAGATTACTCTCCATCAGGTGACCCGCCTGCTCGTTTGCCTCCTTCTATTATAACAAACAAATAAAAAATAATAATTTGTGTAGTAAAGTGAAGAGCAATACTTTTTACTATTCATATTCCCGCCCATATTATTAAGATTTAATTATGAACTAAGGCTAAAATTTTTACTGTAAAAAAAGATTTTTCAAAATTTTTGAAACAGAGCCTTGAATATTTTGTAGGCTCTCAGTTGTCACGTCTAATAGCTTTAACCCATTCATGTCTTATTTCCGGGCATTTTGGAAACCTAAAAAAAGAATAATAAAAAGAATATTAGTAATATCGATAAAGCTTCGATACACAAATACGTACATCACTAATCATTATGCCAAAAACAAAGCCTTTAAATTACATTTAATTAAGGTTTAAAACCTGATTCTTATGAATAGTGTACGATATAGTATGATTTAGAATTAGCAAAAATTAATGCTTTGCCGTTTTAATTATTAAAAAACTCATAGTAAAGCATACATATTATGAGAAATCACTAACGTATGAAATGATAATTCCTGGTCTTTCACACATCCTTTTGTTGTTCTTGACGAACAATAAACAGCTGAACAAGACATTATGTCAATTGTATATTACACAAATAACACAAACACTAAGATTTCTTAATATTTCATTATTATTTCGCACAATCCAGCAATGTTTTGACCTAGTAGTCGGTCATGAAATGACACGTCTCACACCGACAGTGCGTCGTTGTTAACTATCTCTTTTACTCATATCACACTACAGTCATACAGACAGAGATACAAATACTTTACTTTGATACACGTATGTAAAAGCGGCAACGTCGTAAGACTCTGTCCATGTAATATTTGGTCCGAGCTCAGAACAATAATTGTTCTGAGTATAGAGCGTGCGTTCAGTTTTTTTGTTACATAGCTGTAGTATAAGGTCCGATCTCTTTGGTCTGTTTTGTTGGAAAGTTGGAATACAAAACAGTTCTATTTCAGAAATAAAAAAGTGTAAAAGTGGACTTCTTGGCGGGAAAGTAAAGCGTCATGTCAGCAGTTTTGTTTTATTTTCTTTAATTTGTGTTTCGTCGAATATTGATGTGTAATAATGGTGGATTAATTACTGTTAACTATTATAAGTGTTCGTGAACGTGCATGAGTATTAGCAAATAAAACCAAACCGTGCAAATCCACTTTTCAGATTCTCTCAAGAAGTCCGTGTGAGATCTCAATTAAGTTCCACAGTTTTATTGAGTCTCAAGGGGTTTGGGGGAAAATCATTTAACATTAAGCGTTATCTTATATTATCACTCATTATCATCTACTTTAAGCAATTCCATATTAACATGACACTGGCTACATGTGCTGATCGAAAAATTTTGTACTTATTAAGTTATGATCATATTTTTCACAAATATAATGTAGGTGATACGAAGTTCACCGGGTCATCTAGTTCTAAATATTTATGGCTAGGTATATTATAAAAGACGCAGTGGTGCTCGATAATGACTTTTCTGTAGTAAAAAAAAGGTATAAGTATTATAAAAATGCACGGCCTAACGCAATCAACACTAAACCTCGACACTCACGGTCAGTTAAACTGATCAGTTGAATAACTGATCAGTTAAATGAACTGATTAGTTAAAACGATCCCCACTCACTGGCTTCAAACCGGCCTTCATTTTTCGATCGAAGAGCAGTGTGGGAAGGGGCTTTCGAAACTCTCACTGGCCGGACGAAACACAACAGCACCAAGTGCCATTATTTCACGCCGGATATTCGTAAGAGGGTGGTATTACTCCGGGCGAGCCGGCCCAATGCGTACTGCAACGCAGCGTGGCTCTACCACTCAGTCAGTGTCACTCATTTAGCACCACCCAGAGGTCACGTGTAGGGTCTTAAGGGTAAACGGACGCGAGTAACTTTAACCCCCATTGTAGTTGCTTGGCTCCCAAAAATAGCTAGATCTAGCTATAAAGTAGCTAAGTTGGTGATGACTTCGTTGGACTTTATTGAGAATCAATTTGAAACGTACAAAACCACATCAATGAATAATGAAGCTCAAGCAAAGACTCTTCAGAAAGAAAACAACGAGTTCCGATCATCTGTATTGGAACTGCTACAATGCGTTCCAGAGCACAAACATGAAAACCTTTACCCAATAGTAAAGCAGTTGGGTAAAACTGTCGATTGCGATATCAAAAATAGTGACATACATTATTGCATGCGAACGGCTAAACTTAGTGCAAATAATACGCGGCCACGGTCCGTTGTTGTTCGATTCAGTAGCCCGCGCAACAGAGACACCTTTTTGGCTTCGACTATAAAGCTTAACAAAGCTAAGACGAGTAACGATGAGAAATTGAACTCAAGTCATCATGGCATAGGTGGGATGAAGAGGGCTATTTACATTGTAGAGCATCTCTCAGCATCGAACAAAGCTCTTCATGCAGCGGCAAGAATAAAAAGCAAACATTTGGGCGATAACTTTGTGTGGATTAAGCAAGGCAAAGTGTTTGTAAGAAAAGATGAAACATCTGGATATTTTTTGATTCGTAATGTAGATTCACTTTAGAAGTTGAAGTAAACAGCCCTGCTATTCTTGTTTTAACATGTAACTGTGTTGTTATTATTGTCAAATACGATAAGTTATGAATTTAATAACAGAACGTAAGAGGTTGCAGGACCAAGACTAATGATGTATTTTGTAATGTCCTCTGTTGTAATTATGATGTTGTTGCATTAACTGAGACTTGGCTTAACTCTAGTGTGTTATCGTCAGAGTTATTTGATGACCGTTATAATGTCTACAGGCGAGATAGGGAGACTAGTGGGTATCATTGTAGAAAGGAAGGAGGTGGCGTTCTCGTCGCAATTTAAAAAAAGTAAAACTCTCCTAGGAGGGTTACGAAGAGTGAAAGCAAGTGTGAAGATGTCTGGATCGCGTTGGATGTAAAAATAAATAAAAAAATCGAAAGTTTGATCCATTGTGCTGTGTACTTACCACCGCCTGTTGGGCGTCACATTTTGAATGGCTTTATAGATAGGATAAAATGTTTACTAGAAAAAAAATCAACCAGTCTCAGGAATCTCGAGTGGGATTCGAACCCACGACCTTTGGATTGCCGGTCCACTGCTCTAACCGCTGAGCTACCGAGACCCCAGAAGACTTACTGAATTTTTCCTAGTAGTTTGATTTACGCTGCAAGCCAGCGGTATTACGTCACTGTGAAGTCTACCCTCACATTCGAAAGAAATACTATTGCAAATATTTTAACAATCGATAAAGACGTAATTGCTTATAAATATCTTTATTATTGAATTTTTGCATTCACAATGCTATATAGATATAGGATAAAATGTTTACTAGAAAAAAATCAACCAGTCTCAGGAAGCTCGAATGGGATTCGAACCCACGACCTTTGGATTGATTTAAAAGAGAGATATCCAAACTAGTTTAACCGCGATTTGATTAAAATGTTAAAAGAAAAAAATAAATACAGAATTATTTAAAATTATATAATAACTATCTAGATAGATTATTTAACAGGGCCCGGTTCTATTCAATATTTTTATTAATGATTTAGTACAATGTATACATGGTTGTGAGGCGTTTTGTTTTTGCGGATGATCTGGAGCTTGCAAAACAAATTAAAGATGATTCGGATTTTGCTCTGTTTCAGGAAGATATCGATAGAGTGTTTGATTGGTGCACCACTAACAACATGGTTCTTAATGCCACCAAGCGTCAATCCATACGTTTTACAAGGAATCATAATAGCAAGGAAATATTAAGACAGAACTACAGTCCGTGTATCAGTTGCGTGACTTGGGTATCATTTTAGACTCTAAATTAACCTTTAAACCGCATTAAGACATGATCATTAATAAGGCCGCTAGAAATCTTGGCTTCATGTTACGTAACTGTAAGGTTTTTAAGAGGTCCTTGACTAAAATAACAGTGTACAACCTCGTACCTTGGTACGAAGTATATCAAAGTATAGTAGTGTGACATGGAATCCTATGTATAAAGTTGATGTTTTCGGTTAGAAAGACTACAAAAAAGATTGGCACCTCACCTACAGTTGTGGATTGGATAAAAAGATACCATCCTTTTCTAACAGGCTCAAATATTTTAAAATGCGCTTTCTGACAAACCGTAGAACTATCATAGTATTTTTGCATAAAATTAAACACGGAACCTTGGATTGTCCGGATTTACTTAGCGACTTATGCTTTCATATCCCAAGAAAATATCCTCGTAGCAAGGTCCCACTTTTTAGACTACCTACTACAAAAACTAATCTTGAATGTCATGCTCCAATTAGTAGGCTTATGAAGTTGCATAATGCTTTGGATTCTGACGTCGACATACTTGCTAGCTCTCTAAATAGTTTCAAGAAAGCCTTGGCTTGGAGATTAGACTCTCAAAGCTAAACACTGTTTTTCATTTTATTATTAGTTGTTCTGTTTGTTATAATATTTAATTTGATAGTTTTAGTATGTGTGTCTTTATGTAATTTTAGTGTATTACGTGCTTTTAATTGTTTTTATTTTCTGGTTTACATAATAAGCATGCTGTGGCTAAGTATAGGCATAATTGATAAGACATTTAAAAATGTTCCTATCTATGTTATGTTTTGTGTAAATGTATCAGTGTTTTTATTGTTGGCTGTCTGAATTAAATGAATAAATAAAGTTGGCAACACTGGCTCCGACTAATGGCAAACGGATGTAAGCACGCGCCCCCACTAGGCTTGCCAACCGTCCCGGATTTTCCGGGACGTCCCGCTTCTGGGTCAATTTTGGGCCGTCCTGCCGGCGCCGTGACCTCTTGCGGGACGCTTTTTGTCCCGGAAATTAGTGATAATATGATATAAGTATATAAGTCGTACCAACTAACCTCGGGTTAGGCATTTGTATTGATTTTTTTATTAAATGATAAATAAAAAATATGCCTATGTATTTTTACTAACCATTTTAAATGGGTGTGTTGTGTCCCGCGTAATATAGGTACCTAAGACCCGCATGTCGAGCTGGGCAATTCCGGAAATGCTTTTTTTGGAGTTGGCAAGCCTAGCACTCACGGTCAGTTTTGGACTGATGCAAACGAACTGAAGCTAGCGGATTACGGTTCGCGCGGAAATATCCGTGGTCAGTTAAAATATCAACTTAAGATTTCACACTCACGGTCAGTTTTTAGATGTACGTCACTTCAACTCTGACCGTAAATATCGAGCGTTCGTTTTGAACGCGATTAGTCTAAACTAAGTTTTATTAAACTCGGTTTCTATTCGGTACGGTGAAATTGGCCCTTAATGTATTCAGCAACGTCTTGCACGGTGAAAGTAATTCAGATTACTATTTAGATTTCTGTATTTTCTGCAATTTTCAATAAAACTATCTTAGCTATTGATTGTAATATTTTGATTTTGGAAGTTTGTATTAGATACCGCAATGTGCAATCCCTCTAAAGTCCACGTCCATGTGATTGTTAGCGGTTGTGTCATTTGAGTGTGTCCGCGCAGAAGGCGTGCCGATGGTGTCACGCAACCTGCCCGCGTCGTTCTTCAACGCGGCGGCGGCGGCGGGCGTGGCGGCGGGCGTGGCGGCGGGCGGCGCGTGCGGCGGCGTCGACCTCTACGACTACGACCCCTGGCACCAGCACTACGGCGGGTGAGCGCGCACACCATGCCCTAAGCCCTAAAGCCTTACCAACCGCACGCTCACACTGCTATAGCCACGCGGATTATGTCGCAAATCGAGGCTTCACACCACGACCGGTCTCTGGCTCCGTGGGTTATTGTGTGTTATTTTACCCACGGAGGAAACCCACGGAGGAACCCACTCCGTGGGTTATTACCCACGGAGCCAAAGACCGGCTTGGCTTGGCTTGGCTATTGCCATCCCTCGAATGGCGGGGTCAGCTTCCAGCACGCACAAGCTCTCCTGCCAGAGCTCTACGAAAGTGTAGTAGGTACAGTAGGTATTGTTGGAGTTTCTCCCGTGTTCTTTTAACAACAACACGTGTTGTGAGACTCCATTTTAAATAAATCTACCGTACAATACTAAAATGTACTGTAATAAAAATATATATCACATGAAATTGGCTTAATGCTAAACGCAAAGCCAATAACTAAGTTATAATAATAGGTTTTGTTGTAAAAATTTGCACGGATAGGATTTAGTCACAATAGCCTAATTGGTTGGGCGCCTGACCCGGTTTATCTGAAGGTTCAAATCCCGCTTGTGAAAAATAGTTTTGTCAACTTGTTTTCTAAATTTTATATACAATGATCGTTTCAGTGATATTTACAATTAAACGTAGATACCTACCTACATGAATTTTGCTTCAATGTTTTAATGCGGTGAGTTTCGCTGTATCCCAAATAATGAGTTCCAAGCTGTTCCGTGCTGATTGCGTGAGTTGGTCGGCGCAGGTACGGCGGCGCGGCGCACCGGCACGCGGCGGAGTACCACGCGGCGCACCACAACATGGCGGGCTACGGCGTGGGCGTGGGCGTGGGCGTGGGCGTGGGCGTGGGCGTGGGCGGGCTGCTGCTGGGCCGCGCGCCGCTGCACCAGTACAAGCCCGTGGAGTGGCAGCAGCACGCGCCGCATCTGGACCCCGCCGCCTGCTCGCCCTACTCCTACCCGCCGGTGCCCGGTCAGTACCCACGCTACCCACCCACACGCAACAACACGCCTACAGCTTAGCCAGTTCTATCATTAACGTGTGTACTGAAATCAGCAGACATAACAGAACAACCTCAAGGTAAGGTTGACTAACAATATCATTCATACATTCATCAAGCGAGCCTTCTCCATCATTCAAATTAGTGACAGGATTCCGTGAGAAGACGCGTTATGTTTGATATTTTCAACATAAAAACTAACCTATAAAATCCTGTTCCTCACTTGCATCCTCTCCATCCATTTCTAACACTTCCTTTTCCGCATTATCTTTCACGGCATCATTCTTCAACAACCCCAAAAATGATAACTATGTATTTAAATTAGACGGCTTTTCTTCGTAAGAATCGACATTGCCAAGAAAACAATTAATTGCTAACATTTTCTTAAAAAAGTTAACGTAACCCAAATACCTATTTAGGTACTTCATAATTCAAAACAAGTTATTTTTCGATACGTTTTACTCAAATTCATAACTTTTTACTTGACATATCTGAAAAATTAACTCCCTGATTGATATCGCACGCGTGGGCCATCAAAGGCCGCCGCGACACATCGCGCAGCGGCCCGAACAACACATTATGGAAAATGTTCGCTTTCGTCCTCCGCGTATTTGAATGTTCAAAGAGATTCCTCTCGTGCTTCCCTGATATTTTAATTGTGATGATTTAAGCGCTTTATCCGAGTGACAAAACAAAGCATTCCAGCTCTGTGGCGGCCCTCCCCCGCCGCCCCGCGCCCCGCGCGCGCTCCCGCCCGCCGCCGCGGGGCGACGGTGTGGGAACAGTTAACAATACAGAGATAAAACAATCAAACAAGACAACTTGGTACGAAGTCATTAGGCGGAGTGGCGGGACGCGAAACCGCGGCGCGACGCGCGCGGGCTGAGGCTCTGGATAAGCAAATACCTATTTAAATTATAAACTATCGGGTTATAGGTACCTACTCGTATTACAAATAGAAAAAAGGAGAAAAAATTCCACGAATTTTTTCTTTGTAATTTGTTCGAAACAGAATTGGCGTTAAAATTATATAAACAAACAATTATAATAACATTTTATTGGGTTATTGCTTATTTTCTATGGGGTCAAGGAGCATAATATGGAAAAAAATATGCTGTCTGAAATTGATTCTCATTAAAACCGGATATCAAAAATAGTTACCTATTTATGAAATAAATATAATTGTTCTGCTTGTCTGTAGGTAGGGAAAACTGTGTTGTTACAAAAAATTATCATAAATTCAACCATCATCGTGGCGAAACAAACGCTCCGAACGTTTTTATTTACGTAGCAAGTCGACTTCAAACTTGTTTTGTAAAAATGCTTAGTTATTAGTTATGTTAAAAAAGCCGGCAGATATACTTACTTATTACATTTTTTGTGCATGTCATGTGCTAAGCGTGTGTACAACGCGCGGAGGTGTCGGTAACGAATACAACAATGTAGAGTCTGCGCCGCCCGCCGCCGCCGCCGCCGCCGGCCGGCCGGAACGCGCGCGGATAAACTTTACGATGCTTTAATTATGACAGAATTATGTCAGACTCTGTTAGCAACCTGACTCTACCTTATTTAATTCATAACATTTGAATTTATAATAAGGTGCTTGACTTCCTACAGACTTGTCTTGACTACTTGACGATTCGATAAAAATATGCTAACAAGGTGTAAGGTACTACGTTCAATAGTACGTTACACCTTAGATCGGCTATATTAAATACATACGGCGGCTTATACATTAGGGCAGACCAGCGTCGTACTAGGAGTCAAAGTGGTCGCCAGCATGACCGGAATCGGTCGGATTATATCATCATCATAACTACGTTCAATAACATTCAAGCGACGAAAACTTTAATATACTTACGTAGGGAGTCTCGACATAATATGTATTTGTAAGTGAGACGAGCTACTTTAGAGACTGTTGTTCTTCCCATAATCTTCATTTAAAAGCTGGCCCCTGCAAGGCTTTTGGTTGTGGAGAAAAAGTTCGCGTGCCTGCCGGCCGTGAGCGCAGAACGACGGCGAGTTGAAAGGGGGCGCGCCCTCCTAATGACGACGATTAAAATTAATTTGCGCGGCCGCCGTCTCACTCGCAAATTAAATTCTTGAGTCGCGATCCCCTCGCGCCCCCGCCCCGCCCCGCCCCGCGCGGCCCGGGCGGCGCCCTTTGTCTCAGGATCGCAGTCGCTTGATTGATAACGCACGGGAAGGGTGCCGCCTGACCCTTCAACCCGGCCCTAACGTTGCGTTCACTACATTCTTTGTATGATAATACGTTTAGCTTTGCGCGAAATAAGCTTTCTCGCTTCGCACTCAAAAGAAGTGAGAAATATAATAAATAAATAAATAAATAAATAAATCTTTCCTACAATCACACCAATTATCTAGCCCAAGAGAAGCTTCGAAGAAACTCGTTAAATGGTTACTAGACAACGGATAAACATACATAAAATACTTAAATACATACTTATTATACATAGAAAACACCCAGACCCGAGACAATTTAGAAAACAATAATTTCTAAATTGACCCGACCGGGGATCGAACCCGGGACCTCAGAGATGGCGACACCATGAAAACCGGTGTACAAACCACTCGACCAAGAAGGTCGTCAAATAATAATATTGTATCAAGCATTAAATCCAATATTAAATCAGACATTACAAATCATACATTTTTATTCAATACCTACAATCATAAGTTGTCCAAAAAAAGTAATATTCAACTCTCGATAACCCATCCATAACCGTAACTTTTCGTAGAAGTTTCGCCTGAAATCCAAATTGGTGTTAGAGTATTTTTACCATTGAAAATGGTTATCAGATGCAAATTGCCTGAGACGTATTTTTGACCATAGCTCCAAGGATTTTAAGAGGATCGAGATGGGAATAGTACCAAGAGTTGAGGAATTTATCGAGACACGTGTGAGCGTTTGAATGTTGAAAATTAGCTAGTAACTTTTGATTGACTGATTTGTCCAAAAAAAGTAATATTCAACTCTCGATAACCCATCCATAACCGTAACTTTTCGTAGAAGTTTCGCCTGAAATCCAAATTGGTGTTAGCGTATTTTTACCATTGAAAATGGTTATCAGATGCAAATTGCCTGAGACGTATTGTTGACCATAGCTCCAAGGATTTTAAGAGGATCGAGATGGGAATAGTACCAAGAGTTGAGGAATTTATCGAGACACGTGTGAGCGTTTGAATGTTGAAAATCAGCTGGTAACTTTTTGGAATTTTGAGAAATGTAAAAAAACGGGATTTTTGGGGGGTGCTTGTTTACTGAATTGTAAATATTTTTAAAAAAAGGAGACTTAAAAAAAAATAACAAAAAGATGCTAGGGAGTTAGTTTAGCTACAAAATGGCAAAAAAATTTGGAAAATCGGTTAATAGTTGTGACCTTGTAGGTGGCCCCTTTGTATTTGGAATTGTAAAAAAACGGGTATTCCCGTATATAAAAGACGTGATGTAGCCATTGAGTTATAATGTACTTACTACGTACTTTAAATAGATGTAGCTTTGATTATTGACCAATCGTCATGGTATAAAAATGTATGGTGTTAAAAGATGCGGAGGCAGGCGTGAAGTGCATTCGAGTTGGAATTTCGAAAATCTGGGTTAATTCACTTAGGTTGTAAATGAAAAGAAAATGTTATTATCTCTGTTGTGCAGTGTTATACATTCGTGGGTGGATCCTACAATATTCGATATCAACAATCTACCGTTGATTATTTATAGAATTTCAGCTTTTCTAAATTAATTTTAGCTGCAAAAAATGAGTACACGATTATACTAACTAAGTAAGAAACGATTACATGTGTTTTATCACTCTTTAAAAAAATAAGCTTAAAAAACTATGCAAAATGTCATTCAGACGCTTGAAGCCAACTGGGCTCCTTAGAATAACATAATTATAATAAAAAAAACTACTACTAGGACCAAAAATAAAAAAAATCAATGTGACTTGATGAATATCCCATTAAGATAATAGATACCTATAATAATTAAAAATAATTAATATTTTGGAAAATAATTCAATTCAAAGTTTAGTGATTTAGTCACCGTAAATCCGTCATTCAGTTCACGATGACAATTCTACTTTTGAAATTTTTTAATTTATGTTTGATCGTGCCGTGACCTGCCGAAACCTCACTAAACACCCGCCTGACCCGCCCACCGGCGGCCTGCCTTCATTCGTCGACCGTGATCACTGAGAGAAAGACGTTTGATATTGATATTTTTTTAACCAACTTTCGTTCGCAGCATTTTGTCACTACTTTATGTCATTCCGTTTGAACGTATAACTGTAAAAGGATCATATATCGACCTTACCCAAGTGTCTAATAAACACTTGCCGTTTCCGTTTAATTAAATCTGACATAGCTCAATAAATAGCGTGATAAAGTGGAAAGAATAATACTCCAGCCTAGAGCTAATAGCACTGACGCTGCGACATAAGAATTATTGTTTCATGCGTAAAATTAAGTAAGTTGCCGAAGAAATATGTTTTTAGGAGTCATGAGATTTCTGTATTGCTTGTTATTGTTTAAAGAATTGGTTTCAAATTTCAACAAGGCCATGACCTTGTTAATGAAAATGTATTTAACTAATTCAGTACAAGTGACTTAAAAATACGTAAAATTTCACAATTACGGGCAGGACCTCCTTAAATACTGTTATGTAACTGTTTAAACTGTAGATACTTTTTAATAAAAACTAACTGTTTCAATAATCAAAGTTTAATATCATTCTATTGTAGCATAAAAAAGCAAGTTTTCGGCATTTTCACCCTTCAAAGAGTGTCTGTTTGCAGAGGCATTGCAACTGTCCAGTTTTGATAGAGTTTTTCACTTGCTACAGCACGCGGCGCTGGCAAAACTTATTGCTGCAAGCCTATGCACCTTATGGGGTGACGAAAACCAATACTCAACAATATAAGAGTTTCTTTGCAGTCTTAGCTCTATAAAAAAGCTTTCTAGCGCTATTTTAATCACAGAACTTGAACTGTTTTCGTCATTGCTCATTGGCTCGTCTTCCAACTCTATGAATCATGTGCTGCCCATGAGTTGAATTGCTCTGTTGGAACCATGTTTCCTCGGTCAGATTTGTAGCCGAGAATGCCGAGATCGAGACCGAGACCGAGATCTCGGTCGAGCCTTACCGAATGGTTTAAATACAATATTTATGTTTTACAATTTACAAAATACTAATAATAGAAATAATACGTAATCATAATTAGGTATTACTTTCGAACACGGAACCTGCGCGAGGCTATCGCTAGGACTAGGACAGGACGGCTTTACAAAATAATTAATTGAGCGGCGGCTGAGTTGTCAGAGATCGCGCTGCCATCAGCAGCTCAACTTGTTAGGAAACTACATTAGTGAACTATTTGATAGTAAACTGTTTAATTTTATAAAATTACGAGTACCTCCTAGGTACCTATGTGCTACAAAAGCACGCAAGCAAGCTTTATTGAATATACTTATTACGTCAAAATATTTAACATTGTAGATTTGGTATTGTAATTATTATTTTATTCTGTTTTTCTATTGTCGTTTTATTAATTTTGATTGGTTTTAATTTTATTAAGAGCGTTAACAATGTAACGATTATCTAGTTCATCTGTGTACCTATCTGTGCGTACACATATAAGGATGTTCGCCTGATCTGAAAATATTTATGATTCGGTTTACTTAAAGTTCTGTTTTCATTGATATAAAAAAAATAAACAAAGTTCTTTACCGGTAATAGCAGAATGAAACAAAATTACTTATTAAAGGCATCCTACGCATGCATTTTATACCCGACGTTTCGACCCAGTTGCAGTCAGTCCGTGACCACGGCCGGTGCAACTCGGTCGAAACGTCAGGTACCTACCTACGGGTACGAGTATAAAAGGTATGCGTAGGATGCCTTTAGTAAGTAGTTTTGCGTTAAATCCCGTCTAAGTAGGTATGTGTGCATAATTGAACGCGAAAGTTTATGTGTGAAGAATGGAACTATATTCGAAAAGTTTAGGAAAACACATTGAAACGATAAGAAAGTCAGTTTTCCAGAGAATGAAAAAACAAAGCGGCTCTAGTGTTGTGTTCCTGCGGCATATCTATATAGGTACTTAGTACCTACCTAACATACTAAGCTAAGCTTTTGGAGTGTCCGAAAACACAGTGAAACAGTGATGGCGCATTCGGGTCCAAGGGTTGCCGAGGGGAGACGATGTTAGGGGTGGTGACACGCGAGGGCGGCCCCCGCGGGGCCGGGGGCGGAGGCGGCGTCATCAAATACCGCGGCGTCACGCGCGTCGCCGGCGCGACACACGCCGGCCGCTGCATGCAGGCCTCAATGCTCCATGCCTGCGCGGCGGTGGTGAAGGCTGCGGCACTTACAAAATAACATCCACACACCACACAATTTTAATGAAATGTTGGCCGTTTTAAAGTAACCGCCTCTGGGTACTACATCCTACGGTGACGGGTGCGGGTCCGGGTTAGACTTCCAGTGTGAGAGATACAAATTGTACCTACTCGTTTTGGTAGGAGATAATATAACGCTTGTCCGTCTGGCTATCATGATCGTATCTGACTGAGTCTAAGGTTTTACATTATTCTATTTCTATAGATAGAATTAATATAGTGATATAGGTGAAATGCATTTCTACTTTTGGTTTTATCTATCATCGTTTACCATCAGGTGAATTATAGTCCTATTACAATCACAACATAGTTGTGAAGTAAACAAACAAATCAAACTTTATACAATAATTTTCCTAATCTCCCTCCTCCAATTGTCCCATTTTACGGGTCGGCGGAAAATGTATTTTTCTTCATTCTCCTTTATCAGCCGTCGCCTCAACAGTCACTCCTTTTTTACTAGGGTTCCGTACCCAAAAGTTAAAAACGGGACCATATTACTAAGACTCTGATGTCCGTCCTTCTGTCCCCAGGCTGTATCTCATGAACGTGATAGCTAGACAGTTAAAATTTTCACACATGATGTATTTTTGTTGCCGCTATAACAACAAATAAAACAAAACAAAATAAATATTTATTATATTTATTCCCATACAACGAACTTGATTTTTTGCCGTTATTTGCTCGATATTAATAAAGGTTATATTATATAGTGTCTAATTTTGTATAGATAATGGTACGGAACGGTATTTTTATTAATGTCATCTCTTACACGATCCAGGTATCTTTTCTATATAGTAATTTTCCTATTGTGGACCAGTTCTTTATGAAGCGCATCGGAGAAATCTTTAGAACGGCTGAAGCGATTTGAATGAACGAAGTCACGGCCAACAGCTAACAGCTCGGTGAATTTAATATTGTTTTACACCCTCACGACGATATGTTACTTTAAACAATTATTTTATTTAACTAATTCATAACTGCGTGTTGCTCTACTCTAATTCCTTAGTAGGAAAATAGTTTTTCTAACGCATCCGCAGGCTTGTAACTAAAAACAGACTATAGTCTGTTTTTTTGTCTTATTTGCTTTGTCTTTTTAGTACCGTTTTTTGTATATTGTTGTAGAGGAAACTCTGGTATAGGTAGGATGGAAAAAAACTAAAATTGGACCTTCCTCCTGATATCTCAAAAAGTAGATTTTCAATTTCAATATTGGCAACACCAATAGTACATCTTACGCTAAGAATAATAACTTATTATTCTGACCTGAAATCTTACGTAATCATTATACCTACTATATTATAATATTGGCCATAGGTAGGTATTGTTTTTGTTGTGAATTTGAGCAGTGTTTTTTTTTAAATCCTATTAATTTTAATGTTTAACTGTATATTCTAGAATATTAATCCTTACTAATTGTGTAAAATTATGTTAAATGTAAGCATAAAGTATTGGTAAATGTAAGTAGTTTAGAAGTAATTTATCTACAACCAATATTAGCGCTGTAAAAAATGGCCGGTTCTACCTTACTTGATGGTCACGTTTTATTAGATCTGGTTTTGTGTCGCAGGTATGCACCCGGTTAGTTAAAATGGACCTCAAGTAGTTGGATAAAATTGACAGTTGGATGAATTTTTTAATAAGGGTTTCTCCTCCTCCTCCTGGCGTCGTATTTCTCAATGCTGAGGGTCGTGACCTCCCGGATAAAAAGGGTTAGGATCTCAGAATAATTTGCTTTAGCTATTATTCTGAAGTTAGCATGTAGATAAGTTATGTTGCTATGGGCCGTTGTCGCCTGGAATAAATGAATAATAAAATAAAATAAATACATAAACGTAAATTTTATTGCTCCAAAAATGTTTACTCCGCTCTATGCAAGCAAGTTGTGGTTTTTAAATAACAAAAACCTAAAATTCGCCAGCGGTTTCTTTTTTCACGTGTGTCTCGTAATGCCGCGGGCGGGTGGCATACGCTGCTGGACAATGTGCCGTCCAGGCCCATCCATAGTGTCCGGTGGGGGCGGGGGCGGGGCGCCGCGAGGGGGCAGCCAATCGCGGCGCGCTGACCAGCGCGCGCCCCCGGGCCCGCGCCCCCGCGCCCCCGCGCCCGCCGCATCATGAGCTCCATGTCAATTACGGCCCGCGCCCGCGCCCCCGCCCCCGCGCTCGCCTGCAATTAACTATGAACCCCCGCGTTCCGTGCAGTGCCATATTATTTGGCCGGTTGAGTATTGCCGAGACGCTCTATGTACACCATGCGCGGCGTATAGATCACGCGCGGTTGTTTATTTCCCCGGCTACGGCTGCCAACACTAGATGCCTGCTGGCTATTGTTCTTGTCGAAAATTACCAATATCAATTTGCTACTAATTACAATATAAGTCTACTTCTATAACAACCGTTTATAAGTTAACGGTACTTACGTAAGTAAATAGTTAAATAAGTATTTTAATGTTAAAGTGTGACAGTTGTAAAATTTACAATTTAATTTATAATTATGATGTAGGTAGGTATAGTGTCAAATCTTAAGTAACGTTTTAAAGTAAAGGGTTCAATTCCCGATTCACTCAGCTCGTTGGTACCATTAGTAGGCTTGTATTATGTTAAGAGGGTTTACGATTACTTACACATTTAGGGAAAAGTCTGTAATTTAGACCAATTTTTTGCCATCGCATTTTACCTACATATAGTGTTTTTTGGATTAGACAAATGTCCAAGGAATGAAATGAAACTTAAATTATTATAGTTTCAATTTATTAAGCATTAATCAACATGATTCTTTAACATTTATCACAAATCAACAAAATATGAGATAAGAGCTTTGTTCCAATTTAGCCAACTAGTTTTGTAATTTGGACCACAGTGTTGCTAAATTGGACTTCGATCTTATAAAAAAGGTATAACTAAGTATAGCTTATAATTACAAAATACGTAACAGACTTGTAAATTGTGTAAAGAGGAATTTAAGTTGAATCACACGCCTGTCACATAAAACAATCCTCACAAATGTCAGGATTTTGAGTAAGTACAAGTTTCATGATTCCAATTATGGCAACGCACAGAATCTACTTTGGGGTCTCTTTTACCACAGGTAATCATTTATTTTGCATTTAGCACAATTATTCTCTTTGTCTTCTAAATCAACAGTGAAATAGAAATAGAAATGATTTATTTAACACACAGACATACACCAAATAATAATAATAACATGCAGTACAGTAAAATAAAAAACAACAAGTTAAACATAATTTAAAAAAAATAAGTAATCAAATTAAATAAAGAAATACACAATAATCAATTACACAATAACCGGTGTGGTGTTAAAAAGGCCAAGGCTCGACATAATGCTGCAGCTGAGTACAGCGTCGATTTTCAGGCCAAGCGTCAAGGGGTGGCTCGTGGCCCCACGCTATTGACTGTTATACACAAATCAGATTAAGCAATCAGTAGTCAAATCGAAACGAAATTATTGCATTATTAAATTAAAATCATTAATCAGTAGGAAATTAAATAAACAAAATAAAATAAAATGTCATAAATTTGCTCAGCTTTTGTAAAATAAATAAACTTTACTAACTAAGGCAGAGGCAGTGCTATCTGAATCATCCAACATAAGAAGTTCTTCATCGACAGATTCATCACTGTCGCTTTATCTAAATGTCTCTTCAAAGTGGCTTTAGGAATCTTATGTAGTTTTGCACATTTATTAAGACCAATGCCTTCATTTCTAATATCATGTATACCTAGCATTTTTCAAGTTTTCTTGTGTCCATTTATAATACTTTTTATCAGTCATCTGTCAAGAATAAAATGGGTAGGTACGTTAAATTGGAGCGGTTCATTTTAACCAACTGTATGTGGTCCATTTTAACCAACAAGCACTGTCAAAAAATAAAATAAAAATATAACCAATAAACACCGGAAAACGCTTCACGTTATTGTAAAACACGTTAATGTACGCTTCTAAATAATTAATTAGAAACACAGCATATTATGCTTACCGTTATCAAAACTACACACTTAGCACGAATTGTCAAAAGTTTCATAAAAACAACAAACTGCCATTACAGTAATAATAAAAATACTATGCGAAATATTATGAGGGTGGTCCAATTTAGTTTCCGGTCCAATATGTACCTATTCCATACAAACCGTCAAGTTTAAGTGGGATAGAAAATAAAAACTTTATTCAGCTGAGTCTATGCGGTTTTAGTGTTTAAATCGTCTAAATTCGATGAATAAACGTCTTTTGTTTTCTTATGAGATTTTAAAACTGATATAATGATGTCATGATAGTAAGTAGTATAAGTAGGTATACCGAATACTAATAACATTATTTTATAAAACTTTGTTAGCTTTATAACCTATCCTATCTCGACCTACACAAGTAAACAAATATAAGTAGGTATGCTAACGGAAATATATTTGGCTACTTGTGAATATGGTACAAAATTAACTTTTTCATATTTTTGAGAACATGGTGAGATTACTAAGGAATTGCGAGTAAAATTACAACCACAAATACGAGTAAGTAGGTACTTATAACAATAGCAAGCGGACGAGAAAAATGGAGGGCCCTGCTTCACTGAACTAAGGAACCCTAGACGAGAAAAGAAGCCGCTGCGCCCCGCCGCCCGCGCCCGCCGCCCGCGCCCGCCGATTTAGTTCCCACCGCGACGCGGAATCTCGCTGATGAGGACTAAACGGCTACTTAGTGCGATTATCATCGCCGCTTTAAAAAAATCACACACTTGTGGCTATACGGGTGTACTGCACAAGTGAAAAGGAAATGATAAGTGGGTACAGTGTATACTGAATGGCAGTCATATTACGCAAAGACAAATATTTATTACTTAGTTAACTTTTGTATGAGATAGGTACTTTGTAAACAATGCCGAGTACCCGACGGCCGCAGCAGCTGCCGCAGGCGTGGGCACGCACGGTAGGTAGGTGCTACATCATTATTGAACCATGGTTCGCCTATTTTTGTAGCCTAGTCGTTGTTGACTTACAAACTACTTGGTCTCAAAATTTGTCTCATATTTTATATAATTGAAACAAAACAAAACATATAAATAAAAAAGAGCCCTTAATTGTTTCGCCTACTTTCTCTTATCTTAATAATATATCGCTGTGTTTTACAAATAGTTCATTATGCCGAAACCAGACCAAACGTCTGGGTCACTTAGACACTGCGACCAACTAGGAAATAAGTAAGTACCTATTATATCACACGAAAGCATCGGTTACAAATTGTAAGCTAAGGCCAGAGGTGGGTGCGGTTAATAACATTAATGATTACCTACTTGTTGTCTTTTCTTGTAGATGATTAGATGTCATTCTTGCTTATTGACAAACTGCAAAGGCCGCTCCGGTCCGCACTAAGAAAAAATAGTATGTAGGTGGTACTCACCTAAGTACTCCAATGTGAAAAAGAAAAGCAAATGTATGCTGTGGCTTCTTCAGGGTCTTTAATTTCAATTGGCACAATAAAAACATGAAAAACTATACTAAAAAAAGAAGCTTTTAAAGATGTAAAACAAGTTAACTAATTATAGTAATTTATTGTCAATATTTTTTACGTAAAATTAGCCTGACTCCAATGTGGAAAAGAAAAGTAAATGTGTTCTGTGGCAATTTTTTTTTAAAATCGAATTGCCACCGTAATAACATAAAAAACTAAATTAAAAAAGAGACTTTTAAAGATATGAAAAGGTTAGCCATAGTGTTTTTGTCGTCAATATTTTTTACGTAAAAGTCGATTTCTTGACAAAGTTTTAGGTATCGACACTGACGTGGGGCCAGGACATTTTACAGGTACTCTACAGTAAAGAACTGAACTGATAGTTTGGAACTTCGAACTTTGAGCGTGCCGCCGCCGCCGCCGTGCCGCCGCCGGCCCCGGCCGATGCGAGCGATACGCGCTCGTCATCAGTAACAATCAGCCGACTCGCCGCCGCCCGCCGCCCGCGCGGGCACGGATAGCCACGACCGATCCGTTTCTTGAACCGAAACGTCATTGTCTTCATCGTTATCAGCTTCAATAATCTGTCGATGCACTCCGCCTACGCGCCTGTTGAATTTCCTCCTTACCTATGTTTGTCATAAGATTGCCTGTCGACCTATAAAATAATATTTCGTTGGCGCAGGTCTGGAAGCGCAGGTGCAGGACACCTCCAAGGACCTGTACTGGTTCTGAGCTGGACCCGCCCCCCGCACCGCGCCCCGCCCCGCGCGAGGACGCAAACGACGGCTGTAAAGAAAGACATTGTATAATGATAGTTGCGTAGGTACCTCCTTAGAGATAGATGTAGTGTATAAATCAAGATAGTGCAGGGTCGTGTGCGCGCTGTGTTGCATCTCGCCTATGCTGTGATCTATGCAATCTTTATAATTATGAGATGATGTACGCATAGGTATACATAATTAAATGTTATTTAAGACCGAACGTTCACTACAATTTTGTGACAATATTTATATTCGACTGGAAAGCATCAAGGAGGACCCATTTTGAACGGTTAATGTAACTTATTGTAAAATTGGAGTGGTTCATTCGGCCTTAAAATAAAATCGTATTATGTAGGTAAACGAAGTACCAATGTCGGTTAAAATTTGCAATATTGTACCTTTAGACTAGACATGTCGGCCTTGCTATGTAGACTGTTAAAAAGGAATAACTGATCGTGATTTTATTGTAACTCCGAGGATTAAATGTAAACATTATTAGGAATTCTCAGGAAAAAGTAGCATCAAGTTTATGATAAAGCGGAATTGAATCCATGAAGCCGGCTGAGCAGATGGGCCTGCATGCGGCGGCGCGCGGCAGGTGCCGGCCGCGTTTAGTCCTCTCGAATTAGGTATTCGCGGCGCGTTGCCGTATTGCAGCTCAATCGGCGGCTCGTTAGCGGCCGGGGCTCAGCACCCCCGGTCCCCGCCAAACCTCGGCCGGGGCTCGTAATACTCCATTTATTTCTTAAATGCAGACGCACAATAAAATGAATCACAAATTCGCGTCTTAACGCTTTAAATAGCTAATCATGAATTGAACCCGCGTCATTGTCGTTTCACGCTCGCTTATCGATGCGATGGCGAATCGAGTCGCGAGTGAGGGAGACCACGGTACCTACATGGCTTTAGATATGTTAGCGGTAATATATATAATGTATGTAAATATGCTCGCTCAGTATAAATAAAGTTATTCTAGTAAGTAGTAGCGAGTGACGTAAGGTATGTTCGCACTGTACATAGTAGTTAGGAGTGTGGCTGCGGCCTTGGGCGCAGCGCTGCGCAGGCGGGCGGCTCCTCCGCCGTCCCTATGTAGAACCAGCAGTAAGTCAGCAGACACATTCATAGTAACTAAGTAAGTTCTCAGAGTATCTCATGTAATTTGGTTGAGAATTCATATAAGTGTTTTAGGTTGCAAGTACATACAACAGCGCCCCAATAACACTTCCTGAGACGAGAGGAGCCGTCGAGTATTATAGTAATATATAAGTATTATCACAACGAAACTGTCAGACATGGGCGCGCCGCTCGCAGCGATCACTCGCATTGTTCATTACACGTACTTGCCTAATTGTGATGTAAGTTTGTTCAACAGGGATTATTAAAAGAATTTATTGTATTCCAATCGCATATTGTGAGCTGGTAGTTAAACAGTTTGTGTCTTGTTTCGACAGTCTTGTAAAATGTGTCTTATATTACAAAGCTTTTACTACACAGATAACCTGTCACGAAACACGAAGAGCACGATTTCCGACGACCCCGCTATGACCGAGTTTCTTCGAATCCGATCACCAGAAAAGCTTATGCGATATTTCCTGTGTTCTTTATAAAATACCTACATTACACGAACTTTATTTTTTATCGGTCCGAAGTTTATCTTAGAATTCGGAAGCAACAGGTATTGGAAACGAACAAATTGTGTGAGTTGGGAGTTGGTCGTGAAGCCGCCTGCCGACTGTTTTCGGTACGATGGATCAATGAAAGTGTTTCGGAAAGTTGCATAAAATGGTGGCCTAGTATTTTAGAGCAGCATAGTACCTAAGCTCCCTTATGCATGCCGATATCTCATGTCGTGCAAACTGGTCGCAACATACAAAATGTTAATTGATGTAAAGCTTTTGTTTGTTCCGTTAACGTATGACACTGTTTTGAAATGTGATCGAACCGCCGCCGCGCGCCGCTCGCTGCACTCTCCTGTAAGTGCCCGATTTTGATAAATACACCTCATAGCGTATACCGGGCCGCCGTGATTCACCTTATTCAGAATGTGTTCGCTGATATACTGTGAATGCGTGGCATTCATAGAGCGCGACGTACATTTATTAAAAGCGGGCGCCATCGCCACAGCCGGCCGCGGCGGCCGATACATTTGCAATGCAAACGATGTAATAACTGGGTAATTAATGCCAGCTCCTAGATAATGAGAAGTTAAATATAAATTCCATACTAGCTGCGATTGTTTGAGTCCACTCCGTTGTTTTATTGCCCGCGCCCTCATTAGCAGCTTTAACGACGCCAGGATCGCTGCCCCCGCCTGCTGCCGCCTCCCGCCGCCTGCCGCCGCGTGCTGCCGCCTGCCGCTGCTAGATCATCACGCGCGGACGAGGACCTATAGCCACCTATAGCCTGCTGCCCATGCAGCGTGCTAGCTTTTAAGCACTTACCATAATCAATAGAATCGTCCACGCAATCTCTGCACGTAACACACGTCACGGGATACCTACCGATGTCACTACTATGCGTAGTTGCGTCCTACGTCTACACGGTCCACAGATAGGGTTGCCAGGTGAGTCGAAGTCGAGGTCAACCCCAAACGGGGGGGGGGGGGGGGGGTTTAAGCTGGGTCGAACAAAATATGGGTTTTTTATACTAATACTTTTTATTCATTAATACATCACATAAATCAACTAAATTAGTAACAAAATATAATGCAGTCATAAAATTGTGGTCGCCGCCAAGACTATGCTAACTCAACGCAGACTTAACGTAGACGCAGATACAGACAGCGAGCGAGGAGCGCGCGCGAGTTTTGCGTTTGAGGGATCTCATATGCCTATTTTTCTAGGCGCTTGTGACCAGTAGTACCGATTTTCCCCAAAATACCGGAAATTGTTCTGTCCGGTATCACCATTTATTTTTTACCGGACAGGCCTCGAAAATACCGGACTGTACGCTTAAATACCGGACATCTGGCAACCCTATCCACAGATGCGGCCTGCGGCCATGCGGACGGGACGACGGCTTACGGTATCATTTGCCGTACAACATTTTTTTTCCAATTCATTACAATTATCTACCAGTAGGTATTCACATAATGAGATACTTATTACTTTGGTAAAACAAATGCTGCAGCTTTTGAACTCATACAGCCTTACTTATAACGTGACTTATGCTTTGACATTTCTATAAAACTCTTTCTAAATTACTAAGTACCTACTACTTGTACCTATTACTTAAAATTTAAGTTACGTTATCCTAAGTAAGGCTACTTTTTAAGCAATGGAAAAATCAAACAAAGCAATGTTTGATTTTCTAATCATACTTGATTGTTCTAAAAAGTTTTTGTAATTTTCTGTTTTAATAATTTAACATCAAAAAAGAAATACATACCTACTAAAAAAGTGCATAGAACTACCATTTGTATGGTACCAACAATGATGGAAGCAACTGTAAAATTGTAAAACATACTTACCTACCTAAAGTGAAGTTTGCCTGTAATTATACGAGTCGCTGCATCCGAAGAGATTTTCATATTCACCATGTAGTCCACTCCTAAATGTACTACGCATCGAACATATTTTAGAGCTAAAACTTAAAAAAAATATAAAAAGAACTACATTTGACTAACTATTGACGCCTGACAACGGTAAGGGCGCGAGAGCGCTACCCTCCAGCCCGCCTTTTTCACGTCATTCATTTTAGAGTCAGATTTCCCTAATGGCAAAAAACTTAACTCAAGGGTGAGATGAGATGGTAATGAAAATCTCTTCGGATGCAGCGACCTCCAATTATACTTCGTCGCTGCATCCTCAACATTTTTATATTCACCATGAAGATGTTCAGAGCTTTAGGGAAATTGATTTTAATAAAATATTCGCAATAAATAAAATAACACCGGAACCTTTGAGAATATTTAAATCAAGATCATTTAATAAGGTACCTTAATCGTTGTGATCTATAATATCATTAGAAAATACCTAATCATTATTATTTAATTTTGCAAAAACTATTGAATTTCCGGACCAACTGGCAGTTTTCCTAATATCTATAGGAACACCTCTACGATAAGCCGCTGATGTCTAAATATGATGCATGATGAATATTTTGGTATCAACACCACTTTCGAACAATGCTTGTTTGATCCACTGACCAGACTCATCGTAGAAGAAGTAGCATTAGGGTAAGGTTTCTTCGTAGTTAAAATTAATCTTTCCGTATTAGCACTCTGTCGTAATAAAATGGGTTTTTCCATATAAGATGTTAGTGTTTGCAGGACATAGGTATTTGTATATTATTTTTATAGAAAGGGATTACTAGATGGGGTTGCGGCCGTCCCAGCAGCAGATGTTTTAATCAGATCATCTATCACAATTTCGATACCGATATTAGTAATTTTAATATTACATAGACCTATGACAGATAGCGTTTGTACCCATTGTGCAGTTGACAATATATGCGAGTAGCACTACTAATTTTTTGGTGATAGTTGATACGGGAAATTTTCGTGTGGATACCATTTACTAAGAAAGTCCAATACAACATTAGTACCCCATGTGTTTTGATATTTAGGGAAGCCAGGACGAGTTCTGAATACTCCTTTTAATAATCTACTGACATTTATGTCGGAACTATAACGTTTACCTAATAGGAGAGAAAGTGCTGATTGAATTGTGGAATAAATGGATCCTGAATTGAACGGATCAATATGGAAGTTTAGAGCGACTGGATTTGAAATAGAGAAGCAATCAACGGTGTTGTTAATTTAACAAAAGGTCCATAGTTTTTTGTATGCTGCATCATATTGCTTTGGTGTGCTTTGAGAAAGAGATGCAATCATAATCAAAATAGCTTCCTGTGATATAAGGGTTGCTGTGAAAACGCTTTCCTGATAAATGGCAAGACACCAGGGTAAGGCTCCACCACAGTGGGTGTTGGGCCCTGGAAGGAGAGTGTTAAAGATCATTACTGGGTGAAAAATATATTTGGTCTGAAGATTGGAGTTCTAAGAACAACGGAAACCACGCTTGGCTAGGCCAATATGGAACAACTTTTATGCCCAACGCTTGATTGTCGATTATTTTTTGTAAACATTAGAGAAAACGGAAGAAACTGTATTTATTTATTTAATTAGGACAGCCAACAATAAAAACACTGATACATTTACACAAAACATTACATACTACATACATACATTTTTAAATGTCTTATCAATTATAGGCAGCCACAGCATGCTTATTATATAAACCAGAAAATAAAAACAACAAAAAGCACGTAATACACTAAAATTACATAAACACACACACACACTAAAACTAATTATTATAACATACAGAACAAATAATATTATAATGAAAAACAGTGTTTAGCTTTGAGAGTCTAATCTCAAAGCCAAGGCTTTCTTGAAACTATTTAGAGAGCTAGCAAGTATGTCGACGTCAGAATCCATAGCATTATGCAGCTTCATAAGCCTACTAGTTGGAGCATGACATCCAAGATTAGTTTTTGTAGTAGGTAGTCTAAAAAGTGGGACCTTGCTACGAGGATATTTTCTTGGGATATGAAAGCATAAGTCGCTAAGTAAATCCGGACAATCAACGGTTCCGTGTATAATTTTATGCAAAAATACTAGGTCTATGATAGTTCTACGGTTTGTCAGAGAGCGCATTTTAAAATATTTGAGCCTGCCAGAATAGGATGGTATCTTTTTAGCCAATCCACAACTGTAGGTGAGGTGCCATATAAATCTTTTTTGTAGTCTTTCTAACCGTAAAATATCAACGTTATACATGGGATTCCATATCACACTACTATACTCTAATATACTTCGTACCAAGGAGTTGTACACTGTTATTTTAGTCAAGGACCTCTTAAAAACCTTACAGTTACGTAACATGAAGCCAAAATTTCTAGCAGCCTTATTAATAATCAAGTCATAATGCGGTTTAAATGTTAATTTAGAGTCTAAAATGACACCCAAGTCACGCAACTGACACACGGACTGTAGTTCTGTCTTATTTATATGGTACGAAGAGAGGAGAGGATTATGTTTCCTTGTAAAACGTATGAATTGACACTTGGTGGCATTAAGAACCATTTTGTTAGTGGTGCACCAATCAAACACTCTATCGATATCTTCCTGAAACAGAGCGACATCCGAATCATCTTTAATTTGTCTTGCAAGCTTCAGATCATCCGCAAAAAGAAACGCCTCACAACCATGTATACATTGTACTAAATCATTAATAAATATATTGAATAGAACCGGGCCCAAGTAAGAACCTTGAGGGACACCAGTTGTATTACTATACGGTTCCGATATATGAACATTCACTGCAACAAAGGATCTTCTTCTTTAACTCAAATACGATGAAAACCAACGCAGTAAAGGATCACCGAACCCACATTCTCCCATGTTACGAAGCAAGAGATTATGATCAACCAAATCGAAGGCTTTACTGAAGTCCATGTAGACAGAGTCAACCTGAACTCCCCTATCAACAGCCATAGTCAATTTATTTAAATATGACGCCAAATTAGTAACAGTCGATCGTGATTTCACAAACCTATGCTGGCGGATATCAATAAGTGGTTTAGTTTGAAGCTGGACCAAGGGACATATTAAAGACTCGAAAACTTTTCCAAAGATTGACAAAATAGAGATTGGTCTATAGTGAGTCACGTTTTTATTATCACCTGATTTAAATATAAGAACCACTTTGGCATTTTTCCAAATTAATGGAAAGATACCAGTGGCTAATGAGGTATTAAATATTATAGTAAGTGGCACGGTAAGTGATTTTGCACAACTAACAGTAAATACTGAAGGTATTCCGTCTAAACCAGGTCCCTTATACAAATCAAGTCTTTTTAACTTTACAAAAACAGTATTTTCAGAAAGCTGTATGCTACTTAAATTGCTTGATTGAAGCAATGGTTGGGTGGTATCCTTGACATCATAGGACGAACTATGATTAATACAGTTTGCCTTATATATCGAAGATAAATGTTCTGCAAAAAGGTCACAAGATTCCTTGTTAGCACTCGGTACTTCATCGGTTCCATTCGTAAGTGTAGCAGGGTAACTGTTACAATGACTATGTTTATGTTTCAAAAAAGACCAAAAGTACTTCGGATTCGTTATAATACAGGACTCCACTTTAGTTAAATATGATCTATAACATACTTTCATAAAAACCTTACATCTCCTGTTTAATAAGTCCAAGGATAATCTATCTAGAGGGTAATTATATAATTTTACTTTAATTCTGTATTTATTTTTTTCTTTTAACATTTTAATCAAATCGCGGTTAAACCAGTTTGGATATCTCTCTTTTGAATATGAACGAGTTTTAGGTATATGAATTTCGATAAGATTTCTAATAATATCATAAAATTGTTTCACCATTTCATCCACACTTAAGCAAGAATGAAGAATATCTTTCCATGAAATACGGTCTAACTCTTCAATTATGCGCTGATAGTCTGCTTTGAAAAAATTTGGTCTAGGCAGACTATTAAGTTTACGGTTAAACACAGGGCTAAGCGAAATCAAAAACTCAATAGGTGGATGAAGTGGGTCAATCGAACTTATAACGTTAACAGCATTTGTTAAAACGACGGTACTTACACTACTAAGAACTAAGTCTAAAATTTTATCTCTATTATTTAAGATGCTATTACATTGAAACAAATTACTGGCAGATACAAAGTCAATAAAAGTCTGGGCTATATGGGAACTATTAGGTTCCGGATGCAAAAAAGAAGAATCATTATTTTGATTCCATGTAATGTACAAGAAATAATTCTTCCAATTTAAACTAAAAGCATCAGTGTTATAGGCTTTTTGATCCCTCTTCTACGAAACTCTGTAACTTTGCTAAACGCTACCAGTGATAACTCCCACTCTGTGTCGATGTTGGTATGCTTTGAGTCTCGATCTGCGTCTACGTCTTTTGATCTTATGTAGGATGCAAATATAAGGATATTGCGTTCTTCAAACCATTGCCAAAATTGACGAGTAGTATCATTGAGATGTTCGTATTGAATGCTCTCCATTATATTTATTTATGCGATCGCGGTATTATTATCGATTCGCAGAAGAATGTCATCATTATGAAAGTCTTTGGTAAAACATTTTAGTCCTTCATAGAACTTCTAGAGCAGTTTTCATAAGCTGCTCTCAACTCTACTAAATTTGATGTTGCAAAACCCATTTGATTTTTCTCCATTGCAGGCAATACCCAACCAGTAACAGAAGGTCAGAAAAAAAATAGAAGGCATCATTGTTTTAGGCAAGAGTTAAATGTCATTGATTTATCGCACTCATCATTTGCGTATTGTAATGCTAAAAATTCCTTTCTCAAATTTGCTTGGTTATAATATAGCCAACCGGAACCGACAACTGGAAAGCATAAAGTAAGCAGCTACACATATAAATTTGGCAAATTCTCTAACAGTAAGTAGAAGATTTGGATTTAACTAAACTTAAATTTTTTGACGTTTGCAAAATGGCAGCTTTAGCGCCATATCTAGAGAGTCTATTAAAAACCCCCAAAAAAACTTGACTTGGTTAGATACTGCTTTTTGGAGTCTTTACCCGTGGTCCCGGTGGGTCGACCTATTACCGGGTCCACGGGTAATTTTAATTACCCGTGGTCCCATGGCACTAGGGATTACATTTGGATGAATATTTCGACTTCGATTATATCGATATTAAATTAATTACAAAAATGAAAAAAAAAAAAATAGGCAATTAAGTAAGTATAATAAACAAAAAAATATATACTTACTAAGTAAGTAAGGAAGTGATGATGTATGTGCAGTCTTTAGTCCGTTAGCCGCCTTTTACTACACGCAAGTGAAGAAAGGGGTTGGTAGTATTATTTTGATGAGCCCATCGCCGCTATATGCTGTAGGATGTATGTACATAATAATACATAGGTAATCTTAAGTTGAAGTTCATGGTTGTAATTAATTTAATATCGATATAATCGAAGTCGAAATATTAATCTAAAATCCGGGTAAAGACTGGCTTTTTGTATAATTGATCAGAAAACCTAATTTTTAAAACTGGAGACTAATTCATTGACTTTTATACTTTTTTCATTTTCATTGATGTTCAGCAACTTACAAAGGAACTGTCAATTGAGAGAACGTTGTCTAAATATATCACAAGAATAGAAGAATAGAATAGAATAGAATAACTCTTTATTGCATTAAATATGGCAGGAACAAGTTCTTACACTTTTAATCCAATCATGTGCATGCCCACGTATTCCATAAGCTTCTAATTTTTTAAGCAGAGTCGTGTGACAAACATGGTCAAAGGCTCGCGGCTTCTTAGATAGATTGCGACTTGTCTCATTAGTTTAGTAAGAATAAGAATAAATTTAAGAATAAAACTTAAGACTAAATACATAAAATACTTATATTGTAAAGTTAGTTAGTTAGCTAGTTTAGCCGTACCTCAGGCATCTATCGGTGAGTAAACACATAAGGAGCTGAACTTAAGTCCAACGGTAAAAACTGAAATTTGTATGATTGATTCTGTAATTTAAACCTTAAATACTTGTTTTACTGGATAAATGAATAGGTACAAAAAGTAACCTTATTCAATTCAATATGAGCCACAAAGTCATATTTAGATATAAGCTTCGAAGCTGTCCTGATATCCTCCATTTTAAAATGGTGTGTAGAAACAAACTTATTAGGTTTTTAAGATTGAATATAAATCCGAAAGTACAAGATGAGAGCAATACTCCACGCAGGAGCGCACCTGAGTGTTATACAAAAGACAACGTTGCTCCGGCGTGAAGAACCGCTTCACTTTGTTCAGGATTCCGAGTTTACGTGAGGCTGTGGTTATAATGCTCTCAATATAGCTCTTCGGTTTGAGGTGGCTGTGTATGTCCATACCTAAGAGACTGATACCAGTCTGGATGCTCTGGAAGGAGGGTTGGGGGAGAAATGCGGACTTTTAGCCATGACAGCGCAGACCTGTGTTTTTTGGCATTTAAATGGGCCAGGTTATCAGAGCCCCATTTATAAATGCGGTCTAACTCCTTGTCCAGCTCAATGACAATCCTCCGTCTCGACTCCACTACATCGGCCTGCTTTGCCGCAGGGTGACCCAAATAACGCCGATGTACTGTACTGTCGTCTGCATAGCAATGAATGTTACCCAAGGATAACATATCATTGATATGCAGAAGGAACAGCGTGGGCGATATTATAGAACCCTGCGGCACTCCGGCGTTCACCTGCAGAAACTGAGAGGCACTGCTTTCACAGAGTACGCGAATGCTGCGCTCATGCAGAAACCCGGCAACCCAATCGCATAGGCGAGGTGGCAAGCCGTATGACGAAAGCTTGGAGAGAATCGAACGATGTCAAACTCGATCGAAAACCTTGGAGATGTCCAGGCTAACAGCCAGTGCTTCTCCGTGCTTGTCCATTGCTTCACCCCACATGTGTGTTATGAACGCCAGGAGATCACCCGTTGATCGCTTCGGTCTGAACCCGTATTGTCGATCATGAATCAGAGAGTGATCTTCTAGGTAGCGAATGAGTCGCCTTTTTATGATTCGCTCCAAAACCTTGCAAAGGACAGAGGTGACAGCAATAGGTCGATAGTTGGCTGGGTCGGACCTATCCCCTTTTTTGGGGACCGGCTCGACGTTCGCCTTTCTCCAAGCCTCCGGCACAATTCCAGTAGAGTACGATAGGTGGTATAGGCGTGTCAGTACTGGAGACAACTCGGGAGCACATTTCTTAAGGACGACTGCCGGTATACCGTCAGGACCGCTAGCCTTCCGCACATCAAGTGATTGCAGCACGGCACGGAGGTCACGTTGTCTGATTTGGACGTCAGGCATTGAGGAACCACAGTGAGGGATGGTAGGTGGTTCCGCGCCGCAGTCATCGACGCGCGAATTCGCCGCAAAGAGTTCGCTAAGAGGTTAGCCTTGTCTAGCGGCCGATGGGCCAACGAGTCATCAGGGTACCGCAGTGGGGGCAGATAAGGCGCGCAAAAGTTGGCTTGCACCGCTTTGTCCAGTCACCAATAACTTCGGCTACCCGTTGGGTGCGACAATAGCTCTTGGCCAACGCGAGCAACGCGCTGGGCATTCGCTCTCGAGAGAGCTCTAAATAATAATTTAAGATAAACTGACCAGGAACATCCGCACATTTGATTATAGCTCCAGATAACATCAACTTTTTTATTTCCCAAATTATGTAATAAATTTCTATTGAAGAAAATTCGGCGGGTTCAATTGGTTTATATTATTAACAACAAAGGAGCTAGGTGGAATTTTACCTTTGCTCTCGGTGCATAACAAGAGCAAAGGGAATTTTATATCCTTTTACATACTCGAGTACTGTTAAAACTGTTTGATCATTAGTAATAGTTTCCCATATTTTAGAAAAACGTTTTAGTCTACCAGCATTATGTTTTACCTCTACGGCTGCTGATTTGGCTTGTGGTTGGTTGCCTTTGGCGGGGCTTTGTACTGATCTGCTGCTGCAAGTGGTCGCCTGGACATGATGCGGAGCATAGTAACTGGACCCTCTCCGTCTACCTCGTTGGACTTGACCTCTGGGCTGTCCTCTATAGTTTAACTAACGCGAAGCGGGTACATTGGAACGTTATTTTGAATCGAAGCTCAGATCTCGCTGCTGTTTGATTTGCTTTTATCTTATCTCCTAGGTTTTTACTAAAGAGAAAATAATCTGTTATAGCCCCTTGTATTATATTCAAAAAACTCTTTGTTCTAGCTATATGTTATTAACTTTCGTCTAGTTAATGTATTTTGGCAATGTAAATCTAAAAGTACTTGCCTAATCTCTGAAAGCTTCTTTATAGCAATTTCACGATAATGTGTCATTGTGCATATGTACCTACTAACCATTAGTAACACATGTTATTATTGTAGCTTAATATACATCTATGTCCATGGTTTTAAATTAATTAATTGACTCACCAAAAATTGCATTACTTATCATTGCTATGACTTTCTCCCGTGTTCTTTTAGCAACAACAAGAGTTGTGAGACTCTCTCTCTCTCTCTCTCCATTTTATTTCGATCTACTGTACAATACTAAATTTACATTAAAAATATAATATATCACTTGAAATTTCCTTAATGCTAAACGCGAAGCCATTAAGAATAAGATCACATATCAGCATTACTTTGTTCCGAACGACGCCGACACGACGTTCCAAACATTGTATCTTCTTACGAATCATTTCTGGGTCTTTAAATTTACGTTTACGTTTGCCAATTTCGTAAGAGATTGACGCACTTAAAACAATTACTTTCACTAAACTTGTGCTAGCCGCACAATAATATTGTCAATAATATTGTGTGTGTGCGGGCGCGCGGCAATATTTTAGTTGAAAAAAAGATTTCAAGGCAGGCGGACGCTTGTTTTTTGTTCACTTATACGTAATATTATTCTGTGCTTATACTCGCCAAAAGGACAATAGTGGACGAAAATAGTGAGAATAATAAAAAAGCGATATTTGTTATTATTTATGAATACATGGGAAACTTATCTAGAGCTATGGACAACATCCATCGTGATACTAAAGATAATAGTTTTTGAAAGCTGTTATCTCTCATTCTCATGACTGTAATTTTTAACATTATGCTCTTCTATAATTAGTTCATTTATTATAATGATTTAACTCAGTTTTTTTCTCATCCAGTTTTTAATCCATCGTTTCTTTCTTGATTGTTTTTTAATTCGTAATATTTGATTATTTGCGTTAAAAAACGCTGAAATAAACTCAATAATATAAAGATAACGAATCGTTGAAAAATGTCTACCTCAGGAGGAAATCGAACCCGCGTCCTCTGCAATCCAAGCAGCTACGTAGACCACTGCGCCACCGAGGTATTGGTTAGATCGACGAAATTTTTTAACGCTTTTGACTTTATATTTTTATAGCAACAGTGTCTTTTATAACCTCTTACAATTTACATTCTTAGAGATCTGAATGAAAATATTTTACAATATTAAGACTGTTTTATAGATTCGTAATATATGATTATTTGCGTTAAAAACGCTCAAATAATATAATTTAATTTTTAATTGCATTTCCAGTTTTGTATATAAATGGTTAACTATAGATATAACATAAACTTATGTTATGAGTAGGTATGATACATAGAAAACACCCAGAGCCGAGGCTACACAGAGGTCGTTGTCGTACATGATAAAGAGGACATATCTAACTATAGACCTATAACATTGATCCCAATTTTTTCTAAAGTCTTTGAAAAACTTATGCACTCCCGCCTGATAATTTTTTTAAATAAATTTAATGTTATTGTAGAGGAGCAAAATGGCTTCCAGACAAAAAAATCAACGACCTTAGCTGCCTTTTCATTAATTAAACATATAGTTGAAAGCATAAACGAGAAAAAACGTGTTACGGGTATTTTCTTTGATATGAAAATGGCATTCGACCTTGTTAATCACCAAATCTTATTAAATAAGTGTGATCGTTATGGCATAAGAGGAAATGCAATGAAATGGTTAGCTAGTTACTTAAATAATCGAAAACAATGTGTTGAAATCATGCGAATTGGTGAAGATCTTTTATTAAGTACTTTTAAATCCAGCTACGATATCAATATGTCAGGCGTACCTCAAGGTAGTATACTGGGTCCGCTTTTATTTCTTTTATACATTAATGATATTACAAATGTGACCAGACATCGATGTGTTCTTTTTGCTGATGACATCTCCGTTGTAGTACCAGATACTTGCAAAAACGTACCATATGAAGATAATCTTAACTCTACTGTAGATTCCATAACGAAGTGGCTTCACAAAAATAATCTAAAAGTAAACGTTTCCAAAACAAAATTTGTACAATCTAATTACCAAAGTAAACGACAACACTTGGATATCAGTTGTAATGGTGAAGGTGTTGTGGAAGTGTCTGAAACAACATTTTTAGGCTTAGTACTTGATAAGCATTGCAACTGGAAAGCGCACATAAAATCAGTTTGCACTAAACTCAATCGATTTGTCTTTGCATTGAAAAAGTTGAAAAGTCTGGCATGTGAGAAAACAGCCATGGCAGCGTATCACGGTTACGTTAGTTCAGTGCTTAGATATGGCTTATTATTGTGGGGAAACTCGACACATACAAATAAAGTGTTCTTAGCTCAAAAAAAGTGTGTCCGAGCAATATGTAGTGTTGGACCGCTTGAATCATGTAGACCTCTTTTTAAGAAATTGAAACTACTTACTTTAACCTCACTCTATATTCTAGAAATGGGACTCTTTGTAAGAAAACACCCAGAACGATTCCAAAGAGCCAATGTTAATTTAAAATGTTCGTCTAGAGACCCGACTAGACTTCTAGTGCCCAAGTGTGCCAGCCAACTTTACCACGAAAACTGTTCGTTTATGGCCATAAAAATCTTTAATCGGATCCCTAAAACCATTAGAGATTTACGATTGAATTCTTTTAAAAGTCAACTCTCGAAGTGGCTCATAGATAAGTGTTTCTATACAGTTGAAGAGTTCTTAGGCTAGGTATTTATTGATATTGCTATTAGAAAATTATTAATTTACATTGAAATGAAACACTTTTTACGGATTAACTCGCGTTTAATTTACTATTTACATAGTTTTTATATTATCCTGACGTTTCGAACCCTTTACAGGGTCCGTGGTCACAGGGAGACTGAGGTGTTGGTCGTCTCATTGTCAGAAGTTATTTGCCTACCGTCAATAATTTTTATATTTTACCGGGTGCGTTCAAGTTTACACAATACGAGCTAACAATATTTTTAGGTCTGGCAATGTGTTGCTGTTGGGGCTGGGATTTGATGACCTGTATGATGGGGTCCCAGGCAGGTGGTAAATTCCAACCATCCTCTCTATTGAAATTACGATGTTTTTTAATTTCAATAGCCTCGCGTATCATCCTAGGGATGAATCGTTGTTCCTTGGCGAGTATTTGAGGTTTGTCAAATCTGATGTAATGGTTGGGTCCCTCGAGAGCATGTTCACACACTGCAGACTTATTTTCGCGCCTATGCTTGACGTCGGCTATATGTTCTTTTACGCGGGTTCCTACACTTCTCTTTGTTTGCCCGATGTACGAGAGCCCACAGTCGCAGTCCAGTTTGTACACGCCTGCATCTTGAAGGGGTATATTGCACTTGACAGGTCGTAAGAACTGGTTGATCTTCTTTGGCGGCTTAAAGTAAGTATTGATTGAAGCTCGCTTCAAGATGTGACCAATCTTGTCAGTGACGCCTTTCATATATGGAAGTACTGCAGGTTGGCGCTCGACTGTGGTTGGTTTTTTGCGTTTTTTGTGACGAAGCCGCGGTACTTGCAGTTTGTTATCCTGTAGTACATGCTTGACATGCTGAAGTTCAGCAGCCAGGTGTTGGGTGTCACAGATGCCGCGTGCTCTCTGAAACAAAGATTTCCCTACAGTAGCCAACTGTCTAGGATGGTGGTGAGAATCACCATTGAGGTACCTATCTGTATGGGTTACTTTACGAAACACAGTGTGGCTCTTACTATGTCTTACTATGTCAACAAGAATAATTTACATTATTCTTGTTGACATAGTAATCCAATTATTTTATCTATTTAATTCGAATGTGTTTTGATGTTTTTTTTTTAATTTTTATTTTGAATTGTATTGTATTATATGTGATTTATAGATTTTATTAATTAATTTATTATATTATTGTGAACAATTTTTGCATGCTGAATATTCAGCGAAACATGTGGATCAAATTATCGTTTATCATCTTTAATGTACCGTGTTTCCTGCACAATAAATATTTCTATTTCTATTTCTATTTCTACAATCTTAAAAGGTTAATGTAGTTACAACAACTTGCGATTATTTGAAGAGATGAACCGGGTTCCATTTTGCGTTTGAGAGATTTTGTTTTACCATTTAAAATGGTTATCAGATGCAAATCGCCTGAGACGTATTTTAACGTCACCCTGTAGCTTTATCATACCGATCGAAAGGCATCATCATAAGGATTATTTTTTGCTAAATAACATAGTGTCACAAATAAAAGGAAGACCATGAATTTTAACATTTTTATTACAAAATTAATCAATTTATCAAAAGCTCAAAATGAGTCCCTTCCTGTTGAATACAAAGTCGCACTCTTTTGATTATTAAGCTCCCTGTCAATTTTTTGATCTTGTTGTAGTGGATATTTAGAATAATACGTCTAAGTTCTGCTTGTAGGTCGTGGACACTTTCATACTGGTTACTTCTCAAGTGGGTACATTTATTAGTAATAGGTACTTATGAATTATGATAATGTCAGTTCAGTTGTATTTCCTTACGGCAATGTCAGCTTTTCATTTTTCTGAACAAAATTTCACATCAAATGTTAAAATTCATGTTCTTCCTTTTATTTGTGACACTATGTTATTTAGCAAAAAATAATCCTTATTTGATTTTTTTTTTCATGTAACGGGTTCGATTCCCGGTTGAACCGTGTAATTATTTAAATATCTATGAATGCAGTTTAAATTGTTTTTTAAATTTAAATAATGTCTTCTATCAGTAAAATGTTCCATCTACAATATTCAAGGTCCTCCATGTGGCATATCCGTGGGACGCCCTGTATACTCACCGAATGATGCGATGGTTAACCCGCCTTGCAACCTTAGGAGAGGACAGGGGTGAGGAAGGAAACAGGATGGTTGCAGCCCAGCTGCTGTGATGCGATGTGACGCCTGCCTAGTGGTAGCGTGCTTCGCCTGCCGACTCCTCGAAGGCTCGTCCAAATCGCCTCCGTACACACGTCCGTTCCACCGACCCGTGCACACCCAGTCCTCAGGCTTCCGATGGCATGGTAGTACCACGAGCACCCACAATAACGCGTGCTAATCCGCCAAGGATTTGCGACGCATACGCTGCCGCCTGCGTTCGTCCGTCCGATTAAATAACTACCGTAGCCTCCGATGGCTGTCTACTAGGAGATGATTAAGATTTAAGCCGATTTCTTGCTATTTCACAATCTCACGCGCCGATGCGTGATGAGTTTTCCCAACTAAACACATCGAATTCTCAATAAACGCGAGCGCGGGTCCTGCCGTCAGGACTACATACGCAAACAATTCTCGTGAGGTTTTCTAACCGATTTTAGAAGATGTGACGCGATTCCACCGCTGGAATTCAGCTGGCGTACCGAAACTTAACCGACCTCCTCCATTACGTTGCGAAAAACGAAGTATTAATGAACTGAATGACATACGAATGTCAATGTCAACTGACAGTTTTTTTTCTATATGTTTTCTCTGTCTTTGTAGCAGGCAAAGTACTACATCCATACTGCCTTTGGTTTCGTTCATAAGCTTTACCGTGCTTCTGCTTGGGTATAGTTACAAAATATGTAAGTAGATACTTAATGGTTTCAAGTGTCTGCCACTTGAGAGGTTAATACGACAGTTATTTCATTAGGTACTCGCTGAGTACTTAATGAAATAACTCTCGTAATATAGTCGAACAACGAATTTTATTTACACAAACTCTACAGTGACTGCAGTCTATGCACAGAATGCGCCCACTTGATATGAACTCTGCATCTTGAAATCCAAATCGTAAGCTAACAGTGTCCAGTTATCGTGAGTCAAGCCAAGTGTGGTGTAAGAAGATATCGGTTTCCAGAAATCAAAAGCCAAAACTCGTTATTGAAAGAAGATAATATCAGAGGATAGCGTGGGTCAAAAAGCAAAAACCCAAAATTACAACAACAAACAAACGCACTGAACGAACACAACGACACAATTTTTTTTAGTTTTGTTTGTCCTTCCTTCCGTTATGGATAACGCAAGTGATCTAGCCCATACAGCCTGGTCTTCGATATTTCTTCATTTCTTTCTTTTTCTTATTTATTTTGAATGAGTGAATTATGAATTATTGTGTTAATAATTCTTCTCAAAATGTTAAATGTATTTTAAGTAATAGTAACGCTTCCTATAACTGTTAATACCTACCCATAATTTATCAAACATCACGTTCAGCTGACAATACAAAGGTAAAACGGAACGCACACTGCCGGCTCACAGGCGGCAGGGTGCGTTCAAAAACTTTAACTTAGTTACTACCCTAGAAATAGAAAATACAATATTGTATTGCTCCTTGAGCTTTAATAGAAACCTAGTTAACATGGTTTGATTTAATGAATTTAGAGCTATTTTTACCAATCGCATTTGATTTTATACATTTCCAAAAAAATCAGGTCAATAATGGCCATTATTCTTTATATGGCAAAACACCCTTGGCATAAATCTTCTTTAAACGCAATATTGCTATATAATAAACATTCGGCCAAACAATAATTATATAATAAATATTTTAATATAATTATTATTATTGTTTGGCCGAATGTTTATATGACCGAATTCACAATGGCATACTTTTAAGACGGCATAATTGTTTTTGGAATAATTTCATTTGGCATATTGCTATTTCTGTAAAATAGTATATTAAACTTTAATTGAATTAAAATATTGTCTTAAAATGTCAATATGTTCTGTTACAAAAGTTAGTGGCAGAAACTAATAGGAGCAAAACCGACTCCACGTAGTGTTGTCTGCCCTCCACCCTCTTCGGCGCGTTGCTTCCCACCTGTGGGGCCCGGGCAGCCGCAGCCGCAGCCTTCCTGGCCCTGCCTCTGGCCTTTTTTGAGGCGACGGTCCTCCACTCGGCCGGCGGCGCAGCCTGCTCCTTCGGGGGGGTGCCGGGGGTGCTATGGGGTCCAGCGACCGCCCCGGCGTAGCTCACTCCGGCTTTCCCAACATCCTGCGCCAGCGGCGGCCCTCTGGGGGACCTCGCAGGGAGACGCCTCTCGACGCTGGCCAGTCTCTCGAGCACATCCCTCCTCAGGGCCTCCAGCATTCCCTCCACGCTGGTCGGAGGGGGAGGGGGGGGGGAGGCGCCCGTACGGCAGCCTTCAGCGCCGCGACTTATACGATACCGAGACTTCTCGAGCACCATTTCCCGAGAATTCCCGAAAAGTCGGGAACTTCATTACCTCACTAGAAATGTATGAAAAAGGTTTTAAAATAAAATACACATTTTCGTAATCAACGGAACGTGTGTGAATCGTGTTCGGAACAAATGGCCACTTACGGCTGGCAACCTTTTTTGTCGTTTTAATTTTTATTTCACAGACGGCTGTCAATGTCATAGTGACACACACTCACGTTGACTTCTTGGTTAAGAACTGGACCGCGGGGTCGCGTGGAGAATATTGACTCAGTGAGTTGTTTGGTGGCGTGAACGGTGCTATGTGGTATTATGCACGGCGGTACGTATTTGTCTGGGTTTAGCGCTGAGGGGTAGACGGGACGCCTTGGGCCTTTCCATACCACAGAAGCAGCCAGAGACCGTCGCCGGGGAGGCGAGCTACCACCACCACCACAGCAGCCCGAAGCCAGCCGGCGCGGCGGACTGCGGCCGATCTGAAACGAGGCGGAGCGGCGTCGAGACGCGCAGCCACCGTCTTCATAGTACGTAAGTTAGTTTATATTTCTTATAATTAGGCGTTAGTTTTAAGTAAAAAGGTAGCAGAGTTGATGTAGACTCTCTACATTAAACAATTTTTGGTAAACCAGAGCGTGGTTTTGTCTACGGACCTCAAGTAATTAGTTATTTGTTTTAGTGTTAAGATTGTTTGCAACCGCATATTAAATTGTATTCAGAATGCAATGTTGTAATATGTAGGTTTTGTTGTGTGATTATTGTGTTGATTATAGCAAGTAGGTAGCGTAAGATTGTCTCACTGCGGTCAATGTTATCATAATTAACTTGGTTTGGCTGTCTCGCATTTAGAATGCGTTAAGTATGTAAAATTAGTTCACTGCGGAAAGTGCAACTGATACCTTAACTTGCTGTAATTACTTGCTTAATAGTGCAATGTAAACATTTGTTTTTTGGTTACACATTTAGAATGTATTTATTTGAGTTAGGATATGTATAGTCAATTGTTGAAAACCTAATTTAGAATTAGTCTTGGTACAACAAATAAATATTTTGATGTCAATTGTTGCATTTGTTTGCAAACAGAATTTTAAGATTCTAGCGGTTTGCAAATAATTAAACATTTCATTTGATTCTTGGGATTTGAAACCTAGTTTCAAGTTGGTCTAGCTACGGCAGCGTTAAAATTCTGATCTTTTTGTAAGGATTCGTTTGAAAACTTAATTTAGAATTTAAATTTAAAGCATTGAAAATTGTGGAATTTTGATTTGGTTTGTTGTTTCACTTTGAAAACATATTTGAATATTGTAGGCATTTGATTCACAATATTTGTAGTTAGGTTGTCTAGCGATTGCAAGGCTGTGAACACATGTATTAATGTTGCAGTTATGTTACCATATAAACTGTTTGCTTACATAGTGAGTTTGGCCTATGTATGATATTTGTTTGTTAAATGACTTGTTTACATAGTAAATTTTAATTGAACAGTCAATGTTTATTGTGGCTGCTTATTGCTTGTTTTGTTTATATGGCGGCTATGTAACATTTATTTTGTTTCCTTATGTTGTTTATTTCTTTGAAAATAATTTAGTTTCATTAATTTGAGTCACATTCATTTGAAAACCCATTTTAGATGTATTACATTGATTGAAATTTGGTTGGATTATTATATAACGGTTTATACAATAATAATAGCACATTTTGTTTTGTTTGTGCCTTAATTTTTGAAAACCAATTTTACTAGCTCTGTGCGCGCCAGCGTGCAGCCGCGCTCGAGCTATGCCGCAGCGGTTATCGTACCACCCGCGGTATCACACGGGCGGGGGCCTTCTTTGCAGATTTTTGACCCGAGCAGGCCATAGCTAGCCTGCCCCTTTGCGAGAGCGAAACCACGGACGGTTTTGCTTTATACTACGGCGGCCGCGGTTTGAAAGATTTAAGGAAACCTTAAATATGAAATTTGTTTGAAAGATTTTAAAGAAATCTTAGATTTGAAATTTTAATTTGTGCAACATTGTTTGGTGGCATGCTTACTGGGTGTTTGACGGGGCAAACCCAAGTCACCCTCACATCGGTACATGCATTTACCATTGTAGGTAAACAGCCTTTTACCGATTTTCCCGCAGGGATAACGGCACATACATTGGTCTAGATCGGGCAGACCCACACTTTGTCACCTTTTTTTTTTTTTTTTTTCCAGAGGAATGCATTACGCATACCCAGGGCCTGAAGAGGCCCCGGGTTATGTGAGACTCGCCCGTCCGTCTTTCCACCTCCCACCGACAGTGGGGACGCCATTGTCCCCAGTCAGCTGCCAGGGCAAAGCCCCGGCTGGGAGGGATGAGACAGAGGGGAATACTCACTAAACCTCTGGAGGACCAAACTCCGATTACAGGCGAAAGCCACGGGACCTATCCTGCGGAAATTAAACCGCGGGGTTCACCCTGGCGCCCGCGTGACCACACGTGTCGACCCCATAAGGGCCGGCACGCACGGTCACACAGGCGGTACGCGTTCGCGACGACTTGTACCACACCGCCCCCCCGTAAGGGTGCGGTGTGGCAACCTCAAGGGAGGTTACAGCTTGAAGGTTACATAGTCAACCCGAGAGGGGACAATGTAACCTTAACACACATAATATGTACAATGACATACATATTTACAACTTTTTACATATTTACAACTTTTAACATAATAACATTTCGGTCCTCCGACCCAAGGGTATTCGGGAGGTACGATAAAATACCCAACACCGAAGCCCCACCACTCGCACTTGCGTCCTTGCGTCCGCAAGCGTCCCACAACACACAGCCTCGGCACTCGACTCTCGAGCCGCAGCTCGGAGGCGAAATCCCCCGAGTACCACCAGTAGGGGTAAGATTTCGCGGCGGTTTTCCGGGCTTCTTTCGCGGGTCCCGGACCCATCTTCTCGACGACGGTGAACCGGCAACTCCGTCAATTGCCAGTCCTCTTTTTTTTTCCCGTCACCCTTACTAGCCGCCGTTACTACCCCGCATGTCCCCTATCCGGGGCTCAAGCTCAACCGCCCCGAGCCCGACACTCGACCCTCGACCCCCGAGGTCGCGTCCCGACCCAAAGCCCACAAGGGGGCACGGCTAAGCCCTCAAAGACGCTCAGAGGGAGCGGCGAGTCATGCGGCCCAGAATGGACACGCACGTGGATGCAGTGCCCAGAAGGGGCACCGCCTAGGATTCGGCGCCCAGAAGGGGCGCCAGGGATTGGCATAAGGCCTCTTTTCCCGACACTTTGTCACCTGGCCCAATTGACCTACTCTTGGGCTCGGGTGTATTAGGACGGGTCCTACTAGGCACCCAGATAGCTCTGGGTCGCTCTACACTGCTGGCAGTGCCAACTATTTTAGTCTTGTTTCTATTATGTACACAGTTTGACGACTCGACTCGGCATAGTCTAGAGTCATTGCGTTTGTGTACCATTTCCATAACTATGCACAAGTTTGGGAAATTGAGAAACCTCCCATGGTCTACATGGTAGCCCATGCCCATGAGGATTGTGAAGCCTTTCAATAGGCCAGTACGTCACGGTTGACGTCTGTTGGATGTGTTACTAGGTAACCTAATTTGTAATTTTGAATATTGTTTGTCCAAAGAGCTTTATTTGTGTAGTGCTCTTTCGGTGTTTATTTTGTCACAGTGAACGTCTTCACCCGTTTAGCCGCAGCCGGGGGGTCTGCCTTCGGACCGAGTCACTCAGTCTCGTCCGTTCTTGGGAATCGCACGCAACGGGTTTTCTCGGTAAAACCGACCAACCTTCGCAACGCCCGAGTTGTGGGTATATATTTTGTGTTTTTTTTTTGTGCCTGGCTACTAATGCCGTCCTCTTAGGAGTCTCTTCGTTGTCCACGGAGGCCTTCGTCGTCGCGTTGGATCGTTTCGTGTCGCGTAAGGGTCTACCTTCACTTATTCGCTCCGACAATGGCACAAAATGGCAAGGGCACGGGTGTATGTATTTAACTGATGTTTGTAAATTTTTAGAAAATAAGCTTTGGTAAATAAGATAATTTAATATTATTTTAATTTGGCTAATTAGACTTAGTATGTTGTTGAAGGAGAATAACTTGCTCTCCTTGCTTGTAGCTAGGGCAGCATTGTAAAGTTGTTTGTTGGCGAGTATGGGACTGCGGTTCGATTCCGCGATGAGCCACAGCAGCTGTCTCTCCTTGCCCGACGGATTGAGCTAACGATCGGAGCCTTCCGATCGGGGCAGGGGTCTGTTCGGAACAAATGGCCACTTACGGCTGGCAACCTTTTTTGTCGTTTTAATTTATATTTGACAGACGGCTGTCAATGTCAAAGTGACACACACTCACGTTGGCTTCTTGGTTAGGAACTGGACCGCGGGGTCGCGTGGGGAATATTGACTTTGTATTGGTGATTTGATGTGGGGCACATTGTTTGATTCCGGGGGGGGGGGGGGGCGTAATGACTAATAAATAGTGTGAACTTTAATAAGTCTAAACTCAGTGAGTTGATGTAGACTATCTATATCAAACAAATATGTTCATTTTAATCAGAATTTCGACTTGGTAAATTGTATGGGAAACGAAAATGCATAAACCTTCTTAAAGGAGATAAAGTGGAGCAAGTGAAAAAGTTTGTGTGCCTGGGCACGATGTTTACTAGGGATAAAAAACATGTATCAAAGATATTGAAAGGAGAGTGAATGCAGGGAATAGAGTGAATGGGGCACTTCACACCTTTATGAGCAGCCGGAAAGTGTTGCAAAAAGCATGACTGGCTGTGCATGAAGGAGTCTTAGTGCCGAAACTAATGTATGGAAGTGGACCCATAGTTAGACTTACGAACCAATGGCATAGCGACATTCATAAGTGCTCAATTATTGTAGCCTAAGGGTGGATTCGACCAAACTGGAATAAGGCTTACTCCGAGATTAGTCCATACAAATTCGGCGTTTAATCTAAGTATAAGATCTTATTCCAGTTTGGTCGAATCCACCCTAAATTGGATAAATGATTATGAACTTGAACTTGAAAGTTGGGTGTGGCCGAAAAAACATGAAAGTGTGAATGCAGTTTAAATGAGATCACAAAGAATTATACTCAAACTCAAAAGTTTTTTTTTTAAATATTTATTATATTTATTCAATAAACTCAATTAATAAGTACTTTTAAACACGTCCAAATCTTTTTTAACCCACCCCTAATTCAGGACGTTATTTGTGACAAAGACACAGCGCACAGAAGCAACGACTTATAGAGAAAAAAAATATGTCGTTACCAGGTCATGAAATACAAAATATGAATTTGAATGTAAATACTTTATTTATACATGGTGCTGTATAATAAATTAATTATAGACAATTAGAAATAGCTGTTGGAAGTACTTAGAGCATTTCAGACCCAAGCCGTTTTGTCTTCTGTGTAATCTGACACTTTATAATAAGCTTTTTTATAAAGCTTTTCTTTGATTTTGATTTTAAATTTATCAAGATCTAATTTCTGATTATCATTAAGTACTTATATTTTTATGAAAATCCGGGATTTTCACCATGTCTGAGTTGTCGGTTTTGAGTCCCCGATATTTCGGTGCAGTTGCATACACCATGGTCACGGAGTAACTCATATCGGGGACTCAAAACCGACAACTCAGACATGGTAAAAATCCCGTTTTTTCATAAAAATAATTGTTTTTTTTTATAGCAGAAGGAGGCAAACGAGTAAGCGGGTCACCTGATGGAAAGTAATCACCGCCGCCCATGGACACCCGCAAAACCAGAGGAATCGCAGGCGCGTTGCCGGCCTTTAAGGAAGGAATAGGCTCGTTTCTTGAAGATCCCTAAGTCGTAACGGTCCGGAAATACCGCCGCCGAGAGCTGGTTCCACAACACTAAATTTCTTGAAAAACGCACAGTAGTAGACCGCCATCCATCAAGGTGATGTGGATGTAATGACAGTCGATTGCGTGTAGTGCGGTGAAGGAAATCAGCGGCAGGGATCAAGCCGAACAATTCCTCAGAACACTCCCCATGATATATACGGTACAATATACAGAGAGACGCAACGTCTCTCCGAAGAGCCAGTGGATCGAGCCGTCCTGAAATAACCACGTCGTCGACAATTCGAGCAGCTCTGCGTTGAATGCGGTCAAATGGAAGGAGTTGGTATTGGGGTGCTCCAGCCCAGAGATGGGAGCAGTATTCCATATGCGGCCTGACCTGTGCTTTATACAGTTGTAAACGGTGGGCCGGCATGAAATACTGACCCGCTCTATTAAGCACACCCAGTTTTATCGAAACTAATTTAGCTTTACCTTCCAAATGACCACGAAACTGAACGTCACTCGAAATATCGACGCCAAGGTTTCCAATAGTCGGATTGGTATCAAGGGGAGCTCCCTCAAAGTTCAGAGGTACGACGAAGGGATGTTTTTTCGCGGTAAATGCGCAAACTTGTGTTTTGGAGGGGTTAAAGCGGACTAGGTTATGTCGGCCCCAATCCGAGACATGACTTAACATGTTCTCGGTGTCACTCACAAGTTTATTCCGGCTCTCGATGACGCTTTCCAGAGAAATATTAGCTCGCCCGGTGTAGAGCGTATCCCCAGTATTGTCGTCTGCATAGCAATGAATGCTGTTGTTATACAGCATGTCATTGATATGCAGAAGAAAAAGAGTAGGGGACAACACACACCCCTGCGGGACTCCAGCATTCACGGGCTTCATGTCGGAGCACGAACCGTCGACTGCGACTCTGATGCTACGCCCAGTGAGAAAGCTGGCAATCCATGAACACAATTTCTCAGGAAGCCCGTATGATGGAAGTTTAGAGAGAAGAGCCCTGTGCCATACCCTGTCGAAGGCTTTCGCTACGTCCAAGCTAACTGCCAGTGCCTCCCCTTTACTCTCGACTGCCTCCGCCCATCGGTGAGTAAGATACACTAAAAGATCACCAGCCGAACGACCGCGACGAAAACCATACTGGCGATCACTTAGTAGCTGGTTCTCTTCTAGGTACCTTAAGAGCTGGCGGTTTGTAATGGACTCCATTACTTTGGAGAGTAAAGAGGTAATAGCTATTGGCCTGTAGTTGGACGGATCTGAACGATCGCTTTTTTTTGGAATCAGGTGGACAAGGGCTGTCTTCCAAGAGCTCGGGACGACGCCAGTAGTGTAAGAGAGCCAGAAAAGACGCGTTAGAACTGGTGCCAATTCAGGAGCACACGTCCGAAGCACAATGGGTGGAACTACATGGGCCTGATGCAGTTCCACCCATTGTGCTTCGGACGTGTGCTCCTTGTGGACTCGCCTTGTGGATATCAAGGGAAAAAAGAGCCTTACGAACTGACCTTTGCAGGAAATGAACGTTTGGCATTGTACAAGCGCAATGCGGTATGGTTGGTGGAGAGTTTTCCCCATCGTCCAAGATCGAGTTTGTTGCGAAAAGAGAGCCCAAGAGATCGGCTTTCTCCTTTGCAGTATAGGCCAGGCAGTCACGGGTCTTGTGCAATGGTGGTAGGGACGGCTGACAAAAATTCCCTAAGATAGCTTTGGCGAGGGACCAGAACGCACGCGTCCCCGAAGGAAGTCGTACTAGCCTCTCGCCAATTCTACCTATGAATGATGACTTTGGCTTGGCAATGTCCTTCTTAAAGGATCTGGCGGCAAAGTTGTACTTCTTTCTGAGCGCACTGGTGTTTGTATCCTTTGATGACACCGCATTAGCTCAGGCTTGGCAATGTTGCCGCTTTTGGCGAGACGCCATTTTGCAGCAACTACCAAACCATGCTTGGGACTTGCCGCCAATGGGAACCACAGAGTTTGGAATGAAAAGTTCCATTCCCTGCAGTATCACATCAAAACAACAGAGTTAGCGGCGACATCAGGATCATCCAGCGAGAAGCAAACTCGCCACCACGGGTAGGACGCAAAGCAACTTCGCATCCCATCCCAGTCTGCTGACCTATAATGCCAGACTCGACGGCTAGCTGCTGGTTGCGGTTTTGAAGTTTCTGTGAGAGGCACAGTGCTGCGAATCAGACAGTGGTCTGATGAGCCTAGTGGTGCATCAACAGAAACTTGATAGCCGTCTGGGTGCGAGGTCAGCAGAAGGTCCAATAAAGAAGGTGCATGGCCCTCCACATCTGGAACCCGTGTTGGCTCTGTTACCAATTGAGACAGACTGTAGGCTAAAGCGAAGTCATGAACGGCTCTACCCGCGTGGTCAGTTGTGCGTGAACCAAGCCATTCGACGTGATGGGCATTGAAGTATCGAGGGGATCCGTTGGAGAAGGGAGTCCGTCGCCGCTTGGACGGTCTCGATAAGTTGGTCAGTTCCGATGTTACCGCTGTGGGACCTATACAGGCACGCGTAGATGCGAGGATGACGTCCGCAATCGACGTGTAGCCATACGATGGAAAGGTCCCTATCTTCAAGATTGCCAAGGCGACGGACGCACATATCCTCCCTGACATAGGCACAAACACCGGCTCGTGGCACAAATGCATGTTCCAGGTTGTATCCCGGGTAGTGCAAGTAGGAGATGTCAGGAGGGGGGGATATCTGCGTCTCGGTGAGGAAGAGCAAGGCCGGTTTCGCCGTCTCGAGGTGGTAATGGACGGCGCTCAAGTTAGAGTGGATTCCCCTGATGTTGCAGAAGTCAACACGAAGCGTAGGAGGGGGTGCTAATTGTCTTGCCTTTCTCCTGCCTGCAGCATGCCTTGGCACAAGCGGACTTTTGCCCTCCCCAGAATACGTAGGGCAGCCTGAGCGAGAACGCTCAGGGGGGGATTCTCCGACACTGGGTGGGTCGGTACCCCCCTGGGGTAAATCTAAATTAAAGTTCGCTGCCATATCAATTGTGAGGGGGGGGGGGGGAGGGGTCTCCAGAACCCTCACTCGGGGTGGTATTACGCTGGGCGAGCCGACCCAATGCGTGCTGCAACGCAGCGTAGCTCTACCACTCAGTTAGTGTCACTCATTTAGCACCACCCAGGGGTCACGTGTAGGGTCTCAAGGGTAAACCTACGGACGCGAGTAACTTAACCCCCATAAAAGTTTAAAATGTTATTTAGTACTTTGTTGTAAAATCGTACAAACAGACCCTTAAAAGAATTATTTATATTATGAAGTATAAGGTACTGCTAATTTGTTCTTACTTCTACCTATCTAGTGTTTAATTTGTAAATATCACTGTTTTTTGAAAACATTTCAATATTTTTATGAACATCCATCAGATTTTTATTTTATTGTGATGCAACTGTCATCATATATAGATAGATAGATGAACACTTTATTGCACATACACAAGGAACACACACATTACATAATCTTAGAGCTAGTATGGACAAAGGCGGTCTTATCGCTAAAAGCGATCTCTTCCAGACAACCTTTGGTTTATGGAACCTGGGAAAGAGGATAGAGGAAGTGCGCAAGTAGTAATTAATAAATTAATAAACAAATTAACGTAAGATATAAATTAATTAATAAACATACATTTTTATATAATTACTTACACATACTTATACGTAATATAAAATAATATGTATATACATATTCAAATAAAATAAACAAATAAAAAAAAAGATTACTAAAACCTATAACATGTTACGAGCAGATGACTTAGCTAAAAGGTGTTTATGCAGTCTAGATTTTAACAAGGACAGGGACTTGGAGTGACGGATTTCAGGTGGTAAGTTGTTCCAAAGGAATGTAGCCTGGACAGTAAAAGAATCCTTATAGTATCCTGACCGTGTAAAGGGAGCCTTTACGAGCACGTTATCCGATTTGGACCGAAGACCACAATTGTGATCCTCCCCGAGGAACTGAAAACATTCTTTAAGGTAAAAAGGAGTACGAGGATCATACAGCACGTTAAAAACAAGTGTGAGGATATGTTCCTCACGGCGCAACCTTATCGGTAGCCATTCAAGCCTTTGCCTGAATTCAGACACATGGTCGAACTTACGCAATCCGTAGATAAATCTGATACATAGATTCTGCAGGCGTTGCAGCTTATTAAGCAGGTCTTCGTTCAAATCCACTAGGCAGACATCGGCATAATCTAAGATCGGTAGAAGGAGTGATTGCGCAAGCTCGACCTTGGTCCTAACAGGAAGCAAGTTTCTCCACCTTCTAAGTGACCCGGAGGCAGCGAACACTTTTCGACTCATCTCAGACACTTGAGGAGACCAGGAAAGAGTGCAGTCGAAGAGAACACCAAGATTTTTAACAGTGTTACTATATGTTAATGAGACTCCATTGAACATCAGTGTGGGGATAGAGATCTTGTCCAATTTAGCAATCTGCTTATAGCCCCCAATGATGATGGCCTGCGATTTGTTGGGGTTGACCGTTAAGCCATGGGTTCGACTCCATTCATATCATACTTATATCCTTAAATCTCTCTCTGAGAGAGTCACCAGCCTTTAGGTTATGTATTGCTCGAATAGCCCTTTTCTGCAGCACAAAGAAAGTTTGAATGTCGGCAGCATTTCCACACACTAAAATGCCGTACGAAATTACACTATGAAAGTAATTGAAATAAACTAATCTAGCTGTATCAACGTCAGTTAACTGGCGGATCTTCATTACTGCATAAGCCGCAGAGCTAAGTTTATTCAACAATTATTATTGGGCTATATGTTTGCCCCACTAAAGCTTGGCAACCAACGTGATGCCTAGGAACACAGTGGTGTCCACAGGATTCACATTCTTATCTTTAATTTGTACACTAGTTATTACCTGCTTAACATTAGGCAATACAAATCGTACACATTTGGATTTTCCCTCGTTTAATAGCAAGTTATTTACACTAAACCAGTAAACAATCTTTGAAACCGCATTATTCACATCGTCATAATTTGGGTGTCGACGTTTCACTTTGAATGAAAGTGAAGTATAATCAGCAAACAATACCATCTCACGACTGTCTTTTACAAAGTAAGGTAGGTCATTCATATAAGTTAAAAACAAGAATGGACCAAGTATTGAAACCTGCGGAACTCCCATTTTAACCACTGACCCCGGAGATCTTTTACCGTTAATGTTGACCTTCTGAATCCTTTTACTTAAGTATGAGATGAGAAGACTCAAAGATGTATCTTTAATTCCATAGTGGTGAAGCTTCCTGACCAATGTTTCATTTAAGACACAATGAAAAGACTGGGATAATTCACAAAATACCCCTAGGGCATCATATGAATCCTCCCAGGCATCAAATATTTGAATTATGAGCTCAACACCGGAGTCAGTTGTTGAGCGACCCCTAGTAAAACCATACTGTTTACAATGAATAAAAGTTTATATCTATAAAATAAAATTACTTCCCGAGCCTTAACATTCTCCTTCTAAACAGATTCAGCTACAGTGAGGGAGGAAATCAAGGCTTTTGTAGTTGAAACTGGAATGTCAGTAAAAAACCTCTCAAATGCTGCAGCAACATCAGCATCAGAAGTCAAGGCTTTATTATCACAACTCAAATTGTACTCATTATAACGACTTTTGACATTTTATGTTTTACTACTTATTTACAATATTCCATGTCATTTTTATTTTATTACTATGCTTAACCGTAGAACTCAGATAGTTTGCCTTGGCAAATCGACATCATCATCATCATCAGCCTACAAACGTCCCACTGCTGGGCACAGGCCTCTCATGTGGACAATAGCACGTGGGGATATTGGGCCATAACCCACCACGCTAATCGCCATACTCTTTTGAATACCTTTAAATAATTTTTAACATATAATTTGAAATCGTTACTGGTGTTAAAGTTGCGTTTACCATAAAGTTCATAAAGACGTTTCCTACTTTTGTGAATACCAATTGTAGCCCATTCATTAAAATTTACAGTACGTACCACTAACCGAGATCTTTTTTGAAACAAAAGTTTTATTAAATTCTGAAGAATATGTTCAAAAAACATTAGTGTGTGAAATATGGAAAGACGAAAAATAGATTTCTGGGAATGATGGGAAAAGCTTCCATTTCACCAAATGGAAAATTTAAGTCCGTGGTTTTAAAAACGCCGCTATATATTTCGAATGTTTCTAAAGATACATCGGAGGAAGACATCATTTTGTATATTCGTAATAAAACAAACGAAACCGTTTCTGTGTACCAAATAAAATCGAAAACTGATAAGATGTACAATTCATTTAAATTATATGTTTCAAAGGATAAACTTTCTTTATACTTGGATGCGACTTTTTGGCCAAATGGTATAACATATAGGCGTTTTGTGCGCTCGACACCGGGTAATGAGACTAAACAGCCAGCTCAGAGGATTGCAAAATAAATTCATTAGAAATAAAGAAACAGATACAACAAACTATCACAAACGTAAAAAAAAAAACTTTATTTATTTTGTACTGAGTTACGCGTGCGTAAAGAAATATGATTACCACAGTTTCTGACAACACAAAGCTCATAAGTTTTAACTGCAAATCTGTGAAGACTTCCGTTGAAAGCATAAGGTACCTGTGCAAAAGAGCTGATATAGTGGCCCTCCAGGAAACTTGGCTGCTCCCGCATGACATCCCTTACCTCGGTTCTATCAGCAGTGACTTCGAATACACCGGCACATCTGCGGTGGACACGTCAGTTGGCATCCTGAAGGGGAGGCCTTATGGTGGAGTGGCCATTTTGTGGCGTAAAGGTCTGTTCAAATCAGTGTCGTTGTTACCATGCAGCAGTCCCCGTATTACGGCTATCAAAGGTATGCTCAGTGACCGTTCTATAATAGTGTTTAGTGTTTATATGCCTACTGACTCGCTAGAAAATTTGCCTGTGTTTACCGAATGTTTAAGCGAAATCAATGCCATAGTGGAAAGTAATGCGGTAGAGTCAGTTTTCATTTTGGGAGACTTTAACGCTCATCCTAAGGAACTGTTTTGTACTGAATTAATTAATTTTTGTAGTGACCAGAAATGGATTTGTGCAGATAAGGAAAAATTAGGTTTTAGTTCTGATCATTACACTTTTGTCAGTGATGCTCACGGGTGCCGGAGATGGCTTGACCACTGTGTTGCTACCCAGTCTGCCTGGCTGACTATTGCTAATATTGAGATTGATATGAATGTATATTCCTCTGATCATTTGCCACTTATTATTGATTGTAATTTAAATAAAATAAAACAAAAAGTAAATCTTAACAATAATGTTCTAAGAAATAAGATAATATGGGGTGAAAGAAATTGTGTACAAACGGAAAAATATTATGATATATGTAATGGTCGTTTAAGAAATGTACATTTTCCAAATGAGTTAATGACGTGTGGGGATAAATTTTGTACATTGATAGAGCATAGGTCAGTACTCGATAAAATGTATAGTGAGTTTATAGATATATTATCTGACGCTGCTATGGAAACGTATGCGAGTACGGAGTCTTGTCCTCGTAGGGGCCGTGGAAAGGGCAGGCGTGTGTGCGGGTGGAACAAGCACGTACGGGATGCGCACCGGGAGGCCAGGCTTCAATACCAGATGTGGTTACTACATGGCAAGCCTCATTTGGGGGTTATTTTGCAAAAAATGCGCGAAACTCGTAAAATTTTTAAAAGTAGGTTAAGTTGGTGCATTAAAAATCAAGAGCAAATAAAAATGGACATGCTAGCTACGCATAAGACAAACAAAAATTTTTCAAAATTTTGGAAGTGCACAAATAAGCTAAATATTGTACCGAGCCTGCCGGTGACTGTGGGGGAGAGAAACGAACCTCAAGATATTGCTGATATGTTTATGGAGCATTTCAAGGTTCAGTCACCTCTAGGGCCCTCACACGGAGTGTTCGATGCTGAGGCAGTTCGGGACAGGGTACCTGTTCGATTCTCAGCTAAGCAAATAGCGGCTGTCATTATGAAAATGACAAGAGGCAAGTCACCAGGTCACGACGGGCTCAGCATCGAGCACTTAAAATATGCTGGGTTCCACTTCCCGAGGGTTTTAAGTATGTTTTTCTCGTGTTGTTTAAGTCACGCCTACTTGCCCGCGGACCTGATGAGGACTATAGTCATTCCGATCGTTAAAAATAAGACTGGGGATATTTCGGATAAAAACAATTACAGGCCGATCTCGTTAGCCACTGTTGTGGCGAAGGTGCTGGATAGAATGCTTGACTCACACTTAGATAAACACCTCAAGTTTCATGATGCCCAATTCGGATTTAGATCTGGATTATTAACGGAAAGCGCAATCTTGAGTCTCAAGCATACTGTCCGGTACTATACGGATCGGCGGACTCCGATTTACGCCTGCTTCCTCGACCTCTCCAAGGCCTTTGATCTCGTATCTTACGATGTCCTTTGGGGAAAGTTGAGGAATCAAGGCGTTCCGCCGGATATATCACAGTTGTTACAATTTTGGTATACAAATCAAATTAACAGTGTGAAATGGGCTCACTCGCTCTCTGAGGAGTATGGGTTGCACTGCGGCGTGAGACAGGGGGGGCTGACGTCTCCCAAGCTTTTCAACCTATACATAAATGATCTCATCGTTGAGCTCAGCAGCATGCGTGTCGGTTGTTGGCTGGACAACGTTTGTGTAAAAAACATAAGCTACGCGGATGACATGGTGCTGCTGGCCCCAACGGTGGGGGCACTCAGAAAAATTGGTTTGTGAGGCGTATGCTGCCAGTCACGGACTGTTATACAATGTTAAAAAAAGCGAGTATATGATTTTTAAGGCCGCCGGCAAATGTCCTAGTGAATCACCTGAACTCATATTGAATGGAGTAAAACTCAATAGGGTAAATCAATTTAAATACCTTGGACATTTCGTTGCCGACGACCTTAGGGATCATGTCGATATTGAAAGGGAGCGTAGGGCATTGGCGGTTAGTTGTAACATGCTGGCCCGCAGGTTCGCTCGTTGTACAGACCATGTTAAAATCATGCTGTTTAAGGCATATTGTCAGAGTTTGTACACGAGCAGTCTGTGGTTCAGCTACACCAAAAAATCGCTAAATGTCCTACGTGTTCAATATAACAACGGATTTAGGGCGCTGTTTGGTCTGCCTCGCTTCTGTAGCGCGTCAGAAATGTTTGCTCAGGCGTTTACTGACGGCTTTCATGCCATCATCCGCAAGAAAATAGCATCGCTATTAGAAAGGATACGCGGTAGCCCCAACAGCATCTTGAGGACTGTTGTGGAGAGACATGACTCTCCCCTTATTGGGCATTTTGTTCACCTGCTGATCAAACAGAGCGCTTGATCTGTTTGATTGGCGGATCTGTAACTAAAATATTATAATAGAGTTGTACTTATTAACATTGTCATAAGTAACACCTACTAACCCATGGATCTGTGTTATCTTAGTAAATAAAAATTATCATTATCATTATCATATCATTAGGGTTATCATTGTATACTAAGTCATTTAATTTTGTATCTAGATTGCTTTTAAAGCGTTCCAGCTGACCTGCAGTTTTTGGTACAACAGTGATATTCTTTTTCATCTCTTGCTTACGCTGATGTGAAAAGCTGACCATTTTTCTACAATAATCAGAGTCTAGGTTATTAATGATTTGCTGCGCTAGTGGTATTACATTAGTATATTATGTTATCAATGCAGGTGGCAAAGTGGTAGTTATTCTTGTCGGCTCCAAAAATAAATCATTCAAATTGTATAATAGAAATAAGTTTTTAATTTTAATTGACAATGTAGAATTCTAAAATAATGTTGTATTTTCTAATTTTCTAATAATAAAATAACCGCAAACAACTATTGTTTTAATTACATTGCGGAGCTTACGTAATGCCTCATTCATAACTTTTTCAAAAAAAAACATAAAGGTAACGCTGAAGGAGGTTTACTGAATACAAAAAACTGCTCCAACTCCACACAAGCTATTTCGATTGTTCGTTTAACCGAGAGGCTTACGGTCTTTGCGTTCCTTTAATTTAATTTTTTTTATTACTTAGCAATAATTAAAGAGCCACCGTGTATTGCATTCCCTCCACTGAACGAACTTCCCACCAAACGATTCTTAAAATTGAACATGAACTGATGGTCTCTAAGCCAGTGTTCGGTAATGCAAAGAATATAAATTTAATAACAGTTCAAGAACAATTCAATCTCTAAATCTTTGCCCATCATTCCTTGGATGTTCTGGTAGACAATGTTCTTAGATTTTTCATTTTTTAAATTTAATGATTGACAGGGGCTTTATGTGGTGACTTTAAAAGATCAGATAAGGAATAGCGTGTGATAAGAGAGAAGTGTGGAATGAATGAAAATGTAGTGACAAAAATTGAGAAAGGCATGCTCAGATAGATTGATCATGTAGAGAGGATGGGTAAAAAAAGAATTACAAAGAAGGTGCATAGGGCGAGAGTGAATGGGATAGTTGGAAGAGGAAGACCTCGGCGAACGTACTTAGATCAGTTCGGTGACGTCGGCATGTATGGAGAATGAGATGAGAAGAGTAAGTGAAGCAAAGATGTGTGTCAGGGAGGATCGTAGCAAATGAAAATCTGTGGTCTCTGCCTACCTCTCCGGGAAGCGGACGTCATGTTTTTTTTGTATATTTTACCATTGAAAATGGTTTTCAGATGCAAATCGCCTAAGACGTATTTTTGGCCATAGAAGCTAAATCACTTTTATATACAGAAATACCTGTTTTTCTACAATTCTAAATCTAAAGGAGCCTCCTACAGGTCACAAACACTGCACAACACGGAGAATAACATTTTATTTTCTTTAACAAGCTAAGTGAAATAAATTTTCAATTACAAGTTGAATAATAAGAAATTTTTTTGAGATGTACTTCACTAAAATTACACAACTACATTACGTACAAGTCGAATTATAACATACGAATGTATAACACTGCTCAACACAGAGAACAACATTTTCTTTTCTTTTGGCGCCCGATGAATTTCACTTCGATTTTCGAATTTTAACTGTAATGCACTTCTCGCCTGCATCCGCATCTTTTAACACCATTACCATTACGATCGGTCTATAATCATAGACGCTACATCACTTTTATATACGGAAATACCCGTTTTTCTACAATTCCAAATCTAAAGGGAACACCTTCTATTTTGTAGAAACTAGGTAAATACCCTGGGACCTTTTTTTTATTTTTTTCTTAAGTTTGTTTTTTTCCGAAATATTTACAATTTAGTAAACAAACACCTGATTTTTTTACAGTTTTCAAATTCCAAAAAAAGTTTCCAGCCGATTATCAAAATTCAAACGTTTACGTGTCTCGATAATTTCCTCGACTTTTGGTACTGCTCCCATCTCGATCCTCCTAAAATCGTTGGAGGTATGGCCAAAAATACGTCTCAGGCGATTTGCATCTGATAACCATTTTCAATGGTAAAATGGCATTAAAGCAAGTTACTGCGGTTACATTTTGTAGTAAAAGCCATGGTATCTCTCTTACTATCATAGCAAAATTTTAAGTTTTAAATTATTAAAGAACACGAAAATCTAAGAAAAATTCGCTTTAGTTGCGCATTATACGTATATTTTATAAAAAACAATAGCAAAAATATGAATGTACCACTTTCGTTTTTATTTCTCGTCCTGTAAAATTGATGATTTGGCTTTTATTACATTTGTTGTATAAATGGTCGATATACCTATTTCAGTTTTAGGATTGTTTAACAAAGGTCCTAAAAGTTACAATAGCTAACCTCGGCCAACTGTGATGCTCGGATACTTATTGTGACATCGTCCGGAAGATTAGACGAAGGTAAGTTTTAAGTCCTACTCAAGCGATGCGTTGAACCCTTCCTCCTTGAGCATTGTAAAGGTTACGAGATTAAACTTTATAAAACCTTATTTATTCGTTTTATTTCACGACCCGAAGATAGGGGTTTACCGATATAGATAGGGATAGGGGGAGTCTTGTATGGCAAACAGCTCTCCTCGGGGATGAAAAACCGCCTCACCTTGTTAAGAATACCTAACTTACAGGAGTCAGTTCATCATCATCATCATCATCTCCCCGCGCTCCCCGCGCCAGAGCGGCTGTGCTAAAAGTGGCTCCGTACGAAAAAAAATCATTGTAATAGTAAAAGTTACCTCAATAAACTTATTTCTACATCTAGTGAAAAATAAACGTGTATTAAATCGAACTGTGAAAACATTTTGCTCAAATATGTGAACGATTTAGTGATATCAACAAAGATAAATCGATTCTTGTTGTACTAAGAACAGTGACCAGTGAATTATTTAAACAGTGTAGTGGTAATGCAGCTTCATCAATCGAAACCGGTTATTCACGACAACTAACCGACGACGATACGAACTTAAAAATTCGCCAGTGTTAATAAGGCTGCGTTGGTCCATCGGTGACAGCGAAGGACTCGAAGAGCCTCACGCACACGATCCATGGGATCGAACCTCAGTGAACAAATTTAAACTAAACATTTTTTATTCTTTTTTTTTACATACACCTTGACATTTTGATATTTAGTTTGAACTTTTTATTTTTATGTAATTTTATTTTGAACTGTAAAGTGATTATTGTTCGTGACAAGTGCAACGGTAGTAGAGAAGGACTCGTTTCGCCTATCGCACAAAAAACATCTTTGAACTTTTTATATTTATTTTAACACATACTTTGACATTACGATTTAGTGCTACTTTTGTTGCATTGTAAATGCAATTTTATTTAACTTTTTGAACTCTTAATGGATCACAATTTGTGAAAAGTGCAAAAGATAAGTTGATTTGGCCGAATAAAACTACATTTTGTAAACGATCTACTAAACCATAACAATGGCTAGCAAAGTGAAAGAAAGCAGAAAGTCTGTCATATGCGAAAAGTGCAAGAAAAGCAGGGAACAAAGGGAAACTATATTGTGTTCTAGATGTAAAAAAAACTACGATTTCCATTGTATAGGTTACTCTGGAAAAAATACGGATTTTTTATCTAAAAGCGAAGACTTTTCAACCCTCAATGTGTCTTTACTCAATAACGATATGCAAGAAATGAAAAACGAGATAACTGAACTAAAAATTAATCTCTCAAGTACACAAGTTAAATTAGAAAATACAATAATTGAAAATAATGAATTCAAGAGAGAAATACATAGATTAAATAGGGAAATACAAGTACTAAAAAGCATATGTATAACACCCATTGATAAAGTAAATATTGAGAAGAAGTGTACCAAAAATGTGCAAACTTTCACTCCATTGAGAAGTCGTGGACCCAGACGCACATCATGTACTCCTCCAGAATCTTTGAGTGATACTGAAAACAAGAATTTTGAACTTCTCATGTTTTTACAAAATAAAATTAAAGATACACAAAATAAATTATTGAAAGCAAAAAACGATATTAATAATCTTGAGGCTCAAATTGAAGAACTTAACATCAAGCTAAGGAAAAAAGAACCAAAATCTCCTACCAGTACTCCTGAAATCATGACAAACAATAATGAGGCGATTGCCTTTTCTAAACCGAAGATTGCCATTATAGGAACACAACAATGTACTGGTATGGCAGCGGAACTCAAGAAAATGAGAATAAATCAAAGGAACGAAGACTACCAAATATCAGCTTTTATAAAACCATTCGCGCCCACTGAAGTAATCCTGAAAACATGTACTAACTTAGAGATAAACATGAACGACAAGGTGGTTCTGTGTGTAGGTGAAAATGATAGCGACCCTATAGTGACTGTATCAGAACTATATAATACACTTAAATCGCTACAACAAACAACTATCATAGTTATAAACGTTATCAATAGCAAACATGTAAATACTGAATTACTTAATAAGCAACTACAAATAATATGTAAAAAATTTAAAAATTGCCACTTTCTAGATACTACCTTTTGTTATTACAATAGTTCCTTAAAAAATATGTGCTATGGTCTTAACTTGTTAATAGATTATATGCATTATAATAAAACATACTTGAATTACTCCTTCATCAGAAAACATATACATGGCAGTAGTAAACCAAATATGAAGTTAGATAGCAAAGCTATGTATCATCTACCTACATACAAGCAGACGTACGAGTATATACTAGATTACTTTTGCCCAACTCAAAAAGAAAACCTAAAAACCTACAACAAAAACAATCTTTTTCGTTCCTAACAACAAAACACCTAATCTTGGCGCGGTAAACACAAATTCAAACTGTTTTAAATTGATACACCAAAACATAGCGGGTTTGCTCTCTAAAAGGGATTTCGTAGAAATAGCGATCTCTGAGTTACAGGATCATAATTTAGAACTTGATGCTCTGTGCTTCACAGAATCATTCATAAAAAAGGGTGAGGAAAAAAATGCGAAGTTCCTCAATTATAAATTAGCTGCAAATTATTCAAGGATGAAAAACCGCGGTGGCACATGCATCTTACTTCGAAAGGATCTTACTTGTCAGGAAATAAAATCATTCGATAAGTATTTGCTACCTGGTGTGTTTGAATGTTGTGGGGTGAGCATCCCTAAATATAAAATAATAATCCTTTGTGTATACACTTCAAATAATAGACATGCTCATTCGTTTTTAACCCGACTAGAAGCAGTTCTACACGAACTATTTAAAAAATACATGTCCTATAAAATAATAGTAGCTGGAGATTTTAACATAAATACTTTGGTGGACTCCAAAGCATCTCAACACTTCAGGGACGTGTGCAAATATTTTGATTTGAGTATACACATAAATGAACCTACTAGGGGTAATAACTGCATCGACAACATTATAAGTAATGTAAAATTAGCTTCTGGTGTGACCTTGCCTCTGTATTTGTCCGATCACGATACCGCGCAAATGATATCGTTTCCTATAAAAGAAAACAAGAGTGTCAGATATTGGTTCACACACAGGAGAGATTATAGTATTGAAAACCTATCGAAGTTTCGTGGGTATATGCGGGCTCTATCGTTTTCCGATGTATGCAGTGAAACAAACATGAATGCAGCATTTGATAGGTTCCATGAAATTTTTTGCTTGCTTTATGAATCTTGTTTCCCAATATTGAAAATTAAAATTAAAAGTATGCAGCCAAAACCAAAATAGATCTCCAGGGGCTTAAAAATTGGCTCAAAAGTTAAAAGAATGCTCCGTTTTAAATTTTATAAACAATAAACCAGTTACAATAAACAAGCTTATATGAGATATTCAAAAATATTACGAAAATGTATAACAACTGCACAAAAAAATTACAACAACAAGTATCTTCAGCATAGCCAGAATATTTGTAAAGCGTCATGGAAATTAATTAAAGATGAAGCTGAAACGCAATTTCCGCAATCGCTTATTTTGAGCATAAAACATGAAAATAATGAAATTACTAACGGACATAAAAAAGCAGAAATATTCAACAACCACTACATAAACTTGACTGAAGATAGCTTCGCGTATGATAATATTAAAAAACGGAAAATATTATCCACAATTGACCCTGTCCCTAATTCAATGTTTCTTGAACCGGTAACGTTAGTAGTAGGGTTTTGAGAGTTCTGGCGCACTCAAAACTGGTCTGGTTCTGACCCCCGCTGGGCTAGTTCAAGTCGTTTCCAAAACTAAAAAAAAAAAAAAAAAAAAAAAAAAAAAAAGGGAAAACCCCCCCATTTGAATCGATTGCGCTGGGTCCCAGAGCGATATCTTTAACCGTTTCCGAGATACAATTTTCGAGCGGCAGCTCTCAGTTGATTTACTAATGAATCGTTAATGACTCCTCGGTCCTAATCACCATTCCCGATGCACATCATTATCTAATGACGTACCGACGCCACTGTACTCTTGTTCAGTTGATTTACTAATAAACCACTGTTAATGACACCTCGGTCTAATCACCTTAACAACTATGCGATTGTATTTTATTGATTCTTCAGGAAAGCGCTTTGTCTTCATCTCACCTGATGTTAGGAGATGAAAAGTAAGATCAAAGTGAAGGCATAACTTCACCTGGAATCCTCACTACTAAGGCACTGACTTAGATAAAATGGTGGTACGAAGCTTGCCAAACGGATATCGAACCCGTGACCCGGAGTCTGAGACCGGGGTAGTCCTAACCACTTCACCACAGAGGTGGTTAGTGAGCTAATTGTAATCATTCAAGTCCTACCACCAACCATACTGAATACACACATGTGCAACCTCTGCTGGGTATCGAACCCGTGACCGTGAGTCTGAGACCGGGGTAGTCCTAACCACTTAACCACAGCGGCGGTTAGTGTGTTAATTGTAATAATGGACATTCGGTATGCATGAAATCTTCCCTTCATGGACCATCTCTCGTGAAATATTTTTGCTATAATAATACACCCATACTTACTAACTTTCTGATAAGAGTATATCTTAATAACTTTGTTCATTATAATTAGATAAACTCTATTTACTTATACTTTGAAACTAGTTTATCTACTCGTTTAAATTAAATTAGCTACCGAACTTGTTTATTCGTGATAGAGAAACACACATTGTTCATTAAAATTAGACTTTGAAAGTAAAATTTTCCTAAACTAAAGTTAAAATAATCATTACATTAACTATCTTGTCTTGTTAAACAACATCGAATTAGATATCTTAAGTAGAGTAAGTTCAAATAGTCATTACTTACTAAAATTGATATATAACACACTGAGTTGTCTATTTTCGATACTCGTGCATAGGAAACTACTACAAGTGCTCCGTTCTGTATTCAACACCAGTACCATGAATGTAAGTAAAACGTTTTTATTTTTTATTTTCTGAGTGAATGTTCTGATTTGTTCTGACTTCTGTCTAACGTATATGATGTGCATAAAACTGATGTGATTCGCTTTCATTTTTTAATTACTGAGTGAATGTTCTGATTTTTTATGACTTCTGAGTAACGTATAAAATTGTACTGGTTGTTACAGATTGCTCGTTCTACATTCAATGAAGACGATGACGATGTGGTGTTCCAAGAAAACACATATAAACATTATTATTACCCACAGTCGGACGACGATGAACTTCCATCGTTGCAGAAGAAAGAATCAATCGACGAATTCTTTGAACCACCAAAGAAGAAGCCGAGGACAATGAGATCTTCAACAGTTGGACGTTGTTCCGGGAGAGATTCGACATCTTACGTGTCAACCAACACCGACGACGGAGCAAGTGCAACACATCTCATTAAGATTGAGGTGTATGATTTGAAGAAGATTGAAAACATTGATCAATCGGACCATTGGAAGCATGCAGATGTTCGTGTGAAATATTACACAAAGTCTATCAATGACGATCATCATAAGAAAACTCGTCAGCTTATTTACAACATAACAAAGGGAATATCCAATTCTCCGAATTGTCGGAAATACTCTTACAGCAACAAAGATAAAAAGTAATACGCCTAAATCCATAGTACTTATTTGTGATTTTGTAGAACGAAGCACTTTCTTATGTCATACAATAAATCAGATATTGGTTTGTGAGTATAAAATAAATATATTGTTAAATCATTTACTTGTTTTTATTTATTTCAAAGGTTTTAATGAAAATACCAAGTTAAATTTCAACATATTTAATAATAATTTCTCAAAAAAAAAAAATAGGTTACAGTTACATGTTATTGAATCAATAAAAAAGACTTAAATACATGTTTTATTAACACATCATTATTATGTATCTTTATTAAACATTTCAACAAAGTCACTAAGAGGCATACCTCTAAGCTTAAGATACAAATACACAAGACGTTATTCACCATAAAGAATAAGAAATATCGAATACAATATAACTTAAATTATATAAAATAGTTTTTTAAAATTTTATTTATCGTAATTTATAATGACCCCATGCTAATGTGTCAGTGGAATTTGGTATAATATATCTCTTGGTATCATTGTAAGACAAACAAATTTTATTTATCTTTTGAGTAAAAATGACATGTTTAATGGATCTAAAACGATACATTTCAGCAAGTTCTACATTTTTTTTAAACAAACAAGTTTTATAATTATGTAATTTCAATTGTCTAGTTACACATTTGTTTACACCTTTTGCTTTAGTTATTGTTTTATTCTCTACTTGCATAGCATACATTTTTGAGCGTAAACCGACAAATTCAGAAAAAACATGGCCATTGTGTTCATCTTTAAAATAACCTAATTTTTTCTTATTTAATAAAGGAAAACCATAAATATTGTTTCGTGCGTAATCCGATGTGTCAAAATAATTACATATATCGGGTAGAATTTCTTTATAAAAATCTGCACAAAAAATTTGGTAAACTAAGCTGTCAGTGTCCGTATACAACAATTTTAAATTTTCAAATTTACACTTCATGTATTTGTAGTGGAAATCATACATTAAAGTTTTTGATAAATCTAATATACTAAAACCTAAAAATATGGGTTTATTGTAAAAAAGTTTAGTCTTTTGTAATTGGACTGCTACTAAACTCTCAGAGAAAACTGATAAACTATGAAATTCAGGTTTGGCAATCAGATCTGACACACCTTTTCTTTTACCCCGATTTTCCCAGTGAGTCAATAGTTTAACGTTTACTCTTTTTTCAATATTTTCCATGGTCTTTCCAAAAATTGAATTATTCATTAACTTATAAAAATCTTTTTCAAAATCAGATTTTTAACGTACGCAATTGCGTGTTTAAATCTATATATTTTTTTAACCAGGCACTTTGTTTAAATTTCAGAACTCTATGAACTTTCGTAAGTTTTAAACCCAACTCTAAGCTTTGTAAGAGATTTCTATAATGTAAAATATATTTTTCCTTATTATTTAAATTTGGGACCAGCTTTCGTTCCTTAGAACCACCAATACAAATATTTTCAGGACATAATGGTAAATCGGAATGATGATCATGAAGGCTATCAGGATATTCCAAATCTACTTCTAAAATGTAACCAAACTCTGAAGTGATAGGAACATTAAAATTAACATCAACACTCGCCCATTCAAATTGAGAAATAGGTAAATACTGAGACATAGCCCACCCATACAAATTATTAGCATCCAAATATGTTAGAAAAGAAATAGGATCATCTGCTTTATAATTATCCATATAAGGATTATTGGCTTTAGCGTAACGATTACTACATTGAGACACACCACCTCTGACGCTTTTATAAAGGCTATTTTATCAAAATCTGTCAATAACTCGATTTCGACTTCGGTAAACTTTAACATAGCGTCCCAGCTTAAACCAGGAGCAGTGTAATAATGAGCAGGATCTAAATCATAGGTTTTTAAACAAACATTTCTAAAGTTTTCGAATATATCACTTAAAAGCAAAACATCTGTTTTTAAATAAAGATTAGAATAATCAGACATACTACAACATTTAAAATGAGACCACACTCTTTGAGCGTGAACGTAGTCTTCGTTAGAAATCGTTGACCCAGTAAGTGAATTAAAAAAGTCATAAATTTTTGGTAATGATGGTGATTTTAATGACCTGAAAGAACTCATATACTCATATGGATATACACCTTTTCTTTTCAGCAATTCAAAGTCGTTTACATTCGGAAATTCATTTTTTAGTTCTATAAACTGATTATTATTAAGATTAGAAGCTAATGAATTTAAACTACTTGATAAAAATTTAAAAGAATCAATAAACCTTAAACTTACACGCTGACCGTTTAAGTGAAGAATTTTAGAAAATGAAATATATTTTTCTTTATTTTGGGGGATTATTTGTACTTCACCATCAGCAAAATTTAATGCGTGTACAATAAAGTGAGCATCGTAATTACTTAGATTATGTAATACTACTGGTACAAAGTCTATTTTATGAAACTTTTTACTACATATTTCATGTGAAACACCTATAAACGCTCCCGTCTGCCAGTTGTAGTCAATAAATTGCTCATATAAATCTTTTTTACAAATGTAACATACTTTGGTTTCTTCTATATATTTTTTATTTTCATTCGTAAGAGGGAGAGGAGCAGTTTGAAAACTATATTTACTACATATATTTTTTAAATCTTCTTGGAGCTTATTCATAAATACATGAGCACAGTTTTCTCCGCTATAACTAACATATTTAGAGAGATTACTATCATATGAACACTTAATATAATAACCGAAACTGTACACGTCATGTCTCTGAACATTAATGGTTGATGATTTGTTAGGATCACCAGAACAAGAGGCAATAGGTTTTAAAAACGATTCGAAGTCAGCGTAAATAATAAAAGGAACCCTCTTTTTCTTTTCAAATTTATCAAAATATAACCTATCATTAGAAACATTTTCATTGAACCAGTTTTTTCTAAACATACTTGGACTTGGTAATATTGTACTAATATGAGCACAATCATGTTTTTGGTGGTTATCTACCGCATTGCTTGTAGGAAAATAAAGCAGACAACCATCACAAATGTGAACCGCGCCATTTCGTTTAGTGATCTGCTTACTCACTAATCGTGATAAATTTTTAATATAGCAATAATGTCCGTTACTACCACTGGTGACGTATAGTAAATTTATATGTGTTGATTTGCGAGACTTTGTGAAGTACAGGGGGCCAATAACATGATGAGTTTTAGTCTCAGAGTTATATTCTAAACCAAAAACGTTAATGCTTATATTGTTTAAGCGCTCAACTCTGTAAATATCAGTTAATTTTACTGGAAACGAAATCCCATTAAAATTTAACTTGTTTTCCAATTTCCAATACTCGTTTACACGATCGGGGTTTTTTGTTACAGGATACAAAGCTGAGAGTAAAGCCCATTTACAACACTGCACATCTGCGTTTTTAACATTGATGACTGCTTTTTTAGTCCTAATGTCATAAGGTAATTCAATAAAAGATGATCCCCGCAGTGGATTGAATTTATTAATATTCATATCTAAACTAATTAGGTCCGTAAGACTCCATCCACTATCTTTTTTCTCAAACTCACTGACTTTATTAGCTAATACTTCTTTTATTGAATTAAAAAGTATATTGATGTCTTCGGATTCATTGAGAATATAGTTCTGAGTTTGGAAGTCAAAAACGTTTTGTACATTTTTATTTTGGTGCACGAAGTTGGCACACAGTATAAAGTTTACTTTAAACGTTTTTAATTGTACTATATCATCAAGAATCAAAGTCCTTAAATCATCAATTATTGAATTAAAAAATGTATCAACCGTTTCCAAATCTTTTGAGTCCGCTAAAGAAGTTATTCTGTATGTATGAACTCTTTTGCCAAAAGCAGTTTCAATTAACCTTACATTTGGTAAATTATCATGGGAACGAAACACATTATTTTTGTGATTCTTACTTTTATAGTGATTGGATAAATACCTTTTTTTAACGGAAATATTGCAAACTGAACACATCATCATCTCGCTATTATCTGCAGTCGAATCATCTTCAGCTCCTCTAGATGTTGATGGTTCATTAATACGTCGTCTTTTCTCATTGTTTTGAATGCTATTCTCAGTTTGCCGTTTTAATCCTCTCCCAATTTGTATGTTAATACTGTAAACATAAATAAAAATATTAGAACTAACAAAAAATCAACAACATAATTTTTTTTTTAAATATTAAAAATAATACTTACGTCTTTTCAATTTCTTCACTGAGTTTCACTAATGATTCATCGAAATATGAGTCAAAAATATTTCGTTCTTTACTTTCAGTAGTTTCTACTATATCACAGATTTCATTTAACTCTTCATCATATTCAGTGCAGTTCAAATCAGTTTTATCGACTGAAGATGAAAAAAAAGCACTGACATATTTCGTTCCAGCCATTTATTATTAACTCTCAAGCAATTAGACGAGTAGAAGTTTATGACTCAGAGCATTGATTACTAACTAGTAACTTTTAATATTTGATCGATCTTCTATTTATGTTGAATTTGACATGACAGACCATAGGCACCACTGCTCGTCGTTTTTATACTAGGTAGATCATTATGTGTTTCTCAATCACGAATACACAAGTTCAGTAGCTAACGAGCAGATAAACAAAGTTATTAAGATACACTCTTATCAGAAAGTTAGTAAGTATGAGTGTATTATAATAGCAAAAATATATCACGAGAGATGGTCCATGAAACGAGGATTTCACACTCAAATTATCGTTATTTTGAACAATTGAAAGTTGAATTTGACATGACAAACCATAGGCACCACTGCTCGCCTCACAGCTTCGGCTGGTCGCCTTCGGCGACCAGCCTAAGCTGGCGAGCAGTGGTGCTAATTAGTTTAGATATGAATATTAATAAATTCAATCCACTGCGGGGATCATCTTTTATTGAATTACCTTATGACATTAGGACTAAAAAAGCAGTCATCAATGTTAAAAACGCAGATGTGCAGTGTTGTAAATGGGCTTTACTCTCAGCTTTGTATCCTGTAACAAAAAACCCCGATCGTGTAAACGAGTATTGGAAATTGGAAAACAAGTTAAATTTTAATGGGATTTCGTTTCCAGTAAAATTAACTGATATTTACAGAGTTGAGCGCTTAAACAATATAAGCATTAACGTTTTTGGTTTAGAATATAACTCTGAGACTAAAACTCATCATGTTATTGGCCCCCTGTACTTCACAAAGTCTCGCAAATCAACACATATAAATTTACTATACGTCACCAGTGGTAGTAACGGACATTATTGCTATATTAAAAATTTATCACGATTAGTGAGTAAGCAGATCACTAAACGAAATGGCGCGGTTCACATTTGTGATGGTTGTCTGCTTTATTTTCCTACAAGCAATGCGGTAGATAACCACCAAAAACATGATTGTGCTCATATTAGTACAATATTACCAAGTCCAAGTATGTTTAGAAAAAACTGGTTCAATGAAAATGTTTCTAATGATAGGTTATATTTTGATAAATTTGAAAAGAAAAAGAGGGTTCCTTTTATTATTTACGCTGACTTCGAATCGTTTTTAAAACCTATTGCCTCTTGTTCTGGTGATCCTAACAAATCATCAACCATTAATGTTCAGAGACATGACGTGTACAGTTTCGGTTATTATATTAAGTGTTCATATGATAGTAATCTCTCTAAATATGTTAGTTATAGCGGAGAAAACTGTGCTCATGTATTTATGAATAAGCTCCAAGAAGATTTAAAAATTATATGTAGTAAATATAGTTTTTAAACTGCTCCTCTCCCTCTTACGAATGAAAATAAAAAATATATAGAAGAAACCAAAGTATGTTACATTTGTAAAAAAGATTTATATGAGCAATTTATTGACTACAACTGGCAGACGGGAGCGTTTATAGGTGTTTCACATGAAATATGTAGTAAAAAGTTTCATAAAATAGACTTTGTACCAGTAGTATTACATAATCTAAGTAATTACGATGCTCACTTTATTGTACACGCATTAAATTTTGCTGATGGTGAAGTACAAATAATCCCCCAAAATAAAGAAAAATATATTTCATTTTCTAAAATTCTCCACGTAAACGGTCAGCGTGTAAGTTTAAGGTTTATTGATTCTTTTAAATTTTTATCAAGTAGTTTAAATTCATTAGCTTCTAATCTTAATAATAATCAGTTTATAGAACTAAAAAATGAATTTCCGAATGTAAACGACTTTGAATTGCTGAAAAGAAAAGGTGTATATCCATATGAGTATATGAGTTCTTTCAGGTCATTAAAATCACCATCATTACCAAAAATTTATGACTTTTTTTATTCACTTACTGGGTCAACGATTTCTAACGAAGACTACGTTCACGCTCAAAGAGTGTGGTCTCATTTTAAATGTTGTAGTATGTCTGATTATTCTAATCTTTATTTAAAAACAGATGTTTTGCTTTTAAGTGATATATTCGAAAACTTTAGAAATGTTTGTTTAAAAACCTATGATTTAGATCCTGCTCATTATTACACTGCTCCTGGTTTAAGCTGGGACGCTATGTTAAAGTTTACCGAAGTCGAAATCGAGTTATTGACAGATTTTGATAAAATAGCCTTTATAAAAGCTGGTATCAGAGGTGGTGTGTCTCAATGTAGTAATCGTTACGCTAAAGCCAATAATCCTTATATGGATAATTATAAAGCAGATGATCCTATTTCTTTTCTAACATATTTGGATGCTAATAATTTGTATGGGTGGGCTATGTCTCAGTATTTACCTATTTCTCAATTTGAATGGGCGAGTGTTGATGTTAATTTTAATGTTCCTATCACTTCAGAGTTTGGTTACATTTTAGAAGTAGATTTGGAATATCCTGATAGCCTTCATGATCATCATTCCGATTTACCATTATGTCCTGAAAATATTTGTATTGGTGGTTCTAAGGAACGAAAGCTGGTCCCAAATTTAAATAATAAGGAAAAATATATTTTACATTATAGAAATCTCTTACAAAGCTTAGAGTTGGGTTTAAAACTTACGAAAGTTCATAGAGTTCTGAAATTTAAACAAAGTGCCTGGTTAAAAAAATATATAGATTTAAACACGCAATTGCGTACGTTAGCAAAATCTGATTTTGAAAAAGATTTTTATAAGTTAATGAATAATTCAATTTTTGGAAAGACCATGGAAAATATTGAAAAAAGAGTAAACGTTAAACTATTGACTCACTGGGAAAATCGGGGTAAAAGAAAAGGTGTGTCAGATCTGATTGCCAAACCTGAATTTCATAGTTTATCAGTTTTCTCTGAGAGTTTAGTAGCAGTCCAATTACAAAAGACTAAACTTTTTTACAATAAACCCATATTTTTAGGTTTTAGTATATTAGATTTATCAAAAACTTTAATGTATGATTTCCACTACAAATACATGAAGTGTAAATTTGAAAATTTAAAATTGTTGTATACGGACACTGACAGCTTAGTTTACCAAATTTTTTGTGCAGATTTTTATAAAGAAATTCTACCCGATATATGTAATTATTTTGACACATCGGATTACGCACGAAACAATATTTATGGTTTTCCTTTATTAAATAAGAAAAAATTAGGTTATTTTAAAGATGAACACAATGGCCATGTTTTTTCTGAATTTGTCGGTTTACGCTCAAAAATGTATGCTATGCAAGTAGAGAATAAAACAATAACTAAAGCAAAAGGTGTAAACAAATGTATAACTAGACAATTGAAATTACATAATTATAAAACTTGTTTGTTTAAAAAAAATGTAGAACTTGCTGAAATGTATCGTTTTAGATCCATTAAACATGTCATTTTTACTCAAAAGATAAATAAAATTTGTTTGTCTTACAATGATACCAAGAGATATATTATACCAAATTCCACTGACACATTAGCATGGGGTCATTATAAATTACGATAAATAAAATTTTAAAAAACTATTTTATATAATTTAAGTTATATTGTATTCGATATTTCTTATTCTTTATGGTGAATAACGTCTTGTGTATTTGTATCTTAAGCTTAGAGGTATGCCTCTTAGTGACTTTGTTGAAATGTTTAATAAAGATACATAATAATGATGTGTTAATAAAACATGTATTTAAGTCTTTTTTATTGATTCAATAACATGTAACTGTAACCTATTTTTTTTTTTTTGAGAAATTATTATTAAATATGTTGAAATTTAACTTGGTATTTTCATTAAAACCTTTGAAATAAATAAAAACAAGTAAATGATTTAACAATATATTTATTTTATACTCACAAACCAATATCTGATTTATTGTATGACATAAGAAAGTGCTTCGTTCTACAAAATCACAAATAAGTACTATGGATTTAGGCGTATTACTTTTTATCTTTGTTGCTGTAAGAGTATTTCCGACAATTCGGAGAATTGGATATTCCCTTTGTTATGTTGTAAATAAGCTGACGAGTTTTCTTATGATGATCGTCATTGATAGACTTTGTGTAATATTTCACACGAACATCTGCATGCTTCCAATGGTCCGATTGATCAATGTTTTCAATCTTCTTCAAATCATACACCTCAATCTTAATGAGATGTGTTGCACTTGCTCCGTCGTCGGTGTTGGTTGACACGTAAGATGTCGAATCTCTCCCGGAACAACGTCCAACTGTTGAAGATCTCATTGTCCTCGGCTTCTTCTTTGGTGGTTCAAAGAATTCGTCGATTGATTCTTTCTTCTGCAACGATGGAAGTTCATCGTCGTCCGACTGTGGGTAATAATAATGTTTATATGTGTTTTCTTGGAACACCACATCGTCATCGTCTTCATTGAATGTAGAACGAGCAATCTGTAACAACCAGTACAATTTTATACGTTACTCAGAAGTCATAAAAAATCAGAACATTCACTCAGTAATTAAAAAATGAAAGCGAATCACATCAGTTTTATGCACATCATATACGTTAGACAGAAGTCAGAACAAATCAGAACATTCACTCAGAAAATAAAAAATAAAAACGTTTTACTTACATTCATGGTACTGGTGTTGAATACAGAACGGAGCACTTGTAGTAGTTTCCTATGCACGAGTATCGAAAATAGACAACTCAGTGTGTTATATATCAATTTTAGTAAGTAATGACTATTTGAACTTACTCTACTTAAGATATCTAATTCGATGTTGTTTAACAAGACAAGATAGTTAATGTAATGATTATTTTAACTTTAGTTTAGGAAAATTTTACTTTCAAAGTCTAATTTTAATGAACAATGTGTGTTTCTCTATCACGAATAAACAAGTTCGGTAGCTAATTTAATTTAAACGAGTAGATAAACTAGTTTCAAAGTATAAGTAAATAGAGTTTATCTAATTATAATGAACAAAGTTATTAAGATATACTCTTATCAGAAAGTTAGTAAGTATGGGTGTATTATTATAGCAAAAATATTTCACGAGAGATGGTCCATGAAGGGAAGATTTCATGCATACCGAATGTCCATTATTACAATTAACACACTAACCGCCGCTGTGGTTAAGTGGTTAGGACTACCCCGGTCTCAGACTCACGGTCACGGGTTCGATTCCCAGCAGAGGTTGCACATGTGTGTATTCAGTATGGTTGGTGGTAGGACTTGAATGATTACAATTAGCTCACTAACCACCTCTGTGGTGAAGTGGTTAGGACTACCCCGGTCTCAGACTCCGGGTCACGGGTTCGATATCCGTTTGGCAAGCTTCGTACCACCATTTTATCTAAGTCAGTGCCTTAGTAGTGAGGATTCCAGGTGAAGTTATGCCTTCACTTTGATCTTACTTTTCATCTCCTAACATCAGGTGAGATGAAGACAAAGCGCTTTCCTGAAGAATCAATAAAATACAATCGCATAGTTGTTAAGGTGATTAGACCGAGGTGTCATTAACAGTGGTTTATTAGTAAATCAACTGAACAAGAGTACGGTGGCGTCGGTACGTCATTAGATAATGATGTGCATCGGGAATGGTGATTAGGACCGAGGAGTCATTAACGATTCATTAGTAAATCAACTGAGAGCTGCCGCTCGAAAATTGTATCTCGGAAACGGTTAAAGATATCGCTCTGGGACCCAGCGCAATCGATTCAAATGGGGGGGTTTTACTTTTTTTTTTTTTTTTTTTTTTTTTTTTTTTTTTTTTTTTTAGTTTTGGAAACGACTTGAACTAGCCCAGCGGGGGTCAGAACCAGACCAGTTTTGAGTGCGCCAGAACTCTCAAAACCCTACTACTAACGTTAGCAGAGAGGATTAATATTATTCATTTATTAAAAAATTCAAATTCTTGTGGATATGATGAAATAACAACAAAGGTATTAAAGTTTTGTAAATGTGAGATAGCACAGGTTCTTACCTTTTTAATAAACCTATCTTTTGACAACGGTTGTTTCCCTGATGCTCTCAAACACTCTATTGTTAAACCTATTTATAAAAATAAAAATAAATCTGAAGTTGAAAACTATCGACCAATCACATACCTATCAATTTTCGATAAAATATTCGAGAAGGCCATGCAAAAGAGATTGTTAAACTTCTATAAAAAGTTTAATGTCTTGACTCCGGAACAATTTGGCTTTCAGAAAGGTAGGTCGACTACTCTTGCATGCTTCAACCTAATTCATAATGTTATTTTAGGTCTCGATAAAAACAGCATACTACTGTACTCTTTTTCGATATGTCCAAGGCGTTTGACTTTGTGGTGCATGAAGTACTACTAGACAAATTGGAAAAATATGGAATTCGTGGGCGTTGTCTTTCTTGGATAAAGTCCTACCTAGACAATAGACAACAATGCGTGGAGGTTTATAGCATGAACGACGCTAATGTAGCTGTAGCAGATCGATCGGGCTATAAAATCAATAAATTTGGCGTACCTCAGGGCAGCGTGTTGGGTCCCATTTTATTTTTGATATACATCAACGACTTGCCAAAAATTACTAATAATCAATGTATAATGTTTGCTGATGATATTTCTATTATTGTTAAATCAAATAATTTTGACGACTTAGAGAGTTATGAAAACGACATAAATATGACAGTTAATAATATAATTCTATATCTCAATGCTAATAATTTGAATGTTAATTTAGGTAAGACCAATTTTGTTAATTTTAAATTAAGAGGACGCTCAGTAGCAGATATAAATGTATGTTATAACGACAAAATCATTGCAAGAAAGGACAATATCACATTCTTAGGAATAGAATTAAATGAAAGTTTAAACTTCGCTACTCATGTGCATAAGGTCTGTAATAAAATTAATAGATTCGTCTATGTCTTAAGGCGATTAACAAAGAAAACCTCTCTCAATGTGACCTTGTCGGCTTATCATGGTTATGTCGCTTCAAATATAGCTTATGGGTTAATATTGTGGGGAAATGGAACTGACGTTAATAAGGTATTCGTTGCACAAAAAAAGTGCATACGAGCTATATGTGCCAAAGGCCCTTTTGAATCTTGCAGACCGTTGTTTGTTAAACTGGGATTGTTAACAGTTCCATGTATGTACATTCTAGAAGCCTTTAAATTTGTAAACCAGCATCCCGAATTGTTTATGCGTGCTAAGGATAAATATCCTCGAAATACAAGAGATATGGATAGACTTGTATTAGACTTTCGCCCAAACACTTCACTGTACCAAAATGGTTGCTATGCAATGTGTATTAAAATATTTAATAAACTCCCAAAGCAGTTTAAGTGTGGGCCTTCTAAATTAATGACAAGAAAACTGCACATTTGGCTTACAGAAAAGTGTTTTTATAGTGTAAGAGAGTTTTTGACTAATTAATGATAATGATAATAATAATGATAATGACATGAAATTTAAATAATAATAACGTGATATGACAATGATACGATAATTATAATGACATGATATGATATGATAAAAGTATATGATATACAGTGATAATAAAATACAATATTTGAAAAAAAATCTTGCTTAAAAAGAATATTTTTGCATGTTAATTTATTGTTAACCGAATAGAGAACTGTAATGTATCTTATTAACACCATGTGTACCTATTCTAAGCAAATAAAATAATTTGATTTGATTTGATTTGATTTGAGTTAAAATAATACTCACGATGTAGCATTTTGGATACAGTTCCTGGCCGATGTCCATTCCCGGAATGCTGAGGTCTGCTGAAATGGGTAAAGGAGAGTTCTGAAGAGAGGAAGGGAGTTACATTAAACGAGAAAGCACAAACCTGAGTTTTACTGCCATTAAACTCGACTAGATTTTCAGATCCCCACGTAGAGACACGATCGAGAGTCAGGTTCAGCTTGAAAACCAGTTCTTGCCTTTTCACTACGATATCAGCTTGCTTTGCCGCAGGATGTCCTATGTACTGCTCATGCACCATACTGTCATCCGCATAACAATGAATATTGCCCAAGGACAACATATCATTGATATGCAGAAGAAATAGAGTAGATGAGAGCGCAGAACCCTGCGGCACTCCGGCATTGACTTTGTAGAACGCGGAGGAACTACCCTCACAAAGGACACGAATCGCACGAGTAGCACTTTACCGACTTTTTGCTTGAGGGCAGCGATATGTATGTCACTATTTGAATGTTTGATATTGCAATCACAACAATACGTGAAAACTCAAGCCAAGCCCACAGGAATTAGTAGCGTTTTGAAAATGTTAAAACATTAGGGCACCCTGTGAAATATAGACGTTCCAAAACAATTATTTTAATATTTTTGTATTAGTCCTTACAGGTTTTGTAATAATCATAATATGGTATGCAACAGTTTGAGTCCTGCAGTTGAATTAGGTAAGAACTCTTTTTCCACCGCTTTCTGTCTGTAGACTAAACGCGCTGCTTTCAGAAACATTATAATTAGTTACAAGATAGGACATGGTTTTACATTGCAGGATATTGTTACACGAAACTGTCAAGCCTTCCCTTTGATTATTTACAGTCATGTTGGGTTTTTGGTCCTACATAAGAACTTAAAGCTTTTCATGGTTTTGTGGCACATAGTTCAAGACTTTGCATGCTAAGTGTTTGTTGATTACAATCCGTAAGAAATGCAAAGCTGTTTCGAAACATTTGGTCGTAGGTGACTTCACCAAGGAACTATTCTACTTTTAGTTTTGGGATTAAAATAACTGGTGTGTTTGTTTCAGTAAGTGTGTAGCTTACCGCCTCTTTTCAAGATGTGTTAATAAATAAATCAATGTGTAGCTGGGGCCCGCCGGCCAATGAGGCACGCTTCGCGCGACAGTTTTATTTCTGTAAATGCATCGAGGAAATAATAGTGGTGTAAGTGGCGTCTATGAAAGCATTCTTGTCTCGATTTAAAATCACAGCGCGCGAGGAAGCGGAATCATTGTGTTGTCGCGCACTATTTTGGAGAGCGCGGATCGTAAAACGCCAATTAATCAAGCTTCGGATTTGAGTGCGGTCGGTGGCGGATTTAAATAAACAATGGCCGTAGTGGCGCTATACATAGCCCCATTAGCGGCTGTTAGTAAACACGCGCGTTGGCCGGGCCTCGCGCTTTCGGACGCATTCCGCGGTTCCGAGCGATACAGCGCCTGAATACGCTCGAATAAAAGCACTGGCGCTCGCAGCGTCCCGTCAAATTTGTCGCGACGCTAATTTATGCTAATGGATCGTTAACGACGGCATAAATATTACAATTAGTATCGGTGACATTCGTCACGGGACTCAAGTTCTGTAACGCGAGTCGCGGCGCTGGGCAACTAATGGATGGGAGCACGGCTGGTGCGCCGTAAAGCGGCGGCGGCGGCGGCGTTAAGCGGCCGCGGGGGAATACGCGGCGGCGGATGCGCGGGTATGGCCGCGGGCAGGCGTGGGCGCGCCGCACCCGCACGCCGCCGCATGAGGCAAACAAATGCGAACAGGCATGGCGCGATGGCCGCCTGGGGACCATTCGACGCGTTAGCGTTAACTAATTGAACTATTCAGATCAATTGTTTCCAGGCGCCAGGCGGCGGTGAGTGACTCATTAATAGGAAAGAAAGTGATTCGGAAAGTGTTCACATTTGTTTTACACGAGCAGGACTTGAACCCTATAATTGTACCCCAATATAATTTGCATATATGTATTTATTTATTTAATCTTTATTGCACTTATAAAAACTGCAAAAGGCGGACTTAACGCTACAAGGCGTTCTCTACCAGTCAACCGGTAAGGTGTGGAATGGTGTGGTTGGATGGTTGGATGAAAATGATGAAAATTATATTAATGAATAATAAACAACTACTTACAACCAACTTCTTATACAGAATCTACAAAATACACAGATCTACAAAAAACTTATAATAAATAAATATATATTTTACATAGATACATAAATACATATATAAATACATACACCAGATAGTGTGACATCTAGATGGAGTTTATATAGTGTTTACGCACAAGTCATGTATATGTTTATGTATAGGTAGGTACATTATATTAATACATACCTTGACGAATTACCCAGGTTCATTGTCCAAAAAATATACTTTACAATATTAGACCTTCTCTCGATCGTAAAAGAATCAATTGTTCCTTCAGCCCACATAATATGTGAAGCGGTTAAATGACTTACCAATTTTATATCTTGTTTGAATAGAAAAGCAGAATCCGGTTAAAAAAAAAACCGATTAGATCACACTACACAATATAGAGGAGATAACCCTCGCAGCGACACCTCCCGTGTTATGTGTGAGTTACCGCTCACTTGTTCTTGTTATCGCAGATTAAATGGCCGCCGCCAAACCCGCGACAACTTCAAATTAGAGTAAAAAGTCATGTCCCGCGGAATCCGGCGCGCCGTGGGAACCGCGCAGAGCAGCGCTAATGGAACGCGCGCATGGGATCTGCTGCGGCTGCGGCGCGACTCTAGCTGGCACCGGCCACGCCTGAATACAATTCGGCAATGGTGATTGGAATGCAATGAAATGGCAAAAATGCTTTATTAAGTACAAACAGGTGTGCATAATTAAATCTAATATAGGTATAGGATAAAATGTTTACTAGAAAAAAATCAACCAGTCTCGGGAAGCTCGAATGGGATTCGAATTCACGACCTTTGGATTGCCGGTCCACTGCTCTAACCGATGGGCTACCGAGACCCCAGAAGACTAGCTGAATTCTTCCTAGTAGTTTGATTTACGCTGCAAGCCAATATTAATATAGGTAATCAATTTAATACTTGAATTTCTTATGACAAACGATAGGGCTGCGGCTATGTTTAGCAGGTAGTTATATGAGTCGTCATAATGACGCCATCAGTCATCGCAGCCGACGTATGTTGATAGGAAAGACGTATGCATCCTATGATTATGTTACTCGTTGTATTTGTATCCCGTTACGCGGTGCAGCAGGAAGACGGAACATGTTCCCGAATGATTTACTGAAAACTCCTTACGGCAGCGATCTCATTAGTTGGCCGCAGATGAAGTATGGGATAATGACGTCTGAGCCGGAACACCTTCAACACCGTGATTTGTGTAGTTGGTTGTGTGTTGGTGTTTGCGGGCGCGGGGCGGGTGCGGCGCGGCTGCGGCTGCGGCGCACGTGTGCCGCTGCCCGCCTCATTGCCGCTAACGGTTTGTTGGTGCCGCGCCGGCACGGGGTATCGGCTAAGCGACACAGAATTGCCCCAAAACCGCCCCCTACGCGCCCATGTTTTTGTGCAACGCTTTCGCTCGGGTTTCAGTCGCGCCGCCGCGGGGCTAATTAGACGAGATGTCTCCTAATGAGCTTTATTGCACGCCGCCTATTAGCCGCTGCCGACGCCGCAGTTCACACTCGGTAGTAATGACAAAATTTACTATGACACGATGATAGCAAACAAACATCCTTTTAGGCACTTGTTTTACGGTGATGGAAACTTTGATTACTCTTCTTTATAGTGGATTCTATTAACGAAGTCGTATAAACGTAAGTATCCGTGAGTTACATTTTATTTACGGGTCAGTTCAGACATCAGCAAAATCTTAAAGCTAGAATAAAACAGGACGAGATTTCCGGTGAACACATCAACAAGTTATGGCCTAACCCATCCACAGCCGCGACCACCAAGGTCTTTTCCCTAATGGGGTGGACGCATACAACACAGTGAGGAAGATGTCCATCGACCGGATTGCGTCGCAATGCAAGTCTTGACAGGCAACGGGAGATTCTGTGCATACTTGCACAGGTATAAACGCAGCGACAGCTTTTCGTGTGCCTGCGACCCGACGATGGACGAGGGCATCTTCCATAAACTTCTCGAGTGCCCAATACATATACAAGATAGGCACACTTTGCAGCAAAAACTTGACACAAAACCAAGTTAAGATACCCATAAGGAGATCCTAACCATAAAAAGGAAAGAAATCTAATAATGGAATTTGCCATAAAGTTGGTACCTACTATAATAGTAAGCAGAAGAAATAGGGATAACTAGAATAAAGTAAGGACAATTATAAATAAGAACTTAGGCAAGATCACATTGTGGCAGGAATGTAATTGGGAAAGAAAGAAATATAGGTAAGCAATTTAGTAAATAATAAGAATAATATGTAATATAGAAATAATAAATACATACATGTATTAATAGAAGGAAAGAAATAATTGAGTAAACTAATTAAAAATGTAATAATATAATTAAGAAATGTACACGTAGGTATGTAAGAAAAAATTGTAAAATATAAAGAAAAGAACTGTTATAGAATTAAGAATTGCATGTTAATAAAAAAGAAAAAGATAAAAGAACAGAAAGATAGAAATGTATAGAAAGAAATAAGTAAAAAGACAAAGCAAACTTGCCAAAAAGCGGGAGCAGCCAGCTAAAAAAACTCATGTGCTGTTGTCCATGTGGGAAGGCTGTGCCCAGCAGTGGGACCATTATAGGCTGATGGTTGGATTTGGTTTGCTAGTTTAATATAAAAAAGTAGGTATTTATATTTTGAAACATTTCTCGTATGTCTTCTTTGAGGCTGTGTGTCGGCTGCAGGGGCCGTGCCGCATAGGCCACGTGTGGGATGCGGGCCACGTCATTAGAGGGCAACAGACGGCGGCGGCAATGAAAAAACGAATTATTAATGATCAACGTACCGTCATAGGCTGGTACTGGAATTCTCGTCCAAAATCCGCAATTGATGCGAGCAGCCCATTAGCCATCGGAGCCCGCCGATGCTATCGCAGCGATTGCAGTGTCAATGGCGAATAGCGGATGGCGGAGGTACGCGGAGGTGTCGGAGTGCAATTAAAATCGGTGCGGCGGCTGCGGCGGGGGCGGGGGGGGGGGGGGGGGCGGCGATGGTATCGCGCGGATTAACTCGTCGAGCGCCTTTGTGTTGCTATCAGCCCGCATCGGCCGCGGCTGCATTATTGATACCCGCGATGTGTCGCGCGGCCCCGGCGCGGTATGCCGCGGCCCAGCGCCCTCAGCTCCACAATACATGACAATGTCCACACCAACACAGCGTTATCGAATCGTCGCCGGCCATCGTCGTCGCAGCGTCTGGCTATTCTGTGGCATCGTCATCACGGTTCAACAACGATGCAGATGTCAACATCGCTTAACGGATAAGTGTGTAGAGTGTCTCGGCACGATACTTTGAAAAAGTATTATCAGTTTGTGTTGTGTGCAAAATTTGTACTTTGTACAAGATAACCTAACATAATAATAAGATAACTAAACACTCGTCGCTTCCGGAGCAGCTTGCACTAGATTATTAAGATTTAAGCCGATTAACTGATAATTCACAATCTCACGCGCCGACACGTGGTGAGTTTCCCAAGTGATCACATCGAATTTACAATATACGCGAGCGCGTGGTCCTGCCGTAGGACTTATACGCAACCGATTCTCGCGGGGTTTTCTAACCGATATTCGAAGATGTGACGCTTTTCTACCGACAGAATTCAACCAGCGTCCCGTAAGCCGACCGTTCCGCCATGACGCTTCCGTGTGCCGATCCGAAACTGAAGTGAATGACATTGTCTATTGTACCGCCATGACACTTTTATTTTCCTACCCTGTTCATTGCAGGTTTGCAGTTCATTGCTGGTTTTAAACAGATCTCTTTTACCTTTATACTATGCTCTTACGTTCGGTCATAATACTTATACCTACTTAATTCTGCAAGTGGGACCAATATTTGCACCTAAGTAAATATAGGAAGAAGATGGTAAATGTGTGCGGTGTAGTGCCGGGGATAATTGATAAATTATCTATATAAAACACCGTCCGAGATAAAATATAGATACCTAGGTACTATTGATTTCCACAAATTACAATTAAAATGATAATGAGATGCGCGTCGCGCCCGGTCATTGATTTCGGTCTGAATCATGCAATACACGTCAAAGCAACTTGACCTAAAACTAATAAATTACTGGTTAATTACTGATTAATTACACTGGTTATGGTAAAACACTAAAGGAGATAGGGCAGCTTGTTTGGGCCATTATATTAAATTGTGTTACAGACATAACAATTACTGCATTTTGAAGGGAACGATGTTAGCATTACAGATGTATCATTATTTTGCATGTACAACTCCGCAGATTAGAGTTATAGAGGATTCACGTGAGTTGCTTACCTCGATGCCTTGTTCTGCTTTTACACTATTTCTTAGTTATTTGTGTAGTTACAAGAATTTGAAGCTTATTTTTTATTGATCTAGATTAAATACTGTATTCAGGGGTATAATTTAACATAAAATGTCGTGAGAAAATAACTATTTAGAAAGAAAAGCCGGCACAAAATATTCTAAAATGCATAGAGCAAAGAGAATGAATGAATGGATGACTATCGTATTGACAAATGACATATTAAGACCTGACATGACATTTCAATAATCGATTTTAAAAATCGATTTAAGTTAATATTTTACCTTTCTTTTTGTATTTATTATCATGATTGTTAATTCAGATAGTCTACAAAATACAAGAACTAACGTATTGGTATATTCATTATTTTAAATTAAATATTGTTTCAATAAGTATTTGCAGTTAGACAAAAGTATATCAAATTAGATAAATCGATTTGTTACTGACTAGATGTGTGTTTACAGAGTATGTTTAAGTGTTATTTTCGAATATCCGTTTTATTTGTTTATCTAGGTTTTGCGGAGTGTTACAGGTTTATTTTAGAAACCAATAATAATACAATAAAAAGACCTTATTTTCTATACCAATTTTATTTCTGTAACGAACAACTCATTGTGACCCAAAATTACCTATCTCTTTTGTTATCGACGCGTAACTATAATATTAATAACAACGGTAAAGTTTATAAGTAAGTAAGTAATGTCATGATGAAATTGTACGTATGCACACACACGCGAATGGTAACGATACTGAGTATGCCCGCGATTGGTATGATAGGCGATGCTCTACTGAAAAGGTGAAAAAACTATAACTAAGTCAATCGCCGCGCCGTGCACCAAAATGCTTACGGCGCTAAATGGCCGCGGCGCGCGGTCAATGTATCTACCTAACTCGAACACCCGGAATTGCGGAAAAAGTGGCTGTTCCATGCAACATTGCAAATACCTACTTACTTACTTACTTATATTCGATTAGCAATTACTCTGAATTTTAAGACCTGTTTAGAATTGGATACTATCTACAAAGTATTAACATACTCGTAAGTAATAAGTACCTTAGGTACCTACCTATATAAACCGGGGCAAGGCCGGGTCAGTATCGCATCATTCGCATCAGTCGCTTTGTAGCAATAATACAGGGAGGTGAAGGACTTTTGGAACGTATTTTGCAATCAAGTAACAGGGACAAGAAAGGAGGAAAATTGGGTAAATGAAAATCTCTTGCCCGAAAAAGAAATTGACACAAATAATTTCCAAGTGAACGCTCGAGTGCGCGGAACTTCGCAAATTTCATGGTTAATGAAACATTCAGCGTGACGAGGCGCCCGCCCGCGCCCCCGCGCCCCCGCCGCCCCCACAGCCCCGCCCCCGCACGCCGCTCACTTCATTTTGCGAATAAATTCATCACGCGGTGAGCGAGCACCCGCGCCCCCACACCCACCGCTATGGTTTTCTCCATTATTGTTCGCTTACAGAAATTATGTAGTACGCGAACAGTTATCGGTTCATCACCATTCATGCATAAGTAAAGGGATTTCACCCTCAACTTAACACTGGCTTACTATTCGTAATTCCACTCGGAATATTGTTTAATCTCCTCGCAATGTGGCCGGTCCGTGACATATGACCGGGATTAGTGTAAAGATGTGTTTCGTGTATCGCGGCGGGACCTCTCGCCCTCGCGTGAGCCGCGCTGACGCGCCTAATCCCGCGGCGGGCCGGCCGCGCACGCCCGCCGCCGCCGGTGCCTTAGGCGGGCGCGGGCGCTAAGCCGCGGCTGAGCCGGCCGCTCTCAGTGCCACCGTCTTTGAACTCGCCCTATAAGTTAACTCGCAACGTAAATAGATCTCCTACATTTGTCTCTGGCTATAACATATTTATGTCATCCGTGATATTGTCGCGTGTAAGTACATCTCAAAGGGGTGACGGCCGAACGGTATGCGATCACAGTAGATTTGAACGCTTCATACGGCATGAGATCATACAATTATCATCAGTTTTACGAGCGACGGATCGATTTATCGGTGGTGCGGCACGTCGGTGATGTATCGATATCGACAATAGCGCGATTTATGACGATAGAGAGCGAGGCCGCGGGCGGAGGTATAGCGCGCGGCACTTGGGCGCGGTGATTTATGCGGCGTCGCGCGCATTACGGCGCGTAAATGCGCGGCTAAAAATACGCGCGACATTTACCTTTGTTCGGATCCGCTAAGACTCGATGTGAACAACGCGCGATAAATCCCGGAAAGAATGCGCCGCCCGCTAATCCCCCGGGAGCGATTCCGCTCGCTAGCGCGCGCGCACCGGACCCGCTTGCGCACTATTATCGTGTTACTACATACTTTGTTCTGGTTCTAAGAAAACTAAATTCATCTAAGTACTTATTTATTACGTAAGATTTATAAGACCTATCTTAACAAAATTTTGACAGCTACAGGTACTTAGATAAGGTGCCTATTAAGTATTAAGAGTTAATTAAGGTAAGTAGATATTATGTAGTGTAGGTAAGGTAAGTATACTTTGGATACAAACTAGTATTTTATAAACATATACTTTATATTATATTAACATGTACATATTTTTAATACAATGGAAATTACTTAGACTATCAATAGGTATACCTAATCACATTTTTAATATAAAATCAGTTCTCTCTTTATATTAAAATCAGAATATTATTTACTTAAAGTAAAAACAGCCTCTTGTAATAATAAAGTTATACAAAAAAACAAGACTTTAAAATCAATAACAAAAAAAACTTAAAAATGTCAAACTTCACTGATTTAATTCTCTTTTAATTTTAAATTTTTAATCTCAAAATCAGTTCTCTCTTAACATCAGAATATTAGTTAAGTAGTTGAACAAAAAGCAGCCTCTTGTAATAATAAAATTACTTACTTATACAAATAAAAAAACTTTAAAATCAATAACAAAAAAAACTTTAAAATGTCAAACTTCACTGATTTAATTAATCTCTTCTAATCACAATTTTAATCTTAAAATCATTCTCTTTTTATATTAACATCAGAATATTATGTAGTTTAACAAAAAACAGCCTCTTGTAATAGTAAAATTATAAAAATAAAAATGCCTTTAAATCTATACATAACAAAGAAAACTTGAAATGTCAAACTTCACTCATTTAATATACCTAATCACTAATGTAATTAATTAATGTTTTCATCCAAGAGATCATTTAATATTTCCCTTTCAATCACATTTTAATCTTAAATTCAGTTCTCTATATTAACATCAGAATATTGTTTAGTTTAATTAGAAACAACCTCTTATAATAATATAATTAAACAAATTTAAAAAGACTCTAAAATCTATAACAAAAAAAACTTAAAAATGTAAAATTACACTCATTTATTACTTATTCTTAATTTAATTATTTAATGTTCTCATCCATCATATCATTTAATAAAAATAAAATAAAATAAAATTCATTTATTTCAGACAATGATGTCCATAAATTTGTTAGTAATAATTAAATCTTAAAACAATATTAGTAATTATGCTATTGACTATGTTAGTAATTATGCTATGTTAGTAATTATGATATTGGTATATTAATATTTCTGTTTCATTTTTATAAAACTTTAGCTTTTTAATTACAATACTATCAGTTAGGCTTAATTTGTTAAATTTATTTATTTTGATATTTGGTTTACTACTAGTTATAATTTCCTCTGATAATATCTTAATTCTTTTATTTGGAAGTCTGACTTTTTTTTCTATTTGTCTCTTTTAAACCTTAATGTTTTCTTTATTGATAAAGCATTGTTACAGATTTTCAGCCAGGTTCTGGGCCGCATTAGGATAGCCATTAAAGTAGCAGGAACTGGATGACTGTGGAGCTGATAATAATGATCGATAAAAAAGATTTGTGAAAGGATGCGACTGAGGTAACAAAAATGGATGTTTACTATCGAAGGGCAAGTTAGCGTTGACCAGTCGCCCACCAACTCGAAGAAAACCTAGATCATCGAGAAAGGGATGAAGACGACATAGACTGCCCTTGATAGTCTTACGTTAACGCAACAATTTTATGTTATCGGCAAACGCTGAAAATTAAACCGATTTGATACAATTGCCATTAAAGGCATTTAAAATGAGATTAAAATTGTTTTTGAAAGCCATCCGTTCTATAACGTCACTGAATTTATGACCGAAACTTAGAATCCAGTCCAATTAGGTATGTTCACCTTCTGATTTGTAATGTAATAAATAGTATAAATTAAATTTGTAATTAATTATGCAAGTATTCTATTATTATTATGTGTAATTAATTATGTTTAAACTTCAAAAGTACATAATTATGGATCACTATGACATGCTAAATGTAACGTCCTATGTCGTGTGTAATATTATGGTCAATAAATGATTTGTATTTGACAAAGCTGATTTTAATTCGGATATCGTCATTTTTTTATTTATTTGTAAAACATACAGTATAAGTATAACTAAGAGCATAACTAGCATAATAAAAATATACACAATTAATTTGTTTTCGCATATAGGCACATGTGTGCTTATTTGTAGTCCTATGATCTCTTACAACTTAGGTTTAAGCTCAGTTACAAACAGTAGGTTCCCACTCATCTCTATGAAAATATACATTAAAAACCAAAAAAGAGAAAAAAAGATGGAAAATCCAATGAAAGATTAGGAATTAATAATTAAGGAACCACATCAAACCAATTATTGCTTAGAACCTGTTTAAATTTGTTAGGCTTACAATTAAATATGTCGAGCGAAGTGTCATCAACCAGTTTATAGCTATTAGCGGATCTAATGAAAAAAATAAATTTTTTTTCTATAGTTGGTGTTACAAAAGGTGACAAATAGGCTTTTTACCACGTTGCCTTGTATATTTATTGGGTACTCTAAAATTAATCAAAAATAGAAGATGTGGGGAATCTATATAGGCTGTGCTAGTTTTATAAGGGTCACAACATCAGTCATTTCTTGTCTATATACGAGACAGAGTTCGGAACGAATCACAATAAACAGTGTGAACTTTAATAAGCTAAAATCAGTGATTTGTTGGTTGATGCGTACACGTGGCGTGAACCGTGCTAAGTGGCATTGTGCAACGGTGGTGTGTATCTGTCTTGGGGTTATCAGTACTGAGGGGTAGGCGACGGGACGCTTAGAGCCTTCCACCCACCACAGCAGCCAGAAACAGGCGCCGGGGAGGCGAGCTACCACCACCACCACAGCAGCCCGAAGCCAACCGGCGCAGCGGACTGCGGCCGAGCTACCACGAGGCGGAGCGGCGTCGGGACGCGCAGCCACCGTCTTCATAGTACGTAAGTTAGTTTATATTTCTTATAATTAAACGTTAGTTTTAAGTATAAAGGTAGCAGAGTTGATGTAGACTATCTATATCAAACAAGTTTTTGGTAAACCAGAGCGTGGTTTTGTCTACGGATCTCAATTGATTAGTTATTAGTTTTAACGTTGGTTAGTTGTACCAACCAAATACTTAGAATAGGTTTGTGTTAAGATTGTTTGCAACCGCATATTAAATTGTATTCAGAATGCAATGTTGTAATATGTAGGTTTTGTTTTGTTGATTATAGCAAGTAGTGTAACAATAATTAATTTGGGTTTTGTCTCGCATTTAGAATGCGTGGATTATTTCATTGCGGAAAGTCATTGCAAGAATGCAATAATTGTCATACCTAACTTGCTATAATTGCATTTTGGTTACACATTTAGAATGTATTTATTTGAGTTAGGATATAACTGTGGGTTGTATTAAATATTATGTGGATGTGTATGATAACCGCTAATTATCTTTCTTTGTTGTTAAAAACCTAATTTAGAATTAGTCTCGCTGGGGTAGTGTCGACTTGTGACAACAAATAAATATTTTTCATGTTAATTTTGCATTTGTTGTGCAAACTGAATTTTAAGATTCTAGCGGTTTGCAAATAATTAAACATTTTGTTTGTTCCTTGATTGTTTGTTAAACTTAATTTAGAATTTAAAGTTAAAGCATTGAAAATTGTGGTACTTTGATTTGGTTTGTTGTTTCATTTTGAAAACATATTTAAATATTGTAGGCATTTGATTCACAATATTTGTAGTTTGGTTGTCTAGCGATTGCAAAGCTGTAGACACATATATTAATATTGCAGTTTATTGCTTGTTTACATGGCGGCTATGTAACATTTATTTTGTTCCCATAAGTTGTTTCTTTCTTTGAAAATAATATAGTTTCATTAATTTGAGTTCCATTCATTTGTAACATTTGTTTGGTAAATGATTGAGGATGAATGTTTACATAGTGGCGTATGTAGTACTAAGGAACATTTTTATTTTATTTAATTTTCTTTGGAAATTCTTTGGAACCGATTACATTTGTTTTGTTCTACACAGCGGCATATGTGAAATTTGGTTGGATTATTATATAACGGTTTATACAATAATAATAGCACATTTTGTTTTGTTTGTGCCTTCATTTTTGAAAACCAATTTTAATATTAATTTGATTATTACATTGGTTTAAATTGGTTGATTTATGCATAGGGACTATGTAATAATAATAATTGCACATTATTTGTTAGTGCGCTTCTTGTTGCAAACCCGTTTAAGTTTTTTTATGTACTTATTAATTTTGGTTGTGGCTACATTGTAATTAAAAGGCTACATTAGTAGGGAACATTGCCCTGTCTTTGTGCTATTGTTGGACATAGAATCTAATTCCTCGTTATTTGTTTTTTGTTGACAACGCGATGGCGGAGGCAGTCTTTGCAATGCAGCTGCGCTGGTTCGTGCATACGCAGGATCTGCTGTCTCGGAGGGGCTGCGATGATGTCATCCTCGAGCGAGCCAGGCAGTTAAGGCAGCGGGTGTCTTCGGTTGAGACCGCCATGGTGGTTTTGTCGGAGACTGCCCCAACATCCCACAAAAAGGTATGGTCGGCATACGAGGATGATTTCGACCAAATCATGGACATAAATGATAATGTCGTCCAGGCAGCCTGCGACATTAAAAGGCGACGGATAGGGGATGTCCAGCCATCCACACCACCACCAGTGGGAGGGCCTGCGATGCCTGATGGGCTTCCTACCCATCAGTTAGGAAGTTTGGGTGGCACTGTGGAAGAGGGGTCGTATGTAGACGCACATGCGCGTCAATTGTTGTCGCTACCTAGGGTAGCTAATCAGGCTGACTTAAACACGCAGCTGTTGACGCCAGTCACAGTTGCGTGTACCGCGTTACGAAAGTTAGGGTTGCCAGTAGCCGAGTGGTCGCTGCTACTGGTATACATTGTGTTGGACAAGATGCCAACGGACGTTCGTTCCCGGTTTGAGCGGAAAACGGCAGAGAAAGGGGGGGCTACTCTGCCGGGATTGGAGGAACTTTTAAAGTTCCTCAGCGATGAGGCGGGGGTCGTAGCGACCTCCCAGCCTGACCTGCCGCCATCAGAGGCGCAGGCTTCAATGGGACGCCAGGCGAATCCCACAGTACAGCCGCAGCCAGGCCACACTACGACGCGGTGCCAGGACCGACGAGGGCTGCGTGTAATGACGAGGCGGCGCATAGCAAGGCGCAGCGGCCTTTGCTTTAGCTATAGGCCTCAACGCCGCGTTGCATTTACTGGACCACACCATTTATTATTGTTGTGTGTCAACAGATCGGGAGCGGCTTCACCGACCACACAGCAGCGGTGGCAGCATTACACGGGCAGGGGTGCTCCAGCGCGGAGCACACACCTACCAGCGGACTGGAGGCCCAGTCATGCGCGAGGACGCCCCTACACCGGAAGGTAACCATGCGCAGGCGCGCAAACCCGCGCCTGCAGGTTACCATGCCGCCGGCCCGAGTGCGATTTGGGTATCACACGGGCGGAGGGCCCGACGGTGTCACGAAGGAGGGACCAATCCCTGCAACTAGCTCTGTGCGCGCCAGCGTGCAGCCGCGATCGAGCTATGCCGCAGCGGTTATCGTACCACCCGCGGTATCACACTTGGGGGCCTTCTTTGGAGATTTGGGACCCGAGCAGGCCATAGCTAGCCTGCCCCTTTGCAAGAGCAAAACCACGGACGGTTTTGCTTTATACTACGGCGGCCGCGGTTTGAAAGATTTAAAGAAATCTTAAATTTGAAATTTTAATTTTGTGCGACATTGTTTGGTGGCATGCTTACTGGGTGTTTGACGGGGCAAACCCAAGTCACCCTCACATCGGTACATGCTTCTGTGTGAGAATGTCAATTTCGGTAACGGTAATGAAATTCGCCCGCAGGGATAACGGCACAGACATTGGTCTAGATCGGGCAGACCCACATTTTGTCACCTGGCCCAATTGACCTACTCTTGGGCTCGGGTGTACTAGGACGGGTCCTACTAGGCACCCAGATAGCTCTGGCTGCTGCTCTACACTGCTGGCAGTGCCAACTATTTTGGTTTTGTTTCTATTATGTACACAGTTTGACGACTCGACTCCGCATAGTCTAGAGTCTTTGCGTTTGTGTACCATTTCCATAACTATGCACAAGTTTGGGAGATTGAGAAACCTCCCATGGTCTACATGGTAGCCCATGCCCATGAGGATTGTGAAGCCTTTCAATAGGCCAGTACGTCACGGTTGACGTCGGTTGGATGTGTTACTAGGTAACCTAATTTGTAAGTTTGAATATTATTTGTGTAGTGCTCTTTCGGTGTTTATTTTGTCACAGTGGACGTCTTCACCCGTGCAGCCGCAGACGGGGGGTCTGCCTTCAGACCGAGTCCGCAACGGGTTCTGCTGGACCTTTCTCGGTAAAACCGATCAACTGCGCAACGCTCGGGTTGTAGGTAAATTTTTTGTGTTTTTTTTTGTGCCTGGCTACTAAGGCCGTCCTCTTGGGAGTTTCTTCGTTGTCCACGGAGGCCTTCGTCGTCGCGTTGGATGGTTTCGTGTCGCGTAAGGGTCTACCTTCACTATTCGCTCCGACAATGGCACATAATGGCAAGGGCACGGGTGTATTTAACTGATGTTTGTAAATTTTTAGAAAATAAGCTTTGGTAAATAAGATAATTTAATATTATTTTAATTTGGCTAATTAGATTTAGTATGTTGTTGAAGGAGAATGACTTGCTCTCCCTTCTTGTAGCTAGGGCAGCATTGTAAAGTTGTTTGTTGGCGAGCATGGGACTGCGGTTCGATTCCGCGATGAGCCACAGCAGCTGTCTCTCCTTGCCCGATGGATTGAGCTAACGATCGGAGCCTTCCGATCGGGGCAGGGGTCTGTTCGGAACAAAATGGCCACTTACGGCTGGCAACCTTTTGTGTTAGTTTTAATTTGTATTTGACAGACGACGGTCAGTGTGATACACTCTCCCATTGGAGTTAGGTTAGGAACCTTGAACGCGGGGTCGTGTGAAATTAATTTGTACTTGGTATTGGTGATTTGATGTAGGGCACATAAACAGTAAATTCGGCGGACCGTAATCACAATAAACAGTGTGAACTTTAATAAGCTACAATCAGTGATTTGTTGGTTGACGCGTACACGTGGCGTGAACCGTGCTAAGTGGCATTGTGCAACGGTGGTGTGTATCTGTCTTGGGGTTATCAGTACTGAGGGGTAGGCGACGGGACGCTTAGGGCCTTCCGCCCACCACAGCAGCCAGAAACAGTCGCCGGGGAGGCGAGCTACCACCACCACCACAGCAGCCCCAAGCCAGCCGGCGCAGCGGACTGCGGCCGAGCTACCACGAGGCGGAGCGGCGTCGGGACGCGCAGCCACCGTCTTCATAGTACGTAAGTTAGTTTATATTTCTTATAATTAAACGTTAGTTTTAAGTATAAAGGTAGCAGAGTTGATGTAGACTATCTATATCAAACAAACATTCATGTTGTTCCCTACACCTCGCATCATAATCGCACTCTCGTCCTTTGCATCTAAATTGCAAATATCTAAGAAATTTACGTTGAATTACCTACTTGTTTATCCTTTGGTGAGCGAACATTATGCATATAACGAAGCCACCAACTGAGTATTCGTGTAACTTTGGATAGAGAGCTGTACTCTACAATGTAGTGTTGGACAACTTTGTCTGAGGAAGTTGCAACAGCCAATGTAGTGTACTTATCAGGTATTGCTCGTCTCAACTGTTTGCACTACGTGTGCAGCAACAGGAGAGGAAGAGATAAATGTAGAGTCCGTGTGGTGTTTAGTGTCGACAGTTTGCACGACATGTGCAGCAACTGGAACTACTTTCACACACAAATCACAAATCCACAGGACGAACAGTTGACATGTGGAAGCTTATGATAAGTAATCAGATTTGAGCCAAGAAGGACTCCACCAAAGTGAATGTCGCGAGGAAGTAAGCCTCGACTCGCCTCGAAACGCCTGGTAGCGTTTGAGATGATGCCTTGAACCTGGGAAACTCTGTTTCCTTCAAAAGTTTGAAGCTTGTGCGGCGAAGTTTGCAAACAGTTAGCACTATGCTAGAGTAGCTAGAGTCGCACCATTCAATTATTGGTATGGATTTTAATTTGGAGTGCAAGACCTTGCACACATGGGCTATAAGGCGAGCCAACAAGACCGCTCCACAGAGTTCGAGCTTAGGGATCGTTTGCTTTTGCCTGACAGAAGCGACTCTAGATTTAGCGATTAACAAATAAACTTGTACGCTGTCACTACTTTCACAGCGTACATAGGCGCATGCGGCATATCCGTGTTCCGATGCGTCGCTGAAACCCTGAAGTTAATATTGAAACTTCAGCCAAGTTTGCATCATCTCAACCTAAAGCTGTAAAAGCCACAAACGTTGCATAAAAGATTTAGCAAAAAATGTTATCGGCGTGATAAAGCCACAAGGATCATAGAGACAAGCGATGTTCGATAGAACACCTCGTTTGGTTAGAATCTCACTAATGCTAGAGATGTGATAGAGAAAGTTATTGGATGAGGGATTCCATTAAATACCTAAGATTTTGAAAATATTGTCACCGGAACCCTCAAATCGATAAAGTGTTTCACAATGATCTGCAGGTAAACCCTTGAGTAGCTCGCCAGAGTTGCAAGACCATTTCCTAAGAAAGAAATGACCTCGAGCTAACACGTCAGTGACGTCAAATATCGCAGCCACTCACGATGTCGTCTACGAAAGTGTCCTCCTGTAGAACACGAGCAGCCTCATGATATGTAGAGTCGTTAAGATTCGCCAACTTATAAATCACCCTGATAGCCTGGTATGCAGAACTAGTGACGGACGCCGTAGGTGACGTTAACTTGAACTCTAAGAAGATAGTTTGAAACCGCTGATCATCATCGTGTACTTTGACCATCCGATACCTTTGTTTGATGTCACAAGTGAAGACCACTAAATAAGTTCTAAGCCTTAAAATGATATCCTGTACTTTTATTGTAATTTAGGGCCTGACAATAAAATTTGATTGAGAGAAACACCGGTAGAGCTGGGTAGAGATTCGTCGAAAACTGCTCCAAACTTGGTAGTGCTAAGTATTGCTCTCTTTGAGCACGCCGTGATGAGGAATGTAATATCTGTCAACCGTACTATGAGAAGGTACTAACTTCATATGTCTAGACTCTACTTAATCTTTCATAAATTGAACGTAGAGTTTACGAAGTGTAGGCTATTTTATAAGTTTACGCTCCAAATTGTGAAACCATTTTAACGCAACTAACCGAGTATCACCGAGCTGAGAGGACTCTAACCTTAAACGGCAGCCTAACTGCAAACCTATCATCGGAATCTCTACTATGCGTGTTGACAAAGTGCTTTTTACATAATGATATCATCAGGATCTGGAATCGGCGGCAAAGGAGACTTTTCTGATTCCCAGAATTTAGATATAGTAAGTTGCAACCTAGACTCATTGGTAAGTAGGCTAATATTTTGATACTGAGTTGTAGTCACTGGGGTCGAACTCATAATGACCCAACTAAAGATGGTTGAATGAGATGTACGAGTAGGTAAACCATTACCTAATTTTAACCTTGTACCGCTAAAAATGTCACTGAAAAGATTACCACCCAAAAGTAGAGCGATTTTACCCAGAAATTTGGAAGTCTTACTAGCAAGCTGAATGTCGCTTCATTTCTCTGGCACAATCGGATTGACCATTGCTGCAGGTTTATATCCCGTGATGCGCTTAAGTACAATGCCTTCAGTGGACGTACCAGGAACGTAATCGTCTGTGAGAGACAAGATTGAACAATCTACCCTTCCATCGGTAGCTTGCCGGTGTTCACTGACACCGAACAGATCGCAGGACTTTCGACGTCGCAGTCGAAGTTGCTGTGCTAAAAATTCAGTTTTATCAGATGACTTGAGTACCAGGATCTACTAACGCACGAACGACATATACCTGACCATCAACATCCTGTACTACAACAAGAGCAGTACCTAAGAGGCCGGTATACAATGACTCTATGTTAAGTAAGTTAAGTACACCTGTTTTCAAAAGGAGGGTTCGGGCTTCACAAAGGATTCCGCTGCTTGAAACTCATTATGTAATTTTGTATGATGACGTTTCTTGCGTATGCAAGAACAACAACACTTAAATAAACATTGTGAAATACTATGTGGTCCTAAACAATTGTAACAAAGTCTTTTTTCAGTTAACAATGATTTCTTATCTTTCAGTTTCTCAAACTCTAAACATTGATAGATTGCATGATCACCACTACAGTAATAACAAGTTAAATTAGTTACATGCAAAGTGGATATATGAGGAACTAAAACGTTGGGGTTATTGTTTACGCATGTGAAATTTGTTACTTCTAAAACCTTTAAATTGTGTTTTTAAAATGTCAACAAGTTATTAAACCGCGGTATCTCATTTTGTTGTAAAGTAAATTTTAGTTCTTAAGTCCAACGGTAACTTCTTAGATATTATATGATATAAAAAAAACTCTAAGAATTGACATCGAATCCAACAGTATTTAATGCTTGTGTGTTTTCCTTTAAAGTTAAGAGAAAACGTTTTAAATTCCTTAAGTTGGAACATGAAACTGAAAGTAAAAAATCTAAATGTTTGTCGGCTATCAAGCGCTTATTTTCGTAACGTTCTTGTAAAATATTGTACTCCACACCATAGTTTTTACTAGTAATGCTTAAATGTGTTAAGAGGTTCTTATTCTAAAACACTCAATAAATAATGGAACTTTTGTATTGAAGATATTTCATTGTTTTAATAAATTAAACTGTCAAAGATTGATTTGAAATTGGGCCATTCAGTGTGAATGCCTTTAATTACTGTAATTTAAGGTAAATGAAAACGGCTTGACACAGGAACATCAGTTGTTTTAGAATTCAATGCACATAAGTCAGAACAAATACTCTGAATTGAGTAATATTTCTCGTAAAACTTTGTAAGGCGAGATTCTATAGCTTCTCTCTCTTCTTCGGGCTGTAAAGCAGCAATTAATAACGTGAAATTAGTATCGAACTGTTCACGCATCTGATTTGATCAAATATCTAACACAATTTCAAATAAATTTTAAATAAAATTCAAATAAATTTACTCAATTCTTCTGGCGTTGTAGGAATAGTTTGCACAAGAACTGTAGCCAGATTATATAGCTCGCATACGAAATCATAAGCCATGTTAAATTTAACAGAGGCTATTTTCAATTCTTTCGACATAATTGATAAGTTATTTTATTTCACAAGTAAAAATAAACAAAACAACTGCCAGAGGTTATATTGGCAGATGACTGACAGCTTAGTAACGTAGGATTAAATGATGTGACTGAAGAATGTGCGATGGTTTTTTTTTATTTAGGTCTTGACCATGGCTACTAGTCCATCAGTCGTAATAATAGAGTTCATTGATTATGCTTAAAGTTGATGATAATGAGTGATGATAATAAATGAACGTTTAAAATGCTAAATAATATCCCAAACCCCTCAAGACCCCTTTCCAGTAAAGGTGGGACTTTACTGAGATCTCACTCGGACTTCTTGAGAGAATTTGAAAAGTGATGTTGCACTGTTTTGTTTTATTTTCCAACACTCATGCACGTTCACGAACACCTATAGCCGAATCTCCTGCGACACTGTTTTGTGTTTTCTAACACCTAACATCAAACATCTAACAAAATATGGGAATATATTTTGTTAGATGTTTGATGTTAGGTGTTAAAAAACACAAAAAAGTGTCGCAGGAGACCCGGCTTAACGGTTAAGAATCCACCATTATTTCACATTAATATTCGACAAAACACAAATTTTAGAAAATAAGATAAAACTACCGGCATGACGCTTCACTTTCCCGCCAAGAAGTCCTGTGCGATGGAATATGTTTTCAGTGTTGCCAGTACGCGAAATTGAAATCCCTCGATAGATTTTATAAAAATATTGAAATTTGAAATCCCTAGATAGATTTTATAAAAATATTGAAGGTATGCAAAAACATATTTTCTAATAATCGATTTTTAGAAAATGTTTTGAAATATTTTTTATTTAGTTTAATTAAATGCATAAAATATGTTCCGATGCTTGCGGAAATATAGGAAATAAAGGAAATCAGGACGAAGCACCAAACATGGGTGCTCAAAAAAGAAGATTTTTAGGGGGCTAACCCGGTTCGACATTGCTCGCGCGTGCTGGCTGTAGAGGACGCGCGTCTCACTTCTTCTTTGCCTTTCCACGGCAAAAGTTCCTGATCACAATAGTATATGTAGTTAAACTCGCGGCGATCACTTAGAAGATGTGACGACTTGACCGACAAAATGAGGAACACGAGAGCTCGACTCAAAATGCCCTGTCGCGTAGGCAGCCTGTATCGGAAGTGAAGAATATGGCCGATACGACACGACGAGATATTCGTTTACCCCCATAGGTTCAAGGTTAAAAATGATATTAGGGTAGAAGTTGGGTTAGGAATGTAGCATCGGCACAAGTCTAAATCGATTAATAGTGATGTGAAAATAATTGAATATGATGGGTCTAAATCTACCAGCACCCATTTACGCCGCGGGCCAGCCCTCCTGCGCGTGCACGCGACCCTCACTAACAATTACTAATTCAATGATAGCGCATATCGGCTCGTTCTTGAAATTGTATTTGATTTATTAATCGATGAAATGCCAACCGTACTAGAATGGATCTCAACAGCAGTTAAAATTTACACGCAATGATATAAAATACGACACTCAATTAGGTATTATCTTTGATAAAAAAATAAACGTTTGCCTCATACTGATGTGGTCACCGAGCTTCTAGAATGCTGGCATTTGTTCTGCGAAATTAGTTTTGGCGTTTTGTCAATATTACACACATACATACAATCACGACTATACTATCCCCGAAGGGTTAGTCGGAGACTAGGCAATGAGGACAGCACAAGCAGTCCTCTACTATAGTCCACTTTTCACCAAATAGCGACTGCACATGTGCTCAGCGTGACAGGTGGTAAGCCCATCGCCGCTCTATGCTGTTCGATGTATGTGCAGTCTTTAGTCCGTTAGTCGCCTTTTACGACACCCAAGGGAACAGAGGGGGTGGTAGTATTCTTTTACCGCTACTCGACACGGTTGTGAATATAAGTCTAGCAGGTAGGTACCATAGCTACGTATGGTATTCTGTGCCTGTGTGCTTGTGTGGTTGTGTGGATGTGTGGGTGTGGAGAGCACACCATGCCACTCATACACTGAGACTCGAAAGGGTACAGAAAAGGTTTGTGAGACATTTGGTACTCCTTCGGAACGTAAAACAACAGAAAACCTCAATCGTATAAAAATAGTTTAGAACAATTTAAAATGAGTTTTAAAAATGGGTATTAAAAATGTTAAAATTCATGGTCTTTCTTTTATTTGTGACACTACGTTATTTACCAAAAAACAATCCTTATGATGAAGCCTTTCGATCGGTATGATAAAGCTACAGGTTGATTATTTTTCTCATGTAACGGGTTCGATTCTCGGTTCAACCATGTAACTATTTAAATATTTAAGAATGCAGTTTAAATTGTTTTTTAAATTCATATAATGTTTTCTTTCAGTAAAATGTTCCATCTACAATATTCAAGGTACTTTCCCTCCATGTGGCATATTCGTGGGACGCCCTGTATATGTCCTTTTTCTGTTATGTAAAAGTGGTGTAGCTATGATTAATGATTATTGACCGAACGCTAGGTAATAGTGTTAAAAGATGCGGATGCAGGCGATTAGTGGATTCGAGTCGGAATTTCGAAAATCTAAGCGAAATTCATCGGTGAATGAATTTCGTTGTAAAAGAAAAGAAAATGTTTTTCTCTGTGTTGTGCATTGTTTGTGACCTGTAGGTGATGGTCCCTTTAGATTTGGAATAGTAGAAAAACGGGTATTTCCGTATATAAAAGAATGTAGCTTCTATGGTCGAGATGTGATGGAAGATTTGCTTCGCTCTGGTAGGCCATCAACGTCTTTAAGTGAAGTTAGAATCGCAAAAGTGAAGGAAATGGTGACTGAAAATCCTCATTCAAGTTTGAGAGAGATAGCCGCTGAACTTTCTGTGTCTCACGAGTTGATCCGTAATATTTTAAAAAATCACTTGGATATGAAATATGTTGCCGCTCGGCTAGTCTCAAAAGAACTGAATTTTCTATAAAAAATCAATCGCTTAAGAGTCGCTGAAGACATGCTAGAACGAGTCAATTCCGACCCAACATTCATGCAACGCATTGTTACTGGTGACGAGACGTGGGTTTACGAGTTTGACATGCAAACTAGTCAACAAGCTTCGGAGTGGCGCCTTCCGACTGAACCGAAACCGAAAAAACCACGCGAAAGTAGATCAAATGTTAAAGTCAAGTTAACTGTTTTCTTTGACTATCGCGGTGTTGTGCACTCGGAATTCTTGCCGGAAGGTCAAACGGTATATAAAGAATATTAGTTAAGCGTTATGCGGGGTTTAAGAGAGCAAATTCGACGAAAAAGGAAAAATTTTTAGAAAAGAAAATTTTGCACCACGATAATGCGCCTTCGCACATGGCCATCATTGTGAACGAATTTTTGGCCAAAAACTCAACAAATACCATCGCGCAACCTCCTTATTCACCAGATATGGCTCCAGCCGACATCTTTCTTTTTCCTAAACTCAAATTACCACTTCGTGGCACCCGTTTTCATTCGGTAGAAGACATAAAGGAGAATTCGCGGCGAGAACTAAACTCAATTCCAGAAAAAAAGTTTAAAAAATGTTTTGATGATTGGATTATTCGTTAGCGTAAGTGTATCGTTTCTGAAGGAGCATACTTTGAAGGCGATAAAATAAATTTGGATGAATAACTAACATTTTGTGTATTATTGATCTTTTCCCGGTACTTTCTTGACAGAGTAGTATACAAGTAGGTATTTATTAACTTATGTTATAAAAACATTAATTAGAATTAGTTTTTGTTACATTATTAAATTGTAGTATATATATATATATATATACATATGTCACAAGTCTCGCGCGCGTCTCGCTCGAGTCGAGCAAATGTAATAATGTAATGAAATTTTTAAAACCAGTTAGCCTATTTTGATGAAACTCAGCATGCTGAAGTAAAATATAGAGATTTAAATAGTTTGTTGAAAACATTTTTAAAAAACGTTTATTTAACTGAGTTATTGCGAGTTTAAACTTTCTATAGTTTAACTTTAAATCGCAATAACTCAGTCAAATAAACGTTATTTAAAAATGTTTTGAACAAACTATTTAGATCCCTGTGTTTTACTATAGCATGCAAAGTTTCATAAAAAATGGCTTATTGATCTTTAAAAATATCGACTTGGAAGATTGTATTGGAAACCGAAATGCGTTAACCCTCTAAAGTAGTTGCGGTGCATTTCACGTGACGGGCGAAATAGTAGATTGTTATACAAGGGACTAAAATGACCCATTATATACGAGGTAGTTTTACTCCCGAGCTTTAGCGAGGGAGTAAATAGAAACCGAGTTTTAATGGGCTTTTAGCGCCGAGTGTTACACTCTGCTTTTCACTACGAATGCGAGAAAATAAAACAATCCAATACAATATGAATTGGTTTATTTTATTTAAAATTAACCCATTAGTTGCTTTAACGACACCCAAGGGAAGAGAATGGTTGGTAGTATTATTTTGATGGGCCCATCGCCGCTCTATGCTGTTGGATAGAAGATATATGCAGTCTTTCCATCTCTTCCCTTGGGTGTCGTAAAAGGCGACTAATGGACTAAAGACTGCTCATACATCCAACAGCATAGAGCGGCGATGGGCTCATCAAAATAATATTACCAACCCTTCACTTTTCTTCGATTTGGTAAAAGGGGACTAACGGACTAAAGACTGCACATACATCCAACAGCATAGAGCGGCGATGGGCTCATCAAAATAATACTACCCACACCTCTCTTCCCTTGGGTATCGTAAAAGCGACTAACGGGCTAAAGGCTCACCACCTAAGCACATGTGCAGACTGTGCAGTTTTTTCTTGCTGAAGCGTGGTCTGTGTTATCTCAAAAAAATTGTTGATAGTAAACAGTAATAAGTCGAGGCTTTATTCATGATTATTCTACATAAGACTAAATACTTTTTCGTTTTTGTAGGCTCATTGTCATGTGACAGACGAAAATTTAAAAAAAAATTACTTTTTCCCCTAGGGCGAGAAAAGCTATTTTAGCCCCGCTCTAGAACGCTACAATGACGGTATTTTTGAGCAAGAGGAGTGAAAACAAATTTAAATGGTAATTGTTAGTTTCCATGGCCTTCCGTTATTTTGATTGTGTTTGTTATTTAGAGAAACAACATCAACAACAAACAGGTCAAGCTAAGAGTACATAAAACTGTTTAAAAATGAAACTTATCACTAACCCTTTCGTTCTGCATCATAAAATACGGCAAGTTATTTTTTGTCGCATTTGACTGGCTCGACTTTCCCAAAGACAAGTGATTTTTCAAAAATCCATAAAAAAAAACAGAATTGATTGTTTATAAAAATAAATGATAGTCTCCTTTACACAGAATGTGCTTTTTCCAATATTTAAGGTAGTTGCCATCCATGTGGCATTCGATCTTTGCACCCTGTATATTAATAAGAACTGATACGAGGTCAACGAGAGATTGACTTCAATATATAAGACTATCTTGAGTGACTGGCAACACTTGCCACTGTTTACACCTCGGACCAAATATCACAATGGACAGAGTCTTTGGATTTTTAGCATGTCCGTCGTTTGTTAGTATGCAGCTTTCTATCTGTACATGTGTGCGTGACTATAGATGTGACTAGTATATCGATATAATCACTTTAAAGTGGTTTGTACCTAGTTCTTTATTATAATTGGGGGTTTAGTTACTCACGTCCGTAGGTTTACCCTTTAGACCCTACACGTGACCCCTGGGTGGTGCTAAATGAGTGACACTGACTGAGTGGTAGAGCCACGCTGCGTTGCAGCACGCATTGGGCCGGCTCGCCTGGCGTAAATACCACCCTCTCACTAAGGGTGTTACCAGACCAATCGATCGATCGTCGATCGACGACATCGATCAACGGATACCGTTTGACTAACCAATCGATCGACGACGGTCGGTTGACATTGATCGATGGGTGTGGTAGCTTTAATCGATCGACGGATACCGTTCGTCTAACCCATCGATCGACGGTCGTTCGACGTTGATCGATTAACCCTGGCTAAATTCCATTAGTTTCTTTTGAAATGTATTCAGAAAAGGACTCGTTGTTCTTGGCCAGTACGATGTTGCTGGTCCTATTATTACGGAGACGCAAACGCAGAAGAATCTAGACGCGGCCGTTTTTTAAAGCCAACGATCGCTTGTTTTATCCAAATGACATTTTAAGCAGCGGTTTTTGTTTTTGTTTTTTTTTTGCGTAGCGATTGTCATGAATTTCGAGGTTATTTTTTTATTACACAACAGAAAACTAGCTTCATTGAGAGAAAAACAAAATATCTTGGGGGGGGGGAGGGGGATGGAGGGGGTACGGTAATGGTTACTTAGTAGCATATTTGTTTTTTTTTTCCTAAATATAACCTAAAATATCCTCAAAATAAAAATATCTTGAAAACTATGTATTTTCGCACTTTGCACAATCCCCCTTACCCTCCCCTTCCCCCCTTTTTCGGTGTTGCTTAATCTAAAGTGCTTCCCAAGGTGTTTAGGGGGAATATTATTTAGTATTTTAACGTTCATATTATCATCACTCATTATCATCAACTTTAAGCAAAATCAATGAACTCTATTATTACGACTAGTATCCATGGGCACGAAATAAAATAAAAAAAGTGAAGCGGCCGGCGCGTGTAATCAAACAAACAGCTCGATCTAACACCCAATCCTTCTTCCGGCCGATTGTCGATCGACATCGATCGATTGGTCTGGTAGAAACTATCGATCGACGTCGACTAATCCATTTTACCATCGATCGACGATCGATCGATAGGTCTGGTCTTCAGAGCCTTGAATATTTTGTAGGCTCCCAGTTATCACGTCTAATAGCTTTAACCCATTCACGTCTTATTTCCGGGCATTTAGTAAACCTAAAAAAAGAATAATAAAAAGAATATTAGTAATGTCGATAAAGCTTCCATACACAAATACGTACATCACTAATCAATATGCCAAAAACAAAGAATTTAAATTACATTTAATTAGGTTTTAAATCTGATTCTTATGAATTGTGTACGATATAGTATGATTTAGAATTAGCAAAAATTAATGTTTTGTCGTTTTTATTATTAAAAAACTCATAGTAAAGCATACATATAATGAGAAATCACTAACGTATGAAATGATAATTCCTGGTCTTTCACACCTCCTTTTGTTGTTCTTGACGAACAATAAACAGCTGAACAAGACATTATGTCAATTGTATATTACACAAATAACACATACACTAAGATTTCTTAATATTTCACTATTATTTCACACAATCCAGCAATGTTTTGACCGAGTGGTCGGTCATGAAATGACATGTCTCACACCGACAGTGCGTCGCTGCCAAACGTACATTCACTATCTCTTTTATTTATATCACACTACAGTCATACAGACAGAGATACAAATACTTTACTTTGATACACGTATGTAAAAGCGGCAACGTCGTAAGACTCTGTCCATGTAATATTTGGTCCGAGGTTTACACTGTTCTCCTATAATCTTTTCCGAAATTCACTGATATTCACATCTTTTCATCGTTGAAGTGTTTGTATTGTGTGGTGCAAGTCAACATCAGGCCGCATCATCGTGATATCGGTGTAATAATTCAGGAAAAGTAAAAGATAAGTTGTATTTTAATACCCACTTTATTTAACAAATTGGGAACTGTCATATTTTTAGTGGAACATACCCGCTAAACACCGACATTGTTACTGTCAGATTCAAATGACAGTCTCAAATTTGAATTTGACACTGTCGTAGTGTTGCCGCTTGGAAAATTTTACCCATGTCAGTGGAGTTTCTAAAAAATCTGGCTTACAAACTGCGTCGCAGCTCCACCATCAACACCTCACAGTAACAGATCTCACGACGTGCCTTTGTGGCGCCATCTAGCGAGAAGTGAACTGCTTAGCTTCATATAAAATGGTAAATTGCGCAGCCTGTGGGAAATTTATGTCGCCGGCGGGGGGCGCCGCCTGTTCGTTGTGCCCCCTTAAGTACCATAAATTATGTGTGAGTTTGCCAGACAAGGTTCCGATCAGCAGGGACTGGTCCTGTCCCAGCTGCAAGAAAATCGTCCGCAAGGGGGACAGCACGCCAGTAAAGAGTTTAGTCGAAGAGACAACCTCGGTTTCCAGTGACGCTGTATCACATATTCTGCTCCCACGGGACTCACTTCCCGACTCTGTTGACATGGAGGAGCGCCGGAATAAAGAACTTGCGGACTTTATGGGGGAAATGAGGGAGTTCCGCAGGGAGATAGCACAGCTGCGAGAATCCCTGTCGGCGCGGCTGGACAGCGTAGAGCGTAGGCTTGACGCTCTGGAGCAGCACGGCCCGGACGCCGCATCCGGCGCGGCCGCCGAGCTCGAGCGCACCATCGCCGGCATGAAGCGGGAGCTCAACGACCGCAACCAGGAGGCCCTCCTGGCCGACCTGGACATCGGGGAGCTGCCGGAGGAGAGGGGCGTGAGCGTCATCCAGCCGGTGACCGTGCTGGCCGCGCGCCTGGGCGTTGCGCTGGAGGAGCGTGACGTGGTGTTCGCGGAGCGCGTAGGCGTGCCGCCGGCGGAGGCGGGGGGCCGCCCGCGCCGCGTCGTGGTGCAGCTGGCGCGCCGCCACTTGCGCGACGAGCTGCTGCGTGCCGCGCGCGTGCGCCGCACCGGCCTGGTGTCGGGCGCGGGCCCCAGAGTCTTCATCAACGAACGCCTGTCTCGCATGAATCGCCAGATGTTTCAGCGCGTCCGCGAGGCGTGCCGCAGCCTGCAAGGGCGCTACGCGTAGACGAGACGCGGCCGCATATTTGCTCAGCAGGGAGACGGGAAGCCGATATTTCAGTTTCGTTCGGACGAGGATTTCGACCGCGCTTTTGGCCCCCGGGTGGCTATGCAGCAGCAGCGTCCTACAAAATAAAATGTCTACGATGTTCACAATGTCCTGCACATTACAAAAATTTATAGATTTTCGTTTGTTGCTGTTTTTTGATATAGCACTATGTAAGGGTCCACCAAATAAAACATTTATTTTAATTTTAAAGAAATTTAATTCGGCAAGCACAGTTATGTACACAAATTACTATTTTTTTCTTATTTATATTGTATTTATTACAATTTGTAAACTGATTGCAATCCTAAATACAATTCATGAACTGGTTACTTACTACAATTATGTAATGTTGATTAATTCAATGACAGTTGGCAGGGATTTTTTTATGTGCGGGGAGATTTGTCACAGTAATTTTGATATACGAGTATATATGATAAGGTCATGCAAAAATAATGATGTCAATAAATTGTTATACCCAGAAAACAGATAGATACTATATAGATGGAAATACTTATTATTTCAGTGGCATGTGGAAACTAATATTTATTAGAAATGTGTACTAAAAATCTAAGGGTATCTTTAATGCTGGGTCGCTGGGTACAAAGCAGGAGGAATTTATAGTGGCCATGCAGGAAATGGCTCCGGATATAATGGCGATAAACGAGACTTGGTTGGGTTCAGGGCAGGATGACAAGGCGCCTAGGCTGCCGGGCTACCGCTTGCAGCACACCCCAAGATCGGACGGCCGCGGTGGGGGGGTGGGTTTTTACATACGCAGGGGCATAAGCGTTCGAACCTGCCCTCACCCCAGTGCGACTGCCGTGGAACAAATGTGGTTGAGCGTGCGCATAAACAACCAGGATATGGCTATTGGAACCGCCTACAGGCCACCTAGGCAAGACGTAAACATGTTTCTGGACGCCTTAACCTGTTCCGCCATCTCTTTGGCTACATATGATCACATCATTTTACTTGGTGACTTTAACATCAATCTTCTTGATAAGAGTTGCAGCAGGACCAGACTGTTCAAACAGTTTTTGCATAGCATTAACTTTTGTCAACTGGTTGAGGAACCCACCCTCTTCACAGACCACAGCCAAAGCCTCATAGATGTTATCTGTTCAAACATGCAGGCACTAAAGGTTAAGGTCAAATATTCTCCAGATCTGGGTGGCCATGCAATGATAGCAGCAGAATTCAAAATAAGGAAGGACAGGCCAAGTCCTTGCTGGCTAACCTACAGACCAATGAAAAATATACTTGTAGATCAATTTAATTCTGATCTAGATTCTGTCCAATGGAGTAGGTTCAATGAGTTGGAAGATGTTGACACCCTGGCTGAAGCGTTTACTCTCTGTGTGAGGATGCTATTCGACCTCCATGCCCCCATCAGAAAACATAAATTCAAACACCCTCCACACCCATGGATAACAGACACAATAAGATCTATGATGTGCATTAGAGACAACTACCACAAGAGATTTAAAAAGTATAATACATTGGTCTTAAAAGATAGCTATAGAACAATGAAACATATAGTGCTAGCTGCTATAGAAAATGAAAAAAATGTTTTTTTAACAATCACATAAACAGTAACGTAAATAACTCGAAGAAACTATGGCAAAATTTAAAAAACACTGTTATTCCAAATAAAACGTCTACAACAGACCTCCCTACTTTCTTGGACAACCCAGATCAAATAAACGCACATTTCCTCAATACACCCGGTGACGATAGAGTGTCAATATCTCAGCTGTCGTATTTAGAGCATCACAGACATGGCGCTGCAACTTTCTAATTGAACTCAGTCAGCGAGGATAAGGTTTTAAAAATTATCAGGAGTTTCAAATCCAATGCACACGGTGACGATGGCATTTCCTTAGAAATGTTGCAATTGACCCTACCTCAATCACTGCAGACTATTACTAACCTGATTAACAGGTCGATAGAAGAATGCACATTTCCCAAGAGTTGGAAGATCGCAGTTGTAAAACCGCTTCACAAAAGCAACCAGCCTGACTCTGTGCAGGATCTTCGACCTATCAGTCTGCTCTCTTGTGTCTCCAAAATCCTGGAAAAAGTGGTATGTGAACAACTTACCAAATTCCTGGAAGATCACAACATACTCCCTTAAACACAATCTGGCTTTCGCAGGGGCTATGGGCTATATTACTTGTGCGAACAGCTCAGAATTCGGTTGTGTGAGTCATTGGTCCTGTCCAAAATGAACTATTGTGACACTGTATATGGACCATGTCTTCTATCCAGTTCTATAAAACTAATTCAACGCGTGCAAAATGCCTGTGCCCGGTTTTGTTTCCATATTCCACCCCGCACGCATGTAACTCCTTTCCTTAATGCTGCAAGTCTGCTTAAGATGGAGGCTCGTAGAAAACTTCATCTTGCTACAATGTTGTTTGATGTTGTTAATGCCGGGAGACCAGATATCTCTATGAAAAGCTGGTGTGGGCATGGGAACATAGTAGATATCCAAAAAGAGCATGTACTCACATCTTCTCTACTCCCAAGCATCGTACTATGGCTTTTCGTGGATCATTTAGATATGCAGCCTCTCGGTGCTGGAATGACCTCCCGCCACCAATGCGTGACCTGAAAACCAAAATTACTTTTAAAAAACACCTTAGAAACTACCTCATTGAATTACAAAAAACCAGATAAAAATGCTGCCTATAAACTAAAATCAAATAATTACATAAACTTACGTCCAGTGTTTACACGAAGTGCTTGGGACGGGTTTGTGGGTCCAGTCCAGACCGGGGCCACCCTCTCGGAAAGTATCATCTCTCGTGTTCTTTTCTAATTCTCTGCCACTAATATCACCTACTCGGTTATATGGACATCTCAGTCACAATACACATTGTCTTGACATGTTGGTCTTAGCGTGATGACGGACATGCGAGAAATTCCATTTCTCGGTGTAATTCAGTAATGCCACGTCCGAGACGCCAATTGCCATGTATGCTTTGCGGCTTGCGCCACGTCATCGTCATCTTTTTTGACGTGACAACGTCTTAAATTAGGTTGCGGCTGGGAGTCACTTATGAAAAAGTGTAACGCTCGGTAACGTTACGATGAGTCACCGAACGAGAGAGAGGCCCGCCGAATGCCTTGCGTCTCTCTCCCACTCAACTATGTTTTAAATATAATTCTTTGTTTAAATAAATGTTTTAAATTGTTACTATTATTTCATCCTTCTTCCTACTATACGAATGAATATTCACATTAAAATTATTTTACCACTCAAAGTCGTTGTCACGTAAAACTTTCGCCCGTATACCGACTTTACAGGCAACCAATTTTTTTTTGCTTTTGCATGACTTTGCTGAATTTTGCTTTGCCAATTGCCATTTTTATCGTATGGTTTTAATTTAATTTGTTTGCCCACTGTATTTAGCAAAGGAATCTTGCATCCTGGAGCCTTGCATCATCTTTTTATTTTTATTTTATATTTTTGTAACTAGGTAAGTTGTCACATTTTTTTTTTCCTTGTCTGCTGTTTCTTTGTTGCCCATTTGTAATTGTTCTATTTATGTTTGCTTTATTTTGGTTTTCTATTTTATTTTAACAAATTTATAAGTATGTTTAGTTTTTTTATAGTTATTAATTTTTGCTAAGTCACTCTAAATCAAATCATTCAGGCCCTGTCAGAATAACAGCGCTTCTGTGTTATTCTGAACATCCACGAATGACACAGAAGCATAATGCTGAGACAGGGCCCATTAGCTTTCACACTATTCGTTATATTTTTTATTACTTTTCTGTTTAATGTTTTTTTTATGTTTTTCTGTATTCTTACTGCCTGTGTAATTTTAGTTTATTTTTATTTCAATGTGTGTGTTAGTTAATAAATGTTTTCTTTCTGTTTTCTTTCTTTCTGTAATATAATATAAATACATAAATACGTATATACAAATAATAAATCCAAACGGATAGATGGAGGCTAGGCATTGAGGACCGCAAAAGCACTCCTCTGCCATATTCCACTTTAAACCAAATATTGAATGCACATGTGCTCAGCGTGACAGATGTTGAGCTCTATGCTGTTGGTTGTATGTGCAGTCTTTAGTCCGTTAGTCGCCTTTTACGACACGCCTTTTACAAGGGAAGAGAGGGGGTGGTAGTATACTTTCACCGCTAAAACATCATCATCGTCATCAGCCTATAAACGTCTCACTGCTGGCCACAGGCCTCCCACGTAGCATATCACGTGGGGATATTGGGCCATAACCCACCACGCTGCACGCTGGCCCAATTCGGGTTGGTGGGTTTTAACGACTGCCATCTTACGACAAACCGGGACCAATGATTTTACGTGCCTTCCGAAGCACGGAGGAGCTCGAAATGTTTTTAAATTGGCCACCCATCTAGTAACCCGGCATTGCGAGAGTTGCTTATCGACGATCGTAAACCGAACGTCTTAACCGCTGCGCCATCGAGCTCCTCTAATACGCGACAGGGTTATTTATTAATAAAAAAATAATTAAAACGTCATATCTGAACTCCGACGGTCTTCATTATAAACTGAAATGTAGTACTTTTATGCAGTGGGTTGTTTGTCAGAAAATCCAAAACCATAACCATGTTCACTTTTGGTAAATTATTAGACTGTCCACGCACAAATCCACTCTCCATCGTCTAAATTTCACTTACAGTATTGTAAGAGAACAAAATATATTAATATTGTCACGGGCTGCCTGTGGTAAACAAGTGTTGTCTGACTTCGGCAACGGATCATTAGGAATAGGAACCGATCTAAATATGATTGTAGGGACTGTCAGTAACCGTTAAGTCAGGAACTCGATGCCGCTGCCTAGAGGAACATAACAATTTAGACTTACAAGCTTTTAAGCAAACAGTAGCAGTTCAATTTGTGTTATGCAAACGAACTTAAGGTTCTGAGGTTCGAAGTTAGATTGTTATCGTTCCTCTAGGTAAGTATTTAGTTTAATTTCGTTTGTGTAATGCCGGGATCACACGCTTGGCAAACCTCGGCAAGCCGTCACAAATTCAAAAATGTGGATAGATCGTTTGCAGGCGCTTGTGGCCGATCCGTCAAACAAATTGCGGCGCGCAAGCACAAGCGCAAGCGCAAGCGGCAAGCGTGTGGTGCCGGCATAAACTTATATCATTGTCTAATAAATTGTAAAATAGTCTGTCTGACAGTGTAGTCCCTATCTACTGACCCCAATAGATAAGGTATCGCAGCTGGAACTACGGGTCCGGCTGTGTTTTCAGGGGTACTACGGGGTTCCGGTTCTATCTGGTTGTGCCTGGTTGGACTCGTAGTGGCTCGTGGTTAGCTGTAGAGCTTGGGAATGTTCGTTTGTCCTGGTATTGTGTGCCAGGACTTCCAAACTCGGGCACAGCGAGCGGGGCGTAGTAGAGGTCTCTGAGGGGCCAGAAGCGCAAAGTCCTGCGGGGAACGTGAGTTTCCCTTATAGTTGGCAGCTTTGTCCGGTGGTTCTCATTGGACATTGGTGTTGACATCTCCGGTACTAGTCTGGATAACTAGTAGAGGCGGCCCCCTAGATGCCGTAGCCTCCGTTCCAGCCAGCCGCGTAGGACGTGGAAACTGGCTAGGCGCCTGGATGGGTTCCGAGAAGTGAGTGTGCTTACTACTCCGCTACCAAGGTGGACACTTGGGAGTCGACGACCCTAGCAGTGGCAACTGCCAGTTGTGCCCTTCGTGCAACGAGAAGTGAGCGAGCTCGACAGCTCCGGTTACTTATCTGGACAATAGGCAGTGAACTACACGTGTTCACAGGGAGACTCTCCCGAGACACTAGTCTTATGAGTACCGAATGAAGAGCGCGCTGCGGCGGGCACTGATTTGGCGTCAAGACCTAACGCAGATGGTCTCCTGCGCGAGTGTTCTACTAGCGCGGGGACGTCTGGAACTTCTTGCATAACCGAACGGTTGGTCTCAAGGTCCCAGTAAAAATAAAACTTAGTGAAGTAAGGAGAGGGATGTCTGACAGTCTATAAATATGACAGAAGTCATGAATTATTTAAGTATACGAAACCAATACCGTTACTGTTGTAAATAGTAGGAGCGTGGCTCAATCTCAATAGCAAGCCGTAGGCCTGCTCTGACGGCCCGGCCACGGCCTAGCCGCATTAGCGGAGCGGCGAGCGATTGCTTTGGCCATTGCGCTGAAGCAGGGTTAGTTGCCTCAGAATAGGAATAAAACAGTGAATAGGTTAACAAGTTTAATCCTATTCTTTTAGTAAAGAATTTCTAAACTCAGGGGGTGGTTCACGGATCGCTCACTCTGTCCGCTTGCTATCTTCTTCGTAGACTGCAGCTACCCGGAACCTGGAGCCGGTGAGGTCAGTCTGCGCGCAGGGACGAAAGCGGAGTCGTGTACGCTAGGCAGCTGATCCACGCACGAGCTCTAGCAGGCGGGCAGGCAGCAGGCAGCAAGCAGCAGGCAACAGCGCACAGGCCCAGTGGGTGTAGCCTGGTACAGGAACCCTGGAATACACTAAGAAAAGGAATGAACTTATGTTCACTAAGTCCCGGCTTTTGTGGCTGTTGTAGAACAGCTACAATTGAACCAGGCTCTCTTTACTAAGTCAAGTCAAGTCAAGTCAAGTCAAAATATATTTATTCAATAAACTCAATTAATAAGCACTTTGAATCGTCCAAATCTTTTTTAACCTACCACCCATTCAGGACATAATTTTTTAACTGTGGCAAAGAATGGGCGCAAGAAACCACAGCGCACAAAAGCAACGACATTTACAAACAAAAAAAAGAGTATGTCGTTACCAGGTCAATACAAAATATGAATTTAAAAATAAAAAAAAATGATGCAATACAAAATTACAATACAATGTAGTATCAATTAAATAAAGACAATTAGAAATAGCTGTTGGAGTGCTTGGAGCATTTCAGATCCAAGCTGTTTTGTCTTCTGTGTAATCTGACACTTTATAATAAGCTTTTTTATAAAGCTTTTCTTTGATTTTGATTTTAAATTTATTAAGATCTAATTTCTGAATATCATTTGGTACTTTGTTGTAAAATCTTACACACAGACCCCTAAAAGAATTATTTATTTTATGGAGCCTAGTATAAGGTACTGCTAATTTGTTCTTACTTCTAGTGTTTACATTGTGAATATCACTGTTTTTGAAAACATTCCAGTATTTTTATGAACATAAATCAAATTTTCATAAATGTATTGTGATGCAACTGTCATTATATTTATATTTTTAAATCTCTCTCTGAGAGAGTCGCCAGCCTTTAGGTTATAGATTGCTCGAATAGCCCTCTTCTGAAGCACAAAGATAGTTTGAATGTCGGCAGCATTTCCCCACAGTAAAATGCCGTACGACATTACACTATGAAAGTAACTGAAATAAACTAATCTGGATGTATCAACGTCAGTTAACTGACGGATCTTCATTACTGCATAAGCCGCAGAGCTAAGTCTATTCGACAATTTAGCTATATGTGGGCCCCACTGAAGCTTGGCATCTAACGTGATGCCTAGAAACACAGTGGTGTCCACAGGATTCACATTCTTATCTTTAATTTGTACACTAGTTGTTACTTGCTTAACATTAGGCAATACAAATCTAACACATTTGGTTTTTCCCTCGTTTAATAGCAAGTTATTTATACTAAACCAGTGAACAATCTTTGAGATCGCATTATTCACATTGTCATAATTTGGGTGTCGTCGTTTCACTTTGAATAAAAGTGAAGTATCATCAGCAAACAATACTATCTCATGACTGTCTTTTACAAAATAAGGTAAGTCATTAATATAAACCAAAAACAAGAATGGACCTAGTATTGAACCCTGCGGAACTCCCATTGTAACCACTGATCCCGGAGATCTTTTACCGTTAATGTCGACCTTCTGAATCCTGTTACTCAAGTATGAGATTAGAAGGCTCAAAGAAGCATCCCTAATTCCATAGTGGTTAAGCTTCCTGACCAAAGTTTCATGTAAAACACAATCGAAAGCCTTGGATAAATCACAAAATACCCCTAGGGCATCCTGTGATTCCTCCCAGGTATCAAATATTTGGATTAAAAGCTCAACACCGGCGTCAGTTGTTGAGCGACCCCTAGTAAAACCATACTGTTTACAATGTAAAAGTTTATTTCTAAGAAAATGAATTTGAATTTGGTCTAGCATCAACTTTTCAAAAATTTTACTAAATGTGGGTAGCACAGAAATAGGTCTAAAATTAGAGGGGTCAGAAGTGCTACCTGATTTAAACAACGGAATTAATTTGCTATGTTTCATTAGGTCAGGAAAAACACCACAGTCAATGCATTCGTTAAATATGCAAGCTAAAACTGGAGCTATTGTCATAATTACTGATTTAGCGACATCCACGGAATTACCCCACAGATCAGCAGTTTTTTTTTTATTGAGAGTGTTAAATGTTTTTAATATATCTATAACACAAATTTTTTGAAAACTGAAATTACTTTCACAATCTTTAACATTCTCCTTCAAAACAGATTCAGCTACAGTGGGGGAGGAAATCAAGGCTTTTGTAGTTGAAACTGGAATGTCAGTAAAAAACCTCTCAAATGCTGCAGCAACATCAGCATCAGAAGTCAAGGTTTTATTATCACAATTTAAAGTGTACTCATTATTACGACTTCTGACCTTTCCTGTTTCACTATTTATAATATTCCATGTCATTTTTATTTTGTCATTACTATTCTTAATCTTAGAACTCAGATAGTTTGCCTTGGCTAATCGGCATACTCTTTTAAATAACTTTGAATAATTTTTAACATATAATTTGAAGTCGTCGCTGGTGTTATAGTTGCGTTCACCATAAAGTTCATAAAGGCGTTTCCTACTTTTGTGAATACCAATTGTAGCCCATTCATTAAAAGATGCAGTACCACTAACCGAGATCTTTTTTGGAACAAAAGATTTATTAAATTCTGAACAATATATGTTAAAAAAATCGTTATAAAAGACATCAGGGTTGTCATTGTATTCTAAATAATTTAATTTTGTATCTAGATTGCTTTTAAAGCGTTCCAGCCGACCTGCAGTTTTTGGCACAACAGTGATATTCTTTTTCATCACTTGCTTACGCTGGTGTGGAAAGCTGACCATTTGGCCACAATGATCAGAGTCCAGGTTATTAATAATTTGCTTAGCCAGTGGTTTTACATTTGTATATATGTTATCAATACAGGTGGCCGAAGTGGCAGTTATTTTTGTCGGCTCCAAAAATAAATTATTCAAATTGTATGATAGAAATAAGTTTTTAATTTTAGTTGACAATGTGGAGTTTTCTAGCAAATTTATATTAAAATCACCGCAAACAATTATTGTTTTACCTACATTGCGGACCTTACGCAATGTCTCATCCATAACTTTTTCAAAAAGATCATACAATCTGTATACACTTATCACAACAAACTGCTCCAACTCCACAGAAGCTATTTCTATTGTTCGCTCAACCGAGAGGCTCACTATGTCTTTGCGTTCTTTTAATTTAAACTTTTTACTAACAATAATTAAGGAGCCACCATGTATTGCATTTCCTCGACTGAACGAACTTCCTACCAAATGATTCTTAAAATTGAACATGAACTGATGGTCTCTAAGCCAGTGCTCGGTAATGCAAAGAATATCAATATTATTACAGTTCATGAACAATTCAATCTCTAAATCTTTGCCTATCATTCCTTGGATGTTCTGGTGAACAATGTTCAAAGATTCTACATTTTTTAAATTTAATGATTGACCGGGGCTTTTTATAAAGTTTTTTTTACATTGATTTAATTTCATTTTATTTGCAAACATTTTGCAAGAGAGTTCCTCTTTTGTCTTATAATTTAATTCCAATAATTTGCTAGAGGTGTCCTCTATTGTCTTATAATCTAATTTAAATTATTTGGAACATATTCCAAAGTCTGAATTGGCATGTCAGTATGTTGCAGCTCAATAGAAGCCGCTGAGCTAGCCATGTTATTGGCTAAATACTTAAAATAAAATGATAGCGAATTTGCTATCTGTCGCTTAAAATAAGTCTTAAGATAATATTTATCTTTTGTCAATATAAAATTATTATCTAATAATTTATTTATGTCTATTAATTCTACTTTCTTTTCATAGAAAGCCATTGTATTCAATGTCAAATTAAGCTTAAATCTATAATTATTTTCTTCGTGTGGCAAGTTTTTACTGTAAGGAAGTGTGAACATTATAATTTTTGGAATATTTAAAGAAAGTAATTTTTCATAAAAGTGAAGTGAAGTAAAATTACGATTGCAAAACCGTTAGACAATCTTAACAAGAGACTACAACAAAAGCGGGTAGCTACCAACATTGTAGTTAAATGTTCTGAAACGGTAAAAATGACAAAAAATTAACTGGGAATGGTATTTCGTCCACGGGATCACAGGGAACCTCGCGTCCTGCAATACCATTTACGCTTGCTTGACAGTAATTGTAACAAGACAGGAATACCAATTATTCCCTTTGAAGGTAACATGACTTTAAACGAATTATATTAATTTAGGCTTTACGTTAAACACTAACAATCTATGCAATTACCGAACACTGCGAAACACTAGCAATATCTGTAAAATTAACACACAGCAATACAACAAAATAATTCAAGTTGTAAATATTATAGACAACTCACCGAGATTTCGGGTTATATTTTCGCGCAGAATTTTAACAGCACGACGTTGTAAGTAATGTCGAGAGTAGGTAGACCCCGCAGTAAAAGAGGGTTTTCTCACCGTGAATCGGCTTTTTATATGCCGACAATTGATATAAAAACTCGACTATTATTTTAAATTCCCCAAATGATATCTACTAGTCATGACGCTCGAGCAGAGACAAAAACAGAGCGACTAGACCATAGAGAAGACAGAATCAATAATGGCTCGCTTACGCAATCGCAAAATTATAAGCGATACTCAATAATGGCTCGCTTAGACAATCGCAAAATTATAAGCGATACATTACTTTCCTCTTTATTATGATTTTCCCTTTAATCAACCTTATTTGATTAAAGGAAAAATTACCTTTAGCACCTCCAGATCAAATTGTAAGAGACCACCTCAATCCGGCTGGAACACGCCTTCAACGTCCCAACACAAGTAGCTAACGAAAGGATATTTAGAGTAAGTGAAACAAGCTCTGTTATTTGCGTCCTTGTCAGCTGTTAGATGTGTACAATTCGCTAAAATAATTTTATTTGCCCAGCAGTAGGACGTTTATAGTGAGATCATAGTGAGATCATTTGATTTGATATTTTATTATTTAGGATTTAGTATTTGTGTTTAGACAGAAGTGTTACATATCCCCCCTTTTAGAGTAGGATTTTGCCTAGGAAAAATCCAATTATGTTAGAAAAACAAACCTCAAGATTAATACGGAAGACCAAATTCATCTGCATACATCGTCGTATATACCCTCAATTCCACTCATTAGTCTCTACATTCTTCATAATGCAGTCATAAATTAACATATGACTACAACTTACATCCCGTAGCAGCCTATCTTTAGTTAAACACCCAATATGACTGTAGTAGTAAGAGTGTTGAATAACTTTGAAGAACTAACAATCACCCAAGACATTAACAACTGTAACCAAAGATAAAACAATCCCGAAAATTGACGGAAACCCTGCCACTCACAAGACAGTAAGAGTCAAGTTAAAAACATAAGACAATAAAATTCAATAACAGTTATTGAAACGGTTACAGTTGAGAAGCGATCTCAAACTATTAAAAAAAAATTAATAATTTTATATTGATTTCTTTTTGTATTCTTTTTTTTTGTATTCTTTTTCTTTCTTTTTTTATAGGTATTCTTTTTATATTCTTTATTCTTTTCCTTTCTTTTTTTTTATATCTGGTAATTCAACTTGGGATAGAACCAACAACGACCTCATCATATAAAGACCCGAAAAGCGTGTGCAATTGCACACATTTCGCCGGACAACAAAACAATATTTACACAAAAAAGTGAATTGGCATTGTACCCTCTCATAATGTTGGCAAGCCACCTTAAGTGCATTAATTGAAAAAATAGGCGAAGGCGCGGCCAAAACGTTGGCGTAGCACGGTCTTACATTATGCAATAAAATGTCTAATCACAGACAGAAGTGTTACAGCGCGTCATACTACGAAAGTCTCAGTCAATGGTCACTCTATGGACACACAATGAACACAATATGAGGAGTCTGTAGCCGAGAGGATAGATGCTCGGGTTGAAGGCGAGAAATCATGGTTCGTTAGCTCCGTTCTAAAGGAGTGGATTCACGTAGGGATTGCAATCCCGCAGCTCATTCGATCCCGCGGGATTGATATGCGGGATTACTCAATCCCGCGCGGGATCACGTGGGATCCCGCATCTTAGAAATGCTGTTATAAAAACAAATTGAAACTACAGATGTTCATGTAAAAAATTCATGTCAATTTTTGGGGGTCAAAGTTGCTCGCGTCCGTAGGTTTACCCTTGAGACCCTACACGTGATCCCTGGGTGGTGCTAAATGAGTGACACCAACTGAGTGGTAGAGCCACGCTGCGTTGCAGCACACATTGGGCCGGCTCGCCTGGCGTAATACCACCCTCTCACTAATATTCGGCGTGAAATAATGGCACTTGGTGCTGTTGTGTTTCGTCCGACCAGTGAGGGTTCCGGAGGCCCCTTCCCCCCCCCCCCTCCTCCCAATTCCTATTCCTTCCTTAAACCTATTCCTCCCTTAAAGGCCGGCAACGCGTCTGCGATTCCTCTGGTTTTGCGGGTGTCCATGGGCGGCGGTGATTACTCTCCATCAGGTGACCCGCCTGCTCGTTTGCCTCCCTCTTATAAAAAAAAAAAAAAAAAACATTTCTTACACTAGGCAACAGAAATTATTTCTTTTCTATTAATTAAGTAAAAGTGATTAGTAATCTGTTTTCTTAGATTCATCTTTAAATGTAGTTTTGTTCAATTTTACCCTTATTCCAAAAACAGGTTTATATTTTTAATTCAGTCTTATTCATTTAATGACTAATAATCAATTCACAACTTTCTCTTAGATGCTATTACCATGATATCAACATATTATTATAGTGATAACTTTTGAAAATACGCGCTTAAGAAGCAAATGGCATTTATTGTATCATCTCCGAGCCGTTCTGAGTGAACTGCAAAATGAAATATATCCTAATGCTGAAAACACTCTCTCCGGATATACCGGATATATTCATAGGCGAGCGTCAGGTAGTCTCCTCTGATGCCACCGCGAAAGTTTTAGCGCCAAATTTTTGAACCTACTCCTACACAGTCATTTTAGATTAACAGGATGGGATAACAAGACTAAAAAAAAACAAAAAATATAACCCGCTTGCTGACCCGCTCACCGCGGCAAGGTCGTGGCCAAGCGGTTATACTTCTAACTAGAATGATATTTATTTCCATAAACTAAATGGAAATCAGAATTTCAGTTAGCATTAGTCACGAAAGTAATACGGAAGTATAGTTTGGCAGCAATTGTTTGTGGCCGGGATGGTCGCGGCACAAAAAGCCGCAGCATCAGCCCTGACGGACAGATGGGCGCGGGCGGCCGCCGCCGATCTATCTCTGCACTGACATGTTTACGAGCTCCCCCGTTCCCGCACGCCTCCCGCGCGCCCCCACTCGGTCGTCTTATTGCATTGCGCGGGCGCCGCAACTTCACAAATAAATTAATCTAAATGGAGGAAATGTTCACGCGACACAAAGTAGCCGCCTGCGGCGGCCTGTGTTATGACCGCCGTCGCAGATTTTTCGCACTCATGTTGTGTTTGCATTTGTACCTCACGATTTATGACAAACCACTTATGTACTTCTCAGACTCGTTAGATTTTTTATTTTTTTAATAAGTAGCCCGGCAAATGCCCCACTCTACCTGATGTTAAGTGGAAGTGAAGTCCAGGCGCGAGGACACCTGGTGCAGCGTAAGAGACGTAGCATCAGTCACCCTCACTCTGCCTCTGCCGGCCCACAACGTGCCTTTTCACGCCTCGTTTATAGGACCCACAGAGTAATTTCTTATATCTGTGGAAGGACCCTGTCACAAAAAAATAAAAAATCATCGTGAAATTTATAGACAGTTGTAACTGAAACACTAATTGTCACAAAACATTGTAAGACATTAGAAGTGAATGCTGTTCCGGTATGTAGAGGAGCTCAATGGGTAGAGGAGCTCGATGGCGCAGTGGCCAGCGCGTTCGGCTTGCGATCTTGCTCGCTAAGCCACTTTCGCAATGCCGGGTCGCTGGATGGGTGACTAAATTAAAAACATCTCGAGCTCCTCCGTGCTTCGGAAGAAGGCACGTTAAGCCGTTGGTCCCGGTTGTTGTCATAAGATGACAGTCGTTAAAACCCACTAACCCGCATTGGGCCAGCGTGGTGGGTTATGGCCCTATATCCCCACGTGCTATTGTCCACGTGGGAGGCCTGTGCCCAGTAGTGGGACGTTAATAGGCTGATGATGATGATGATGATGATGCTGTTCCGGTGCGTACAGTAACTGCATAGTAGAATAAAGTAACTGGCTCCCCATCCAGCGGTTCGCCGGCGGTTTGCCAGCGGTGCGGGCGCGGTTCGGACGCGGGCGCGGGTGTCGCGCCATAATTCTCCGGCGAGCGTCGCGCGCGCATAAATCCCCTCCCCGCCCGGCCGTCCGCCCCGTTCCCCTTGCGAGTAAATTTAAACTATGCTAAGCATTGTTACCTCGCCTCGCGTCTCCACACATCTTCATAAGCACATTATGAATGAGATGCCGGTCCGTTCGTTTCGGCGCATTACCAGCGGCTGCGGCAGTGCGCACGCCACGTGAATGATTTGAGCCTTTGATAGCGATGCGACGCTGCTTACGATATTTTCTTAGTACTAACAAGCTGATAACTTACAAATATGAAAGCAGTGGCGTAACCATACATGGTATTTGTTGTTGTTTTCGAAGTAAAATAACGGAAAGCTTCATCATTTTAAAGTAAGTGACGATATAACCATAAGTACCTATGGTTGAAGCACACTTCACCTGCAGTCCTGGAACTATAGCTAAGCAGCTATTGTATCTCTTACTGTCGGGTCACAACGATTCTACTACAATTAATGATAGGCTGAATTTTTCAATTTTCAAGTTTGCTGAGTACGAGCCACGCTGCGTCCAAGCACCATAGGGCCGGCTCGCCCAGCGTAATACCACCCCCCCACGGAATGTATCTTCCCCCCCCCCCCCTCACAGCTCCTTCTCCTTTCTCAAGGCCGACAACGCATTTACGCCTCCTATAGATATTTGTTTTTGGTGTTCATGGGCGGCGGTGATTACCTGAATACTTGCCATGCTTGTTTGCCTCCTTTTCTTGGCTACTCGTTTAGCGGCTTAATAAAGTTATGGCCGAACTAATCGGTCGAACCACTTTGTATCTACAAAGCCTTGTAGCGCTGCCGCAGGCCGCTGCCGCCGCCGTGCCCGTCACCTGGCCGGTATACATCAGCAGTGTCAGCGTCGCGGGTGCTTTAATAAATGGACGCGCGCTCCGCTCCGCGCCGCCGACGACGCGCCGCCGCCCGCCGCCGCCGCCGCCGCCCGCCGCCGCCGCCGCCGCCCGCCGCCGCCCGCCGCCGCCGCCGCTATGAGCGATGGCAGCAATAAGGAAAGCATGACAGGCAGCTATTCTTGGCTGTCTCAAGTTCACATGTTTTGCGAAACAGTATGTTGTTCAAAATATTAGGGAATGTACACTTGTAGGGTAAGACTTACAATACAAAAAATAATCTCCAAATGGCAGTCCAAAATAATTTCTTTTAGAGCTTGTATGCTGAGATGAGCTGTAGATCACGAGCGCAGGTTTAAAATACAAAGACAAAAAACAAATGGCATAGAGGCACACCACTGCATTAGGGTCGGCAACGCGGAGGTGATGTCCATGGGCTGCTCGTATGCTCTGATGATTTCATGACAAACAGGTGAGAGTGAGAAAGTACACCAGGGAACATGAAGGAACACGTGAACGTACCTACGAGTAGGTACCTACCAACATCAGAAAGAAACGAGCTTCATCCTTTAGCAAAATGGTCTCCTTTATTAAGATTAATTTGGTAAGTCTTCTTTCCTGTCCTGTCACAGTATCACATTCGGAGATGATGTATGATTGACCTATCATATCAATTATAATATCCATTTAGTAGCCGGCGTGAAGTAAAAATAAAAAATCTTTGAAGAACAAATAAATGCCATAGAACGTTAAACTGCACAAAACAGAACAATAATAAATTAGTGATAACTTCTAAAATAGTGCGACCTGCGTGTCCTCCTTCCTCCAGGACATAATTCACTTATTCTTTGCGTTACCTTTTTAATAGTGTATTTTTGAGATAATTAATAGAGTCGGGAGGGCGGGCTGATTTATGCGGCGGCGGCGGCTGGGGCGGGCGGCGCGCGGCGCGTCACCCAACACTCTGACTATATTCAATTTGGAAAAACTAGAAAAAAATATCACGAGCAGGATTCGAACCTACTTTTTTACTGATTTACACTTTTATACTTAGCCTTCATTACCTGATTGTAATTTATGAGCCGCGGTTATGATAAGAAGAGACGATGAGAAGACGAGTAGACTGAAGTTTTGAATAACTAAACAAAGTGTATGCAATGTGTTCGTTTTTATGTTTGCAGAAGCGTCGCTTTGGCAGATGCGGTGCGGTAGTTAGCGGAGAGCGACGACGCACGGTAGGACGCCCATAGGTCATAAATCGTAAAAAGTAGGTACCCTCTAATTTTTCATATTTCTATTTACCATTGCACTGGCTAGTTGACGTACCTTCTTTAACTACAAACAGGTCAGTAATTAGGAAGCACTTTCATTATCTTTTAAGTCTTTTGTGCATTCAAAGTAGGCGCATCGGAATACGTAAACAGTGTTATCAGTAAGTCGTTCAAAAGCGTGAAGTTATTTGTTATAATTTATTCGATCAATTCGGGTTGTGAGTAATTTTTCTGTAATGGATATCCAAGAACAGGGTATGTATTAATCATTTTCATAGTTTTGGTTATATATTACAGAATATTTTATTTTATAAGCGTGTGCTACGAGGCACGATCTTTACGTCAGTCTTTATTTTATATTTTTAAAGTTTGAGTGAACTTTTAAATACATTGCTTTGCACTTTAACTGTTGAGGTATACTTAAATAAAATCTGTGTACTTTTTTAAACTCGGCAAAGTTAAAGTGTCTGCCTCCATCAGCCTATGCACTGACGTCAAGGCTGCTACGGTTGATAGATTTTCTTGTAGTATTTGCTACGTTTGTTTCTGAGTTTGTGACTGAATATTAATGATTTTTTATTGGTTGTTTTAGGTACCACTTTAAATACTATATGCTCGTTTTCAATGATGCGTGTTCTTAAAATTTGGCTAAATGCCAATAAAAGTAATGATACTGAAAAGTGTCGACATGTCGTGTCATGTGAGTTTGTTGACCTCTCTAAATGTCACTACAAATATTGACATTAATAATTTCGAGTAAGAAATGAAATCATTTTTCATTTATGTTTTTTTTTAATGTTACAAGTCATAACCTGTAGACATGGGTATACGGCTGCCCCATTTCAAAACCTAGTAAGGGACATTTTTTGTAAAAATACGTTTTTGCATGAATCTACCAAATATAGTAAGTCCCTACACAATACAAAAACACCAGCATTGAAATCTATGATATAAACAAAGATATTGAAGCATCAATACCTAGTAAGTGCACCATTCACCACCTCATAACCATTTTTAAACCTAGCAAAGCACTTTAACCATTTCAAAACCTAGTAAATCTCTGAGACTTGCTAGGTTTTTATGTGGTTTGTGCTCCTTACTAGGTTTTTGAAATAGTTGAAAGGGAATAAAGAGGGGAGTGGGTACGCGGGGGACGCAATAGCAAGTCACAACTAACTGGCACACGTAGGCTCGCGCTTCATTGGGCCAAAGAGGATTTAATCACTACGGCATTCGGCGCCGCGCGCCTGCATTTTGGTGCTCTAAGGGTGGATTCGACCAAACTGGAATAAGATTTACTCCGAGATTAGTCTATACAAATTCGGCGTTTAATCTAGGTATAAGACCTTATTCCAGTTTGATCGAATCTATCCTAAGTCGCGCGCGAACGGAGTAAATACGTGTCGTCGCAGTGTTTGCAGTTATAAAAATGTGTCGCCAAATGCAATCTTGCCGTTAACATCGAAAACATGAATGAAGAACATGATTCAGAGACGGATAAAAGGTAAGTCTACTTGTATTATAGGAATCTACAAAAAATCTTGTCGCTCATGCAATAATTTATTGTTTTGTTTGGTGTGGTTATGAGGGCATTATGGGTTATTGTTTTGCCTTGAAAATGGGACAATTGATAATATTATCTTTACAATAACTTACAAACAAATAAATTAGGCTATTTTCATATGTCGACATACCTAATGTTCCCTTTAAAGCCACATAAGTTAATAAAACCAACGAAAATATAATATGGCAAACTTTGAATGACAATTTCAATTAATTCAAGAAAGTCCATACAACGTTATATTATGGAATGTTGAATTTTTCACTGGCTCGAAAAATCTTTGTTATAGACAAGGTGTAAAATATTTTATTTTTATTTAAATTATTTTTCAATATGTTTTCTGTGCTAAACTAACTTAACTAACTTTGATTAATGTTTTTCAGATTTGATGCACCCCTCGAGGAATTAGACTTTCTAGTTAAAAAATTCGATCACACTGTTCTGCCTAAAAGTATTGTCAATCCAAGGGGTATAAAACGAAATACAAAAGAAGAAATTATTAATAAATTGGTGTGTTTAATGCCTGAATCACGAAGATCATTTTGGATGAATTTACCCGTCAATGACTCTTCAATAGATTTGACAAATGATAGGCAAATGTTTGAAGCTGAATAGCACTCTTTTAAGGAATTTTAATATCCATTGTCTTTTTGCTTTGGTTGATTTTGTTACGAAGGACAATAAAGGCATTGTCTGCATTTAGTAGTTTTAATTAAAAGATACTATTAAATAAATTGTGAGTTTATTTACATTCCCTACTCACTACATTATTATTTTATTTACACAGTATAATACAGTTATTAGATTTGAATTACTGTGATAATACTAAATTAACTATAGCAAAACCTAGTAAAAGCTCCTACTATGTTTTGAAACAGGCTTTTAGGTGCACTAAACCACAGCATCTCAATTTTCAAAGTTAGTAAAGGGTTTAAAATATGTATTAAACACCTAAATCAATACATCAATAATACTTTATGTTAAGTATTTAATATATTATACAATCGATAGATTTTTTCTGACCCAAGATAAATATTTTTCGAAGGCTGACCTATTTTACGTTTTTACGCTCTCCTGTAAAATTTGCTTTTAGGTCCTTACTAGGTTTTGAAATGGGGCAGCCGTATAGTCCTCGGACCAAACATCACTGGTCCGAGGTATAGTCTGTTCAATATAGCTTGATACTTATGACAGGTGTCATCAAAACGACGACGTGACTTTGTAAAAGCGTATGAACTTATCGTCCGTTAGTCGCCTTTTGCGACACCAAAGAGAAGAGAGAGGTTGTTAGTATTATATTGATGAGCCCATCGCCGCTCTATGCTGTTGGTTGTATGTGCAGTCTTTAGTCCGTTAGTCGCTTTTTACGACAACGAAGAGTAGAGAGGGGTTGGTAGTATTATATTGATGAGCCCATCGCCGCTCTATGCTGTTGGTTGTATGTGCAGTCTTTAGTCCGTTAGTCGCTTTTTACGACAACGTAGAGTAGAGAGGGGTTGGTAGTATTATATTGATGAGCCCATCGCCGCTCTATGCTGTTGGTTGTATGTGCAGTCTTTAGTCCGTTAGTCGCTTTTTACGACAACGAAGAGTAGAGAGGGGTTGGTAGTATTATATTGATGAGCCCATTGCCGCTCTTTGATGTTGGTTGTATGTGCAGTCTTAAGTCCGTTAGTCGCCTTTTACGACATCGATAGTACTACTTTCCACCCGCTCCTCATGCAACTTTAGACCTATTTTAAGAGTATGAGGAATGAAAAACTTTGAAAGTTATTGAATTGGCACATTAGAAAGGAACAATACATCATTGGGCTCAATTTAAATCGATGATTGCGGTCGCATTTCGATGTTCACTTTGTTTTATTTTAATTGGAAATAAACTTCGCACATAACCGTCACAGATGCAGTAGCATGCAGTAGCATCTGTGACGGTTTGGTTGAGGGTGGGAGCCATCTTGTTTTGATACAAGTGCTTATGTCTTGTATGCGTAACGTGTTTTCAGTTTTCCTATCGTAGTATTTGCTATTTTTTTCGTTTGTTAAGTTTTGTTTAGTTGTAATTGTTTGTTAAGTTTGCTAATTTGACGTATTATTTGTTATTTTTATTCGTTTGTAAAGTTTTGTTCTGTTATAACTATTCGTAAAGTTTGTTTTTTTTTACTGATACAATGCCTAAAAGGTTAAAAAAGACTGTTTTGAACAGCGAAAGTCGTGAGTTTGTAGGACGCTTGTGAACTTATTTCGAGCGTGAGAGCCCAAACAAAGGGTGGTTGATCGCGTTGCGGATGCTCTTGGTATAGGGACACCTGTCATACGCATCAAGCTATAATCACGGACCTGAAAAAGTCCGTGGCTATAATGAACAGGCTATAGTGAAAAATCATTGTCGTGTGTTTGACTTGAATCCATTATTTCTTCATAATATAGACATGTAGCTTTGGCTGACGCTTTATTAGACACCTTATTTTTACGTTTTCAATTAATACACCTTTTAAAATACGTTTTGGCAAGACCATCCATTAGATTTAAAGAAATTAAGATAATTTCTGCGCTGTGTTTACAAACGTAATTTTGACATTTGCCGGAGACAATTTCTGACAGCCCATAGACACATAGGCGCGCGACGAAATTGCTATCAAAAAGATTTATTGTTATCACTTCAATTATAAAGTCGCCGAAACAGTTCGGATTATAAACTACTTAATAAATTACTAGTAAAATAATTTTTTTTTATTTAATTTAGACAAATCCGGAAATTGAACTATTTTTTCTATATAGACTTTAATGAATGAATGAATATTCTTTATTGTACACACAGATAATAATACATGGTTATATTTTAAAAAGAAGTCGTACAACGGGCGGCCTTATCACTAAAAGCGACCAGGCAACCTAGGGATGGAGAAGCTTGGTATGAAAACAGATGGAGGCGTTGACGTAGTGTACGGTGATTATAAATGTATAATAATATATCATTACTTATATATTTATACCCAAATATAAAACAAAATAATATATAAAATAAATACACACATACAACATACACAATATATATGTTCGTACCATATGAACATATGACATTGACACAATATCTTAATAATTATTTTGACAAGTAGTGATTTTTTTTTTTTAATTTGTACCATGAAGGAACAGGCTAAGGTCTGAGCCATACTGCCTAGTCATTAGTTTTTTATTTGTTTTTTTCCCTTGAAGATAATGAGTGGTGATTAAGATGAATGATAAATGATGTTCCCCAAACCCCTTGAGTCCTCAGTAAAGATGTGGGACTTTACTGAGGTCTCACGCGGACTACTTGAGAGAATTTGAAAAGTGATGTTGCACTGTTTTGTTTCATTTGCTAACACTCATGCACGTTCACAAACACTTAACGGTTAATAATCCACTATTATTTCACATTAATATTCGAAAAAACACAAATTTTAGAAAATAAAACAAAACTGCAAACATGACGCTTCACTTTCCCGCCAAGAAGTTTTGACAAGTAGTGATCTTTGACAAGTTTTTTAATTTTTTTTTTATATATATTTGTTCCATGAAGGAACAGGCTAAGGTCTGAGCCATACTGCCTAGTCATTAGTTTTTTATTTGTTTTTTCCCTTGATGATAATGAGTGGTGATTAAGATGAATGATAAATGATGTTCCCCAAACCCCTTGAGTTCTCAGTAAAGATGTGGGACTTTACTGAGGTCTCACGCGGACTACTTGAGAGAATTTGAAAAGTGATGTTGCACTGTTTTGTTTCATTTGCCAACACTCATGCACGTTCATAAACACTTAACGGTTAATAATCCACTATTATTTCCAAGTTTTTTAAAAGCTTTCAGGGATTTTGCTTGTCTTACGGTTACAGGCAGAGCATTCCACAGACGAGCAGCATGAACTGTGAAAGATTTATCGTAGAATGTAGTAGAATGCATTGGAATTTGCAAAGTCAAGTTCTCCGATGATCTCAAGAAACGGGAATGGGAGTCGTGCAAAAATTGGAAGCGATCTTTAAGATAAAAAGGGGTGGTAGGATTGAATAATATGTTGTAGACTAAGGAAACTATATGTGCATTCCGGCGAAGGCGAATTGGCAACCACTTGAGCCTAATGCGAAATTCAGAGACGTGGTCATATTTGCGCAAACCAAATATAAACCTAATACAAAAGTTTTTAAGTCGCTCAAGCTTATTTAGTTGATCCTCCCTAAGGTCTAGATAGCTGACATGTGCGTAATCGAGGATAGGTAAAAGAAGAGATTGTACAAGCGCAGCTTTAGTGGCAGTTGGTAGAAAATTACGAAGTAGCCTTAGAGACCTCGCCGAGGCGAATATTTTGCGACTGACCTCTTGCAGTTGCGTATCCCAAGATGAGTGAGGGTCAAAGTAGACACCAAGGTTTTTAATTTTGTCGTTATAAGCTACTATAGTACTATCAAAAACAACATCAGGGATGTGCGACCAGTCAAGCTTAGACCTAGTTTTAGGGCTACCAATTATAAGGACCTGGGTTTTACTAGGATTAACTTTTAGTCCATGCGATTTGCTCCAATTACATATTTGAGCTAGATCCTTATTTAATAGATTAATAGCCTCGGGAAGCTGTTCAACAGGTGCTTGGATGTACAACTGTAAGTCGTCTGCATAAAGGTGGTAGGAGGAAACTAATTGACTAGAAATTGAATTTATAAAAATAGCGAAGACTAGAGTAGATAAAACGCCACCCTGCGGCACCCCGGCAGAAGTGTTGCACCAGGAAGAGAAGGACTCTTCGATGCGGATCCGCTGCCGGCGACCAAACAGGTAACTTCGAAACCAATCAATCACCGTTGGAGATATGTTAATGGAGCGTAAGATCTCAAGTAAGATATCAAAATCCACGGCATTGAACGCATTGCTAAGTCTAGCAATGACAGCACCGTAAGATTACCATCTTCCATGCCCGATCTAATGTCGTCCGTAATGTTAATCAACGCTGTAGTCGTACTGTGGCCGGGACGGAAACCGGATTGAAAAGGGTTAATGAGGTGGTTTTTACAAAGGAATATACTGAGCTGATTGTGAATAAGACGCTCAAGGACTTTGGAAAGGAATGGCAAAATGGATATGGGTCGGTATTCAGAGAAGGATTTAGGGTTCGATTTTTTAGGAAGTGGAATGATCTGGGCATCTTTCCAGGTAGTTGGAAAAATACCGCTTGTAATGGAGTGGTTGAGGACATGGGTTAGGATTGGGAGAATATTGTCGAGGATAGGGAGGATGATCTTACGGCTTACACAGTCATTTCCCACAGCGTTGGAGGAAATAGACAAAATGCTCTTTTTAACATCACAATCGGTGAATTGATTAAAGACAAATGATGAGTGTTTGGGGTTGGGAAGTAGAGAGAGATTTATCAAAGTATCGGCTTTAGTATTCCGATCGAAGTGGAAAGAAGAAGAGAAATGTTGGTTTAATAAATTGACGTCTAAACCTCTAGGAACAGGTTCCTGACGAGGTTTCCCAATCCCTAATGATCTAAGAAACTTCCAGACTTTAGCTGGATCCCCATTTTCAACGGATTTGTGAATGAAGTGGCGTTGCGCATCTCTACACACCTTATTGCAATGATTACGAATGACAGTGTACTTCTCCCAATTCGTAGGAGTGGGCTTGCACTTGTATCTTCTTTTGGCGGCTGCTTTTTGGTAGCATAATGATCTTATCTCCTCAGTCAGCCAAGGTGTTGGAAGGTATTTCATTTTAACCGCCTGCACCGGGGCATGCAGATCATACAGCTTGGTCAGTTTAGCCACCAGTTGCTCGACTTTATCATCCATGTTATCACAGGTGAGAAGCTGGGACCAGTCGAGACTGTCGGCGTCACTACTGAGTTTCTCCAGATTCATACCACCAAAGTTGCGCTGCAGAAGAGTTTTATGCTTAAACTTAGGAGGACGGATTCTATAAGACATGAAAATAAGGTCATGATACAAGAATGCGTCAGCAGGATATTGTCCATGCTTAGCTACGTGATCAAGAGAAGACACAAAAATGAGATCAAGAAGAGAAGGGGAGCAATTTGGAAAATGATGAGTAGGATTTAAGGGAAGGTTAATTAAATTTGCAGATTGCAATACCGTGAGCAGTGATGATGATCGCGAGTCTTTTTTAAGCAGACAGGTATTAAAATCACCCATTAAGATCACTTGGCTGTAGGAAGGTGAAAGATTTTCAAGGATGTTTTCTAAAGAGGAAAAGAAATTTATACGAAAGGATGGACTGTAGTAAACACCAAGGAGAATTTTAGAGGCTCTCCGGCGTCTCGCGGTGGTGGCTGAGGCGACATATCAGCGATAGAAAAAGGAATGTGTGCACGTAGGTATATCGCAACACCAACACCGCCGCCCACAGAGCGATCATTTCTGATAAGCTGGAAGCCAGGCAAAGAATAAGAAGTTGAGGGTAGAGAAGGTTTAAGCCATGATTCTGAGATAAGAATAGCATGAATGTGTTTACAATCAAAATGTGTCAGCATATCTGTAAAATGAGCCGGAATACTTTGGGCATTTATATGTATAATATTAAAATTATTGGGAACATCAGAGAACTGAGCCGTGAGTGTATCAGAAACAGAAGGTATACTAATAAAACTATCGTCACTACTTAGAGATAAAAAGCTATCCGAATCACTGTCATCATTCATAGACATAGATTTAAACTATAATAGAATAAGATAAGTAAAATAACACGAATTAAATAATAAATAAATAATATAAAAAATAATAAAAACTCTAAAATAATACTAAAAAACCAAATAACAAGTCTTCCATCCGGCAGTTGAGAGGTTATTACAATTTACAATAATTTACACAAAACAATACCATGATCACCTAAATAGCACAGGTGCAAACTAGGCTTTAGAGGCAAATCACGAAGAAGCGTTAAAATAGTAAGATGACACAGACGTTAAAATAATAGACACAAATTTGACATTTTGACAATTTGGCTGCTAAAATAAAACAATGACCTCTAGAAATTTTGTGAAATTCAAAAATAGTTATTAAAAGCAAATGAAGGTAGTACATGAATATAAAGAAAGGACGTTAAAACAATTAAACAATAGTGAGAATTAAAATAACGACAAGAAGATTACCTACATACATAACTAAAATCAGCAGACCTCACTTTTTTGCTATTCGCCTAGGCTTCGTCGCGACTTTCGAAGCAGCAGCAACTTGTTTTGGCGTTCCCTTGTCGATTTTGTCAAGTTCGACGGCAGAAGAGATTCGATGTCGCATGTTGTCGGCACCGAGGACGAACACATACCCTTCCCTGGTCCAGCACCGGTTGACACCAAACCGCTCCCTGGCAGCCATGTACGTTTCATGACGAGTCTTTGTGAGAAACTCGGACATCGTGATGCCTGTGCCTTTGAGTTTGATCTTGGCAAACCACAGCTTGTCCCGGATTGCAAGATCATTATTTAATCAATCAATCATCTTTATTTAATCTAGAACATTCGAGAGGCTTCTGTAAAATGGAATGTAGATTATCTATATGTTGTCTCTGCCCCTAGGGGTTGCCAGGGAGGAAAGTAGTGCTCCCTGGGATTTAGACAGAGATATTCTTTAAAAAAAAATTATGTCTAACATTATGAAAAACGGATATCACATTGATAAAAGTTGAAATTTTTTCGAGTTCATGTAGTTTGATTAAAGACAGAGTCTTTCAGTTTCAGGACGAGTTGTGAAAATGTCATATATGACGTTTTGTTGTTTTTTTATTTTATCTTTATACATGCTCATTCATTTGATCATCATCATTCTATTGCTCATGAAAATGGCATGGTAAAATTTCTAGAATGGCATTCCATTTTTAAGACTTTCGGCGGAGTGAAATCACAGACAAAGTCTACATTCTCTGGAAATTGTTGACACGGTTCGGAGAGAATCAGTTGCCTGAGGATCCTGTGCTGATATTACCAGCTCCGGCCGCCGCCTAGCAGCCACGCGCCACATAACCTTGCCACAGCGCGTGCTTCGAGAAGCTCGCCTCGTCGCCAGAATTTAGATCTGTGCCTAAAGCCTGGACGCGAGGCTCGTTTCTTCATGGGTTCCAGCCGCAACCTCCTGCGTCGGCTGCAAGGCGAGCTGACACCGCCTAGCGGACAACCAGGCGTAGACGGTTTTTTTTTATTCCTGATCAACTTATTTTTACTCCCTAAAACGTTTTTATATGATTTAGGGTTTTTATACCTTATCTAACTATTACCTTTATTTTTTTTAAAATCCAACTACAGCAAGCATTGGTAAACTTGTAAAACTTTTAGGATCTTCGAGTTCGACCATTGTTGTGAAATTATCTATTAACGTCGTCTCCAGATTCGTACCGAATCTTTGGTCCTGGCGCCACTTATTATTAATTATATTTCGGTATAATTCAAGTATAACCCCACGATTTTATACGGTTTTTGGTTAGTCTGGCTAAACGTTTACTTAAACTTTTTTTATAAACCGGATATTTTAATTTTCTTTTCAACATAATTGATTGGACGGTACTGCCATTATCCCAACCACCCACGACCGTAGCTCTTACCGCTGAAATATTAGCTGGCGGTTAGGTAGTATATAACGAACGTTATAACTAAAATTTGAAATTAAAATTATCAGACCCGCAAACACATGAAAATACTATGGGTCGAAAGTGTCCCACTTTCGACCCATAGTATTTTCATGTGTTTTAAGGTGAGTAATAGCTTCGTAATAAGGTTTAGATTGATTTAAACGGGAAATTAAAGGGGACAAAATTATTATAAAATTTATTTAAAATTAAATTTGAAATTGACCCGTCGCGTCGGAGCAATTTTGACCGATAGCTTTTTTTTATTTTCGGCTAAATAAATAAAAATAAGGAATGTCAATGCTAACCACCTAACTTAATATTTAAGATAAATTGTTACTAACCCCCTAACTAGATACACTTAGCGGCAAGGAAAATGGCCCAAACGTAATAAATGCGATATGAAGCAAATAAGTCGTCGTATGTTATAACTTTGTGTGACCATTCATCAGTAAGATCGTTTCTGTCATTTTAAGAGGGTAGTTACTTAGCCTTGTGACACTTGAAACGCATTTCCGTGTTAGGACTCCAAAATACTTGTACATTGTGCTCTTACGAGAAACCGATACAAGCAAAGAGTCTGTAAAAACAAACAACTGAGCCAAAAACTGGATATTGGCGAAATCCAAAGCATAAAAAAGAAGAAGAAGAAGACTCAAAAAAGAAAGGTGAGTTTAAATTAAATTAAAAAATGTGTTTGCAGTTAATATTATTTCTTTTGTTTTTAAATTAATCTGTAGTTATGCTTCTTCGCAGAATCATACCACAATGCCCATTACTACAGCTCTTGAGCTTGTCGCTCCAGCTGTATTGCTTAGGAATCAAGGGAAATATCACCGGAAAATGGCTGAGATTTTAAATGTACCGCGTTCAAATCTGAGATATGCATTGACAAGGTTCGATCAGACCGGGCTCTATACCAGAAGGCCAGGAAGTGGTGGAATAAGGTGCACATCGGCGCGTGACGATCGTTTCATTGCCTTCGCAATTTTGCGAAATCTGTTTTTACCGCGGTCGAGATCCGACAACGGCTGCAAATTGCAAAAGGGGTTAATGTGAGTGAGCGAACAATTAGACGAAGAATGGAGGAACGACATCTACGTTCCCGAAGACTAGCTCGGGGTCCAGAACTCTTCCAAGATTATCGTGTAGCTTGACTTCGTTTTGCCAGAGAACACGCAAATTGGACGCATGAGCAGTGAAGCAAAGTTTTGTGGACTGGTGAAAGCAGAGTGGCCTCAAGAGCCCCTGATAGTCATCAGCGTGTGTGGAGAAGGCATGGAGAACGGTTTCTGCCAATCACCACTACTCAAACTGTGAGCTTCCATGGAGGATACGTTATGGTTTGGGGCGGGATCAGTTCCGAGGCACGTACAGAGTTAGTGGTGGTGGAGGGGTGTCTAAATTTAGTGCGATACATCGAAGACATCCTTCAAGAACATGTTTTGCCATACGTAGGGTTCATTGGTCATGAACAATTTCTTCTAATGCAGGATAATGCTCGACCTCACACAGTTCGTTGCGTGAACGATTATCTTTAAGATGTGGAATTCAAAAAATTCAGTGGCCAGCAAGAAGTCCAGACATGAACCCTATAGAACATGTTTAAGATATGCTAAAAAGAAAAGTTAAAGGTAATCCTAACCTTCCACAAAGCGCTATAACTTGAAAACCGCGCTGGTGGGCGCCTATGAAGAAATTCCTCAAGTAGACATAAAAAACATCATCTAAATCATGCCTGATCGCATGCAGGCGGATATCAAGGCCAGGGGTGATAACACTTGTTATTAATTTTAAGTGTAATGTTTTGATTTTTTTAGGGCTTGAAATTTTACATTGTTTTAGCGAAAATTGCCCTTTTTGTAAATTGATTAAATGTAATTAAAATCACATTTTTCTGTTAATTGTTTTTCAAAAAAGTATGTAGGGATATCAATTACATTAATTTAAAAAAATATATGCATTTTAATTTCAAAAATAATTATAAGGGTCAAAATGGGTTTGGGCCATTTCCGTGCCGCTGAGTGTAGTAGTAGTAAAATAAAATTTATATTTTTAATTTATTGTTATTGAACTGAATTTAGGGTGTTTTAGCATTAGTTCTTATACAATATACTACCTATATTATTAAATTTTTTGCATTCAAAATGCTATATAAGTACCTAGATATCAGATAAAATGTTTACTAGAAAAAAAATCAACCAGTCTCAGGAAGCTCGAATGGGATTCGAACCCATAACCTTTGGATTGCCGGTCCACTGCTGGATCTCCGGAGCCTGCAAGCAAGCATGAAGCATTTAAGCAAGAATGCAGCATACAAGCAAGATTGCAGGATGCAAGCAGGCATGCAACATGCAAGCAGACATGCAGCATGCAGGCAGGCATGCAACATGCAGGCAGGCATGCAGCAAGCAGGCAGGCAAGCAGCATGCAAGCGGGCATGCAGCATGCAGCAGGCATGGTTTCTGTCACGGCTCCGGCGCTGCGGGTCTCCGGCGGTCCCACGCGAGCTTATCGTCGCAGATGGCTTTCGCTCATCGCTGCTTTATAGAAAAAGTTGTTAGAAAATATGAGTATTAAGTATAATCAAATGAATAATATACGTAATGTTGTTATAGGAAGTGTATTTAGAACAAGTAAAAATTATATCCAATGACCGTTATGTCCTTTGAAATTAGTTTATTTGTCATTATATGAAATGATACGCACCCAGTATTTCTGTTGTCTAATATAAAAATAACCTCGCAATTTCTAACCTATCACGTGACCTACTGGAGTATAAAACCATCATCTGAATGATGGTTTATAATAATATTGTTAGGACTAACCATTCGCACTAACATATATTAAACAATATAACACTTAGGACATGTGACTTTATAGCAAGAAAAATAAGGAATCTAATGGGCGATTTTCCGAGATCAAAAAAAAAAAAGAAATTGGTTCGTAAATGACTTCATAGATGGCGCTTAGCATAGATTAGTATGGCGCTTAGTAAAAGGCGGGTTCATGAAGAGCACGTGTATGGCTGCGTAATATTTATTCTATTCCAAAATAGAAATAGGTTCTGGATGTCCTGAATATAAATAGGTACCTAAGTAAATACTATTTTTTTATTCTTTTGGTAGACAAGTAAAAGTGTAGAATTTATTACAGCCCATAAGTAGCCCAGCTTTCATAAAACGACATCTATCGAGTGTTTTTGAACTAATTTTTACTTTTTAATTTGGGCTGTCAGAAAATCGCCCATTATTATAGCATCCGATATTATGACACAAAAGCATTAGAATTACGATTAGGTAAAACAAAATTTCGTATTCGCGAACATTATGGATAGTGATGATTTATAGCAAACGCGTTAGGGATTTTGATTTTCGGACGAACGATATTCGGAGAAGAAAGGGACTACCTAAAATAAGCCTGTTTGTTTACAAAAATTTAACTCGGGATGCAATTGCAATAATGTGCCTGACCGTTGAGTTGTTTGTGTCGTATCGTATCGTGAGGGAAGGGTATCGGAAGGAAAGGTGCGGTGAGTGGCGGGTCTCCATGGCAGCGCGGCGGGCGCGGCGATGGAACCAAATGAACTTAACTGATTTCAGTGAGCATCAACAATACTCTTATGGTCTGATGATGGTCCGTAATCCAGATAGGTCAGTATGGGGAAGTTTCCAATTATAAGAGACAAGAAGTTTCCCGCGACTTCTTACGTGTCATCATTATCATCATCAACAGCCTATACTCGTCTACTGCTAGACATAGGCCTCTCCAAAAACACGCCACTGAGCACGATCCGCGGCCACTCTCATCCAGCTCTTGCCAGCCACCTTGCGGATATCGTCGCTCCACCTTATCTGAGGGCGTCCTACGCTACGCTTGCCGATACGAGGTCTCCACTCCTGAACTCGTCTACCCCAACGGTCAACGGTTCTGCGACTGATATGGCCGGCCTACTGCCACTTCAGCTTGTTAATCCGGTGGGCTATGTCGATTACCTTGGTTATCTGCCGGATCACTTCGTTTTGAATCCGATCCCTCAGAGAAACTCTGAGCATAGCCCTTTCCATAGCTCGCCGAGCGACTTAAAACTTGTGAACCAGCCCTACCGTCAGTGTCCACGTTTCGGCTCCGTATGTCATGACAGGTAGGACGAACTAACTTAAGCAGCCCAGCCGTAGCCTTCTGTTGGCCTCTTTCTCGAAGTTGTTTCTACCCATCTGTAAAATTTGCCCGAGGTAGACATATTCCTTAACAACTTCGAGAGCACTGCCTTGTATTGCAATCGGTTCCGGGACGACATGTTTGTTGAACATAACCTTGGTTTTGTCCAAGTTCATTCGAAAACCGATGCGTCGAGAAGAATCAGCTAGGCAGTTCAGCATGTGTTGTTGCTCCTGCAACGTTTCGGCCATGATGACGATGACGTCTGCAAATCGCAAGTGTGATTGTATTCGCCGTTGATGTTGATGCCACGTCCTTTCCAGTCCAGCGTTTTAAACATATCCTCTAAGGCATTTGTGAATAGTTTTGGGCAGTGGCGTATTTACCATAGGGCCAAAAGGGCCATGGCCCGGGGCGGCCGAGCTGCGAGGGGCGGCGCAAGCCGCACCTCGCGCTCAGCTTTGTGCGCCTTTTTTACATGCCTGAAGAAATTTAAAAAATCCTACCTAATTAACAATAACTAAAACTCAACGGTTGTAAGTTCAAGGTTCATTTACTTTGGAACTGTTTCGTAAACATGTTCACGGAACTATTTAGTTCCTCTGACGCTGGCGGTGTTGGTGGTCGGTGAATCGGTCTTAGTTCCAACTGTTACCTTCGTTCATCGGACACGTCAGCTCAAACATGTTTGAGAAACTAATTAGTTCTATTGGAGTTCCCGGTTTTAACGGTTACTCTCTTCTATTAGACTTTACTCGTATCTGTCCGCAACAAAAATGATGACTCAAAGCGCTTTGTGCGTGTGGGTGGTATGTTGACAGTGTAAGGGTGAGATCTCAGTCCGCGTCTCGTCCCCCGGAGATAGAAAGGAGAAGGTGCAATCAGCTCATGTAGTTCCTGCGCACACTCGCCGAAGTGCATTCGATAAAAAAAAACCAAAAGATTGGCAACCTTGCCTCAATGTTCAAGACTCAGTAGCTTGGATTCGACAATTTTAGAGTCGCCAATGACCCTCTTAGCGCGCTTCTCAATAGAGTCTCAAGCGGCTAAATGACACTTGTCAGATCCATCCCAGAGGTGGCAGCAGTATTCCTACAGGATTGAACTTGTGCGTGGTGAATCTGAAGCAGCTGTCCCGGTGTAAAATACCGCCTTATCTTAGAAAGGATGGCAAGTTTTTTTAGCTGCGGTTTTTGTCATGGACTTTATGTAGTGGCCGATGTTTAGGTTTGCAGAGATGGTCATACTTAGACGGCTAAGATGGTCAGACATCGGCACAGATACACCACGGAAATTCGGAGCGAGTTGAAAGGGACTCCGTTTGGCAGTGAATAATCACGCCTGTGTTTTGGTGGCGTTGAAGTCGACCAGGTTAGCATCACCTCAGTCGGAGATAGCTTCTAGGGCCGTGTCCAAACACTCAACCATGGTCTCTCGACAAAGCCGAACTTCATCCCCCATGGCCTTTGCATTTGAGAAATATCTGTCCGCAACTGTACTATCGTCTGCGTACTCCAGAATTCCGGGTACCAACAGATCGTTTATGTGTAGCAAGAATAGGGTTGCAGACAGAACAGACCCCTGAGGAACTCCGGCATCAATAGCCTGTAGATCAGACGTGTAGCCATCTAAGAGTACACGTATAGATCACTCCTTCAGAAAGTCCGAAATCCAATTGCAGAGGTCAAAGTGGATCCCATACGACGGAAGCTTGCTTATAACGCTAGCGTGCCAAACCCAGTCAAAGGCCTTAGGATGCCAAGAGACACGGCAAAAGCCTCACCGTGTTTCTCTTTAGCCTCACTCCATAGATGAGTGGCATATACAAGAAGATCTCCTGTAGATCACCCTAAGAGTCTCTTAAGAGGTCATTGTCTTCAAGGTATGTCAGGAGTCGGTTCTTGAGTACACGCTCCATAGTCTTACAGAGTATAGAGGTGACCGAAATTGGTCTGTGGTTGGCAGGATCGGCTTAACTACCTTTTTTCGGAACAGGTTGTACGATCGCAAGCTTCCAAGATTTGAGAACGAGTTCAGTCTCGAGTGAGAGATGAAACAGGCGAGTAAGGATTGGAGACAACTCAGGCGCGCAGTTGCGGAGGACTATTGCTGGAATACCATCAGGGCCACTCGCCTTATTTACGTAAAAGATTTGCAAGATTTTTAATACCTCTTTTTTTCGTATGTGGACAGCTGCCATGGATTAGCCGTCATGAGGTATGTTAGGCGGTGATTTTAACAGCGGTGGTGTGGAGAGCTGGCTGAAATTACCTACTTTTAACCGCTTTGGCAAGGGAAGGTTCCAGCCAGGTGAGATGCTAACTTGGACCCAATCTTGCCAATGCGACGAAATCTCACCCGGCGCAATACCCTTTTGCAGGACTTGGCAGCTTCATTGTAGGCTTTCCTAAGATGGTGAATGTTTGGAGCCTAGCACGAGCACAGTCGACTTAAACCATAAGCAAACTCTGCTAGCTCGCTTATTTATTAAAGAAAGGATTTGAAGGAAGAATTTCCATAGACTGAAATAGCATTACTCATACTTCTGTGCGCTGCGGTGACAAATTTCAGTGCGGAACGTTCGTTTTCCGTACTTAAAATAATAAAAAATTATCTGCGTTCTCGTTTAAGCGAAAAACGATTAAACAGTTTAGCTATTTATATTATGACAGTGTCATTGAAGAATTGTTAACCAATCTGTCCATTGAAAAAAATGAAAATAAATAAATTGTGTTCACTTCTTTGTATGGCCTATTTAGTCTTTCATTCATTACCATCATTCTCAGCCCACGTCAACAAACTGCTGGATTTATTTTATAATTAAAAGTTTTGCTTTTTTCCTTTAATTTATGGGGCGGCAAACTTTACAGGCCCAGGGCGCAGAATCTTAAAATACGCCACTGGTTTTGGGGATATCACATCCCCCTGTCTCACACCTCGATGTAAGTTGATATGTTTTGTCTGCTGGTTCTGTACTTGGACGGCCATGGTGGCGGCATTATAGAGACACCTCAACACTTGGATATATCGTCAATCGACTCGGCATCGTTGCAGGGATTTAATAACAGCCCAGGTCTCGATAGAGTCAAATGCCTTCTCATTGTCTACAAATGCAAGGCACAGGGGCCGATTATACTCTTCGGCCTTCTGTATAATCTGCCGCACTGTTAAAAATGTGGTCTATGTTGCCGTATCCTCCTCGAAACCCGGCCTGCTCCGGGGGCTGAAATTCGTGTAGTCTTCGCGCAAGGCAGTTTGTGATGACTCTTGAAAACAGCTTGTAGGCGTGGCTCAGGAGCGAAATGGGTCGGTAGTTCTTCAGAAGGGTCTTGTCTCCTTTTTTGAAGAATAACACGACGACACTCCTACTCCACGCCTCCGGAGTTCTCCCATCAAAGAGAATGGTGTTAAAGATGTATTGGAGCTCCTTTAACACAGGTTTACCGCCTGCTTTCAGGAGCTCAGATGTAACACCGTCTTCACTTGAGGCTTTTCCAGTTTTAAGCTGTCCAAGAGCCATCTCAATTTCGCCTAGGCTGATTTCTGGCAAGTTTTCGGTAAAGTGACGAGTCAACGTGGCTCTGGTTTCCTCATTTTCGGGATCAAGCTGAGATGCATGCGAGGCGTATAGCTGGCTATAGAAGTTTTTTATTTCCGAAAGGACATCTGGCTTCGAAGTAACGACTGCTCCGCTGGCCGTAGTCAACTTCGTCAGGTGGCTTCTACTAAGAGACTAGACAAACACTTTAGACCGCCAATTCTGCTCAATTACTCGTTTATTCGAGCGTGTATTTGAGCATCGGAGGTCATATCGCACCATGAACCTTTTACCAGGATAAATAGTGTTCTTTTCTGTACGACAACGAGTATGCAACATTTTGTAAAGATGGGTTGACTGTTAAAGCGTAGTTTTTTAATTCTACAACGGGTAAGCGCTTGGCCGCCATCTCACCTGATGGTGAGTGACGAAAAGGCCGAAGGCGGCGCGCTTCACCCGGAATCCTCAACCACTGAGGAACTGGCTGTCTTATCTCATAACTGTTGAAACAACAATGCAATAAATATCGTTGTTATGGCGACAGACTTACATAAGATGGTGGGAGCATGTCAGGCCGCCTTAACGCAGCCCTACCACCAACCAAACTAAGCACACAAGCATGTGCTACCCGCTGGAAATCGATCCCGGGGCGTCTAAGCCAACGGTCTCAGAGCCAGAGGGTCTGAGACCGGTGGCTTAGACGCTAGACCACAGAGGAAGTCAATTTACGTGAAAGTGTAACAACATTTTGTATGTTTGCTTGTATAAACCAACTTTTGCATTTAAGATCCTAATAGGGCTATCATGAAGCTGATGACGTTCTAACAATCCCATTTAAGATAATTATTTAAAGTTATATGAAAATGCTTTAAACGTTTTGCCATGGTACTCCCTCTACCACAATAAAAATAAAACTACAGTTTTCATAATTCGACTGACAATTCATAGAGCAATTTTATTATTTATCTATTAAGTAAAAAAAAATGTGGTATGCTGCAGAAGATATCATTGCTACTTTAAGAAGTAGTGATTAAAAAAAAAGAAGTTTGATTACTTCTGTTTTTTCATCAACTATTTCTTAACTAAGAGTCGTTCCACTACTGACGCAGGTGTAGCTCTTATAAAACATATATTTAATGCCTGGGAGAAGTCTCAGAACGCTCTTGGAGTTTTTTGCGACTTGTCCAAGGCTTTCGATTGCGTTGAGCACCGGACACTGGTGATGAAGTTAAATCACTATGGTCTCAAAGGTCTTGCGCGTAATTTGATACAGTCGTGTCTTAGTTCTAGAACACAAACTGTCGACATTAATGGAACTAAGTCATCCGGTTCTCATGTAAAAATGGGAGTTCCACAAGGGTCAATTCTTGGCCCTTTTTTATTTTTGATATATATCAATGACTTGCCATTCTTTGTAGAAAACTTCTGTGATATTGTATAGTTTGCAGATGATACTTCACTCATTTTTAATGTGACTAGATGTAAGAATAATTATGACGATGTTAACAATGCTCTCTCAGAGGTACTCAGTTGGTTTAGTGCGAATAATTTACAGCTAAACGCAAAAAAACGAAATGTATTAAATTTATACTACCAAATCTCAAGACCGAACAAACCGATGTTAGAATGAATGGTGTTAAATTAGATTTGGTAGACTCGACAGTTTTCCTAGGGATAACCCTTGACTCAAAACTCCAATGGAATCCGCATATATCGAATTTGGCCGGCAAACTCAGTTCAGCAGCATATGCGATTAGAAAGATTAGACAACTAACAGATGTAGAAACTGCTAGGACTGTTTACTTTAGTTATTTTCATAGTGTCATGTCGTATGGCGTCCTTCTGTGGGGAACAGCGGCTGATGTTAAAACTATATTTATTTTACAGAAACGAGCAATAAGAACCATTTATAGACTGGGATCGCAAACTTCTTTGAGAAATATTTTTAAGGAAGTTAGTGTTCTTACTGTTGCATCGCAGTATATTTATAATTGTATAGTTTTTGTGCGTTGCAATATTAACACTTTTTCTAAACACGGTGATGTACACAATTTCAATACTAGAAATAAGTCAAAACTAGTAATGCCACTGTTTAGGTTACAAAAGGTTCTCGGCTCTTTCTTGGGGCAAGGTATACACTATTATAATAAAATACCAAGTACTATACTAGATTTACCTTTAGATAAGTTTAAGAATCATGTAAAATCTTGTTTACTTAGGAAAGGTTATTACACAGTCAAGGAATATTTAGAAGACAAAACAGCCTGGTTATAATAATATATTTACATTGTTTTTTTTCTTAATCCATTGTCTTTTATGACATTACATAACTGATTGTATAATTTGGTAACGACATGTTGTTTTGTAAATATCGTTACTTCTATATTATTTTAAAGCTGTGGAGTTTCTTGTGCCCGTTCTTCTCCACAGCTAAAAGACTTCCTGAATGGGTGGGGTGGGTGGGTGGGTTCCTATGCCTATCCATCCATCCGTAAAAAAATAAATTTAGACGATTCAAAATGCTTAATTTAAGCTTACTGAATAAAGATATATTGATTTTGATTTTTTGATTTTAACACGTTTGACGAGGCAGTGATTTTTATATTCTTTCCATTCCTGCGGCACCAGGCGTTGCACACCTGGTCATAAAACTTTCATTGTGGCGTTACAGGGCTTAATAAACCCTGTAACGTTTAAGAAACTTAAATCCTTTTTTTGGATTCATGTTAAAATATATAATTTTTTGCTTTGAATATTAACAATAATTAATTGATTGACATGAACCTCAAGGCGTTTGTCAACAGCTAGTTTTGTTTAAAATTTATAGCTTTAATAAAATATAAGGTCTTATACACCCTGTGCCGCACTGAATAGGGGAAGTTTTGTGCATATTTTAGGGATGAGAAATAAAAATATTGATAGTTTTAATTTAGTTTTAATGTAAGAGAGTGCCGCAGGGTTCTATAATATCGCCCACGCTGTTCCTTATGCATATCAATGATATGTTATCCTTGGGTAACATTCATTGCTATGCAGACGACAGTACAGTACATCGGCGTTATTTGGGTCACCCTGCGGCAAAGCAGGCCGATGTAGTGGAGTCGAGACGGAAGATTGTCATTGAGCTGGACGAGGAGTTAGACCGCATTTGTGATATAGTGAATTATACTATCAGCACGTACTCAATAGTACGTGATAATTAAGGTCTTCCTGATTGACAAGGCGTCCTTCCTCTAGTCACGTATAGATGTGATGTTAATTAGTATTTAAGATGATACACGAGAGGATAAAGATTATTGATTCAACGCAAGACATTGTTTCATTTCGGGTCTCCGTCCCAAAGCCATTACATGGCGACCGTGACATGGTGTCACAAGTCCGCGCCGCGAAATCGCTAGTTGAAGTCTACAAAATATGTGCTACACGGTGCTACAAGAAGGACTCCCTTGGCCATTGGGACGGAGACCCAACGGCCTGATCCACACTGGTGACCCCGCTCAAGCAACAAGCAACCTTCCAACGGAGTACTACGAAAAGAACACGTGAGTCATTTGCAATATCTACACATCAACCATGGCAGTAACATTCTATTCAGCTACGGACACAACAAGATTTTCACTACACTGAGCCACACCGAGCTGCGACTACGTCATTTAAACATCATTCTTGGCTCTCACAACCACAACTTTGGCTTCCTTTCCGGCACATCGTAACAAGAACGTTTCATCGACCAAGGCAAAGAAATAAGGTACCCAGAAAAAACAATGTGAAATAAAATAAACTAACGATTTCATAACTGCACACATTATGTCATAAATTGTGCAGCGCAGCGAACGCGCAAGAATTTCCGATGCAGCACTTTTCGCTGTTTGCTTTACGCTTGCGCAAGGTCAAGAATGCCGCTATACGGAAAGAATTTTGTATAGAGCTGTGGATTTTGCTATAGAAATAAATAAACTGAATCCAAAGAAATAAGCATATATGTATACAACGAGTATTCACCGTTTAACCGCCTCACTTTTACCGACTGACAAAGTGGTTTGAGGTATTATATTTATAATTACGGGAAGAGATATTTAGAAGCATTATTTTACCAGTCGATGGTTTTATGAGATATTATTACACTTCATAAGACACTTAACTGCTACTAGCTACCTCCAGTGCGAATTGATTTCTCGGGTTATCTGACAAAGAGCCAAGGAATACGCCAGTCTGAGGATAATTATGAAGCTTTAATGAAGTTGTACTCAAAATGAAGATATTCAACAAGTTTAAAATGCTTTGATTGTGCAATAAGAATACAGTAGAATAAATAAGCACAAAAATGAACCAGGGTTGGGTAACTATTGTAATAATAAGATTTTAGTCAATTTTAATTATTTTTTTTGTTATTTACGTATTTCCTTATAATACATTGAATGCAACATGTCTTATCTCTATGTACTTAATGCTTAATCTTAGTCAAATCTAATTTTTATGTTTTGTTATTATGTATTTTATTAAGTCTATTAGTTCAATTTATTATTAACATGTAATGCGTAATTTAAAGTTCACTGTAAGAATATGCATAATTTAAAGTTGTACTTGTTTATGCCACTTAATTTGTGTGTATAATATAGTCTTGGTATAACGTGAAAAAAAAAAATTTTAGTAACAATATTAAGATGTTGAGAGGAATTTTAGACATTTTAAAGAAAAATCAAGTTTCTTATAAAAATTATTCGTGTAGTAGGTCTTTTTTAAAAGATATACCTATAATAAGTATTTTATTCAAATACAAGGAAACAGCTCTCTTAGCAGCATTCAGCCTGCCAGCCTGCCTCAAGGTTCCATCGCAGCAACGTAACGCTTCCTGGATCCTCGGCTGGGTTAGATATTTGTTCGTATGAAAACTTCGTGAAGTTGAGGAAAAAGAAAAGATACGTCTCACAGACGGGTGATATGTTATTTAGTGACTCTACTATTTACATAAATCAGGAATCTCTACTAACGGAGGCGCGCCGAGACGCAACGATAGGAGAACTGAGTGCATTATGTAAAAAAAAAAAAAAAATATAATATTGTAGAAGTCGTTGTGATTAAAAATGGGTTTAATATACAATGCGAATTGACAAAGTTTGTAGAAGCTTACCCAATACTTGATAAGTCAGCTGAAACTGTTGCTAGGGTTTTTACTGAAAATTTTATTTTACGATATGGTACTCCCAGGGTTATTGCGACTGACTGTGGAACGGAATTTATTAATTCCACGTTAGAAACAGTATGTAAATTGCTAAATATTGATAAGTTAAATTCAACACCCTATCATCATGAGAGTATAGGTTCGCTAGAAAACTGGCACAAACATCTCGGATGTTACTTGAGAATACAAACACAGAATCAGTCGGCAAATTGGAGTACCTGGATACCATATTGGTATTATGAACGTAACGAAATATGGAATTAGGAAGGTGCTGTGAATTGTACAGTTTATGGTTTTAAGGAATGAGTATAAATTATTGTGTGATATGACTGATAGGAATAGGTTTTTTTAGTTTGGCTTGGGATTGTATAGATATGTTTATAAGTAGGAATAAAAATAGTTATTCAGATTCTCATGCTGGTCTGATCAACCAAGTTTCTGTTTAGTTATATTTATAAGGATTGTTTTGTTAGTTTTGAGTAGGCATAGATCGAAATGAAGGATAAGGCAATAAAATTAAATAAATAAAATAATATTATAAGATAAAATGGTACTAAATAGGAGAACTGATCCTTCATTCGATCATGGCAGGAACGAGCTTCCTCCGTGAGAATAGTTGGAGGCAGCTCACGACGAAGGTGCGCGAGTACGCAGCGTCTGAGTAGACCTTAAAATAAAGTCCCTTTTTAAATAATAAAGTCGACAGAATTATAAATAAATAAATGTGTGTAGTACACAAATAAATATAAATAAAAGTACCATTATAAATAAGTATAGAAAAATAGGTCGACTATAAATAATAAAAATGAGACGTCTATAAATATGAAAAGAATTTAAAGATATAATGAGAATTATGTTAGTAGTTAACTACTTACTTTTTTTTGTGACAAGTATTGTGGACTGGCCATCCACACTATTATGAATGTAACTGTACATTGACTAAGGATTAGGAATGTAAGTTGTACTTGTATTTTATTAAGACTCAAAATGTTCTATGAGAGACAAATATGTTACTATATTATGACTGTTTTATATGAGGTAAAATAAGGACAAGAGAATTGGAGTACCTAATTGTGACATTTCAAAGTGTGTTTACATACCCTAAATGTTAAAGTCGTCAACAACTCGCTGAAATTTAAATCTTGTAAAAATATTAAAGAATATATAGTTCATAAGAATAGGACTAAGATATTTAGAAAATAAGAGTTTTCTTTTCAGGGAAGGGATGCCTAGCCTTTTCAGGGGAGGTGTGATATAGTGAATTATACTATCAGCACGTACTCAATAGTACGTGATAATTAAGGTCTTCCTGATTGACAAGGCGTCCTTCCTCTAGTCACGTATAGATGTGATGTTAATTAGTGTTTAAGATGATACACGAGAGGATAAAGATTATTGATTCAACGCAAGACATTGTTTCATTTCGGGTCTCCGTCCCAAAGCCATTACATATAAATGGGGCTCTGATAACCTGGTCCAGTTCAATGCCAAAAAAACACAGGTCTGCGCTGTCACTGCTAAAAAGTCCGCATTTCTCCCCCAACCCTCCTTCCAGAGCAACCTATTACCCATCCAGACTGGTCTCAGTCTCTTAGGTATGGACATACACAGCGACCTCAACCCGAAGAGCTATATTGAGAGCATTATAACCACAGCCTCACGTAAACTCGGATCCTGAACAAGGTGAAGCGGTTCTTCACGCCGGAGCAACGTTGTCTTTTGTATAAGACTCAGGTGCGCTCCTGCGTGGAGTATTGCCCTCATCTTTGGGACTTGCTCGAAGCTCGAGAGAGAGCACGAGAGCGTTCGGCATAGCGTGGTAGCGCTGTGATGAACGCTTTCACTTCTTGGGCTTCACTGGCTGCTTTTCATCAGGCAGAGTGAAGCCATTATGGAGTGCCACAATAAAAAAAGAAAAAAAAAGAGAAAACGTGAGAGAATAGGACATAACTACATGCATTTATGTTTTTCATTGAAGCAGTGCACACAGAAAGGAGAGTGATCATTTTACTATGGGAGTTAGGCTAATTTTGCGTAACATAGCGCTTTAATGAAATAAGTAGTAATCAATACCAGCAATGCTCTGAGTTACGAAGAAAAAATTACATTACAATATCATGCGGGAGTTGGAAGCTATGTTCATTTTTAGCTTATGACTTTTTAGGTGTTTTGAGGTTATGAAAACTTTACCTACTAAAATGCTCAGAATTATCTAATTAAAATGGATGTAGACAATGATGTCTCAATAAAATCTTTTAATATAATACCATTGGTTGTAGGTAAGTAATAAAATCAACAGTTTTTTTATAAGAAAATATTTAAATGCTTAACTATCTACCTATTTACTTACTGATCCTACTTTAAGAAAAAGATATATAGAATAAAACAAGTTTTCTTTTGTATTATTTATAAAACAGATGTAGGTAAGCACATTTTTTTTGATTTTTTTTAATAGTTACTTAACTGAACACAAAACTGTAGACATTACGCTTCACTTTCCCGCCAAGAAGTCAGTGTTTTTATTGACATTTGTCAGTCATTGGCATTTATTTTGGTTGTTTGTCTAGGGTACGTAGTATCCCGATAAAGGAATGTTAGTTTTTTTGAATTTTTTGAATTCCTTTAATTCCTTCAATACCGTCAAGAGTAACAAACATGTATTGCATTGAGTACTTAGTCAGTCATACAGATACATGTAGTTGTTAAATTACAAAATAAGCAAGCTACCTTTATGTAAATATTGTCTAGTAAATCAAGCGTCCATTGGAGCGGAATCGATGCGACCGCCGGCGCGGATGACGTCTAGGCGCAATACAAATCGGTAAGAATAATACTAATCCGAATGGAATTTTGTATGACACCGATGATGTCATCCGCGCCTGCCGCACCGATCCCGCTCCAATGGACGCTCACCTTTAGATCATAGAATAGACTTTATCTATTATCGTCTATTATCGTATGTTGACCATCAGTTCAGTTCAGCATTTATTTATCACTTGACTACTTAACGCGGCGTTCTATAGAAAACCTTTTTTAACAGTAATCATTATAATTTAAGATAACATTTTTGATATTTGAATAATTAAGACGCAATAGGCTGGTTTGGTCATTCTCTCCTTTCTAGGCTGGTTTGGTCATTCTCTCCTTTCTAGGCTGGTTTGGTCATTCTCTCCTTTCTTTTACCTTTCACACATTCAGTAATATTTTTTTTTACTTTTCTGTCAGTTTGGCGACTTGTCAAAAAGGTTCGGAGTTTTAGATAATTTCTCTTCTTTATACCTTTCACTAAATTATGTTTATTTGGTTTTGGTGCGGGTTCTGAAAAGATAAATTTGTTATGAATGATTTTGCTTTGTAAGTATGTGGTGTGTAGTGTAAGGTAAATAAAACAAATAGTAATGATGACTCACCTTTTTTAAATTTCTTTGATAAATCAATCTACAATTCGATTTAATATTTTCATCACTGTCTTCATGAACATCGTAGTTTGAATCTATTTTTTTTCCGGGACCTTTCCTTCGGTCTTGACGCCATGACGCGTTTGTTTTTCTCGAATGCGATCCAATACTGGTCACGCAAAGCCAGCGCAAGGTGCGGGTACAAGGTGTGGTTTCACACTGTCATGAAATTTTATTTCTTCCGTGCGGTACCAGGTCTAAGAAATCTGGTATTGAGGCAGTCACACCGCTGGACTCTATTTTAATAACATATCTTAGATACATATTCATCTCTTTCCTACACCGAACCTAATAAAAGTTATGCCATTTGATTCAGACAGACTCTGGACCTTCTGGTCTTCGATCAGGGTTGGCCTGACGCAGCTGCGATTCGCAGCGTTTGAAGACTTATAAACGTATTCCTACCACGAGTACCTGACCAACTTAATATACCTAGGGTACTTACGCTGTGAGGTGAGGGAGGGAAACAGTACTTCGGGTCACAGCGCAGCTACCGTGGTGTGACGCCTGGCCTCTGGTAGCGTTACCACGCCTGCCGAATCCAAAGGGCTCGTCCAAATCACTCACACACGTCCGTTACCGATCCCTGCACACCCAGTCCTCAGCCCACCGATGGCCTCTTAGTACAACTAGCACGCACAATGACGCGTGCCAAACCGCCAAGGATTTACAATAGGTATATACGCTGCCGTCAGCGCTAGACCGTCTAACTAATTACACACAATAGCCACCGGGGCTGTTTACAAGGGATTATTAAGATGTGTTTGGATTTCCTAATCACATTCAAACTCACTTGCGGCCATGTGCCGAATCGAACAAAGTCAATCAACGCGGCGCGAATCCTGCAGACAGGACTACAATGCGCGCACCACAATCGCGATTGATTTTACCATATAATAAGGTCTGGCGCTGTTCCAACGATGGGAACTCAAGCAGCATACCGTAGTCAGACCTCCGTCATTATCATTTTTCCCAAACCGAAACGAATGCCGACTTAATTGATTTCAAACACCATAAGAATGCCGACTTAATTGATTTCAAACACCAAATAAAGAAGTCTACAGTTTTCTTAGCCGCACGGTAAGCGAGACATAGACAAGGTGTTTCAGACCTGGTTTCGCACTCAACGTGTTAATAGATTAACGACTGTTTTTTAGATACACTTAGGTACTGGTATGCCACCGCCACCACAAAGCTCTTCTTATCTGATGTTTAGTTTGTGATAAGACCTGAGATGGAGTGCACTTTACCCACAATCCTCAACTGCTGAGGAACTGGCTACCTTATGTCAACTGCCGGAACACAACATTGCTACAAACATTGATGTTATGGCGACATATCTGGACAGTCATGTACCTCCCGCTGTGAATCGATACCGGGATCCCTGGCTCTTGGACCGGGGTGGGTTAAATCACTGGACCACAGACTGAAGCAATTATTTTTTTTTAATGTAATGGCTGTGCTTGAAAATATAAAACATTTAGAATGACGTCACATCCAAACTGAACGTGTCAACATATCACCTCAATTGGTTGAAGATATCTGTTTCAAAATTGAGTTGCAAGATTTTAATCCTAACAAACATCATCACATTGTAACAGTTGACCGGACTGTAATTATACTACCTTTTTTACTTGTTTCCTAAACTTATAAAACAGTAGAGCTCAAGATAAGGAGCGCCTGTTGCTGCAGACCAGCTCTTATTGTTGTCGATTATATAAGTGTTTGTTCTTTGGAACTATTTCAAATTGTTTTTCCAGCTGCAATAAGCGCGCGGCGGCGAGGATGAAAGCCTCTAATTGCAGTATGATTTACATTTTCGCAGAAGCCGTTCGCAGCTTGTTATAAGCTAGCACGCCCCGCCCCGCCCCTCGCCCGACTCATTGTGTTTAGCGTAGTTTTTCACCTGCGCGGCTCCGGGGAAATTACACGAAAACTTCCCAGAATTCGTTAATATGGGGCTTTCATCGCACATTAGAATAGCGATCGGGATGTTTTCAGACGAATACCTAATAACTGTTGCTGTAAGATAATTTCATTACACACACATATTTGTTTGCGCTACAGTTACCCGCACGAAGGAGGTCTTAATTATACGAACGCGGAATAACAGCTATGGGGCGGTCTAATTGACATTGCACTGACGGTGATGGGATGCCGTTTTACAAAAGATGTTTTTTTAACAAGATATTTTTGGGGAAAAATAACACATGCATGACTATTGCTAATTTAACTTTGGACAAATGTCAAGCTCACAAAATGTTTACGAGCACACAAAATGTTTAGTATTAGGTGGTTTAAGTTCTGCGAAAAGCGTGTGCGGCCCCGCGGCCGGCAGAGGCTGCGCATATTAGCATCCCGCAGGGGCGCTCGCGTGCGCGCCCGCACCACTTATACCACGACACGCTATTACCATAATTATCATATCAGTCGGTGCAAACGTGGTCACACTATCTATACTATACAGGTAGGTCATACTGGTAAACTTTTTTATATTTTTTGCATAACATAAATTTGACGAAATAAATTGAATTTAACCCCTTGAGGATCGTAAAACCAGACACAATTGAAAATCAATTGTTTCACGACCGCCGGCAGTCTTATGATCCTTGACCTATTAAGAGAGTACCACCAATGCCCTTAGCCCTAAGCCCTTCTATTTGTGGTACTTTCCGCTGGGAATCGAACTGGACTCCTGGGTCTCTAACCGGTGGTGGTGCAACCGGTGGTGAGCACCACTAGACCACGGAAAAAATATAATTTCGCGATTGGTAGCTATGGATAGATTGATAATTAATTAAATTTTTTACCTAAATAATTTGCATTGCAGACACTCGACCTCGTAGTTTAACTTAATTTCAAAACTGTTGAAATGCCGTTCATTTCCGCAAACGTAATTTATTAAAAACAATTGAAGTAAAATTAAGCAATTTTTATGTTTGCGAAAGTGTGTGAAGGTTGAATTTTATTTAAGTGTTTGACTTAAGCTAGTTCTCATGGGGCTTGGCCACTGGCTCCCCAAACTCTTCTCTGCCCAGCATTGCGAGGCAAAATACTTAACGTATCGAAGTAATACAAAGTCAAAGTCAAAATATATTTATTCAATAAACTCAATTAATAAGTACTTTGAATCGTCCAAATCTTTTTTAACCTATCACCCATTCAGGACATAATTTTTTAACTGTGGCAAAGAATGGGCGCAAGAAACCACAGCGCACAAAAGCAACGACATTTACAAACAAAAAAAAGAGTATGTCGTTACCAGGTCAATACAAAATATGAATTTAAAAGTAAAAAAAAATTATGCAATACAAAATTACAATACAATGTAGTATCAATTAAATAAAGACAATTAGAAATAGCTGTTGGAGTGCTTGGAGCATTTAAGATCCAAGCTGTTTTGTCTTCTGTGTAATCTCACACTTTATAACGATACGTCCAGCGCGTCCCTTTTCCTCGACTTTGCGCAGGAAATTGTCAGATATACCTACCAACATGTAAGTTACAATACATGCTTCATGCTGTGCCCTATATATTATGCTTACATATGGAACATTACGAAAAGGTGTATTAGTTTTCGAATATCTAAATATGTATCGCCTATTGAAGCCAATGCCATAGCAGGCTAACGTCTCGCTCCTATGGTAACCTATGAATAAATAGCACCGCCACGGCTACAGCCTGGGGCATGGCACTCATGGGGCATGGTGCTGCAGGCGACGGTGCTCACTGTTGCGGAGGTCCTTATTATTATATAGTACAAACGATATACGCTAGATATTACAAGGCCAACTTGGAATTAGCTTTGTTATAAAGAATTAGAAAATCATTTCACTGTAGGTAAGTACCCTAATAGCATTTTTTTGTTGGCATTAAGTTGGGCCACGTTTATTGGCCAACAAGTATAATTGGCGCGCAGTTTACGCGTTGGGCCCATAAACGATGGCCAAAGTAAGATTCCCTACAAAAGACCAACTATCAGTAGGGCCAATGATGGACTTGCCTATTTAGGCCAACTTATGGTCGATCGAGTGTTAGATAACAGGTGCACCTAGTTACGAGTAGTATGACCAATCTCTTGTAGGTACTGTCCCACCCAACGAAAGGCCACTTCCTAGAAAGGAAGGAGTGAAGGACGATGGCAACGGGTGCAGTCCTCAAAAAGAGAGATCGTAAATTAATAGCAGGAACGAAGTCCCGACACTCCCGATCCCGACTCCCTAGCTGCCGTTCCAATTGATGCGACACCCAGATGCAACAGTCCAGAGTCCAGCGAAACTTGATAATTTGAATGTTACTATGGGTATATTATCTAATGCCACAAAAATCTCGTCACCGCGATTTAGAAATGGTATAAAACAGTACAGCGCCATCTATGAAGAAATATTGGAACTGCATAAATTATGAACTCGTATCTAACTTTTTAAAATGTTGTCCCCGCCTGCCCACCGCCCCTCTCCCTTCCCCTCTCCTTCCCCTGCATCACACCCCTCGGAGTCAGCACCGCATTTGCAAAATCCCAACTTTGCTGCCAAATTTTGCTGAAATGCCTACAGTAATTACCCGACGGTAGGAGTAACATGGTAGTAATAGATAAAGTTTTTTTGTTGGCGCAATGGTGTTACCTTATCTCTTATCTTTATAAAAATTGCCCAACTGTAATAAAATAACTTTACGCCCGTGGTAGGCTACACGTTGGCTAAATTGCGCAAGTTATAACCATTGCGTCTATTTTCAATTTAAGTTGGCAAGTAAACTAACCATCTTCCAATAGTTGGCGAATGGAAGCCAACGGCAAATGCTATTAGGGTACCTACTGCTAAAATCAAATGAAATATCATTAATTATTCAGTTTTATTCACTTAAAAATATTACGATATGTAAGAAAATTAACAAAAGTTAAATAAGTATCTTGCCTGTCAGTGAGCATATTATAATTTAAAACAATAAGTAGGTACTATTCATTTAAAGAAGGCTTTACCTATACCTACAAAAACGAGACTGCTTGCCTACCTAGCCACAAGCTAGGATAATGGTGCTTTGCGGGATGCTCGGTAACAAAGTACAAGTGTGTAGAATGCATATGGCTCGCTGCCTTGCGCGGCGGCGGCGGGGGCGGCGGGGGCGGCGGGGCGCTGGGCGGGCCGCAGCCGCGCCACGCCCAGCCGCGCCCGCGCCCCGCGCCCCGCGCCGCCGCAGTAGGCCCGCCGCGCCGGCCCTGGCCTACTTACTGCGGCGCCACGTCTCATCGATTTAGACACTGTCACTGCATGTCACTCACTCTCAAAGACAGACAGTTATTGACTACGATGCCAACTAATAGCATTGCTCTAAAGCAACAGATAATACACCTACGCACTTATTTGAGATCTAGGCACCTTTTAAATCATTGAGCTAATAGTAAAAATTCTATAATTAACCTTATTATCCCCTTGAAGATTGCAAAACCAGACACAATTCAAAATCTATTGGTTCGCGACCGCCGGCGGTCTTATGATCCTTGACCTATTACCAAACCCAAATTGGGCCCGCGAGGTGGGCTATGGCCTAACTAACAAACGTAGCTTTGTTTCGTCAGTTAAGATTAAATAGCAGTTGACGTTTGCGGATGAAGTTCACACCTGCGGCCTCGTCGTGGCCATTAGGTGTGACTTCCAGCGACGTTCCTTCATTGTATAGAAAAAGAGAAACAATACCGATTAGGAAAAGAAAGATAACAAGAGTTTCAGCGACGCAAGGCAGTGGGCATTGTCAATTTGATATAACACGTCATGGTATAGTTAAATCATTTTAATGTTACTTCTTAGCAACCTACCTACGAGTACCTAAATCTCAGCACAAAATAGGTAGCCACTACTTTCGAATACTAATTTTATATTTATTTCTATTAATAATAATGCACGAATAACATCTATTTTGATTTAGTAAGTACTTTAGGTTAGGATAGTTGTCTAACAACTATTATTCAATCGCAACATTTTCGCCTCGATGCAGATAAAACTAAGTTTAAGTTCTTGATTCGACGAAGCGATTACACCCGAGTGATTTAGCGCGCAAAAAGTATCGTAATACCTACCACAGCATAGATAAGTATATTATAATATAAAGTCAACGTGTGCCGTACGCAGCATTCCGATCCTCCGCCGCCGCGTGTGCTGCGCCGGGCAGCAATCTGTTCGCCTTTCATTAGAAGTTCGCCCGAGGCCGGGCCACGCAGCAAGGCAACACTGCCTTAGTCAGTCCTGTCACGCGCATGTAGGTACTTACTGGCCGAAGCGAAGGCGATACCACAGAATAAATAATATATTACACAGCACTCATTTATTTTACACAATGAGTGCAGTGGCGACAGCCGGTTGCGTAGTGCGGGGTTGCGGGGTTCCAGGAACAGGCGGGGCGCCCATCGGTGCCGCCATGGCGCGGAGCCCAGTCATTGGTGCATGGTTTTTAATTGGGCTAATCCTTAAGCTAAATCAGTTGGCTTATTGCTTACACGAGTACATCGCAGAGTCGCTAGTTTGTAGGCGCGGCGGCGGTTCGTGGAAATGTGACCAACCCACCTCCTGCCAGTGCATGTGTTCACTCTTATGTACAGCCTCCAGCTTAGATATAGTTACGTTTTGAACGAAAAGACGAACGAAGTAGGCAACTGCATTTTTTTTATTTAAGTATATAAGAAGGAGGCAAACGAGCAGGCGGGTCACCTGATGGAGAGCAATCACCGCCGCCCAAGGACACCCGCAAAATCAGAGAAGTCTCAGATGCATGGCCGACCTTTAAAAAAGGAAGCCGGACGAAACACAACAGCACCAAGTGCCATTATTTCACGCCGGATATTCGAGAGAGGGTGGTATTACCCCGGGCGAGCCGGCCCAATGCGTGCTGCAACGCAGCGTGGCTCTACCACTCAGTCAGTGTCACTCATTTAGCACCACCCATGGTGACCCCTGGGTAAGCCCTGACGTGTAGGGTCTCAAAGGTAAACGGACGCAAGTAAATTTAACCCCCAAAAACTTCATAGATCGGATACCTAGGTAGGTAGGTAGGTACTGCAATTTATTTCTGCTTACTTACAACATAATTGTTGTTTTGGCAAAAATACGTACCTTTTCGTTATGTGATAGTACATTTTACATTTGTATCTATATTTTCTACATTCATTAGGTACCTACTTATATTCGCCCTTGCATCACTATCGCGCTACGGTAACATCCCGAGGGCCTTCCAATTCCACATGTAGATAACTACAACTAAGAAAAGAAAATTAATTTATATATTACAAAGAAACATATCAATTCTACAGACATAATAATGTCACCTAAGCAACGCCGCTGCTACGGCGCTACGGGCCGTCTACGGAAATGCGGAAGAAATTCCTTTCAATGAACATGTTGCCGCCATCTGCCGCATTCTTGAGTGTTTCGATTGACTAATGCTTGACAAAAAATTGTCCTAATTATGCGACGGGACATAAAAAGGGAGGAAACGTAGCCACCTGTCCCAGGCCGGGGGAATGCGGCCGCGGTAGCCGCCCGAGGGAAGGACCCGCGACACTCAACAGTGTTTCAATTATCTATCCTTAGGGTTATTTATTTCCTGAAAATGTTTCAAATTCAAACCACAGTGCTGCACTCCTCACTCGTGTCTTGACCCGAACCGATTGGACAAAATGTAAACATTAAAATATCACATTTAATCAAAGCTGGCGAATACTTACGTCCACCCTATCGAGCTGTTACGTTCTCGAGATGCCTAAGATCGTTGGCAAAACATATTCAATTAGAAATTCTTTAAGATTTAAATACCTACGTTGTTTAGCTACGAAAAACCGCTATTATTCGAAACTGTACAAAATGTTATCAGCCTGTCAAATAGTAACAAAACTTTTACTATTGAATGTGGTTATCAGATGCAAATCTCTTGAGACGTATTTTTGGCCATAGCTCCGAGGAATTTGGTAGGATCAATATGGGAATAGTACCAAGAGTAGAGATATTTATCCAGACTTGTGTGAACGTTTGAATTTTGAAAATGGGCTGGTGACATTTTTGGAATTTTGAAATGTGAAAAAAAACGGGTTTTATGGATAGTGTTTGTTTACTAAATTGTAAATATTTCGGAAAAACCGACTTAAGAAAAAATGAAAAAAGAGTTCTAGGCTATTATTTTAGCTACAAAACGGCAAAAATTATGAAAATCGGTTAATAATTATTGTGACCTGTTGTAGGTGGCCCCTTTAAATTTGGAATTGTAGAAAAACTGGCATTTCCGTATATAAAAGTGATGTAGCTTCTATGATATAGACCGATCGTCATGGTACGTAAATGGTGTTAAAAGATGCGGATACTGCAGGCGAGAAGTGCATTCAAGTTGGAATTTCGAAAATCAAAGAAAATGAGTTTCACTTAAGTTGTAAAAGAAAAAAAAAATTTTTTGTGTTGTGCAGTGTAATTATACATTCGTATGTTATAATTCGACTTGTAAGTAATGTAGTTGTGTCATTTTAGCAAAGTATATCTCAATAAAAATTTCTAATTATTCAACTTGTAATGTGTTATTCAAAATGAATTTCACTTAGGTAGTAAAAGAAAAAAAAATGTTAATCTCTGTTGTTGTGCAGTGTTATACATTCTTAAGTTAATTCGACTTGTAAATAAATAAATAAAAATGAACTAAAAATCATTTATTTCGGGTATTGCCCATAAAGTGTTAGTGACAAAAAATGTTACAAACTGCGTCAGTAAATTAAAATATAAATTTAAAACATTAAAATAAATAATGAGATATTTTTGTGTCCTTGGTTAGTTTGACGCGCGTCCAATGCTGCATAATAGCACTGTCCACGTCCAACCTTGCCGCGACACTCATCAGGAGGCTGTTGGAGCTGCCCCGCACACGACGGATCAGGGACGCAATGCGTTTTCTAATAATGGCTGCAAAGCTATCTACTCCAGCTTCTGCCAGCATCCTTGAAGCTTAACAATGACGACGAAGCCCCATCAGCATCCTGAATGCGTTATTGTATTGAGTGCGCAGAGCCCTGTATGCCCCCTGGGTGTAATGCGTCCACAGGCTGCACGTGTACAGAGAGGTACAGAAGGCTTTAAAAAGTGTAATCTTAACCTGTTTAGTACAGCGTGCAAACCTGCGGGCAATCGTATTAGCTGACGCACAAAGCTCTGCGCTCCCGTTCCAAGTCCAAATCGTCCTTGAGTGACTCGGTGAGCCAATGTCCCAGGTACTTAAAAGTGGTAGTACTTGCTTGAGAGGAGTGCCATTTAGTCTCACAGGCGAAACTTTATACGACTTGTTTTTAGTTTTAAACACTAGCAACTCACTCTTGACTGTGTTATACCTGAGACCGTGGGCCACCGCATACCGCTCACAGATGCTATAAGCTTATTGAGAGCTCCGATCGACGGGCACAGCAGCACCATGTCGTCTGCGTAGCTAATGTTACTGACAAAGGTGCCGTCAACAGAACAACCAACACCGGCGCCGCTGAGCTCGACGATCAGCTTGATCATGTAGGTGCAGGTTGTAAGCCGGTGAGCTTATGCCGCGCAGAAAGCTCACCAGACCATTTTACATAATTTTGCTGGCGAGAGTATGTATGTAGGTATTAATATAATAATGTGGTTGTGTAATTTTAGGTAAGTATCTCAATATTTTTTTTTTATTATTTAACTTCAATGAATTTCATTTAGGTTGTAAAAGAAAAGAAAATGTTATTCTCTGTGTTGTGCAGTGTTTATGTAGGTGGTCCCTTTTGATTTGGAATTGTAGAAAAACGGGTATTTCCGTATATAAAAGTGATGAAATTCTATGATTATTGACCGATAGGCGCCCGAGAATGAACTTCACTTCTTAGAGCATTGGTTGAATGCTCTAAGCTTCACTTAGGTTGCAAAAGAAAAGAAAATGTTATTCTCTGTGTTGTGCTGTGTTTATGTAGGTGGTCCCTTTTGATTTGGAATTGTAGAAAAACGGGTATTTCCGTATATAAAAGTGATGAAATTCTATGATTATTGACCGATAGGCGCCCGAGAATGAACTTCACTTCTTAGAGCACTGGTTGAATGCTCTAAGCTTCACTTAGGTTGCAAAAGAAAAGAAAATGTTATTCTCTGTGTTGTGCAGTGTTATACGTTCGTATGTTATAATTCAATTCGAATTATATTTAATGTAGTTGTGTAATTTTAGGGATCAATACCTGAATAAAATTTTTAATAATCCTCCTGAATCCTTGCGGGTCGTATACGACACATCCAATAAAAAAATCTAAAACGGTGAAATTCCAAAATATTTAGAATATTTTTGATGAAACGAAACGTTCAACATCCGGCATTTTTAAAAATATATTAAAGTTATGGTTTGAAGTTCAGAACATAAGTTGATTAAAAAAAAACTAAGGTCTCGTACTCAGGAGGACTTTTAAGTAATGTGTTATTCAAAATAACATTAGTTTTTTTCGTAAATTATTGTATTAACTTTAAATGCTCAGATTCTTGCGGGGACTGCTAAATCTGTGAATTTTTGCTAAGCTTAACTCGAATTTCATCGTCGTCGATTGACAGCTTCAAGTAGTTTGTTTTTCATTAAATACTTTTATTTTTCTATTATTATTCTTTATTCCCTTAGAACAGCGTTAATTGTCTAATTGGATATTTGGTACATTAGGTACTTATGTAATACATTAGTCAGCTGTTTGTAGTGTACCGAGACGTGTTATGCTACGGGCAGCAGGCGCGCGCCGCGGTAGCTTGCGCCTTGCATATGCTAATGGGTTACGTGCTATCTGTGTGTACTATGCAGACACTGCCTGATAAGTGATAATGATAACACTTCATAACAGTAATTACATCATTCTGTTCCGCCTCGTCTTCGGCCGCCACGTACTCAGTGTCGGAGATTGAACTAGTGCGTTCTCCGTGATCTATCGACGCAAATCGTCTCCATGACTATTACCTACATCAATGCAATTCAACTTCCCTAACTTTTCTTTTTTCATTGGCTATTGACTTTACGATATGTTAATATGTATAATTGTTGGTATATTTATAATAAATAATACAAACAGCTAAGGATATTAATTCAAGGACGTCCACTGCTTGATAGAGGCCTATTTCCAATTTCTATTACTTACCACAATATCAATACGATAATTGGAAATCACATTTAATTTTATTCCTTGAAGTAATACCTTAAGTTAACAATTCATTGTGATTTATCATTCTTCACCTTTCATCCTAAAAAAAAAACGATAAATTACCTATAAATATTAGCCGTTTGTGTCGCTAGGGGAGAGACACTTGCCCGCTATTTTTGTCTCGTACCAGGATACGTTTGTTTACACAATTCTATGACCACGGCTTAAATTTCGGTTCGACGCGAATCTGTTTCGGCGTGCAGTGGTACTGGGGGTAGCGATGCGCATTTTGTCTGGCACAGACTATAGCTCGTTAGATTAGTTGTTAAGTCTTAACTATAAGTTAGTTAACTGTTTTTTTTATTATTATTATTATTGACGTCAATAAGTGCCTGTAAAGGTTTACATTGAATAAATAATTTGATTTTGACTTTGACTTTGACTTTGACTCCCCCTACACTGCCTACGCTGCATCTTCCGGTGCGCGGTCGCCACGATGCTAGACTGATTTATTTCGATAAAAAATTTGCTCTTACGTGTGTTGCAACAACTTCATTCTGCATTATAATTTACACCTCTCATACCAGCACACGTTATTATGACACAGGGTGCCAAATCATATTTATTGTTAAAAATCAAGAAATTAAAATCATCGTCGTTTAAAGTAAGGCCATATAAAAAGGACCTAACCTTAGATACACTAAAGACATAGCTTAGCTTAGATAGATATTACAGAAAATCAATTGCTCAAGCCGACACAATGGTACCTACTTCAGACAAGTATCTGCGCCAATTCGCGCTCAGGGTCGGGAACGATTTCAACTAACTCTCGGTGCTCATATTATGTGGTTACAGAACTTTGTTGTTGTTGTTTTTCTAAAGTTATTTGTTTGCTATCGGAAAACCATAACAAGTTTATTCAATGGCATATTCAGTGCGATACGACTAGTTCCGTATTTTGTTTTATTTCAACAATACTGAGTTATTTCGGACATTAGGCTGGAATGAGAAGTTTGTCGGTATTGGAAGTAGAGCACAAAGAATAGCATTCCACGATTATTGAATAAGAAATGTTGTCGGATGACATTTGTGGTATGGATCCTTTGCCCCGGCGGCGACGCGCCGGCATCCGCCGCCAATTACTAGCAATAGTGCGGACACCTCGGATAGCCAGGCCGCGGCGCAGGCGCAGCGCCGACACCTTGGCCCCGCGCACCACGCCGCACCCCTGGACAAAAACTGATATAATTGCTGCATGTTGCTCGTGTGACATACACAATGATACTTAATTAATCAATTATGAATATTAATTTCCTGTAAAACAATTATCGGCGGCAGTTAACTCGGTTTGGCATTAATTTATTTAGATAAGTACACATTTCGTTCCACGTTTAACCATTTTCTTTACATTACTTTGTTGGAAAGTATGTTATTAAAAAAGATGTTGCACCATGGCCCACGACTTCTTACACTTCATTAGCCAGAAGCTGTATCCATTGTGATAGTCTAGCAAGTCAATATTACACCAATGCTTCAATTAAGTCACCTCATTTATGGCCACGACTTGAATTTTATTTTGGACTCTTGTGTGTTTTTTAAATAACTTTGCACTAATGAGAAACTATGACAATACTGACGACCTCAGTGGTTAGCACTCCTATTCTGGTTTCACCATCACTGAGGTTCAATTTCCGGTAGCGTCAATTTAGAACTACTTAAATGTTGTTCTAAATTGGGTGTTTGCTCAGGGTGTTTAAAAAACCTGCCTGCGCACTGGTGATGTGAAAAATATATAAATACGAGTACCCTACCCACCTTCTTACATCTACTTAAATTGATTACCTAAATAGATTTTTTACCATTAAAATGGTTATTAGATGCAAATAGCCAGAAACGTATTTTTGGCCATAGCTTCGTGGATTTTAAGAGGATCGAAATGGGAATATTACCAAGAGTTGAGGAATTTATCGAGACACGTGTAAGCGTTTGAATTTTAAAAGTTGTCGTAACTTTTTATGGAATTTTGAAAAATGGAAAAAAAATAGATTTTTTGGGCGGGTGGGGTGTTTGTTTACTAAATTGTAAATATTTGGGAGAAAACAAACTTACAAAAAAAATGGTCCTAGTGTATTAGTTTAGCTACAAAATGGCGAAAATATTTTGATAATCGGCTATTAATTTTGACCTAAAGGTTTTTTTTTTTTTTATTAAGTAAACCCAAAATAAGCATTTTGAATCATCTAAACTTAAATTTGCTTCTCTATGTGGATGGACGGGCAATCACCCACCCACCCTACCCATTCAGGACGTCTTTTAGCTGTGGAGAAGAACGGGCAAGAAACTCCACAGCTTTGTAATAATTTACAAAACAATATGTCGTTACCAAATTATACAATCAATAATCAAAAAACAATTATATATAATATAAGAAATGATAAAAACAAAAGTGAATCTAAACATTTTACTCGGGCACTATGAACGCATTAGTTAGAACAACATGACGTGTGCGAAATTAATTCCATGCATTTTTGTCATTGATGTAATCGCTTACAGTGTAATACTCGTAAATAGCCTTTTTCTAAAAGTCTGTCCTTAACATGACGTGTCTTAAATTTGTCAAAGGGCCAAATTATAACATCGTTTGGGAATTTTTTTTAATGTGACACGTCATAGTGACTACATCCTGCCTGATGGTAAGCAGCCGATGTAGTCCAAAATAACGAGAGTGCTCCCCACCGTGGAACAAGCACGGTAACAAGCGCACCCATTCATGACGGCCTGCTTAAATGCCGTTTCACGCTCCGTTTAAAAGACCCGGGATTATAGGAACTGGGAAATACATGCGCCGGCAGAGAATTCCAAAGCCGAATCTTAGCCGGTCTTACAGAGGAACGACTTGCAAAATTTTTTGGTACGAGTGCTGATATTCTGCACAGTATGATGGTGGTTCCTAAGACCAGCACGTGTAGTCCGGGACAGGAAAGGAGAGGGCGGAATTTGATCAAAAAGTTCTTCAGAACACTTTCCGTAGTAATTTCGCTAGAAGACACTGAGAGAGGCAATGTCTCTACGCAGCTGGAGTTCCTCAAGACAGGCTGTAACCTCAGCATCTCCAATAATGCGTACCGCTCGCCTTTGCAGTCTATCAAGTGCATCGAGGAGGTATTTAGCGGAGCTGTCCCGTAGATGGGAACAATACTCCATACTGGATCGCACCTGAGTCTTGTACAGCAAACAGCGCTGCTCGGGAGTGAAAAACCGCCTCACCTTATTGTATTGTAATGTATGAGACTTTGTCCCACTTTGAATGTCAAAGAAGTCATGACGTCCAGACCGGGTAGCATAAATATCGAGACAGCCATTGTGGCCAAAACGCGTATACACCAACCTTATATTATTGTGAATAATGAACCTACTATAATATAGCCCTCGACTGTACCAAAACTATTAACTTATGACAATTAGACTTATTAACAATTTGTAGTTTTGGTAATTGGACATTATGTCTACTAGACGTTTTGGCAAATCGATGTTTTGATAATGGACATTAAGACAATCCGACTTTTTAACAATTTGTTGTTTTGGTAACTTGACATTATGGCCATTAGGCGCTTTAGCAATTTGTTGTTTTGACACCTGGATATTATGACAACTGGTCATTTTAACAATTGGGCATTATAGCCTTGTCATTTTGACACACTGGACATTCTGACAACTGGCCCAACATACCCCGGAGTCGTCAAAATTTAGGAGTTAAAAGTTTATAAGTCTTACTTATTTCTAGTATTTAGTTTGTGTATATCGCAATTTTTTTATCTTTAGATTTGGAGTTGTAGAGAGGCGGGTGTTTCCGTCTAAAAAAGTGATGACTAGCTTCTATGATTATTAACCGATCGTCATGGTAATGGTGCGGATGTAGGCGAGAAGTGCATACGAGTTGGAATATAAAATTTAAGTGAAATTCATAGGACGCCTTATTGGCACCCGATTAATGAATGTCACTTAGGTTGTAAAAGAAAAGAAAATTTTATTCTTTGTGTTGTGCAGTGTATATTAGTATATGTTTTAGTTCGATTTAAGTAATGTTGTTGTGTTATTTTAGGAATTTACATCTTAATAAAAATTTATTATTATTCAACATGTAATGTGTAGGGTAAGTAGGTAATTTAAAAAAAAAAATTTTTTATCGTAAATTTTTGTATTCATTTTCAATGCTCCAATTCTTGTGGGGAGTGCGAAATCTATGATTTTTTATTATTGAGTTTTACGAATGATGAAAGTAGGTATTTTTTATATTTGGTTAGGTATATGGAAAAGCAGAAATCATTGCTAATAATACTGTGCTATTACTTCATTGTTGTATTGCTATTCATCATCATCATCATCATCAGCCAGAAGACGTCCACTGCTGGACAAAAGCCAACCCCAAGGATCTCCACCACGACCGGTCCTGTGCTGCTTGTATCCAGCGGCTACCCGCGACCTTCACCAGATCGTCGGACCACCTTGTTGGAGGCCTACCCACACTGCTGTTTCGGTGCGCGGTCGCCACTCGAGAACCGTTCTGCCCCAACGGCCATCGGTTCTACGGGCGATGTGCCCTGCCCATTGCCACTTGAGCTTGGCGACTCTTTGGGCTATGTCGGTTACTTTAGTTCGTCTACGAATCTCCTCATTTCTGAATCGATGACGTAGAGAAACCCCGAGCATAGCCCTCTCCATTGCTCTTTGCGTGACACTGAGCCTGCAAATTAGGCCCATAGTGAGCGACCACGTTTCGGTACCGTACTGGCAACACACACTGGTCGACGACTATCGTCTTGAGACACTGCGGTATTTTGGACGAGAAGATATTTCGTAGCTTACCGAACGCTGCCCAGCCGAGTTGGATTCGACGATTGACCTCTTTCTTAAAGTTGGACCTACCTAACTGGACTGTTTGTCCCAGGTATACATATTCGTCAACAACTTCAAGAGCAGAGTCTCAAACCTTCAGAGGAGTGGGTACGACACGTGAGTTAGACATGATTTTCGTCTTCTTCATGTTCATTTTAAGGCCCACTTGTTGAGAAACTGTTGAGATCACCGAGCATTGTGCCGAGTTCCTCCAGGGTCTCAGCCATGACTACTATATCGTCGGCAAATCGAAGGTGCCTGATGTACAACGCCGTTAATATTGATGCCGAGTCCTCTCCAGTCCAGAAGCTTAAACACGTCCTCCAGTGCAGCAGTGAAGAGTTTCAGAGAAACGACATCTCCTTGTCTTACTTCACGCTGCAGCTGGACTGACTTCGAGCTCTGGTCCTGAAGACGTACAAACACTTCAACACTTCGATGTACCGGTAGTCAATTTGGCACCGCTGCCGCTGGAGAGACTGTAGCACGGCCCATGTTTCGATCGAATCAAAGGCTTTCTCATAGTCCACAAACGTATTGCTATTACTTGATAATTATAGTTTCTCTGCCAGTGTTTACACTAAACACCGAACGAAACGCTGATGTCAGTTCTCAGAATTAAGATCACAACGTTTCTGTTGATTGGCAAGAAAACGGTTCGATTCACCAAATCAAAAACTATGTTATTTGAGGTTGGAGGTAAGTACAATACTCCATAGAACGCAGCGCCTAATCGTGCGGGCATGTGTGGGCGGGTGCGGGGCGGTGTAATTGCTGCACGGCGGCGCGGGTGTTTTTGCGGGCCCCGCAATCTGTATGCGACCCGCGGGTCCGGCGGCGGCGGCGGGAGAGGCTTCCACGAACACAATTACCGCGGCGGCGGCGGCCATCTTGCGGCCGGTGCGGCGGCGGCCGGCGGCTGCGGCGGCAGCGTGCGCCCGCGCCGCAATCAACGCCGACCCCGTGGGCCCGCGGCCGCGACTACGTCCCGAGTGTCCCGCTCCCGACCTGCCCTGTGAGCTATTAGCAAAGATCATTAACCGCACGCTCGGCTCAATACCACCACAGCTAATCAGTGTCATTGTAGTAGATTTTAAATGTTGCTTTTTCTTATAATATGTAGATAAGTACCTGGTACCTTCCCATGTAACAATAAGATCACAAGACAATATATTAAAGTTTCAAGCGAATTTGAATGTCGATAAGAAATTCGATCATAAAGGACAGTGGCTCAATGCTGAATGAATTCTTTAGCGTCTATAAATTTCACTATTACAACTACGGATGAAATAAATTCGTAAGATTTTCTTGAGAAACCATAGGAAAAACCTGTCTAAGTCTAGAAATAAAAATAAGGATTTAAGACACCTAAATTACTAGTTAGCTGTTCTGTCTAAGGCAATGACGACGTTCTTATTTTTTTCTCTTAAATAATGGCTTCGTGCTGTCAGCACATTTGGCCAGTATATTAAAGTGAATATTTTCTTTGCATAAAGTCTCAATAAAGTAGATGATAATGAGTGCGTGATAATTAACGTTAAATGGTAAATGATATTCCCCCAAACCCCTTGAGACTCAATAAAGCTGTGGGACTTTATTGAGATATCACACGGACTTCTTGAGAGAATTTGAAAATTGATGTTGCACTATTTTGTTTTATTTGCCAACACTCATGCACGTTCACGAACACTTAAAAGTAAATAATCCACAATTATTTCACCTTAATATTTGACAAAACACAAATTATAGAAAATAAAACCAAACTGCAGACGTGACAGTACACTTTCCCGCCAAGAAGTCCACGTTTTTATTTTTAATTTGGCAAAACGTATTTTTATATAATTTGTTCCTTGAAGGAACAGGCTAAGGTCAGAGACCTAGACTGCCTAGTCATAGTTAGTTAAAATCACATTGTTATTATTATACGCCTAGGTATATTTTGCCACTGCTAGGAAAGGCCCACCCTCCCCTCTTTCCACTTTTCGCGGTCTGTTGCTTGTGCTGGCCAATCCTTGAAAGTATAACACAACTAGTTGTACATACCTACCTAGGTAGGTAAGTACTTGTTTTATCCAATTATGATAGACATAACCTCCAAAACTTTGAATTGGAATATCTATAATTGTAGACTTACTAAAGAAGTAAAACCAAGACCATATTGTTCAGGATTACAAACTCTAAACCAACATATTTTTTTTTATTTATAGACGCTTAAAAAAGAGTTGACAAAAGTTTGTATGGGAGTTCGCCAGTGTCCTTTTTATTTCAAGGTTAGTAATTTTTTTAACACTGAAGTTAGTATGGGGACCCAACATGCGTAAACCATCAAAGTATAAAATATTTATACATAAATATTAAAGTGTTCCAGTGTATCCTTGATTCCTTCCTTTCTTGATAGTAGATCCAACATTTATAAAAATGTTTGGCGCCTGAGCCGGATTGTCAAAAGGTGCTGGGTGAAATCCCAACACTTTTTTTGGACTTTTCATAAACCTCAAACGACTGTAAACCGTACCTTTTGTATCCTACTTTATTTTTGGACAAGATTTCATTTGCCTAAAGTCGCAAATGCTAATCTGTTGATTTACTCAACTGGTTTACATAATCGTAATTCAAAATAGTTGTTTACTTCGCATTTCTAAGAATACAATTTAACGTGTTTCTGAGGAAACCTATCAGTGACTGCCAACAGGCGCGGCGGCTGCCCACAACAGGCCGTTACCACCAGGCTGATCGGGAATCCGAGCGCGCCTGTCGATCGCCGACATCAAAGCCGGCGCGCCATTGTCGCCCTTATCTTTATCGAGATCTGGAGCTGTTGGGTTCGATTCCCAGTTGCTGTAGTAAAGATGCTATCTAAATTTTATTGGAGTTCTGCGACGTCTAATTAGTTTCGACTTCTTATTAAAGGGACACGTAGATAAAGCTTAATGGCGCAGTAACAGCGGCCGCACACTCGGCGTTCGTTTTAACGCGACCGCGCCGCGCCTGATTCTGCCTGTCGGAATGGCACCTTGTCTCGCCCGAGTAGGGTGCACTGGGCGATGGCGATGGCTCGGCGATGCTGGGCCGCACATTAGGATATCCCTAAGTGTAGCAGATAAGATAGCGCGGAGGTGGCATCACCGCCGCGCGCCGGCCCGCGCCGTTCACACTTGGTTTTGGGCACTTAGGCAGCTTGCCACACCCGCGTTGATCTACATCACTTGGGGTAATATTGACGATAATAACGAGAAAGGACGTTCCAATTAACAATAAATATTTTGTTCAATAAATTTGCCGTCAAAACGATTGCACTGCACATGCCATTTATGTGCAATCGTTTTGCTCAACTAAACAATTTAAGAAACAAATCTTATTAAAGATTATTTTTCTATCTAATTTTCCAGGATTTTTCAAGAGATTCAAGTTGTACGTCCAATTATACCATTCCTTAGAAAAGTTTTCACTAAACATTGTACTAAATAGTGTAATCCTAGTTACATGGCTGTAAATGTTTCCAGACATAATAAAAGTTTTATTGTTATAACTGCTATAGCAGTCTAATGTAATGTGGAGTATTGTGGAGCCCCGGCCCGCAGCGCCCGGCCGCGCCGCGCTGTCTGCCGCGCCCGCCGGCCCGCCGCCCCCGCCGGCCCGCCGCCCCAGCCGCCCCCACCGGCCCGCCGCCCCCGCCGCCCCCGCCGGCCCGCCGCCCCCGCAGCCCGCCGCCCCGCCGGCCCGCCGCCCCCGCCGGCCCGCCGCCCCGCCAGCCCGCCGCCCCCGCCGGCCCGCCGCCCCCGCCGCCCCCGCCGCCCCCGCCGCCCCCGCCGGCCCGCCGGCCCGCCGGCTCGCCGCCCCCGCCGGCCCGCCGCCCCCGCCGGCCCGCCGCCCCCGCCGCCCCCGCCGCCCCCGCTTGCCCGCCGCCCCCGCCGGCCCGCCGCCCCCGCCGCCCTCGCCGCCCCCGCCGGCTCGCCGCCCCCGCCGGCCCGCCGCCCCCGCCGCCCCCGCCGCCCCCGCCGGCCCGCAGCCCGCGCCGGCCCGCCGCCCCCGCCGGCCCGCAGCCCGCGCCGGCCCGCCGCCCCCGCCGGCCCGCCGCCCCGCCGCCGCCGGTACAAGGCGAAGGGTACTAAGTAAACATGTATAAGAGATGACTTTACACATGCTTCCTGACCATACTGACTAAAATATAGAATGTGAAGCTTCGAAAATAATATACGCTTTTAACCATATACTGAAGCTCAACCTGTAAGTTAGAAATACTTGCTGTTAGCTTTATTAGCATTCAGAACTAATTTGAAATGCTAAGCTCTGTAAATACAGACAAAAAATGTGTACAAGATAAATATCTGCACACATTTTGTATCAGTTGGACAAATCCGTTTAAAGCTAAACTCGGTGTAGATATTTCTATAGTTTGTACCTTTTTCCTATAAGTCCATTTGTTACAACAAGTAATCAAAAATTTGGATTTTTAGCGTAATTTTTTTTCCTACTAAGTTTTCTAGCGTTTAGTTGTATAGAATGTGCCATTGCCGTACTGTGGCTGCCCGGCCTATCGGCTGGTCTTACCTTTCACCTTAAGAGGTTGAGGTTGTTGAAGTTTTATTGAATCCATTCGGGTCATAATCACAATTGATACCAACACCACAACTGATATATTATGATGATATGCTCTACACAGGGAATCACATAATTGTTATTGAGAGGTGTTCCCACCAGCTCATTATTAAAAGAATACTAGGTTCCAATTTCAGCCCTTCCCTTCTCTTGGATGTCGTAAAAGGCGTCTAACGGACTGAACACTGCTCAAGATCCAACAGCTTGGGGCGGCGCGCGGCGACTATCACGTTGAGCTGAGAAACGTGGACCGTGAGAGGGCTCTGCTTATGTGGTCCTCATCCCTTGTCTCTGACTAGCCTTATGAGGATACAAGTCGTGAATGTATGTCATTACTTTATTTAATTCCCTAATTTTCTTTAATGTCTTTACATTGAACACACTAAAATATTTTGCATCATACCTGGCATCCGTAGTTTGACAGAGTTTTGAAAGGTATTGCGTCTCAATTCCGTACATTAATAGACTAGAATACTAGTGTGTAGGAATACACAATGCTTTTACTTATATTTAACCAATAAACTATTTGATTTGAAACTATTTTATGAACAGGCACCTAAAATAATTATGTATATAATTGAATCAATCAATTCAATGATAGCTAAACCGCGGAGGCTAGAACGATAGAAACTATTCTGCGATAATTCTTAATTTGGAATTTTGGATTGAAGCTGTAACCTCCCCCCCCTCTCTTTATATTTGCTACACCTAAATCTAAACCTAAATCTAATGCCTTTCACACCTATATGCCTAGCTAGCTTATAATACATACACACATCCTCGCCGCTTTACCTTAACTTAAATTATTATCTAATTCTTAAAACTAATTAACCTAATTTATCTACAATCTAATGGTTGTGTCTGGAGTTTTGTAGAGTGTGTAGCGTTTGTATGAAGATGGAACCTTAGCATAGCTTAATTCTATTTGCAGTGAATTTCAGTCAAGCAATGTAATATTATAATAACTACTATTTTGGCCAGATCGTCTAGTGAACCCTCCGTTGTTAACCGCATTTAAGTAACTCAAGTTCTTTCGTGAAAGTTTAGTAATTGGCTTATCCCTGTGTTAAATTATTTACTCCTGACCTAATTACCTACCAGTCTATAAATCATAACATAAATATGTGTAGCCTAGCAATGACTCCGTCTGAACTGTGACCTAAATCCTTCACTGCAGCTGCGGGGAAGATTTGTAACCACTCAAAGGTAATCAGATGATAGCTTAGCTTGTAGGTATTATTATTTATTATCAGTAGCATGATACATAAGAAGCCTGGTGCAATTTATGAGCCCCACCACCGCTCCATAGCGTACTGTACATCTCATGGTTTAATTACAGTTCCGACACATTGGCTTTAACTTTAATTATTAGCTTGTGCCTTTAATTCTTTAACTGAGAATTTACATCTCTCCTCAAATTTAATTTCATTTTACATTATGCACTATGTGTTAGCAATTTAAATTCTTATTATTCCACATAAATCAATAGAGTTTATCTCAAGGCTTGCTATCATCCAAATATCCTTTTCACATTAAGAACTTAATTATTCAATGCAATAACTTATATTCAGTTCCGTAAAGGGTGGATAATTTAATAAAACGCCAACTCAGGCGGTGGCTAAAGTAGAATGCTATTAATACAGGTAAAACTACTTTTATTTATTCTTAGTATTTATTATACAAGTCCTGTAAAGCTCCAATATAACTACATTGGATTGGCTGCATTGGCAGATTATCACATCTTAAGTTTATTAAAGGATGTTTAATTCATTCAATATCCTTGACTTTAGGAAGTGAACTGAAATAGAATACTATCATTTGAAGTAAATTACTTTGGATTACTCTTAGTGTTCATTATACAGATCTTATAAAGTATAAATACATCTCAAGTTTATTGAAAGATGCCTAATTTATTCAACATCCCTGACTTTTAGGGAGTGAATGTAGTTAATTATTTTTCCATTAACTTACACCCTCTGTCTCTCAGACTGAGTGGTTAATTTGATAGACTACTAAATCATAGTTAGTATACCTTTAGTAGGTAGTTAATTATCACTGTTAATCATTAAATAAATTACAATTAGAAGTTATCTTTTACTCACTTTAATAAGTATAAATTAGACTGTACTAGGTATTAGTCTGATTGATTAGATTGTTCCCATCAAATATTTCTATGTTTCATATTATTAGAAGTAAGTACTTACATATCTTAAGAGGTCTATTCAAATGGTATTAGTAGACCATTGTCAGGCTAATTAGCTGGTTGTTATCAATCAATTATTTCTATGTTTCAGATTATTAGAAGCTCATAAGCTTGCAATGTCTTCTTTCAACGACTTATCCTAGGTTCTAAACTGGTTTTAGTTGTTCAGTTTGTATCAGCTTATTTTTGCTAAGGTATCGGATGTAAAACTTTAACACCTTGAAGAGTGTAGCCATGTGAGATCGTATTGCATCCCAGGGAAAGCTAACAAATGCCTGTTTGGTCATATCAGTGTTAGAAATCAAACATCACAGTACGACTAAGCTTATTTGCTATAACTTTTTAGTATTTTTCTTGTAATAGAAAACCAGTCTAGACTTTTAGGTACTCCAAAGTAATGATGGTACGATATTATCATACTTCTGTTAATTATTTAAAATGAATAATTAATTGGTAACAACTTTAGGAAAACAATTAGAATTTTACCGGCCTGCGGTAACAGATTACTTGCCTAGCTAGGACCCACATCACTTCATCATAATTTTATTTAGCGCCGTAACTTAATTATCCCTGCCTTATTAGTCTGAATTAATAACTAACCATATATATATATCCGCCTACCTATAGATTCCTACAACTTTCCTCACTTGAAAATGCCTATATTTTGTCGAACTAACAGTCCCTCTTGTGTACCTTGCAAACTAGGCCAAGCCTCATTTAATTTAAATTCGTGGTGTGTGGTGAGAGTCGCATTGCCCCTGAAAGCAACTAACTCCTAAATGTTCTATCAGTCGAGCCAGTATACTCAGTGTGTTATTTTCCTATCACTACACTGTATGTATGGAGATAGACTCGAGATTGGACTGGGTCATACGGGTCTACCTCCAGCTAAATGGTGTCTGACCTATCTTCAACTTTCACTAGGGAGACAACTGTCTCTCCCCCATTACTCCGTCGAAGATAGTGTATTGTTTAGCGTAATAGTGTAAAACGCCGATCTTATTAAATACAATCAAAGATCATCCAGACCGAAGTCTGTTGAAAGGTACATAGGGTTTTGTTGTCACCGTGACTCGTTTCCGCCGATGTACCCCAGAATACTTCATTCTGTTAACGGATTCGAGTTGCGATCGCAATAGTTTACTTTATTAATAACTTTCAATTTCACAAATCTTAATTAATATCGCAGCTCGAATATCACTTAGCGCACTATCAAGCTCGGACGCTATTTTTCCCGTATGAGTCGTACCGCACTCTTAAGTTGGACCGCTCCGTTGACGTCCCAAAACTGAATGCCCCCTAATTTTCCGCCCTTTTCCTAAGCATCTTACTTTCGCGCCACACGCCTAAGATTTTTCCGCGCGAGCCCACTTTTCTTCCCTTCAACCAATCGCTAGCCGTTTCCCCGATCCCCCCCGCCTTCGCGTCGCGCCACGTGGAGCTATCATCCGACCTCTCTTTCTGTCTTTTTCTCAACCTCTCGCTCGCTCATAGCCGCTTCCGCCGCGCAATTCTAAAATTTTTCCATAATCTAACCAAATCTCGTCCGACAGCCAATATTTCATCGTTGAATATCTAAATGTAGCCTTCTATTAACACTTCCCTCTTAATAATCCTCCACTTAAGCCAATAATCCTATATTTTGGGAAACTATCAAAAGTTCCGTATTCCGACCATAGATGGCGTCCGCCCGTAGGTGAACCACTTTGCCGACCCCAGAGCAGTCCCCGCGAAACTCAAAATAAAATACGGTCCTAGTCAACCTAGCAACCTTACGCGAAGCCCAAATAAATGACTTCCGCTAGACGCCACCTATGTCGCAAGGGACGCGCAGAGCAGTCCCCGCGAAATTCAAAATAAAGAAGTCAAACTAGCAACCTTATGCGAAGCTTACGTAAATAACTTCCGCTAGACGCCGCCTATGCCGCAGGGGACGCGCAGAGCCGTCCCCGCGAAATTCAAACTAAAGATAAAGCGCTAGACCATTGACCATTATTCTGAACTAGTTTATTATTCCCTTTTTCATGCTTATTATATTAATGGTGCTACGCATTAATATTTATTTTAATGCTACTCCCACACATTCCTTACTAACGGACGGATACCATTCATTCTGTACCGTTACAGCCGCCCCCGATAGAATTTAAGCAGATAAAGTACCACTCTTATCTGCGGCGAATTATATCTAAACCCTGTACTTAATTAAGTACAAAATAGCACCTCCTTCCTTGCCAACCTCATTGTCATCCTAGCCCTCAAAGATATTACTACTATTTATAGTTCCTCCCCAAATCCCTAATGACTCCTTCCTCCATAAGCTTTCTTATTGCAAAATAGCCCACACCCCTCATTCTATTCAACTGACACAAAATCATAATCGCATACCCAGTTCTCGTGTTCGAAACGAAATCCCAGTAAACTTAGTCTCGGTAAATATTTCCCAATAACTTAGACATCTACCATTTCTCTAATCATACACAACCTCCGAATAATGATTTGCCTTTTGTTTACCATCATAACAACAAATCATAATATAATATAAATCAATATAACAGTCTCTTGCTCTGTCTACTAACGCCCCCTAGCGAAAACTCTTCAACTCTATGACGATTCCGACGTAAAGTTTATAACATCTTCCGAACCATTCAATTATTCTATTCTTTAAATTATTTTCCTAGAATAATTTCAAGTACATCTGTCATCATGGCCTTCTTTTAACTTACGTCTTTTCTTACAACTTGTTCCGCATCTAAATGTTGCAACCTAGGGATCGAACCTGGGATCTTTCGTGGGTGAAGCATCAACCACTTCGCCGTCATGGTCTTTTAGTTCCAACTAGGTTAATGAATAATTATTAATAATTTGAATTAAACTTTCCTTCATACTTCAACGCTACCAATCTCATCTTAGCTTATATAATTACCTAAGATAACGAAACGTCGGAACAATTGTCTACCTCAGGCAGGGATCGAACCTGCGTCCTCCACAATCCCTAATTAGCTACTTCTTTCAACCGAAACCTATTTTCCTCTCCGCGGATAAGAATTCTTAACCAAACCCCCCATAACAACCAAAACCAGTAGGCATACCATCATCGCCCAAGAGTTATAACTTTATTTTAGATGAGATACATCTAATGTCTAATCCTACAAATAACCGAGATAGAATACTAGACTCGCTTCCGTCCGGTACGCAGTGACACCCACTCACCGTGCATACAAATAGAGGTCTTAACGCCTTACAATAAGGTTGTCGATCGTAAATACTTAGGGAAAACTCATTCACTCTAAGGGGGTACGCATCTCGAAACACGTCCTTGAGTTTTGAACTAGCTACCCCGTAGTTCAGATCTATTAGAAGTTTGTGTGCTATGTATATCTAACTGTCAATGTATGCGTCATCGATAAGTACTTGTTAATACCCCGGTACGCGTTGGACGTTGTATACTAATTGACAAGTACTGAGCTTATACGTATAAGCAAATACTTATGCCAAAACCTATCTAGTAACTATGTCTCATCCCTAGTTATTACTATGCACGAAAGACAACATTTAGTCTCATTTGCTAATATATAATACGTCAATATCCCCTTACTTTCCTATACCTTTGAAAAATATCATTTTCTTTTTAAATTAAACAGACCGGTAACTATCTTATCCGCCCCCACAACTCTACTTAACTTCCTACCTTTTATATTACTAATAATCGGTCAAATCGGTAAATAATAAGTCATTAAAGGTGACACTTCGTCTTAGTATTCATGGTAATTAATATCGTAAGTTCCTTCTCGTATTTACTGAATTCCAAACTGCGTGATTCAATAGTGCTAGTTTCTTTTTATTTTTTATTTTTTTATTAGATGATTTTAATTTTACACTCGCACAAGACACATTATTAAGATGGTAATCTCCCGAATGTTTGTACCTCTAATTGGTTACTCATTATGCATTCTACTTTACTTTTCAGCCTTCCGTCCAGATGGTAAAATTCCCCAGCAACACGAGATCCCCTGACCACGCCAAAATGAAATGCCATCAATGGCCTCTGTTTCTGCAGCCTAAGACATTATCTCTCTATAGGTTAGTCAAGTATAATTGTCCTGATTTAGACTTCACAAGACGCCCCCAAAGGAACCACCTTACAGCAGAATTTCCGCAACTTTAAGAAAGGCTAGTTTAGGAAATGAAGCTAAATGGAAACCACTTAATTTTATTGTGTGCTGAGTAATTCCCACTTCTACAGCACAGTTCCGAAACTTCGATTCAATTACTTCACCAGGTAAATCAAAATAAACCCTACACGCTTAACTAAGTTCTATTTGTGCCCAGTGCGACTAAAAATATTCGAACACCCTAAACAAGCTACTTTTACTAATTTAACAGTGCCAATTAAGAATGCTCCCTTGTGTCATCTATAATTTTATTGTGTGCATAGACGACCAAAGACCTCGCTTTCAGCATGCCTTCTTCGTTGGACCCGCTTAGTTAAATACTCTAATCAAAATTCTAAAGTTACAATTGAAAATGTCAAAAGTTCGAATATTATGCAATAGAGAATTTCTCTAACATAGTTACTCCATCTCTTCGCACTATTTAGTCAGGCATATTGCAATTCAAGTATTTATTTTAATTTATAATGACCTATCTTCTCCACCCCTGTTCACATACTTTAGCCATCCCTATCCACAGCTGCGGTGAAGATAATTAGTTAATGAACAAAACATCCTATAAACACTCTATGTTGCTACCGCAATCACAAGAAATATTTACTAGGAGGATTATCTATCATACAGCTGACTATAACAAAATGAGTCCCCCTTATCTTTCTCCGTTCCTTCTCTAACGTAGAAGACAGCAACAGACAATTAATATTTAATTACTTATAATTTAGAACAACCCTAGGTAAAACGCTACCACAAAACTAGACTAGAACCGAATAATACTAACCGAAGTAAACTTTTGTATTCACACTTGCAAATAAAATATCTTTATCTTTCCGTGATGAATAATATTTTGATAACACTATTTCATCAACTCAATGTCCCGGCCTACATATGTGAAAACTCCCAATCAATTAGTTTGTATAAAACAATCTAGATGCAACATGCAGTTCACATTAACTAACAATTTTAAGGTTGTGCCATAATTTCGACAATAACCTACCTTAGCACTAATTTTAATCATCTACAATTTCATCACGTACATATTAGATGCCAATAATCTAGATTATTTAAGAGTTCTAGCAATTCATATTAATAAAAATCCAAACAAGATAATCCCTCTGTGACAGTCCGCGCTGACCTTCCCACAAGTCAAAACCGCGTTTCGTTCGTCCTATCATTTCTAAACCTGTAGACATTTACTTTGTACTAAACAAATTCTTGAGTTAATAATTATTTGCCAATTGTTAAGCAAACCTATTTAATTTCATAATAACAATTTTAATATAGCAGTATTAGAATATTATTATAAATCCCGAACATCTTTATTTATTATAATCAACATTACCGGTTAAAGTATTTGAATGGCCTAGTGCGAACTAGGTTTCAGGTCTCACCTCGGGAAAATAAATTTACTATTGACTTTAAAATCTACTACTTATAAATTTATTATTTTCTTCTGACATATAAAGATAGGCTATGACTCTAGGTCGGGTTTAGTAAACTTTGAACTATGGCTACCTCCACAATAATCTCGATTAAATATATATATCCGCAAAACGAATTATGTCTAATTCGGCCGATTTTATTAAATTTATATTATGCTACTAAACAGTACGTATCCTAAGAACGTCACACATCCGAAACCCATTTCAGTTCTAATGTCTTTACCCATCTAAATTAAAATTTGTACCTGTCGACGCGAGACAACATCTAAATAATTACTTTGGATGATTCGAATTGTGATAGTTAATTTTGTATTGTAATCTCGATAACGCAATATCAGGGATTTACTTATTAATAAAGTTTACACTAAGAAATTTATTCTCAGCTCGCAAATTCATCGCTTTATTTCCGGCTTGAATGTTTCTGCGGACTATGAGTTTAAATTTATCCTACAACTTAAAATTGTGGTATATAAAATCGATCACTGTTTTATAAGTAGCTTGCGTTAACTTTTAAAATAATAAAACGAGTTAACTATTGATTATGACGTGACATCCGCCCGCAACTCGCCTTTAAAATTGATGTGATAACATACGCTATTGTTATCCCTATAGCATAACAGTGCTATAACTCGTTAATTTTGCCGTTAAATCTCGACTTCAAGCCATCAACTATTTCTTTTTTCTACTATTATTTTTTTTTCTTTCGATTTATATTCTTTCTTTACTATTATATTTTTCTTTCGACCCCTATTTTGCTCCCAAGCTCAATTAATATCCACCTTCCACAATTATCCATCATCCGTCAATCTTAGATATCTTCGAGAAGTAATTTTTTTTTCTCTCTACTAATTTGCCTATCGTATTCCTACTAACATCTCTTTAGCATGCATAATTTCTATCGTTCCTTAAATATAATTAAATGCCGGCTCTAAGATAATTATAAATATAATATTTTAGTGTTGTGTGTGTATAGAATCAAACTTCGACTAGTCAATGATCCCTAGTAAGTCGGCAGGGTTGCCCTAGAAGAACCATCAACTAACCAAAGCTAGCGTCTGGGATACGCGTCAGAATATTCTCCTTCGGCACTACCCGATTAGTCAGTACCAGCCTCTTATACAAGTGCCTCTTTCGATTTACCCACAAGCAAAGCTGCTGGCTTATGTAGACGCGGTCAAGCATCCGATTCAATGTTTTTGTCTGTAAAATGGGTGATTATGTTTTGCTTTGTGTACTGTAATTGAGTATTGTAACAAGTACTGATTGGATGTGATTTATAAAATATATATAATATTTTGTCGTAGAATAAACTCACTACACCCTATCCTATGCTATACTACCACTAGTATACCTCCTACACTTTCTCACCCACAAGAGTATCTCCGCCCAAATATATTTATATAAAACCAATAATTAAATATAACCAAGTGCAGGTTCTAATGTACTTATAAATATAATAGATTAATGTCGTGTGTGTGTAGAATCAAACTTCGACTAGTCAATGATCCCTAGTAAGTCGGCAGGGTTGCCCTAGAAGAACCATCAACTAACCAAAGCTAGCGTCTGGGATACGCGTCAGAATATTCTCCTTCGGCACTACCCGATTAGTCAGTACCAGCCTCTTATACAAGTGCCTCTTTCGATTTACCCACAAGCAAAGCTGCTGGCTTATGTAGACGCGGTCAAGCATCCGATTCAATGTTTTTGTCTGTAAAATGGGTGATTATGTTTTGCTTTGTGTACTGTAATTGAGTATTGTAACAAGTACTGATTGGATGTGATTTATAAAATATATATAATATTTTGTAGTAGAATAAACTCACTACTCCCTATTCTGTGCTATGCTACCACTAGTATACTTCCTACACTTTCTCACACAACACTTAACTAGTAATATCATTTTTTTTTTTTTTCAACATCTTAATCGTTCAACGGAGATAGACAATTGTGCAAGATACTCTTCTTAATAGGCTAATCCAACCCAGTGAATTTAATGATTTATCTATCTCTACCTATCCTAACTAATTAGTCATGTAGTAAGGTCTTTTCTTTTCACCGCTCTCCCGACTTAGATATTTCTAGGTAACTCACAACTGATAATATTAGTTAAGTAGGTATAGTAAGCTACGCCCAGCGAGCTTTACCTCTGCGTACATTAACCTCATCTTAAGCTAATAATAATCCTTTATAAACCTTCATAATTAACTATTTAAAACGATTTCAACTATACGGTAAGAAGCGACGATTACCGGTAACGACTACTCACAACGCTGCAAGAGTATTTCAATTATACATATTATTATTAGACCGCACCCTTTTACCATCATCCAAAATAAAATCTTTTATTGGTAATCCAACGCCATCTAGCCTCGCTAATAGGTAACCTCCCCACAACAGAGTAGATATTAGATAGTTGTTTCCAGACGGTAACGACTTTTATCGCCTACTAGACGTATTTATCCGTTTATATTATGCATCCCAACCTACGTTGCTTTTAACCCAAAATTCCTACTAGCAATGAATAGTCATATGATTCTATCCCCTACATGACATCCCTGCTACTTGTTATTACTTATAATCGCGATTCCTCATCAACGCGTGTATTTTGAACCGTAATACTATTTTATGTTACTTTTCCTAGGATTTTAGCGAACTAACTAAATGAAGCGGCATTTTCCTTGTGCAGAGCAATTGTCCCCATCTACATGTCACATAATAATAATTCCACCACAATGTCATTGCATTCCAATCTACTACGTGATAAATATTAGGAAAATCTCTTTCAATGTAAAAATCGCAGGTATTAAAAATAACAGGTATGGAAAATAACAGGTGATTCCGCTTGCTATTACAAAATCACATGATTACGCGATAAGGAAGTTTCCTCTCCGATTGGTTTTATGACTTCATGTTTTATAATCATTCCTAATTCTAGATTGTTTATGGTGTCGCTAAATCATTGGTCTCTATGGTCCAACCATAGACAAATGATTTAATAGTCCCTGACTAGCCTAAAACTACTCTATGGATTTCAGACGTGAGACTCAAGTACATTATTATATTTTTTCTAACATAACCAACAAAATAAAATATAATACGTGGAATAGCACATCAACTAAAAACCGCAATCGCTCAACGATTATTAGTCAAAATATAATTATTATTAGTTTTATATTATGCTGTTAGCGTCATAACTTTATAATATTGTACAGCATATCGCCGTCCTATAATATAAATTGAATCCTGCAATAACTTAGTTGGTTAATTCTGTCCAATCTCGCCCCCTTGCCTTTCCATCCGACAGCAATAATAATTAAACCGCCCCCTATTCTACAAATCTTTCTAAATCAATAAACGTTGAACTATGGCACCCTATCGACTTTTTACGATCCTAAAAATAACTCAACACAAGGCTGTATGAACCAGTTGCCTATGCCTATATGAAATCTATCACCAGGAATAGAAACAAAACTACAGTTACCATAGCTCCTAACGTCAACAACAAAAATTGGATACCTGGTTTCAGTATTCAAGGAAACAATTACTAAAGGTTTCAGTATTCACAGATAACTCAACAATTTTAAAATTTAATACTCCAGACCCCCGGATAATAACTATATCTATGTACTTCGTGCACTTATGATACTTTGGGAAAACAACAACGTCTAACAGCCGCACGGTACCTGATGCTGGCGAAATCCACCATTAAATAAAGAAGGAAAAGTTAATAACTGAAAGGTATTGTATTTCAAATAATACTCATTACATTATTGTTTTATAGTTTTATCTCCTTTGACCTTTAACCTAACCTGAGAATCTTTTTGTTACAGATTTCGTACAACAAAATTTAGCTCCAGCTCTCATTGCGACTGTCTACAATATAGGTCGAACCCGTAATACAAAGTGTATGAATCAACTTTAGAAGATAACAACGTTTACTGTGAAAAGTGTCAAATTATAATTCACCCACTATCAAGAGCCCGTAATACAAAGTGTATGAATCAACTTTAGAAGATAACAACGTTTATTGTGAAAAGTGTCAAATTATAATTCACCCATTATCAAGAGCCCGTAATACAAAGTGTATGAATCAACTTTAGAAGATAACAACGTTTATTGTGAAAAGTGTCAAATTATAATTCACCCACTATCAAGAGCCCGTAATACAAAGTGTATGAATCAACTTTAGAAGATAACAACGTTTATTGTGAAAAGTGTCAAATTATAATTCTTCAATATCTCTGAATTAATTAATCTTCATTGAATTATTCCCTATTAAGCCAATTCTAAACTCACGCATCGCAACACGACAACAATTTGTGGGAAAAATCCCACTTCTAAATTAAAGTATTACCGCTTGACTGAAATCCAATACAACTATATTAATGATAATTTATAACTTAACTTTCTGATCCTGGTCATGGCTTACCAAATTGTAACCTCCCCCCCCTCTCTTTATATTTGCTACACCTAAATCTAAACCTAAATCTAATGCCTTTCACACCTATATGCCTAGCTAGCTTATAATACATACACACATCCTCGCCGCTTTACCTTAACTTAAATTATTATCTAATTCTTAAAACTAATTAACCTAATTTATCTACAATCTAATGGTTGTGTCTGGAGTTTTGTAGAGTGTGTAGCGTTTGTATGAAGATGGAACCTTAGCATAGCTTAATTCTATTTGCAGTGAATTTCAGTCAAGCAATGTAATATTATAATAACTACTATTTTGGCCAGATCGTCTAGTGAACCCTCCGTTGTTAACCGCATTTAAGTAACTCAAGTTCTTTCGTGAAAGTTTAGTAATTGGCTTATCCCTGTGTTAAATTATTTACTCCTGACCTAATTACCTACCAGTCTATAAATCATAACATAAATATGTGTAGCCTAGCAATGACTCCGTCTGAACTGTGACCTAAATCCTTCACTGCAGCTGCGGGGAAGATTTGTAACCACTCAAAGGTAATCAGATGATAGCTTAGCTTGTAGGTATTATTATTTATTATCAGTAGCATGATACATAAGAAGCCTGGTGCAATTTATGAGCCCCACCACCGCTCCATAGCGTACTGTACATCTCATGGTTTAATTACAGTTCCGACACATTGGCTTTAACTTTAATTATTAGCTTGTGCCTTTAATTCTTTAACTGAGAATTTACATCTCTCCTCAAATTTAATTTCATTTTACATTATGCACTATGTGTTAGCAATTTAAATTCTTATTATTCCACATAAATCAATAGAGTTTATCTCAAGGCTTGCTATCATCCAAATATCCTTTTCACATTAAGAACTTAATTATTCAATGCAATAACTTATATTCAGTTCCGTAAAGGGTGGATAATTTAATAAAACGCCAACTCAGGCGGTGGCTAAAGTAGAATGCTATTAATACAGGTAAAACTACTTTTATTTATTCTTAGTATTTATTATACAAGTCCTGTAAAGCTCCAATATAACTACATTGGATTGGCTGCATTGGCAGATTATCACATCTTAAGTTTATTAAAGGATGTTTAATTCATTCAATATCCTTGACTTTAGGAAGTGAACTGAAATAGAATACTATCATTTGAAGTAAATTACTTTGGATTACTCTTAGTGTTCATTATACAGATCTTATAAAGTATAAATACATCTCAAGTTTATTGAAAGATGCCTAATTTATTCAACATCCCTGACTTTTAGGGAGTGAATGTAGTTAATTATTTTTCCATTAACTTACACCCTCTGTCTCTCAGACTGAGTGGTTAATTTGATAGACTACTAAATCATAGTTAGTATACCTTTAGTAGGTAGTTAATTATCACTGTTAATCATTAAATAAATTACATTTAGAAGTTATCTTTTACTCACTTTAATAAGTATAAATTAGACTGTACTAGGTATTAGTCTGATTGATTAGATTGTTCCCATCAAATATTTCTATGTTTCATATTATTAGAAGTAAGTACTTACATATCTTAAGAGGTCTATTCAAATGGTATTAGTAGACCATTGTCAGGCTAATTAGCTGGTTGTTATCAATCAATTATTTCTATGTTTCAGATTATTAGAAGCTCATAAGCTTGCAATGTCTTCTTTCAACGACTTATCCTAGGTTCTAAACTGGTTTTAGTTGTTCAGTTTGTATCAGCTTATTTTTGCTAAGGTATCGGATGTAAAACTTTAACACCTTGAAGAGTGTAGCCATGTGAGATCGTATTGCATCCCAGGGAAAGCTAACAAATGCCTGTTTGGTCATATCAGTGTTAGAAATCAAACATCACAGTACGACTAAGCTTATTTGCTATAACTTTTTAGTATTTTTCTTGTAATAGAAAACCAGTCTAGACTTTTAGGTACTCCAAAGTAATGATGGTACGATATTATCATACTTCTGTTAATTATTTAAAATGAATAATTAATTGGTAACAACTTTAGGAAAACAATTAGAATTTTACCGGCCTGCGGTAACAGATTACTTGCCTAGCTAGGACCCACATCACTTCATCATAATTTTATTTAGCGCCGTAACTTAATTATCCCTGCCTTATTAGTCTGAATTAATAACTAACCATATATATATATCCGCCTACCTATAGATTCCTACAACTTTCCTCACTTGAAAATGCCTATATTTTGTCGAACTAACAGTCCCTCTTGTGTACCTTGCAAACTAGGCCAAGCCTCATTTAATTTAAATTCGTGGTGTGTGGTGAGAGTCGCATTGCCCCTGAAAGCAACTAACTCCTAAATGTTCTATCAGTCGAGCCAGTATACTCAGTGTGTTATTTTCCTATCACTACACTGTATGTATGGAGATAGACTCGAGATTGGACTGGGTCATACGGGTCTACCTCCAGCTAAATGGTGTCTGACCTATCTTCAACTTTCACTAGGGAGACAACTGTCTCTCCCCCATTACTCCGTCGAAGATAGTGTATTGTTTAGCGTAATAGTGTAAAACGCCGATCTTATTAAATACAATCAAAGATCATCCAGACCGAAGTCTGTTGAAAGGTACATAGGGTTTTGTTGTCACCGTGACTCGTTTCCGCCGATGTACCCCAGAATACTTCATTCTGTTAACGGATTCGAGTTGCGATCGCAATAGTTTACTTTATTAATAACTTTCAATTTCACAAATCTTAATTAATATCGCAGCTCGAATATCACTTAGCGCACTATCAAGCTCGGACGCTATTTTTCCCGTATGAGTCGTACCGCACTCTTAAGTTGGACCGCTCCGTTGACGTCCCAAAACTGAATGCCCCCTAATTTTCCGCCCTTTTCCTAAGCATCTTACTTTCGCGCCACACGCCTAAGATTTTTCCGCGCGAGCCCACTTTTCTTCCCTTCAACCAATCGCTAGCCGTTTCCCCGATCCCCCCCGCCTTCGCGTCGCGCCACGTGGAGCTATCATCCGACCTCTCTTTCTGTCTTTTTCTCAACCTCTCGCTCGCTCATAGCCGCTTCCGCCGCGCAATTCTAAAATTTTTCCATAATCTAACCAAATCTCGTCCGACAGCCAATATTTCATCGTTGAATATCTAAATGTAGCCTTCTATTAACACTTCCCTCTTAATAATCCTCCACTTAAGCCAATAATCCTATATTTTGGGAAACTATCAAAAGTTCCGTATTCCGACCATAGATGGCGTCCGCCCGTAGGTGAACCACTTTGCCGACCCCAGAGCAGTCCCCGCGAAACTCAAAATAAAATACGGTCCTAGTCAACCTAGCAACCTTACGCGAAGCCCAAATAAATGACTTCCGCTAGACGCCACCTATGTCGCAAGGGACGCGCAGAGCAGTCCCCGCGAAATTCAAAATAAAGCAGTCAAACTAGCAACCTTATGCGAAGCTTACGTAAATAACTTCCGCTAGACGCCGCCTATGCCGCAGGGGACGCGCAGAGCCGTCCCCGCGAAATTCAAACTAAAGATAAAGCGCTAGACCATTGACCATTATTCTGAACTAGTTTATTATTCCCTTTTTCATGCTTATTATATTAATGGTGCTACGCATTAATATTTATTTTAATGCTACTCCCACACATTCCTTACTAACGGACGGATACCATTCATTCTGTACCGTTACAAAGCCTGATATGTGTGTAGTGTAGTATATACTCGTAGAGTAAGGTTGTGTTTGTGTCGTCGCCCAGGACCAACCTGGTAGTAATGATACCGTTTTTATGCATTGCATTGCATTCCATAGACGAATTGGATGGTTTGAACCTACCACTTAAATAATAACAGGGACCCTATCCTATTGTTAGTCCAAGTGGTTAGTTTAGCTCTTAAGTTTATGTTAGTAATCATCTTGCAATCATAACTGTAACCTGTTTAGTGTCTTTAATAAAATAAAACAAAATATTTTGAATTGTGATACCAATCTATACAAGAACTAAAAAGAACTGTACAAGCAAGCTCCTTGCTATAGGCAACCGAAACGCTGACGACAACTTGCAACGCTTTGTAAATGTCATCGAAGGTTGTATTAACCCGCCCCGCGCGGCGCGCACCGCAAGGGATGGGGCCTGCCTGAGGGCCAACTTTTTTTCTCCAAAATTTCTGCTGATTTTCGTTTGCTATTATAAATAGCAAACGAAAATCAGCAGAAATTTTGCACTTTTCATTATTTTTAAATTTTCAAACATTTTTTTAAAATTAATGTTCTAAATGCCAAACCTATTTTGTATGAACGAAAGGAGATTGTCGAAGTTTCTTAGGACTTTGACCGTTACACTGATAATTTATAATGCGGCTTTGTAGATCAAAACCAGCGGATTCCAACAATATAACAATTTAGACGGGGATTAACGCTAACACTTACATACCTTTTTATACCAGACTTTTCGACTGAGTTGCACCACTCGTGGTCACGGGCGGACTAATGGAACGCGAAAGTATGAAAGTATATAATATACCTAACAACTATAAATATTAAAACTATTTTTAACGGGACCTAACACGATAAATTTTTGTAAGTAAGTACATATCAGTTCGCATGTGACCACGGCCGCAGCATCGCGGCCGAAACGTCAAGCAGTAAGTAGATATTTACTTACTTACAAAAATTAATCGTGTTAGGTCCCGTTAAAATAGTTTTAATGCAATGCAACGCGATAGTTTAAAGTCTTAACTATAAATATGTTCTACGGCAGATAGCACAGATATTGGAAGTTAATTAACTTAAAGTGAGCTTAGTTTACGTAAATTGAACAAATGGGTAATATTTTTCACTAACTATTTGTAATGTTTATTCGGTATGGAACTGAAATGTACCTTAAATGCACTAACCGTAAGAGTATTCACTGTTGTTTAACTGACAGTATTCTTATTCTTGTCAAATACAAACCTAAAGCATTGTTACGCGTAAAACGAATGCAACAGTTTATAAAGGTTATCTTTAAAAATAAGATGAACAATCGGAAGCAAATGAAGCAATGGACGGTGTCTCACCACTTCTACAATACTTAGACAGTATTCTAGCAGTGGTGAGTTATAACAACAGGTAGTTTTATCTGGCAACATTGTCCTTCGACTACACGTGATATAAGATAAGATAAAAAGATAAAAATGATTTATTGCCACAATTCAGCTACAAAGGTATAAAAAAAAATGATTACAATCTAAAACCTAATACTAACTAACTTATAACTATGTAGGTACGTTATTGTGGGCAATGGGTAACAGACTCAGCATAATGCTGAACTAGGTTCAGCGCCGATTTTCAGTCTGTCCCCCTTGAGGAGAGGTCGGATTTGGATATGGTGTTAAAAAAGGTATGCGTCCTTGGTTGATAAACAGGTAGTCAAACACTTTGTTATTATAATTACAATACATTGTTCCCTATAGAATTATTAGATGGTTTTTATGCCACAAGTTATTAAAAATTACACAATTAATTTTTGTTAAGAGGCCTATTACATCTCGACTGTGATTTTTGCGTAAAATGGCCAAATTTGGCGTTATGGATCTCAGAAACAAAAATACATTAACAATATTGAATAGTGTAGAATAGCTATTGGAATAGTGGGTAGCGGCCTCGCTTTTTTTTGTAAATTTTGCTTAACTTATTAATTAAACCCAAAATTGCAGAGAAAGATTTGTGTAAAGTGCGCGAAGGCACTTTTTTGAGCTCATCGATTGAAATACTGTTCTAAACAAGTGAAATAAAAAAAATATAATGTTACTCGTATCTCTTAATAGTCGAATAGTGCGCAGCGGCCTCGGAATTTTTAGATATCATTGATTTTATATAGGAAAAAAATCTTATTCTAAACCAAAAACTTCGAAAATTGCTATAAGTTAACTGTGAATTTTTCCTATCTACGATAATATTATTAAGCAAAATTTATATTGTTACTTTATGAGGAATAAAGATTTTATAATGAATTTATTATCTTCTTTCGATAAAAACGATAAATACAACTAAAAATTACTACAAAATGCGATGCGCCGGCCGCTCGAATTCAACTTATGCTTACAGAATGGAGATTTATTATCCTATTTCCATAAAAACGATAAATACAACTGCAAAATTTTTACAAAAGGCGAAAATGGGCATTTTACGCAAAAATCACATTCGAGATGTAATAGGCCTCTTAAAGTCTGGATAAAGTGGATAGAGACCCCGGCCGTTCAGTTTCCATTTTTGTGGCCCGTTGTGAGTAAGTAAGTGACCAATTGCGTATGATTTAGAAATATTTCATACTTAGGTTACAAAACTTGTTCGCGTCAATACCAGCGGCTGGGAAGTGCGCGCGGCCAGCAGCACTCGGCCATTATTAAATATCTCAGCCTACAGTATTTTAATATGCCGCCAGTATGTACCGATTTAATTAACATTCTTCCAACATATCTACGTGACATAATATATTCGCGGCGCTGCGGCCGAGCGGTAATATTTCGTAGTATCGACAGTCATCAGTAGCTGTAAATCAATAAAGGGCTCCGGCCCGATTGTTTTTCGGCCACCGTCACGCGCCTAGCCGCGGCCTAGTACACGCCGCCCGGCCGCCTTGATACTCGCGCGCCCGGCCGAGACGCGAGTGACGCGACGCACGCAGCCTTGGGATTTAGTCACTCTGTACGTTCACATATTTTAACGCTTGCCGTTTTATTTCTTTTATTCTTTATAGCACATAAAAAGGAAAATGCGAACTTAATTCTCACATTAAAGCAAACGTACTGACGTAAATGTAAAGTTACAAATGTAAAATAAAAGAAAAACGTTACAAGAACTGCGGCTATGGAAATAAAAATAATCGAGCGCTGCGTTATGCGGCGGAGGCTTACGCGACTCTTTTATTGCCTCTTGTTAGTTTGTCGGCAACATAAATCATTATATAGGTTAACTGGAAAATTTACTGATTATTTCGCGAGCGCCGGGGTGTAGCGTTTCGCGTGTCATCTACATGATTATCAAGCTTAACCAGAACGTTTCATACCAACAGATAGAGTTCGTTTTGAAGGTCTTATGTTTTTCTTTTTGTCTATAATTATAATTTAGCTTATATTGAAGAAGTATGATTTAATTAGTACAGGTTAATAAAATTTTCTATTTATGTAGTGCGTTATTAATGGCTTATTAGCAATCTTAATTCAAGTGCAAAGACGAGTGTGTCGCGGTAGTGCGCGCGGGCCGGCACATCACAGCATCCTAGCGACCTCTGCCGGCGACTCATTTCAATTAATTAGCGGGTGATCGTGGATAGGGGGAGAGGGAGGGCGGAGGCGATAGCATCGGCGCGCGGCCGCGATTTATCAACCCGCGGCCGCCGTAACTCAGGCGGGCCATCATCGGCAGGACAGCCGTATGGGACATGCTGCAAGGGGAGAACCGAACCTCAGCAGGAGCTGTCCTCAAGGCGATGAGCGGGGCGGTGGTACAATCTGATTAGCGCGGACATTCATAGACATTCATGAGGAGATGCCGAACAGAAAGATGCCCGAGTTGAATGAGAAAAACGTACATGATGAACCTATAGCAAACACAAAACTTTCCGCATGGGTTAATTGGACAAAGAGTCCAGTAGTTTCATTCTGTAAAATCGCGATCAAAAACTCGATCCTGAAGGTCGAAGTGAGAGGCGAGTTACGATCGAGCTTTAATAGCGCATCAATAACAACGTACACAAATAAGCCTACATATAAAAAAATATAGTGACGATGTTATGACTTGCGGATGTCAGCAGTCTTAGACTGAGAAATCCTCAGCAGTGGACGAGTATATGCTAATGATGATGATGATGATGATGGGTTTCTGAGTTTACCTTGGAAAACAACCTGGTGCTGCCGATCATAATAGCCTGCGTTTTGCTTGGATTGACTTTAAGTTCGTAGGATCGGCTCCAATCTACTATTTGTTTCAGATTTACGTTGGTAGTTGGTAGTTACTATAGCTTCGGCGAGATTACCAAGTGGTGCCTGGCAATGAATTTGTAAATCGTCTGCATATAGGTGGTAGGAGGAAGATAGGTCTTCAGAAATAGAAGTGATAAATATATCTTCAAGGCGCGAACCCTTTGCCTGCGTCCGTACAGGTAGGTAGCTGTGAAACCACTCAATTACCGTTGTAGATAGTCAAAGTCAAGTCAAAGTCAAAATGCTTTATTCAATATAAACCTTTACAGGTACTTATTGACGTCAAAAAATATGTATGAAAAAAGTTAACTATCTACCTACCTAACTAATCTACCACCAGTTCGGATTTTGGGAGAGCCTTCGACTGAGAAGAAACTGGCAAGAAACTCAGGAGGCCTTACTTTTTTCTCCCTCTAAGTAACAAAAGTTATAATTAATGTTTTTTATGTATTTTAGCGTTTTATTAACGCTTAAATATACTTAAGTAAAATTTTTTAAACACTGAAAAAACACGACAACCTCATGCGGGAATCGAACCACGCACCTTCCGCATTCCGGGCGGCTGCCTTAACCACTTGGCTACCGAGGTCTGGTTTTCATCAAATATTTGAAGTTTGCACCTCTGAGATCCGAAAGAAATATTTTTACAAATATTTGAACATTCGGTTAAGATGAAGCTGCGTTTATAGATTAATGTTTTTAATTTATATTTTTTCAGTGTTTAAAAAAAAGGTATAATGACATAGCCAAGTCATACAAATACATTAAAAATAAAGATATGTTAAGTGAGCGCATCAAAGATAAAAAGATGTCAAAGTCAACTGTGTTAACGGCATTGCTGAAGTCCAGCAACGTTAGCACAGTTAGGTGACCATTTTCCATGCCAAGGCGGATGTCGTCAGTGATCTTGACTAAAGTAGTCACAGTGCTGTGGCCTGGACGGAAGCCAGATTGGAGTGGGTTTAGAAGATTTTGAAAGGAGCTTACTGATTTGATTGTGGACCAGACACTCGAGGACTTTGGATAGGAAAGGGAGAATGGAAATAGGTCGGTACTCAGCAAACGATTTAGGATTACATTTTATAGACAAAGGAATTATCTGAGCGCCTTTCCAAGAGGATGTGAAAACAGCATTAGGGATGGAGCTGTTAAAAATAAAAGTGCGAACTAGAAGGATGATATCAAGGATTTGCACGAATATGTTGCGGCTAATACCGTCACACATATGTGGAAGTAATTGATGCAAGCTCTTTTTAACATCACAATCCGATAATTAGTCTAATGGGAGAAAAATCAGGGACTGGTCCAGTAGACAGTTTGTTTATTATAGTCGCTTTATAGCACTATTTTACTTTATTTTTTATTTTATTTCAATAGAGCAACCAATAAGACATACATTAAATAAAAGTAAAGAATACAATTGATTGACTCATAACTAAATGCTGTCTCAATTATAGGTTACCACGGCATGCGCAAACAGAACGAAACAGAGTTAAAAAACATTAGAAAAATTCTAACTAACTTAATATAAAAACAAACACATTCAATATTCAAAATAAGCATTTGAGACCATCCATACGAAACATACATTTTAATGTATTAATTAAATTCAGCCGACCTAAACGAGACTTAATAGGTGTCCACTATGCACAAGAAAGTGACAGCAACAGACTAATTAAGTTTAATTGACGTCTCTGAGTCAGGCAGTTAGTGAGTCAATATTAATATTGGGTGAAATAGAATTTTGTTTTAATTTTCCAATTCCTAGCGACTTAAGGAATTTCCAAACTTTGGATAAATCTACGTTTTTATTAACTAACGCTACTTTTTTATTAATTAATAACATTAAGAGGCCTATTACATCTCGAATGTGATTTTTGCGTAAAATGCCCATTTTCGCATTTTGTAGTAATTTTGCAGTTGTATTCATTGTTTTTATCGAAATAGGACAATAGATTTGAGCATAGTATTACAAATCTCCATTCTGTGAGCATAAGTTGAATTTTGACGGCCGGCGCATCGCATTTTGTAGTAATTTTGCTGCTGTATTTATCATTTTTATCGAAATAGGATAATAAATTCATTATAAAATCTTTATTCCTTATGAAGTAGCAATTACTCTGGTATAAATTTTGCTCAATAATATTATCGTAGATAGGAGATATTCACAGTTGACTTATAGCGATTTTCGAAGTTTTTTGGTTTAGAATAAGATTTTTTTCCAATACAAAATCAATGATATCTAAAAATTCCGAGGCCGCTACGCACTATTCGACTATATAAGAGATAACATTATAATTTTTTTATTTCACTTGTTTAGAACAGTAGTTCAATCGATGAGCTCAAAAAAGTGCCTTCGCGCACTTTATGAAAATCTTTCTCTGCAATTTTGGGTTTAATTAAAACGTTAAGCAAAATTTACAAAAAGCGAGGCCGCTACGCATTATTCCAATAGCTATTCTACACTATTCAATAAGTCATAATTGTTAATGTATTTTGGTTTCTGAGATCCTTAACGCCAAAATTGGCCATTTTACGCAAAAATCACAGTTGAGATGTAATAGGCCTCTTAAGTCACCTGTCTGCCATGGCGCTGATAGGTGATGCTTTATCTTAACAGCTTTAAATAGTGCATGCTTGTAATAATATTGTTACAAGGGAGTTAAAAACATCAACTTGTTCATCAACAGACTGAGCGAGAAGAACAGGAGACCAATCAATTTTACAAGCGTCATTACGAAACGCATGTTGATCCATACACTAAAATTGCGCTGAAGAATAACTTTGGGTTTAGGTGTAGGAGAACGAACTTTATAGGACAAAAATAGGAGATACAAAAAAGCGTCGGCCGGGCATTGGCCGTGCTTCGCAACATGCTGGGATGAGGATATGAGACGATACTATTAACAAGTCAAGAAGGGATGGCTCCACCACATCCCTTCTAGACTTCGGAAAACGATGGGTGGCACTAAGTGGGAGAATATTTAAGTTCCTAGAACTGATGACAGATTGAAACAAAGCGGTGCGTGAATCGTTCTTAACCCTTAATTCACTTCCTGAGTCCACTGGACTCACATCGAAATTTCAAACTACCATAATTTAAACGTTTTAGCAACTAGTTTCCCCCCCATCCCAGTACCTTCCTACAGTGACGCGGGCACCGCGGTGGCGGGAGGACGTTCGCCTGCGAAACGTATTTGGTGAGTTATTACGTCGAGTGAGTCCCACGGACTCATAGTAGTGTATTGTGTAATATTTTTATTAATTATTACAGTTATTATTAATTATTCAGAGTCGTTGATATGGCATGTTGCAATGCACAAGTCATCTATGAAAGCCAACGTGATGTACCAAAGCTGAAAAGATTGGATTTTCTAAAAAGCATTGCAGAAAACCTAAATCAAAGTAATGTGATGACACGTTTGCACAGTACACGTTTCACAAGCTACCCAGGGCAGAAAGAAAATATTGCTATTTATGCCATTACAAAAAGAGAACAAAGACTGCATATCTATGCACGAAATGTCTGAAGCCAATTTGTTTGACTTGCTCAAAAAAGGTATGCCGACGTTGCCTGTAAGCAATGGAAAAGACCATTGCACGTTTTTTTTTGTTTTTATAGGAGCATACATTTTTGTTTCTTATTTTTGTTTTGTTTACCTTTGAAAATAAAATTTTAAACACTGAAAAAAGACGACAACCTCAGGCTGGAAACGAACCACGCACCTTCCGCATTCCGGGCGGCTGCCTTAACCACTTGGCTACCGAGGTCTGGCTTTCAACCGTCGAAATTTGTCAGTGCTTGATGCTTATGTTTTTAGTCAACATTGCTTCATCAAATCTTAGAAGTTTTCACCTCTGAGTTTTTAAAATTTTACTTAAGTATATTTAAGCGTTAATAAAACGCTAAAATATAAAACATTAATCTTTTACCTTTGAAAGTTAAAAAAAGATAGAAAGATATATTTGTTATGAATATTTTTTTCGTTGTAGGGATTTGAAAATACCTTTGTTATTTGAGACTGTAAAAATAAGTTTATTTAATTTTTAAGACGATCTCAGAAGTTTGTCTACTTTTGTTAATTTTTATAGTGCCTTAAGAAGTACTTAAAAGGAAGAATAAAAAAAACATAGGAAAAAAAGTTGTTTTATTACAGAAAACCACGCTTAGAAAATATATGAATCCCAAGGACTCATAGATGTTTATGTCAGTAAATTTCACCTAGTGGATTGAGGGTTAAGGAAGCAAGTATTAAAGTCACCCATGATAATTAAATGATTGTAGGAAGGAACTATGTCATCAAGTAGTTTCTCGAACGACGTGAAAAAAATTACATTTAAAGAAGGGCTGTAGTAAACTCCAAAAAGGACTTTATTGTGATCTATTGAAATAAAATAAAAATAAAATATGTAGGTACCTACACCACGTAAAGATTGAGGATCATCGTTAAGGGCCCCGAAGGCCGCGGCTATAAATTCCGCGGCTCCCAGCGATAGAGACATTATCGGCTCCCCGCTGGCGCCGGACACATTTCTATAAAACTGGAAGTCCTAATATTAAACGACCGCATTGACAGCATTCAATAAGTATAAAAAGCCCGCACCCGCCGGGAAGTGCCGCATTTCATAAGCGTTGCCCAAACGCCAAACGCCGGGGGCTCGGCGATAAACATTGGGACTGCATGTTCACCAAAAACTATTTATGATTCACTTCCTCGCGGCTCGCAGGGACGACAACTATTTTACCTGTCTAATCCAATTTTGTAAAATTTTGTAAAAGCTGCATGTTTATATCTACCGATTACAATGATCGGTCGCTATGTACGGTGGGGGTCACCGTCGCTTTACCACTTTGCAGCGATTTTCGTATGAAGCGCACCGACCGCCCGGGTGCGTGCCCGTAACAAATAGACGACGCGGCACGGTGTGCAAGGGATTTTGACCTCTAAACTGGTAAAGCGAAGCGTACATAGTACGAAGAACATGTTGAAAATAGTAACACGAGGGAGATTCGAACTCGCACCTATTCGCATTCCTATTTCAGGCCGGAGACGTGCAAATTCAACTCTTAACTTTATAAATGTATATATGACCCTCACTCAATGTCAGCTACTAACTATATTAGTATTAAGTATTCCAAATATAATATTCATATATAGGTACCTAATACTCACAGTCTATGATGTGCATTTATTGCTGCTTCGTTTTTGTTTTGGAAAAAATAAGGTTTAATGTATGCCCTTAACGTAAGATTTCCAATAGCAGTAGGACAGCAAGCTGAACATTCTAATGGGAAACCATTTAAAATACGGGTATGTGACACAATAAAAATTAATTCGGTTACAAATAGATTCCCGAAACAAAAGGTAACGACGATCGATACTTAAGATATCGGCCCACGGCTCGCGGAGACCGCAAAAAACGCTCACGAGACGCGCCGGTACATCTGCCGCCCCAGCAGCACGCGCTAGTCCGCCGTATTGCCATGGCGTAAGGTTGGCAATGGCAGATCTCGCACCGCGCGCGCCCGCTGCAAGCTACCCGCTACCGCCGCCGCGCCGCACCGAGGGATCACGATTATTATTAGTAAGTATGTGTTGGTGTTGGTCCGATTTCGTACTTTACAAGATCTAGGACACATTCGTCAGATTCCTTTTTCGTAAGAGTATGCCACATTGATACGGATGCACAGGAAGTTCGGAGCAGTTTGACATAAATTCAGCAGAAATTGTAATAGCTGTACGGTCTATGTTAAAAAAAAAATACAAATCGCTATCTACGAGTACCACTCCTTATTTTTATATAATTTTAACGCAAATTTTGTTGCATACAAATTACAAATTGAAAAAGACACAGTCGGAAAGAGCACCTGTCCCGGATTGCCCGGCGGGCGCGGGTTCGAATCCCGCGCGTGGACATTTTCTCGACACTGTCTTTTTCAATGTACACTCTTTATTTTTAGAAAATTCCCTAACTTCTGTTTTCCCTAAGCTTTTTTTGCATACGAAAGGAGGGCGGACGATCTCAATTCATTTTAATATTCCAATTAACAAACAAAAATTAAAAACAAAACTTTTATTGAAACCTACGCAAACATAATTCTGGCAACCGGGGCTTATGAGTAGACAACCGTGTCGCGTAGAGGTGAAAGAATACTACCACCCTCTCTCTTCCCTTGGGTGTACTAAAAGGCGACTAACGGACTAAACACTGCACATACTTCCAACAGCATAGAGCGGTGATGGGCACACCACCTGTCACGCTGAGCACATGTGCAGTCGCTATTTGGTGAAAAGTGGACTATGGTAGGGGACTGCTTTTACTGTCCTCGTTGCCTAGTCTCTGACTAACCCTTCGGGGATAATAGTCGTGAATATACTTACATGTATGCATAAGTACGCAAAGTGGAAAGCGGGACATCTCGACGGGTTGAAACGATTCGTATGTAGTATTTCCTTAGGGCAGGTCGCTGCGCACGCAATGTAATGCTGCGGTGCGCGAGGAATCACTCTACTTTAAAGCATCATCAGTCACAGCGAGCGCGCATTTGACCTTTAGCATTGAGTATAATAAATATTATGCTCGCGGCCGACGAGCCGGCGCAAAAAACTGATGTGATAGGAGATTAGGGAAGACTTCATTATTTACTTATTTAGTCATTCAAACAGTGGTGTCACGCGAGCAGTTGTTGTCGATAAATCAGTCGCGCGACGGGGCGCCGCCGCCGCGCCCGCTGGCCCACTCTTATTCATTATGGTTTTTGTCCCCGCGCTGCATGCGCCGGCCGCGGGCAGCAGCCGCGGTGCGCACTGGCACCGACAGCGCCGGCCCGCTGGCAGCGGCGGCTGCGGCAGCAGTCCCGCGCTGTGTCCACCGTCCGCACTTTTTTTGTCCCCGCTGTCGCATCGCTGTCGCCGCCGTCTTTGAGCCGCCGCCGCCGACCCTTACTTAATTAATACGAGTGGACTGGCGACTCACCGGCAAACAAATTTGCTGGCTCCCCCCTTGCCGCGCCCGACCGTGAGATCCTTCGAGCTTTGGGATGTTTAATTAAAATTATCGAGCTTATCTCAGGACATCTCGCGCCCGATGAGAAACGGATGCTAAAGCTTACTCGAACACATTTTAAAGATTCCGTAACGAACGGGCGCAGAAGGCTTACGCTTCTTAGCAAAATATGACGGACAGCGACTAGTGACCCTCTATGGGACAAGTGGTGTCACTAAAAGGCTAAAAAAGGGCGCTCTTTCAAACTAGATGTAAGTAAGTACTTGGTGTATTGGAAGGCTGCGTAAGCATCAGCCTCGGAGCTGGAGCCTTTGGTGTTGACATGTGGAAAAAAGTAAGCTTTCACAAGTTTTTAACTGTGTTTTAGGTATGACATTATGTATGTTAATGATCTTCGTGGGGCGGTTTAGGAAATATAGTGGCATGTGCAAAATTACGATAAAAAACTTATTTAAAAGGTTACGGTGCATTTCCTGTATTTATAATAAAAATCTACAAACAGAAAAAGGATTATAAGGTTATTCATGACAACCGGTCAGTTAGTAGGTAAGGGGAAGTTTTTAACAAGAGCACAGAGTCATAATTTTAAATTGACGTTAAACACTCTGACGATAATTGTAGTCCTAGTTTTTCACTAGGACTGAAAAAAACAGTTTGATAGTTTGTATAATTTATATCATCGATGCTTTGTCAAAGCATAACAATAATAATTATAACAAACGTTAATATAAAACTCTCCGCTGCCTACACCAGGTGAGGGCAGCGGAGAGTTAAAGTAAATTAAATCACTGCTGTCTGTGTAATTAAAATTAGTCCTGATAGCAAAAATGTCTTTAATATTTAAGTAGTAGTAGTACATAGTTCCAATAATGTATGTAGCATCGTGCTACCTGCGCTCGATGGGCCGTGGGGCGGCGTGACCTGTGCGTGGGATCAATTAGTTACTATAACCTAGGAAAGGTATAGTAACTTTATGGTGGGATCACACCACGTGCTGCACCCGCGGCCCGATATGCAGTCCGATATCTTCATCACAGTCCTTACAAAACCCGTTAGCTCAGCTGGTTACTTAGACCGAGCTGGTCACCTAGCTAATTCACAAATCGGCGGTCGGAGGTTATAAACCTTTACGAGTCATCTTTTTTGTCTAAACGCACCTTCTTTTTTATTTTGGTCAAGTAAATGGGTTGTTTAGTAGTCTGCAAGCAGACAAGACAGATATTGTGAAATTTAAACTAAAATAGAATTTTCAACGAATTTCGAAACACTTGGGAAGCAGGAAAAGGAAGGGAATGAAACTTTTCGTTCCAAACTCTGTGGTTCCCATTGGCGGCAAGTCCCATGTATTGGTCGTTGCTGCAAAATGGCGTCTCGCCAAAAGCGACAACATTACCAAGCCTGGGCTAATGCGGTGTCATCAAAGGATCCAAACACCAGTGCGCTCAGAAAGAAGTACAACTTTGCCGCCAGGTCCTTTAAGAAGGACATTGCCAAGGCGAAGTTATCATTCATAGGTAGAATCGGCGAGAGGCTAGTGCGTCTTCCTTCGACGACGCGTGCGTTCTGGTCTCTCGCCAAAGCTATCTTAAGGAATTTTTGTCAGCCGTCCCTACCACCATTGCACAAGACCGATGACTGCCTGGCCTATACTGCAAAGGAGAAAGCCGATCTCCTGGGCTCTCTTTTCGCATCAAACTCGACCTTGGACTATGGGGAAAACTCTCCACCAACCATACTATATTGCGCTTGTACAATGCCAAACGTTCAGTTCCTGCAAAGGTCAGTTCGTAAGGGTCTTTTTTTTCTCTTGATATCCATAAGTCGAGTGGGCCTGATGTAGTTCCACCCATTGTGCTTCGGACGTGTGCCCCTGAATTGGCACCAGTTCTAACGCGCCTTTTCCGGCTCTCTTACGCTACTGGCGTCGTCCCGAGCTTTTAGCAGACAGCCCTTGTCTACCCGATTCCAAAAAAAGGCGATCGCTCAGAGCCGTCCAACTACAGGTCAATAGCTATTACCTCTTCACTCTCCAAAGTAATGGAGTCCATTACAAACCGCCAGCTCTTAGGGTACCTAGAAGAGAACCAGCTACTAAGCGATCGCCAGTATGGTTTTCGTCGCCCTCGATCGGCTGGTGATCTTTTATAGTACCTTACTCACCGATGGGCGGAGGCAGTCGAGAGTAAAGGGGAGGCACTGGCAGTTAGCTTGGACGTAGCGAAAGTCTTTGACAGGGTATGGCACAGGGCTCTTCTCTCTAAACTTCCATCATACGGGCTTCCTGAGAAATTGTGTTCATGAGTTGCCAGCTTTCTTACTGGGCGTAGCATAAGAGTCCCAGTCGACGGTTCGTGCGCCAACATGAAGCCTGTGAATGCTGGAGTCCCGCAGGGGTGTGTGTTGTCCCCTACTCTGTTTCTTCTGCATATCAATGACATGTTGCATAAAAACAGCATTTATTGCTATGCAGACGACAGTACTGGGGATACGCTCTACACTTGTGACTGACACCGAGAACATGTTAAGTCATGTCTCGAATTGGGGTCGACATAACCTAGTCCACTTTAACCCCTCCAAAACACAAGTTTGCGCATTTACCGCGAAAAAACGTGCCTTCTTCGTACCTCTGAACTTTGAGAGAGCTCCCCTTGGCACCAATCCTACTATTGGAATCCTTGGCGTCGATATTTCGAGTGACGTTCAGCTACGTGGTCATTTGGAAGGTAAAGCTAAATTAGCTTAGCTTAGCTAGAAAAAGCTGGGTGTGCTTAATAGAGCGGGTCAGTATTTCGCGCTGGCCCACCGCTTACTATTTATTTATTTTATTTTATTTTATTTACAACTGTATAAAACACAGGTCAGGCCGCATATAGAATACTGCTTCCATCTTTGGGCTGGAGCACCCCAATACCAACTCCTTCCATTTGACCGCATTCAAAGCAGAGCTGCTCGAATTGTCGACGACGTGGTTATTTCAGGTCGGCTCGATCCACTGGCTCTTCGGATAGACGTTGCGTCTCTCTGTATTTTGTACCGTATATATCATGAGGAGTGTTCTGAGGAATTGTTCGGCTTGATCCCTGCCGCTGATTTCCTTCACCGCACTACACGCAATCGACTGTCATTCCATCCACATCACCTTGATGGATGGCGGTCTACTACTGTACGTTTTTCAAGAAATTTCTTGCCTCGAACTACATTGTTGTGGAACCAGCTCTCGGCAGCGGTATTTCCGGACCGTTACGACGTAGGGATCTTCAAGAAACGAGCCTATTCCTTCCATAAAGGCCGGCAACGCGTCTGCGATTCCTCTGGTTTTGCGGGTGTCTATGAGCGGCGGTTATTACTTTCCATCGGGTGACCCGCCTGCTCGTTTGCCTCCTTCTGCAATAAAGAAAAAAAAACTTCTTGCATAAATATATCTTCCCAGACTGAGTACTGGTAACAGGACATTTTATAGTTTCATTTCATTTGTCATTTCAATAATATAAAATTTTGTAACTAACAAAATTTTAACATTAAAATCGTAGAGATTATTATTTTAACTTGTTATAAAACATAAATGTATAGTAGCATAACAATAATAAAAACATAAACTTACCATATGTGATCGAAGGCGTCCACTATTTTACCATTGAAAATGGTTATCAGATGCAAATCGCCTGAGACGTATTTTTGGCCATAGCTCTGACGATTTTGGGAGAATCGAAATGGGAATAGTACCAAGAGTTGAAGAATTTATCAAGACACAAGTGAACGTTTAAATTTTGAAAACCAGCTGGTATGGTAACTTATTTTGTAATTTTGACGTCGTAGTCGTCGTCGTCGTCGTTGTGACGTCGGACAAGCTTCGGAGAAACAAAGGTATAGAAACATCGAAAGAAAATCGCGTCGCAGCTAACAAGACTTGATGTTACGTAATCAATCTAAAAAAAATCGCAGAATACTTTTTCGAAGACACGTGGGAAACCCATGATTTTATCATTAGTGAAAAGTAAATTTGAATGTTTTACTACCGCACAATTATTACGTAATATATTAAATAACATTTTAAACTTTCATGGTCATGGTCAATACAATTTTTTATGAAAATTTGCGGATTTTTACCATGTTTTTGAGTCCCCGATACTTCGGCGCAGTTGCATGCACCGTGATCACGGAGTAACTGATATCGGGGACTCAAAACCATGATAATAATCCTGTTTTTTCATAAAAATCAGTATAATATTGTTTAGTATTTTTAAGTTAAGTATAAATAATTTTGTACAACTTGTTTTGATACGATGGTATGAAAGTTGTTTGGTATTATTGTATATGTGTTCTTGTTGTTATTGTATGCTGTTAATAACATTTTAAAAATCACCATAAACCTGTATTGGTTATCAATATGTTTTTCATGTAGGTACCTTTCAAATACCGTACAAGCGTGGATAGTATTAAATACCTCAGTGTTGGCATTTATGTATGAAATTGAGTAAGATCTAACAAACGCACTGTACTGTTGTTGTGATGGTCTCCGAGTGACAGGCCCTGGCGGTGGCGGTGGCGTGCTGACTCAGCGCTATCCCCGGCAAGGGTTGGCGTGGAGATTGCATCGTTTAGAACAAGTGACAAATGATAACGAAGGCGCGGGCGGGGGAGGGCGGGGCGGTGCGGGGGCAGGAAGATTGATGTCGCGGCCAGCGCGCCGATACGATCTAGCCTCAGCGGCGCGCGGCGGCGGCAGCGGCCGGGGCGGCGGCAGCGGCGGCGTTCCCAGGCCGCGCCGCGGGGCGCACGCCCGGCGCCCTGTCACCACTCCACCAGACATCAATACACAATTACCCAAAAATAAGTTTTTGTTTTAAAGTTCATAAAAGGTGGATCGATTTAAAAAATACTGAGATTGAATTCAACGTCCCGATAAGCGCGGTAGTTGTAGATCAAATCGATAGATTTATTGTTGATGTGGGATATTAACCTTTTTAGTTTGTACCTGTGCTGCGTCGCGTCGCCACGATGTTTTATGATGGTCAAACCAACACAAAAGCCTTTTTGTTCTCAAAATTTTATTAATCCTATTAATCTCAAAAACTCAATTAGGTCTGAAATATGATTTCTCAAAAGGATGATTAAATTAAAAATAATATCACGAGCTCCTCCGCTTTTCAAAAGACAAAGTGTTTTGGCCCTAGTTGTCTCCCGCCAACTGACCTATAATAGCCTCATGTGCATTCTCTTGTCTTTGAAGAAAGGATGAAAGCCTTTAAGTACTTGGGCCGAGTTCGGTGAAGAATGTTTATAAACAAATTATTCACAATTCTTAGCGCACAGTTATTATACTGTCACTCGGACTTTTAGTTGGTATTGTTTCTTGAGAGAGCGATTATCGAGATAACCACAAACAATGTTGTCTTTCATTTAAGAAACAGTGACCATTTTAATGATATGATTAGATATGCATGCACAAACAATTGTGAACAGTTTGTTTAAAAACATTATTCATCGAGCCTACCCACCTGAGGTAGTTCTTTTTTTAACGTTCCGTGTATTATTTGAGCGTCTTTAACGCAAAAAACATTATATATTTAGAATTCTTCATAGAATTTGGCGGTACTATAACTGTGGCACAATTATAGACAGATAATAACATTATCTCATTTTAAAAAGAAAGAATTTCGTTTCAATATCATTGTTCTATTCCATTCCTTGTTAATGATTGTGTCAAAGCACCTACTGTTTGATAATTTGTGTTCATAAATTTGGTGATTTAACATGTAGCTTTTATTTATCACGAAGTCGTTTAGGAGTTACAAACAAATAACAGAAGCCCACAGATCCCATTGAAATGCAAATTAATCGTAAGTACCGGCCGGGCCCTCGCGCCCCCCGCCCGCGCCCCGGCACGCCCGCCCGCGCCCCGGCACGGCCGCCCGCCGCTGCCCGGGCCGGCCGGGGCTGGTTTATTGCAAACAGCACAATGGGATTAGGGAGGTCACAATAAATCACATGTGAAATTAATAAGTGACGCCGTGGAGCGCGAGCCGGTGACGAATTAGACACGCGTTTAATCACGAGACACGGCACTGATCACACCACTTCACAGCGCCTCTTGTTGCGATGGGGTTACGAGTTTAATATGAACCGGAATGGTGTTGGGAATACGAAACGAAATCGATACAGCGAATACACTCATGTCAACCGATACTTTTAAACTTTTTTTATTTGTAAAGTATTGTTAACGTAAACTTGTGGTGTCGAAAACAAATATCACGATATGGGGTCAGCGCATTCAATATTTTTTAGAAACAGAACTAATCTTTAGTGTAAGTATGTGATTAAAGACAAGTGACTCACTGCCATGCTTGTAAATAAACTATTTTTTTATGAAAAAGCAACAAAACCAACGAACATCACCTAGACTTATAACACTGTATTGTAATGGCATTGTATTGACGGCTTGCGAGTACAGGATGGCGGGCGCTGGCTGGACTCATCGTGGTGATTCCCCCGCGATTCAGTAAAGAGCTCGTCTCAAGGAAACTGACAATGGAGGACGGTATTAGATCACGATCTCGGTGATAATACCAAGCTTTACACTCGACCGGATTAAGACGTCGTCTGCCGCCGCCGCGCAAAAGTTGTGACAATTGTTGACGCATTTCATTATCGCAATCACCGCGCTCTCACCGCGCGCCCCCACGCCTGCGCCCCCGCCGGCTAAGTATCTCGCGAAGCTGTTGACTTCCTAATTTTCTTTCTCCACCCTAGTAATTGTTTCATAATAACAATGTTTTGTTATTGGTTTACCTGTTTATTAGAATAGACTTCTCAACGCACTTTCGTTTACACCAAAATACTGAAATGATATTGTGCAGCTGCCGACTAATCTAGTCAGTGTAAAAAAATAATCTTAATAGTGTGTTTTTTTTAAATAATATATAGGCTTGCTAACTACAGCAAACGTCATCTCGCACAAACACACAGACGCCGGCGTACTTCTTAAACTTGTGTTTTAGAGAGTAACCCAAGTAGTTGAGATACGACACGTCTGACGGTGTGCTATATGCGTCTCCGTCAAAAGAATAAGTGCGGTTTATCGGTTTCAAGATGGTGGTGGACCTGTTTGAGATTGGAGTGCAAACCCCGGATGTAAGTGAGGTGCACTTTTTTTGGAAGGAAGTGCAGCCGTTGTTTAAATCTTTTCTTTTTGACTTACTTTTGCATGAATGGGGAAGTGAAGTTGAAGATGTGGAATACATCTGAGACACTGCTCAGCGAACCAACCGGTGTACTCCTACTAAACCGTCACGAGGGAAACTCGATCTGGAGACTGCGGGGACGCCCGAACCCGCCCAAGAATGTCCACCGGGTCCTCCCATCCAATCGCCAACTGGCACGGTGACGCATTTATGGGATTTTTCGCAAGATGGCAGGGCAGCTTTTTGAACGCGGCTAGCGCACTACTTGGACCCCCTACTAACTGCGGTCGGCCAACGGCAAGACCGTGTTTCGGATCCCGCTACCCTCCAGGTCGAGCTGCCCTGTACGAAATAGTCGTGAAACCAGCACCGTTCGCTTCCAAACAGTGCAACTAGCCGCTTCTCATCCCTAATGGGTGTTTAGTGTGGTCTCTTGTTAAAGCATGCAAGCAAGCAACTAAACATGAAATTTAAGTACGAAAATTAAGCAGTAATTTAAGGCTGAGAACTTCCCTATACGGTGTCCCGTCCTACTTACAATATCTGAGTCCCTAGGTCCCTAAGTCCCTAACCTACAGCATAAATGTGTAATAAATACATATGTAAATAAGTACGGGATGTCTGCACTGTCTGTAGGCCTAAGGCACCAGACGAAAGGTGGTGAGGAGACAGGGTTCGGAGTAGGATTTTGTCACTGCCAGTCAAGCAAACTCGCAAAACTAATCAGCTCTGCGATTCTCTAAGCGACACATAAACGCTGCGCGCATGGCTGTGATCATAAATGTTACGGCAGCCGTCACATCATTCGCTGCAGTCACGGCTGTGGTCAACGTTGCGGCTGTTTTATTTACAGAATACTATTTTTTACTTAGGTACAAGAAATGTCAAAGAAGTGATTCCATAACACGCCGCTTACAGCCGTGCGGACCTAGTGCCGAACAGCGTTGAAAATTATTTAGAAAAATACTAATGGTACGCTCACCGCTGTTGCAGCTGCTGCAGCCAAGGCTTAAACGATGTTTGCGCTTAGAAATCGCACTACAGAACTGACGGCTAAGGGTGTCTTGGGCACAGTGAGAGGAATATGTTACCAGGTAACAACAATTATACAACGATGTCGTCCGAGTACAAAGAGAGTTTATTTACATAATTACAGCTTCTTAAATAGTAATTTTATTGTACACACACAATGATAACTACTAACTTGTGAGCCATCTGTGTAAACTGCAGTGGTGCAATTTCTTGCAGTTTGTCATAAAGTAGGCCGGTGTAAATCGCTGCTCAAATGTTCAAAGGTCGTTTGTAATATGTTATGTGAATTGATTTCTTTTAAATAGTAAGTAGTTTGTAACTGCAATTAAAAATGTTTGTTTTTTAAATAACATTGCCCCTCGAGATGATTGAGCAACCAGTTGAATAGAGCACTTGATCGCTAATATGCGGCACGTGCGGGGCGCCGGGGCAGCGGGCGGCGGGCGGGGCGCCGGGGTTCCAGGACAAGTGTTCCGACATATTAATACGCGCGCCATTTGACAACCAGCCGGGTGGGGTACTTACACGGGCATATTAATTCGGTTTTATGACATGCGAAATTGCTCTCAATAAATTGTGCATTGAGAAAGATAACGGAGGGTCGGGCCGGCGCACGTGCGGACGTTATTAAACTTTTCATTAGCCGCGGACGGCCAGGGGTGGCGGCCTTTGATGCGACCTCACGCCGCCGCATCCCAGCGCCGGCCACCGGGTCGGGCCATCGCGGGGCCGAACGGGGCCCTGTACCTACGCACCTATCGGAAATTTTATTTATTAACTTTGCCAAGCAGACTTTACAATAATTGAGATGGATTCCTTACATATTTTTTCATAAAAAACAATGTTTCAATATTTTATTGAAAGACACAGTACAGATCTCTACCAAAATTAAAGTTTAAAAGTTATACAAACAAACTCAAAATGTTTCCTCTGCGCCTAAAATAACACCGAAGGTGAGTCACCCGTTGGCTCGGCATTGTATCGTCGATTTTGAGTATCTGTTTAAGTTTTAGATCAACAAAATAAACAGCCGTTCCCCTCGCAGCGCCTAATTCGCTATACACAACATTATTTGATTTTTAATTTGAATCGGTGCAGCCGGAATGCGCTTATTGACTCGCTCGAGCGGAGGGCCGCGGGACACACTCGGCAGAGGATCTCCTATGATTTAAATAGGGAATTTGACGGATGAATCGAGCGGCGCAGTCACGCAGCGGCCGGGGGCGGGGGCGCGAGGGTCGCTGCGATGTATCCGCGGGCGTGTAATATCGCCTTTTATTAGTTTTTCCGCGGCGACGGCCCCGCCCGCGCCGCAGCCGCTTTGAGGCGCTCGCAATATGTAAGCTGTCCTCGCCCTCCTTCTACATTCATCTTCGCGGTCTATTATATTCTTTGCGTTACGAATTAGTCTACAAATGAGTTAACGCGGTGAACTAATCCGGCCCGTGAGCCGAACGTCAACATCGGAGTGAGGAATGCGGGCGGCACGCGACGAACGCTCTCAATTAACGACATCGTTCGGCCGCTTGGCAAATTTCTATTTGAATCGGCGGATATTTGAAACGGCGCGAGTGCCGCCGCGTCGCTGGCGTCGCTCCAGCTCAGCCGCCGGCAGCAGCGCCCGCGCCCGCCCGCCCGGACCGTGGGAACTAAGCGCTGACAGACTCGCAGCACGGCTTTCCGATACGAACTGTCGCCGAGGTTCCTGGAAGGCGGCTGTCGCCGTCACATGTCCCGGCATCGTTAGTCATCCTCGTCCTAACAAACGGTCACCACGCATTCCTCCAAGCCGCCGCGAGCTAGTCCTAGGCTCCGAGCTTTTTCGGTTCTTCGAACAGGATAAATGGCTGCCGATGGCCGCCAATCTGCGGCCTATAAATCTATAAATCTGTCTCGAAACAAGAATAGGGTTCGTTGCCCCGAAAAAAAAGTTCCGTGACTAGAATTCTAATTTAAATTACGGACCGACGCGACTGTAATGAGCTGTGCCCGCGTCGGAACATGCGAAAAAGACATTTGTTTTATTTAATTTGTACGTGAGCACGAAAAATATACATGTTTAACTTAACAATGTCGGTGTTTAATTTTAATTGTGGAGCGTTACGAGCGCGCTAAATCATGGAGTTACAAATAGACGGAGCGTCGCGCGCCGATCGACAGCGCCGTAAATAAAGACGCGTTTCCCCCGCCCGCTCCCGCGCCCGCTCCCGCTACCGCACATCGACTAGACTATTTATAAGACACAAGCTAACATGTGCAAATTGATTTTTTATTAGAAACTAAATCGACTCAGGAAGTGAGACTGGTCGTTTGTTGTTCGCGATGTGCACTCACCGCGCAAGCATTCTGCAGAGTGACGCATCTTGTGCATGCTGTACCTAGGTACAAATTAATGATACCTACAAACATTCAACAATCAGCATTCTACAAACTTTTGTGATATCAATATGTTGTTAGAATGGAAATGGTAGCTTGTTAATAGCTTAGTGTTATTATTTTTGTAGTTATCTTTTGCATTGTAAGCTGTTAGCTATCCTAAAATAAATAAATAAAAATAAATAAATAAATAAAAATTATTCTCGTATTTTTTTATTTTCTTAAGTCTAGGTTTTTTATAATATTCCATATAAAAATAATAAACAAAACTACTATAAAAAATAAAACATTTAACATTATAAAAAACCTAAACCTAGGGTGCCGCCAGCAGCGGGGCAGGGCCCAAGCTACCGGTGGTTAGGGCTGCAGAGAGAGGAACCTCCTGACGATGCGTGCCGTGTCAAGAAGTACCGCCTTCTGTATCTGGCCTTTGATCCAGCCGTCTAGCGAGTCTCTTGAGATGTTGGTCGAGACTCTTCGCTATTAGGCCGTTTGCAGATACGACTATCGGGACAATGATAGTCGAGTCAACATCCCACATGGCGGTAACCTTGTAAGCCAAGTCAAGGTACTTGCACAGCTTGCCTTCTCAGCCTTCACGAGGTTCTCATCATGTGGGACGGTGATGTCGACTAGCACTGCCCGCCGCTGGGACCGATCGACTATCACGATGTCAGGCTTATTGGCAACAATAGTCCTGTCCGTGATAACCGATCGGACCCAATAAAGCAAAGCACGACCATTTTCGAGAACTGGCTCAGGTGCGTACTTATAGTACGGCACCTCGGACTCAACAAGACCGTATTGAAGAGCAAGTTGCTAGTGAATGATCTTGGCTACAAGATTATTATTATTATCCTCTTTATTTAACATAATTCTTAAGTTTAATTTTTTACAATATTTTATATAAAAACCTATTTACAATATAAAATATTATAAAAAACTTAACCTAGGTTAACTTAACCTAGCGGGGATAGACCCAAGCTATCGGTGGTTAGGGCTGCAGAGTGAGGAACCTCCTGACAATACGTGCCGTGTCAAGGAGTACTGCCTTTTGCATCTGACCCTTGACCCAACCTTTCAGCGAGAGCCTCTCTAGGTGTTGATCGAGGCTCTTCGCTATAAGGCCGTGTGCCGAAACGACTATCGGTACAATAATGGTTGAATCCACATCCCACATGGCGGTAACCTCGTGAGCCAAGTCAAGGTACTTACTGAGCTTGTCCTTCTCGGCTTTCACGAGGTTCTCGTCATGAGGTATGGTGATATCAACCAATATTGCTTGGCGCTGAGATCGGTCGATCACCACGATATCAGGCTTATTAGCGGCAATAGTCCTGTCCGTGATGATAGAGCGATCCCAGTAGAGCGTTGCATGACCATTTTCGAGAACTGGCGCAGGTACGAACTTATAGTACGGCACCTCTGATTCAACAAGGCCATATCGAAGAGCAAGTTGCTGGTGAATTATTCTGGCTACTTGGTTGTGTCTGTGCAAATACTCTCAGTTAGCAAGATGAGAACAACCGGAAATAATATGTCGGAGTGATTCTCCCGGACGGCGGCATGCCCGACAGATGTCGACCGTACCGTCCCTCATAATATATTTCCGGTAGTTATTCGTCTTGATAACTTCGTCTTCAATAGCACAGACAAAACCTTCGGTTTCCCCAAAGAGGTCACCGAAACGTAGCCAGTTCACCGAGGCAGGCAAATCTACATCAGGCCCAGTTAGAGCCCGATAGTAGTGCCCGTGTAGCACCTTGCTCTTCCATATGTCCTTGCGATCGAGAGTGCTTAGCCCACTGGTTTGCGCCAGTTTTCTGTTGCCAAGGAGAGCGGCGTAAAGTGTCTATCAACTGCCACGACATCCAAATGCATCCCGCACTCACTGTTAAGGAAATAATCCCTGAGACTGCACACCTCACGGTTATGTAGGTCCTTGGCATTTAAAAAGCCGCGACCCCCACATCTCCGCGGGATGTACAGCCTCATAACAGATGAGCGCGGGTGTAACATTCTGGAAGTCGTGAGCATTTGACGGACTCTTCTATCCAAGGCGTCCAATTCGGTCTGAGTCCATCTTAGTATGCCAAAGGAGTATGTGAGTAGAGGCATAACCCAGCCATTAAAAGCACGCGTCTTATTGCCACCCGATAAAAGACTGTTAAGTACTTTTCTTAGGCGGCAAAAGAATCGCTCCCGTAATGACTGTTTTATGTCCCCATCCACAACACCCAAAGACTGTGACATACCAAGATATTTATATGTTTCAACTTCGGAGAGAGATCTGAAGTTTATCGTTTCGGAGAGTTGTAAATTGGTTAAATTTACTACTCTCCCACGCTGTACATGCATAACCGCACACTTATCCACACCAAACTCCATCTTGATGGCACTGCTGAAAGTCTCAATAATTTTCAGCAGTTTCACCAAGTCTTAGCGGTTTGGTGCGAAAAGCTTGAGGTCATCCATGTACAACAAGTGCGATATAACTTCACCCCCTCTCCGCAGTTGACAGCCTAACTTTGAATTTCTCAACAAAGTACTGAGAGAATTCAAAGCTAGGCAAAACCATAAAGGACTCAGACTGTCGCCCTGGAATATGCCACGCTCTATCCTTATAAGATCCTGCGTGGCAGAAACACTATCTCGACATCCTGGTTGACTCAAGACCGTGGTCCACTGCCGCATACATGATATCAAAAAGGATTTTAAAGTTATATCAATTTTATATAACTCTAAAATCCTCACCAACCATGAATGCGGCACCGAATCATAGGCCTTCTTATAGTCAATCCAGGCTGTAGAGAGAGTCCCTCTGCCACGTCGGACCTTCTGGCATATGGTCATGTCAATGAGGAGAAGCTCCTTAGCACCACGGGACCCAACCCTACATCCATTCTGAGTCATGTCCAAAATATTGTTTGCAACAATGTGCGTATTAATTTTTGTTCTCAGAATGGATGTAAGGAGCTTGTATAAAGTAGGTAAGCACGTGATGGATCTATAATTTTTCGGTTCCGTGGTACTACCTGATTTATGGAGCAGTAAAGTGACACCAGTAGTCAACAAACTTGGGAGTGAGCCGAGCTCTATGGCTTCTTGGAATTGTGTTGCCAGTAACTCGTGTGAACATCGAAACCATTTGATCCAGAAGTTGTGCAATCCGTTCGGTCCTGGGCATTTCCAATTTTGGGCCGTACGGATTGCACAACTTACGTCAGCTGTACTTATATTTATAGGCTGCATGGTCTCGATAGGTTCACACGCGTCACTGACAACACTCATCCATTCACCTTCCGTGTGCTCGACGGACACCGACCAAATGCTGCGCCAGAAATTAGTCATGGTATCAACATCTGGTAGCTGTCCGTCGCTCACACGTTGATCAGCTCCTTCCCAACGTCTGTATACTTTTCTTTGGTCACTTTGAAAGAGGCGATTTTGTTGGTATCGGTCCACACGCACTCTGTAGCGACGTATACGGTTTGCCCACGCATAGACTTTTTGCTTCAGAAAGTCAATACGTTCCGTCACACAAGCCATATTATTATTCAGCCCGGCTTGTCCCACTGCTGGGCAAAGGCCTCCCTACCCTCCTCCCACTCCTCACGGTTCAGGGCTGCAACCCGCCAGTCCTTCCGATAGCAGTCTAGCTCGTCCCACCATCTCCTTCTGGGCCTGCCGCGACGTCGTCTAACGTTGCATGGACTCCACTCAGTGGTGAGTTTAGTCCACAGCTCGTCCGACATGCGGCAGACGTGTCCAGCCCAGTTCCACTTCAAGCTGGCAGCTTTATGACCAACGTCGGCGATTTTGGTTTTGGAACGCAGTGTGCTATTTCTGATGCGGTCTGATAGCTTAACTCCCAAAATACTGCGCTCCATTGCTCGCTGGCAAACCCCAAGTCCGTGCTTCTGATGTTCCGTCAAGGACCAAGTCTGAGCACCGTAGGTGAGGACGGGGAGAATGCATATGTCCATGAGTCTCCTTTTAAGGGTTAGTGGGAGGTTACCCTTCATAAGGTTTGGACCAATAGCTCCTCCAGGCGTTTTCGGTGCGTCGAGCAACTTCTTTTTGTTGTCTCCCCTGGAAAGAGATTAATTGACCCAAATAAGATATTCAAATAATAATATTTGAATATTAGCCATTCATAAAATAATCGTTCCGTGTGAATCATGCGAAAAAGGCAAGTACCTATCGGTACATTGTTTGTTGTTACAACAAACAACTTGTTTCCATTTTCACTAAGCTAACTAATGTTTGATGCCGCAGAAAGCACTTTATATTCTCTGCTTTAAGGTACCTACATATTATACCTACCTTTATTGTTTACCCTAATTTTTTGTAGCCATATAGGCAATTGTTGTCATGGCATAATAATTGGAAAAATGCGACAACTTAACCTACATTTTTTTCTGAATTTATTTATTTATTTAAAACACTTTATGCACTTAAAGTACAGAGGCGGACTTAATGCCTTAGGCATTCTCTCCTAGTCAACCAATTAATCAATTTATTATTTTTATTCTTTTTTTATTTATGTTTATGCTTGTTTTGTTTGTTTAGCACCAACCATATTTTTGTTACAATTGTCATCCAGTCAAAGGGCATCTCGTTTGTCACTTTGAGGTGAGATGGTTTTGTATCGTGGTGCACCCGTTCAAGGGCGGTGGCGATGGCGCATTGATCAGCGTTTGCTTGCATAAGCCGCGCGGGCAGGTACACACATCACATCAATCAGCGGGCGGCGGCGCGGGCGGCGGCGCGGGCGGCGGGCGGCGGGCGTTGGCGCGCGCTAGAATGCCAGCGACGCGCGTTTGAAGTGCGCAACACGGACGCTTGCCCATTGAGGAGAGCTGGCAATTACACCGCTCCGCGCCCCGCGCCCGCGCGCAGCCGATTGATTTACGACTCGTCAGTAATTTATGCACGTTTAATTAAAGTATCAGCAGCCGGAAGCGTCGCCACGTTGCGCCGATTAATGACCCGGCCGCTGTGCGGATTCAAACCCACCGCTGCTAATAACACTTATAGCAATGTGATCCCGAGTCTTTTCATCGGCAAGCAATAAATAAGTCGACCGTTTGTTATTTTTTATCACAGCAACAAAAAATCGATCGGCTGCTGTTCAAAGATTTTTTGTTACATTGTCGTTCAGGTGACATATTTCCGAAGCTTTCCCCCTTTACGTTTGTTTCGTGAAAACACTACTACAGTCTTGTAGAAACACATAATATTTGTATGACAACGACGACGGTGCGGTACCCATTCAATCGATGCCGTTCTGTAACGGCGTATCGGTTACTCGTCCATGTCATTGTCGCGCGCCGCGGAAACAAAATCGCGTGAAAACCGCACGCGTCGCCGCACGGCGCGGGGCGCTATGGAACAGCATCTTATACTCCATTTTTTATATATTTTTCCTATATGCACTATCTTCATACTCACTTAAACAGTTTACTAAAAGCATAAACAAATAAATTTCATGAAACACTGCGGAAGGCATACGTGACGACTTACGACTTGTCAGATTATTTTATCAGTTCACATTACAAACGCTGTTTAAAATCGGTTAAAGCCGTATGAGTGTGCCTACCAAAAACAAACACGACACAAAATAAAAACTGTCAGGTTTCAATGTCAATGGACAAAGAGTAAAAATGTCATAAATACATTGTGGTGAACTAATAAAATATTGTTTTGAAAACGTAATGTTTCATTTCAGATTCAACAGAAACAAGAATGGCAAGGTGCTCAGTCGAACAGAAACTCGGCGAGCGCACAAAAGAAGGAAATCTCCCAAGTAATAAGGAAAATTGAAGGAACTCTTGTTTAGCGTCGTTCGGGATGTTCGATAACTGTGAAAAATGGAGGCCGTTTCTAACAGCGCAAATGAAGTGAGCCCCGCCGCGCCGGCGCGTGCAGCTTTATACATCTGAAACTGACATATCATGATGCTAGTATAAAAAGCAAACAGCGTCTCTAGAATAACATAGCCGAAATTAATGATCAATCTTAGAGTTTGTAATTTGACTATTTGATAATTAATAATGTCAAATATCAACTATGGTAGGCGATACAACCGATAGGTTGATTATTAATTTCGGCCGTTACATTATCATTTATCATCTTCAAAGTCAAAGTCGTAACATTTATTCGGCGTAGCGTATCACCATTTGGCTTAGCTTCTTACCTTTACCTAAACTAGTAGAATAGGACCCCTTTCAGCATAATATTCCAACTTATAGAAGCTACAAGAAAAGAAGAAAGAAACATCTCCTGACCATGAACCTACCACAGGCTCATGGTCCTGAGTCCTGACAAAATAAATATAACAAGAGTTTGTTACTTACTACTTTTGCAAACTCACAAATATAGTTGTAAATATCTAATTTATCTACCAGTGTTTAAGTGTTATATGGGTATTTATACCTAATAGAACCCTAAATTACAAAGATTAAGAGAGTGGCGGATGGGGGCGGGCGGGGCGGGCAGGGCGGGTGGTTTGGCGGGCGGCAATTGATCGCTCACTCATGCATGACGCACTTCATAACCGCGGCAGGGCGGGCGGCGCGGCGCGGCTGGCCCCCGCCGCTTCATAACGGAGCGCACCTGATCACCGTGCACCTACTCACTGCTTATTCAATATGTGGAAGTTCAACAAAGAGAGAATCGAAATAGTTTGACTCAATTGTAATTTGGATTAGTCGCTTCCAACATCCATTTAAATTCAAATATTATAAGTTTTATGAGATTTAAAAGTATAAACGTATTATATTTCATAACTACATAAGCTAATTATTTTCCAATCTCGCATAATGCAATGTGTGGCGTTAGGAGATGAAATAACACAACGGAAGTCGATTCTTAACTGATGTCTTTATTTAGGAAAAGACAGGGTATGTAGGGTATATATACAGGGTATGTATACGTGACATTAAGATTGTTTGGAAAAGCATCAGAATATTACAGTTTATAAAATTGTCAGATAACATGCTACATGTTTACCTTAAATTGAAAATAGAATATTAATTTATAATTATAACAATATTATCTTTATACGTAATTGTATGACGTTGTGCACTATACTACATCAATATTCATAAAACTATTATATTGTTTAATGTCGTAGCTTCAGTTGTGCTACGTTACGACGTCGATGTCTTTTCCAGGGAAAAAAAGGACAAAAGTAGAAAAAGTGCTTCGATTACTTATACAAAACGAATGGCCAATCAACGCTCTTGAAATGCTTGCACGAAAAGAGTACCTAACTACCTATCGAGATGTTTTGGGCCTCATTTGGTTTATTGGGCAGTGCGAAAGGTAAATGTCCATATGACTAAAGAGCTCCTTCAAAAATTGAAATTTAGCCAAAACGCATATGGTGCCAAACACAGGTGCCAAAACAATAGTATATAGGTACATCAAATGTATATGTCAAAGCTACTGATTTAGTATAGGATTGTAGTTTTTATCAAGAATAAAGAAAGAAGTTTTAAGAACCTACTTGGATAAAAGCGGTAGACAAAAATGAGCATACAACTTTTTCGGGCAATTCTGTGTCTCCTATAACAAAAGTGATACTTCTCAAAATGACAGCTATATATATACGAGTTTAGATAGTGACAAATTAGCAGTGTTTCAATAAAACCGGCCAATTGCGAGTCGGACTCGCCCATGAAGGGTTCCGTAGCAGCAAGTAACATTAACAAAACTACTTACTAGATCTCGTTCAAACCAATTTTCGGTGGAAGTTTGCATGGTAATGTACATCATATATTTGTTTTAGTTTTATCATTCTCTTATTTTAGAAGTTACAGGGGGGGGGGGGGGGGGGGTGCACATTTTACCACTTTGGAAGTGTCTCTCTCTCGGTTGTGTTGTTTCATTGCAAAGTTCCTATGGCCACCATCCAGCTCCAACATCAGATCAGCACCATGCCATCATAATATTGCATTGTCACGCGATTTAGACGTGTATGCAAAGTTTCAGCTTAATCGGTAACCGGGAAGTGGATCAAAATTGAGTTGCAAAATTCCATCCGAACAAGACATACATTGCAAGCTAAATAAAAGCATGTGGTTGAGTTGATGGAGCTGAAATGTGGTCATAGGAACTCTGTAATGAAACGACACAACCCCATCGAGTTTTGGCTTGTTCCATTCGTCTTGACGAGTGTGTTGTTTTTAGATGGTTACCAGGGTATGATCTGATGTTGGAGCTGGAAGGTGGTCCTAGGAACTCAGTAAAGAAACGACGCAATCCCATCGAGTCTCAGCTCGTTTGATTCGTTTTGATGAGTACTTTGGTGATAGATGGTAACCAGGGTCTGATGATGGAGCTCGAAGATGGCCATAGGAACTAAGTAATTAAATGACATAACCCATTCCAGTATGGGCTCATTTGATTCGTCTTGACGAGTACTTTGGTGCTAGATGGTAACCAGGGTCTGATGATGGAGCTGGAAGGTGGCCATAGGAGACCCAGTAATTAAGCGACACAACCGCGTCGAGTTTGATTCGTCTTAATGGGTGGACTGTTTTGATAGGTGGTGAGTGGTGGGGACGCGAATAAATTATGTTTACATAAATATTTGTATTCAGTGAGATGGACAGATAAAAAATGTGTCCAGGAATAACTAAAAAGAAAAAAATAATTAAAAGTAAAAAGCCTTTTAAAAAACAAGCTTTTATTTAAATGCGCTAAAAAGAAAAAAATAACTATCAACTTATAACGTCATTACACAATTTATATGATATAAAAGGTTGTCGTGAGATTTACTATATGTGTAAAAACAAGTAAATTAAATATGTAACTTGAGGTGATTGATTCTAACTATTAAAATTTTCAATCTAAGAAAAGTATTTCCTTAAATCTCGCGACAACCTTTAGATCATATAAATTGTGTAATGACGTTATAAGTTGATAGTTAAAGTTTTATAGTAGAAGTTATTTTTTTCTTTATAACGCATTTAAATAAAAGCTTATTTTTTGAAAAGGCTTTTTACTTTTAATTATTTATATTATTTTAGTTTTATTGCTGTTTAGTTTTTCTATTATTATAATTTTATATAGGTACTGTTCTGTAAAAAGAGCTTATGTGGCCCATGTACATCTTATTTTCCATATGCGAATGTTAATCGCTAAGTAGATTTATATAAATGTATCCATATATTGTATAAGTGCTGTTGGTGTTCTGAACAAAATAAAAATACAATCAAGCTGCAAAGAAACCTCCAGTCAGCGGACTTTTTCTCTTAAGGCATTATTTTTGTAAGTTTTACACTAAATTAATAAAATTTAAACTATTTACGACTTAAATTACTAATTAATAATACTAATTAATACTTAAATTACCTATTCGTACATCTTGTGTTAGAATTAAAAGTATAGAATTTGAAACCTTTTAAACCTTTTGAAATTTTATTATGTGGGTAGAATACAAAATAATATAACCAGTCTGCATTATCTTACTAATATTAATATTATAAATGCGAATGTTTGTGAGGATGGATATTGGTATGTATGTATGTATGTTAGTCGTAAATAGTTTAAATTTGATTAATTTAGTGTAAATGTTACAAAAATAATGCCTTAAAAAGTCCGCTGACTGGAGGTTTCTTTGCAGCTTGATTGTGACTGAAGTAAGGTCGTTAGAAGAATGTTTTTTGTTTTGGTGAACAGAACAAGTACAGATCTAAAAGTTAATACCAATTTATACTTTATCTGACGTAACTTTGGTAAATATCCCGCTGGCTGGAGGTCGGTTAGAAAAACTTATATTTCCGTTGTTTATACGGAACAAATTCTGTCTTCAGCATAATTCAGTAGAACAAATCCAGATCTAATTCCTTGCATCACTCATAAATCTCCTAAGCAGGTGACCCCGCTGGGTGCAGACACATGGCGTAACCGGCTGCTTAGAGATAGATACCATACAATGTAAGTACACTCATTCACTCGGCACAGCGGCTCACTCAAACTATACTACCGACCCCTCTATTGCCTTGAGTGTAGTACAAAGCGACTAGCATTAAAAAGTTGTAATATTGAGATGTATTACTTTTCATAGGAGACAGAATTTTATGGTTCTGCACAGGACATTTAAAACTAAATTTGATTCTGCTGACTATATCTACGCTCATTATAGAATATTAGCCAATCGGTAGAATAGAAATGGTAAGGATCGCCTCCGACGGGTGCGGCGCGGAGGACTCAACACCTTCGTTACCATCGTGATATAAACATGTATTAATTAAAAATGTGTGTTTGAAGAATGGAGAGTAAATGTAGCAAAGGAAGTGTCTGGACCGCAAATCGAATGGAGAGCTGTTATAAGGTGGTTTTTTTTGTACCCCTCCGGGAAACAGGCTTGGTGTAGGCACTCGTATATTTTGACATCTTCATCACTTCTTATTATTAAGTACTTATTATAAATGATCAGGCCATCAGGCAAATGTAACAACTGGTGAGTGCCTGTTCCTTTGGGTATTTTGAAGATATTTGTAGAGTCTCTTTTAAACTATTTTTTTTGTGGGTAATATGAATATGAGACTGAAGCAAATTCGCCTACTTTTTAAATATCATTAGCACTATTACCTTCTAAGTACATATTCCTTGATAGAGACTTAACTCTAACCCTTGTGTAAATAATGTATGCATGTTTGGTTTGTGCCTATTCACATTGATGCAACGCGACCCGTGCGCCGCGCATATGCCCTTAAGCGGGCGCGCATGCATCGCTGCGGTGCGAAGCTGTTTCCTTAAACAATTTTTTTATGCATAGTCAATAGAATATATTAAATGCGACACGTATCGAGCGATTTCCAATCATAATTCTTGATGAAGTAGGTTGTACGCTCCTTAAAGGCAGCTCATTGTCGTTAATTACACATAAAGTCTACTGACTACCTTGGCTTTGTCAGTTAGTCGTTTATACAAGCGAGGCTGTCACATTTATTTTATACACATACAAAAACATTACATTATCATCTTAGCTGAAGTGAAGAAAACAAAGATACACGCTCTTATAATATACTTTATTGTAACGCTACATGAAAATGGTCACATGAATTTCCATAATTTAAAATTTAATTATGCACTACCTCCTGTCATAGTGATTGTGATAGAATGAGAGCCAATTAGGTGTGTGTGAAATTCAATTAGACTTAAATGAAGAGTCGGCCTGGATTCCTCGTTCAGTTTTTCTAACAAACGGAAATCGGAATAAGCTAAAAAAACAAATGCAATGCTTTAAACTGCCATCGTATGTTATCAATATTGTAAGCGATCGGAGTCGGTTTCATATGCATGTATGCGCGGCGATGCGGGTCGCGACTCGCGAATGCGGATCTGCCGCGTGCGCATTATGCGCGTATGCTTAAGCGCGCGCAAAAACGCTGGCCCACATGCGGGCGGCGGGGGGCGGCGGGGGGCGGCCTCCATTACACAACTAGGGCAAAGGAAAAATCACATGCGTTTCATTAATCGATGTGTATCTTCAACATAAAAAGCCCCATCTAAGGAATTACCTGTTCACCATCAGGTGGCCTACGTTCCAACGCAACAGTCATACGCGTAAGACATGCCCTTGTGCTAATCTAGTCAGAGTTTGAATTCAATAATTACCAGTCCAACAAAGAGCCTCAGCACATAGGGCACTGCGCACTAGTCACAGGAGTTGCTCAGCTGTGGGGCGTAATGTGGTGAGTGCCGTTGTGATGAAGCGTGTACTTTGGGCACGGCTGCGTGGCCAAGGCGGGCTGCGGGCTGTCGCGCGCGCGTTGCGAAAGCGACGACTTAAGCCACATTAGCAGTCCTTAGCCGCATCCGCGGCAAAAAGCCCGCTCCTCGGCGGCGGCTCGTAAGGAATGTGATACCTAATGTGAATCGGCTGTGTGAAGCGCCTTATACGGTAAATTAGATGCTATATCTGTCATTATGATGCAGCGAGGACCACGTAATGGCTGCTTGCAAGAAACTGTAACGTCTGTATGATAACTATCATGCGCAAGATAAAAATATTCGTTTTTGTATAGTCGTCTATGAGTCACGACACTCGCGGCCGGCTCGGGAAGTGGCTCGGTGGCGTGAGCATAGCGACCACAATGGACTGCATCCTTTTTAGTTTTTGCTTAGACGATTTATTATCCCTACCAATAAACTGAGTTTATGAAAACTACGTGTCGGGCCAAATCTGACAATACGAGTAAATAGCGAAACATGTCAATGGAATTTGAGGATTATGTTTATTATACATATAAGTACAAATGCATTTGTTTATGTTTAAAATACATAATTTATCGTCACCAGGCCTTTCATCATTTTTCGTTATTTCTTTTAGTTTCCGATGTGCCAATTGTCGTCCGGGCGGAAACTGCATAGGGTAGGTAAGTATAAGTAGGTACTCTAACATTCATCCGTAAGTATTTAAAATATCTTCTGACACTGTATAAACTACGTATCCGAGAGCTAATACGCATTTATTTATTCTACTGGGTCATAACCTGGAAAATTGTCTGGCTGTGGACTGAATGTTGAACAAAAAGAAAATAAATGATACTAAACTTTCTGTACAATGCGCAATGACGCAATATGATTTCCCTTAGATAGGGAGGTACCGTCTCGGGGAAAGCACGAAGGAATTATCCTTCGTTGTCTAAATTGCGTGCCGGCCGCAGCCGCCGGGTGACGCGGCTCCGATATGAAGGCACAATTAGCCAGACGTCACTAACAAAGATAAAACTCTCTACTAATTAGGAGGAATGCTAGGAATGAGCGAAATACTTAAGCTAATGACGTTCTCAATCAGAGAAAGGAAAATGTAGGCTTTTAACATTGTCTGTCGTGTAATTTTTTGTTTTCAGTTTTTTGCAATTAAATAATAATACTTAGTGGGAGAAAGAGGTATGTGCATGGAATATATTATTGACTGTTCTGTTGGTGCTTGTAACTGACACAACTCGACTATTATTTTAACAAAAAGAACCACAATTACAGATCAGTCCTAGGTTAACAAGACAGATGCTAGATCGGTACAGCTGTGGTCCACAACAATAAAGCTAATAATATATAAACATTTCATAACTCAAAAATATATTGAATGCGACATTAAAAACGGAACAGCGAATGTATCACAAAAAGTGTCGCTGGGAAGTATTATAGTTTGTCACACCGCGTAATTATTCGCATGCCCGCGCTGACAGGCGGGCCGGCCAGCCGTGTGCGGCGCGGGGCGGCGGCGATAGCGCGCAGCTGCCGCCCATTGTGTGCTAATGCTGGCCAGCCGGGCCGTGACCGCGAGGGGCTTGTAGCAACCACCAAACACCTTCTATTGAGATGCTCCCGGCACTAACAATTGAAAGGACAATCAACGAACAATCCGCCGGCCATCTCAATTGAGACTTCTGTCTGCGATGACGCGTTGCGGTTGCGAGGCCCTCCTCGTACGAATTCCGCCTAAAATGTCGAGCAAGCTCAATACGTAAACAAAACTGCATTGTTAAAAATAATTGCCCCAGCTCACCATGTCCAGCAAAACAACATAATTGTTCCGGCCGGCTTTAAGTACCTGAGGTTGGTAGGCGTGCAGCGGCGGCGGCGCGCTGCCCTAATGAGCCCTAAACCACAGCCTATACGCAGCCTAAATCCGTTTTTGCGGACCGGCGGCGGCGGCGCAGCGGGCGGAAACGCGCGCGGAATCCAAGCGTGCCCGGGACAACGTAGCGGCCGCAGAACCATTTTTCTTTACAAGTAAAAATATACTGTGTTAATTGCAAAAGACAAAAATCGATTTCATGTGATACATTTTTATGTTAATAATTTACTTACATTATAGCTATTAATTAATGTTTAGCATTTAATATTAGCGAACCCGTACAATACTCAGGTACAATAGTACTAATATTTCTGGTATCACTGGTTCGATAATATATAGGTACCTAATACCCGCATATGTAGGTATAAGAATACCGAAGAAGAAGAACGCTGCGAACCTGCTGATTACAAGTGTTGCCAAAGGTGAACCTAATTTGATTAGTTGCATTTTATCAACTGAGGTGTGCAGTAAGTATTTACCAATATTAAATTAACAAGCCTAACCGTTACGACACAAGCTACAATATATTCCTGCCATAGTCACTCAACTTACATTGTGATGCTGATGGGCAGGCCGGCCGGTGACGGAGCTGTTCTCTGAACAATCCGCGACGCGAGTGCAGTTAGCGCAGGGCGGGGCCATGGGAGGCCAGGGGAGGGGGGGCGAATTAACAGGCTGTCGTTTGAAGGAGCCAGCTATCCCAGTGGCAACCCACTTCAACAATAATTGTGCGGCCACGGTCTTATGACCGTGGTTATAGTTTATAGCTTAGCATGAGGACGCCTCCACGTGGGAGGCCTGTGCCCAGCTGTAGGACATTTATAGGCTGATGATGATGACGATGAGGACATATTATAAAATAATGCTGCTTTTCGGTTCCTTGTCGTTGGGATTTTATATTTTTCCTGGTCCGATTACAAAACTATAATTTTTTGGTTTTAGAAAAATGCATTATCACAGCGTACCTAAGAATTAAAGAAATACAGCCTTTTAAAAATTTAGGATATTAAGTTTCATGATGACGATCAGATAAATTGATTAAGCTTTGGCATAATAACAACGATTGTCACCAACGACAAGCCATCACCAAATGGTGTCACGGAAACATTGTCACCAACGACAAGCCATCACCAAATGGTGTCACGGAAACATTGTCACCAACGACAATCCATCACCAAATGGTGTCACGGAATCATTGTCACCAACGATAAGCCATCACCAAATGGTGTCACGGAAACATTGTCACCAACGACAAGCCATCACCAAATGGTGTCACGGAAACATTGTCACCAACGACAATCCATCACCAAATGGTGTCACGGAATCATTGTCACCAACGACAAGCCATCACCAAATGGTGTCACGGAAACATTGTCACCAACGACAATCCATCACCAAATGGTGTCACGGAATCATTGTCACCAACGACAAGCCATCACCAAATGGTGTCACGGAAACATTGTCACCAACGACAAGCCATCACCAAATGGTGTCACGGAAACAAGTTTTTCTCTTCTTTTTTACATGGTTATTTATTTTTCAACTTTGTATCAGATGTGTACTTAACAACAGACTGACACTAGGCGAACGCCTAAGTACATTTAATCGTACTGTCATACATAACAATTTGTGTGACTTATTTAGGCCTGACGTAAACAGGGCCAATGTTTCTAATAAATACTACACCACATAACGGCAAATTTAAAGCTCTGTTCGCTCACAGTGGGCAAAACAAGCCGATGGGTAGGTGGTATTTCAGCGAGTCGTGAGCACCGCCACAATACTGAAATAAATATGCGGCTGCGGCGACGCGGCGGCTGCGGCGGCGCGGCGGCTGCGGCGGCATTCCCGGCGGCTATTAACGCAAATGTCACTTCTTGCGCCCTGGGAACTTTTATTAGACCTGCAGATTTTTATATTACCTCCTCTCGCCTCTTTGAAGTCACGCCGGGGCCGCCTCTTTCTTAGTATCCTATTATAGGCATATTTGGTTCCCTTCAACTTGCGTTTAATGCAAATAATTATTGGCATGGAGACGTTTGAATAGGAGCGGTCGTCGCCCCCGGGCGGTTGGCGCGGCGGGCGGCGCGGCGGGCGGCAGGTGGTCGCGCTGGCGTCGTAAATATTGTCCAAAACGCGAATATGGAACGCGACAGGCGGCGGCCGGTGCGCGCACGCATCGGTCAACACTCCATTTAAAACAATAGAGTTCCGGTTCCGGTGGCGCGGGGCGCGGGGCGCGAGATTGGAGTGCGGGGTGCATGGTGCGGGGCGCGGGGTGCGGGGCGCTGCCGGTGCAGACCACGCGGCGCCGGCAGCTGGCCCACAGGCCCAGGCATTTGACTGGTACCGCTACGACCTCCGACCGACATTAGCACTAATGTTGGTCACAGTAACACTGCTTTCACTCTGCTCCCCTGTTTCCTACTTGTTATGTAATTAACTTTTTCTTTTTAGAGTACAAAATTCTTGTCAATTCTTTCAGCAAACAAGCAAGCTTTTGATTTTTAAACTAAGAGCCCTGAGTCAAAGGGTTATTGTATCTCCATTTTGCTAGAAAAATGGCAACTAACACTTTTAACAAGAACATGCACTAGTTTCAATACCTAATAAAGGATCCATCTCCTGCAGTGACTTACGGGGGGGACATTGTGTTGACCGATAACATTGCATGACAATAACTTTTTAATTTTTATTGTGAGCGGCTTCGGGCAACTAATAAATATGGAACTGTTCGCAATTATGTTTTTCTTTTTCGTTTCGATGTCGGTAAGCGCAGGTAATTGGCGTCTAAAAAGACGCGGGAATGCGCGCAGGGCGGGCGGGGCGCGGGCGCGGGCGGGGCGGCCGGCTACGCTATTATCTGTGATAGCCTGCTTGCAAAAACGAAACAAACACAAAGCGGTTCTATGCCGGTACAACTTTATAGGTAGAATTTTGTTAAAGTGAAAGAGTTAGGGTACAGCTACCTCAAATAATGGGTGAAAAAACCTGGTCACGGATCCTGAGAGTTTAATTTTACCAATTAGTTCTTAAATACTACCAGATTGGAAGCTCCAGTCGACAGACTCTTGGAATGCACTTTTCAGAACAATCCTCTTTCCACAGTTCTAGGCTTGCTTTCGGCGGGCCCTTCCTTACCACGCTTTAGTCGGGACTAGGGAGAGATCAGAAGTACCATTTTATATGAAACTATACATTTACAGCCTTATCCACCGTCTCGCTGGGGTTTTGCTCGTTTCGTTGGCCATGCGTTATAGCCCCTCGTAGCATGTTTCAAGCCCATGAGCTGAGGTACAATGTACGCGCAATGTGCCGCCATTGCCGTGTAGTATACCCATGTGTTGTGTAGTGTGTAGCACCAGCATCGCGCAGGTTCGCTAATGGAGCGGGATTAACTCCGGCACGCATCTCGCAATTACGCACACGCGGCCGGCGCTTTTTAATATGAACTGTGAAGCGCCTACTCACGGACGTAATTGACGAGGGGGCGGCCCTGCACGAGGTGCCCATATTAAAAGCCGTGTTAACTTCGTGAGCGTAAATAAAGTAACTCGAACAGAAGTTTGCTTCTTCATTTTGTTTGTTTAAGAAAACGACTCGCAAACATGTTTACGCCCGAGCTGCGCGGATCGCGTTATCCCTTTTACTGAACGAGGCGAGATTACAATATAACAGAACCGTTTCGCAACAATAATGGAGTCGGTACTTCGAAGTTTAAATACAACAATGGTCACACAAGGAGCTGCGCCGCCATTGTGCCGTGCCGGGGCAGCCGCCGGGGCCACCGCCGCCGGGCCGCCTGGGCCCGAAGCCCGGGCCGCTCCATTACCGTCGCGACGCGCACAAAGGGTGAAAGCGGGCCACGGTGTTACTTAATTAATTATTTTTACGGTACAAAAAATATCTGCATTCTTGCAATTAGAATTTGATTACAGGAACCTTTTAAGTGCATTTTAACGCGATGAATGCGAATCGTAAACTTAATATATTTGATAATTAGAAATGAAAGCACGTTCTTCCCACAGAAGTAGCAACGATATCTGCCTAAGTGTTAAATGCTTTGTTAAATTTTAATTCGTTTAGTTTTAATGAATCTACATAGCACGTTTTACTGCTCTGCGAATCAGTTGCTTAATTTTATGAAACAGACAATTAGCGAGCTCGTTAGTTATCATTTTACGTCTAAAGACTTTCATAAAACGGAATGTAAATTTTCATATTAAATGTTTATAAGTATCATTGTGCAATTTTATTACAACAGTGAAGCAAGCGCAATATGGTTTAAAACTAATCACGCGTCGAAAAACATGGTCAACGTTACCAAAATACCAAATAGTCGTTTTACATTCTGCTTCTGCGTCAACGTAGGTTAGGTACCCAATAGATGAGGCAATTTGTAGTTAGTAATTAAATACAACGGAATGAGGCTCCTTGGTTTGACCGCGCGGCGTTTGGCTATGGGCACGGCATCGGGCGGGATTCCTATTCGATGGCGTTTGATACTCGTAGTTGCGCCCGCGCAGCCCGCCGCCCCCGCCCGCCGCCGCGCCGTGCTCTTTGTCGGCATTCCCGCGTGAGGCGCGGGCGGAGGGCGGGCGGGGGCGGTACGATTGATCTTGCCGTCGCGGGGCACGCCTCTGCCACAGCCTCTATCTTACCAATGTTCAAGGTTATGGCAGTAAATTGCCGTGACATCAGGCGTGGAAACATCTCAAAACTATATTAAAAGTTTATTTCAGGTATGCTTTCAAGTAGGTACATATTATACCGCTTAGGTGTAAAACCAGCATATTATGTCAGCCTTACGGAAAGCGTCACCGTAGTCCACAGGCGCATACAACACCAGGGGTGGCTTTACACACAATAAGTTGCTGTCTTTAATAATGAATGACAAATAAAAGCGGGCACGTGCGGCGTTTACTAACTACAATAAAATGTGAAAATTAAAGCTGGATTTATGGGCGCAATCGTTATGGAAGCAATAAACTTGAAACAGTCATAAATATAATTTAAGTCTACCATTTCGACATAATTGTGAAATAAATTATTGACCAATAAGTAGATATTAATTGTTGATTTTGAACCCAAATGGCAGCGATACTAACTACTCCACCGGGTGTATTTTCTATATATCTATTTACCCATAAATATAAAATACAAGAACAGGCCTATATTTTTTTTTTAAAATAAATTTAAATATAAATAAATATAAAAATTTAAGATTTTTTTTTACACTGAAAAAAGACGACAACCTCAGGCGGGAATCGAACCACACAACTTCCGCATTCCGGGCAACTGCCTTAACCACTTAGCTACCGAGGTCTGGTTTTCACCCGTCGAAACTTGTCTGTGCTTGATGCTTATGTTTATGTTTTTTAGCAACATTGCTTCATCAAATCTTAGAAGTTCAAAAAAAAAATTAAAGTTTTAATTTTATCTATAAATTACTTAATTGTTGTCTATTATCTATTTTTTCCTGTCATAACATTGGGTAGGCAGGGGTAAACAGGAAAGTCTATATTAGTAATTTGCAACCGTCTGGTTAAATAAATAAAATTTATGTTTATATAAAGATAAGCTCATTGCAAACACACACACACCAACCCAATGTAAAAAAAAAATATTTTTAATATTAAATTAATCCATAAAGGTACTTTACTGGACTGAAATTTTTCAGCCAACCCACTCGCAATATATTTTTAACACATTAAATTTGATATAAAATACTTTTCATCTATTAACCGGCTCGGTGAAGGTCGTTGTATACTCGGATCCTCTACTGTAAACTAAATCACTCGCAAACACATCTCAGTATTCTAACATTATGTTTTTTTTAATTATTCTTTGCATATTGTTATATGTAAGTAGTCTTTCTTGTCATAATATTATTTTTGCTACTATTGTATTTTTTGTTTTATTTTGTATGCACGCAAAATCATTAACCCCTCAAACCCCAAGCGGTCGCATGAGACCGCACCTACAAAAACACACTTGACCTTGTACCGTGTTTTCATAGACTTACAGACTACTTTAGTATGAACAAGGTCGATTATTTCGGTTCTGTGGTACATTTTATGCATCGTGATCGCAAAATATCGCATAGTCTATGCTCGATTCTGTCAAATTCGACGTTGACAGTTGCGCCAATTTCTGTGGCTGAAAATTTCCACGAGTGAGTGAGGAGGAGCAAAGCTTCTTAAAACAGGCCCTAAAGCTTAGCAGAAGCACCATCCAACCCATTGTTTGTAACGTCCAACATTGCTAATGGAAATAAACAATTTTTATTTTTTTATTTTATTTTTTATAAATTTAAAACTAGTTAACCCTATATTAGGAATTTATACACAGCCAGTCATTAGTGATGCACGTTTTTTCACAATTTACAAGTCGCCTGTCCACTACACTTCGTGCGACGGAGATCGTGAGGCTTCGTGTTCAAGAAATTTAACAGGAATTAGTGGTCAGCCACTGATTCGCTTAACGGTAATAATGAGAAGTCCTGCCAGTGCACGTCACCGCATCTACGCCTGCGATGGCCGTCTCCCGCAGCACAATACGTGACTCCACAAGTCTAAAAGACTCAAACCAGTCGCTACCTAACGCAGCGACGTATAAAGACACTGTAAGGTCCTTCCTGATACAGGCTAATAAATTTAGGACAGAACCTGAAACTGATCAAATCCGGCACAAATAAAGTTATCAAAGAATTTTCTTTCTTGCCTCTTCTACAGCGATAATACGAAAAAACTATTACTACTAATACCATAGCGCCGAAAACTCCAGCTCGTACTGAAGGGGACCGGTAACAAACAAACTCAGCATAGAAAACAAAAAATGAGAAATTAAGTTTAGGCCTACAGAAATATTTCTACGAGAATCCGAGCCATGTAACAATGTATTGTAGACGATTGCTACAAATGACGGGAACACGTGATTTGGCTTTTCGCGGGCGAGATGCTTCGTCACGTTATTACTCAGTTAATCTGTTTCATGTAAACTAATAGCCGGAGCTTACGTTCTCTATGTTAGGAGCGCGTTAACATAAGCATTTGGGTGAATACTTGCGTACAAGCACAGGTGCAAGCGGTGCGCTCCGCTGCCCTGCCATTTTATGCGCCCGCGCCGTAATCAATCCAACTGCAGCATTCCGCAGTCGTCGCATGCTTGGAAATGATATTTCAATCATGTTATGTCAAAAACGAAATCAGAATTTATATGGCTGGGACAATCATCATCAAACGAGCCAAGCATCCTAATTGGCCGAGAAGATAATTTACCTTTAGGAAGGATCATGTATACGGAAGATTTGATTAGAGCTCAAATGTTTGACAGTGTTCGTATTAATCATCTTACTTCTAATTAATATAATCAAGGACTTTTTTATTTAGGTAGGTATAAGTACACATGCTAAGGCTCTAAGGTAAGATCAGTGATTATTTTATTTTTAATTCAGTAATATTTGTGTTTAGTTTTCAATGCATTTCTATATAATACCAACGTACTGAAAAATCATTTTAGCAATAATTTAAATCTTTTGTTGCTTTTACTAAAATCATACTTACTTATGAAAAACGTGTACCGACAAGATAGAGAGAGAAGTAAGTGGGTATTTGTAATGCGTATGAGCAGGTAGTAACAAGTACTTAAAACATATTTAATAACTTTAAAAAAAATTACGTTAACCTGAATCTAGTTTTACTCAGTACACCCGCGTAGGCCTGAGTGACGCCTCCGCAGCTTGTTATCGCAGCCCCTGCGCCGCGCCGCGCTGGCTGCGCCGTAAATTAGCCGCGGACAGTTTGACATCCACCGCTGCCACAGCGAATGCTTTAAAAACGACATCATTGTGTCTATGCGCATGCGCAGGCGCGGCCACTGATAACGTGACGATTCAGCACAGCCGTTAACTGCTTTTCCAATGTTTGTCCTTCTGTGGCTCGGAACAATTATATATTGTTGTCGCCCAGCAACTGACATGATAGCAAGTAGATATGCAGGATATGCTTGTTGGCCGACTGGGTAAAGTGAGCGATCACTACATCCAGCCAGCCAACCAACATACCCACTACCTACGGTTTGACTACGATTTTGACAATACAGTTTTGTTTCCGAATTTTACACGCTCAACGCAACATTAAGGCGAAAGACACAGCCCACCACCGCTGTGTCACAATTATAGATGTGAAGCGGTTAATAACATTTCTAGGCCAGCGGCTAGAAACGGCTTAGGTATTTGGCTTATAATCATTTCTAGCGATAACTAGCGGCTGGAAACGGCTGCTTACATGACATGTCATTGATATAATCACATGATTTAGTTTGTTGTTTTTGTTTTTTCTCTTCTGATTTATTTACTTTAGGATACATTTAACATAAATAGACATAAACAATGACATTTGCATCTATATTATGTGTTAAATAGGTAGGTACTTAAAATTCTCATACAAAATGTGACACAGCATTGGAATATGACTATTTTAATAATTTATTTGTGTGAGATGTTTTGGAAGTAGGTACGTATTTATCCATGAAATAAGTGTGGACAGATACCTAGTAATAGCACAGAATACTTAATAGTGGAATAGTAAGCATTTACCTTGTAGTATTTCTTTAATGCAATAAAAGCATGTGCGCCTGATTTGAGAGTCCCACGTTTGGTTTATAATGATGATTAGATCCAAAGTAAACTAATTTAGCTATACCTTTATTCTTATAATTTTCATACATAATCACCTAAACACAAACGTTGTTTCTTAGTTACCTGTTCGTCTCTGAATTAAGTAAATTAGTAGGTATAAACGGATTTTATATAACAAAAACAAAAATCTTCTTCTTAGTCGCTTCACTCTTGCCAGAGTGGTCGTGGTTATCACGTTCCTGTAGGTTTAATTAAATAGCTTTAAATAGCTTTTTTTTCGATACTCAAGTCGGAAATCTACCGTATCAAGCGGCTGGTTATTCGTTTCTAGTCGCTGGTTTCGGTAACTACCGGCTTATAAGCCGCGGTTTACAACTGTTACACACAATAGCTGTGTGCTGCGCCAACCCCAACACCTCATAGGTTGAAGAATTTGCTTGTCAAGAGGCAGTAGCTAAATATTTATAGGTTAAGTTATTTATTTATCAATTTCACATGTTGTCTTACAGAGCTAAGCATCCAACACACCAGAATGATAGTCAACAATAGTGATTACATAAATTATTGTACATAAAAATGGGAATCAAAAATGTTAATACAACTATAATAATATAGGTATAACGTTATGACAACTATAAAAGTTAAAATATTAATTCAACATTAAGAGGGTTTACGCATTTCAGTTTGCGATACAAACTTCCAAGTTGACATTCTTAAAAACCAACAGGGAGGTAAGCCAATTTAATACAACTCATGCTAAAGTAATATACAGGGATCTAAATAGTTTGTAGAACACATTTTTATAAAACGTTTATTGAACTAAGTTATTGCGATTTTAAACATTCTATAGTGGACTTTAAATCGCAAAAACTTAGCTAAATAAGTAAACGTTTTAAAAAAATGTTTTAACAAACTATTAAGATCCCTGTGTTTTACTTTAGCATGCAAAGTTTCATCAAATTGGCTTATTGGTTTTTAAAAAATGTCGACTTGGAAGTTTGTATGGGAAACCGAAATGCGTAACCATCGTAATACATGAATGGGTTGCCTTTCGCGGCTTCAACAAAAGTGAGTTACCTAAGTATATACCTAAGTAGATTTGAATCTCAGAATACGTGAATGCGTTAACTACTTACTTCCATAATAGAAAAGCTACTAGCTATATATTATTATTTACTATGTACAATAAAATAAATGATTCTTAATATTTGAAAATAATAATACCTAATCTAGTGCAGATTGCGAATCACCTGCACACTTCATCTGCCTTATAGCGATGCTACGGCTGCACAAGAAACAGGCTGCTTCATGTGAATCGGGTTGTTGCTTTTGTCGACGACGTTATTACAATTGACAGTATCTATGTAACATAAATTAAAACAGATATTTCACATATCCTTCTCTCATACTTGGTGCAAGTAGCAGTTGTGTATAATATTTAAATAACATGAGCCGGGTTCGGGCGACGCCGCGCGGGAGACGCACGGTCGCCGGCCGGCCGGTTTTTGTCAGCGACCAGTTCGAGGAATCTAATTACCTTAAATTAATATTGATCAGCATCATTTGTCGTTACGCAATGTGCGGTGAGCCGGCACACGCCGAGATAAGCGCCCAAACCGAAAGTGTAACTAACTTTTAAAGGACTGACAGGAATTTTACTTTCTTTGAAGACATTCTTCTGTTGATTACGGATTAAACAGTCTAAATTGATAAGTAATTACAGCTATAAGACAGTGTCAGATTCTATATTTAATTGAGACATCATTAAAAAACTAAATCTCGTTTTAGTTAAAGTGCCGTGGGGTTATTGTCACCGTTCGGTATTAGAAACTTGTGGGGAAATTGTGTACTCCGTGTACTTCACCCATCCGCACCAAGTACCTTCAATGAAGTTGAAAAATAGACCTTCGTATCACCACCTATATTCACATTAATATTTATTTGATAATTATATTAATTTAACAATGATTTTCAATAAAGTCATTTTACAAAAATGTAGAGTTTGCAGTAAGGCGCGTAGTATTATATCGCGCTCCTATAATCCTCAACACCGATTTTTGCCAGTAATATTTAATATTTATGGAAACGTTGAAAAGTGGAGTGGGGTCATTTGCCGGGCTTAGTTTAAAAAAAATGCTTATAAAACCTGGCATTCAAGATGGAACACACTATTAAACAGACAAAAAATAAATGTTTAAAACTATTATAGAATTGGTGAAAGAACAGAAAAACACAGAAAATGAAATAGCTCGAATTGCAGCACAATTAAAAACCTTGTTATATTAAACAAAAAAAAACATAATCAATAATTGCAGCAACATTCACAATTGGAGGAAGCGCTATAGAATTCTTAGAAGGAATTGCTTATATTATGTTTATTAAAAGTAGTATTTTTTGTAAAATGGCCGTTAAACACTAATGTTTGTATTTTTGTTAGATTTTATGTTATCTTTTTTTTTTAATGTGACACGTCATAGTGACTACATCCTGCCTGATGGTAAGCAGCCGATGTAGTCCAAAATAATGAGAGCGCTCACCACCGTGGAACAAGCACGGTAACAAGCGCATCCATTCATGACGTTGTCTACCTCAGGCGGGAATCGAACTCGCGTCCTCCGCAATCCGGGAGGCTGCGTTGACCACTCCGCCACCGAGGTATCATTTCGTTATCTTTGTGTTTATTTGACCTTTTTTTAACGCAAATAATCAAATATTACGAATCTATAAAGCAGTCTTTATCTTATCTGAATGTTTAAAATATTGTAAAATATTTTGGGGTGTAAAAGGTTTGATAAGACACTGTTGCTATAAACATAAAGTCAAATGCGTTGCAAAATTTCGTCAGGTCTAACCAATCCCTCGGCGGCGGAGTGGCCACCGCGGCGCCCGGTGCGCGGAGGACATTTTTTTCAACGTTTCATTATCTTTGAGTAATATTCTTGAATAAAAAAAAGCATACAAATCGACACAGAACAGTTAAAAATTATTTATTTTGCATTTGCTAAATAGCTATGGTGCAAAAATAGGATAAATTGAAAGGTTTTGTTGGGGGATACTGACTCAACCTTTACTTAAATCAGCACTTAAGAGTTCGTGTCGCGTCACAAAATTTGCGTTCGTGATGAATGAGGGCGGCGCGCGGCGGCAGGTAGCGGCCCTGCCGGCTAATTAGATTTGTCTGTCCGTGTGTCGCGGCCACCCACCGCGGCCACTAGATTCCACGCCCGCCACGTTTTTTACACCCTAATTAAGCTAATTTATCGAGACAATAAGAGAAATTATCAGCAGCGGCGGGCGCGGTGACTGCCCGCTTTATGAGCGGTATTAAACTGTCCGATTTAGAGGCTACCGCGCTACACGCCGCCCGCTTTGATGCCCCAATAAATATACGGAAGATCCTATCGGATAACGAGCGACGGCTCTTAATGAAAAGGCTCGTTGGAGAATTTCAGTGACAATGCCTTAAAATGCTAATAACACGGGTCGCGGTCGTCTAGAATGTGTTCTGATAAGGAAGGTGCCGGCGCAGGTGGATGCTTAAATGTGTATTTTATGGCAGATTAAGTTAACCGGCGTCGTTAATGGCGGCTTTACGGGCGCGGCGCGGAGGCTGCGCGCGCGCTCATTACGCACCCGTTGCCCGCACCCCGCACACCCGCGCCGCGCCAGCCCTGGCGATACTATGCACCTCATCTCCCTTTATTAGATCCAATAGATAGGTAATAATAATACGGACAGGACTATTGTCGCCAATAAGCCTGATATCATGGTGGTCGACCGATCTCAACGGGCAATAATGGTTGGTATCACCATACCTCATAATGAGAACCTCGTGAAAGCCGAGAAGGACAAGCTCAAAGGAGCTTCTCCTCCTTGATATGACCATCTGCCAGAAAGTTCGGCGTGGCAGAGGGACTCTCTCCACAGCATTGGTTGATTGATTATAAGAAGGTCTATGATTCGGTGCCGCATTCGTGGTTGGTGAGAATTTTAGAGTTATTTAAAATTGATATAACTTTAAAATCCTTTTTGATGTCATGTATGCGGCAGTGGACCACGGTCTTGTATCAACCAGGATGTCGAGATAGTGTTTCTGCCACGCAGGATTTTATAAGGATAGACGTGGCATATTCCATATATTTCGTTAGTAAATATTGGCACGCCACCGAAAAAGTCTCCCCATCCCTGGCCTAACAATCAATGAATGTACTGAACAATAACGTCATACTGTCAATTCTATAGTCAATTCTGTCATATTAAATTAAATTAAATTAAATTAAAATTAAATTAATTAAATTAAACTTTCCTACAATCACACCAATTATCTAGCCCAAGATAATCTTCGAAGAAACTCGTTAAATGGTTACTAGACAACTGATAAACATACTTAAAATACTTAAATACATACTTATTATACATAGAAAACACCCAGGCCCGAGACAATTTAGAAAAACAATTATTTCTAAATTGACCCGACCGGGGATCGAACCCGCGACCTCAGAGATGGCGTCACCATGAAAACCGGTGTACAAACCACTCGACCAAGGAGGTCGTAATATTATTTTAATTGTTTTTCAAATGTTTCCATTTCTTACATCCTCTTTTCTGCCTTCTCAATCACGATTTTAAAAAAATTACAGTTTTCCGTACTACCTACCATTTTTAAACATTTTCTTTGTGTAAAAGAAAATTTAAAAAAAAAATTGATTATTATATCTTCATTTAAAGTGATTGAGTGAGTGACATGACCTTTACAACACACTTTACATAATTACGAAAACAACAAAAAAGAATTAGCCAAATTGGTGCAGCCGTTCTGAAATGATGCACGTACAAACATTTTGCCATTGATTTTTATTCATATTTTCGGCAATTGATTTTTATTATTAGATAATTTGGTCCGAGATAGATATATACATATAAGTAGATTTGACGCCGACGCTTGACGCATTTTCAAATTCGACACTATAAAAGTAATTAATCGAAGGCGTTGTTATTCACAAAAACTCAATTATTGTAGCCTAAATTTAATCTAAGTCTTACTTAAAATTTCATAAATCCAGCCTTCGTCATGCCCACCAACTGCATAGGCTCTCGTGGTGCGTTTTTATTTCTTCAAGAGCCATTGTTCATTTGGGAAGATTGAGCCTGACAGGGGGCGTTGGGCTGATGATGGCGATTTCCCCGCTGCCTCACGTCGATGGCTCACCCACACAGGTGTTATTTTTCAGAACAAAAAACCTGGAATTAAGCGACTTTGGTTTTCTAAGTAAGCACATTAAGGGCGATACACACAAACCCGTTTGGATTTGCACAGCCGACCTTGCTGCGCTGCGGGACGGGCCTATTAGCCACCGCTATTAGCACGTCAATACGCGTTTTGCGCAATTGCGTTATAACTAGATGGTAGGTATGGTAGGTACTTATTTATAGTTTTCTTAAACACTTTAAACGTACTATATTATTATAGCTATAACATAGACATTAGATTATAACAAAAGTTTTTCTGCTAGTAAGCAGTGTGATATTATTTAATGTTAGGTAACGTTATTGCATTTAATTGAATAATACAACAATTATTACCTAATGTTTGTTGCAAGGAATGATATCAAAATACATACGTACAGAGACATCTGATAATGACTGTGTAAACTAGACTGTCAATGTCAAGACGTGTCCTCCATATTTTTTTTTAAGAAATACAGTCAGTCGTTACCCTGCAACAACGTGTTTCACTTATAGGTTATGGGCCCAGCAGACTCATTTAAGGTAAAAAACAGTCTAATTGTAGTATTTTTCGTGTTGTGCAAATTAAAAATGAGTTCCAGTTATCTCGCTAACGTGCCAAAGTTAAAAGGTCGCGAGAATTTCGACGATTGGGCGTTTGCAGTTGAGAACTTGCTAATTTTGGAGGGCGCCGCACAGTACCTACCTAAAGCAAGAAGGAACGGATGAAATGCAGCAGCGGCAGATGCAAAGGCAGGCGCAAAAATGATTTTGACGATAGATCCATCGCTTTTTGTGCACATATGAGACACAACCACCGCGAGGGAATTGTGGACAAAACTACGTTCATTGTTCGATGATTCAGGATTGTCTCGGAGGATTACCTTGCTTTGTTATCTAATTTCTATGAGGTTAGAAAACTGTGAACATATGACGCACTATGTTACACAAATTGTTGAAACGTCTCAAAGTTTAAGCGGAACAGGCTTCGCTATAAATGATGAATGGATTGTTTCATTGTTACTGGCCGGATTACCAGAGCGATTTATGCCGATGATAATGGCTGTAGAGCATTCCGGCATTCAAATAACCGCAGATTCGATCAAGTCGAAATTACTTGATATGGAAGTGGCAGATACGATTCAATCGGAACGTAACTCAGCACTAGCAGCAAAATGGCATAGAAAATCGACTAAAGGGGGCAGCACTAGTAAACATGCGGACAGACATCGAATACGTCAAAATCAACATCATGTCAAAATCAAATGTCAACAACACAAAAACAATTACTTGCTATCGTTGTAACGAAATCGGACACTACCGCAATCAGTGCCTACTTTTGAAGGAGAAAACAGAAAATGAAAAACAAAGTAACGCTTTCAGCCATAGATGAATGATTGGTCTCCAGCGAGACCAATCATTAATCTAAGGCTTTCAGCGTTGTTTTTCTCGGTGGCGGATTCAGTAAACTGACTTTTACATCTATTCGGGTGCAAGCATGCACATGACGCCGAACAAATGTTGGTTGAAAATTCCTAAATACTCATCAAGTTTACCAGAACTCATTGTCGCCAATAGGACGAAAGTTCCCGTTTTGTGTTCAGGAGACATAGAAAGAACGACGAGCTATAATTACGACATCACTGTGCAGAATGCGTTGTGTGTACCAAGTCTCACGACTAACCTCTTGTCGGAATTAATTAAAAATGGAAACAGCGTCGTATTTGAGCACAATAAGTGTCTCATAAGAAACAAATTGAATGAGTTAGTTGCAATAGCTGACCTGGTTGATGGAGTATATAAGTTAAGAGTACAAACACAGAATTGTTTGTTGACAGTCAGTGGCGATACATGGCACAAACGGCTTGGTCACATTAATAGCACGGATATGAACAAAATGAAGAAGTGTGGATTGGTAGAAGGACTTGATTATGCTGATGGGTTCATAACAAGCAAATCCAGCTGTCAAATGTGCTGCGAAGAAAAGCAATCAAGATTTCCATTCAGCAATCAGGGATCACGTGCCACAGAGACTTTTCAGGTAATTCATTCAGATGTCTGCGGACCCATGGAGACTGTGTCAATAGGTAGTGTACGATATTTCTTAACATTCATTGATGACTACACCAGGATGACATTTATTTACTTTCTGAAGACTAAAAGTGAAGTATTAAATCATTTTAAAGAATTTAAATCAGATAATGGCTGTGAGTACTGCAGTAATGATTTTGAAGATTTCTTAAAAAAGGAATGGAATCATACATCAAAAAACTAAGGGTTTGTTTTTTGAACACCTGAACAGAACGGACTGAGTGAAAGGTCAAACCGAACCATAGTGGAAAAAGCAAGATGCTTACTTTTCGAAGCAGGTTTTAAAATAATATTTTGGGCAGAAGCTGCTAAGACAGCCGACTATTTAAAAAATAGATCAGTAGCTTCAGGTATTGAAAAGACTCCATATGAGGCCTGGACTAAGAAGAAACCAGATTTACAGCATATACGTATATTTGGAAGTCCTGTAGTGGTTGCACATACCTAAAGAAAAGAGAACCAAGTGGTATAAAAATCAAAGATGCATATACTGGTTGGTTTCAATGAAAACGTCAAAGGTTACAGAGTTTATGATCTAGTTAAAAGGAATGTAACTACGGGTAGAGATGTTGTGATTATGGAAAAGCCAAGAAGTATAGAAACTATAACTGTTCCAGTAGAGACCACAGATTCAGTGGGAGAATTGATGCAGGAATCTGTGGTGAAGACAGAACCTTCTCATGATCAGTCGAGTTCCAGTGAGTGTGATCACGATGATTTTTCAAATAAAAAGGAAGTACCTAATCTAGAAAAAGAGAGTGACAGGAAAGAGCAAGAAGATGAAACAAGTAATGTTCCTCAGATAAACTATGAAGAACCAAAGAAAAGGCAAAGAAATAAACCAGAAAGATATGGATTTGCAAATTTGAGTACCACACCTATAGGAGAAGATGAACTGACTTATGCAAAAGCTATCAGCGGTCCTGAGAAACAACAGTGGTTGCAGGTGATTACAGAAGAGCTACAGTCATTCAACGACAACCAAACGTGGGAAATTGTCAATGCTCCAGATAGTGCTAGTGTGGTCCAATGCAAGTGGGACTTTAAAAAGGAAAATTGATTGTGATAATAAAGTGAGACATCGCGCTAGACTGGTTGCAAAAGGCTTCACTCAGAAGGCTGGCGTGGACTATCAGAAAACTTTTTCACCTGTGATTAGGCACTCAACCTTGAGGTTACTGTTTGCTTTGAGCGTGCAATTAGATATGGATAGATCACGTAGACGTCACAACAGCCTTTCTTAATGGTTATTTAAAGGAAAGCATCCTTATGCATTTGCCAGAAGGATTTCCTGTTAAAGATTCTAATAAAGTACTAAAATTTAAAAAGGCTGTTTACGGTCTCATACAATCATCCTTAGCTCGGTACCAAAGAGTAGATGAGACATTGTGTAATTTAGGGTACAGTAAATGTAAACTTGAACCTTGTGTTTGTATAAAAGGTCATAATAACAATAAGAAAACTATTGTTGGTGTTTATGTTCATGATTTTATTATTTTTTCGAATAAAGAAATAGAAACCAAATCTCTTATAGAAACATAGAGCATAAAATTTAAGATCAAAAATTTAGGTCAAGATAAATAGTATTTGGGCATGAAAATTAATATAAATAAAAATATTATTACAATAGATCAGGAGAAATATATTGAACAGTTGGCAAATAAGTTACTATTACTATGCAATAAATGAATAAATAATAATAATAATAAAACTCTTTATTGCCAGAACTGACACTACATCAAAAACACAGAAAAAAAAATTTAGTAAAAATGGCAAAAAATACAATAAAAAAAGAAGTGATAAACCATAAAAATATTACCTTAAAGCATAAAAAAACAACAAAAATGCAAGCAAGTAAACAAAAAAAAAACATACTATTTTATTCGATAAGGGGGTCCCGCACGAAATTGCTAAAACCTACGTACCTTCAAGTCACCTGCACTATGCGCTAAATTAGTTAAATACATTAAAACAATAATATAATGTATTTGTATACAAAATATGTATGTTAGCCTGATCATTGCACAAGGTCATGGCCCTGTTGAAACTTGAAACAAATTCTTTAAACAATAACAAACAATACATAAATCTAATGACTTCTAAAAAATATATTTTCTCGACAACTCTCTTAATTTTACGCATGAAACAATAATTATTACATGATAATATTTGTATTGACATTCCACAGGGCATCCCCTTCTCCAAAAAGTAAAGTAAATTTTAATTCTTAACACAAGCGCGTGATGGTTTTGCACATTTCGCAGAATAAAAAACATTGCACTAATTAAACTGCTACGTCTGAAACTTCAAAGCAGAATTGTTCTAATTATAAATATCAATATAATTGATTTTGATCACTAAGAGAGTTATGTCAGTTTTTGCGATCGCGCGGCCGCCCCTCAAAAGTAAAAAATATAAATATAAACTAAGATAAACTGCGTATGCCAGCTTTGTTGCTGCTGTACCTACATATTTGTGCCATTATGTGCTGATTGCTGAAGAGATTAATTTTAATGTCTCTGCGAGCAATAATCAGTCTGAGCAAAGGGTACCAGACTCAGCATAAGGCTAGGCTAGGTATAGCCTAGCGCTGGATTTCAGGCTGGCCCCGTTCCCAGGTCGGTCGCAATAACACTCGCGAGGCTTCCCTCGGTATAAAAATAATAAAAAAAATAAGTTTTTTTTTTTGCTTTTCCTCCCGTACACATTTATTTGTCACACTATGTTGTGCCTGTGTGTTCGTGCGTATGCAAGTGTAGTATTTAAATATAGTACGAATGTATGAGTGTTTGAAATGTATGTAAGAGCTATATATGCTTGAGAATGTGTATGTGTGCAAGAATGTGCATACATGTCTATGCTGTTGGTGTATGTCTCGTATGTGTTACAGTATGACGAATAGTAATGAAATTCACAATATATATAGCCCTTTTACTGCATGTAATCAGTTGTTTACCTTTTGTGATTGTAAAAGGTGGTTCCGAACTTTTTTCCTAAAAATACTTAGTGACATGGGCTCACGTAATGGAGGTGGCAGATCGTTCCACAGTTTTGTTGCGGCAAACTTAAAGCTCCCTCTAAAGAGAGTGGTTTTGTGCTTTGGTATAAGAAGACTAGACTCTCTGTGACTTCTCAAGGCCCTGTGTTGATTTGTTGGCGTGTCTTTTACCCAATCCATTTTCTCAGACAGATATGATGGCTTTTTGGTCATTATTACTCTGCACAATGTAACTGCCAAGTGTAGGTCTCTGCGTGTACTCATATTAAGGAAATTTTTATCATTTATGTACGGTGAAATGTGGGCACGTTTTTGAATGTCGTAGCAGAACCGCATGCAAGCATTCTGAACACGCTGGATGGATTTCTTAGTTTCTACCAATGTTCTAGGTCCATACACAATATCACCGTGGTTAAAGTGTTGGAGAACCAAGCTATCCATTAGAATTATTCTAATTTTTTCAGTTAGAAAGCGCCTGATTCTGTACAAAGATTTAAGCCTGAAGAAAGCGTTTCGTATCTTGATATTTACATGCTCTTTGTATCGCATCTCCTCATCCAGCATCAGGCCCAGATTTTTCGCACACTCCACTCTGCTTACAGTTTCAGTACCAATTCGAACCTGCGGATTTAGTTCAATAACTCTTTGACGCTGTTGCTTACTACCGAATACAAAAAACTTGGACTTCGCTGGATTTAAAACAAGGTTGTTTTTAACTAACCATTCGGAAATTTTTGCCAAGTCCTTATTAATTTGCTCCAATGCAAAGTCCAAGTCTCTTGGTAAAAACGAGTGATATAACTGCGTGTCATCCGCGTAAAGGTGAACATTACAGTAATTCACTTCAGAAATGAGGTCTGCGGTGTAGATGATGAAAATCAAAGGACTTAAAATCGAGCCTTGAGGTGTTCCTCTATTGATTTCTCTCACGTTCGATTTTGATAAAGATCCGTCATCTGACTGTGTCTCGACATATTGTTATCTTCCTGTAAAAAAGGACTCAAACCAAGCACACGTCTCTTGGGTAAATCAATAAATACTGATTGTAATTTAGCAAACACACTCATAGAATAGTAGATTGTTATACAAGGGGCTAAAAAGAGAGAGGATATACGAGGTAGTTTAACTCCCGAGCTTTAGCGAGTAAATAGACACCGAGTTATAATGGGTTTTTAGCGCCGTGTGTTACACTCTGCTTTTCACTACGAATGCGAGAAAATAAAACAATCTAATACAATATGAATTGGTTTATTTTAAAAAAAATTAACCCGTTAGTTGCTTTTACGGCACCCAAGTATTATATTGATGAGCCAATCGCCGCTCTATGCTGTTGGATAGTATGTGCAGTCTTTCCATCTCTTCCCTTGGGTGTTGTAAAAAGCGACTAACGGACTAAAGACTGCACCTACATCCTACAGCATATTTATTTAATACTTTATTGCACAAAGAAATTACATTAATACACAAGTTACACAGGACATATACAAAGGTGAGCTTATCTCTAGAAGAGATCTCTTCCAGCCAACCCTAGCTGTGGTGATAAAATTAAATCTGCGGGACTTATTGCGCTATACAAGACATACATAAATAAAGATAACTATATAAATAAACATACACAATATATATATCAAATTACTTATATCTAAACTAAGTTACTGATTATCGATAATGTTAGACAGGTAGTGCTCTTTGAGGTGGTGTTTGAATGATTCTACCGATGACCTCTCACGGATGCTGGCCGGTAGTTTGTTCCACAGTCTAGCTGCATAAACAGTAAAGGAATTGTGGAAAAACTTGGAGTTGGCTTGTGGATAGGAAAGGGTCCTGGTATCACAGGAACGTTTTGGGCGGAAAGAGGTAGGTAAGTGCGTAAAACGGGATCGTAAATAATGAGGGAGTTGGGGGTAGTGAAGTATTTTGTAAAGGAAGCAAAGGATGTGCATATCACGGCGTTGACGGATTGGGAGCCACTTTAACCTCAACCGGAACTCCGAAATATGGTCATATTTTCGTAAGCCGAAAATAAAACGGATGGCCAGGTTTTGCAGGCGCTCCAGTTTGTTAAGCAGCTCCTCAGTTGCATCTAAATAACAAACATCAGCGTAGTCGAGAAGAGGGAGCAGAAGCGACTGAGCAAGCATAATTTTGGTTTTGTAAGGTAAGAAAAACTGCAGTCGCTTGAGAGAATGATAAGAGTAGTGCATGCGTCGACTCACCTCATTCACCTGTGACCTCCAAGACAAAGTTTGGTCAATAATGAGGCCTAGATTTTTGGTTTTATCAGAAAATGCAATATTCACTCCATTATACATAACCTTGGGGAGTATATTGAGGTCTAGTCTGTCACGCAGCCGGTTGCTACCCACGATTATTGCCTGAGATTTGGCTGGGTTTACTAGGAGTCCAAAGGCGTCCGCCCACAACTTCACCGAGAGGAGATCCTTATTTATAGATTCTATAGTAGAGTGAGCATCAACCGCATGGAATTGTCTATAAAGTTGCAAGTCATCTGCATATAGGTGGTACGAGCAGGATAACACTTTTACGAGCTGACTTATGAATATCGAGAAGAGCAGAGGTGAAAGTACCCCACCCTGCGGTACGCCCGCAGTAAGAGAAGCCCATTCCGAAAATAAGTCATCACACCTGATCCTCTGGTGACGATTGCGGAGATAATCCGAGAACCAAGAAATCACCGCAGGGGCAAGGTTAAGGGAGTGGAGAATGGCTATGAGGATGTCATAATCAACGGAATTGAAAGCACTGCTAAAGTCTAATATAATTAGGATCGTAAACATCCGGTTATCCATGGCGTAGCGAATATCGTCAGTGACGTTTAACAGGGCAGTTACTGTGCTGTGGCCAGGACGAAAACCGGATTGATACGGACCAATTAAGTTGTGATGTGAGACAAAAGAGAACAGTTGTTTGTGAACAGCGCTTTCCAGGACCTTGGATAGGAATGGTAGGATTGAGATAGGACGGTATTGAGAGAGAGCGGTAGGAGAAGCGGACTTAGGAATGGGAATGACGCATAGAGCGGCGATGGGCTCATTAAAAATATTACCAACCCCTCACTTTTGTTCAACGTCGTAAAAGGGGACTAACGGACTAAACACTGCACATACATCCAACAGCATAGAGCGACGATGGGCTCATCAAAATAATACTACCAACCCCTCTCTTCTCTTCGGTGTCGTAAAAGGCGACTAATGGACTAAAGACTGCACATACATACAACAGCATAGAGCGGCGATGGGCTCATCGAAATAATACTACCAACCCCTCTCTTCCCTTGGGTGTCATAAAAGCGACTAACGGGCTAAAGGCTCACCACCTAAGCACATGTGCAGACTGCAGTTGTTTTTTGCTGAAGCATGGACTGTGTGGGCGTGGTCTGTGTTGTCCATAGATTCAAATGATTACTAATTTTACCATAAACTTTAATAATAACTATTGTTTGAGCCACAACCGCAACGACCAATCGCTGCCGCCCCTTCGACGGCCGATGAAAGGCCAGCGGACCGCCGCGGGAGACGCGCGGCGCGTCGCCTGACGGCGCCCACGCCAAAACAGTGCCCTTTGAGATTCAAGGCGAAACCACTCGTCACGCGCCCTTGAACTCAGCCCCCGACGTGACCATATGTGTGCAGTTAAGAGCTATTGCTATAAGCTCGCCTAAAACGCCCTCGACCAGTGCCCTAGTGAAGTGTGTGTGTGTTGCCGCCCTCAACGAAAGCCCGCCTCAACGCCCGCACGCCCTGGCGCGTTGCCTACCTTCAGCTCGTGATCAGCCTACAGCGCGGACCTCCGGTAAGCCCCCTTCCCGCCTTATTCCCTAACTACGTCGCATGTTGGTGCCTCTTGCATCAACATTTATGGTCCTTCGAGCCGGATACATCCCAGCAACAGTCCACTTATTATCACCCTACCCGCCACATTTAATATTTTCGCCTCGACTCGTGCCACGCATATAGCATATAGACATACACATAACACATACGCTCACACAATGCACGCGCAAGCCGGGCCTAGCCCAAATACGCCCTACTGTCCCTACTGCAGGGAAAGGGGACACAAGCTGATCACATGCGCCCGCTACAATGCCCAGCCGACACAGGGCCGGTGGGACTTTGTGCTGTCGCGCGAGCGCTGCCCCCGTTGCCTCGGGCCACATTACCCGGACGAATGAAAGTTCGTGAAGGCATGCAAGGACTGTGGGAGCTCCAACCATCACACATCCCTTCACCGACCGGACGACACGACGCAGCAGAGCCAGCCACAGTCGGCGGTGCGGTGGCTACCGCCCCACCTACGAGACACCCCGAGGCAGAGACCGATCGACAGCCCGTTGCATGCGTCTGCGCACGCAAAACAGCCGCATGGGTCGCAGCAGTAAAATCATAATCAGCCCCCTAACTTTAATATCTATTTCCGCCCATAAGATGGTCATCTTTTTTTTTTCCTTTTGTGGCATCATTTCCTAAATTCATTTGTTCCAGTAACTTTACTAATTATATCTCGTGCCCTAATAAAAATTAATTAAATGTTAGTAGTACACAAACAACACATGTAGTCAGCCCGCACCTATACGGTGCATGACATCAGCCCACGCCTTTGCACAACACAGTGGGCCCGTACAAACACGTGCACCACACATCAGCCTGCAACACATACACACACACATGCATTGCATTGTAACATAAAGTTAGAATGATATTCTTATCGATTAACATAAAACATGTTTTCAAGTAGGTACTTTATGACTTTATTATCCTGCAGTTTTGTACATGCTGCAATACGGCAAAAATTGGTATGACAAATAAGAAACAATCTAATATACAGCTTTATATGTACAAACTCAATAACTAAAGGTGATCATAACATAATACATGTTTTCAAGTAGGTACTTTATGACATTATTATCCTGCAGTTTTGTACATACTGCAATACGGCAAACAATGGTATGACAAATAAGAAACAATCTAATATACAGCTTTATACGTACAGACAAACACAATAACTAGAGGTGATCATCGCGGGCGTACGGGCATAGAGAGCCCTACGTTCGCACAAGGGCTCGCAAGATGGATTGAAGGAGGTTTCCATGATCCGAGCCCACCTCAACTCGACCGTGGAGTCAAGTTGGTGAGCGCCTGACGAGGCGTCCGCCTTAAGGCGCGGCTGCGGTAGAGTGCCATCTTCATCCACCGAGTCCCACATATCCCCCGTGCTGTGTATGTCCAGTGCCGGGGGAATGCGTAATAGCATTTCTTCGCGTAAAAAAAGAAAAAAAGGGTGTGAGCGCATCTAGTAGTAAATACACACTGAATAGACTGCTCCAGCACGCGTTTACGCTTGATGGGATCTCTGGGGTTCTTCGTGATTTCGACGGCCTTGTCGATGCACTAAGTCCCAGAGGCTGCGTGTTTCACGCTGAAAGCAGTCAACGGAAGGGGCGGAGGCGGCGGAGACGGCGAGACGAGACAACACGTCCTAAAACAAACAATAAAAATAAATGCAATGCAAACCAATTTAAAGATCAGCGCGCAAAACACACACTAATATATACTCATCGTGGTGGTGGTGGTTGTGGTGGCACCCACAAAATTGGCGCCGACTCATCAACTACGTCCCTAACCTAATAAAAAAACTTAATAAAAAATTATAAACAAAAAAAATGTTAAGCACGTCAAATAATAATAATATGAAATAGTAATAGAAAAAAAAACTTTGTGCACAAATCGTTTTTACTTTTTACACACACAACTATCAAATAAATTTTTATCATAACACTTTAGTAACACTTTTTCGTCCAATTGTACCGTATTGTAATGACTTTTGGGACCGCGTTTCATTGAAAACACAATTGTGTTACATTCATAATATATATCACAAAACTGATGCTACATTCTGATTCCTAGATAAATTTACAACCAACTTATCTATATCTGAACACACAATGTGTAAAATAAATATTTTTTTCAAAGACATGACGCAATTACTGACGACAAGGCAAAACCGCAACCAAAAAATTGCAGACATTTTTACTAGACTAAAATCTCGAAACGACTCAAACTAATAACTAAAACACATTCTACGTTAAATTTCCAATAGATTGATATACAATTCACTTACCGTTTACGAAAGGAACTCATATTTCTCACTAAAACACAGAACACGTCAAGCAGCGAAATTAGTAATGGCGTCTCACACAAGTTGGCCAACACAGCAAGTTTTGTTTTATTTTTTTCCGGTAATTTTATTTGGCTAAACACTATGATTTATTCGACAGAGGATAACTTCCATATCCTGTTACAATACTCATGACCGAATACAGAAACAAAATTTTACAAACACGCCATAGATAAACACAAACCGTTAGGCACCACGGTGGTGCCTAATCGCGTCCGGTGTCAAAAAGTGAGGCACCAACGAGGTGCCTAATCGCGCAAGGGGTTAAGCTGTCCAAGAGCCATCTCAATTTCGCCTAGGCTGATTTCTGGCAAATCTTCGGTAAAGTGGCTGGTCAACGTGGCTCTGGTTTCCACATTTTCGGGATCAGGTTGAGATGCATGCGAGGCGTAAAACTGGCTATAGAAGTTTTCTATTTCCGAAAGGACGTCTGGCTTCGAAGCAACGACTGCTCCGCTGGCCGTAGTCAACTTCGTCAGGTGGCTTCTACCAAGAAACTGGACAAACACTTTAGACCCGAGATTCTGCTAAGTCGGAATAACTGGAAAAGTACGCACAGAATATGTAATTTCCGATTTTTTTAAAATTAGATTTAACTATGCGTCTTTGCGATATTCCCAACGAATTGAATTGAATTTATTCCAAATTCTGGATGTGTTGGACATTATAAAACAACTGTCTACGGCGTAATTCTGAATGGGAGTGCTACGACAACATGGCCCGTAAGGCTGTTCCAGTTAAGCACGACATTGCAGTTAATTCCTATTTGCTGATATATAGACGCTGGAGAGCATAAATCCTTTTCACACCTGACTATATTTTTTTTTCACTGTATAGTTGACAGAGTAACAAACATCCATCCATACTCACAAACTTTCGCATTTATGATATTAGTAGAATTTTGCTTTAATTTATATTAATATGTAAAACCAGATTATATCTGGGTACTTATTTAATTTAACTTTGTTTAGTTAAACATTGCAGTTTTGATCTAGGTTGTAACTGTTAACTGTACTCGAATACCAAAATTAAACAGTACTTTTTAACCTAATAAGTTTTTGTTCCTAAGTGAAACGCTTGTGTATTTAATATAATACCTGTATATTTTTATAGTAAGTACTAGTGCGTAATACTATTAGGTACTTACGATGTGTTCTTAGGTAGAATTAAGCTTTTATTTCAAAGTAAACTTGTGAGATGAGTGAGATACCAACTCTGTGTTTATGCAATGAAACGTTGCTTGATGTAAATACTCGTGTTTGATTTATTGATCAGACTTGATTTTAATTTAATTGGGAGGCATTCTAGAAAAAATGTCTAGATAACAACTGCTGACATAAAATAACCAGGCGCTTTCTACGAAAATTTTAGATATAAAATTTTAGATATAACTCTGTTGTATTGAATAAAACGGATACTTACGGCTGGCAACCTTTTGTAGTTTTTAATTTGTATTGACAGACGGCTGTCAGTGCGACGTAAGCACTTTTTGGTTGGGGTTCTCATGGCCTCATGAAAGAACAAACATCGCGAGGTCGTGTGAAAGTAATTTGTATTTGTAATTTTGATGTGTAGGGCACACAATAAGTAAAATCGGCGGACCGTATTGAGTACAGTGAAACAGTGTAAAACATTAGTATCCAGGGCGGGCTAGTTGTTTGGTTAGAGTGCGACACGTGGAGTGGTTTGTGCATATCATCACGTATTTGTCTTGGGTTAAGAGCTCTGGGGGTAGTCAAAGGAAAGTTTAGGGACATCTAGGGCCATCAGCTACCCGAAGACGCGCCGGAGCGCGTTCTACCACTACCACAGAGACAACCGGCGGGGCGGCGAGCCACCGGTACCAGCATCAGGAGCGCGGCGGGCTGCACCGAGCTGAGGACGAGCGAGACAGTAAGGGTGTGGCACACCGTCTCCAGTAGATGTAAGTCATTTAAAATATTAATTATAAGTTAGTATAGGTTGTAGGGCTTAGAGGGTCAGCGAGTGACCTCTCTGGACCATACATTTTTCACACAATGGGCCCAGCAGCATTGTTGTCAGGATTTAGACCTCTAAATCATACATTTTTTGGTAGCAGAGCATAGTTTATCTACGAGCCTCAATTAGTTTAGTTATTAGTTTTAGCGTTAAGATAAGTTGCAACCGTATATTAAATTGCATTTAGAATGCAATGTCGTAATATGTAGGTTTTGTTGTCTGGTTATTGTGTTGATTATAGCAAGTAGGTAGCGTAAGATTATCTCACTGCGGTCAGTGTTATCATAATTAACTTGGTTTGGTTGTCTCGCATTTAGAATGCGTTGAGTATGTAAGATTAGTTCACTGCGGAAAGTGCAACTGATACCTAACTTGCTATAATTACTTGCTTAATAGTGCAATGTAAACATTTGTATTTAGGCTATACTGGCTCACCGGGGCGGTGTAATTGTAGGTACTTGCTTTAGTGTACTTGTGGGAAAGAAAGTTGTACTGATTTAAACTGTTTTATTAACAGTCTTAATTTAAAATTAGTCTCGCTGGGGTAGCATGGATTTGGGACAACAAATATTTTGATGTTAATTGTTGCATTTGTTTTGCAAACGGAATTTTAAGATTCTAGCGGTTTGCAAATAATTAAACATTTTATTTGATTCTTGGGGTTTTGAAACCTAATTTCAAGTTAGTCTAGCTGCAGCAGCGTTAAAATTCTGATTTGCTTGTAAGGATTCGATTAAAAACTTAATTTAGAATTTAAAGTTAAAGCATTGAAACTGTTGAACAGTTAAGTTGGTCTTTTGTTTTAATTTTGAAAACATATATAAATATGGTAGGTAGTGATTGCACTATCTGTATGCATAGCGATTCCAAGTTGAAGACACATATCAATATTGCAGTTGTTTTACATTATAAATTGAAAGAAAGAAAGAAAGAATAAAAGTTTATTTGGCATAAATATACAACAACTAGACAATACACAGAATAAAAATACAGATACAAAAACATGCCAAATAGGTCCCCGCTCAGCCTAAGCCGAAGCACAAGTGCCACGACGCTGGTATTCTGCGGATACCATTTATAAAAATATAAATAAAATAAAAATAAACAGATGGTGTCCGGCCATACACTCACAACAAATTGCTATCTTTTGTGCATACAGCTACACTAACAACATTAATGAATCTTAACAAAATAAATCAGATTAAAACCCTGCCATAGATGAGTAATACTTAGTAACAATAATTACCACTATAAAGAATGCAGTCCAAACATCCACAAAATTCACAACAACAACACAACACAATTATACATAAAAATCCAATATAATTAATACATCAATGTCATTCGGCTTTCTGTGTGTTTAGCAAATGCTTCCTGTACCTAATTTTAAAGGAGCCAATACTCAGACTATGTCGTATAGGTGGAGGAATGTTGTTCCAGCACTTAGAAGCCGAATATCGAAAACTGCCACGAAAAGCAGCAGTCTTAAAAGTTGGACAAATTAATCGGTCATTTATTCGTTGGCGTTGAGTAAATTGTAACTTTCCATATAAATATGGTGGACTTTTATCTTTTATTACACCAAAGAGCAAACTTGCAAAATGTAACCTACGTCGAGTTTCCATATTCATGAGGTTATTGTTGTTTAAATATGGAGTTATATGAGATCTTGGAGGTACAGGGAAACAGAATCTGACGCAAGAGTTTTGGAGGCGTTGTACCACTCTTTTAGTGCGAGCTAGTAAACACGTACCCAACACTGAATCAGCATAGTTTAATTTTGATAGGATCAGTGACTCGCACAGGTAAATTCTTGTCTCCACACTCAAGTACTGCCGCACCTGATACAACACTCTCAGTCTGTAATAGCACTGCTGGACAACATCGCTTACATGCTTTTCAAATCTTAAACTACCATCCATACAGACCCCAAGATTTCTAGCTTCCTCAACCTGCTCAATATTAACATTATTAATTTTTATTTCAGGCGCACAACTGATAATCCGACTGACTTGAGTCTTAGAGCCCAGGATCAAAAACTTGGTCTTGACTGGGTTCAACACCAAACCATTTGCTTCCGACCATTCAACTATGTGTTTAAGGTCCCGATTTATCTTATGCGTGGCTTCTTCAGTTTCAGATGGCTTAAAAGATATGTGCAACTGGAGGTCATCTGCATAAAGATGATGATCTGTGTGCGTAATTACTTTAGGCAAGTCAGCAGTGTACACAATGAAGAGCACAGGTCCCAGTATCGAGCCTTGTGGAACGCCTTTACTTACTGGAGATGCGGCAGATACTTTTCTTATTCCACTGCTGGAAATGACTTCTACCTGTTGCGTGCGATTATTTAAGTAACTAGAAAACCACCGAAGTGCAAGATCATCAAAGCCGTAGTACCTAAGTTTAGCAACAAGCAACTCAGTGTTAATCATGTCGAATGCCCTAGAGTAGTCCAACAGTACCAAGATCGAACCCCTTCCCGCATCTTGCCCCCCCAATACATTATCCACAACATCAAGCAATGCAGTTGTTGTACTCCTACCCCGTCTAAATCCTGATTGTTTGTCAGGTAAAATGTTATTTTCGTGTAGGTATTCATTGATTTGTATACACACCGCCTTTTCTAATATCTTTGACATAAATGGTAGTATGCTAACTGGCCTAAGATCATTTAGACGTGTTGGACTACTTGCTTTTGGTAGCGGCTTGATCTTTGCCTGTTTCCATAGCTCTGGGTAAGTGCCCGTTTCAAGAGATTTGTTTACAATATCAGTAATGACCTGCAGTGTTCGTGGCAAAGTTAAAAGAATCATGTTTAGGGATATCTCATCCACCCCTTGTGAATTTGTATTGATATTTTTTATAATTTTAAATACTAAATCTGCGTCTACATGCTTAAATGAAAACACTGAATCACTAAAACAATGTGAAGAAAAGTGTGCCAGATGGGCAACATCAATATGATCATCACCGGGGACCTTCAAAAAATGATCGTTAATGCGGTCTGGGTCACTAATGTTTTCTGGCAAGTCTGCAAGTGTTGACTTAAAATCGACAACATTTCGCTTTATATTTTTCCAGAGTGCCCTAGGGTCTTTCAAGTTTTTATTTATAAAGTACTGGTAATACGCTGATTTTTCACGATATAAAGCTGCGTTCACTAACTGTTTAAGTTCTTTATAGTATTTATGATCACTTTCAAGCTTTGTTTGACGACTCTTAGTCTGAGCTCTATCCCTCAAAGTCATCATGTCTCTAATGGTTTCTGTTATCCATGGATAACGTTGCTTTCGCAAATAAATCTTTTTTAATGGTGCATGAAGATCAAACAACTCCTTAATTTGAGCGTTAAATGCATTGACAGAGTCGTTTACGCTGTCGCAAATAAGTCGTTCCCAGGTTATATTATTTACATGTACATTAAACAAATCCATATCTATGTCCTTCAACGGTCTGTAGGCAATCCAGCGAGGTTCTGTCCTAGGTTTCCTTACATTCACTTCATAAGAAATGAGTGCATGAGCACTAAGATCAGGTACATAGTCCACAGTTAACTTGGTGACTCTGATGGTACTGCAAACCAGATCCAAAAGCGTTTCTGAGTGATCGGTGAAATGCGTTGGCTCTGTTACATATTGCTCCAGATTCACATTGTTTGTTTACATAGTAAATTTGGCCTATCTATCATTAATTGAACAATCAATGTTTATTGTGGCTGCTTTAGAATCAACTAGGGTAGATTTATTGCTTTGTTTTGTTTACATGGCGGCTATGTAACATTTATTTTGTTCCATATGTTGTTTCTTTCTTTGAAAATAATTTAGTTTCATTAATTTGAGTTCCATTCATTTGTAACATTTGTTTGGTAAATGATTTGTTTACATAGTGGCGTATGTAATATTAAGGAACATTTTTTTTTTCTTTGGAAATCAATTCAAGTTTGATTTACTGGTTTATCGTTGTGTAATGTTAGTTGAACATTCATTTGGTTTACTCTGGTTATTTGGAACCTTGCTTTGTTTTACATAGCGGCATATGTAATATCGGTTGAACACTTTTTTATTTGTATTGTGTGCCTTTTGGAAACAACCAGAGTTTTTTTTTTGTTACTTACAATATTTGCACTTTAGGTGTTACCTACCTTGTTTCAAATTTGGTTGGATTATTGTATAACGGTTTACACAATGGTAATGGCACGTCTTGTTTTGTTGGTGCCTTCATTTTTGGAAACCAATTTTGGATTTATTTAGTCATTTCATTGGTTTAAATTGATTGATTTATGCATAGGGACTATGTAATAATAGTACTTGTACATCTCATTTGTAAGTGAGCTTTCGTTGCAAACCCGTATAAGTTTTTGTACTTATTAATTTTGTTTGTGCTACATTGTAACTAAGGGGTGTGCCTTGTGCTATTGTTGGACATAGAACCTAATTGCTCGTTATTTTTTTTTTTTTTTTGATGATACCGCGATGGCGGAAGCAGTCTTGGCGACGCAGCTGCGTTGGTTCGTTGCCACGCAAGGTCTGCTGTCTCGGAGGGGCTGCGACGATGTCATCCTCGAGCGAGCCGAGCACTTAAGACAGCGGGTGTCCTCGGTTGAGACCGCCATGGTGGTGTTGTCGGAGACTGCTCCAACGTCCAACAAAAAGGTATGGTCGGCATACGAGGAAGAGTTTGCCCAGATCATGGAAATAAATGATAATGTCGTCCAGGCGGCCTGCGACATTAAAAGGCGACGGATAGGGGATGTCCAGCCATCCACACCGCCACCAATGGGAGGGCCTGCGATGCCTGATGGGCTTCCTACCCATCAGTTAGGAAGTTTGGGTGGCGCTGTGGAAGAGGGGTCGTATGTAGACGCACATGCGCGTCAATTGTTGTCGCTACCTAGGGTAGCTAATCAGGCGGACTTAAAGACGCAACTGTTGACGCCAGTCACAGTTGCGTGTAATGCGTTGCGACAGTTAGGGTTGCCAGTAGCCGAGTGGTCGCTCCTACTGATGCATATTGTTTTAGATAAGCTGCCAACGGACATTCGCTCCCGGTTTGAGCGGGAAACGGCAGAGAAAGGGAGGACTACTCTGCCGGGATTGGGGGAACTTCTAAAGTTCTTCGGCGATGAGGCGGGGGTCGTAGCGACCTCCCAGCCTGACCTGCCGCCATCAGGGGCGCAGGCCTCAACGGGACGCCAGGCGAATCCCACTGTACAACCGCAGCCAGGACACACTACGGCGCGGCTGGCGGCGCTAACTGCAGCGGCGGCATGGACCCGGCTTGTACACAGTGCGGCCAAACCGGTCATGCTCTGGCGCGGTGCCAGGACCGACAAGGGCTGCCAGTAATTAAGAGGCGGCGTATGGCAAAGCGCAGCGGCCTTTGCTTTGGCTATAGGCCCCAACGCTGCATTGCAGGCAGACCACGCCACTTATTATTGTTGTGTGTCAACAGGTCGGGAGCGGCTTCACCGACCACACAACAGCGGTGGCAGCGTTACACGGGCAGGGGTGCTCCAGGGCGGAGCACACACTTACCAGCGGACTGGAGGCCCAGTCATGCGCGAGGCGCGCCCCCACAACCCGCGCCTGCAGGTTACCATGCCGCCGGCCCGTGTGCGAGTCGGGTATCACACGGGCGGGGGCCCGACGGTGTCACGAAGGAAGGACCGCTTCCTGCACCGAGCTCTGTGTGCGCCAGCGTGAAGCAGCGCGATCGAGCTGTGTCACAGCGGTTCTCGCCGCCGCTCTATGAGCACCCGCGGTTATAGTATTACCCGCGGTATCACACGGGCGGGGGCCTTCTTTGGGGATGGAAGACCCGGGCAGGCCATAGCTAGCCTGCCGTCTTTTGCGAGAGCAGAACCACTGACGGTTTTGCTGTCTACTACGGCGGCCGTGTTTGGGAGATTTTAAAGAAATCTTAAATTTAAAATTTGAATTTTTTTAATTTTGTGCCAACACTTTTTGGTGGCAGGCAATTTGGGGGTTTGACGGGGCAAACACAAGTCATCCTCACATTGGTACATGTATCTATTTTGAGAATGGCAATTTCGGCAACGGTAATAAATTTAACCATTGTAGGTTAACAGCCTTTTACCGATTCGCCCGCAGGGATGGCGGCACAGACACTGGTCTAGATCGGGCAGACCCACACTTTGTCTCTCCTGGCCCAATTGACCTACTCTCGGGCTCGGGCGTACTAGGACGGGTCGTACTAGGCACCCAGACCGCTCTGGGTCGCTCTACGCTGATGGCAGTGCCAACTATTTTTGTTTTTTTTTCTATTATGTACACAGTTTGACGACTCATGCATTGTGTTTGTGTCTCTTTCCAAAACTATGCACAAGTTTGGGAAATTGAGAAATCTCCCATAGTCTACATGGTAGCCCATGCCCATGAGGAGTGGGAAGCTTTTCAATAGGCCAGTACCTCACGTTTGACGTCTGTTGGGGGTGTTATTAGGTAACCTAATTTGTAATTTGAATATTGTTTGTTCGAAGAGCCATATTTGTGTAGTGCTCTTCTGGTGTTTATTTTGTCACAGAAGACGTCTTCACCCATGCAGCCGCAGACGGGGAATCTGCCTTGGGACCGAGCCACTCAGTCTCGTCCATACTTGGGGGTCGCATGCAACGGGTTTTGCTGGACCTTTCTCGGTAAAACCGACCAACCTTCGCAACGCCCGGGTTCGAAGGTAAATATTTTGTGTTTTTTTTTGTGCCTAGCTACTAAGGCCGTCCTCTTGGGAGTTTCTTCATTGTCCACGGAAGCCTTCGTCGTCGCGTTGGATCGTTTCGTGTCGCGTAAGGGTCTACCTTCACTTCTTCGCTCCGACAATGGCACAAATGGCAAGGGTACGACAAACCTATCTAAATGATGTTTGTAAATTTTTAGAAAATAAGCTTTGGTAAATAAGATAATTTAATATTATTTTAATTCGGGTAATTAGATTTAGTATGTTGTTGAACGAGAATAACTTGCCCTCCTTGCTTGTAGCTAGGGCAGCATTGTAAAGTTGTTAGTTGGCTAGTATGGGACTGCGGTTCGATTCCGCGACAAGCCACAGCAACTGTCTCTCCTTGCCTGATTGATTGAGCTAGCAATCGGAGCCTTCCAACCGGGGCAGGGGTGTGTATTGAATAAAACGGCCACTTACGGCTGGCAACCTTTTGTAGTTTTTAATTTGTATTGACAGACGGCTGTCAGTGTGACGTAGGCACTTTTTGGTTGGGGTTCTCATGGCCTCATGAAAGAACAAACATCGCGAGGCCGTGTGAAAGTAATTTGTATTTGTAATTTTGATGTGTAGGGCACACAATAAGTAAAATCGGCGGACCGTATTGAGTACAGTGAAACAGTGTAAAACATTAGTATCCAGGGCGGGCTAGTTGTTTGGTTAGAGTGCGACACGTGGAGTGGTTTGTGCATATCATCACGTATTTGTCTTGGGTTAAGAGCTCTGGGGGTAGTCAAAGGAAAGTTTAGGGACATCTAGGGCCATCAGCTACCCGAAGACGCGCCGGAGCGCGTTCTACCACTACCACAGAGACAACCGGCGGGGCGGCGAGCCAGCGGTACCAGCATCAGGAGCGCGGCGGGCTGCACCGAGCTGAGGGCGAGCGAGACAGTAAGGGTGTGGCACACCGGCTCCAGTTTTTTTTTTTACAGTACAGTAGATGTAAGTCATTTAAAATATTAATTATAAGTTAGTATAGGTTGTAGGGTTTAGAGGGTCAGCGAGTGACCTCTCTGGATCATACATTTTTCACACAATGGGCCCAGCAGCATTGTTGTCAGGATTTAGACCTCTAAATTATACATCTGTGTTTATACAATAAAACGTTGCTTGATGTGAATACTCGTGTTTGATTTATTGATCAGACTTGATTTTAATTTAATTGAGAGGCGTTCTAGAAAAAATGTCTAGTTAACAATTACTGCTGACATAAAATAACCAGACGCTTTCTACGAAAATTTTAGTTATGTTAAAATAAATAAAACTACTGTCTTTCAATTATATTTTTCAACACGTACGCAATAAACACGATTCGTAAATCAGTTTTCATCAAAAAACAGTAGCGTTTATCTTTTCTGAGTGCATGTTCTTTGTGGCTCTGCTAGAGAGTATGCTCCGCAGCAGAGCCACAATCAATGTCTATTTTATTATTACCTAATGCACGTACAGTGATAACGGTAACACGTACGTAATGTTCGTTGGACGTATATTATTTTATGGCAAAAATGATCGGTTTCTAAATAGGTGGCTCTGCGAAAACCTCAGCATTCCATTTGCTATGATTCTGAATTCCTGACACACTTCCTTTGTTTGCTTCATTTACTCTTTTAACGTTCTTTAAACATGCTTGTCTGTTGGTACCTACCTACTACTACCTACCTACCTACTACTACCTACTAAAGTTACACCTTTAAACTAAACTTACTAAGGGTGGATTCGACCAAACTGGAATAAAGTCTTATACCTAGATTAAACGCCGAATTTGTATAGACTAATCTCGGAGTAAGTCTTTTCCAGTTTGGTCGAATCTAGCTTAAGTAGGTACCAATAATTCGGTTGGTCGCACAATTCTGTAAAATCTTAAACAAATTACTTGCAGTGCCATCTATTGTCAGTTAGCAAAATCAGAGTTGTTGTATGGAATTATTATTTTACTAGTTAGTACAGACAGCAAAACATAGAGGACGCCACTACGGACACCAGGGTACTGTTTGATAACCTGATAAAATAAAGTGCCGTTACTTGCGTGTTACCTCAGAACAATAACAAGCAGTTATTGTTCTGTGCGTGTTACATTATTGAAGAATATTATTATTCATATTATCATCATGTCACTACGCATTATCTATCAACATTTAACGACGTGACTTTGTAAAAACGTTTGAATATATTTGACCATATAATAATATGATTTTGTATATTCCATCACTTAACATACCTACTACAATTACTTTTTGTGATTATTTATTATACGTTAGATTAGGGTTTATCCCAATATTCCCAATAAACTCACATATCACACATTTATCACAATTTTTAAACAATTAAAATAAAAAAACGTACCCCTTCACAAAGTCATTCCAATACAAAAAAATACTTGTGTTAGGATAGTAAATCAATTTAAGTTCAATTAATATTCAATTACCAATCGTTGACTTTAATTTTGTATTTATAATTCTAGCTGTATTAATTGATTTGTTAGTCTTTACTTATTTTTCTTGAGTATAATGACGATTATATTAATGTTTAAAAGTTATTGAATTGGCACATTCGATAGGAACAATACTTCATTAGGCTCAATTTAAATCGATAAATTCGGTCGCATTTCGATGTTCTCTTTGTTTTGTATAGGTGGAAAGTAACTTCGCTCTACTGCATCTGTGACAGGTTGGGTGGGGGTGGGTGGGTGCCATCTTGTTTTGATGCAAGTGCCTTAGTCGTGCAAGAACTGATTTGGACTCAAGTCAGAGGTTTACTCGTACTAATTTTTTTCCATTTTCTTTACAACTGAACGCTCCGACAGCTGAGTGGTCGAGTGGTCAGCGGCCAAACGGTCCTAGGTTTGAATCCCGGTAGGGGTAAATGTTTGTGTGGTGAGCACAAGCATTTGTAACCGAATCATGGATGTTTATTAGGATTTATTTATGTTTATCCGTTATTCATTCACTATAGTTCGGGCTATGCTTGTTTGCTGAATGATTGGTGTGACAGTTGTAAAATTTATTGTGATTATTTATAGAATTTTCTTTGTGTAGAGTTGACCAACAGTTGCAGTGCAGGTAATGAATGAATGACATGTAGGTATAGCTAATAAAAATTACGATTATGATACATATTATATTGTTCAGGTCAAGCGGCTCGACATAACACCCAGCAGCCGCCTTTTAAAGCAAATAAAATGATAACATTACTACATGATGCATGTGAACATGTTACCGCTGATGATTGGAAAAAAAGTAGTTTATAAATTAAAGAGCTAAAAGGTGATTTTGAGCGTGTAGAAAATTTTACAAGGACTGTTCTAGTGACTCAAGTAATTACTGCGATGATTTAGGTTGTACACCAATACGTTATTAAGAATTTGTTCATTATTAAAACATTCAAAATCTATTTACGCATTTTTAGTTACGTATTAATTATGTATTTCTAAAAATTAAGTGATCTAAATAGCATCCAAAATGATAATTTAAAGCAAAAAACGATTAACGACAGATAATGATATGCAATGTGCGATTTTCTGACAGCTCAAATTAAAAAATAAAAATTAGTTCAAAAATACTCGATAGATGGCGTTTTATGAAAGCCCCGTTCCTACCTAAGGGCTGTAATAAATTCTACACTTTTGCTAGTCTATCAAAAAAATAAAAAAATAGTACTTACAAATTTTTATTCAGGATCTCCAGGACCTATTTCTATTTTGGAATGGAATAAATATTACGTAGCCATACACGTGTTCTTCGTGGACCCGCCTTTTACTAAGCGTCATACTAATCTATGCTAAGCGCCATCTATGAAGTCATTTACGAACTAATTTCTTTTTTTTTTTCGATCTCGGAAAATCGCCCTTTGATAACTTCAATTATCATTTGATTCAATTACGTCTGTAATGTCTCAACCATAGGCATGACCATTTAACACCTGTAACAGGAATCAAGCTATAATGAACAGACTACAGGTAGTTATTAAGTTTGCGTAAAAAAATACTATGAAGACATGAATGACATTGACAAGATAACTGTCTTTATCATCTAGGGAAAAAAGATTAAAAAAAACTAATAACTAGGCAGTATGGTCCCTAAACTTAGCCTGTTCCTTCACGGATTAAATTAAAAAAAAAAAAAAAAAAAAAAAAAAAATTGACTGACTGACTTGGACTGTCAATGTCAACGTTTTTATCCTGTGTTTTGTTTTTCACGGTGGCCTTATTTTCGTTCCTTCTAATAATTTTTATTTAATAAACATCGACGGGCGCGCAAAATATGCGCGTGGTTCGTACGTATGGCTAGTTTGAACGTAGCGGAATGGTCCCCGGAGCAAGTGGCGGAATGGCTTTCAGGTTGGTTGAGTGTGTCCTGTGCGTTGCGGTGTTGTGGCGCTCGAGCGGGATGAGTCACGAGCAGTGTTGCAGGGTTGGGGCCGACGGTGGAGCGCTACACGGCGGCACTGCGCGAACGCGGCGTGGACGGAGGCCGCCTGCTCATGCTGCGCTGCGACGACCTGGAGTACCTGGGCGTGCACATCATCGGCCATCAAGAACTAATTCTGGAGGCTGTTGAACATTTGAGAAACTTCGTACGTATTGCTGAACTTCTAATATTGTTTATATGGTCAGGCTTGAAAGAAATTGTGATTTCTGTAGAACAGTAACATCAGTGCAATTAGTATTGCTTGCTTTGCACAAAATATTTCATTGGGTCGATGAGCTATGTGAGAGGGAAACCTCAGCTGGCCCCACTAAGATGGGAAGATTTACTGAACACTGTTGCTGCCTCAGTGAAGATCTTTACAATGTTTTGACAAATCATAAATGTTTACATTCAGGATAAAGAAGAGTGTTAGTGCGAGTGTGGTGTATCAACCTTTCAGCTAATACATTTTTATAGGTTCAAAAACATTAGGTATCAGTTGCGTGAAGGCCAGTTATTTTCAACTTATAGTAGAAAAGAAGCTAAAGCTAATTTCAGCATAAAATACATCTCAATATAATATACTTGCATGTTTATACAGAGAGATCATTGTATAATTAGGTTGATATTATAGCTCAACAAATTAACAATTTTATTTTATTTTATTTTATTTTTATTTTATTCTTAGGAAGGTTTACAGCCGTATTAATAGTAGTACAAGTAAGTAGCATCTAAAAGCTAATAACAAACCTCCACATATAGACAAAAAACATCACACATATCCAAAACATCGCAATTGTCTTAACTTAATCTTAAAAACCTAGTTTCAATTATTTAAATTTATTTATATTATTATTATTATAATTATTTAAATTTATCACAGGGTCTGTCCTATTACTTTACCTTATTTTTATACTATAAAAGGCATAGTAGACTGACTTAAAATGTGCAGTAGACTGACTGTCAGTCAGTTGAGTGAGTCACTGAGTGAGTGATTAGTCACTATCTGTGCATACATTATCTTGTAGCGTGGGCTCCTGAGAAGTGTTTGAAATTGCTGTTAACTAGTGTGGTGTTATGTTCTTATTATTTTATTTTGTAATATGTTTGCTTTTAAAACTGAATACTTTAAAACCTTGTGCTTACACTAAAATTATTTTTAATTCAAGCAAAATTTGTGATATGATTTGATTTGACCAGTTTCGGTCATAGCAACCACTTCAACTCCAAGTTAATGCTGGTGCGCCCAAAGATGTCTAACATATTTGATCTTCTTGTTTAATTGGTGTACACGCTAAGCACATGTAAGTTTACTAATTGTCATATTTGTACACGAATTGTTTGTAGTGTTGGGGTATTAATTACAGCCAGTTGTGACAACTGAGCTTTGCTATCATCAAATAAATTAGCAATGTCAGAAATTTTTTACTGCATCTTTGTTTGCTTGAACACTCTCATCCACTTATGGTTTTACTTAAATACAGTGTCTACCTTCAAGGTCCATTTGAAATATTAGTAATGATTTTTTAAAATATCTTTATTATTGAAATTTTTGCATTCATAACGCTATAAGTAGGATAAAATGTTTACTAGAAAAAATACACCAACAAATACACAAAACACAAAAAATACCACTGGCTTGCAGCATAAATCACGAAGTACTAGAAAAAATTCAACGAGTAATCTGCGGTCTCGGTAGCTTAGCGGTTACAGCAGTGGACCTGGCAATCCAAAGGTCATGTGTTCGAATTCCATTGAAGCACTACGAGTCGCGGCGCGAGTGCGTGCAGCAGCTGGCGGCGCGCGTGGCGGGCGCGGGCGAGGCGCTGGCGCGAGCGCTGCGGCGGCCCGCGGCGCGGCTGCCCACGCAGGCGCTGGCGGACGTGGCCGCCACCGTGCGCCAGGTCAAGCCGCTCGTGTGCTGGCTGGACAGGTAACGCTCGCCGTTATTGTTATGCTGTCTATTTCAAAAGTTTTGTCAAACACGTAAAAAGGGTCATTGAATACATATAAAAGACTGATAGAAAAGGGGTCTAGTTTTCCTTAAATTCGAAAAAAATCCGGGAAACATGCAATTTTTCTTTTAGTAAAATTTTGTCCAAATCGTTCCAGCTGTTCTTAATGCGCTTACCAACAAACAGCATATCTACCTGTGTATTATAGATATATAATGTTATACATAGGTCACACTAAAAGTTTCTGGAACTGATAAAATATAAACAATATTTAAAAAGTAATTACAACATTTGAAAATGAAACTCTTTGGCTGTAAATGCAGTTTGTTTCATCTGACTGTCAATTGCTTTTACACTGTGGCGCCATTTTAAAAATTGCGTGTCTACATTAACATAGATTTAACTCGGGGAAATTTTCGTAGTATGATTTTCTACGATTTTAAGTGCAATTTGACAGCCCAACAGAGCATCGCTCGGCTTCGATCTGCTTTTGGCGATGAAGCACCATGCAAGACGACTACTTCAGACTATCTCAGTGACGAATCTCGCAATGGTCGCCCGTCCACCGCTGTGAACAACAAAAACATCGATGCTGTGCGCCGTATGATTGAAAAAGACAGGCATGTGACCTACCATGAGATTCGCGCATCCTTAGACATAGGCATGCATCAAATACAATCAATCCTACACAAACATTTGGGTGTGAGAAAGCTGTGCTCGCGGTAGATCCCACACAATTTGACCAAGGTTCAAAAAACGGACCGCGTCACTTGGTGCAGTGCCATGCTTACCAGATTTAACGAAGGTGCTTCAAATTTGGTGTGGGACATAGAATAGGTGACGAAATATGGATTTATTGCTACGATCCCAAAACAAAGCAGCAATCGAGCGTATGAATAAATGATTATTATTATGATTATTATGATTATGTGTCTTTCAATATGAGCCGAAACCAACTAAAGCGGCCTCGGACCAAATATTACATGGACAGAGTCTTACCACGTTGCCGCTTTTACATACGTGTATCAAAGTAAAGTATTTGTATCTCTGTCTGTATGACTGTAGTGTGATATGAGTAGAAGAGATAGTGAATGTACGTTTGGCAGCGACGCACTGTCGGTGTGAAACGTGTCATTTCATGACCGACTACTCGGTCAAAACATTGCTGGATTGTGCGAAATAATAGTGAAATAATAAGAAATCTTAGTGTTTGTGTTATTTGTGTAATATACAATTGACATAATGTCTTGTTCAGCTGTTTATTGTTCGTCAAGAACAACAAAAGGAGGTGTGAAAGACCAGGAATTATCATTTCATACGTTAGTGATTTCTCATAATATGTATGCTTTACTATGAGATTTTTAATAATTAAAACGGCAAATCATTAATTTTTGCTAATTCTAATTCATACTATATCGTACACTATTCATAAGAATCTGGTTTTAAACCTTAATTAAATGTAATTTAAAGGCTTTGTTTTTGGCATAATGATTAGTGATGTACGTGTTTGTGTATTGAAGCTTTATCGATATTACTAATATTCTTTTTATAATTCTTTTTTTAGGTTTACTAAATGCCCGGAAATAAGACGTGAATGGAATAAAGCTATTAGACGTGATAACTGGGAGCCTACAAAATATTCAAGGCTCTGTTCCAAACATTTTGAAAAATCTTTTTTTACAGTAATAAATTTACAGTCGTAGTTCAAATTTGAATCCTAATAATATGGGCGGGAATATGAATAGTAAAAAGTATTGCTCTTCACTTTACTACACAATTTTTTTTTGTTATAATAGAAGGAGGCAAACGAGCAGGCGGGTCACCTGATGGAGAGTAATTTCCGCCGCCCATAGACACTCGCAACACCAGAGGAATCGCAGATGCGTTGCCGGCCTTTAAGGAAGGAATAGGAATTGTAAGGGGGGGGGGAGGGGGAAGGCCTCCGGAACCCTCACTGGCCGAACGAAACACAACATTACCAAGGGTTATTATTTCACGCCGGATATTAGGGTGTTACTAGACCAATCGATCGGTGGTAGAATGGGTTAGTCGACTTCGATCGATAGGTCTGGTAGACACTATCACATCTGAAAATGGACGCCGCTGCAGAATGAGAAGAAGAAAAAGGCGGCTCCATGTCAAATCCACAATGTTTGGAACGTTGACGGGATTTAGATAATTTCTTAGCCTTACTACCACTGGATCCTCCCGCAGAAGACGACGCTCTCAATTGAGGTATAGACTTTCGCTTTCGCTTACTAACGACCGGAGTATCATTATGAATGGAGATCTTCTTTTCTGACTCGTACTGAACTTCGTCGGTATTATCAAAATTAGAATTATCAACTTCCATTGTTGTTCTTTTTTCGCTAAAATGTAGCTTGTAAAATATTTCGATATAGATCGACGACGTCAATCGATATTTTCTACCAGACCAATCGATCGATGTCGATCGACAATCGACCGGTAGAATGAATTGAGTGTTAGATCGAGCTGTTTGATTAGACGCGCCGGCCGCTTCACTTTTTTATAAATTTATTTCGTGCCCATGGATACTAGTCGTAATAATAGAGTTCATGATTATGCTTAAAGTTGATGATAATGAGTGATGATAATAATATGAACGTTTAAAATACTAAATAATATTCCCTCCAAATACCTTGGGAAGCACTTTAGATTAAGCAACACCGAAAAAGGGGGGAAGGGGAGGGGGAGGGGGAGCCAAAGTGCGAAAATGCATAGTTTCCAATATATTTTTATTTTGTAGTTATTTTAGGTTATTTTTAGGAAAAAAAAACAAAAATTCTACTAAGTTACCATTACCGTACCCCCTCCACCCCCCTCCCCCCTACCCCTTCCCCCCAAGATTTTTTCAATAAAGCTAGTTTTCTATTGTGTAATAAAAAAAATAACTTCGAAATTCATGATAATCGCTACGCAAAAAAAAAACAAAAACCGCTGCTTAAAATGTCATTTGGATAAAATAAACGATCGTTGGCTTTAAAAAACAGCCGCATCCAGATTCTTCTGCGTTTGCGTCTCCGTAATAATAGTACGAGCAACATCGTACTGGCCAAGAACAACGAGTCCTTTTCTGAATACATTTCGAAAGAAACTGATGGAATTTAGCCAGGGTTAATCGATCAACGTCGACCGACCGTCGATCGATGGGTTAGACGAACGGTATCCGTCGATCGATTAAAGCTACCACACCTATCGATCAACGTCGATCGACCGTCGTCGATCGATTGGTTAGTCAAACGGTATCCGTCGATCGATTAAAGCTACCAGACCAGTCGATCAACTTCTGGTCTGGTAACACCCTTAGTGAGATGGTGGTATTTACGCCGGGCGAGCCGGCCCAACGCGTGCTGCAACACAGCGTGGCTCTACCACTCAGTCAGTGTCACTCATTTAGCACCACCCAGGGGTCACGTGTAGGGTCTAAAGGGTAAACCTACGGACGTGAGTAACTTTAACCCCCAATTATAATAACGAACTAGGTACACACTACATTAAAGTGATTATATCGATATACTAGTCACATCCTTAGTCACGCACACATGTACAGATAGAAAGCTGCACACTAACAAAAGACGGACATGCTAAAAATCCAAAAACTCTGTCCATTGTGATATTTGGTCCGAGAAAGCGGCGCGCGTGAAAAGTGCATCTAAGCGGATGATTGCTTCTTTTTTTAATAAATTTGGACTCGTGGCTACTGTTGCTTTAGAGAATCGTCGTACCGTGAATAGTGACTGGTACACGACTATTTGTTTGCCGGAAATTATTAACGAACTCCGTAAAAATAACCGTAAACGCCGTGTCATCTTGCACCACGACAATGCTAGTTCCCACACGGCCAGACAGACAAACGAATTTTTGAAGGTGAAAAACGTAGAACTTATAAGCCATCCTCCATACAGTTCCGACCTGGCACCTTGTGACTTTTTTCTGTTCCCAAAATTTAAGAACCAATTACCGATTTTCATCACCAGAAGAGGCTGTCGAAGAGTATGAAAAACACGTTTCTGAGGTCACCACGGAAAAGTGGCATAAAAGTTTTCAAAATTGGTTTATCGAATGAAAAAGTGCATTTATGCAAAGGGAGAATATTTTGAGAAATAATAAATTAATTTTTGACCTTTAATAGTATTTTTTACTTATTCATTCCGGAAACTTCAGTGCGCCCCACGTACAGATAACTAGCGGCCCGCTCGCGACTACGTCCGCCTGAACGACCCGTAACCCGGTACCTTTTTCTACAAACGAACCGGACTTTCATTAACCCAACAAGTTATTTGTTATTTGTATTTTTCATATTTACATGGCATTTTATTTTGGCAAAACATGATCGCGCTATTGAGTTTTTATTACCACCACTGTATACGATGTTTTTATGCAAATAAAGAATGAATGAATGAATATGTCATTCCCCAGATGGCCTATGGGCGGGCTGGGCGCGCGCGAGCTGTCGGCGCGGCGGGCGCAGCTGCTGCAGCTGGCGCTTGAGGCCGCCACGTGCGCGCAGCGGGACCGCTTCGCCGACCAGCCCGCGCGCGCCGTGGCCGTGGCCGCCGCCGCCGCCGCCATGGCCGCCGACTACATCGTGCAGGTACACGCACGCACCTACCTACCTCAATAGATAGGGTATCGCAACTGGAACTACGGGTCCGGTTGTGTTTTCAGAAGTACTACGAGGTTCCGGTTCAAGCCTCCAGCTGGTCGTGTCTTTAACCAGGCGCCTCCGGCGGGATCCGGACATGGGTCGGACTCGTAGTGGCGTGTGGTTAGCTGTAGAGCTTGGGAATGTTCGTCTGTCCTGGTATTGTGTGCCAGGACTTCCAAACTCGTGCACAGCGAGCGGGGCCTAGTAGCGGTCTCTGAGGGGCCAGAAGCGAAAAGTCCTGCGGGGAACGTGAGTTTCCGTTATAGTTGGCAGCTTTGTCCGGTGGTTTTCATTGGACATTGGTGTTGACATCTCCGGTACTAGTCTGGAGAACTAGTAGAGGCGGCCCCCTAGATGCCGTAGCCTCCGGTCCAGCCAGCCGCGTAGGACGTGGGAACTGGCTAGGCGCCCGGATGGGTTCCGAGAAGTGAGTGTGCTTACTACTCCGCTACCAAGGTGGACACTTGGGAGTCGACTTTAGAGTCGACGACCCTAGCAGTGGCAACTGCGAGTTGTGCCCTTCGTGCAACGAGAAGTGAGCGAGCTCGACAGCTCCGGCTACCTAACTGAACAATAGGCAGTGAACTACACGTGTTCACGGGGATACTCTCCCGAGACACTAGTCTTATGAGTACCGAATGAAGAGCGCGCTGCGGCGGGCACTGATTTGGCGTCAAGACCTAACGTTGGTGGTCTCCTGCGCGAGTGTTCTACTGGCGCAGGGACGTCTGGCACTTCTTGCATAACCTAACGGTTGGTCTCGAGGTGCCAGTACAAATAAACTTAGTAAATTAAGGAGAGGGGATACCTACCGCGAAATGCACCTACAGCGCGGCGTTGTAAATCGGTCAGGGACTCAGGGCCCAAAGCGCGCTTTCGAGCACACGCACAGCCCACAGGCATAGTTTGAAGTGGTCTCGGATAGCAATTTTGATTTGTTTAAAAATAACTACCTCTCCGATATCATTTAATCTACAAGTTCCGTAATAATGGTGTAATGCAACAATAATAATTGTTGTGTGAAAGGCTGTCGAAATAAACAGAAATATTCGAAGTTATCTTTTTTTACGTTACCGTAAGATTCATGAAGGTACCTATAATCATATTTTATTTATTTGAAACTTAAGTTTGTTTACAGAAAAAATAGGTAATACGAAAGTAAAAGTAGGTAGGTATGTAATTTATGTAAATTATTTTGCCGTGCGATCGTGAGTCTGTGACGTGACTGATGTGATGTAGAAGGTACCAAACCTACCTGCGTAACTTATATTTATAGTGAGTTCGTAAGAATTAAAATCGCCAGTACTTATCATGATGTAGGTAATAGAATATATTATATACTTAACGTAATAAAATGTGGTTTCCGTTTTGTTTTCGTTATATCTTCAACTCGTGATATCGTGCAGTGTTTGCTTGTTTCTAAGACTTTGAGTGCTTGTTTGTTAAATAGGTAAATAACTTACAGAACTACATTTAACTTGGTGTGCAATCACAGAATAAATTACTTACTAAGGTTACGTAGATATGTTTATTTAATCTATTTGCTGTCATCCCTAACACACGAGTCGACGGCGTAGGTACGTTCGGTACAAAACGCACCACAAAGTATTAACTACTCTCCGCATAGAGCGATAAGGTGCTATTTTGAATGCACACGGTGCCTATCTAATATTGTAGGTTATTAAAACGGCGGCTTTCTTCAACATCAAAGGAGTGCAACTTCTGTACTTACTTATTCTGAACACCAACGTATTTTACATCAGCTATACATAGGGACATCATTTAAAAATAAAAAAAAACTAGATGCAAATACAATTATAGGTGAAGACCGCACGCAATTGCACATTAAATACTTAATCTAAAGATTTACCGACATTTATAAAATATAATAACATTAGAATTTAATTAAGGCGAAAAATTCATTGATGGTTTATGAGCGTAAAGCGGCTCGGGGCTCACCGAGCCTCCGCCACGTCACGGCAAGCGCATGCGCATTTGTTATTTGGTGAACTGGTTTTGCGGGCCTCGTTGCCTAGTCTCTGGTTGACGCTATTTCGAGATATAGTAGTGAGTGTTTTTGCAATGTAAGTTGTGTCGCCAGGACGTGTCGGACCCGATGATCCTGCAGCCGGCGGCGCTGGAGGCGCTGACGCTGCGGCAGGCGGGGCGCGCGCTGGGCTTCGAGGTGGTGCCGTCGTTCTGCGGCCACCACCAGCTCGCCGACATCCGCTTCGGCTCGCCCGCGCACGCCTCGGGGCAGGTGCACGAGGGCGACGAGATCGTGCAGGTCACACTTATTCTAACCGCTCCTGCGTTATCATATGCTCAATCATTATAAGTGTTATTTCTCGAAAACATCATTTGCTTACATTCATCATCATTTCACCTCGCAATTATCCACTGGATATTAAATTAATTAAGTTTGTTTGCGCTCACACCAATTCTATTATCTAGACCAAGATAAGTATTCTTTTAAAACTCAAAGATACATTTTAGTTTATTTGTGCGTTTTTAACGCAAATAATCAATATTACGAATCTTTTAAAACTAGTTAATATGGTAAGATAACGGAGACATATATATAAACATAGAAAAAACACCCAGATCCGAAATCAATTTAGAAAAACAGTTTTTCTTTAAATTGACCCCACCGGGAATTGAACCCAGGGCTTCACCCGGCGTGCTAACCTCTCGACCACGGAGGTCGTCTGTATCATCTGTCGTCGTGTATCATCAGGTATAGACATGGGCGCCGAGTAAAAAAAAACCAGCGGCTGCGCGTCTTCAAAATATGCTCGGCGGTGGCGTAAAGCCGGCGGCGGCGTTGGATTTTTAAAGTCGTTTTTTGTTATGTAGTTAAAGGTAAATAAGAGTGATAAATAAAACCAACACTTCATAAAGATATCAACAACAAAACAATATCGTCGCCGTAGAGTGTAAAGTGAAAAGTCACTAAGTTGGTAAAATTGATAATGGAGTTATGAAGGTTTAAAGTTTTACTAAAAACAAAATAAATATATAACTTAATTTTGGTATAACATATTTCTAATTTTATGGTGTCTTATGTTGAAGAATAAATTAGCGCATTAGGTAAAATTACTGCATTCAATGTAGGTAAGTACTACATTTTATTTTAGAGATAATGAAAAAAAAACATAATTAACCCCTTGAGGATCCGTAAAACCAGACACAATTGAAAAGTAATAGCTTCGTGACCGCCGGCGGTCTTATGATCCTTGACCTATTAATTACTTTTCGCCTTCAAATCTTGTACCAACAGTGGCGTGCCTAGGGCTTGAGATTAAGGCAAGCCCGGAAACCCGAATCTTCATGTCTTGACTTGGCAAGCTTAATAAAAGCACACTGAGGCCATGCACACTACTAGACGGAATTTTAGAAACACTTATGCTTATAATGAACATAAAAAAAAAACAATTTACGTAAATTTAAATATGCAACACCAACAATATAATTTATTACAACGGGAGCAACCAACAATCCAACGAGTTTTATTTACAGATCTATTGAAATTCCTTTTAAGATTCCTAATTGTCAGCGAAATACACAAATCTGGAGTAGGTCTGTGTGATGTTATAAGCTGATTAATCACTTGAAAATCAACGATTATAAATTAAATGCAAAATAGTAAATAATTTTCTAATCTTTAAAGTAAATTAAATGCCTAATATCTTAAATTATATACTTCACAAAATTAACAACTTTTTAAAAAGGCAAAAAAACAATACTAAATTATTTCTTTAAATTAAAACAATATCCCTGCTATGACGTTGTACATCATACACATAGGTACCAGTATTATAAAACTAATATCCTACAATAACTGACAATAAACTAGGTAAGTACTTCTTAAATTATAAAAAAAAATGTGCTTGACTTAAATCTTACAACATAGTCTTAAGTTTTGTTTGTGAAACTTCTTAATAAACAATTAATCAAAACCTAAATTAAAAGGCAATGTTACAAATGTTTGTAAACATCAGAATTTTAATGAGAAAAATATTTTCTAAGTAATACTTAATCAAAGTAAAACTGAAACATAAGAACTTATTAACCGTCATACTAAAATAAATGTTTTACCACATTAAATAAAAAAATGAACAACCAGAATCTTAACAAATCAATTGAACAAAGGTTAAGTTGAATCAAGGCCACCTTTTCATACAATCTACACTAGATGATGTTCTAATAGGCTCTGTCCTCTGTCTGCCCTATCTGTCCTTTCCCAATTCCCTTGTAACTCGGTAAGATCCATAAAACTTTGGTTTCAATTTTAAAGCGTTTCCAAATTGAGTTCTTTGTATTGCGACCAGATCTCCTTGCTTGTACTTCTCTCCTTCTTTTCGGTTCTTATTGTATATCCTTTTGTTCTCTTCCTGTATCCTTAATATTTGGGCTTTAGCTTTTCTTCTTAAGTCATCTCTTTTATGCATAAATTCCATTCTGTTTTCTCCTTCTAAAAATTCTAAAATCTTCATATCTTCATTCATCTTTTTTTTCACTCCAGTTAATAGCTCAAATGGTGTAGTATTGATTGCACGTTGATATGAACTATTTATAACTCTTCGAAGTTTACTAACATACTTATACCAATGACCTGCCCCCTTACTCTCGAAACCGATCGCTATTGGATCGAATTGGTATTGTGAATTTTCGTACTCTTGAGTTTCGACACTAGCGATAAAATGGATTCATGTCGCGCGGATATTGCGTGAACTAAATGACATTAAGTTTTGTTAAAATTCGTACCCTGGACGCTATTTTGACAGTTAAATTTGGTATTGTGATGGTGTTTAGATTGGCTGTCAATTGACATTGTCACAATAACTAAAGTGGTACTTTATGTGTATTGAATTTACGTATTTTGCGGTAAATAGGCACCTACTCATTTGTAAGCAGCTGTGTCGCGTAGCGGTGTAAGAATACCACCACCCCGTCTCTTCCCTTGGGTGTCGTAAAAGGCGACTACCTGACTAAAGATTATTAATGTGTGAAATGTGATAAGACTTGATACCTACTTAAATAAATGATTTATAAGACTGCACATCTTAGATTAATACAATGATTTAATCTAGCACATACATCAAACGGCATAGAGCGGCGATGGGCTTACCACCTGTCACGCTGACCACATGTGCAGTCGCTATTTGGTGAAAAATGGACTATGGTAGAGGACTGCTTTTGCGGTCCTCATTGCCTAGTCTCTGAAGTCTCTGACTAATCTTTCGGGGATAATAGTCGTGATTCAATGTATGTATATACGAGTATGTACCTACTTATTTGTAAGTACTATGATGGCGCGTTTGGCTTTCTTTTCTTATTTTAAGAAACGCTCTAAGAACCGAGCTAAAATTAAGCAGGAATCTTAACGTTGCTTAAGTATTGGGGAACTGGGTGCCTCATATGATTTATAATAAATTTTAAATAAAGTTTCTTTGGTAAATTAAGTAAGGTTATATTCAGTTTCTTTAACTCTCAGTATCTTTACAAAACAAATAAGTACTCTTTTAATAAAACAATAATACTATTCAGCAAAATTTATTGCCTAACACACAATTGTATACCTACTGCTTGCTTACAATTATTTAATCCAGATAACAAAAAAATACACATGTCTTCATTAGCTTCATTATTTATTTATTTGCTGCTTGTTGGAGAGCATTGGCAACCTCACGTCCGTGCCTCAAAAATATCATGTGCTGGATGCTCTACTGCATCTGAGACGGTCCAACCACTTTCCTTACTGCCTCTACCGGTTTGCCTCATTCATCAAAACCGAATACTGAGCTTTTATTGGTCTTTTTTTGAGCCCAATACTATAAAATAAAGGTGAACAATGAATTTTATGATATTTGATTCGATAATCCCAAATATTTTTCAAGACGTTACGAAAGTTTGAAACGTTCACTGTCACTTGAATTGACTATTGGTGAAATAAGTAAAACTTAGGTCGTCGGTCAATTATAGCAAGTGTAATATTAGTCTTTACTTTCACAACAAACAAATTTATTAGATCTTACATCGCAGAAAATTAATAGGTAATAATTTATTGTCCTTCATGACAGAAAGTGATGTTGTCAAATCAGAGACAGACAGACAACGCCACAGACAGATTTTTTACTTTTTAACCCCTTATGGGGCAGTGTAAAATATATTGACACCATATTTTGAACTTTATGCAATTGAGATACGGTCGAAAACCAATAATTTTTTTTAACATGCTATGCTCGTTAAAGGGTTAAAGCATTTCAAGGCGAAGGCAGCGCTTCATACGTCCTAAAATGTTGATGTCGCTTTAAATAATGCAATATTGTTTTGTAAATTCTGCTTAACATTGAAGGATTTATTGATATAAAATGAGTTATAACTTCATTTATTAGATACAGCTATAATTTTAGATATTAAAGTGGATTTTTATTATGCATTACATTTATCGATACGTCAAAAACACAAAAGGTTCTCACTATCGATGACATTATTGGCAGCAAACTTCATACTTATCTTTCCGATATGAACATGATTTCGATTTCAATCTGATCCTGAATTTAAGCGCGTCAAGAGTACGCACTTATTATTGTATTGTTATTTGACGGCTTTGATATCGACATTGAGATTGGATTCGAGAGTAAGGGGGCTGGTTCTTCTATACACATCTTTGTCAAATAGAAATAATAATGCGATTCTTCCTTCCTCTTGGCAATATTCTTGAAATTCATTTCCTGTGAAAGCCGATCCCCAATCTGTTATGATTCTTCATGGGTTACCATAATCTTTTTGATAAAGCTTCAGTTTCTCAATAGTTTCTTTCGCTGTAACAGTCTTAACAGGATAGATCTACACAAACTTAGTGTACCCATCGATTACAGTAAGAATGTAATTATTCATTTTCTTTGTTGCATCTAAAGGTCCTATGTGGTCACAATGCAGTGTATCCAGAGGTAGTTCCCTCTTATCTATTGGATTTAGGAGGCCTTTTTTCTTTCCAGACTTTCTGCTGGCTAGTAGACATGGCACACACGTAGATATTACTTTTTCAATTCTAATATCCAACTTAGTGATGTAATACTCTTTTTCTATAAAATCCTTTATCTTTTTCTTTCCAAAATGTCCTATTCCGTGGGTTCTCTTAATAATTTCCATATCCATCATCTCGGGTATCACTAACCTCTTTTGTACACCTTAGTAGATGACCCCGTTTTCTAAAAAATAATCTTCATATTCATTTTCTTTAAGTATTTCCCGTATAATCTTTAATCCATTGTCTTCTTCTTGTACCTTCTTTATTCTAGCATGTAGCTCAACATTAATAAAACATATGTTTCTGCTAAGAGAGTCAACATGTTGCATCCTATCACCGGTTCTATGTTCTATGGAATAATCAAAGTCTTGTCGGTACATTATCCATCTAGCAACTTTTACAGGTACATCTTTCTTGTATAATGTTTTTTGAAATGCTTCACAGTCTGTCACTATCTTGAAATCTATCCCAATAAGATATCTTCTGAACTTCTAAACACCTTCGATAACCGCTAAGGCTTCTAGCTCATAAACTACTACACTTTTGTTGAGGTTCTGTAGTTCTTCTGCTCATGTAATGGACTGGATGCATATCATCATAAGAATCTCTTTGCATTAAAATAGCTGAGTAGCCGTGTTTGGAGGCATCTGTATGCAATTCAGTTTCCAATTGTATATCAAAAACTTTCTAAACAGGTTCACAACATAACTGATTTCAATTCCTCAAAAGCTTGTCTTTGTACTTCTTCAAAACTAAACTCACCTTTCTTGAGCAAGTAATTTAATGGCTTTGCAATTAATGTATAATTTTTAATGAATTTTCCAAAATATGAAGTTAAGTCCTATAAAACTGTGTACTTCTTTCAAGCTTTTAGGTTCTGGATATGACTTAACAGCCTTAATTTTTCTGTTGATTTTTTCACTGTTCCGTTGCCAATATTGTGCCCTTAGTATTCTACAGAACTCGTGGAGTATCTGTGACTTCTTCCAATTAATTTCTAATCCATATTCCGCGGTCACTTTTAACACATCCTGAAGTCTAACAATGGCTTCTTTCTCATCTTTTGAAAGGATAATGAGGTCGTCTATGAATATTAGAACAAATTCTCTTCTAATTAGATCTGCGAATATTATGTTAATGTATCGGGTAAAATATTAAGGACAAATGGATAAACCAAAAGGAACTTTTAGAAATTCATATTGACCTTTCGGGCTACTCGTCACAAAAGTGGTATATTTAACAGACTCTTCTTCTATAGGCAGATGGGAAAAAAACCATTTTTCAAATCCAGTGTGCTGAACACATTCACCTTTCTTAACTTATCTATGTGATCCTCAATCACCGGTAGTGGGTATTCGTTTTTCACCATCTTTTGATTAAGTTTTCTATAATCTACACACACTCGGGTACTTCCATCTTTCTTCTTAACTGGCACCAATGGGCTTGCATACTCAGAATAACTTGGACGAATAATATTGTTGGATAACCAATCCTGAACTTGCTATTTAACCACTTGCTCTTCTGTTATTGCCAATTTTCTAGGTCGCTGTGTTACTGGTATGTCATCTTTTAACACTATTTTTAACTTAATAGGTGCATCTTTAATCTTCGAAGACTTGTAGTTATCTATTATTTCTTGCACTGTTTGACAATGATCATCATAACTGGAAAACAAACAAATTTTGTTCAGATATGAACTATCATAACACTGTGGCCTTATTACAACTGAACCTTTATCAAAGACTGTGATTGTATTTCCTAAAAACAGCTGACCTAAAATTATATCATATGGTATCACATTAGTAGGCACTATATGAAAATTAATACAGTAACTGTACCAGTATCAATTAAGCAGTTTACAATATAATTATTTATTTTAACCTTTTTTACACTCTTATTTACCAACGGATAACCTTTGTTTACATTTAATACGCGTTGACGTTGACAGCTGTCACTATGACATTCTGAATGAATGAACTGTGGCATTATTTGACCGACTGAACATAACGCCTAAGCAGAATACTTGATACTGGCGAAATCTATCAAGAAAACGCCATTGAATAAAGAAGAAGAAGAAGACCGACTGAACTGACGTTTGAAGTTGACTCACTCACCTGCTCTTGCGAATGACTAGTACTACTCCCTTCATTCTCATTCATTCTATCGCCTTCTTTTGTCACCAACATTGATTGTCGACGCCACTTTCCGCCGCCATGATTGATTGTTGATTTTTCAGGTGTTTCTTTGCATGCCGCGCCAATATGCCCAAACTCGTTACATCTGAAACACTTTACACATTTAGAACAATTATTCGACATATGACCTTTATCACCGCACTTGTAGCAACGCTGAAACGATCTTGCTTCGGTCTCATGATTCTGATTCTTTGACTTTGTAGGTATAGCACGCGGTCTTGTAGAATCTGCTTTCTTAGTTTTCTTTTTAAAATCTTCATACAAAGTTAATTTGTCCTTTAGCACTGAGTAAGACGTAACCCCGTAGAACAATAGCTTATTCGATTCATAATCTGAAATTCCGTCTACTAAATACTGGATTGCCACATAATCACATATTTACCTACCTATCGGTTGCGTTGTGTTGGTAAAATAAACAATATTAAAAATGAGTGACTACTGTTCAAAGTGCAATGATGAGGTTACGGATGGCGTATTATGCAGTCAATTTCAAGAACATCTCCATTATCCGTGTTCCGGCCTTGCAGAAAGTACCTACCGCAAAATGACCGCCGAAAAAAAGGATAACTGGCGATGTGTTAAATGTCGCAATATAGGTCCACAAAACCCCCTTAGTTTGGCTGACATTCTCAAGGAACTAAAGGGATTCCGCAGTGGTTTTGATGGGATGAAATCCGATATAAATAGCCTTAAACTTACAATCCAGGATGTGGCTAGTCAGTGGAAAGATTTGAACACGCGGTTAGAAGTTATGGAAAGCCGATTGGAAAACGTTGAACTGGCGACATCCCACATGAGTATACTTCAGAAAGAACTTAATACTGCTAATAATACTATTAAGACACTACGCAATGAGAACATGGTTCTTCGGAAAGAAAGTGATGATCGAGATCAATACTCTAGAATAAACAACATAAAAATTTCTGGGATACCGTTCCATAAGGGTGAAAACCTTGATTCAATTCTCGGCAATATTTACGTCAAAGTGGGACTGTCGTTGGAAAATAGCGACATAAATCACATTCACCGTGTACGTCGTTTCGAGCAGAAAAGTGGATCGAACCGCCCGCCCGCCATTATCGTGCGTTACACCAGGCAGCGCTGCAAGGATCAGCTGTTGGCGGCGGTGCGAGCGCGTCGTGGTGTCAATACGGCTGATATAGGTTTACCGGGTCCCGCGATGAATATATTTGTTGGTGATCATTTAACATGCACCAACAAACTTTTACTAAAGCGTGCACGTGAATTAAAACAACAACATAACTATACCTACCTGTGGACCCGTGACTGCAAGATATTTATGAGAAAATCGGACTCATCTAGGATTATTCGCATCTCATCAGAGCAAGATCTAGATAATATAAAATGACTTTGTTTTATTTTTGAGCATGTGTTAACTATTCAAGTCTATTTGAGTGATCTTTCTATTCACAGCAAAATGATACGAGTAGTATGTGTAACTAACTTTTATGTGTTTTATTTGGTTGTTGATGTGCACGGTATGTTAAACGGTATTTCTAGTACACCATTTTTCAGTATCAACATAATTGTAATTGTAATGCCAATGTTGGTGTCTGGAGTGAGCAATGCCTGTCATGGCCCTTGGCCACTCAACACCAGGTTTAAATGTATAAGGTTAAACTAAAAAAGTATCTATTAGAGTTACAGCTTTCCAGCACTAAAGCGGTCGTGCTGTGATAATAATATTTTATTTTGTTTTTGTCATTATTTAACATTTGGTTATTTTGTTATATAGTTTTCGTTTTTTTATATTTATTAGCTTGTTTTATTTATGTTTTGTATTGTAACCTTATATATTTATGTTAAAGAAAAACTATCTACGGCTTGATGTTATTTTGATTTTGTAGGCCTAAACTTAAATTTAAGTTAGTTAAGTTTATGTCTGGAGCTGCGCCTCCCTCTTACTGGTTCCACAGAATACCAGCGCCATGGCATGTAAATGTCACGGCATAAGCTGAGTGGCGACCATTTCGGTTGCATAATGTCTACGTTTTTATATCCTTATTTTTAATTGTCCTATTTATGCTCCGAATAAACATTTTTCATTTCATTTCATTTAATAATCTGTGTTTTTATAGCCCTTTGTACCGCATAGTTGTGTTGCTATTGTTTAACATTTATTGTGTTTCTTATCTAACTGCGTCTGGGGTGGCTGTTATTTGGGAAAATTATTATGACTCTGTTGTGAGTGAGGCGAAAATGTTATGCTACACTAAAGTTTTGTCTAGTTTTTATAGTACCTATAAAATTAACTATCAAATAAAGATGATAATATGGATATTTTATTTTATAATTTATTGTTTTTTGTTTTATTTTGATAGAATTTTTCTTAATCTGATTTTTTTTAATACGCGCACTTAATCACATTCTATTACCAAAATGTAAGGGGGCTCCGTACCAAATCTCATTCGCTTTTGAATGAGATTATCCTTAATAATTATGATATTTACTGTATAACTGAGTCATGGCTTAACAACAATTTCTATAGTACCGAGTATTTCGACGATAGGTACGAGGTCTTTCGAAGAGACAGGAATCATCTAGTGATGGGTATGGAGAGGGGTGCAGGTGTCGTAATAGCTGTACGTCGTGATTTGAACCCTATCTTGCGTCACGAGTGGAATGCGTCTGCTCCTCATGATCATTTATGGGTAAGTATTCCGCTCTCCCCTGACGTTTCTCATGCGTCTATCGCCGCTCCGACCCATTTACATATGCTGCGTTTACATACCTCATGGAAATTGTCATGAAACTGAATTACACTCAACTTTTGAATACACGAGTAGTTTAATTGAACAGTATCCGAATGAAGTATTTCTTTTTAAAAAAAAAAAAAATCAAAATCAAAATGTTTTTTATTCAGAAAAAATTTCTTACAATATTGTTGACGGGGCTTCCCGGTTAGTGTAAAGACACTGGTGTAGGGAATGCCTCGCTCTTCAACCATTGGTTTATGTCTAGGATTTTAGTGTACAATCATAATGTAACCAAACTTATTAACTAGCTAGCATAACAACACAATAACAATCAAAATATTAAATTCGAGTAACTTATTGTGTGCGTGTGTATGCGTGTGCGTGTGTGTGTGTGTGCGTGTGTGTGTATGAGTGCGTGGGGGTGTGTGTGTGCGTGAGTGTGTGTATGATTTTTACTATTTATGTTCCTCAATAAAAATTTCTTATAACTGGTGATTTTAATGTGACCCACGCTGAATGGTATTTTGATCCGGATTCGCTGTCCATGTTAATGCAACCAAATTCTAATCATTTTGTACAAATTACAGCAGATTTTATGAGTTTTGCTAACTTAAGGCAATTTAATTCTTCTTTTAATAATAATAATAGATTGCTGGATCTGATCTTTTGTAGTATAGATTGCTCTGTTACAACCTGTGCTAACCCTATCACCGCAGAAGACGCACATCACAAGTCGCTGGTGGTTGAGTTAACTCTTGATACTCATATACCATTACGACCAAACCTGACTTATAGGAAACTCTTTTACCGTGCTGACTACGACGCGATCAAAGCTGAGCTTGCTTCTATTGACTGGTATTCTAAATTGCAAGATTTTATTGATGTTGATTCTGTGGTGCATGTCTTTTACGATATCATTAATAATTTAATCCGAAAATATGTTCCTACTCGTAAAACAGTTAATAAAGCGCGCTTTCCACCTTGGTATGGTTTATCACTGATTAAGATATCTAAAGAAAAACGAAAATATCATACTAAGTGGAAACGATATGGTAATCCCTTAGACTATCAAACTTTTTCAATGCTTCGTAAAAGAGAGTCTAAAATTCAAAAAACTGACTATCAAAAATTTATAAAGTTTACCGAAGAAAAAATTAAAATGTGTCCTAAGTTTTTCTGGTCTTTCGTTAATTCAAAATTATCTACTAATCATATACCCCAAACAGTTCATCTAAATGGACATACTTCGACATCTGGAGAGGATACCAGCAATTTATTTAATAATTATTTTAACTCGGTCTTCGTAAAAACATCGCCACGACCTGTTGCTTATGATCCTGACTGCCCACCTCCAAACTCACCCGTTAACATCGGCCCTATAGTAATCACCACTGAATTAGTGTATTCTGAACAAAGCGTAGATATAAACAAAGGTGCTGGGTATGATAGTATTCATCCACTGTTTATTCGTACTTTGGCGAATCAGTTAGCTTTACCTCTCAGTATTATTTATCAAAAATCTTTAAACGACGGAAAATATCCAAATATGTGGAAGCAAGCTATTGTCACACCTATTCCTAAAAACGACAAAAGAAATGATGTTTCTCAATACAGACCAATATCTAAAACTAATCTGTTTGGTAAAATGTTTGAAAAAATTATTACACGTAAACTGATGGGTGCACTGCAGAACCACATCTCTCCTAACCAGCACGGTTTTTGTATGGGACGGTCTGTTGAAACGAACATGCTTTCATTCTCTGGTTTTCTTGTTGATGCCATGGATAAGAGGTTGCAGGTGGACGTAGTCTATTCTGATTTTACTAAGGCTTTCGATAAAATTAACCATGACCTACTTATAGAAAAGCTTTGGACAGTTCGAATACATGGTGATCTTTCCGATGGATCGACTCGTATATTAGAAATCGTACTCAGGCGGTTTCAATAAAGGGTTATATCTCTAGATTTCTAGAAAATCACTCAGGGATTCCGCAGGGTTCTCATTTAGGCCCGTTACTATTCATTCTCTATGTCAATGACATAGGGAATATTTTACATAATTCAAATCAACTTTTATATGCGGATGATGCAAAACTCTTTAGAATTGTTGCTGAAATCAACGACTGTCTATTATTGCAATCGGACCTCACGCGAATATCTCGGTATTGCTAGTCAAATCAACCATATCTAAATCTTGACAAATGCTCTGTTATAACATATACCCGCAATCGAAATCCTATAATCTTTAATTACCAAATAAATAATGAAAATCTAAGTAGGGTCACATCAGTGCGTGATTTAGGTATAATTATGGATTTCAAGTTGTCATATAATGTTCATATTGATCATATAGTCAAAAAGGCTTACCGTCAACTTGGGTTCATCTTAAGAATTTCTAAGCCATTTAAACAAGCTTATACTTTAAAATTGTTATATTTTAGTTTCGTTCGATCTATTTTGGACTTTGCCTGTACAGTGTGGAATCCATATTATGCGTGCCATGTCAACTGGATCGAAGGGATTCAAAATAAATTTTTGAAATCCTTGCATTATCGTGGGCATTATGAATATGCATCTTATGAGGATTCGCTTAGTCGCCATCACCTAACTACTCTTGTGGACCGACGCACAATATTTGACCAAGTCTTTTTGTACAAAATTTTGCACAATAATGTAGATTGCCCCCACATTCTAGAAAAGATTAACTTTAAAATACCAAGACCCAACTCTCGCCTGCACAACCTTTTCGCTGTTCCATTATACCGAACAGTGTACACCAGTAACAGCTTCTTTAGACGTAGTCTTAATACTTATAATGTTAAGTTTGCAGAAATCGATATATTTAGTAATAGTTTAGCTGTGTTCAAAGCAATGTTATTAGAAAAATTCAAAACTTGGACATAAATGTATATCTCTTTTATTGATGTTCACATAACATTAATTGTAACTTATTAACGTAACAGACTACTTTTATATTTATATTTACTTAATCATAGTTTGTAAGAATTAAGGTAACAATATGTTTATACAGTTAATGGAACTCTAAGTCTTTAAGCATTATATTGTGCACTATACTACTTTTCTGTATGTGACTGTTTGTTTCCTGAATAAAGTAAAATAAAAATAAAATAAAATAAAAATAAAATAATTTGGGAATTTCGCTCTCTTACCTAGCTCTTTCATAACCAGCATATATTGATAAAATGTCTCGTTAGCCTGCTTTTTACGTGCACTCATCATCTCATGCATTTTCTTACTGTTCACCACCTCTGGGAATTCTTTAATAAGCGCCACCTTGAGCTCTTCGTATGTTCGGAACGCTTTCTCCGTCTTTAACCATAGTTCCGCAGTGCCGGATAGACAACGTCGGGCGATGATCAACCTTTGTTGCTGACTCCATCCAAATATCTCGGCGTTGTCTTCTAGATCTTGAGTCCACTTTACGGTTGAGTATGTCACGTCGTCACCTGTGAACTTAGGTATTGACTCCATCATATAAAGCGGGTTCCTTCCATCCTGCCCTCATCGTTTTTGCTCTCAGCTATCGTTATCGTAGTTAAGTATGTGTGTCTTCGTCTTCGTTCCAACAAAACCTCAGAAAACTCGTGGGAGTTTATGCCGGTTGCCGGTAAACGTGCTTAGTATCTCGTTCCAAAAACAAAAAACGTTAAAACTATTTAGACCCTTATATCCCGGACGAGAAATTGTAGGAGTGGGTCTAAATAATTTACACTGATTACTGTTTTTAAAGTTTATTAAATTTGATTCACTTCAGACAAAAACTTTTGCGTCTTAACAATGGCGCCGTCGTACAGAGAGAGAGAGCAAATGCTAGACTTCCTACTCAATTTTTTTATTTACAACTTACACGCAAAGGAACTAAAGTTCTAAATCCTACAGTCATAAAAAACAAACGCACAAGGAAACAAACTAGCAAAGTAAAGTTCGCAGTAGTAGTTTTAAAAAAATGGCAGAGATGTGCTCTACGGCCTTTATGGACTGTAGAATACAAATTGTAAAGCCTTGCTCGCACCAGGCCAGCTATTCAGCCACAAAGCGAGCTCGCAGCGCCACTTTGCTTAAATTAAACAAATGGTTGTGTTATTTATCAAATCGGTGATTTTGTGAAGTTATTTATGAAATAATTAAAAATGGAATAGAAAGAATATAAAATTAAATTATTCACCTAAAACTGTTCAGCCACAAAGCGAGCTAACAGCGTTACCTTGTTTAATTAAACAAAAAGCTGGTATTAATTTAATCGGTTATTTTGTGAGGTTATTTAAGAAATAATACAAAAAGATATAATTTTTTTTGGTACTAAACTAAAAGAAAAATACTAACTATACTTCTTTGTCCAATAGACTAAACGCTATCATTCTGTATATTTTTTAGATTTTTAATTACCTCCGTTAAAAAAAACTGTATTTTGATAAGTTTTGTACGTTCCTAAACGAAAGTTCTGGTTTTTTAATGTTACGAACGCAGGGTTATTAAGTAGGTAAGTCTATGAGGTCTATGGTAATGTAGAAACGATATCGATAACACGGTTATATTTTTCGCACTTAGTATTTAGCAACGATACACACAACCAACACAACGAAAGCGCGGCCGGGAATCGTCTGGCGGCTGACATCTGTCACGATGCGTATTGACTTATAAAATGTCAGAAAAGCGTCACTTTTTCATTTTTATTATCTTATAGTGTCACAATCCTACTTTACTGTTGCCATTTTCGAGTAGAAATCAATGTTGGTTTTTAATTTATATAAAAAACGGAGGTCTTTAAATTAATAATACGGTCATAAATATGTTAATAATAATGTGTATTCTTCAAGTATTTATACATTGGCGTCAAGTTCAAAGACTTTGCAATTTAGTACCAAGCCCCATAGTAAAAAAAAATATGTCCTTTAATAGAAAGAATGTAAAATTAAATGGTTCACCGAAAACTTGTAACACACAAAAAAGTATGTACTTACATACTTTTTTGTGTGTTACAAGTTTTCGGTTTCGGTTACAAGTCCTTTATTATCAATAAAAATGAAATTGCTTTTATGTTCCACCATAAATATAGTGATTTGTTTTCTCTATAAATAAGTCAATATTTATAATTGTAGGTTATATTTTTTCTTTACTTAGTATTCGAACAACTTGTCAAATAAAAAACTAATGACTAGGCAGTATGGTCCTTGACCTTAGCCTGTTCTTTCAAATTAAAAATTCAACTGCACCGCTGCTGTGTGTAATTAACTTCATTGTCGAGCAAGCCAGCTTTGTGGGATGCTCATACAATCTATATAAACTTACGTAGTATTATGTTTGTAATTGTTGATGTTAGAAGAGAGCGGATATAGAAAATTTACGAAGCCCGGTTGCAAGCCAGGTAGTGTAAGAGAGACGTAAATATGATTGACATTATTGTAAACCATCGTACGATTTAAACGCAGTTTGGCGATTTGCTTTACGAATCGTTTATTGAAAATTGATGATGTGAATGTTAAATGTGATTTATTAATACAGGGTGTCCCAGAAATCGAAGTCAAGAGGGAAATGGGCATTAGGCAAAGTCGTGTTAGTTATTAAAAAAATAAAATAAAATAATAAAATAAAAAATTTAATACTTATAATAATTTTATTATATTAAACTCGCCATTTTTTAATGTTACTTGCCAAAACAGTAGTATAGTCGATTAAAGTTGGTTGATGTGATTATTTTGAATCAATGTTGGGCACAAATATAATATTTTATTTAAAACTGAGGAAAATATGTTTTAACTTTTAACTGTCATTTACAGAATGGTTATTCATGGTCACGTCACAGAAAAAAAACTGAAGAAAAGTTAATATTTGCAGTCACAGGACTTGAAAGATCATCACAGGATGTCCATTTTTAGGATTTATTTTTAAATCTTTATAATTTGAGAAGTACAAGATCAAGATTTTTTTTTATATTTTTCTAATAACTAACACGACTTGGCCTATTGCCCATTTCTGGCTTGACTTTAATTTCTGGGACACCCGATATATCTAAGAAATTAAATTCGGAAAATGCCATGTGATTATAATTAATTGCGATTGACGGTAGTGGTATTGAGTTTTGGTCAGGGCAAGCCTGGCTTTTCGGCTTCTATGGAAGTACCGCCACTTAATACCAACATTTTTAGTTATTGATTTGTAGAATGGAGTTGGTGAGTTTTCGCCCGTGTTTGTATTATTTTCAAAGAGAATAACTCCAGTTAGTCAAAATACGACTAAAGTTCGGTAATTCAAAAGGTGTTTTAGTGATTAATCTTAGCTAGTTTTTTAGTTTTCATTAATCTAACTAGAATTATTATCTAGTGAAAACCAAAAGGAAAGTAATCTAATGCAGTTGTTGTGCTTTTATAAAAATCCTACTAATATTATAAATGCGAAAGTTTGTATGTATGGATATTTGTTACTCTTTCACGTGAAAACTACTGAATGGATTTGGTTGAAATTCGGCATACAGATAGTTTATAACCTGGAATAACACATAGGATACTTTTTATCCCGATATTCCCACGGGAACGTATGGATGGATGTTTGTTACTCTTTCACGTAAAAACTACTGAATGGATTTGGATGACATTCGGGATACAGATAGTTTGTAACCTGGATTAACACATAGGATACTTTTTATCTCTATATTCCCACGGAACCGGAACCACGCGGGTGAAACCGCGAGCGGCCGCCAGTTATATTAATAAAAACACATCCAGAGCGTTTCCCGAGTAAGCCAGTGATCCAGTTGCAAAGTCCTTCAGAGAATGCATATGCGGGGAGCTTACAAATTAGGGTGCCACGCCTGATCCTATCAAAGGCTTTGGAATATAAAGCGAGACGGCAAGGGCTTTGCCGTGTTTCTCGATCGCTTCATTCCAAAGATGGGTGGCATACACAAGAAGATCTCCACTCGACCGACCGCGGCGAAATCCGAACTGGCAGTCGCTAAGGAGATCATTGGTCTCAAGGTATGCCAGCAGTAGAGAGTTCAGTACAGGTTCCATAATCTTGCAGAGTATGGACTTGACTGAAATCGTGTTATAGTAAGATGGATCGGCACGGCTACCTTTTTTGAGCACAGGCTGCACATTAGCCAGCTTCCACGACTCAGGAACTAGACTAGTGAGTTCTTTGCAGAAAGTGTGGCAAACAAGTTAACCTTCTCAGCTGCAGTGTGGGCAAGTGAGCAGTTAGGCTTTATCAGCGGTGGAAATAAAGGTATTTCCAAATGGTTCGCACCCATTTGTATAACCTATAGCCGACCCCTTTATGGGAGAACTTCACATCTACAGCAAAGAGGTACTCAAAACTCTCCGTGGAAATAAAGGTATCCAAGTGGGTGCGAAGCATGTTTAACACCGATGGGGCCGATGTTATTAAATCGTGCCCTACGTAATGTTCTTTAACTGGGGCTTTCTCAGGGTCTGGGTACCCGACGATTTGCGCGCTCAAGCATCAGCAGCAGCAGCCCAGGTTAAGACAGCTGCGGGGTTCCGGTTACAGCAGTGTGCCATACTACCCAACATTTCTAAGATACTATGCCAACGCGTTGGTGTGGACGTCTTAACGCTAGGCACATTCGCTAAGTCTCCAAACAAGAGCGTTCTTCTCATTCTTCTCCCTCTTGGTCGGAAATAGGGTCGTATTCGTCCCTTCGAACACCTGAGTTGACGCCCCCGCGCGGTGCCCACACGGCCCACATGAGTAAAGAATTAACTGAGATTATGCTACAAGAGCCTACACATTGGAAGTGGAACAGTTTAGTCGGCGCGAAATTTAGAACAGTCTTTTCTGAGTGGTAGAGCCACGCTGCGTTGCAGCACGCATTGGGTCGGCTCGCCCGGCGTAATACCACCCCATCACGAATTTTCGGCGTGAAACAATGGCACTCTGTGCTGTTGTGTTTCGTCCGGCGAGTGAGGGTTCCGGAGACCCCTTCCCCCCCCCCCCCTCACAATTGATATGGCAGCGAACTTTAATCTAGATTTACCCCAGGGGGGTACTGACACATCCAGTGTCGGAGAATCCCCCCCTGAGCGTTCTCGCTCAGGCTGCCCTACGTATTCTGGGGAGGGCAAAAGTCCGCTCGTGTCAAGGCACTGCAGGCAGGAGAAAGGCAAGACAATTGGCTCCCCCTCCTACGCTTCGCGTGGACTTCTGCAACATCAGGGGAATCCACTCTAACTTGAGCGCCGTCCATTACCACCTCGAGACGGCGAAACCGGCCTTGCTCTTCCTCACCGAGACGCAGATATCCCCCTACCTGGGATACAACCTGGAACATGCATTCGTGCTACGAGCCGGTGTTTGTGCCTATGTCAGGGAGGATATGTGCGTCCGTCGCCTTGGCAATCTTGAAAATAGGGACCTCTCCATCTTATGGCTACACGTCGACTGCGGACGTCATCCTCGCGTCTACGCGTGCCTGTATAGGTCCTACAGCGGTAACATCGGAACTGACCATCTTATCGAGACCGTCCAAACAGCGACAGACTCCCTTCTTCAACGGATCCCCTCGGCCGAGATTGTGGTATTGGTAGACTTAAATGCCCACCACGTCGAATGGCTTGGTTCACGCACAACTGACCACGCGGGTAGAGCCGTTCATGACTTCGCTTTGTCCTACAGTCTGTCCCAATTGATAACCGAGCCAACACGGGTTCCAGATGTGGAGGGCCATGCACCTTCTTTATTGGACCTTCTGCTGACCTCGCACCCAGAGGGCTATCAAGTTTCTGTTGATGCACTACTAGGCTCATCAGACCACTGTCTGATTCGCAGTACTGTGCCTCTCACAGAAACTTCAAAACCGCAACCAGCGGCTAGCCGTCGAGTCTGGCATTATAGGTCAGCGGACTGGGATGGGATGCGAAGCTTCTTTGCGTCCTACCCGTGGTGACGAGTTTGCTTCTCGCTGGATGATCCTGATGTCGCCGCTGACTTTGTCGTTGATGTGATACTGCAGGGAATGGAACTTTTCATTCCAAACTCTGTGGTTCCCATTGGCGGCAAGTCCCAACCATGGTTTGGTCGTTGCTGCAAAATGGCGTCTCGCCAAAAGCGACAACATTACCAAGCCAAGAATTTTTGTCAGCCGTCCTTACCACCATTACACAAGACCGATGACTGCCTGGCCTATACTGCAAAGGAGAAAGCCGATCTCTTGGGCTCTCTTTTCGCATCAAACTCGACCTTGGACGATGGGGAAAACTCTCCATCAACCATACCGTATTGCGCTTGTACAATGCCAAACGTTCAGTTCCTGCAAAGGTCAGTTCGTAAGGCTCTTTTTTCCCTTGATATCCATAAGGCGAGTGGGCCTGATGCAGTTCCACCCATTGTGCTTCGGACGTGTGCTCCTGAATTGGCACCAGTTCTAACGCGCCTTTTCCGTCTCTCTTACACCACTGGCGTCGTCCCGAGCTCTTGGAAGACAGCCCTTGTCCACCCGATTCCCAAAAAAGGCGATCGCTCAGATCCGTCCAACTACAGGCCAATAGCTATTACCTCTTTACTCTCCAAAGTAATGGAGTCCATTATAAACCGCCAGCTCCTAAGGTACCTAGAAGAGAACCAGCTACTAAGTGGTCGCCAGTATGGTTTTCGTCGCGGTCGTTCGGCTGGTGATCTTTTAGTGTACCTTACTCACCGATGGGCGGAGGCAGTCGAGAGTAAAGGGGAGGCACTGGCAGTTAGCTTGGACGTAGCGAAAGCTTTTGACAGGGTATGGCATAGGGCTGTTCTGTCTAAACTTCCATCATACGGGCTTCCTGAGAAATTGTGTTCATGGGTTGCCAGCTTTCTTACTAGGCGTAGCATCAGAGTCGCAGTCGACGGTTCGTGCTCCGACATGAAGCCGATTGGGGCCGACATAACCTAGTCCACTTTAACCTCTCCAAAACACAAGTTTGCGCATTTACCGCGAAAAAACATCCCTTCGTCGTACCTCTGAACTTTGAGGGAGCTCCCCTTGATACCTATGATCCCCTGATTATTGGAATCCTTGCCGTCGATATTTCGAGTGACGTTCAGTTTCGTGGTCATTTGGAAGGTAAAGCTAAAATAGCTTCGAAAAAACTGGGTGTGCTTAATAGAGCTGGTCAGTATTTCACGCCGGCCCACCGTTTACAACTGTATAAAGCACAGGTCAGGCCGCATATGGAATACTGCTCCCATCTCTGGGCTGGAGCACCCCAATACCAACTCTTTCCATTTGACCGCATTCAACGCAGAGCTGCTCGAGTTGTCGGTGACGTGGTTATTTCAGGTCGGCTCGATCCACTGGCTCTTCGGAGAGACGTTGCGTCTCTCTGTATATTGTACCGTATATATCATGGGGAGTGTTCTGAGGAATTGTTCGGCTTGATCCCTGCCGCTGATTTCCTTCACCGCACTACACGCAATCGACTGTCATTCCATCCACATCACCTTGATGGATGGCGGTCTACTACTGTGCGATTTTCAAGAAATTTCTTGCCTCGAACTTCAGTGTTGTGGAACCAGCTCTCGGCGGCGGTATTTCCGGACCGTTATGACTTAGGGATCTTCAAGAAACGAGCCTATTCCTTCCTTAAAGGCCGGCAACGCGTCTGCGATTTCTCTGGTTTTGCGGGTGTCCATGGGCGGCGGTGATTACTTTCCATCAGGTGACTCGCTTGCTCGTTTGCCTCCTTCTGCTATAAAACTGGACTCTCGTCCCAGACATCAATGTAAAAGGACGTGTTACATTATATTTCTAAATTTTTATTTAATAAATCAATATTTGTTGTGGTGCCACGGGCTTCGCCCCTCTAATTCTACTTTGACGGCGGCGAAGTCCTAAATTGGTGATAATCTTGAAAAAATATTTATCTGCGGGGTTTGAACCGGCGGCGTCTCGGTGAGTGTTGTACCGAGTGTCTTATCCGTTGGGCTACGGGAGCTTTAGCACAACTGCCGAAATTAGTGACTACATACTGACTACAGAGTTCCCGCTACCACTGTATCCGACGATCAACGATTATTATACTTTGGCCACGGTTGTGCTGCATCGGGTGGAGATTTGCGTTGCGCAAGCTACTACAGCAACATGAATTGTGCGGCTTGCCGTGCCGCCGTCGAAGAGGGGAGTGTCGACGCATTGGATTGTACACGCTGTAACGCCACCTATTACAGGTTATGCATTAATACTCCCTCAGGAAACCTGTCTAAGGCGTATATAGAGAGTTGGATCTGTCCGGATTGTTTAAGGAAAAGTCCGGAAATTCTAATACTCCAGTTAGATCAGCGGCGGCGGCGTCGTCGGCGCAGCCTTCTAACGTAACACTTCGAAATAAACCAGGCGTTAAGAAACAACAGAGTGTAAAGTCGCCTATCTCATCCGAGGTAACGGCTCCTGTCACGAGTGATGCCGCGGACCTCCGGGTAATAATACGTGAAGAAATGCAACGTGTAATTAAGAATTGTCTAAAAGAACTTCTAGAATTGAATCGAGGATGCAAGCGCTGAGTGACCAGGTTAGCGAATTCAAGGAGTCCTTGTCCTTCTTTAACGGCCAGTTCGAAAGTATTAAAACCGAAATGGCTGGGTACAAGTCTAATATAAATTCATTAGAGAAGGAAAATGAAGCACTACGTGCTAGAGTTTCATCTTAAACCTCTAACCATAACAAGTTGGACCTTATTTCTCGTGCCAATAATTTAGAGCTACAATGTGTGCCTGAGAGAAGATCAGAGAATGTTATTGATTTGGTCAAAAAGTTGGGGAAGACGATTAACCATCCAATAGTCGACAATGATATATTTTATTGCTCTCGTATAGCCAAAATGAATACTCAGTCAACGAGACCTCGATCAATTCTAGTTAAGTTCAGTCATCCACGCGTAAGGGACGCCGTATTAGCTGCATCCATAAAATATAATAAGAGCCACGCGAATGAGAAGCTAAACGCCACTCACCTCGGTATCACCTGTGAGAATAAGTCAGCTATTTATGTGGTCGAAAACATGTCGCCAGACAATAAAGTGCTTCATGCCGCTGCCCGCACCCGCGCGAAAGAGCTTCAGTACAAGTTTGTTTGGATTAGAAACGGCCACATATTTATGAGGAAGACCGAAGCTTCAGAATATATCTACGAAATAAGTAGTAGTAGTAATTTATTGTCATCTATCTTTATTTAAAGGTTTTTTTTTCTATAAAATACGATTCAAAAATTAACTTATATTTTCAAAATGTCAGGGGTTTACGTACGAAAACGAATGAAGTTTTTACAAGATAAGATAAGATAAGATAATTTATTGCTGTATAAAAACTTAGCCTAGATACAAAAGACTTATGTTAAGAAATTAGGGTTAGTGTATATTATAATAATATGTAATACCTAAGCTAAGCAAACAATATTGCCTGTGTATTAGGTATCTATGCATAAAACTAGGTTAGTGCTTTTTAGACAATAAATCATTTACACATTAGCTAAACTATAAAATATACGGAAATAGAAAGTACAATTATAATATTAAATATTGCTCTACTTAATCAACATTTTTATCACTCGGTGTTCACGATTACGTAATAACTAATAGTAAGTTCTCTGTGTCATCGTTTTACCTTTTAACCACTCTTGTACGGTTTTTTTACATTTTACTTTGGTCATGGAGTAAATACATAGAGACAAGTTTATTCTGTTATACAAAAAATTACCCAGGTGACAGAAGAATCTGTGAGAGTTTGATCTTCTAAATGGTTCAGTAGACCATACAATATCTGCACGTCTTCGGCTGGTTTCGAGCGCAGGGTCATAGAGCATTATTGAGTGCATTTTAGTAATTGTTAGTAAAATAAACAGCTGGCGTACAGATAGGACATCGCATTTAGTAAGGAGCTCTGCCGTCGGGAAGCGTATTGGTCGGAAAGTGCTGACTTTTAGAACTGCTCTCTGTGCTCTTTCTAAGTTTATCATAATAGTTTTGTGTGCACCGCCCCATGATGTAATACAGTATACAAATAATGACTGACAAAGTGTTAGATATATTGATTTTAGTAGACTAGCACATGCAATGTGACGAAGATTTTTAAAGACATAGATTAACTTTCTAACTCTAGATGTAAGTGCTTCAATATGTGGTTTAAATTTTAAATACTTATCAATTATTACCCCTAGGTATTTAATATTGTCAGTGCTGCTGAGCTTAGAGCAGAAGCAAGTGTCAGGCGAGTCCTTGCACAGATGGGCTGTTATGGAATGTGAGTTTGGGATAGGTTGGGATAGTGAATTATAGGAAAAAGTCATATATTTTGTTTTATCTATGTTAAGTGTCAGTAAGTTACTTCTAAGCCACTGAGTGACTGTATTAAATCCACATTGAGCTAGTTGTACGCCTCACTCCAAGTGTCCGCACTGAAGAGCAGAGCTGTGTCGTCGGCGTAAGATATTATTTTTCCGCTTTTAGAAAGGGGAAGGAGGCATAAGTCGTTAATGTATGCGAGAAATAGCTAGGGTCCTATTATGCTCCCTTGAGGAACACCATATTCAACAGTCAATTCGTCACTCATAGTGTCATCTATTATTACACGTTGTGTCCGATTAGAAAGATAATCTTTGATGAGGTTATGTGGAACACCCCTTATACCAAGTTCACATAACTTCTTTAGAAGTATAGATATTGAAATCGTGTCAAATGCTTTTGCGAGATCAAGGAATATGACTAAGCACTTTTTTTGTAAGTCCAGTCGCCTTACAATGTAGTCAGTTAGCTGATGTACTGCATCGTCAGTCGATCTGTCTGCTCTAAAACCGAATTGAGTAGCTGCTAAGAGTTTGTTATTTTCTAAGTATTTTACAAGTCTGTTATAAATGAGTCTTTCTAGGATCTTGGATATTGATGGCAGTATGGCTATGGGACGATAGTTATTCATACAACTAGTATCTCCATTTTTATAAATAGGGCGAATGAGGGCCTTCTTCAATACATTAGGAAAAATTCCTTTCGCAAAGCATAAATTAAAAAGATGTGTAAGCGGGGGAGTAAGTTTATCTTTAAATGTTTTTATGAAAGCACAAGATATTTTATCAATTCCCGTGGCACAGTCATTTCTTAAAGTCATAATAATTTGTTCAATTTCGGTTTCGTCAGTGTCGAATAAGGCAAAAGACTTTAAAACTGGTAATTTGGAAGGCGGTGCAATACAGGAAGACGGCTGCATGTGACTGAATTTCGCTTTTGCAGCTAGGTTTTTTCCGATGTTTACAAAGAAATTGTTTAATCTGTTTAGGGAATGTGCAGGCGTAGCGGAATTTGCAATGAGTTTATGAACAGGCGGTTCGGTTTTAGTTGTAATGTAAGTAATGTTTTTAATGACTTTCCATAATTTCTTCTTGTCGTGACCCGCATTTTGAATTTGATTCCTTTCATATTGTCGCTTTAATTTTTTTAATAAATTATTACAATAATTCCGATATCTGTAATAGGTAACTTTATTAATTTCACTTTCTGGGTTTTTATTGAGTGTTCTGTGAAGTTTATCACGATGCTTGATGCAGCGTAAAAGTCCAGGAGTTATCCAAGGTTTCATGATTTTATTACGGCGGGTTAACAAAACAGTGCGTGTATTAAATTCAATAATTTTAGTTTATTCAGTTGATTTATTAACGTCATCCGAGTTGTAAATAGTAGACAAGTCTAGGTTGTCTAGGTCATGTGTCACTGACTCATATTGCAGCGTCGTACGTTTTACTTTTGCGTAAGACTTATCGTAGCGCTGTTGCAAACACAACAATAAGGAATTATGATCTGTCAAAGTGGATGTTAGTATAAAAGTTTTTAAAGGGATGTTAGTCTTGGCTAAAATATGATCTAAGCAGTTACCTTTTCTAGTAGGATGCAAATGAGTGGGTAAGTAACCTAAACAGGCTGTCTGAGTTAAATATTCCGGTGAATTACGATCTATATTTCCGGGTTTTATATCGATGTTTAAATCGCCCATGACAAATACATTCTTAAATGATGTTAATTGTTCTAAAAGTACACTCAAAGATTGTAGAAAGTTGGAAATATTATGATAAGAGGGAGAACGATATATAGCAACAATAGCGGTGTCATTGTTTATTTTTGCAATTAGACAGTTTGCATCTACTAGGTCAGGTTCGTCAACAGTTACCTTGCTCATATTACTTTTAATGTACAATGTCACACCATCACTTTTTAAAATATTAGTTTTGTTAGTAGTGTATGAGACATATCCAGGTAATTGAGGAATACAAGAAGCAGTGGACAACCAGCACTCAGTCAGTACCATTATGTCAATTTTTACATTGATTTGACTAAGCAACGCTAACATACCATCAAAGTTACAATTAATGCTACGTATGTTTTGTATAAAAATATTATGACTATGCTTAATATTACTTATAAACGACGAACATGTATGTGGCTCACAAACCAAAGAGTCATATTCATATGAAGAGTCTAATTCTTTAATAATATCATGAGTTACATTACCCATCCTTGTGCAGCGATTAAACTGTATGTGCGGCGCTCTAGGCGCCCTCATAGTCAATTGAACTCATGTATCGTGCCTCGGCCATTTTTCTTGCTGGACACTGTTTATCTCCGGTTTTGTGGTGGCTGGGCTTGTTAAAGCGCTGGCACGTAGCACAGTTTGCGGGTTCTTGTTGTTTAGAGCATTCTTTTATTGAGTGGCCGACGCCGCCGCAGTGCCCACACGTACATTCGGTCTCACGGCAATATTTCGCCGAATGCCCATATTGCTGGCACTTGTAACATCTAGTCACAAATGTGTAATCCCTTACTGGGCAGGAAGTCCAATTGATGAAAACTCTTTCCTGATCAATGATAATTTTTCGAAGGTCAGAAGTAAGCTCCAGTACAAAGTTACAATAGGCCGCGTCTTTTTTACCTGATTTGTGGCTCAGTTTTATCGAGTTAAGGAACTTTTCGCGTCCCATGTGCTGATGCTTGTCCGAGATGTTTTGTTAATATAAACATTCAAATAGGTCCTTCTCAGTAGTAGTGGCGGGTACTCCTAACAATATAATTTTAGGCCTACGTTTTGTAGTCTCTTCCACTTGCAAACCTGAACTCTTGAGCTTTTCAGAACGCTTTAACTTCTCGAGGTCGTCTTTTCCTTCGGCGCTAATTATTACACCTCCACCTTTGATCTTCCTCATCCCTCGGATATGCAATTTAAGTTCTTCCGGTTTGATGATGGTCTGAATGAGCTTCTTAGTCTCTTCGCTCGACTTATCTTTGCTCGCTGAATAAATAGCAATAGTACTGGTGCTGGGGGGTCGGATTAAAGAACTATTTCTAGTTCTAACCACATCTGCGAAAGATATGCTGGGTGTCTGGGCCTTTGGAGCAGAGCGAATGCATTCTTTAATCACTTCGAGCTGATCGTCAAGTTGGGTAGAGGTCTCCTTCTGATCGGTTAAGGTCTTAATTGTCATTTGGGCCGTAATATATTTTTGTTTCAGCGATTGATACTGAACGGCCAGCTGAGACACACCTCCCATCACATTTCTGCTGACGGTGCTTATTTTCAGTTTTTGTTCTGTATTCAGTTTACTCTCGCCTGAAATTGTGCATATTTCGTTCAAGCACTGTTCAATGGAAGAGAGCCATTGCTGAATTTCGTGGGTCGATACAGCTTCGATCTTTGTTGGTCCGTCAGCTCCTTCAGTTGGTCTTTTCTGCGGTAGTGGTGGTGGGCTCCTGCCGGTCCTCGAACTCCGGTTGAAGGGACTATCCATTATTGAATTAATATTCAATAAAACAACAAAACAACACAAAGTATTCTCAATATCTGCATGACTAACATGCACTGGCCTAGTTTAACGCGGACGTTACTTGGCACAATTTAAATTAATATTATTGTGTAAATAAAAATTAAATTGCAGATGGCACGTCCATCTGCAAGCGGTGCACGATAATCCATCCAAAATCCACAAACATAACTACGTGTGACTTTGATATTATAATTTTTATTGAGACCTGGCTCAATAGTAGTGTGCATGATGGTGAGTTGTTCTCTGATAATTATGCCGTCTACAGAAGGGACCGAGAAAGCTGCGGTTTTCAAAGCAAAAAGAACGGTAGTGGGGTTTTAATTGCTGTGCACAAGAGAATTGTTTCGGAAAGAGTTTTTAGTTTCGAAAGTAAATGCGAGGATCTGTGGATAACGGTTGACATCTTTTTAAACAATAAAAGAGAAAAGATGTACATCTGTGCAGCATATATGCCGCCACCATTGCAAATAAATATGTTAGAGCACTTTACTGATAACGTAAACCGAATACTGCTATTGCAAAAACTTACTTTAATAATAAGCGATTTTAATCAAAGTAGTATAAGTTGGGACCCTAATGCTGGCTCACCACCTTCTGCGAGTTCTTCATTAGGTAATCGTTTCCTAGATTTTGTGACGTTACATAATTTGTATCAATGGAATAACGTGATGAATCACAAGAACAAAATTTTAGATCTTGTGCTGACTTCTGATCGTCATTGTCAGTAATTTAACTAGCGGTTCGTTGCCATTGAGCAATGTGGATCCGTATCACCCACCTTTGGAGTTCTCAGTTGCGGTACCCCCCAAATGTAAAAGCCTGCCAGAAAACCACATTCCAAAATATATTTTTTTAAAGCTGATTACTGTTCTATAAACAATGAATTGAATTCTGTGTGCTGGGAGGACAAATTTAGGTATTGTCATATAGTGTATGAAATGGTTAGTGTATTTTATGAAATCCTTTACCTTGTTATTAAAAACTACGTGCCTCAATTGTCGCACAAATCAAACAACTATCCCTTGTGGTACAGTAAGGAACTTAAACGTCTCTTGCAAGAAAAGCAAAAAGTAAGAAAACGTTTTAAGAAATATAAGAATCCCTTAGATGGTATTATCTTATCCACGTTAAAACACAGATGTGAGACTCAAGCAAAACTGTGTTACAAAAACTATATCACACGTGTAGAGCACTCCATCACTATAAACCCCAAGTTCTTTTAGACTTATATCAAATAAAAACGTCAAAGTAGTAATAGTTATCCATCCACAATGACACACTTAACTAAATCAGCAGATAATGGCACCGATGTAACAAATTTATTTGCAGATTACTTTTCTTCAGTGTATGATGATCATCAATCACACTCCTTTTACTTCTGACTCTTTGGACAATAACAGTGAAATTACCTCCAATACAATTCCAGTACCCCGTTTTACTCCTGAAGATATATTTAAAAAATTAAAGATCCTCGCACAGCATAAAGGAGCGGGTGCTGATGGAATACCGCCTAGGTTTGTAGCGTTATGTGCTGATAGTCTCTCTTATCCTCTCTCAATAATTTTTAACAAATCTTTTTATAGCGGTATTTTTCCTGGGCTTTGGAAGGAAGCTCGCATTGTTCCCTTTCACAAATCGGGTGATAAGTCTGTAGTCTCTAATTATAGACCAATCTCAATTTTACCAGTGTTTGGAAAAGTTCTTGAGTCACTATTCTGTCATATATTGAGTTGGCACGTGGGGGTGTTCTATCTGCTGATCAACATGGCTTCTTGTCCGGCCGTTCTACAGCTACTAATTTGGCGTCGTATTTGACTGAAGCTATGAGTGCTGTTGACTCACGCACCTGTGTCGATGTAATATACACAGATTTCAGCAAGGCATTCGACAAAGTTGACCATCAAATCCTGTTACATAAGCTCTCCCGTTATGGTGTTGCCGCAAGTCTTTTGTCATGGTGCGAATCTTACCTCAAAGGTCGTACTTCAAGGGTTGTGCTTAATGGATTCAGCTCGAAACCTTTTTTAGCAAAATCAGGGGTGCCTCAAGGATCCCATTTAGGCCCAATATTTTTCAATATATTTATTAATGATATCGCGATCTCCTTTAAGTACTCAAAAATATTTTTATACGCCGACGATTTAAAAATAATGAAACCTATAAAAACTGCTAGGGACACTTTTTTGCTTCAGGAAGATTTGAACAGATTCTCAGAATGGTGCGTAAGGAATCGCATGACTCAACATCAGTAAGTGCTGTCAAATTAGTTTTACAAGAAAAAAGTCAGACTGTAATACTTTATACAAAATTAACAACACCACACTAGAAGACGTTAAAGTAATTAAGGATCTTGGTGTCTATTTGGATGTCAAGCTACAATTTAACGTCCATATTGACAAAATAGTCACAAAATCGTTTAGGCTCTTAGGCTTCGTCATTAGAAATACAAAACATTTTAAAAATCCATCTACTGTGATTACCATTTACAATAGCCTTGTCAGGTCAGTACTTGAATACTGCAGTGTCGTTTGGTCTCCTCAATATGACGTTCATGTTAAACGCCTAGAATGCGTGCAAAAAAGATTTCTCTGGCACTTGTCTTTCAGAAATTTCCTCGCTAAGACTCTGGGATCTTATGAAAGCCGTCTTGAATATTTTAAAATCGAAAGTCTCAGAGAAAGAAGACTACATCACGATAGCATGTTTCTATACAAGTTTTTGGGTGGTGGCCTTGATTGCCAACACCCCAAAAACTACCACGAGTAAGCAGATTTAACATTTTCGTGCCTAAATCAGTGAAGAGTAATCTGGGTTACCATTCCACGTTAAACCGGATCCAAAGGCAATACAACGCCCTTTCTCGCCCTAATGGTTTGGAAGATTTGGACATTTTTCACCAAAATTCACGTAAATACAAGGAAAGTGTCAAAGTTGTTGGTCGTCACGTGAACCCCCTTTAGTCTTTAGTATTTAGTTTCACTATAATTAATATTTTATTAGATTTTAGGTAAATTTGATTAGTTTTATTAATGATTTAAAAAGTCCACAACGCATGCCGTGGCTGTCTGTAAGTAAAAACTGTGCTTAGATAAGGCTTATGTTTGTAACAGTATCATTGTTTTTGTTAGTATATGTTTTTGTTGAATGTCCAAATAATAAATAAATAAATAAATAAAAAAAAAGTCTGCGGCGGCGGCGGCGAGCCACGGCGGCGCCCATGTCTAGGCGGGTATAGGCCTCCTTTATTTTGTTGCCATTGTGGTGTGTGGGGCTCACCTTACCCTTTTATATTGTACTAGCGGCCCGCCCGTGTTTTCGTCCACGCAGTTTTGGACAAACCCCACCTCATTCGCCAACTTAGAAAGCCTCATTCGCCAACTTAGAAAGACCGGTAAGCAAAGTTAATTTAATTACCACGGGCGAGCCGTCGCCATTTTGCACACACCAAACGCAAAAGCAAAAATGGAACGTCACTGACAATCCGGATACAGCGTTACCATAGATTTGACAGATACGAATTGACGCGTTTCGAAACTCTGTTTTATTTTGAACACCTTCCTGACAATATAATAAAATAAAAAACGAATGGGTGTGCAGGTGGGCAACCGCTGCGTGATCGGCTGGAGCGGCGCCGCCGTGCTGGGCCTGTGTGCGGCGCGCGCCCGCACTGGCGAGCTGCCCCTGCGCCTGCGCCGCCGCGCCGCGCGGCCCCCGCCGCAGGCGCACCCGCTGCGGCTGCTGCGGCGGCCGCGCGCCATGCCCGCACTGCACAGGTACCATAGGCTGCGGCGGCGGCTGCCCCAGCGCCGCAGCCAGTGAACCACTTATGTAGGTACCATCCCATGAGAAGCCGCAGAATCACCATAATACTTTTTCAATTTGTCTTCGGTCTGCTTATTAGTTTTACCACGTAAAAATAGTGTTTAATTAGCACTCGAAACTAGCTTTTCTCCATTTTCAAAGAATACTTAGAAGTCGCCTAACTTTTTTGTTTTGTTTTGAATATCGACAAATGTTACACAATTTCCTTCTCCAGAAAAGCACACCCTATTACTTCCGATTACACTTTGGATGGGAGGGTTCTAACAAGGGTTGCTGAGATTCGTGATCTAGGCGTGACGCTAGACTCTGCACATTGATCAAATGCTTAACAAAGCTTTCAAACAGCTTGGATTCATACTCCGCGTTAGTAAACCATTTCAAAATTCGCTTACTTACAAATTGTTGTACAATGCATATGTACGAAGTCATTTGCAGTTCGCTTCAGTGGTCTGGCAACCCATCTTCAAAATTCATATTAATAGAATCGAAAGAGTCCAGCATAAATTTATCAAGGCTTTAGAATTTCGCACTGGCCGAACTTACCTTGATTATGATACGTATTCAAAACACCACAACATATCGCTTCTCAAACACCGGCGTGATCTCTGTAATGTAACATTCCTTTACAAATTACTAAATAATCTCATAGATGCTCCTGAACTCATACATAATATATATTTTCACGTTCCCCGATCGATTGGAAGATCTTGTCGAAAAAATTTTCTTTTCTCATATCCGGTTACAAAAACTTGTTACGGAAGCAACACTTTCACTAGACGTTCTTGTAAAACTTACGACGATATGCTGCATGAGCTTGATATGTTTAGTTTGAATTTAAGAATATTTAAGTAAGAATCTTTAAAAATTTTATCCACGGTGTCATGAAATGTGCTGTTGTCATCCCACATAAGTAATTATATTAGTATGTAATTATTATAATATATTGTAATAAATAAGGAAAAAAAACGTAACATAGTAGGTATAAATATTTTTACGCTAAACTATTTATCTCATATGTGTACTACTTTATGGAACTATAGGTTTTTAAGTATTTTTTGTTTTGTATAAAATGTGTTTATATGTAACTGTTTGTTCCTTAATAAATAATTGAATAAATAAAAAGCTTGTTTTCGCGCCAAATTTAAAAAAAACGGCATGCGCTTCGTAATGTTTCCAAATATGAGACAAAAAAAGTTTTTATTCAACCTTAAAGTCATTGAGTTGCCAAACTGCCCTCGTAGTCGTAGTTATATCGTAATAATAGAATAGAAAAGATATTTTTTCATTTCTGTGCCACGGCTTCTACAAATAGACGCCATCTTGATACACACTACGTTTTCTTTGACCGATCGGCGATCGGCGCTGCGATGTCTGTCTGTTGATTAGACGACATAAATGTTTAAACGGCTACAGCGAACTTTAGGTCTGTCATTTGTCAAATTTTAACAAATGGTTTAGTATGAGCGTTCTTGTCTATATCTTCTAGGTCAATGTTTAATTGTACTTGTTGATATTTCATCTATCTCATCAGCAAGTTTGATAGTTTATTTAGAACTTGAATGATAGAGACTCAACGTCCCGAGTGCCCGTTTCGAACGATAATCACAATTCTAAGGCCTCGTGCGCACTGCCCGGTTAGCCGCACTGCGGCTGCCCGTCCGGCTGGCCGCAGGATGCGGTTGCAATTGCGGTTAATCGGGTGGCGGCTGGCATTATAGTATCATAAACATTTCAATATTTTCAATTGCAGCATAAGTTCGACCGTCCGCACCATTCACCCGAACGCGAAGACGTTAACGGAGACGGCGCCGGTTTTCGAGGCGGAGGCGGAGGCGGAAGCGGACGTAACGTCCGGCGCTCGCGCAGGGGCGGCCGCGAGCGCGGGCGCGGGCGCGGGCGCGGGCGCGGGGCGCGGCGACTCGTCGTCGGACGAGAGCGAGCCGCTGTCGCCGCCCGCCTCGCCCTCGCACCTGCCGCACGCCAGGTTACCACACATCATACTCGTTTTCGTACATACTATTATTATTATCCCCAAAATAGTGATCTTTTTCACAATATCCATCATTTAATTTAGGCGCACGACAAATCGCGATCGCTTTCATTTGTGTTCCGACAGGTAATGATAACAGCCGATTTTAGGTAAAGTACGCTTTGAAATACACATGTATCGCTTCTTAATGTAAACTGAAGGCACATGAATAAATACCCTACAGAATGCAAGCTGCCCATAAGCGGCCCGCTGTAGGTGTACTCATGCATAAGCGCGGCGATGTGTGCGTGACCTCTCACCGACAGGTTCACCGACGCGCCGCCGTGGTAAAAACTGGTTTGCGCCGGTCCAGTTGTGGTATGACGGACAGGGCCGCACGTTCGCGCGCATTAGATGAGATTCAGTTATTCGAGTGATTTTGTTGACGAATTTGGGATTTTGCCATTACAGTGTTGAAATATTTATTTACATACATACACATAATCATTATCCCCGAAGGGTTATTTATTACAAGCTTTTATTTAACTTGCAATGTATGTAATGTATGCACCTATCTTTTGTTCGGGTGGAATTTTGCAACTCAATTTTGAAGCAGATATCTTCAACCGATTGAGCTGAAATTTTGCATACGTGTGTAAATCGCGTGACAATGCAATATTATGATAACATGGTGCTGACTTGATGATGGAGCTGGAAGGTGGCTATAGGAACTTCGCAATGAGACGACACAGCCTCATCGAGCTTGGGCTCGTTTGAATCGTCTTGACAAGTAGTTTGTCTTTCAATGGTAACCAGGGTCTGATGATGGAGCTGGAAGGAGGTCATAGGAACTCTGTAATGAAACGACGCAACCCCATCGAGTTTCGGCTCGTTTGATTCGTCTTGACGATTTCTTTGGTGCTAGATGGTAACCAGGGTCTGATGATGGAGAAGGAAGATGGCCATAGGAACTCAGTAATTAAACGACATAACCCCATCGAGTATGAGCTCGTTTGATTTGTCTTGACGAGTACTTTGGTGCTAGATGGTAACCAGGGTCTGATGATGTAGCTGGAAGGTGGCCATAGGAACTCAGTAATTAAACGACATAACCCCATCGAGTATGGGCTCGTTTGATTAATTTTGTCGAGTTCTTTGGTGCTACATGGTAACCAGGGTTTGATGATGAAGCTGGAAGGTGGCCATAGAAACTCAGTAATTAAGCACACAACCGCGTCGAGTTTGATTCTGTAATGGCGTTGGGACGGAGACCCGAAATGAAACAATGTCTTGCGTTGAATCAATTCCCCTTTATCCTCTAGTGTATCATCTTAAATACTAATTAACATCACATCTATACGTGACTAGAGGAAGGACGCCTTGTCAATCAGGAAGACCTTAATTATCACGTACTATTGAGTACGTGCTGATAGTGTAATTCACTATATCACACCTCCCCTGAAAAGGCTAGGCATCCCTTCCCTGAAAAGTAAACTCTTATTTTCTAAATATCTTAGTCCTATTCTTATGAACTATATATTCTTTATTATTCTTTAATATTTTTACATTAGTACCTAGCTCTTCTAAAACTTCAAATGGACCTAAATACAAGTCATTCAATTTATTATAATTTTCATTCTTATACAAGAGTAGATCACCTTTTTTGTAGTGTACTTCCTTACAATCTAAATCATAATTAGTTTTTCTACTTTGTTTTGATATTAATAAGTTGTTCCTGGCATCATTATGAGCTTTTTGCAATCTAAATTTTAACTCCGATGGATAATTGTCGTATACATATAAGGGATCAACTTTACTAACTAAATTACTAGGTACGTTACATGTTTTCCCAAAAACTAGTTCATAAGGGGAGTATTTGGTACTAGTATTTACAGAATTATTATAAGCAAAGCACCAATATGGTATCCAGGTACTCCAATTTGCCGACTGATTCTGTGTTTGTATTCTCAAGTAACATCCGAGATGTTTGTGCCAGTTTTCTAGCGAACCTATACTCTCATGATGATAGGGTGTTGAATTTAACTTATCAATATTTAGCAATTTACATACTGTTTCTAACGTGGAATTAATAAATTCCGTTCCACAGTCAGTCGCAATAACCCTGGGAGTACCATATCGTAAAATAAAATTTTCAGTAAAAACCCTAGCAACAGTTTCAGCTGACTTATCAAGTATTGGGTAAGCTTCTACAAACTTTGTCAATTCGCATTGTATTGTTAATATGTATTTATTACCCAAATTATCGACCTCCAACGGCCCCACAATATCTAAATATAATTTTTCAAAAGAAGTAGATGCTGTAGTGGTTATTACCATTTTCTCTTTATTATTTTTATTACAAAATTTCTGCTTTTGGCAATCTTTACAGCGAGTCACATATTCAGTTATGTCTTTTTGCATATTACTCCAAAAATATTTTTTTCGAATATTCTTAGTCATTTTATTTATGCCTACATGACCACTTGTCGGCAATAAATGATAATCATTTAGTATAACACGTATCAAGTCTTTATTTGTAACATGTTCAACTTGGTTATTAATAATACATAACCGCGGTAATTCTTTATGTTTCATGAAAGTTTGGGTCAAAATATTAATAAACTTTTTATTAAACCCATTTTTAATCACAACGACTTCTACAATATTATATTTTTTACATAATGCACTCAGTTCTCCTATCGTTGCGTCTCGGCGCGCCTCCGTTAGTAGAGATTCCTGATTTATGTAAATAGTAGAGTCACTAAATAACATATCACCCGTCTGTGAGACGTATCTTTTCTTTTTCCTCAACTTCACGAAGTTTTCATACGAACAAATATCTAACCTTACATCATTTTGTGATTTCTGCATAATATCTACCACTCTTGGTTGCCTATGATCAACAGGGGGCTCAACCCTGCTACTTCCAGAGGTAGCGGGTTCATTATTTTGCTCCATGGTTCTTTTCATTGAACGGGTTACTACCCCCAAAAAATTTGAATTTAGATTTTTTAACTCGTCTGATGTTATAATGACTCTCGATAAGGCATCTGCCGTTACATTGTCGGAACCTTTTATGTATTCAATATCGAAATCATATTCTTCTAAACAAAGTCTAAACTTAGTTAAACGGCTACTAGGATCTTTTATGCTAAATAAATGAACCAATGGTCTATGATCTGTTAATACTTTAAATTTTCGTCCGTATAAATATGGTCGAAAATGTTTTATAGCCCACACTACCCCTAATAACTCTTTATGAATGGTTGGGTAGTTTATTTCTGAGCTGTTTAATTGTCTGCTTGCATAAGCTACGGGCTTATTATTTCCATTTGATAATACAGCCCCCAAGGCTACCCCTGACGCATCGGTTTGCAACCGGAAAACATTATCTTTTCCAAAATCTGGATAATCTAAGACAGGAAATGAACTAAGTGACTTTTTTAAGGTCTGAAATGCCACGTCACATTCTTCCGTCCACTGAAACTCGACATGTTTCTTACAAAGACGGTTTAGTGGGTACACTATTGTGGCAAAGTTTTTTATGAATTTTCTATAAAAGTTCGCAAAAGCCACAAAACGACGAATCTCATTTACATTTTTAAGTACTGGGAACTTTTCCAAGACCTCGATTTTACTGTTGTCTGGCAACACCCCGTTTGGCGTAATAACATGCCCTAAATAATTAATTTCTTTCCTCAAAAATTCGCACTTACAAGGGTTTAGTTTTAAATTAACTGACCTAAACCTCTCAAATACACTCATTAAATTTGTATTATGCTGCGATAGGCTTTTCCCGAAAACTATTACGTCATCGAGATATAGAAAACATATCTCGTGATTTAAACCCGATAGAGCCATAGACATAAGTTTAGAAAATACGCTAGGACTCGTTTTGAGACCCATAGGTAATCTTTTCAGTTGATATTGCTTATCAGCTGTAAAAGAAGTGAATTTCCTACATTCTGGTGATAACCCTAGCTGGTAATAACTAGAACTGAGGTCTAAATGAGAATAGTATAAGCATCCCGAAAGTGAGTCAATAATTTCTTGTATATTTGGTAACGGGAACTTTTCGTCTACTATTTTTTTATTTAAAAGTCTATAATCTATTACGATTCTCCACTTTTTTTCACCGCTACTGTCAGCTTTTTTCGGAAGTAATAATAATGGAGAAGACCATTCGCTGGTACACTCTTCGATAATATCTTCTTCTAACAATTTACCTACCTGTTTTATTAACTCAGCCTTCTGAGCGTGCGGTATTCTATACGGTTTGACATAAACAGGAGACGCGTCATTTTGCAGTTTAATGTTGTACTCGTATAAGTTTGTAACGGATAGCTTATCACCCGGCATATGAAAGATATCTGCATATTTTGCACATATTTTCTCAATAGACCGTCTCTCTTCATCACCAAGATATGTTTTTAATTTAAGAAAATCGAATAGTTGTTTAACCCTCTCGACAGATTTTCCCTTTTCCCTATCAAAAGAGCATACGAAATAATCCGAGTATTTTCTAATTTTCGGGCTAAAGTTATTTAATTTTACATCTTCTTCCCGTGTGTTTAAAAATCGCACCGGAATCTTTTTCCCGTCTCCTACTACCACGGCGCCTGCTACAAATACGCCTGCAATAACTTCCTCCGCTAAAATGACACATTCGCCCTTTATCTCTGACGAAACATATTTTACGACCTCACATCTCCCTGGAATAGTCGTTATTATGTTTTTACCTAAGCCTAATTCTAGACTTATCTTATCCTGTAATGTAACCAGCTTATTTTCATAGTTAATTTTACAACTATATTTTAATAAAAAATCTTCTCCTAAAATTCCATCATTTTTACAGTGGAAGTTGCTAAACACATAAAACTTATGCCTAAAATTATAATTGTTAACACATAAGTCTAGATAAACATAACCTATTGATACTAAATCCCCACATACTCCTTTAATCTTAATTTCATCCCTTACTAGCTTTGCGTCGCGGGACACGCTACGGAGTTTATTTAACCAATCTAACTTTAAAATTGAAATGCTTGCTCCTGTGTCTACTAATAGAGAAATTTGAGTTTGACTACAAGTAAAACAAACGTAATTACCACTACCATAACTACAAATATCTACCTCAGCGCTATTCAGAACGAAAAAAATCATCGCTATGATGTTCGTTCTGACGTATACTCTGACGTTCACTTTCGTTCTCGTCATTAGACTGTTCTGCTGAGTCAACTAAGAAATGTACATTCCTACGTTTATTATGAGGTGACGTAAACCTGGTGTTGCGCTGACCCTGAAACCTATTCGAGTTATAGTAGGCACGACCCCGACCTTGCTGACTCGTCGCGTTGTTGTTACGTGACTTATTATATTGTTGATGATAGTTTTTATTTATCTTTTCAAATCGCTGGTTCGAAACATAGTTAACATAATTGTTTATTGGTGGTTTCACTACCGAGTCTTCTTGTTCTAAGGCTATAGTTATTGCCTGCCTAACTGTGCTTACGGACCTAGACGTAACTATAATGCTTGTACGAGCATTGTTTAGGCCGTCAGCGAAACGCTTGATAGCCATTTTTTCATTAATCGGCTTTAATAAATTATATGCCGACTCGTCTCCATTAGCCTGTGCTGTACTTAAATCGTTGGACATTTTTTCGATTTCACTACCAAACACTTCTATGGTCTTGTTTCCTTGCCTACATCGTAGCATTCGGTCTAAAATGGCTGTGTATGATTTAATCGGAATTAAAACATTTTTTATATCTTTTATTAGGTCTGCCAGAGACACATAAGACTTATTAATTTTTGTTTTAGCACTGCTAGAAAGACGAGTTTTTAAAACAAAATTGATTAACAGAGGCTGGTCCTCGTTTCTAAGGGTACTACTATAATACTCTATTCCGTCTATTAGTTGGTTAATTTGCGTTTCGTCGCAATCTACTACTGGGAGGAGCGTGAGCGCGACTTTTAGATCGAACGTGACCATGGTTGTGATCGTTTCTGAATGATGCGGGTTAACGAGTGACTCGATTTCCTCAAAATTACATAAAAACTTTGACGATATTGCTTTTGTTATTTGTAATTCTACAGCATCTATCCATTTTTTACATAAGTCTGCAGATATTTGTTCAAAATTATTTTTAATTTCCTTTGCTCTTAAAAACTTATTCTGCCCCTGAGCGGAATAACGTTTGTCCTTACTTAATTTAATAATAGAGTCTCTAATAGCCTTAAGCTCACTCAAGAGTTCTGACAGGTTTGCCATGAACACACTTTAGAAAAAAAAAATCACTCACACACACACATAGATTCTTGGTAGCATAGTTATATTAATTCGTGCTGGCTTACACGTTCTGTGCTGGTCCAATTGCCCGTCGAACCGCTCTGCGTTCTACCTCTTCTAATAGTCGTGCGTTGAAGTAACGTAGCAGCCTAAGTACTATATAGCCCGCTAGTACAACGACGATGGTCAGTAAAAAGATCTCTGAAAGTTGCATCCCAACGGCCAAGGGAGTTGATGCTGCCGCCGATTGAGTTGGTGATTGACTGACAATAATATTGTCTTTAGATTGTGGGTTTCCCATAGTTAAACAATTTTTGGCTTACAGTTTTTCTTCTTATTTCCTTCGTCCTTCTTGTAGGCCCGTGTAGCACTATTTTCCTGATATTTTGTAGACTTCAACTAGCGATTTCGCGGCGCGGACTTGTGACACCATGTCACGGTCGCCATGTAATGGCGTTGGGACGGAGACCCGAAATGAAACAATGTCTTGCGTTGAATCAATTCCCCTTTATCCTCTAGTGTATCATCTTAAATACTAATTAACATCACATCTATACGTGACTAGAGGAAGGACGCCTTGTCAATCAGGAAGACCTTAATTATCACGTACTATTGAGTACGTGCTGATAGTGTAATTCACTATATCACAATTCGTTTTACCCGTTTTTGATGGGTAGTGAGTGGTGGTGGTTTGGAAGACGTGAATTAATTCTGTAGTATACCTTGGTACACGTTCAGTGAGATGAACAGATGAAAATTAGTTATCCCTGGATACGTTCCCAGGGATAACTTATAAGTAAAAAATAATTAAAAGTAAGAGACCTTTTAAAAAAACAAGCTTTTATTTAAATGCGCTAAAAAGAAAAAAATAAACTTTTACTTTAAAACTTGTACTAACGACTTATATCGTCATTACACAAATTATATGATAATTAAGGTTGTTCCGAGATTTACTATATATAAACAAGTAAATTAAATAACTTGATGTGATTGTTTTTAACTATTAAAATTTTCAATTTAAGAAAATAAGAGTACATAAATCTCGCGACAACCTTTTATATCATTATAAATTGTGTAATGACGCCATAAGTTGTTAGTAAAAGTTTTAAAGTAAAAGTTTATTTTTTTCTTTTTAGCGCATTTAAATAAAAGCTCCTTTATTAAGAATGTTTTTTACTTTTTTTTAATTAGGACTGCCAACATTGTTACATTACAGCTTATATCTAAAATGGTAATGTGAATAATAATAGTTACAATGCTACAACATTATAGGCAAACAACATGACAATAATGAAAAATAATCGAAAATATTTTCGGGAAAATTATATGAATATTAGTTAATTATACAAAGAATTACAAAAAGAAATCACATTAAAAAAACAAACATAATATTAAGAAACATAAAATTATATAAATAATTAGTCAGAGACTAGGCAATGAGGACAGCAAAAGCAGTCCTCTACCATAGTCTACTTTTCACCAAATTGAGACTGCACATGTGCTCAGCATGACAGGTGGTGAGCCCATCGCCGCTCTAAGCTGTTGGAAGTATGTGCAGTGTTTAGTCCGTTAGTCGCCTTTAACGACACCCAAGGGAAGAGAGGGGGTGGTAGTATGTTATTTCATCGCTACGCGACACTGTTAATGATTAATATAATATCGATTGTGGGACATTCGTGTTTAATCTAAATATATAAAACAAAGCCGGGCTAGTTACACAATTCGCAACTCTTGCACCGTGTGTATGAATAATTCCGGAAAAAATAAGGATATTTCTTATTTTTTATATTTTAAACATTTAGTTAAGATAGATTGCTTTATAGATTCGTAATATTTGATTATTTGCGGAGGACGCGGGTTCGATTCAACACAGAAGACAATATTTTCAACGTTTCGTTATCTTTGAACTAATTTAAATTTAGTATGTGTCAAATTACACTAATCCTTATTTTATACCTTTTGAAATACACGTTTTATTATGTACCTCTAACTACTTACCTTATTTTATTTTTCCTCCCTAAATTTTTAAACGTGCAACGGGTGTCAGCCCTATCAGAATAGGTATGAATTTTGCGCGTTGTTAGAGAGCTTGCACTCTGTAGGGTAGTTACTCATGTGCTGAAGGTTTCGCTTTTCCCAGTCGTGAATACAAAAATGAAGCTACCAAAAAAAATTACCATCAACTCTAGCCTCGTCTACAGCTGATGGACCAATGTATGAGGTGCAAGTAAAAAGACTGATAGAAACACGATTATCATCATCATCACCATCATCATCATCATCATCATCATTTTCAGCCCATATTAAAAAAATATAGTTGAACGGCCTTCCCCTCGCAGGATGTACCCGCCCAAGCCGCGCTGGCTGCTGCAGCGGCGGCACACCGTCGGCGGCGGCAGCCCCGCCTGCAAGCGGCCCGACCTCGCCATCGATCAGGTACGACCTTATGATAAAAAGGTAAGGGCCTGTTACACAATCTTCATATCCGGAATCCATGTTGAGTTTAGCCTTCTGTTTTTCGTGTGTTTCCACCTAAGTTGACTCACTCTTCCGCTAGGGGCGCCACCTGTTTCCGTCTAAAGTTGTCCGTACTTCCGGCAAGCTTACGCCATGTTGGCGCGCGCCGCGCTTTTATGTCATCATTATAGCGTCGTTTTTCGTTGCGTTCTACGTCTAAATAATATTACGGGAAAATCTGTGACTTAATTCGTAAAAATATTCCCTATTTTGAATTTTAATTAAATTTGCTTCTTCTTTCGCGATGGAAAATAACGAAAGTGATGAAATGCAACTGCAAAATAAAAGAAAATTAAGTGAAAACGTGGTATCATCAGAGGGGTCATCGAATTCTAGCTGCGATGAGAGCGATGTGTTCGATGAGTCGGGAGCGGAAAAGGTGCCTGCCCGCCGCCTAGCAAGCAAGTGAAGCGAGTGAACGTCATGTGAGTGATTTAAAATTGCAAGATTTAAAGCACAACTCGGGCAGACATCTCTATCAGGTCAATGGACGAGAGAGGGAACAACAGAGCTGGCATGTCACTGCAAAGAGCTATTTTGCGGTCTACCTAGCAGTTCAACAGGCAGCATTTGAGAAATGCCCACGTAGGCCTGATGTCCAAGAAACTTTTAGAACTGACCAGACAGCTGTTGACTCTGCTCGATTATCTAAAAAACGTAAAACGTAAGTTTGACGGCTCAGTACTTCCCCGGGCGATACAATACAGAAGTCGATGCACTGTCACGCAGGAAGACGAGCCCATCTTATCTTATCTTAGTGGGGCCTGCAGAGGTCTCCCTCTCGCAGCAGCACGTCGACCCATTGGGATCTTTTGTGCAACCCCGTCCTATCACTCTGTTTCCTCTGTGAAAACGACTGCCATAAGTTTGGCAATGTCTCCGTCTCCGAGGGCGAAGAGCCTAAAATCTTCTGGTTTTGGGTAGGCCAATCCCAGGAGACTCATTCTTTTCCTAGCAAGGGAGTCACAGTCATACAGTAAGTGTTGCATGGACTCCGTTTTTTCCCCACATGCCCTGCACAAGCTGTCTGTTGCTAATTGCATTCTATGGAGCATTTGTTTTGTGGCATAGTGCCCGGTCAGGGCTCCGATGAGTGTTCGTGCCTGCCTTTTGCTACCTCCGCATATGATTTTACTCCGTCCTAGGGCGTCTCCACCTATGAAGGATTTTGAGTGTTTCATGCCGGGTAGCTTTTCCCTTTTGGTTTTATGCCTGTTTTGGATTTGGTCCTTAAAGGCCTTGTTGTTAGTGTTCGGTGCCAGTACAATAAACTGCTCAGGACCAATAAATGGGGTCTCTGAGCCCTCCCTGGCAAGTGCATCGGCCATCTCATTGCCAGGAATTCCCATGTGGCCTCGTACCCAGATCAATCTCACCCTGTTGTGTCCACCTACCTTGTTTAAAGCTATTGTGGTTTCAAGTACAAGGTTGGAGTCGTTCCGAGGCGATATAAGTGACTTGAGTGCTGCTTGGCTGTCACTCCGGATGAATATGTTTCGCTTTCTGGGGGCGAGTTCTAAATTCATTTTTGCGCATAGGAGAATTGCAAAAGTTTCGGCCTGGTATACGGTTGCGAATTTTCCCATGCTTTGACTATGTCCGAAGTCATTGCTAAAGATACCTGCTCCAGTACCCGACTCCATTTTGGATCCATCGGTGTACCAGATTAGACTGTTCTTCTCTGGAGACGGTGGTCCTTGTTTCCATTCATCCCTAGTTGGGACATATATGCTGAATTTCTTTTCGAACATGTACTGGGGGGAAATTTTGTCACACCCCATTTCCATGATTCTATCAAGGGAATCATAAGGTTCCCATTTTGAATGTCTGGTCAGAGGCTTAGATGCGTCCCACAGCCCGGCCACCTTTAGTCTATGTAGCGCTTTTTTTGCCTCTGTTTCTATGACACTGTGCAGGGGTGGAAGGTCCGTAGCGGTTGTTTTCCCCGTATAGATGATTGGTATTACACCAATCCTCCAGCAAACATGGGGCACGTTGCATTAGTTCCAATACCGTGGAGGGAAACTTTCCACGGACTGTGATGACTAGGTCATCCGCATAACCAACCGTATATAGTGGACCTTGGTTTAGTTTTGCTATGATTGAATCAACTATAAGGCTCCGTAGCAGAAGAGAGAGGACACCCCCTTGCGGGCATCCTCTAGTTGTTTGAGCGAGTAAACTGTCCCCAAGCAATACTGAGTAGATTATTCTACCCATTAAAATGCATTCAATCAATTTGCAGATCGGTTGTGGCACGCCATGATCTCTGGCTGCCACATTGACGGAGTCAAAGGTTGTGCGATCAAATGCACCTTCAATGTCTACGAATGTGCAGACGCAGATCTCTTTGTTCTCCAGGGCTGATTACGCTGGGCTTACCTCATGGTGGAGAGTGGTTTCTGTTGACTTCCCTGGATGGTACGCGCATTGAAGTCCGTGAAGTGGGAATTTTTTTAACGGGACCGTTTAAAAATTGCCACTTCACCTCTGATTGTCTAATTTGTCTACCATCTTTTCCAAGGTCTTAAGAAGAAAAGATTGGAGACTTATTGGCCTAAAAGCTTTGGGTTCTTCATAATCTGGTTTACCCGGTTTTGGTATGTATATTACCTTAACACGTCTCCATGTTCTGGGTATATATCCAAATGCAATGCAGGCTTTATACAATCTGCAGAGATGAAGTCCCGGAATGGAAGCGCCCTGTTGTTGTAGGATGGGGTAAATATTGTCAGGTCCAGGTGCTTTAAATGGTTGAAAGCTCCCCAGTGCCCATTTAACCTTAGATTCATCCACCACCTTTTTAGCTATTATCCAATCATACTTGGAAGTCTTAACTTGCTGCTCCTTCCAGCTGATTGGATCATGTTCGTCTTGTATGATGCTTGATCCAAGGAAGTGGGTATCAAACATGACCTTCAGTGTATTCGCACCATTTTCTGTTCGAGTTCCATTTGACCTCATTACTGTAGACAGTGGAATCACCTTTGTTGTAGAGATTGCCTTGGTTAGTCTCATTGCTTCAGGAACAGACTGTATCTGTTCTATTAGTATTGACGTCAATAAGTGCCTCTAAAGGTTTACATTGAATAAATAATTTGACTTTGACTTTGACTTTGTTCACAATGTTTCCTCCAAGCCGATCTTTTTGCTTTACGAACCGCACTGCTGTAGCGAGTTAAAGCCTTATTGTAATCGCTAAAGTCGTTCTTCGCCTTCGCGTCATTGAACGCCTGTCGTGTCTCTTTTCTAATCTGAGCCACCTGTGGAGTCCACCACGGCAGTCTCCCCGCCACTGATTTCGTTACTGGGCAGTTGTTCTGCCAGGCCGTCATGTCTGTCGGCTTCAAACTCTATGTCCACTACTGAGTTAAGTTTACATCATGGACCATCTAGTTCCTTCTAGATTTCCAAGCCATTTTAACTGGCTTCAGAAGGTCCTTCGCATCAACCACCCTGATCACGACGCCCTCCACGACAAGGCCGTCCTGCGCTCGGAGCCAGTTTGCCGAGATACTCCCCTCACAAGTGAAAAGTATAGCCCCCGACGAAATGCCTCCCTCAGCCTTTTCGAGCGCTCCACCGCATCAGCCGTCATCTCCCCCTCGGCCCGCTGCCTAAGCAGCTTGGCCTGACGCTTGCGGTTGCCCGACCTATGCCACGGCTTCTTGCCCGAGCCCCCCCCCCCCCCCCCCCCTGTATCAGACCTGGTGGTGTCAGGTCGGATACCAAGAGGACCCAGTATCTTTTGCCTCGATGGTCCGGCGGTGGCAACAGGACGGATCCCATCAGGACCCACATGGGATTGCTTGGCAGGTGCTGACGCCCTCTCCTTTCCAAGCAGCAGACCTCCGACCGCTTGGTCCCCGCTCATGGTTCCCGGCGGGTTGAGGCCCCTAAGGTTCCCATTCCCCCTGGGCCCCCGCGCGGATCTTGACTGCAGCGGATGACGTGCCGGTGCACCTGAAGCCCTGAAGCCCCTGCGGTTCCTACCACGTCCAGCTGATGGGGTTGGTCCCCGAAGGTGTCCATCCTCACTGTGACTCGCGGTAGAGTCTGCCTTAAACGCGCCTACTCCCGAAGGAGTGTTGCGCGCATGGGTCCCTTGCGGGACGGAAAGGTTGCTGCCTCAGGCAGCCTCAAATTGGCAAATTTTTTGCCCCCCCTCCCCAGATACAAAGGGCAGCCTGAGCCCGAAGGCCCAGGGAGGGGTTCTCCGGCCTTGCCGGTACCCTCCTGGTGTAAATTAGTTTTACAAAATGTGCCATTTTTGTTGTTATGACAATGTTGGGGTCAAGGTTGTCATCCCTTCAAGGATGGGATGGGATAGGATTAGGAAAAGGGAAGGAAAGTGGTAAGGAGGGGAGTTGCTATGGATAGGATCATGGGATTGAGGGTAAGGGAATGGCCTACTGTGCGGGATATCACTGGCGGGTTAGCCTCACACACTCGGCTGCTCCACGTCGCAAGGTAGATGGTAAATGTGCGATGCTTGCTTAGTGACGGCAGCATTTCCAGGGCTGACGACGTGGACGTGTGCGAATAGGACTTGACGGCAGACGCAGGTTGCTCAACATCGCAAACTTGAGCACACATCAAACCGCCCTACGACCCCATAAGACGAGCCCATAGTGGCGCTTGTTGCTGCTTGCGACGACAGCTGTGTTCCAGCGCAGGGGACAGCCAGAGGTAGATCTTTTTGCACCGACGAGAGATCCACGAGACGAAGAAGCAATATTTCACAACGCTTTTCTCCATTGTTGGGACTACGAACTCGCCTGGCTAATCCTTCCGCCCCAAGTGCTGAGTCACCTCAACTCTGCGCGCGGCAAGTACATACTGATGGCACCGAGGTGGAAATAGTTATTTGTTATACAAGAGTGCAAACTTGCTTTTTAACCGCGTGCTCAATTTTGATGACCGAGCAAGCGAAGGACTCTAAAATTGAATCACGAGCGCAGCGAGTGATTCAAAAATTAGAATCCTGAGCGTTACCGAGGGAATCAAAAGAGCACGAGGTGAAAAATCTTTGCACTCGAGTGCAACACGTAACTTTTCATCCCACCTCAACGAGGAAATTACCAACCAAATTAAAAAAGTAGGTACACCAAAAAGGTTCCGAGTCTGAGTTTTTAACAATTTAAAAAGGTCGTATGATAAATCGGCACCATGGAGGAAGAAGAAAATAGGTTTAATGATGTTTTGAATACACATACTAAGTGCACACGATGTTCTAAATTCAATTTACTTTATTCTCTAGCGGATAAAAACGGCTTTTGCACTCAGATATCGAAGAGTAAAAATACTCTTTCCGAGATGGGGGGATGAAAAGGTTTTTTGGTTGGCGAACCTGCTACAGAGAGCCATTTAGAAGCCGTTTCAAATATAGACCCTGCCTCAGGCTTCGATAGACACGAAATCGGGACTACTTCGGCCAGAGGTTCGCATCATGTTCTTAGAGGCTTGGCTGACACGAGGTGGGCAGACGTGATTCGAGATTGGATGGAGCAAGAAAAATCACTGTTTTTAACTAGCTGGAGACAGTCAACGATTCGAACATATGTACCCGCATGGAAAAAGTGGAAAAGGTGGTGTTTTTCTAATTCTTTAGACTTTAAAAGTTCTAATCCTTCGGAAGTCGCTATATACTTGGCCCACCTACATATCCACGAAGGTATGGCTTACATAACGATTTTAGTACACAAGTCAGTAATAGCTACTTTTACAAAAATGAGTGAACAGATGTGTCATAATTTTTTTTAGTAAAACTTTAAAAAGTTAAGGCATCAAAACTACCTATTTGGGATCCAAGATCAGTTTTGGTATATTTAAGTAGTAATAGTCCTGACGAATATAACTTCTACCAGGTTTCCCAACGCGTGGCGATTTTACTTATGCTTGCATCTAGCCGTCGAGTACATGACCTTACACTGCTAAAGATCGGGCCAGATTATCTGATAGACCAAGATAGCTCTATTGAGATGTGGCCGGTTTTCAGGTCAAAAACGGATAACGCCGATCGCTGACAATTGGGCTGGAAAATCAGAGAACACCCGGTCAAAAATCTGAATGCTGTATTGGATTCGTCGTTTAGTGCAAGTCTCACAACACGTCGAAATGAAGGGAATTGGTCAGAGTTGTTCATTGCTACTAGAGGTCAGTGTAAGCCTGCTTCTAAAACAATTACAGGAGGGTGGATAAAGGTTATACTGCTTGAAGCTGGAGTTGAAGCGTCACCTGGGTCTGTGAGGTCTGCGGTTTCTTCGTTAAACTGGTTAGAAAACTTTTCTATAGACAAGATTTTAGCTACTGAAAATTGGAGACAAGAACATACATTTAAAAATTACTACTGCAGGCCAATTATACTTCGGGTCTCAACCGAAGACGATACCTTGTTACATGCAGCAGTACATGAGATGGTGCTATCTTCTTCACACTTTTATATATATTCTAAAAAGAAATATCTTATTTCCGTTCCCTGCACTGGCAACCCCGCGTCACGAGACGTCATTACGTGTTTTTGTGATATCGGAATCACACGTACTTTTCGTAACGAAATTACATTTGTATTTAATAAGAGGGGAAAATGTTAAAGTTCGAAGTTGAGAGACAGTGATCATTATGGTATTCTTCGTAAAGTAAAGAAAACATTTTTAATTTAGAAAAACGTAGGCGTTTATCATCATCGGTGTCGGTGATTTTTTTTTTTGTTTTTTTTTTTGAGTGTGATTGCTGTCGGTCGCGGATGACCTTTACAGCGTTACCGGGCTTGTTTGGGGGCGGCGAGAAACTTGAAGCGTTCCTCAAGCCGTGAGTGGTCGAAATTCCCCAGAGGGATTCCGGTGGGGGATGGCATCTCGCAAGCGAGTCTCCGATCCCCCCCCCCAGAGCCTCTGGGGGTTCGAACCGGTAGGGAGCGGCTAAACCCGAGGGCGCCTCTAGGAGGCACGGTACCTCGACTCGGGTTTACCGTGTCGTGGGGGGTACGCGAGTAACAGGTACATTATTACGAATGTACCTGCCACCGGGCGGGTGTGAACCGGGTCTACGCACACTTATTCTACGAGTGCGGTGTCTTGGTCCTAAACTAGTGTGCAAGTTTAGTGTGGCTGGGTGTGTAGTGTCGGACTTTGGCGCGTTTGCAATCGTTATTGCATCATCGGGGTCGTCTAAGACGTGTCGCGGAAACCGGCGGCGCGGTCCTCTCGGGCGAACGGACGGTCGGAAGATCGAGATCGCGATGTAAATCTACATTGCGTAGGTACCACGGGGCGGCCGTGGCGCCTCGCATGAAACGGTTTTGAACGGTCTGCAACCGGTGCAGGTGAGAGTTCGCGGCGTTAGCAAATACTACACTAGCATACGTCATGACGGGACGGATGCAGGCTTTGTAAATTGTCGTCTTATTTCTAAGAGACATTTTACTCCGCCTGCCTACTAGATGGTAGAGTCTACCTAGAATGAACGCTGCCCTATTTCGGATAGCTTGGATGTGTGGTGCAAACGTCAATCGACTGTCGAAGATGACACCGAGATACTTGACCTGTGACTTCCACGGTATAACGCGGTCGAAGAGTCGGATAGGGGTCGGACGGAGACCGGATGAGCCCCGATGAAAGTGGATCGCGGCACTTTTCTCGGGGTTCACCTCGATTCTCCAAAGTCAGTACCAATCGCCTAAGGTGGTCGCCAACTCAACGCGAGGCGTCCTGGGTATATCGTTAACGTAAAGCGAAAACAACAAAGGTGAAAGCACGGAGCCTTGCGGGACTCCGGCACGAATGGGTCGGGGGGAAGAGCGCGTTCCCTCGACGCGGAAGCGAAAGGTGCGATCTGACAAGTAGTCTCGAATGATGTGAACGAGTCTGTCTGGCACACCGAGTTTGTAAAGCTTGTAAAGTAAGCCATTGTGCCAGACTTGTCAAACGCCTTCGCAACGTCGAAGAAAAGAACTCCCGTACCCCGCGGCCGTAATGAGCCATTAAGGTCGCGTAATATGTGCTCCGTGAGGCGGTGCAACTGATGCGTACACGAGTGTTTGGGCCGGAAACCAAACTGCTCGTTAATTAAAATATTATTACTGAACACAAAGTCCTTTAACCGGGCTACGAGGACACGTTCGTAAAGTTTTCCCAACGATTTGAGAAGACTAATCGGGCGGTAGCTAGACGCGACTGACTTATCTTTACCGGGCTTATGAATGCCAATGACGTCGGCCTCCTTCCACGCGCTGGGGAAGATGGCGTTGGTCAACGCGCTATTGAAAATTGCTGCCAGGAGGCAGATCAACTGAGCGGGTAAGATCTTAAGGATCCTGTTAGAGATTCCGTCTGAACCGGGGGCGCAACGCGGTTTGAGTTGCCGGATTAGCGTTTGCACCTCATCCTCCGTGACCGGGGAGAGAATCGCGGTGGGAGCGAGCGAAGAGAGCCTATCGACTTCGTTATCGACCATGACGACATGGTCTTGATTGACCGGAAGTGTGCTAGGCGAGCACTGCGACTCTAAGCTGTCGGCCAGGCATTCGGCTTTCTCATCATCGTCGAAAGCGATGGAGTTGTCGGGTTTCTTAAGAGGCGGTAGAACGGTCACCGTGTCCGACTTGAAGGTTCTCGCCAACTTCCAATAAGCTTGGTGAGAGGGCGAGATCTCTTCAAGGAGTCTCGTGAGGCGAGGCAATGACATCTGGTATCGTACTAAGCGGCTGACTGTCGGTTGACTCGAGAAGTTTCTCGAGCTTGTCCCAATCAGTCACCAGCTTAGTGACGGGCGTAGAATCCGCGGCGGGCCCTAGTTGTAATACGACCGGCCGGTGGTCAGACGAAAGCGCGTGGATCGTTTCTATAGAACGCATCTGTAGGGATACGTTCTTTAGCAACGCCATATCTAAAGAGCTAGGCGCGTGCCCGGCTACGAGCGGGTAATGCGTGGGTGTCATAGGGACCCGGATGTCGAAGAGCATCGACTCAGAGAGGTTGCTCAAGACCCGGCCGTTACGGTTGGATCTATTGCAACTCCACTGAGCGTGTCTGCTATTGAAGTCGCCGGCAAGAATGACGGCGTCTCCCATAGCAAAGAGCGCTTCGAGATCGGGCTGATTAATGTTTTTATTGGGGGAGAGATAAACGGACGCGATAGTTAAAGGCGCGTGGCCTGTCATGCCTAGCCGACAAACCGAGGCCTCTAATTCCGCGAGCGGTGGCGGATCGAGCGGGACGCAATGCAATGACCGTTTATAATAGATTAGAGTGCCGCCTCCTCGGCCGTCTCTATCATTACGCACGATATTGTAGTTGGCCATACGGGGCCCCCGATTGGAGGGTTTTAAAAACGTTTCCTGGATGAGGAAAATGTCGACGGAGTGCTCGACTGCAAAGTCGAATACCTCATCCCGTTGCTTTAGCAGCCCGGCTGCGTTAAAGAACGCAACCGTAATTGAGCGCGGTTTTACTCTACTTACTCGGTGAATAGTGATAAATGTCGTATCAATACAATATTACGACACGCAGGTATTAGAACATAACGCTAATTTACCTGGAAAATTAACTATTATGGAATGTATCATAGTTGTAAGTAACTAAGATCATTTATCATTAAAATTATCTTCTCTCATTTTTATTGGTTTTTCTTGGGTTCTATAATAATGATTGTAACAAAATTAAAAGCCATTTACAACAACAAATTCTTTAAATACTAAACTATTTACTTAGACACCATTGTAACAGTGTTTAACTTACTAAACGTATGATGTGTCGAGGATATATAACTGCTCAACTGTGTTGATGCTTTATTTTACTCAATGACATTGAATTTCATTGATTTTACTCCGTACAAGCCGTATCAAGGTTACTTACACTAATTAGACAGTGCTGAGATTCTATTTTACTCTACGCAAGCCGTGTCAAGGTAACTTACTCCACTTTAACAGAGTTGAGGCTCCACGCATGCCGTGTTGAGGATACTTACTCCACTTTAACAGTGTTGAGGCTCCACGCTAGCCGTGTCGAGGATACTTACTCCACTTTAACAGTGTTGAGGCTGCACGCAAGCCTTGTCGAGGATACTTACTTCACTTTAACAGTGTTGAGGCTCCACGCAAAAAGTGTCGAGGATACTTACTCCACTTCAACAGTGTTGAGGCTCCACGCAAGCCGTGTCAAGGATACTTACTCCACTTTAACAGTGTTGAGGCTCCATGCAAGCCGTTTTGAGGATACTTACTCCACTTTAACAGTGTTGAGGCTATATTGATGTTGTCATTGGTGGATACATCAAGAAAGAAAATTCCAAGGAGCCCCTCTGGATTGGAAGCAAAGGAGTCGCCACGCGGTTTTCAGGTCAAACCTCAGCATTATATATACTTATTAATTGTATTAGAATAATAATTAGACTTACTCCGCGACACAGCGGCTACACAAGTCGTGTCGAAGATACTCACTCCACTCTACCACGGTTGAGTGAGGCTATATTTTATTTCACGTAAGCCGTTTCGGGAATATGTACTTACTACATTTTAACAGTGTTGAGACTTATTTTACTCCACGCTAGCCGTTTCATGGTTTCTTATTCCACTTTAACTGTGTTGAGGATTTTCTATTCCACATAAACCGTGAGAGGCCATACCTATTTCACCCTAACAGTTTCACGTTTCCACGTCCTCCGTGGAACAAAGCAGAGTCTCAACATTGTTGAGGACGTGGGTTCGATTTCCACCTGAGGTGGACATGTTTTCAACGTTTCGTTATCTTCGGGTTTATTTATCAATAATGATTTGGTGAAGACTTCTTAAACTATGTCATTGATGTTCACAATGACTCAACCAGTAGCGGCAGAAACGAAGCTTGGCCATTCGCGCTGCTTGCAGCGCTAGCGCCTGTGCCCGTGCCAGCTGCGCCACTAAGATCTTTGATCTGTCCCCGTATATGACGGTCAGTCCGACGATAGCCTGCTTTCATTGGACACCCATAGATTCTACAATTTCTCAGAGAAGAACCTCATAAAAAATAAAGGGTTACTCATAACAATAATAAAAAATAATAATAAGTACTTATTTACTACTTAAATAAATGGAAAAAAATAATAATAATTATAATAGCTTGGGTCTATCCCCGCTGCCGGTGGCAACCTAGGTTAAGTTTTTTATAATATTTTATATTGTAAATAGGTTTTTATTTAAAATATTGTAAAAGATTAAACTTAAGAATTATGTCAAATAAAGAGGATAATAATATAAAAATTGTAATAATGTACATAAGCCTCGAAGCTCCAAAACTAAATTAGGAAATTGAAATAATAATAATAATAACCAACAGAGCTTATTAAGCTCTGTTGGAGGTAAATATGAATAAAAGTTTTTAAACTTCACTTTCTGAGCATAATAATATTAAGACCCCTAATGCCATAACCAAGTTTGATTCGGAAAGAAAACAAAAATCCAACGCTCTGTACAGGGTCCCGGGCTACTTCAACTTTGATCAACTTCGAGGTTCTTTAAACTCTAGGGGGGGGGGGGGGGGGCGGGGGCGCCACTGCGCGTAGTAGTAGGTATCATCAGCTATCTAGCTGCGATCAAGCCCACCAGCACCATTCACACAGCCGAGGGACTACCGAGGTTCCGCCGGATATCTGACAGGGAGACGTTGGAATCAGAGCTCCTGCAGTCACTTGACCTATTTTTATGACTGAATGACAGAAAGTGTGAGCTCACTAGGGATGTAATATTCATTTTCCCGGCAAACCTATACAAAACCACTATACCCCAAAACAATGTCTGTTACTTACTATCTCAATCTATGTAGATAAAAATGAATCGCCAAATGTGTTGCTAAGCGCACGAAAACGGCTCGTCTGATTTGTCTGATTCTCTTTTGTTGTGTTTAGGTATAAAGGTCAGGAAAAGTTTACAAAAAAAAATGTAAAGGATCTCACAGATTCACTTAATCTTTAAAGCAGCTTCAAAATAATTATATTTAAAAGAATCGAACTGCTCTTAAATTATTAAATCACAACTACTATTGTGAACAATTGATATTCAAGATGCTTATTTTTAATTAAGTATCTACTGCAATTAAAGCTGATCGGAAAAAGTTAAGGTTTAGTTTGAGGCCTCAGTTAAAATTAATGTTCTTCTGTTCGGCCTATTTGCGTTTGCGAAATTACTGGAACTGGTTCTAGAACAATTGCGCATAATATTTGAATTTTCTACAATAATTGTTTAGTTTATGTTTTGTACCTACGCACGAAAAATAAGCTCAAACTATGACGAGTGTGTATTGATTAATAAAACTACGAGTACAAGCACCTTTTTGGAGTCATAGGGTTTGTCACAAACACTTACAAAAGCATTACTAAAAAACTGAGCAACAGAACTTGTTTTTATACATAAATGTATAATAAGGAATTTGATGAATTCAGGAATATTGACTACGGCGTGCACAGCGGCCGTTGCGGTTTGAATTACATACCTACACCAAGGTGTTTGAACAAAAGAAGTTATTAGCACTAATTGATTCAAAGCATTACTAAAAAACTGAGCAACAGAACTTGTTTTTATACATAAATGTATAATAAGGAATTTGATGAATTCAGGAATATTGACTACGGCGTGCACAGCGGCCGTTGCGGTTTGAATTACATACCTACACCAAGGTGTTTGAACAAAAGAAGTTATTAGCACTAATTGATTCAAAGCATTACTAAAAAACTGAGCAACAGAACTTGTTTTTATACATAAATGTATAATAAGGAATTTGATGAATTCAGGAATATTGACTACGGCGTGCACAGCGGCCGTTGCGGTTTGAATTACATACCTACACCAAGGTGTTTGAACAAAAGAAGTTATTAGCACTTATTGATTCAAAGCATTACTAAAAAACTGAGCAACAGAACTTGTTTTTATACATAAATGTATAATAAGGAATTTAATGAATTCAGGAATATTGACTACGGCGTGCACAGCGGCCGTTGCGGTTTGAATTACATACCTACACCAAGGTGTTTGAACAAAAGAAGTTATTAGCACTAATTGATTCTTCCTTTATTTATTTCTTTCTTTCTTTTGTATACGCATCATACATCCAGTCTTGTGAAAACATTATACGGATATACTTAGATACGGAGTAGGTAACTCTCCTACCATGCATTTTCACATATTATTAGTTCATTGGCAAAGCCATAATTTGACCTTACAAACCCTTACAAACGCAGAATGCATCACGAAATCGTGACCAAGCCATAACAAAAAAAAACACTTACATTTAATATAAATTGGATAAACCAGAAGGTATTGTTGTGGTACAGATTAGAATTTACATCCTTGGTATATATACTATGTGGCCCAAACTTGTTGTCTAGGAAAAAATGTTCTTCTGCCTAAATAATATTTGTTATGCCTAATTTCCTTTCAAGGCGAGCCATCCACTTCTAGATAGCCTTATCCAGGTGGCGCCAAATTATTAGTGAATCGTTGAACAGACATGGTATACCACGAGCATCTTGAGATATGTTTACATCTCTTGCAACAAAATCAGTAACATTAAATCAGTACTGTATTTGATAATATCTTGGTAGCTTTATTCGATAATTAATAACTTGAATCTTTTCAAAGCTGATAGTTATAAAGTTATCATTTCTAATCAAAAGATTCTATGTTGTTTAAATACGCATAAGTCCACTTTACCTGTCATCTAAGGGAAGTAATTTACTTTACATGAATGACTGTGTTTAACACAGTTTTGTTTAGTGTACACTAACTAAGATTTAAAGCTCCAAATCAAAAATACAATTCAACATGGGACACAAATGTCATGTTAATTAAACCATATTTCCAGGACTATCCTTAGAATCAGATCATAATCATTGATTTGTCAGTTATTCTTTCATTTATTCTATGGATTCTTACACTATATTTTCTATTGTTTCTGCTCAAAAAACGCAGTCTATTAGTTTGATCAAAAATAATATATCAATATTAAATTATGTGATTGTGGTTGAAATTACCGACTTTATTTAGACTTCAGGACCCGCGTTTGGCATCCGCTCATCAGATTGTCCAATATTTGTAAGAATCCCAGTTATTTGTTGCTGGCTGTGCCAACCTCATAAAAAGACGGTCACAAACATTTGTTGCAGATAATAAAAAAAAGGATTCCAAGACAGTGGACGACATGTCGATACCGATTTTTGTCTGTATTTGGAGCTCACAGTCACCTCGGCATTTACTGCTCACACTGCTCACAGATCTAGTCTGGAGGTGTTTCGCAGAGTTGTTGTGGGCTGAGTCACTTAAATGTGTTTGTTAATACTGTTGGAGAAATGTTTATGTACAAATTAGAATGAATTTGTCAATGCAGTATTTACACAACAAAATAATAATACTTAGGGTGGATTTCACCAAAGTATTATAAGTCTTATTCTAAGAATAAATCCTTATTTACACGCGTGTAAATGAACTTTACGTTTCACCAACGCTTAACCTAATGATAAAGTCACTACACTAGAGTAAATTCTTATACCGCCAATTTTGGCCGTGTTAGCCCCTATTCTTAAGATAATAATGTCACTAATGTCATTTAAAGCAGCCTTCAAATTAATATTTTAAATAAAAAATGCCGCGTCGTTTGAGATTGTTGAATGATAAATCTGATAGTAGTGATGGAGATTATTTTAAGCCCACGCCCGAGATGGTTTAAGGAAAGAACGAATTACTTAGAAGTTTAATAACAACAACATTTTTTTTTATGTCATCGTCAGTAAAGTTACGTCAAACAAACAATGTTACGCCAGAAAATAAAAAAGTGTAAAGCGCCTTTGCTCTCGTACGACATAAACTGCAACTATACTTAGGTGGTTAATACGCTCATTCGTTCGATCCGCTTATGTTCGTTCAATAGCAGAGTAACTATGCGAGAGTAACTTATTCTTACATTAGCGTGGTGAAATGAAATACAAGTTATACGTATGATAAATCTAGGTAGTAAATTTATACTCGGGTAGCTATTCTCGTGTAATTATGATATTGGTGAAATCGGGTCTTATAATCAAATATAAATGAAATTGTTAAAGTCATTGTTTAGAAAACAACCAATGCATCGATAGCCATTAAATGCATCTTTTAAGGTTTAAAGGAGGCTTAATAAGCCTCATAATATGCACCTATAAAAACTACCTACATATTGTAAAGTTTAAATTGACATATTTTTTTATTTTTATTGTGTTAACATTACAATGCTCTGAACATCTGCATGTAATAAGTAATCGTTTTCGGTTGAGACCCGAAGTATAATTAAGAATCAAACGAACTTACCTTGTGAAGTTTGATTCCAATTATGCGAGGGTCCATCGGGGATCCATTGTCGCCTCCGGAGAGCGTCCTCCACTATGTTTGCCGAGTCGCGGTCTTCACTCCAGAACACATCTACCCACATGGTTGTCGGTCTTGCAGCTAATATGACCAGCCCACTGCCACTTCAGCTTAACTTTACTTTATAATAACTTTTTGTTACTAAATAAATAAATAATTGTGATATCTAAGACGGAGACCAGGAAAACGGACTGTTTTTTTCATGGTTATGCCTACCATTCATACATTTGATATTAGTGACATTCACTTTAATAGGTAAAGTTACTGCTTTGTAATTGTTCAAACACAAATGATGGCAATTCCTCTTCGATGTCCGCACCGTACTCGTCGTGGTCTTCCACATCGCCGAAGTGCAAGCCGCTTCGTGCCCGTTTCAGCTCATAATGTCGACTTCTCAAAATGTCAACCGGACGAAAATGTATGTGGGAGATTAAGAAAAGAGAGTAATGATTTTGATCAATTTATATTCATAAAAACCAGATTAATTAAATTATTAAAAAAAAGCAGACAGTAATAATATACACACATTTAGGGTTAATTATAATTACAGTAATATCAATTTATTAAAATAATTAGCCATTTGGCATTTTACATAATAAAAATTGGTACTTACTACTATTTCTTGCAACATACACAATTATGTACTAAAATACATAATTTAGTTACACCATCATAGCATACCTCAATACTATGTCGACAATCAGAGCTTCGTCATGCTCCGCAGTTGATTACAGAATGCCCGGATGGCGCTAGCGCATGACCTTTTATACTGAAGCACAAACAAGTCGCTAATGACGCATAGCGTGGGGAGCGTGGCAATGGGCAAGCACGTGTTTTCTTATTCGTATTAATTACTGCGATGAATTTGCTTTCTTCAAACATTTGTTTGATGTGTGACTTGGGTTTTGCTCCGTCAAACCCCCCCCCCCCCCCAACTTGCATGCCACCAAACAAAATTTCAAATTTCTTTTAAATTTCCCAAGCACGGCTGCCGTAGTAGTTAGCAAAATCCGTGGTTCTGCTCTCGCAAAGGGGCAGGCTAGCTATGGCCTGCCCTGGTCCTCCATCCCCAAAGAAGGCCCCTAACTAGTAGGGGCATATCCCGCTGCTCTACCATATTGATGGTATGGCGGGTGGTGGTGCCTCAGCCGTGGGTACTCGTAAAGCGGCGGCGAGAACCGCTGTGGCACCGCTCGATCGCGCTGCTTCACGCTAGCGCACACAGAGCTCGGTGCAGGGAGGGGTCCTTCCCTCGTGTCACCGTCAGGCTCCCGCCCGTGTGATACCCAACTCGCACACGGGCCGGCCGCATGGTAACCTGCAGGCGCGGGGCCCTTCCCTTGTCCGTGCGCCAGTGCATAGTTCACCTTCCGGTGTGGGGGCGCGCCTCGCGCATGACTGGGCCTCCAGTCCGCTGGTGGGTGTGTGCTCCGCCCTGGAGCACCCCGCCCATGCAGCACCGCCACCGCTGTTGTGTGGTCGGCGAAGCCGCTCCCGACCTGTTGGCACACAACAACAATAAGTGGTGTGGTCTGCATGCAATGCAGCGTTTGGGCCTATAGCCAAAGCAAAGGCCGCTGCGCTTCGCCATACGCCGCCTATCAATTACTGGCAGCCCTTGTCGGTCCTGGCACCGCACCAAAGCATGGCCCGTTTGGCCACACTGTGTACAAGCCGGGTCCATACCGGCCGCTGCAGTCAGCGCCGCCAGCCGCGCTGTAGTGTGTACTTGCTGCGGCTGTACAGTGTGGTTCGCCTGGTGGCCCGTTGAGTCCTGCGCCCCTGATGGCGGCAGGTCAGGCTGGGAGGTCGCTACGACCCATGTCCGTTGGCAGCTTATCCAACACAATGTGCACCAGTAGGAGCGACCACTCTTCTACTGGCAACCCTAGCTGTCGCAACGCATTGCGCGCAACTGTGACTGGCGTCAACAGCTGCGTCGTTAAGTCCCCCCGGTCTGCTACCGTAGGTAGCGCTAACAATTGACGCGCATGTGCATCTACCAACGACCCTTCTTCCACAGCGCCACCCACACTTCCTAACTGTAGTGTAGGAAGCCTACCAGGTATCGTGGGGATTCCCGTTGGTGGTGTTGTGGATGGTTTGGCATCCCCTATCCGTCGCCTTTTAATGTCGCAAGCCGCCTGGAAGACATCATCGTTGATCTCCATTATTTGGGCAAAATCGTCCTCGTATGCCGACCATACCTTTTTGTTGGACGGTGGAGCAGTCTCCGACAAAACCACCATGGCGGTCTCAACCGAAGACACCCGCTGCCTCAACTGCTCGGCTCGTTCGAGAATGACATCGTCGCAGTCCCTCCGAGACAGCAGACCTTGCGTATTCACGAACCAGCGCAGCTGCGTCGCCAAGACTGCCTCCGCCATCGCGTTTACATCAAAAAACAAATAAAAGAGGGATGAGATTCTTTGTCCAACAATAGCACAAACACAGGGTAATATTGCCTACATATCCTTTTAATTACAATGTAGCAACAACCAAAATTAATAAGTACAAAAAAAAACTTAAACGAGTTTGCAACGGGAAGCGCACTTACAAATAAGATGTGAAATTATTATTACATAAACCGTTATGCAAAACCAACCAAATTTCAATCAATGTAGATAGCAACTAAATTGCAATCATATTGGCTTTAACAAATAGAGGCACAATAAGCACAACAAGATGTGCTACCACTATTACATAAACCGTTATGTAACAATCCAACAAATTGCAAATAATGTAACAAAAAAAATAAAAAACTCTAGTTGTTTCAAAGGAAACCACAATGAACCAATGGATGTTCAACTAATAATACACATTGATAAACAAGTACATCAAACTTGAATTGATTTCCAAAGAAAAAAAAATGTTCATTGTTATCATATACCCCACTATGTTAACAAACAATGTATAATGCAACTACAACATTGATATGTGACTACAATATGATTATACCAAATGAAATGTTTAACAAATATTGCATAGACCACCATGCAATCAAATCATTTAACAATAAATGTTACAAGTAAGTGGAACTCAAATTGATTTCCCAAAAAAAACTACAATAAATAAAATGTTAATTAATTAATATTGCATAGGCCGCTATGTAATTGTAACAAATAAATCGACCCTAGTTGTTTCTAAAGAAGCCACAATAAACATTAAATGTTCAATTAATAATATTGAAACTAATCTACCTGTTTAAATGCCTTAGGAATGTAGCTGACCGCAACGTTATCAAAATGGTTTTCTTCTCTCTGTGTCAGTCTCTCGTTGAATATGGGGCGGCTCAGCTAAAACCTTCCTCATCGAAGCTGAGAGAGCACACCGAGCAATACTTAAAGTCAGCGCTGGCCTTCCCTTTCGCTCACCTACCTTCGAGCTATACAAATATTGGGATCTTCTCACGATCAGGCAATCCTTTATACTACACACGGTTACTAAACAACATGCCCTGCTAACATATAACCTAAGCAATGTAGAAGGAAAACGAAGAAAATACACTGTGTGTCATACTAGAAAAAGAAACACCGCATTTTACCACAAAACATTTACCTTCCTTGGCCCACACCTCTACAACAAATTGAATAAAACACTTAACTTGTTCCCGCTAAATAAATGCAACTGTAAAAAGAAAATTATGACATACCTTAAGTCGCTAAATTATGAAGAGACTGAAAATATTCTCACAACTATCAAGTAACTAAATAACTTACATCCTTCACTAACTCACTCACGCGCACCCACTCACACACACACGCACACTTACATGCACACACACTCACAAATATATTATATATACACCTAGCACATAAGAATCAATTCAATTTGATGTAACTTGCATCTACCCCTTAGTTTGTAATACTTACTTTTCCTCGTAAGGCTTGTGTACGGGCCAGTATGACTACGAACACCTTGAGATGGTGTTAGATGTAATTGCAGCACGCAGGTAAAGAAATTACCAAAGTTAAAACAGTTTGTTTATTATAAACTCACACGTCACAGTTAGTTTAAGTTTTAGGTAGGTAACTCTTTGCTCGACCGTCCAGTGCAAGCGTTATTGCGTACTAATAAGTTATACACTCGGCGTCAAAAAAATCGCACCTTTTAAAAATCATCTTTAAAAATTCTTAAACCTTATGTAGAGGATAGTGTTGGGTATCATTAGAAAGGTAACAAAAAGGAGTATCAAAAAACAATTAAATTTAACTTTCTGTTTAATTATAATTATACAAACAACATTAAAATTAATAAAATAATAAAAATCCTTAATTAAGTCCTAATTAACAACAGATAATTTACAAAGAAAAATGTACAAAAAGTGTCTTAAAATTAACTTAAAATCTAGTGTTACCCCCCCTTGCCCTGATCACGGCTTCCATACGGTCCCTCATGGACCTCACCAACTTCAGGAGCTCTTCTTGAGGGATAAGCCCCCATTCTTCAATCACCGCGTCTTGGAGCTCCTGTAGAGTCGAAGGAGCTGGATCCCGAGATCGAACCTTACGTTTAAGATGGTCCCAGAGGTGCTCTATAGGATTCAGATCCGGACTTCGCGCTGGCCACTGCATCACAGAGATTTGGGACCTCTGCAAGAAGTCGCTCACGATGCCTGCAGTGTGAGCGCGAGCGTTGTCGTGCATTAATGTGAACCCCTCGCCAAAAGATTCGGCAAAGGGGACCACATGCACTTCCAGGACCTCAGTGACATAGCGGCGAGCAGTCAGCGACCCTTGTCCACGAGCACCTCCAGTCCGGGAGACGCAGACAAGGTCGGTTTTGCCGGCAGCAGACATACCGCCCCAGAACATGCAGGATCCGCCACCATATTCCACCGTCTCCTGGATGCAGGCTTGGGCGAAACGTTCACCCTGCCTCCGGTATACTCTTCTCCGTCGGTCGTTGCAGAAAAGACACACTGGCGTCTCGTCTGAGAAGAGAACAGCTCTCCACTGCTCAAGGGTCCAATCGACGTGGTCACGAGCAAACTGCAAGCGGGCTCGCCGATGCGCTGCAGTCAATTTTGGACCCGTAGCAGCTCTGTGGGCCGCTATCTTCTTCTCCTTCAATCTTCTTCTAACCGTAGATACGCTTACGGTGCGTCTGCGAACTGCCTGGAGCTGCTGTTGCAACTCAACAGCGTTGGAGAAACGATTTCTCAAAGAGTTCGACACAACGAACCGGTCGTCTCTTTCCGAAGTGCAGCGACGTCTACCCGAACCGTGTCTGCGGATATAGCCACCGGTCTCTATGAAGCGCTGGTACACTCTTCGAACGGAATAACGGCTCAGGTTCAGTTGCCGGGCGACATCACACTGCCGCACCCCTGATTGCAGTAGTGCAACCACTTGAGCGGCTTTATCAGCTGTGGTATCCATCAAAATCTGTGCGTGTGTCCTCTTCAACGGTTGAATAGCGAATGACCCACATTGAACCCGTGTTGACCGTTTTATACCCACAAAGGAAGCGCAACTAGCAACTCTCACGGGTAGCAAAATTTGCATCGAATTTTTGTGACACTTTATTTGTTGCATTAGGTTTTATTTGATAATGAAAAGTAATGTTTTTTATTAAGTTAATTAAGTAACCTTGTAAATAAAATCATAATTAATGCGACTGCATGTGCATATCAAGAGTAAATGACATTTGAAAGTGATTTTCTAAGAGGTGCGATTTTTTTGACGCCGAGTGTATATAATATTAAATCTAACAATAATGACGCGCGCCCAAAAGTGGGTCGCGATGTCAGCAAAATATGTACGGTGGTGAGACCGTACATGTTGGCAATCAGAAAAGAAAGAAACTGTCGAGATAAAGAGGAACCCTTACAAAGATAATAACCATTAACATAAAATCAATTTTCAAAGTTGAAAGCGACGTTGCTTCTCCCAGCCACAGCATACACTGATTTGCGGTCAGTACGCTCGTCGCGCAATTCCATTGCACTCGATGGCTTAATCTTGGCTCTCTTTTCATGAGGTTGTCCTCTCTTAGGTAATGTTTGTAGTTCAATGTCTTCATAAACAGGTTGCTCGGCAGTGTTTTTCTTTTTCGAACTTTGAGGACATGATATAACTCCACATCGTTTCAGCGCCCATATGCTGATGATAATAATGCCCACACCCAGCAGAGAGTAACTGATGGCATATTGGTGAATGTCATGAGTACAGATCTTCATCGGCAGATGATCCTCCTGAGCGCGAAGAGACTTAAGTTCGTCATCTACTTTCCGCAGCCTCATATCTTCGTTAGACAGCTGCAGGTGTGACACGTTATAGTTGTAGTGCTTCACGTTAACGATGCTATTTATGAGCGAGCTCAGTGACGGAGTCATTAAGCTGTAGTTGAGCTTTACATTACTGTAATATTGGTTGTGGGAGTGGATGATCGATTGTTCCGATTGAAGCACACATCCTTGTGCTAAAGTCACAATCCCAGAACCATTAATGACATTTGATGACATAATATCATTTTCACATATAGTTCGTAATGTACAAGTGTCGCAACAAATCGTCAGCCAGCTGTTCGGTGCATGCAATTTAATCCATGTGTCCTTGCAGACGATTGTTTTTATTCCGCAGGGCGACGCCGAGTGATGACCCAGTAATTTTGCTTCGCAAGGCGCATTGTTGTTGTGTAGATCCGAGACAGGCTGGTTCCTGTTACAAATAAAATTATCAGTTTTTATTTGTATGTATGAGTTCATGTCGCCTTCGGTAAAGGAAACATATGTGCTCTTCCCTAAGTCTACCGCAATGTATTTGGAACTCAATTGCATTGCGATTCTTCCTGTCTTAGTGGTGACTAGTAATGGAATCGCACGAAACAATTTGAAGTTTTCATGCGAAGTTAGCGGTATATGCATCTCAAATAGGAAGAAAGTCTTTGTTACTCGTGCTTTTACATACAACAATTTGTACAAGTCTTTTATATCATCTCTAATGTTTTCTATAGGCAAGGCGAGTGATCTCGGTAATTTTCCAGAAATATCGGTGATCTGTTTCACAAGGTTTGCTGGTGTTATCAAATGCACATCTATCTGTCCCTTGTAAACGTCAGTTAACGTAGTGAAAAATAAATCTTGCACTTTCTTTAAGTTGTTAATCAGTAGATAACATGCGAGCGATTCCGAGCTAAAGTAGCTTGTAGCCATTGCGATCTCTATTTGTGATTCCATTTGTACAAGGTTCGATTCTGTTTCGTTCACGAACTTATCTAATAAATTAAGTTGGCGATTTTTGTGGCTTTCGCTTGTCTTTAAAATGTTGTTTTGTAGCTCCACAATTGAAGTTTGGTTTTTCATTAAATCTAATAAATGTTTTTCGTTGTTCTGAATAGATTCTATGTCATTGTTGTATTTGTCGGCAAAGCTTTGATCCAAAATTCCAAATAGGCTGTTTGCTACCGAGCCTACTCTATTGACAAGACCTCGCTTCCTCCGTTGGTCAGTGGGATGTTTCTGGGGAGCCAGCAGGATACGGTTGTAGTAGTTTATCAAATCTAATTCGTGGTATAGCTGTCCCATGGTCGCCTTGCAGTATCGCGGATCAGTTTTTTCACACAAGCTTTTTACGCCGTCTAGGTAGCTATGCACACGTTGTATTCCATCAAAATAGTTTATTAAGTTGTAATACATTAGTAGTATCCATTCGTCATGTATCGTTTGTATCTTTCCAATAGTGTCGTAGTAAACTGGGCGCTCGGCATCAATGTTAGTAATCTGAGCGCCCGCTATCGCGCCGTTGCCGTATGTCTGGGCGCGTGCGCTTGTTGCTATGAGCATGATTGTAAATAAACTCGTAAATAGTGCAGACATGCATTTCTTAGCTGTTTTATTTGTAGTTTTAGTTAGTTTCTCATTAATTTTTTCTGTTTTTGCTGTTTCAGGTTGCTTATCTGCGTCTTGATTTTTCGATTTTGTGTTGCAGGCTTGTAATGGCAGCGGAACTAATTTGACTATAGGCCGTTTAGTCGTTCCAGTTTGTGTCTTGATAGTCGTTACCGTTACCTTTGAAGTACGTACTCCTCTTCCCTTATTCAGCTTGACCTCCACGTAACCACTGAAGTCGACCCCAGTTTTACTGAAAGGTCTTGATGGATTCACTCGAGAGGGTGGTAGTTCACCCATTAGTTGGTTAGTTGCGCTTGCTTTGTAGCTATGACACTGTACGCAGTTACGTAATTGTGACTTGACCGCTCTGTTTCCGCCCACAATCCAGTATCTTTGCCTGATATGTTCCAAAACAAGTCGAGCTCGTGGGTTTGCTCGATTAGTAGTTGAGTGACACGTCCTTTATGCGGTAGTATGATGGGATGTTTAGCTTCGAATGGTAAACAGGAGTTGTTCAGTCTTCCACCGACGCGGATAATGTAGTTTTCATCCAGATAAGGATACAGTTTGAAGATTGCTCTCTTGTTGGTAACAGGCTCCATCTTCAGAAGTCGTTTGTAATCGTCACTAAGCTGCGATTTCTGTACAAATAAAATAATATATTCGTTCGCGTCTCCTATATCAGCCGAAGTTAGGTATGGCGTGTTTTGTTTCGTAATGTGGCGACGGCGAACTCTTCTGACAAAGCGCAAAATCCAGGCTATGACTCGCTGTATTTGTGTTAATGAACTGCGATTCTGTAGTAATTCATAAATAAAGTTATTATTTCATTTGTCCACTAGGGTTGTCAGCTGTGGTTTAGTGACGTCCGTTTGAGTAGTGAACAAACAAGATATAGGTTGTTGTTCATGTTGTAGTTTAAGAAAATCTAGACCACTCCACCAAAGATCAAAGTTAGCAAGTTTTTTAGCAAGCATCCCTCTGGATGCGCAATCTGCAGGGTTCTCCTCGGACGGAACGTAGTGCCATAGTTGTGCAGAGATCACACGGTTTATTTGCGTGACACGATTAGCTACATATCTCTCCCATTTGGATGTCTCTCCTTGTAGCTACGCCAAGACAACTTGAGAGTCACTCCATGCCTTGATAGTAATGTTATACCCGGGAAGTGATTCCTTTATTTTTTCTATGAGTTTGGCTAGAAGTAATGCTCCACATAACTCAAGTCTGGGTAAAGTAGCTTTTTGCGATAAGGGGGCAACCCTAGTCTTCGCAGTTAGTAGCGTAATAGTAGGTGTTCCTTGTTCATTGATAACACGGCTGTATACGACACAGGAATATGCTTTTTCACTCGCATCGCAGAAACCGAGTAATTGTATTTCTCGGCGTGTGCTACCGATCCATCTGTTCAGTTTTATATTTTTTATAATTGGTAGCTCCAGTTTCAGACTATGCCACTCATTTTGTATTGCTGTTGGTAATGTTCCGTCCCATCCAATGGTATTGTTCATCCAAACTTTTTGGAAAAGTAGTTTGGCCGCAACCGTTATTGGTGATAACCATCCCAACGGATCATAGAGTTTGGATATTTCGGACAGTAGCTGCCGTTTAGTTAAAGCTTGTTCATTTGATATTTTGAAGTCCCAATTAAATAAAAATGAGCCGGCCTTTGGATTCCAACCGAGGCCGAGCGTTTTAGTTGACTCTTCGTTTTTAAAATCAAATACATTCTTTGTAGAAATTTGATTCTTCTCTAGGTTTTCCAGTAAAGCAGGATCGTTGGATAACCACTTTCGTAGATTCATTCCACCACCTTTCAGCAGGGTAAGTAAGTCGTGTTGCAGTTTTATAGCACCGTCGAGCGTACTGTGGCCAAAAAGTACGTCATCAACGAAGAAATTGTTAAGCAGAGCCTTAGCAGCGTCAGGATACATGTGACCATCATCAATAGCTAGCTGCTTCAGCGTTCTCATAGCCAGCCAAGGTGCGCTTTTCATCCCGTACGTGACAGTTCCGAGTTGAAATTCTTGTAGAGGCTGGTCAGGTGAGTCACGCCAGATGATTTTTTGCAGAGGTTGCTGCTCCTCATTCAGCCAGATGCAGCCATACATTTTCTCCACATCAGCGGTGAAAGCGTATTTGAAGGTTCGCCACATCAGAACGAGACTGATTATCGGGCCTTTTTCTTGCAAACTGTTTAAGCTGTAGCCGCTTGCAGTTTTCTGAGATGCGTTGAAGACGGTTCTCAGCTTAGTGGTCGATGAACCCTCCTTCAGTACTGCATGATGAGGTAGAAAACATTGTGTCGCTGCAGGTTTCAAGTAAATGGCACGTTTCATATGATTTAAGTTGAAATATTCTTTTATGAAGTCCTTGTACATTTCTTTGAGCTTATCGTTACGCTCGAGTCTTTTTTCAAGTTGTAAAAATTGCGACACAGCTATAGATCTCGAGTTGCCAAGCTTTCTTTCAAAGTCCGCTACGAATGGCATCTTTACGATGTACTTTCCATCTGAAGCTCGTTGGACAGTTCGGGAATAGTATGCTTCGCATTGATCGTTCGCAGAAACATCGTTCTCGCCGGGGTTGATATCTTCATGTTCCCAAAATTTGGTTAGCTCTTTCAAGTTAATCAAGGTCATATGGCAGTGGTATGTTTTTAATTTACCACACAGAATCCACCCCAGCTTTGTTTGTTGCGCAATAGGCGCTTGAAGTTGACTGCCTCTCAGGACCCCATCCAAAATAACTTCAGAGTAGATATCTGCTCCCAATAAAAATCTATTGGGTTTGTAATGTTATATAGTGGATCTGCAAGTTTCAAGATTTCCAGGTGTGACCAATCGCCCTTTCTCACATTAGGGTTAGGTAAGTTGTTAGTTAGTTTATTCATTATTTAGGCTTGTACGTGTAGAGTATAATCTGAGTGTATTGACTTGCAGGTAAGTTGTAATTGACCTTTGCTATTTCCAGCTACAGAGCCTACTCCAGTCACAGTAGCATTAAGGTTTTGTCTAGGTAATCTCAGTAGTTGAGCTGCGTTTTGTGAGATCAAGTTAACATGCGAACCTTGATCCAATAAGGCTCGAAGAGTAATTGTTGTCCAGTCTGCGGATAAAACATTCAGTTGTACAGTTGGCAACAAAACTTCCATATCATCCCCTGATAAGTGATTAGAGCTCTGCTGCTGTTGTAAGGGCTGAGAAGTAGATACAGTTGGCCGCTGGCTTGAGTATTTTCTAAAGTTATTTTTAGCTTCAGTTGGTTTGTTTACATTCGCATTGTGCAATAATGTATGATGGTTAAAGTGGCACTCTTTGCATTTCTTTGCCGATTGAAATTCTTTGTTACCATGGCTAAATAAACAGTTTTTGCACACATTTAATTTCGCAACGATATTTGCGCGCTGCGCGGTGTTCATTTTAATAAATTGTGAACATTGCATAAGCACGTGATTTTGCTCGCATAGAGGGCATTGTCCGTACGTAGCGTGATAGACTTTGGAGTTATCAGTTCTTTTTGTAGGTTGATAATGAAATCTCTTCGTTTGAAAGTTTTTGTTGAAAGTTCTCGGACTAGTGAAAATAGTACTTGTAGTTGGCTTGTTTGCTTCTTTTTTTGAAGTTTTGAGGCTCTCATATGCCATGAACTTGCTTTCCAGGAAGACAAGAAAATCATTTAAGTTAGGCAGGTCCCGATGGTTTGGGAGTTCCTTTACATAGTCGTTGTGAGTGTTGGAATCAAGTTTCAACGTCATAAGATGGACGATCAGTGGGTCCCAACTAGATGTGTTGACTCCAATGTTTGAGAGTCCGTTCAAACATTCATTGATGACGTCATGCATTCGTTTCAGGTTGTGGGAATCAGGCTGTATAATAGTAGGCAAGTTAAGAAGCGTGTTGACGTATGACGTAAATTGTAACCTCAAGTTATCATAACGTTGTAGAAGTATCTCCCAGCATGAGGTATAGTTTTCTGCACTTATGCTCAGATGCTGGACCAATCTCTCAGCTTCACCACGCAACCTGGTCAGATGTTGCATCTTCTGGGCTTTATTTATCAACGGGTTGTTGTGGATGGTTTCTAAGAATAGATCTTTAAAAGAAATCCATTGTGTATAGCTTCCCGAAAACTCAGGAACCTCGATCCGTGGTGTTGACCTGTCATAGTGTTAAGCATCACCAAATTCTACTGTTAAGCATCTTCTTCATTTCGTCATGCTTGTCTTCGATTTCTATGAAAGTAGCGTAATACTTTTCACTACTCTCTCCCTTCAACGTTGATTCGACGTCCCAGTGATATTTCTCAATAAGTTCCCACTTGGCTTTAGGTATGAATAGATGATCTTCGAATTCCCATTTTTCAGAAATTTTTTTGAGATCAATCTTTGACATAGCTCTGTCGATGGCCTTGAAGTTATTTTCTTGTTTGATTAGCAGGGTTTTGATGTTTTCAGTTGAATCTTCGCCTGCTAAGCCAGATATGTCAAACTTTACCTCCTTAGTTAATTGTCCAAGTAAAGCTTTCATATCACTTTTAGTTGTTTCGTACAAGATCTTAGTTTTCTCGTATATGTTGTCCGAGAAGTAGTTAATATTTTTGTCATCAATTTCTTGCAAAAGAATTTCGTGTCTCTTTTCAAAATCCAACCACTGTGAGTCGAGAGAAACAATACGGATATTTAAGTAATCTTCAGTTTTGCGAATTTTAGAATCTTTCTTGTAGTTAGTACACAGTGTTTTGATGTTTTCAAAACACATTTGTTGAAGTTGTAGTTTTTCCATGTCGATAATGGTAATAGCTTGCAAAAGCTTAAAAGTTAAAAAACAATGAGTATAGTTTGTTAGAGTGGTTAACTTGCCCCTTACACGCAGTTCACGTTGAAAAAGACGAAGCTTGAAGTTGTATAGTTGTGTTAGTTTAACACTAAAGTTCAAAGCTGACCTTCTGAAGTTGGTACTGTAGACACACGAAGTGATCGCTGGTACTCAGTATTTAGTGTTCTAATCGCTCCGTAACAGTATGTGCACCTTCTCAATTCGACTGGTGAGACCCGCTTGTGGGAGGCCAGTCAAACCGATTTGCTACTTGTCACAAACATACTAGCAACACTAAACACTAATAGTTATCAAAGGACCATAAAAATGTACGGGCCAGTATGACTACGTACACATTAAGATGATGTTAGATGTAATTGCAGCACGCAGGTAAAGAAATTGCCAAAGTTAAAACAGTTTGTTTATTATGAACTCACACGTCACAGTTAGTTTTAGTTTTAGTTAGGTAACTCTTTGCTCGACCGTCCAGTGCAAGCGTTATTGCGTACTAATAAGTTATATAAGTCAAAAGTCAAAATATATTTATTCAATAAACTCATTCAATAAGTACTTTGAATCGTCCAAATCTTTTTTAACCTACCACCCATTCAGGACATAATTTTTTAACTGTGGCAAAGAATGGGCGCAAGAAACCTGTGCACAAAAGCAACGACATTTACAAACAAAAAAAAAAGAATATGTCGTTACCAGGTCAATACAAAATATGAATTTAAAAAATAATAAATGTTGCAATACAAAACTACAATACAAATATAGAAATAGAATAACAAAAATATATAATATTAAATCTGACAATAATGACGCGCGCCCAAAAGTGGGTCGCGATATCAGCAAAATTGTACGGTGGTGAGACCGTACAGCTTGGTACTTATCTATTTTTTATCTATGTTGCTTTCCTAAAAAAATGTAGTTTAGACACTCACCTGTCGATTGATTAATTTCCGCGGGAGGGCCCTGGTGACCTGTTCTACAGGTTTTCTTCAAACCCCTTCCAGGCACCAGTCTCTCACAACGATATGGGTCATAAAAAATGTAACTATAACTACAATTAGCAATAAGTCATAGAATAATTAAGACCTATTTATTATTGTAGAGAGAAAAATAAACGATTTCATTATTATTATTATTTAAAAAAAATACATAGGCCAAATTTACTATGTAAAAAAACAATTTATAATGTAAAACAACTGCAATATTGATAAATGTCTACAACTTTGTAATCGCTATGCATCCAAACTACAAATATTGTAATCAAATACCTACAACATTTAAATATGTTTTCAAAATGAAAACAACAAACCAACACAAAAGTACCACAATTTCCGATGCTGGGCCCACAATTTTACAACAGACTTTAAAGGACATCAGGCAAATTCCTTTGACAATAGACCCAAAAATGTATAGCATTTCTGTTTGTACCACAATGTAGGTATGTAAATAGTGCATCGCGGAAACTATTCAGAGTTGAATAAAGATTTTTATTAGTAGAGATATTCACGTTTGAAATATATTTCTTTGGTAGCACTGACACTATTATAGCAACACTTGTAACTCAAACGAAACGTTTCGTTATGTGCTAAATGTTCTCGAAAAAAATAACTAAAAGTGGGCGTAACGATTCAAATTAAAATTATTTATTATGCTTTCTTGTTGTACACAAAGATCTTAAATATCAAACACGATACGGATGGAGCGTGTGAAATTCTGTTCTGTTCATTTAATCATGTGGTTGTAACCAAACGCTTCAGTTGACAGTGATTGACAATGTCAGTGACAGCCGATAGGCTGGCTGACAGATCGAAAATGGCATGACATTCAAATCAAAGCGATACTCATTTTCAAGTATTTGCCTATGCTTTAATAACAATAAAAATCTAAAAGTTAGATTTCTCTAACTTCAGAACTATTTCTCCGAGAAATCCAATCCAGCCAACTTCTGTCAATGTCATAGTCATCTGATGCAATGCGCCTTGTTCCTACGCAAAAAAATTGTGATGGCGGCCACAAAATGACCGTTTCATAGTCGTAGTTTTGTTTTCTAATTAATTAATTTCAGCCAAATAAAGGAGTTTCAAAATAAAGTTGATACTGATTTAGGTATATAATGACACATAGTGCATATAGTTAATAGAGATAAGTTTATCCATTTTTGGGTCAAATGTGCCTGATGTCCTTTAAAATTAATAAAATTAAGTTTGCAAAACAAATTCTTACAAGCAAATCAAGATTTACTTACTTACTTTACTTTACATTACTATAATTTGTGTGAGCGTCAAGTTGGCAGGCACACCATGGAATTAGATGGTTTTGACTATGTCAAAAATTTGTGTATAAATAGTGATAAATAGTGACTTATAGCATATACATAGTGATACTATGGTTCAAAAGATATTTGAGTATCTTGGTGTGCCTGCTAACTTGACGTCAAGATAGCAGGCACATTAAGAAATACAGTTCGTATCAATGTGATTTATATGTCAAAAAACTGTGCATAAATAGTGAATCGAATACGCAAAATTTCAACAATTGTACTTCAATACAAACCGAGGTATTACGGTCTCTAAGTGGGCTGCCAACTTGACGATTCTTGCGATGGCGATTCCAGAGAAACGGGTTGAAGTTTTAAACAAATAAATACATGAAAAAATTGTGTGTGAAATTGTGAATCTTTCAATATCAATAAAAAAAGAATTCTCCTTTGCTATTTTCCAAAAATCTAATGTAAACTTCTACCATACATTCGATTTTAAGTACAATCGTGCACAATTTTATTTATTGACTTAAGATACTGACATAAAGTCATAATTTTTAATTCAATTCATAAAATTACACTTAAATCTATCGTTGTAATGTCAGTTTGTCGTTATTTCTATGAAAACTTATGTCAAGCAATTTGTAATTTTAGTGACTCGAATTAAAAGTCTCGGGATAGTGGTGGACGAGCGAGTGTCGCGAACGACCGAGAGATGGCGTGATTTTGTTTACGTGCGGTGAGCCGGTGATACGAGAATGGTGTGCGAAAAGTTTTATTTGTTTGTGTTGAAATTGATAAGCAGTGAGAAAGAGACAAAACACGGAATAACTATTCGTAGCTCATTCTTTGTTTATTAGTCATAAAAGACTAGGCAGGTAACTTGTCGGTGGTCAAGTAGTAAATATGAAAAGTTTTGAATGACTAAGAAAATATCTTCCTCACATTAGGTACAATGGCGGACTCCGTCGCTTTACCAGTCTAAAGGTCAAAATCCCTTGCACACCACGTCGTCTATTTGGTACGGCCACGTAGGTACCCGGGCGGTCGGTGCGCTTCACACGAAAATCGCTGCAAAGTGGTAAAGCGACGGCGACCCCGACCGTACCTAGGTATATCTTTTTTGTATATACCATAATAGAAAATAAGCTGCGTACCTATAAAAATGTAGGTTGTTATTAAACGATTTAAACACTTTCACTTCTGATGCAAATGTACTCACTGCTTATCAATTTCAACACAAACAAATAAAACTTTTCGCGCACCATTCTCGTATCACCGGCTCACCGCACGTAAGCAAAATCACGCCATCTCTCGGTCGTTCGCGACACTCGCTCGTCCACCACTATCCCGAGACTTTTAATTCGAGTCACTAAAATTACAAATTGCTTGACATAAGTTTCCATAGAAATAACGACAAACTGACATTACAACGATAGATTTAAGTGTAATTTTATGAATTGAATTAAAAATTATGACTTTATGTCAGTATCTTAAGTCAATAAATAAAATTGTGCACGATTGTACTTAAAATCGAATGTATGGTAGAAGTTTACATTAGATTTTTGGAAAATAGCAAAGGAGAATTCTTTTTTTATTGATATTAAAAGATTCACAATTTCACACACAATTTTTTCATGTATTTATTTGTTTAAAACTTCAACCCGTTTCTCTGGAATCGCCATCGCACGAATCGTCAAGTTGGCAGCCCACTTAGAGACCGTAATATCTCGTAATATCGGTTTGTATTGAAGTACAATTGTTGAAATTTTGCGTATTCGATTCACTATTTATGCACAGTTTTTTGACATATAAATCACATTGATACGAACTGTATTTCATAATGTGCCTGCTATCTTGACGTCAAGTTAGCAGGCACACCAAGATACTCAAATATCTTTTGAACCATAGTATCACTATTTATATGCTATACGTCACTATTTATCACTATTTATACACAATTTTTTGACATAGTCAAAACAATCTAATTCCATGGTGTGCCTGCCAACTTGACGCTCACATAATTTGTACTGGTAACATTGTAGTCTTTACAAATGTCTTTTGGTGTGGGAAATTAATTACCTATTTTTATGTTTTATATTTAAAATTTTGATTACCTCTTAAGTTTTTTTTTATTTACTGAAAGCATTGAGTTTGTTTTGTTAGTAAGCATTTGCTCTGTATTTGGAATGTTATCACCTTTCTTTTTACTTTATATTTTGGGCTTAGCTCCCGCTGATTACAAGCTAGTTATCTTTTAATAGCTCGAATGTATTTCTCGGTCCTATTTGTCTATTAGGTAAGAAATATTATAATTATTTTTTTTGTAATGACTGTTGATACCATAAATAAAGAAAAAAAAAATTTACCGCTGCCGCAGCGAGATTACTGTAGGTTAGGTTTTCAAACAACCAAGAAACCAATAAAATGTTTAATTATTTGCAACAACTCTAATCTTAAAATTAAGTTTGCAAAACAAATACAACAATTAAAATCAAAATATTTATTTGTTGTCCCAAATCCACGCTACCGCAGCGAGACTAATTTTAAATTAAAATTCAAATCAAACAACAAAGCAACAATGTACTGCAGCAAACAGTTTTTTTTCCACAAGTACATTCAAGTTGTCTGACAATTACACCACCCCGGTGAGTTGATATTACTCAAATAAATTCAAAGCCAAATGTTTGCAATGCACTGTACACAGTGACATAATTTTAAATACACATCAATGTAGCATGCAATAGAGATATTTATATGACTATTGTAATTATAGCAAGTTAGGTTCGACAATTGCACTTTCCGCAGTGGAATAATCTTACACACTCAACGCATTCTTAATGCAGGACAACTGATCTAAGATAATTACCATTACACTGACCGCAGTGAGACTATCTTACAGTGGCGTGCCTAGGGCTTCAGATTGGGGCAAGCCACGAAACCTGAAGTTCCTAATCTTGCTACCTAGGTACAATGTTGGTGCCCATTTGTGAAACTAGCCACATTTTTTACTCAAATCGTCATAGGCCGTGGCATTCCAAACGTTCTTGTCTTTGGTAAAAAAACAGGCTACCTTCTATTACATCTTGAATGTGATTTTTGAGAATTTTATTTTGGCCAATTTAGGCGTTCTTTATCTCATAAACAAAAATACATTAACAGTATTTACTTATTGAATAGTGTAGAATAGCTATTGGTATAGTACCTACGTAGCGGCCTCGCTTTTTGTAAATTTCGCTTAATTTTTATTTAAACTCAAAATTGCAGAGAAAGATTTTCATTTTCATTGCGCGAGGGCACTATTTTGAGCTCCTGGATTGAACGACTGTTCTAAACAAATAAAATAAAAAAAATGAAACAAAACCAAAAAAACTTCAAAAAAAATTCTAACTGTGAATTTCTCTTATCTACGATAATATTATCGAGTAAAATTTATACCAGAATAATTGTTACTTCATGAGGAATAAAAATGTTATAATGAATTTATTATCCTATTTCGATGAAAACTATAAATACAACTAAGTACAGAATTACAACAAAGTGCGATGCGCCGGCCGTCCGAACTCAACTTATTCTCGCAGAGTGGAGATTCGTAATATTAAGCATGCATTTATTATCCTATTTCGATAAAAACGATAAATACAACTGGAAAATTACTACAAAATGCGAAAATGGGCATTTTGCGCGGGAATCACAGTCGATATGTAGGCCTCTACACTTAATTTATTCATTATTAGGCACTTAATTATTTGAATGGAAGCAACCAACAATCCAAAAGAGTTTTTTACATAGACCTATTATAATTAATGCCCTAGATGACTTTTAATAGTTTGCGAAATACATAAATGATGTGTGATGTTCAAAGAATTTATTTACCTCTGCCTTTAGTATGCCAATCATCAACACGTTTAAGTACACATTTGTTTGCAACACATCACATGCCCAACACATCTAAGTTCGTCACAGAGACCAATAAAGCGACGAACTGAACTCGGAACACATTTTTTTTATCACAAATTACGAAAACACTTGTTACTTAAAAACAATCCCTCAAACAAAGTGAAGTGTGACATCCCCTCTCCTTACTTCACTAAGTTTATTTGTACTGGCACCTCGAGACCAACCGTTAGGTTATTGCAAGAAGTGCCAGACGTCCCTGCGCCAGTAGAACACTCGCGCAGGAGACCACCAACGTTAGGTCTTGACGCCAAATTAGTGCCCGCCGCAGCGCGCTCTTCATTCGGTACTCATAAGACTAGTGTCTCAGGAGAGTATCCCCGTGAACACGTGTAGTTCACTGCCTATTGTCCAGATAGGTAACCGGAGCTGTCAAGCTCGCTCACTTCTCGTTGCACGAAGGGCACAACTCGCAGTGCCACTGCTAGGGTCGTCGACTCTAAAGTCGACTCCCAAGTGTCCACCTTGGTAGCGGAGTAGTAAGCACACTCACTTCTCGGAACCCATCCGGGCGCCTAGCCAGTTCCCACGTCCTACACGGCTGGCTGGACCGGAGGCTACGGCATCTAGGAGGCCGCCTCTACTAGTTCTCCAGACTAGTACCGGAGATGTCAACACCAATGTCCAATGAAAACCACCGGACAAAGCTGCCAACTATAAGGGAAACTCACGTTCCCCGCAGGACTTTTCGCTTCTGGCCCCTCAGAGACCGCTACTGGGCCCCGCTCGCTGTGCACGAGTTTGGAAGTCCTGGCACACAATACCAGGACAAACGAACATTCCCAAGCTCTACAGCTAACCACACGCCACTACGAGTCCAATCCATGTCCGGATCCCGCCGGAGGCGCCTGGTTAAAGGCACGACCAGCGGGGGGCTAGAACCGGAACCCCGTAGTACCTCTGAAAACACAACCGGACCCGTAGTTCCAGTTGCGATACCCTATCTATTGAGGTCAGTAGATAGGGACTAGACTAGGGGATAGTGAAGTGTGACAATAACAAAGAATAAAAAATGGCTGGCTGCTGCCTGTGGCTGCTGCACAGCACAAACGCGTATTAACGCTCGCCTCTGATTGGTTCGCCAGAGCTCGAGCTGTCGTCGGTCACCTCTGATTGGTTCGCCCGCGTTTAAGTTGCACGTGATTCGGTAGAAATAAAGCCTGATTTGGAGAAGGCCTTACTTGCGAACTTCATAACGCAAGCTGGCTTTGACGAAGAGTATGAATTTCTCATAGAATCTATACATACTTACGCAGTATTATGTTTATAGAGTAGCAATTTTGTTAAAGTTAGAAGAGAGCGGATATACTTTAAATCCGAAGCCCGGTTGCAAGCCAACTTGTGCGAGAGAGATGTAAAGCGTCGCACGATTTATAAGCAGCTTTATGCGATTTGTTTTATGAGAAACTTATAAAATTGATAATTTAAATGCTGATGAAAGAAAATTAACAATGGTAAAAAATATTAAGTGATTTTAATAATTGCGTTTTACCAGTAGTGATATTGAGTTTTTGTTAGGGCAAGCCGGGCTTTTCGGCTTGTATGAAGGTACCGCCACTGCTATCTTACACTAGGTGCCTACTTGCTATGATCACACAATAATCACACAAAATCAACCTACTAACATTGCATTCTGAATGCAATTTAATATGCGGTTGCAAACACAATCTTAACGCTAACCTATTCTAATGTATTTGTTGGTACAACCAACCAACGTTAAAACTAATAACTATTACTAATTAATTGAGGTTTGTTGATTAACCTACGCTCTGCTAACAAAAAATGTATGGTCCAGAGAGGTCATTCGCTGAACCTCTAAACCCTACAGCATACACTACCTATGACTAACTTAACTATAATTAAGATATAAGAACTTACATCTACTGCTCCATTGAGACCGCCGATCCGTCGGCCGTGTGGTATGGTGACTCGCCGCTCAGCCGCAAAGCTGACCGCGCCCCCGGCTGCTGCTGTGGTGTACAGCGCCCCTGCGCGTCTCCTGGTTGCTGGTGCTGATAAGGCCCTAAACCCTAATCCTTGGCTACTCCTAAGAGCTCTTAACCCCAGACAAATAAGATGGTATGCACAATACCACTAGCACCGTTCACAATTCAACACGTAGGTACCGCCACGTGCTTCTTTGTCGAACTCCAAATATCTAGCTTTTAGCTAGCCCGCCCTGGTTCCAAATTAAACTAATGTTCCCAACACTGTTTCATACTTAATTACTACGATATTAAGCGACCGTCGCTCCTAATTCCAAAATTACAAGTTCAATCTTCATGTGCCGCACATTAACCAAAGTGTGAACAAAAAGTGTCACACTAACAGCCGATCTGTCAGAGATATTTAAAAATACAGTGGGTGCGTTCGGAAATGGTCGTTTTATCCGAAACAGACCCCTGCCCCGATCGGAAGGCTCCGATCGCTAGCTCAATCAATTGGGAAAGGAGAGACAGTTACTATGGCTCGTCGCGAAATCGAACCGCTGACCAACGCCTGTGGAGTCCCATACTCGCCAACTAGCAACTTTACAATGCGGCCCTGGCACCAAACAAGGAGGGCAAGTTAGTCTCCTTCAACAAAATACTAAATCTAATTAGCCAAGTTAAAATAATATTAAATTATCTTATTTACCAAAGCTTATTTTCTAAAAATTTACAAACATTATTTAGATAGGTTAGTCGTACCTTTGCCATTTGTGCGATTGTCAGAGCGAATTGTGTGGTCGTTTTATCCGAAACAGCCTGTCTTCTACTACCGCCGCGTCTCTTTCTGCCGCCTTTAACGACCGACGTTGCCAATAGGACGCAATACGTCACTGAAATTAACTGTGCCGTTCTCCGCAAACAATCTTTGTCTTAATAAATAAATAATGAGGTTGACGTGAGACGTCACGTATGAAAACAGCTGTTTTATTTGTCCCAATTTTAAATTTTAATAAAATCACTAATTCACATTAATGACGTAGCCCATTTCAGTTTCATCGCTAAAAAATAGTATAAATAATATGTACCATTGTTTACAACAATAAATATAGTGATAATTTTAGTGATTGGCCAACCAAAATACTGGTGCAATTTCGGTTAAAAATTTGATTGTGATCATTGATACCTCTATTTGGAAGTGTTTGCTGAGTGTTTGTGTGGATTTCTGACGTTGAAATACATTTTCCGACTCAATAAGTACACACTAAGCACGTAAGTCCAAGCATTCTATTCATTTTATTCATTTCGAATTAATAACCTCAAACTGTGTACAAGCATTTTCTTGGTAAGTAGGTAACAATTTCTCATTTAGTAAGTAGTTAATTCAATTCAATATGATGACCCGTAAAGCCTTGTATCGCCAGGAGGAGTCTCAGCTCCACCAGGCTTTGCAGGAACTCAAAGGCTTCCAAGAGACTGTGTGACCAGTTGACTTTTGAGCGTGAGGACAATGAAAAAATATTAATAGACGCTTTAGGTAATAATAAAAACCTTAAAACTGAGTTGTCAACCTTGCACTCACAGTGTAATTCTCTAACTGAAGAACGGGATAGGCTTTAAGTGTTAATAGATAGGTTCAAACAATGTGACAACGAGTATGAGTATGCCCTGAAGAGAACTTCTGCCCTGGAGAAGGAGTTGTGTGATGCCCACTAACAAATCACACTCCTCGAAGAAGCATCTCATTGCTCGGCCACCGCGAAAACTCAAAACTTATTTGATGAACTTATATCAGCTGATAGGGCACCCGGCCAAGTTTCTGTTGCATGTTGCAGGCTGCCTACTGTAACAATTGACCTGACTAATGACGACTCAGTAGTTAAATTTGCTACATGCAATAGAAACAATGTAATGGCATAAATAAACTTTAAAAATATGCCAAAATGAGAAGATACATTAAAAAAACCAATAAACTAAAAAAATCAAAAATTGTTAGTAAGTAGACGAGCCTGACGAGTTGTGGGCAAAGGTCACTACCAACTGGATCCCACGTGGAGTTAAACGGCAACGAGGCCGACCTAGACGCAGGTGGAGGGACGAGCTTGATGCCTATGCAAAGGATTGGCCAGCACAAGCAACAGACCGCGAAAAGTGGAAAGAGGGGAGGGAGGCCTTTGCCCAGCAGTGGGAAAATATAGGCTCTTAATAATAATATATGGCCTTGTTGAATCAGAGGTGCCGTACTATAAGTACGTACCTGCGCCAGTTCTCGAAAATGGTCATGCAACGCTCTACTGGGATCGCTCTATCATCACGGACAGGACTATTGCCGCTAATAAGCCTGATATCGTGGTGATCGACCGATCTCAGCGCCAAGCAATATTGGTTGATATCACCATACCTCATGACGAGAACCTCGTGAAAGCCGAGAAAGACAAGCTCAGTAAGTACCTTGACTTGGCTCACGAGGTTACCGCCATGTGGGATGTGGATTCAACCATTATTGTACCGATAGTCGTTTCGGCACACGGCCTTATAGCGAAGAGCCTCGATCAACACCTAAAGAGGCTCTCGCTGAAAGGTTGGGTCAAGGGTCAGATGCAAAAGGCAGTACTCCTTGACACGGCACGTATTGTCAGGAGGTTCCTCACTCTGCAGCCCTAACCACCGATAGCTTGGGTCTACCCCCGCTGCCGGTGGCAACCTAGGTTAAGTTTTTTATAATATTTTATATTGTAAATAGGTTTTTATATAAAATATTGTAAAAAATTAAACTTAAGAATTATGTTAAATAAAGAGGATAATAATAATAATAAGTAAGTACAAAATAAGAGGACAAAACTTAAAATATAAAATAAACTAAAAATGTGTACTGTGCAGTTAGAAAGCACAAGACTTAGATACGAAACTGACGTACAGCGGCTTCAATTTGAACTTGCCAGCATCGAAGACTCATTGAGGTTCATCACTTTCCGCTATGAGAAGTCTCAGGATGTGATAAGAGAGTACTCGCTGGCCATGGATGAGTTGCTTAAATTATCTTACAGTAACAAGGAGCGTTATGATTTCCTTGTGGCAAATCACATTTGCGAATGTAACTCATCTGTGGCTCCGGAACCGGTGAGTGCTGCCTCATTGCCTCAGCTGTATGTCAGTCCGCCACCACCTAGGATCAATACTCCTTATGTAATGTTTAGTGATGAAGTTGGAAAAAACATGGGCCAATTGTTAAGTATGGACATTGGACAGTCTGTTATAAACAACTGCATGCCAGATTCTAGCCTGCACGAAATCATGCAAATAATAGCAAAATACAATTTCAATTGTGAAACTAATTTGATATTTTTACTGGGAGATAGTGGTAATGTAAATAAGCCAGAACTTATAAAATATTTTGAAACTTTAGTTTCCTTAAAATTAAATAAAATTGTAATGTTTACATTACCCTACAGTTCTAGTTTGCCACAAGCTGAAAATCACCTCAGATATAAATTAAATATGTCCTTGCATACAATTGCATGCAATAATAATTTGATTCATTTGATAGACACTAACACTATAGTTAGTAAAAAATATTATTTGACCAAAGGTAGATTATTACCTTTCCAACTATTATAAAAGACAGATAGCTGTTTCGCTATCTTATTATTTTAGTATAACAGCCAAGAACTTGGCTAAAAAGGCTGCTTTTTTTGAGCATTGTTCTAACATAAAATTACAGACTTTGGAAAGTTCTTCATGTCATTTAAATTAATTTACAAGACAATAGAGGAAGCCTCTAGCTTTACTAATATAGAGTCAAATAAAAATAGTAAAAATTGTAAAATAAAAAATAGTAAAAATTGTAAAATAAATAAAAATTGTAGAACAAATAATTTATACGAAATTGCAAATCATACTAACTTGGTGCATCAGAATATTCAAGGCCTGCGTCGCAAATTGTTGGAATTGGAATTGTTCATGAACTCTGATAATATAGACATCATCTGTATTTTTTTATTTTTTATTTTTATTTTTATAATGGCTCGTCATAGTGACTGCATCCTGCCTGATGGCAAGCAGCCGATGCAGTCCAAAATAATGAGAGCGCTCCCCACCGTGGAATAAGCACGATAACGAGCGCACCCATTCATGACGGCCTGCATAAATGCCGTTTCACGCCCCGCTTAAAAGACCCGGGACTGTAGGAGCTGGGAAACATGCGCCGGCAAAGAATTCTAAAGCCGAATGGTCTTACAGAGGAACGACTTGCCAAATTTTTTGGTACGAGTACTGATAGTCTGTACAGTATGATGGTGGTTCCTAAGACCAGCACGTGTAGTCCGGGAGAGGAAAGGAGAGGGCGGGATAAGATCAAAAAGTTCTTCAGAACACTCTCCGTAGTAGTTCCGGTAGAAGACACTGAGAGAAGCAATGTCTCTACGCAGTTGGAGGTCCTCAAGTGAAGCTGTAACCTCAGCATCTCCAATAATGCGTACCGCTCGCCTTTGCAGTCTATCAAGTGCATCGAGGAGGTATTTAGCGGAGCCGTCCCATAGATGGCAGGTGCGATCGAGTATGGAGTATTGCTCCATACTTTTTTTTTATTTTTTTTTTATGCTAAGCCTGGCAAATGACCCCACTCCACCTGATGTTAAGTTAAAAAGAAGTCTAGGCTCGAGGACAACTGGTGCAGCTTAAGAGACGTAGCATCAGTCACCCTCACTCTGCCGGCCCACAAAGTGCTTCTTCACGCCTCGTTTGAAGGACACTCGATCGCACCTGAGTTTTGTACAGCAAACAGCGCTGCTCGGGAAGGAAAAACCGCCTTACCTTATTGAGAATACCCAACTTCCGGGAGGCAGTTAAAATAGCACTCTCGATGTAGCATTTTGGATTCAGTTCCTGGCCGATGTCCATGCCAAGAATGCTGAGGTTCACCGAAATGGGTAACGGAGAGTTCTGAAGAGAGGGAGGAGTAAGGAAGGGAGTTACTTTGGACGAGAATGCACAAACCTGGGTTTTGCTAGCATTAAACTCGACCAGATTTTTGGATCCCCACTTAGGGACACGATCGAGAATCAGGTTCACTTTGGCAACCAGTTCTTGCCTTTTCACCATGATATCAGCTTGCTTTGCCGCAGGATGTCCCAAGTACCGCTCATGCACCGTACTGTCATCCGCATAACAATGAATATTGCCCAAGGACAACATATCATTAATATGCAGAAGAAATATAGTAGGTGATAGCACAGAACCCTGCGGCACTGCGGCATTGACCTTGTAGAACGCGGAGGAACTACCCTCACAAAGGACACGAATCCTCCGCCCTTCTAGAAAGTCTGCAACCTAGGCGCACAAACGGGGCGGCACACCGAAGGCCGTCCGGAAAGAAGGGAACGATGCCACACTCTATCGAAAGCTTTGGCGATATCAAGGCTAACTGCCAGGGATTCGCCATGCTTGTCCATCGCTTCACCCCACGCGTGAGAAACGTACGCTAGAAGATCACCTGTTGATCGCTTTGGTCTGAACCCATACTGGCGATCATGGAGCAGCGAGTGATCCTCTAGGTAGTGAATGAGCTGGGAATTAATTATCCGCTCAAACACCTTGCACAGCACAGAAGTTACAGTGATGGGTCGATAGTTGGCCGGATCCGAGCGATCCCCTTTTTTGGGGATGGGTTGGATGTTCGCCTCTTTCCAAGACACCGGCACAATACCAGTATCGTAAGACTCCCTAAACAATCGTGTCAATACAGGAGACAACTCAGCCGCGCATCTGAGCAGCACAATCGCCGGAACACGAAATATTAAATAAACAAATTAAATTTAAAGAACGTAAGGACATTGTTCATCTGTCAGTTGAAAGCCAAATTGAAATAGCATGCGTGGAGTTGGAGCAGTTTATTGTTATAAGTACGTACAGCCCACCATCCGCCTCATATGATATTTTTGAAAAAGTCATGGATGAAATATTATTTAAAGCATCTAAAACAAACAAGAATATTATAACATGCGGAGACTTTAATATTAATTTTCTAGAAGTTTACTCATTAAGTACAAAAATTACTAGTTTATTCAAATCATTTGATCTGATACCTCTCTTTATGGAGCTACGGTCAAATGTATAGACAATATCTTTACAAATTCAAATGTAACTATCATCATCAGCCTATAAACGTCCCACTGCTTTGCACAGGCCTCCCACGTGGACAATAGCACGTGGGGATATTGAGCCATAACCCACCACGCTGGCCCAATGCGGGTTGGTATATGAAACTATATTATGCAAAAATGTAATAAGTAACATAAAATCAGACCCCCTTGGTCAGTTTATAAAAATTAAAAATCAATTAAAGAAAAATGTAAAAAGAGAAATAACTTTTGTACCAGTGACTGCATAGATTAGAAAAATTAAAATTGAGTTTGATAAATAGTCCACTTTGTTCATATCAAAATAGTAATTCAAATGTTTTATATAATTCCTTTTTTAACAATTTTATCAATAAATTCAGCTCAATATATAAACCAAAATCTATTATGGTCTCTGACAGTCCTACATTCTCTGAGTGGGCAACAGTGGGTATTCACATAAGCAGACAAAGAATGTATGAGCTCTACAATGAAAAACAGTATAATTTTAGTGAAGAGTTTAAAGACAAAGTTAAAAATTACTCAATAAATTTTAAAAACATTTGTCGTGCTGCTAAAGCAAATTATATTAATTCAAAGATTAGAAAGAGTAGTAATAAAATTAAAGCCACTTAGAAATATTAAACAGTGAGAATGGTAAAGTCAAACATAACAATAGCGAGTTCAAATTAAATATTGGTAATAACATTATCAAAAAAGATGGTGATGTTGCCAATGCATTTGAAAGATTTTTTACAAACATTCCAATCTCTACCACAAGGTCCTTAAACTCTTCTCCTACAATTGCATATTCATTACTAAATGAAAATGTACCAAATTGCAAAATCCCATTTTATTTTCAATATGCAAACAGTAATGATATTATAAAAACATTAAAATTTCTTAATGTAAAAAAGACTACTGACCTCTGGGGCAAATCCGTTAGCATTTTAACATCTTTGATTGATGTAATCGCACCAGAACTAGCGTTTATATTTAACGAATGCATTGACTGTGGTGAGTTCCCTAATCTTATGAAACAGCAAAATAATACCTCTGTTCAAATCAGGTAGTAGCTCTGATCCTACTAACTTTAGACCGGTATCAGTACTGCCTACATTTATTAAAATTTTTGAAAAGCTCATTCTTAGTCAGCTGCAAAGCCATTTTAACTTTAACAATTTACTTGATGGCAAATAATTCGGATTTACTCGAGGCAGATCAACAACTGATGCCGGTGTTGAGTTGGTAACGCATATTTACGATGCCTGGGAGGACTCACATGATGCTTTAGGCATCTTTTGTAATTTAACTAAGGCCTTCGACTGCGTACATCATGAAACATTTATTAGGAAACTACATCACTATGGTGTCAGGGGTATGGCTTTGGCCCTTCTCACTTCTTATCTATCTGACAGAATACAAACAGTCGATATAAATGGAAAGTGTTCTCCGGGGTCTGTAGTAAAGATGGGTGTACCTCAAGGGTCAATACTTGGACCATTCCTATTTTTTTTAACTTGTGAGGGACAGCCATGAAATTGTATTGTTTGCGGATGACACGTCTCTTTTATTTAAATTAAAACTACGGCAAACCAACTTTGACGACGTAAACAATGCAATATCGAAAGTTGTAAACTGGTTTGATGTTAATAATTTATTATTGAACGGATCTAAAACAAAATGCATAAGATTTATATTGCCAAATGTTAAAGTAGTTAAACCTAACATTAAAATAAATGACGAAGATTTAAATCTTGTGGATACGACTGTCTTTTTAGGTATAACTTTAGGTAATAAACTTCAATGGGGCGCTCATATAGATGGGTTGTCGAGCCGACTTAGTTCTGCAGCATACGCAGTCAAAAGGATCCGCGAACTTACTGACGTAGAAAGACTAGTTTATTTCAGCTACGAGGGGCGTTCAAAATATTCTCGGTATTGATACGTTACAACCTCTTTTATATATATATTTGTTACTGGCCGCTAAGATTCATCCATTGACATTAAAAAAAAGTAAAATTCAAACCGAGATGTTCTTTTGTTTTTCTGCAATTGCCGAACAAACATGAACACCATGAGCGAATTAACAATTTTAACGAAATTAGAGCACCGATCCGTCATAAAATTCTTGACAAAACAGGGTAAAAATCAAAAAACCATAAAAGAGGAAATGGATTGTGTTTACCGTGAGTCTGCTCCTTCTTTATCTACTATTCAAAAATGGTCAAGCGAATTTAAGCGTGGAAGGGAGAGTATTGAAGATGACCCTAGACCTGGCCGGCCTGTAGTGGCTACCTCACAAGAAAATATTGATAAAGTGGAACAACTTATATTGGAAGACGGCCGAGTGAAGGTAAAATCTATAGCTCAAGTAACCAATCTCTCTATTGGTACCGTACATGACATTGTACATGACCATCTTAATATGTCAAAAGTAAGTGCAAGATGGGTTCCGCGAATGCTGACGCTTCTTCAAAAGGATATGCGTGTGGCTTGCTGTTCAGATTTTATCCACCTGTGGTGAAAATCCCGATGAGGTGCTGCAAAAAATAGTTACTGGAGATGAAACCTGGGTTCATCATTATGACCCAGAGAGCAAACAGGAGTCCATGCAGTGGCACATTAAGGGTTCAGCTCATCCCAAGAAGTTCAAGGTAATCCCGTCAGCTGGCAAGGTCATGGCCACAATATTTTGGGATTGTGAAGGAGTTTTGCTTATCGATTATAAAGAAAAAGGTGTAAATATCACAGGGCAGTACTACGCTAACGTTATACGTCAATTAAGAGATGCGATCAAAGAAAAGAGGCGAGGAAAGTTAACCAAAGGTGTTCTGCTTCTGCATGACAACGCCCCTGTCCATACTGCTCATATTGCCAAGGCAGCTATTGTTGAATGTGGGTTTGAAACTGTTACTCATCCACCCTATAGTCCGGACTTAGCCCCAAGCGACTCCTTTTTGTTCCCCAATCTTAAAAAGGATCTGCGTGGAAATAAATTTTCTGACGATGAAGCGTTGAAGACGGCCGTGGAGGAGCATTTTTACACCAAAGATAAAAAATATTTTTATGAGGGATTAAAAAAAATAATTGATCGATCTTATAAGTGCATGAACATAGGGGGGGAGTATATTGAAAAATAAAAATATCAAACTTTTCGTACTTGTTTGTTTTTATCCACATACCGAGAATATTTTGAACGCCCCTCGTACTTCCACAGCATCATGTCCTACGGCATATTGTTGTGGGGGAATGCTGCAGATATCAACACTATTTTTGTGCTACAGAGGAGGGCTGTTCGTGCAATTTATAATATGGGCCCCAGAGATTCGCTTCGAACCAGGTTTAAGTTCGTGAATGTTTTGACAGTTCCATGTCAATATATATATGAAAACCTAATGTATGTCCGAAAAAACATTAATTTATTTAAGAAAAATAGCAATAAACATAATGTTAACACTAGAAATAAAGACTAACTCACTGTTCCCACTGTAAGGCTCCATAAAGTTAGTCAATCTTTTAAAGGGCAATGTGTTCGTTTTTATAACTCGGCGGCGGTATTTCCGGACCGTTACGACTTAGGGATCTTCAAGAAACGAGCCTATTCTTTCCTTAAAGGCCGGCAACGCGCCTGCGATTCCTCTGGTTTTGCGGGTGTCCATGGGCGGCGGTGATTACTTTCCATCAGGTGACCCGCTTGCTCGTTTGCCTCCTTCTGCTATAAAAAAAAAAAAAAAAACAAAATCCCATGTGACATGTTAAATCTATCTGTCAAAAAATTCTCTGTAATAAAGCTTATTATAAAGTTTCTGATTATTTGAACGACAAAAAAGCTTGGGATGAAACTATCTGCAACTCCCAGAAAAACAATGTAATAATTTAGAATAATAATTGTAACAAAGACGTTGAAAAGAATATAAGCCAAGCAGAGTTTCTTACCAATTCTTCTCTGTCTGGTCGCGTTACGAATTGGTGTAAATCAAAAAAATTTACGTGTCAAAGTGTTCCATATGGTACCTATTGAATAAATAACTTTTTATCTTTATCTATCTTTATCTTATTATGTCACTGCGTAGCCCACAAATGAACTGGTCACGAAGATTTTCATTCAAAGCTGAAGCAATTTTGCAATTCTTTGCTAAGTCCGCCACATAAATTGACACGCCTTCGCCGTCATTTTGCCTTCGTTGCCGAAAGCGATATCTTTCTGCCGACGCTGAGGGTGCCGGCTGTAAATGTTGACACATCAGGTTATTCACCGCACGGAACTCCAAATCTGCTGGCTTACTTGGGCCGGCTAGATTCTCAAGCAGCTCGTACGCCTCATCACCGATTGTCGCTATCAAAATTGGTACCTTCGTTTCATCTCTAATAGCGTTAACCTTGAAGTACACGTTTAACCGATCTACGTATGACGACCACGTACTGCTCTTCCCGTTAAACTCGTTCAATTTACCGATTGACATTGTTCTGATATTTTAAAATGCACATACACGACTATTAAATAGTTTATACTCGTCGCCACTGTGATATCAGAGACGGAGACCAGGAAAACAACACGCGTCTTGCTAATACGATCATTTATTCCGGACTGTTTTTACATCATGGTTATCCCTACCCTTCATACATTTGTTAATAGTAAGGTACCTACTTCACAATAATATGAATGAATTAGGCAATTAATTAGCCTGTAATTTGTGTAAGTTCCTTGCCTCTAACTATATGAATAAGTGCGGCGTGTGGTTGCAGCTGTGGCGGCAGCTGCGAGCGCACCGGCACGAGGCCGCCGACGCGCTCTACCGCCGCGACAAGGTACGCACATCGCACGGACTCTGGCTAAGCTTTCGAGCTTGTCTAGTATGTTCTGGTATGTCTTTAATTGGGTTGGACCGACACTAATGTTGGGTGTTGATGTTAATTTATTAAAGTGGTGTCAATGATATCTGAGAAACCTTTCCTAACTCGTGCTACGCAGCTTTAGGACAGGGGAAATTTTATGCAACATTAGGAGTTCCTCAAGGTTCTTATTTAGAACCTTTGTTTTATTTATATAGGTAAGGCCGTATTTAGTATTTAGCCGTATGTCTTACGTCCTGTACTTTTAGGTGGTTTGTTCGGTTACGACTTGTTTGTAAAGCTGTTAATAAAATATATATTTTTGAATCGTAATAGAAAAAAGATTTAGAGCATACCAAAAAAGTATCTTACGTAAAAAATGTAAATTATAGCAATTTAGATAGATATTTTAAAAACATACTTAAACAGAGTAAGAAATAAATGTTAACCTTTTCTTTTTACACAAAGTGTTCAAATCTTTCGAATATGGAATGAGGAGCAATGTTATGTATTTAATAAACGGCGGTCTAATCGAGAGCATGGTGTCGCAGGCGGTATCGTGTAGCACTGGGCTAGAGCTATCTCCGCGGCCGCGCACGGTGCCGGCGCCGCCGCCCGCCCCGCTGCCCGCGCCGCCGCCCGCGCCGCCGCCCGCGCCGCCCACGCCGCCGCGCGCGCGCCTCGACAAGAGCCAATCCACGCCCGCCTACGACCAGCACGAGCCCGGCGCGCCGCGCGACACGCCGCCCGCCACGCCGCAGGACAGGTACGCCGCGGCGCGCCACACCACGCCCGCATATGACGGACAGCACCCGAGACGCACAGAAAACTTAATTTTATGACTCGACATACTTAACCTGTTTCATAGCTGGATTAACAAATAGATAATTAAATAAATTGACTAGCGCGATAACGACCCAAACTAAACCGGAACGAGCAAGACGCTATCAGCTTATGACAGTGTGACACCCCACTCGGCACGGTTTTCAATATTGTAATGAAGCGTCTCGACTTGCAGCCCGACGATACTGGTCCACGGCGCGGAGAAGGCGGACCAGATCCTGGGCTTCAAGAAGTCCAGCTGCGCCATCGGCGAGGCGCTGCTGCAGCGGCGGCGCGCCGACGAGCCGGTGGAGGCGGTCAACCCGGCCATCCGCCGCCGCTCCGTGCTCGACGACAGGAACAACTTCTTCGGCGGCGACATGATGTCGCACCATAAGGCCGATGACGTCATGCTGTCCTCCAGGTTGGTGCCCTTTGCGGTTTTGGTTGGTTTACCTGCGCCGACCAGCACTGTTGCATAACCTAACCATATCGCTGCGCCGCCCGCAGGCTGCCGGTGCTGCGCGCCGTGCCGCGGCCGCCGCCGCCGCCCGCGCGCCCGCTGGCCGCCTCGCAGGTATGCACTTTGAAACGGCTAGTACGCCAACTTCATAGGTAAACATTCAATAAACGACCATTTACCTATGAAATTGCCGTCCTGGCCATCCATACTTTTCTATAAAAAATAGCACAAGGGAAGATCGTACCACCACGATGGCCCAATGCGGGTTTATGAGTTGTAGAAATTGGTATTTTACAATAGCGATTGAGACTGACGGTTCAACCGTGCTTAAAAGAATTCGAGATGTGTTATTAAAAATTGGTCTTGTTTGGGTCTCGTCTATCGAACGTCGAAATCTGAAAGCGTTATAAGGTGGGCCATTAGGTTTTATGTAAAATAAAATTAATGTTAATAATGGCATGTCATTCAGATATCGCTTCCGCTCCGCCACATCACGAAGCACGACATCGTCATGATCCCGAACGAGCGCCGCGAGATGCCCGCCCTCAATGCGGAGGCGGAGTCCCCCGTCTCCCCCACGCCGCCCGCACCGCCCGCCGACCCCAAACCGCGCAAGGACAGCTGCTGCGAAAGCGGCATCACGCTGTCACCCTCCTCCAATGTCGTCAAGAGCATCTTTCCGACCTCCAAGTCTAGGAGCTTGAAGAAGAAGAATTCCATACTTGCCAGTGAGTTTTTTTTTATTATTTCTACACAGAACCAGGGATGTTTTTTTTAATTAAAAAATGCGCTTGCTCTTAGCCACATTCTTATCCGTAGGTTTAAGAAGTGGCTGACGATGGAGCGAGCTTGCCCAGAAACAGCCTATTCACTCGGGCATTATGATTGAAGATGAATAGCGCTTAGTGCGTATGAGTGGAATACGAACACGACGGGTTACCACCCTTACTTGGTTGAAGTAAGGGTGGTAACCCGTCGTACGTCTGGACTCCTGATGGTAGAAAGGGGACGGTGGAATAAGCTCGTGTAGCTCAACAGCACACTCCGAAGTACAACCTGTAAAATACCGACAAGCAAGCAACTGAGCGCTGGTGAGCGAGACTGTGAAGCTTGGTTTTCACAAGGTTATCGTCACCTATAAGTTTAATGGCTCTGTGATCCACCGAATCGAGCGCGGCAAGTTGATATTTTGCTGAGCCGTCCCAAAGGTGGCAGCAATACTCCATGCACCACCGGACTTGTGCTTTATATGGAGTTAGAAGCTGTCCTGGCGTGAAATATCGCTTAACCTTATTTAGAACACCCAGCTTTTTCGCCGCAGTTTGAGCCTTGATTTCGATGTTGTCGCCGAAGTTGAGATTGGAGGTCAACTTCATGCCGAGGAGATCGAGGTTGTCAGTAATCAGGTACATTTACACCCCGGAAAGTAGGAGCTAGGTTAAAAGGACTCCTTTTGGCCGAGAACAAACACGCCTGCGTTTTGGTGGCGTTAATACTGACCAAATTGTTGTTACCCCATATTGGGAGACAAGACTCAAAGTCAAGTTTGTCCGCTTAACCATGGCCTCTATTAAGGAAAGAACTTCCTCTCCGCCGGCCCTGGCGCTAGACAGATACCTCATGTGACCGTGCTGTCGTCTGCATACCCAAAAATTCCGGGCTTGAGCAGATCGTTAATATGCAACAGGAAAAGGGTAGCAGAGGGAACGGAATCCTGAGGAACCTCGGCATCATGAGGTCAGAGCAACAGCCATCAATGACTACTCTGATTGACCGTTCACTCAGGAAGTCCAAAACCCAGACACAAAAATCAGCAGGGATGCCGTACGTTGGAAGCTTGCTCAGCAGGCTAGCGTGCCAGACCCGGTCAAAGGCTTTCGAGATGTCAAGCGACACGGCAAGCGCTTCGCCATGCCTCTCGATTGCCCCGCCCCAGCAAAGTGAAACGTACACCAGAAGGTCCCCCGTGGAACGGCCCCGCCGATAGCCATATTGGCAGTCGCTGAGGAGGTCGTGGGATTCAAGATACGGCAAAAGCTTTCCATTCAGTACCCTTTCCATAACTTTACAGAGTATGGAGGGGATGGCAATTGGTCTGTAGTTGGTGGGGTCGGCACGATCGCCTTTCTTGGGCACTGGCTGCACATTTGCAAGCTCAGAGCTCGCCCTTTACAGTCGCGAGCGTACCCAGGCTTGGTAAGCGGATTCTTTAAGTGCTTCTGGGCTTGGACAGTCCGCATTAAACCAAGGTCAGGCCTTGTGACCGTAATGAACGTCGGAGAACAGAATAAAGTATTCCATTCCCTGACGAATCACTTCCACTATCGCGTCTGCAGAACTAGAGGGATCGTTTGAAGAAAAACACACTTGGCGCCAAGGGTATGATGCAAAGAAGCGCCGCATCTGGTCCCAATCAGCTGACTTGTAACGCCAGACACGCCTCGTGCCCCTAGGGCTGACATCAGGAGGCGTGCAGACTGATACGGATTTCCCAATACAATAATCGGACGTTCCCAGGGGAGCTGAGACCGATACTGAGTGTATGTTTGGGTTCGTCATCAGTAAAAGATCGAGACAGTTTGGCGTATGGCCATCGGCATCAGGTACTGCGTTGCCACATTCACCATCTGGGTGAGATCCAGCGATAATGCAAACTTCCGAGCTTCTCGTCTAGCATGGTCAATTTTCTTGTACGGGAACAGCCACTCACGATCGTGAGCATTAAAATCCCCAAGAAAAATTAGTTCAGGTGCTGCCACACCGCTGTTTAAAAATGTTTACAAACATTTCTAACACTAATACATTTACTAACAAATGTTAGGCATTGTTACATTCTGTTAGGGATTGTTAAATGTTGTAAGTGCTCCTACATCGATTGAAAATGTTTACAAACATTTATAACATTTGAAAAATTTGCTCGCTCGCCGTTTGGTGTTACGTTCCGACGCGTCTACACTAAAATGGAAAAAGATTTGCTCATTGGATTAGCTTTTATTTTTTGTTTAAAAAAAAGAAAAAGCGCAATATCTGGATGCGCCAAACACTAAGAGCTAGACAAAAGTATAGTGCCAAAGATTATATCAACTACGGTACAGACAATTACAGCAGTAGACTGCACACAGCGCGCAGCACGCCGCGCCGGGCCCCGCACTCTCCGCATACCCTGCTGTGGCCTGGATATAATATGTTTACAAATCAATAATGACAATGAGTGTAATGATTATAGGTCCTCATTTCTTCTTAATGGCTCTGGAGTACCCCACGGAAGTGTTCTTAGCCCACTATTGTTTCTTATTTACATTAATGATATGCCTAGGGTCACTAACTTTCAAACCATTCTTTGGGCAGACGATATTTCGTTGATAATACCTTATGTCGATAAACAAGTCCAGTATGAAACAGTTATTAATGAAACTATAGATAAAATCCAAAATTGGCTACAGATAAATAGTCTTAGTATTAACGTCACAAAAACAAATTTAATACCATTCACAAATTATAAAGCAAAAACATATGATCTTGGTATACAATGTAATGGAGAAAATTTAAATGAGGTTACTGAGACTAAATTCTTAGGCATTGTAGTTGACTGCCACTGTAACTGGAAAAGTCACGTATCTGACATTTGCCACAGGGTAAACCGATTCATTTATCGCTCTTTATCGTCTGAGAGTTAATGCAGGTGAAAAAACGGCCCTTCTCGCATACCATGGCTATGTGTCCTCAGTACTTAGATACGCAATAATTCTATGGGGAAACTCGACAGATGCAAAAAAAGTATTTATAATACAAAAGAAATGTATTCGAGCCATAAGTGCCCTTGGTCCTCGTGAAAGTTGTAGACAAATGTTTGGGAAGTATAATATACTCACTTTAACATCGCTGTATGTTTATGAAGTGGGAAAGTTTGTAAGACATAATGTGGAGATGTTCAAAAAACCTGTTCATAACCAACGCTTACAACCGAGAGATCCATACAAACTGCAGGTCCCGTTTTGCAATACAAGTTTATATAAAAGAAATTGCGACGTGATGCCAATACGTATATATAATAGAATTTCCACCGAGATAAGACAATTACCCACAACACCATTTTTACATAAACTTAGAGACTGGTTGATTGATAAATGTTTTTATGACCTAAATGAGTATATGAGTTTTGATATCCGCTGATGTAGTTATTGTATTCTTTTATATTTTATTGTTGACTATTTTATTTAATATACCTAATTGACTATAATTGTGTATGTTTAATTAATCATATACTGGACTGAAATTTTTCAGCCAACCTACTCACAATATATTTTTTAACACATTAAATTTGATATAAAATACTTTTCATCCATTAACCGCTCGGTGAAGGTCGTTGTATACCCGGATCCTCTACTATAATAGGCAGGTTCAAAGTCACGCAAAGTCAATGGAGAGGGCTATGCTCGGGGTTTCTCTACGTGATCGAATCGGAAATGAGGAGATTCGTAGAAGAACTAAGGTAACCGTCATAGCCCAAAGAGTCGCCAAGCTCGAGTAGGCAGGGCACAACGCCCGTAGAACCGATGGCCGTTGGGGCAGAACGGTTCTCGAGTGGCGACCGCGCACCGGAACACGCAGTGTGGGCTGGCCTCCAACAAGGTGGTCCGATGATCTGGTGAAGATCGCGGGTAGCCGCTGGATGCGAGCAGCACAAGACTGGTCGTGGTGGGGATCCTTGGGGTAGGCCATCTCCAGCAGTGGACGTCCTCTGGCTGATGATGATAAAATATCTAAAAGGTTTTTGATGTTAAAAATATTGTGTAATGTTATGTAACACGGTTTGTAACTGGTGTGTTACAAGTTGAGCTGGCATGCCATATGTGATGTGTGTGTGGATGTGCCGCAGAGCGTCGCGCGGTGCCCATGTCCGCGGTGGGCGGCGCGGGCGGCGCGTGGTGCGTGGCGTGCGGCGGCGCCTGGCAGCGCGTGCGGGCGCGCCACGGCAGCAAGGGCCGCTGGGCGCCAAGGCAGCTGCTGCTGGCGCACGCCGCGCTATACGCCTACCGCACGCCGCAGGTACCCACACACATGCGGCGCCGCGCTATACGCCTACCGCACGCCGCAGGTACCCACACACACATGCGGCGCCGCGCTATACGCCTACCGCACGCCGCAGGTACCCACACACATGCGGCGCCGCGCTATACGCCTACCGCACGCCGCAGGTACCCACACACATGCGGCGCCGCGCTATACGCCTACCGCACGCCGCAGGTACCCACACACATGCGGCGCCGCGCTATACGCCTACCGCACGCCGCAGGTACCCACACACATGCGGCGCCGCGCTATACGCCTACCGCACGCCGCAGGTACCCACACACACATGCGGCGCCGCGCTATACGCCTACCGCACGCCGCAGGTACCCACACACATGCGGCGCCGCGCTATACGCCTACCGCACGCCGCAGGTACCCACACACACATGCGGCGCCGCGCTATACGCCTACCGCACGCCGCAGGTACACGTACACACACACTACCGTGGCACGGAACGCCAAACAACTGCACGGATGCCCGACGTAATAGGCGGTGATCACATCGCCGGCCGCTTACATATAATTTTCCTTGAAGAAGGCTGATCATCGGCCTTAGGCGGCGCCTTCGGCTGGTGGTGAATGCGGTCAGGGAGCGTCTCCTGGCCGTTGGTAACGAGCAGTATTGCCCTAGGCTACCCGGCTACTCCAGAGCTCTGTCCCATAAAATAGTAGTGATCGCCTCACCAGGTTAGAACCGCGTCAGCGCAGTTGCAACACCTTCTCCCACTGTCCACCAGTGGGACTACACATTCACAAACCGACACACAATAATACTGTGCAACTCAAAGTCCGCTTAGTTCACTTATTAGTATATAATATTGAGTCCACAATCAATTCGGAGACACGCCACGTGTCTTCATGAAGCCGCCGCCGTCGACTGACATCAAATCTCCATTACTCGCGAACAAACCGTTGTCGCAATACGCGACTACGCGTTAATTACATAACCACGATAGATTCCATTACCAAGATGGCCCCGGATGCCAAGCAAAGTTAATTTTATTACCACGGCCAAGCCGTCGCCATTTGGCACGCGCAAAATCAAAAGCAAAAGTGACACTCAGTTCGGACTGGATACCGCGATGTCATACATTGTCATACAGATTGACTCGTTCCAAAATACTATTTTATTCCGAAAAAGTACAAATATTTATTGTCATTTTGTGGTAAAGTGATTTGCTGGCATCTTCTTTTTTTTAATGAAAGAAGGAGGCAAACGAGCAGGCGGGTCACCAGATGGACAGGAATCACCGCCGCCCATGGACACCCGCAAAACCAGAGGAATCGCAGACGCGTTGCCGGCCTTTAAGGAAGAAACAGGAATTGTAAGGGTTTGAGGGTGGGGGGGAGGGCCTCCGGAACTCTCACTGCCGAAACACAACCGCACCAAGTGCCATTATTTCACGCCGGATATTCGTGAGAGGGTGGTATAACCCCGGGCGAACCGGCCTAATGCGTGTGGCTCTACCACTCAGTCAGTGTCACTCATTTAGCACCACCCAGGGGTCACGTGTAGGGTCTCGAGGGTAAACCTACGGACGCGAGTAAGTTTAACCTCCAAAGTGGTATCGTAAGCATGTGTTCCGTCCGTGTGCAGTGCGCCAAGGCGGACTGCATGATCCAGCTGGCGGGGTTCACGGTGTGCGCGGCGGCGGAGATCTCGTCGCGGCGGCACGCGTTCAAGGTGTACCACACGGGCACGGCCTTCTACTTCGCGGCGCCCACCGCGCACGACATGCACGCCTGGGTGGCCGCCATCGCGCAGGCCACGCTGCAGCCGCCCAACGCGCAGGTGCTACTCCACACGACACACAAACACTTTAGGTTCACGCAAAACTCAGCCCAGCTCATTGATTCTTGAAATCTAAACTCTTCTCTTCTTGATTCTTGATTCTATGTCATAAAAAATATGTTAGAACTTCAATGGGAATAGGAACAGCTATCAGACTTGTTGTTATTGAAAATCTAGAATCCCTGAAATCAACTATAGATGATTTTGAATAAAAAAAATTGGTTGCCTGTAAAGTCGGTTTTACGGGCGAAGATTTTACGTGACAACGTCTTTTTCTCGGTAGAATATTTATTGATATGAATATAATTAAATTGCACAATAGGAACAAGGAATTGAATGAAAATAAGAATTGCACAAATTTTAACTATAGAAATATATATATATATATATATTTTTTTTTATTTTTTTTTTTTTATTTTGTTTTTTTTTTTTTTTTATTTTTATTTTTTTTTTTTTATTTTATTTTTTTTTTTTTGTTTTATTTTGTTTACTAAAACATTGTACATGTAAACTTAAACTTAACTATTTAGTGGGAGAGAGACGCAAGGCATTCGGCGGGCCTCTCTCTCGTTCGGTGACTCATCGTTACGTTCCCGACGAGCGTTACACTTTTTCATAAGTGTCTCCCAGCTAACCTAATTTAAGACGTTGTCACGTCAAAAGGCCAAACCGATGTGCTGATTTAAATTAAATGGCTAACTTAGCTCCTACGACCAGCCCTGGTAAAGCTTATATATTGCCCTACTGCTTGGCGAAAACCTTCATCGTTATAATCAAGTCTTTGTTACAATTTTTGGGTATCGGCTTAATCACCACGATTGCCAAACGCGATTAGTAATTACAAACCCTGGCTATGCATCTATTAATCTAAAACATCTTGCTCATCTTGAGAATTGAACCTTGACCCCCCGGAACCTTGTCGACGTTTCTTATTAAGTTAGCAACTTACAATAACGATAGTGTAATCCATTTTTTAGTTTAATATCTTGACGAGACTAATGCTTCCAGCTCGACATATCGACACAATTCTCCGAGACCGATTACTCGGACACCGAGTCCGACTCGGAGAGCACCGAGCGACGCGAGCGAGAGACTAGATGCCACGACGACAAGGACAGGGACAAGGACAAGGCCAAGTTCGGGTCCCTGAAGAAGCTCACGGGCCGCGTGCAGTCACAGGAGAACGTCAGCCACGCCGCCACCAGCCTCGACCGCAAGTACCTGCGCTTCTTCTCGCGCAACAAGAGCAAGGAGGAGCCCAAGCCCTCCAAGGTAAGTCACAATTATCGGGACTGTATCAAGTTAATCTTTAATTCGTACCGCACAACCTACCAACCCGCATCGGGCCGGCGTGGTGGGTTATGGCCCAATCTCTCTACCAGTGTTGTCCACGTGGGAGGCATGTGCTCAGCAGTGGGAGTTTCTAAATTGACGATGAAGTATTGGAAAAGTATTACAAGTACATTGTATTTTATTTATTTTTATTTTATTTTATTTTATTTTGTTCAGAACACCAACAGCACATAAACAATATATGGATACATTTATATAAATCTACTTAGCTATTAACAGGTATTCGCAAATGGAAAATAAGATGTACTTACATGGACCACATGAGCTCTTTCTACAGAACAGTACTTATATAAAAATATAGTAATAGAAATACTAAACAGTAATAAAACTAAAATAATATAAAAACTAAAAAGGAATAAAACATTGTTAAGTGACGGCAGCACTTTCAGAGTGGGATGTAAAAAATTGTGAAGTATAAAACTTAATAATTTTTTTTGGGTTTAGTCCGAAACAATTCTAGCTCGCTGCTGCTCTCTGACAGGTCATTAAAAGAAGTACTCGCTCGAATAAAGAAAGAGTTACGGCGATAATTAGTATAAACTCTGGGTATTGCTAGTGGTTGAGTTCGTCTAACCGGTAGTTTGCGTGGTACCCAGATGTTAACTTGCTCCAATAGAGAAGGGCAATCAATAGAACCACTCGCAATTTTTATCAGGCTGATTATGTCAACTACTTGTCGCCTTTTCTGTAAAGGTAAGAAATGATATCTCCTACACCTCGCTTCATAACCATGATCTATTATTTTACATTTAAACTGCAAATATCTTAAAAATCTTTTCTGTATGGATTCAACTCGGGAAATATATATGTTATATTGTGGATTCCAGACCACCGAGGCATACTCAAGGATACTGCGCACATAAGCGCAGAAAAGTACCTTTATCGGTTTTAAAGATTTGAATTTATGTGTTGATCTTATAATGAAACCTAGAGATTTTGAGGCTTTTTTAACTGCGTAATCAATGTGTTTGTCAAATAAGAGTTTTGAATCTTGTATTAGTCCAAGATCTTTTATAGATGTAATGTTAGAAAGTGGCTGATTATCGATGACGTACGGATAATTTATAGGCTTAGGTTTACGAGAAAAAGTCATTGCATGACATTTGGAAACATTTAAATCTAGCTTATTTTGAGTACAGTATTGCACAAAATTATTTAGATCGCATTGTAACTGATCACAGTTGATAGAACTGTTTACAGACATGAAAATTTTAGTGTCATCTGCGTATAATAAAACTTTCGCGTATTTAAAGCACAAGGCAATGTCATTGATGAAAATGACAAAAAGTAATGGCCCCAACAGCGATCCTTGCGGTACACCAGAAGGTATTGGCATCCAAGCAGATGTGAACCCATTTATTGCAACCGCTTGAGATCTATTGCTGATGTACGACAAAAACCACCTGTACAAGTTCCCGTGTATACCAGATTTGTATAGTTTTTCAAGTAGTAGCTGGTGATCAATGCGATCAAATGCCTTGCTGAAATCAGTAAATATACAATCCACCTGCAGTCCTGAGTCCATGTGTGACGAGACGTAATCATTAAATTCCAAAAGATTAGATACCGTTGACCTTTGCTTTAAAAATCCATGTTGTTCCGGAGTAAAAGATGACTTAAGTGCAGCATAAACCTGACTGTAAACAATTTTCTCAAATATTTTGGCAAAGATGCATAATTTAGATATAGGTCTATAATTTTTAATGTTTGAACGGTCACCGCTTTTATGTACAGGTGTTACGAATGCAGACTTCCAGACTGCAGGTACAGTACCCTCAATTATTGATCGTTTAAAAATTATATGAAGGGGAGAGACTAAATTATTTACACACTGCCTTATGAAAAATGGGCTTAGACTGTCTGGCCCGGCACCCTTGTTTAAATTAGTGGCTTTCAGCAAATTTTCGATCTCTTTTGGATTAATAGTTATGTCACTTATGTCAGAATTGTTTTGGCACTGATTGTCAAGGTTAGGCAAACTACCGTCAGCGTTGGGAGCGAGGAAGGTTGACTGAAAGTATTTAGCAAATAAGTTACAAACAGACACTCCAGTATCAGCAACGTGATCATCATATTTCATCACAGAAGGTAACGCGTGTGAGGATCTATTTAGCGATTTAGTATAAGACCAGAACAAGCGAGGGTTGCTTGTAACAGATTTTTCTACCTTATCTATGTATGACTGATAACATTCATTTTCCAATCTTAGGGCCCGGTCTCTAAGAAATGAGTAAGTATCGTAATCATAGTTATTACCATATTTTTTGAATTTTTTAAAATATTTATATTTCTCTTTTAATACCTTTTTTAGGGCGGAATTGTACCAAATGGGAAATGTGTTACCAGAAACAACTTTGTGAGGTATAAATGTATTGCGCAGTTCAGTTAAAATATGGTAAAGTTTATCAACACAATCATCAATAGAACCAGCCAATAAGACGTCATTCCAGGAAATAACCGATAGACTTGAGTTAATTTCCTCATAATTTCCCATTTTGTAGTTAAACAATGATCGCTTATTTAAAGTTAAATAACTGGGTATGTCTAACATTAACTGTATGCAGATTGATCTATGATGAGGATCCTCCGAAACAAGAGGATGGTCACTGGGATGCACACTTATTTGATTATTACAAAATACTAGATCCAATAGCCTGTTGTTGATATTTTGTATGTTATTGTATTGGTCGAGATTACATTCAACAATTGTATCTATAAAACCAAGCTGACCTTCACTGAACACACCCATAGCCTCCAATTGGCCATTATCTAGTAAGTTCCAACTAATATTTGGCATATTAAAATCACCTAAAACCATAAAAAGATCATTAGGAGCAGCGTGATAGTTGTCCCCAAGCTTATTCGTAAAGTTATTCAATTGGATATTGATCGAGTTACCACATCCCTGATTACATAGATATAAAGTGCAAAGATGTAAGGTGGTAAGCCGACCTTTAGTACGAAATGACAGGGTGACCCAAATATCCTCTGCGGACGAGCGCCAGGCCGGCTGGTCGGCGGCGGCGAGCTCCCGGCGCACGGCAACTAGCACGCCGCCGCCGTACCGCTGCCCGGTGGCGCGGTAGTCACGGTCACGCCGGAACACTATATAACGCTCATCAAAAAGTTCACTATTCTCAATGCCATCCAATAACCAAGTCTCCGTTATGGATATTATATCAAAGTTGTTCAATGCTACATTTCTTTTAAATAAGTTGGTTTTCGTGCGCAGACCCCTTGCATTCTGATAAAAAATATTAATATCGTATTTTACGGCAAACAATCACTACACTGGATATGTAATTGGTTTTGGTTTTGGTCTGGAATTCACGACACCTACACACAAAAAGTAAAAAAGTATAACAAAAGCGAGATATAGGAGAATTCATTGAAAAAACTATAGTATAAATAAGGTTAATTAAACGATAAGCGTTATAGCCCGTAGGTATTGATAGCACGTAAGCAAAGTGTAATATTTTGTTTGTGACACAATCATTACGGTGAACTATCAAAAAGAATGTGCAACGGAAAGTCGTCTCTGAGATCATACAATTACGGCAGTCATCAACAAACGAGCATTCACTAATTATTATTATGACCAGCGAAAGCGGGTAGCGAGTTACGTTAAGCAATACAAAAGAGTCAGGGCTTCCCACATAGCGGGCGCAACCATCACAGTACATGCAGAAGTTAGGACAAAATTTTGAATAATATTTAGACAAAGCGTCTAATATTTGAAACAACAAGTACTTAATGAATTTTAATGCTTGGAGAACTTTAAAAGATCTTTTTCCGATTTTATCCGGAACGTTGGCGATGTGTCCGACTTCCTGACCAAAATCTTGCAATGTTTTATCCACACATATCTGAAGTTTTTTTCCTTGGACAGATCTTTTGCTTTCTTAAGAAGAGACTTATTATATAGTGTAAGATGGTCGTTAATAAAAACATTGACTGCATCGGTATATCCCAGTTGTGAAGCCGGAAGATCCTTATGCTTACGTGCAGCCGCCACGAACGCTTCCTTACAATATCGATTATTAAGTGACATTATGATAGATTTTTGAGAGTCTGATCTGAGGCTTGGGACCCGGGCAATATAGTTAATGTCTTCTTTACGTATAGGGCATTGGATTATATTGCCAATTTGCATTACAATATTGTAAAGGTTTTCGGTCTTCTTGAGTGGAATCCCTTTTATTTCCACATTGTTGGCCCGTGCCCATTGCTCTTTATCGTGAAGATCTTCTTTAAACTTATCCATGTCTGCTTTCAATGTATGGATTAGATTGGTATGTTCCTCAACTTGAGAAATTCTAGTCTCCAGTAATTTCAATGTTGTAGATAATTGGACTGAAGTTTCGTGAGCAAATTCAACTGAGCTTTTAAGATTTGATATTTCAAGCTTAATGGTCTTTACATCCTCAACAAGTGACGCCAAGGGAGCGAGTTGCTTTGTGATATTCGCCAGGGCAGCCCGCACTTCAGCCAGCTGTACTGCAATGTCAGGGCTATTTTTAGATGCAGGTGCAGGTGCAGGAGATTGGCCACTTTTGCAGTCGTTACAACGCCAGGCAGACTTCCGCTCTCCAAGTTTGCGAAAATTGGTCTCTGTGACGCCAGCACAGGGAAAATCAAACTGACGCTTGCATAAGCTGCATGATGGACCGTCCGACACATCATTTCCACACCGAGCACACATAAACATATTTGCTAGTTTTTACGAAAGCGGCCCTTGAGGTTGACAAACACTGGCTGACCGCTAGACGAGCGAGCGCGTGTACACTTGAACACGATTGGACAACGACTGATTGTATGGTAGGAGAGCCCTCAAGTGAGTCTGTGTTTTATAGTTCACTGAATCGTTAATTGTATCGTATGTACTGCAGATAAAGCAGCCCGCGCCGATCCCCACGGAGCAGTACCGCAGCTACCGGCGCGCCGCCCCTGCGCACGCCTCCAGCCCCGACCTGGCGTGCCCGCGGCCCCCGCGCCCCGCCCCCGCCCTCGCCCCCGCACCCGCACCCGCCCCCGCACCCGCCCCCGCCCCCGCCCCCGCCCCAACACCCGCCCCCGCCCCCGCACCCGCCCCCGCGCGGCCGGCGCAGCTCACGCTCGAGGAGTTCATGCTGGCCAAGCAGGAGGACGATCGCCGACAGGTAACTGGCCTTTCCTTTCAAATTAGGGATAACTAATAATTATCGCAAGTAACTTTGTAAAAAATGTTTGTTTACAATAATTTGTAGCTTCTCGTAATTTTGACGGGGAATCTAGACACATATTTTGTTATTGAATAGATGTACACTGAACGCGTGGTGCTTGGCGTGCGCGCCTCCCTGCAGCGGCGGCAGCGCGCGCCCTCCCCGCCCCCTGCCGCGCTGCAGCACGCCGCGCTGCAGCACGCCGAGCCGCAGCACGCCGCGCCGCAGCACACCACCCCGCAGCATACCACCCCGCAGCACACCACCCCGCAGCATACCTCACCGCGGCACACCACCCCGCAGCACACCTCACCGCAGCACGGCACGCCGCCGCACAGCCCGCCGCAGCGCAGCACGCCGCCGCAAGCCGAGCCGCCGCACATCATGCAGGTATGAAATCAATATGACAAATATTACATGTCAATTTTTATACAGAAAACATCGAAAATTCATAAATATAACGGAATTAAAGAAAAAAAATTGTATTGCAGCTTTTTATGAGCGTGATTTAAACGTCTGTTTTAAACGTTGATTTGAGCTGATCGTTGATCTGGCAAAACTAGTGCCAGACGCTCTACCAATTTACTGTATCAGACCAGTACTTAAAGAAAACTCGTTTATAAAAAAAACACTTTCAGAATATCAACTTTATAAGTATACTGTGCTTTTGTCCCTATGTTGTGTGCATTTGAATTGTAAGTACATGGCTAACGCGCCGCCCCCCCGCAGCCCGCCGCCGCCCGCCCGCGCGCCGCGCCTGCTTACGGGTGAGCCAATACTGATACTATTATTTATTGACTATTTGGCTTGTTGACTAAATTTCAGAATCATAATATTAAAACAATACCTGTTCACCTATATTATCCTAAAAATACATTATTTTTCATAAAATCTATCATTTACAATATTTATTTTGCGTTTGCGTTATATTGCGATTTAAATTTACCGCAAAAACGCTTAAGACCACCATGTTGAGTAAATGACGTCACGCCGTGCCAAGCATCCGTTTCGTTCGAGGCCTTTTCTATAGAAATGTCACAACAATAAAATGACATTTGGCACGGCGTGACGTCACGGCTTCTGATTTCCGTTTAATGTCATATGACTGAATGCGTATTATTATAGATTTTTTTCTTTAAAAAATTAATAATCCCAATTTTTTATTATGAATATTTTAGATATTTTGTTTCTATACATCATATTGATATTGATCCATTCGGCCGATTTCGGCCATGGCGACTGCTTAGACTCCTTAGTTGGTACGGCGCTCGTGCGCCCGAAAATGACTGACATAGCCGATCTTGGAGGTGAACCCCCGCGCACATTGAGGGCACGCGAGCGCACCGGCTACGTAATGGTAATGAATGGCAGCAGGCGGGCGGGTTTTCAGGTTGTCGCGCTTGGCGTCGAGGTCAACTTTACGTTGCTCCTCGAAATCGCGTACTTTGACCTGCACCAGCCTGCGCCACTTAGGGCGCTGTGCAGCCAAACCTTCCCACCGAGAGGGCTCGATGTTGCATCTTTTCATGTGTCGTTTCTGAACGTCTTTATACCTGAGAAGTTGTCCGCCATGTTTCCGCTTACCAGCTTCTAGCTCAGAATAAAAGATGCGTTTCGCCACTCTCTCTTCCGCCATACGCGATACGTGACCGCACCACCGAAGCTGCCGACGCATCAGATACGCCTCAATTCCACCGACCTGGGCTCGTCGCAGAACTTCGGTATTTCGTACTCGATCAGACCATTTTATGTTCATCATTTTACGTAAACATTTGAGGTGGAACCGGTCTAAGGTACGAATGTGATGACGGTACACGGACCACGTCTCAGAGGAGTATAAAAGGTTTGGCAGCACGATCGCCATGTACACTGAAATTTTTGTGGTCAATATTAAATTGTGCGAGCAGAAAACCCTGGAACACAGTTTCCCAAATGCTGCAGCTGCAGCACTAATCCTACTGTTGATCTCAGCATCAAGGTCATACTTTGATGTAATAGTATTTTTATTTATTTTATTTTATTTTATTTATTTATTTAAGGTAAGCATACAGCCAAACACATAATTACAATCGAATCACTAAAGCATTGCCAGAAGTTACATATGTGCAGGCCTATTATCTGCTTACACAGCATTCATTAGCAAGAAAATTATAAATATAACTAGGAACTTAAGAATATAGGGTTTAAAAAAAATATATATATATGTAATGTTCGATGTAAACTTGGGATCAACTTAAATGAAACTGTTTCAGCAATATAGTCTTGAAAACGGAATGTGATACACCAAAAATATCTAAGTCAGGAGATTTCGCGCTAATGTCATTATACATAGTGCATATGCGAGCAATGGGATGGTGGAGACCCAGGTTGGTTCTATGGCGAGGCAATGCAAATGTTCTAGCAAGGGGTTTTCGAGGACATTTGCGAGGAACGTTTATATTAATAGCGCCTAGCAAATCAGGACACGATATCTTATGGTTAAGGAGTTTGTAAAGAAAGAGCAGATCCAACATTGTGCGACGATTTTTGAGGGAAGTCATACCAAAAAAGGACAATCTTAAGTCATACGGAACCCTGTGATGTATTCCCGGTGTCATAAACGCCAGATGTCTTGTAAACGCTCGCTGAATGGACTCTATTCTTTGTGATGCATTTACGTAAACCGGATTCCATGCAACTGAAGCAAACTCCAGTCTACTACGAACAAGACTGTTATAGAGAAGAATTTTCGTTTGATTGCTTTGAAACCCCTGCAGATGTCTTTTTAAAAAGCCCAGCATTTGCGCAGATTTTTTAACTATAGCATCAATGTGGGAGGTAAGCTTGAGCTTATCATCCAAAACAACCCCAAGATCCCTTATTTCTGCTACTTTCTTCAAATATGTCCCGCGCAGTTGATATTCTGAATCAATAGGTTTCAATTTCTTCGTGAATGTTATGTGAAAACATTTTTCAGTGTTTAATTTCATACCATTAGTAGTACACCAACTATGTAAATTGTCCAGATCAGCTTGCAGAAGCCTGACATCCGATAAAGTTTTGATTGTCCTAAATATTTTGAGATCATCAGCAAAGAGCGAAACCGTACTAGATTTTATGCAAGAAGTAATATCATTAATGAAAATGAGGAAAAGAACCGGACCCAAGTGAGAGCCCTGAGGCACACCTGAGCGAGCGTAGTAAACTGATGACTCGTAACCAGCCACAGCGACCATCTGAGGTCTGCAGCTTAAATAAGAGTTAAACCACTCAAACAATGTTCCGGAGATTCCATAATCTTTGAGTTTTGATAATAAGATAGGATGACCCACCTTATCAAACGCACTCGTCAGATCAGTATATATGATATCAACCTGACCACCAGCATCAACCTCAGCCGCGACAGAAGAAACCATAGTTACCAAGTTAGTTTCCACCGACCTTCCCCTCATAAATCCATGTTGCGATGTTGATAAGTCTTTTTGCACTAATTCGTAGATATGAGGTAAGACTAGGGATTCCAGTAATTTGGAGAAACAGGACAAGATTGATATGGGGCGATAATTTTGAACGGCATTTTGATTACCTTTTTATATAGGGGCACTATTCGGGTCTTTTTCCACTCATCTGGAAAAACTCCTTCCCTCAATGAATAATTAAACAAGATCATCAACGGTAAGGTCAGTGAAGATCGACAACGATTAACGAATAAAGGCGGAATGTTATCTGGGCCAGCACCTTTTTGTGAGCTAAGAGACTTAATAGCTTTCATAACATGTTTTTCAGTGAAATGGATACTAGAGAGAAAACTTGCATTAGGGCGACCCAGGATGAAAGGGACCCCCTTTCATCCTCTCCAAGCAGACTGGCGGCGGCAGGTACACAGCACAAATCGATATAACTCTCTTCTGGCCGTTTATTTTGACATCAATATTTACCCATAAATCCTCGCAGGAAGATTCCCAATGTTGGGCACGAGAAGAGGAAAGTTCTCGAGAAACAGCGAAAAGTACCCCACCGCCATCCCGCCTAGAGTGCGCCGAACAATCTCGATCTCGACGATATACAACGTACCGCGGGTCAATAAATTCTCCATTAGAGATGCTATCGTTAAGCCAAGTTTCCGTGAAGACTATGATTTTATAATCAGAAAGGAGAATGTTTTTGTATACATTATTAGTCTTGGTCCGAATACCTCGGACATTTTGATAGTACACTTTATATTTAACTATAACTATTGACAAAGATTAATGAATTAACTGTACATTCTCTTTAGTACGTATTATTAGAGATTCACTAAATTCGTCTTTTCTGACGAAGATTCGGCCGTTGCGCACCCAGGTGAATTTGTACCCGAATTCTTTTGCCCTCAAGCGAGCCGCTGCATGTAAGGCCTTATTTGATGGAGACAAATGTTCGCTTACGAAGACAGGTTTTCGCGCGTTTCCGAAACCGAGATGATGAGAATGTAGTTTTTCATTTGAGTGGCTCTTGTTGAATTTTGCAACTGCTGCGAGGATCTCATCGCGAAGACGGGGGGTCCGAAACTTAGCTACAACAGTGCGGGGCCTGTCGCTCTCCTTGTTGATCTTCGCCACACGGGTCACATGTATAATGTCTCCGGTGGCAAAAGGCGCTTTAATGACTTACAAGCTGTTCCACGGTGTTGGCGAGGTTCTCGTTTTTGTGTTCAGGAATTCCGTTGATTTCCAAATTACACTCTCGCATATGTTGCTCCACTGAATTAAGTCGCACAGACATATCAGAGACGGTTACCTTTAATTTTGCATTCTCACTTTGCAGTCCATTTATTATTGCATTTCTTGAAGCTGCGTTTTAACTTCTTCGTATTTTTCGTTGAAAAAGGTAACGCTGTCGCGCAATTCAATGAACTGGTCGCTCAGAAATTTCAGTTTATCAGCGACCAACCAATTAGGTTCCATGGTCAGGTTGGTAAACAAGTATACGAATAGAATATTTTTTTTTTTTTAATATTTTTCTTTTTCCCAATTCTGATGTTAATTCCCCGGAACAAGTGTAAGTTTTATAAGGTGGCAACCCCAATTGTCTATGAATCACGGTGGAATCTTGTTTCAATTGAATTTGACGTTTGATCGCTGTCAGTGTTTGTCAATTGAATATGACTTATCAAATATTAATCAATGTTGGGGGTAGGAATGGACAATGTCTACAATGGGTCCACACGTATTTGGTTAAAAATCTTTTGTTTACTCAAGTATCACTAATCACTTTTGTGCGTTCAATTACACAGTGGAAACACTTTTGTGATATTCTTTAACTTTCGTCCGCGCTCTAAATCTGGCCAAGTTGAAAAGGCTGCCATCGGTACGGAAGCGTATGTGGACTCCTGCGGTTACTGTCTGTAAGACTTCCCTAACTACAACTGCAAAGTATAAGGCGAACAGTGTAGGGGCTAGCACACACCCTTGTTTCACCCCACAGGTAACGGGAAAGAAATCCGACTGTTCGCCGTCTATGGCGACGCAGCACTGCATGTCGTCGTGCAGGAGTCTTACAAGCCTAATAAACTTCTCCGTGCATCCCAGCTTCTCAAGTACCAACCACAGGGCTTCACGAGGCACACTGTCGAACGCCTTCTCTAGGTCAACAAAGCAGAGGTACAAATTATGGCCTTGTTCCCTGCTTTTGTCCTGCAACTGACGGACGCTAAAGATAGCTTCGCATGTGCCTCGATCTGGTCGGAAGCCAAATTAGGTTTCAGGCAGGATCTTTTCAGATATTTGGGTTAAACGATTTAGCAGTACTCTGGCAAAGACCTTACCAGATGCTGTAAGAAGCGAAATACCACGGTAAGAATTGCAATCTGAATGGTCACCTTTGCTCTTGTAGAGAGCCTGAATGCGAGACATCTTAAAATCATACGGGACCTGCTCCTCATCTCACATGCGAACAAAAAGATGCCAAACAGATGTATGCAGCTCATCATTGCCGTATTTTAACAGTTCGCCTGGCATAAGATCTATGCCTACTGCACGCTTGTTTTTCTGCTGCCTGATGGCTGTGACAACTTCATCACGCGACAGGGGCTCATCCAGCTCGATGGCTACGGGGAGTCGGGGCAGCAAACTGATGCGTAGTAGATCAGCTGATCGATCTACGTTGAGCAATGAGTTGAAGTGTTCTGCCCAACGCTGTAGTACGTCCTCCTTGCTTGTCAGCAAACGGTTGCCACCTACAGCTCGCAGAGGCACTTTTGCTTTGTAGGACGTACCCATCAATTTTCTCACCTCGCAATAGAACTCTCCAAGCTGGTTTGTGTCAGCGAGCCGCTGTATCTGACAAGCTTTGTCCCTCCACCACTTGTCTTTAATTTGTCGAGACAGCCTACGTATTTCTTGGTCACTAGCTCTGACTACATCGCTCCCACCTCGTCTGCCATGCCGACGCAGAAGATCTCGATGTTTGTTAAGAGCTGCCTGAAGAACCCGGTCATTCTCATCAAACCATTCTTCGTTACTCCGGTTTTTAGTACCTAATGTAACAGAAGCGGCTTCCATCAGATGAGTGGACAGCTTTTTCCAAGCAACACCAACATCATCCCTTTCGCTGACTGACAATAGTCTCTCGGATAGGGCTTCGCAATACTTCTGACGTACCTCGTGATCTTTTAGCCTGTCCACGTTTAGAGACGCAGGCTTTTTTCACCATAGATCTACGTGGGCATCGGAGACGGAGTCGGAGCTTAGTGGCGATAAGTCGGTGGTCAGTCCAGCAGTGTGCACCACGCATTACTCGGGTTATTTGCACTTGACTGATATCTCTTTGTCGCACAATGGCATAATCAATCAAATGCCAGTGTTTGGATCTTGGGTGCATCCACGTAGTTTTATGTTTAGCGGCAAGCCTGAACATTGTGTTCGTAATTGCTAGCTCATATTCAGCACAAAGACTGAGTAGTAACTGACCATTACTATTCATTTTGCCTACTCCGTGTCTACCCAGAACTCCAGGCCATACCTCATAGTCCCATCCAACTCTGGCATTGAAATCGCCTAGCAATAAGACCTGCTCTTTGGCGTTTATTGCATCTAGACATTCAGCTAACTCATCGTAAAATTTGTCCTTTATGTCATCAGACTTATCTAGCGTTGGAGCGTAGACTCTGATGACATTAAGGAAGTTGTCCTTATCCAGGTGAAGGCGCAATGTGGTAACGCGGTCCGAGATGTGTACGGGGTACTCCTCTAGTCGCTTTACTAGCTGAGTTCTAATTGCAAATCCTACGCCTGATCGCCGGGGTTCGGAAGCAGCGGTACCCTTCCAAAAGAAAGTGTAACCGCCACCGTCTTCCACCAGCTCTCCTTCGTCGGCAAGATGTGTTTCGCTGAGAGCAGCTACATCTACTTTATAACGACGAAGCTCTCGAGCTACTATGGCAGTTTTGCGTTCTGGGCAGACATTGCTATCTCGATCTATAAGCGTTCTGACGTTCCACGCGCTGAATGTCATCAAAGTTGTTTTTATGTTTTTGTTATTGTTACGTCGACCACGAATTTAGTTGATGCGATGGCAGCCGCGGTCACTACCACCTTCCAGCGGGGACGAGCATTTCTTTAGGGCACCTTTTCTAGCCCCCTCCTCAGCTGAGCGAGGAAAGCAGTGCCTCCCTAAATAGGGCTGCTTTGTTTTCCTAGGTGCTGCCGAGTCCGTACTGTCGTCCCCAATTTGCAGTACAAACGCGACCACGGCGTGTACTCACACCCCTAGGACCGCCCGTGTGCAGGAGTCGGACAAAGACCGGCATGCATCGCACCTGACCTCTCTACCTTCTCCCATCGCCACAGGACGTTGACCTAATCGAAGTTCATTCTCAGAAGCGGTCATTTGCGCAGGATATATTTAGGTGCGTAAGCATTCGTGCAGACGCAGACGCACACACTCGTCCTTCCTCTTCCCAATTCAGTGGAACGGAGAACCGCTACGACTGGGGAAGAGGTCAGATGATATGTCTGGGAGACAGTAACTGCATGCCCTCTACCGTCGCCCTAGGCCATCCAACTTGCCTTGCCGATTCGCCGAGTCTGCCAAACCCTATTGCATATCTACGGTGGATTGCCTTCCTCGCCGAACCGGACTTTATCGTGCGCTACCTATGCGGGAGGTGACCGCGTGGTAGAAACATCGACCGCAGAGAGCGAAAGTCTTATCACAGGGATGCTGCTGCCCAACCCTGAGTAAGCATTTACTTCCGCTATAAGTATTCGAATGGATTGACCGCCATCATTCGGTTGACTGACTGCACTGGTTACCCAGCGGGCGATGGGGTTGTCACTGTCCGACGCCTAGAATACATCATAATTGATCATTAGAAACGCCATTCCACCTGATTTATTCTTAGTGGACATAAGCCTATTAAAATAGAGTTCTGAACATAATTGAGATGGTTTTATGTTTTTATGGGGTAACAAGCAGACTTGACATGCCAGATCGTGGAGCTACACCGCCAAATCATAAATACATATTTTTACTAGTAATTACTCAGTACCACCGCGGAGGGATGCGGATGGCTATGTGCGGCTCTACCCTCAGCTCCCGAGTCCCTTTCGAGGCCACAAGGGTTCGGGAGAAGAGGGCATACTTATTAAAACGCTAGTACATTCTCTCACTTTTCGCTGTAATTGTCTGTGTCTAGGCGGACTATTCGGACATCGTTATTGCATTATTTTATACGGTCATAATAGTCTAAGATCCGCGAGTATAGAACGACCTTCACCGAGAAGGTTAATGGATGAAAAGTATTTCATATCAAATTTAATATGTTAAATAATATATCGCAAGTGGGTTGGCTGAAAAATTTCAGTCCAGTAGCATTAATGATTAATTTAATATTAAAAAAAAAAATTTTTGTGTGTTTATGTGTGTGTTTGTAATGAGCTTATCTTTATATAAACATAAATTTTATTTATTTAACCAGACGGATGCAAATTACTAATATTGACTTGCCTGTTTACACCTGCCTGCCCAATGTTATGACAGGAAAAAAAATAGTCAACCTAACGTTTGCATAATATAGAGGCTTCATACTTTCGATTGGTACCTATGTAATTTATCTATTACCGAAACAAGTGCAATATTTAAATAAAAAATATTTTTAAATATTTAATTAATCATATACCTACTGGACTGAAATTTTTTAGCCAACCCACCTGCAATATATTTTTTAACACATTAAATTTGATATAAAATACTTTTCATCCATTAACCGCTCGGTGAAGGTCGTTGTATACTCGGATCCTCTACTATAAACAGATTAATCAAATACAAGGTGGTTTACAACTAAACCTATCTTAATATGGAATGGTTTTAACAAATGAGTTTATGAGAAAGTAATTTAGCTGTACAATAATGTAAACATGTATCCAATTTTGTATTATATTACACTTAAGATGCGTATTTCGCTTGTTTCTAAATACTTGTATCTATTATAAAAGAAACAGTACTAAATACAAGAGTGAAATCAGATACCTAGCACGATGACACTTTACAATTACCTAAACAATGTCTCGCGAACCAGTAGATGATGTGAGTTTGCAAAGCAGTTGTGTACATCATTTATATAAAGAGTGAAGAGATATGGTCCCAAATGAGATCCTTGAGGAATACCTGAGGGTATGTTAAGAAATCTTGACCGATATCCCTTCAAAGCTACCGCCTGACTCCTATTTGAAATATAAGATTTTATTGTATATAATTTTGCAAGTAATAGATTATGGTTTATTTTATCGATGGCTTTTGAAAAATCGATATACACACCGTCCACCTGGTGTCCGGCGTCCAAAGGATCGAGAATATTATCCGTGTATGTAATTAAATTGTTCTCAACGCCCACTGAAAAACCCGTGTTGCTCAGGAGAAATAAGTTGTTTAGTTTGCCAAGTTAAAAATTTAGTAACAAATTTTTTAAAAACTTTTCCCATTACTCAAAGTTTCAGACAGATACATTACATAAAACCTTCAGAAAGTGACTTATTATATTAGGATCAGCGGGACTGACAGCGCCTCTGCTAATTTAGATATGAGAAAAGGATGTACATTATCAGTACCAGAGCTTTTGTATATGTCTAATTGGTGTAGTGCTCCATAAAATTCTTCTTGAGAGATGTGCAAACAAGATAAATTGATAGAATTCGACGATGAATTATTTAAGCGACTTTGATATCTACACTTCGCAGAAACGGAGTTAAAATAGTTATTGAACATTTCAGTATTTTTTATATGTAATCATTTATGTGCTGTAATGTAACAATTTAATTTTTTTTTAATTAATGTTAGCAGACCTAATAAATAAACGTTGCAGATACGAGAAGTTGGCGCACGCAGCCGAGAGCGGCGAGCGCTGGCGCGACTCGCTGCGCCGGAACAGGAAGGTGCGTGCCTTACGCGACATACACTAACAGTGTTTGTAATCACAAATTAATCAAGCTTGTACTGTGCTCCAACGGTTGAAACTATAGCCTCAAATTCAGTCAGAGGTCGAAGTAGTGGGATTTGGTTAGCAGTAACACTGTCTAGCTAACTACCACTAAGTAACTTTTCACTACATGCATTGTTATGTTTCAACCAACACTTAGATAAGATAACCAGTTCCTCGGTAGCTGAGAGTTTCGAGTGAGCGTCAAGTTGGCAGGCACACCACGGAATTAGATGGTTTTGACTTTGTCAAAAAATTGTGTATAAATAGTGATAAATAGTGACGTATAGCATATAAATAGTGATACTATGGTTCAAAAGATATTTGAGTATCTTGGTGTGCCTGCTAACTTGACGTCAAGATAGCAGGCACCTTAAGAAATACAGTTCGTATCAATGTGATTTATATGTCAAAAAACTGTGCATAAATAGTGAATCGTATACGCAAAATTTTAACAATTGTACTTCAATACAAACCGAGATACTACGGTCTCTAAGTGAGCTGCCAACTTGACGTTCTTGCGATGGCGATTCCAGAGAAACAAGTTGAAGTTTTAAACAAATAAATACATTAAAAAATTGTGTGTGAAATTGTGAATCTTTCAATATCAATAAAAAAAGAATTCTTCTTTGCTATTTTCCTAAAATCTGATGTAAACTTCTACCATACATTAGATTTTAGGTTAAATCGTGCACAATTTTATTTATTAACTTAAGGTACTGACATTGTACGAGCCTACACACGTACATTTTAATAACTATTGCATATTGTTAATTTCACAATGACCTCAATGCGTTTGCATACGCATCACTTTTAAAGACAATTGTAGAATTAATTACTTACAATAAATTAGTGTTTTTCTAGCATTCAATCGGGTTGGTTTATTTAGCACTCTCCGGAGTAACCTATCCATAACAAGCATACGAGTGTGGGATTCAACCCCCACATTTTGGTCCTTCGTTAGCCCGTTGCTGGGACGAATTCGGTATCGTTTTCTTCGACTTTCGCGCGGTGGTAGTCGAAGATCGTAACGTAGTCGCGTTGTCAGTTCAGTGTTCAAGCAAGTGAATCTGTGTGCTTCGCGAAAGTTCCCGCAAAGGATTGATCAGCAGCAGCCTGACACGTAGCATTAGCGTGCAGGCAACTAACAACCAAGAAGCATCAACGTCGTCGTTCTCGCTCAGACGAGATCACACGTGGCAGCAAGCGAGCCATACCACCAGTTTTGGGAGTATCCAGCATCTATCAGCTACAACTACGTGCCTTCAAGTAAGATTGTTCCTTTTATTTTTACTTAATCATGGAATCTCTTATCCAGCGTCAAGCCGCTGTCCTCGAGACATTGAAGCAGATCAATAGTAACTTTAATAAGGACTCGGCGAGTCGTAAAACGTCAGAGTATCTTAGGAAGCGTTTAGAGGCGATAGATAATCTTTGGGGAGAGTTCAATATGAACAATGAGCGGTTACAGTCATATGAGGATAGAGAGCAACAATATTTTAAGGAGGATATTTTTCAACAAGCAAAAGACTTTTACATAGCATTACGTACTAACATTTCGACTTATAAAATGGATGAAAAGCAGACTGTAGACGTCGCAGTTCAAGATGGAAGGGTGAATGAACTGTTAACTCAGCAGCGCACTAACTTTCGAGCATTTAATAGGCTCATACTAAGTATTATTCCGAGCGAAATATCCGAAAAATGGGAATTAGAGGATGAATTGCGTAATATGCAGATGAAATGGAATATGATTGATAGCATGCACTTACAAATAGATAATATTTTACAGGGATCAGATATGAGTTATGATGAGGAATTTAGTAGATATGAAAGATCTTTTAAGCAGATGAAACGTGACCTAAATAAAAAGTTGTCATCATCAGCTCACGTTCAGCAAGCTACTCCAACTATCGATATACCGATCTTTACGGGCAAATACACACACTGGCCCACATTTTATGACTTATTTACTGAAGCTATACATAATAGTCGTATATTATCTAAGTCTCAAAAAATGCAACATCTTAAGTGCAAGGTCAAAGGAGAAGCTGAACGGATAATTCAACATCTTAACGTGACCTCAGAAAACTATGATACTGCCTGGGAATTGTTGACACATAGATACAACAACCCACAGATTTTATTTACAATGCAAATTGAAACCTTTTTGAATCAGCCAAATATCTATAAACAAACATCATACGAATTGAAAAAACTTTATGATACAAGTACTGAGTGCATCCACGCAATACACAACTTAGGTATTAATACGAACACTTGGGATCCTCTGTTAGTACATCTGTTAGCAAAGAAATTGGATCCGGTTACTTACAGTGACTATAAGGAATCACGTAAGTCGCCGCGAGATTTACCAACATTAGAAGAGTTAATGACATTTTTAGAAGGAAAGTTTATGGCGTTAGAGCCGCTACAAAGAGAAAGGAAGAGTAAGGATATAACTCCACCTTCAACATCCTTTAGATATAATCAAAACTATCAAAAGTCTAACTCGTTTAACAATAAACCTATAAAACATTTTACATCATTTAAAGCAGCTCCGACTTTTACATCAAATATTAAATGTCCATTATGCACGTTGGACCATCAGTTGTTTAGGTGTCATAAGTTCCTTAACCTTCCAGCGGAAACTAAAATGAGAACGGTTGTGAAATGTCGAGTTTGCCAAAACTGCCTTTTCATGCATAATGAAAAATGTCGCTCGACAAAACGCTGCAAGGAATGCAATGGCGAGCATAATACTCTATTGCACGATGCGTTCAAACAGCCAATAAATAATGTACCGATGTCCGTTACGTCATCTACTCCATCTACGTCATCAATGCCATCAACATCAAAACAACATAATGTCAACCATGTTGCAGCAAATAATGAAGAAGTCTTACTAACAACATTGCTTTTAAAGATAAAGGCAGCCGACGGAAGTTTTATTACTATGAGAGCTTTGTTAGACCAGGGTTCCCAAATTACTTTAATATCCGAAAATGCAGCTCAAATGCTTGGATTACAGCGGCAACGTTATCATGCATCTGTGTCCGGAATAGGTACTGGTGAGAAACTTAGCAAAGGAATTTTAACAATAGAATGTCAGTCTATTTATAATGATTTTAACTTAACAACGGAAGCATTAATTATCAATCATTTAGTTAACAATTTACCGAATAGCACTTTCAACAAGCAATCATGGATGCATTTGCAAAACGTCAATCTAGCTGATCCACAGTACAACATCTCAAGACCTATAGATTTGCTCCTAGGCGCCGCGGTTTACTCAGACATAATTATGAATGGTTTGATAAAGGGTCCGAATCAAGCACCCATCGCCCAACAAACAAAATTCGGATGGGTACTATCTGGCAATGTGAAGAAGTTTCAATGTCATGTAGTTATCAACAGTTTAGATGAAATCTGCAAGTTCTGGGAAATGGAAGACATCAGCATTAATTCTAACACCTTAACACGAGAAGAGCAATTTTGCGAGGACTTCTACCAAGCAACAACTAGAAGACTGAATAATGGAAGGTACGAGGTTGCACTTCCTATGAAGCAAGGGTTTGAGGAGAAATTAGGTATATCTAAGCAAAAAGCGATTGCTCAATTTAAACAATTAGAGAATAAGATGACGAAACAGCCTAAATTTTCAGAACAATATAAGTTATTTTTAAAAGAATATCAACAATTAGGTCATATGATTCCATCAAGGTCAAACATTGAACCCAGTTTTTTCTTACCACATCATGGTGTTTTGAAACTGGACTCCAGCACGACTAAGTTACGCGTCGTATTTAACGGATCATCAAAAACATCGTCTGGTCACAGCCTCAATGATCTAATGGAGTGTGGCCCAAATCTACAAGTTGACTTGCAAGAGCTTATTTTAAGATGGAGACAGCATAAGTACGTCATCACAGCTGATATCGAGAAGATGTTCAGACAGGTACTTATAAGAGCATCAGATCAGCCACTGCAATCAATAGTTTGGCGGAACACTCCTGATGAGCCACTACGTGAATATCAACTCGCGACCGTAACATATGGCACAAAAGCAGCACCGTTTCTAGCAATACGAACATTACGTCAACTAGCAAAAGATGACGCATCAAAATACCCAATGGCAGCAGAAGCGCTGGAAAATTCATTTTTCACCGATGACCTGTTGAGTGGAAATGATACGATAGAGTCGACCAAAGAGTTACAGCGTCAATTAATTGAGATTCTAAAAGGAGCAGGTATGAACCTACGAAAGTGGTCAGCAAACAACCACGAATTAATCACGGGGTTAGAGTCGAATCAAGTCGATACTCCTTTCCACTTTAAATGTTCCAACTCACGCAATACACTCGGATTACAGTGGCAGCCAGGCACCGATTCATTTACATTTCAGAACAAATTAGATAACAATAAGCAATGTGACACTAAGAGACAGTTGTTATCTGATATATCTAAGGTGTTCGACCCCTTAGGCTGGATCTCACCTGTCACGGTTCGAACAAAACTTCTATTCCAAAAGGTATGGTCGTTAGGTATATCATGGGACAGCAATTTACCATCAGAAATACAGATTGAGTGGAAACAAATCCGAGATGATTATAAAAACATTAAACATCTATCAATTCCCAGATATATAGGAAACACACGCAACGGATATCAAATACATGGCTTTTGCGATGCGTCTGAAAAGGCGTTTGCCTGTGTTGTTTACATTATAACGCCTAATGATAAGGGCGAGTGCACACCTACCTTAGTAACAGCAAAAACCAGATTGGCCCCACTAAACAAGCAAGTATCACTTCCTAGGTTAGAGTTATGTGGAGCCTTACTTTTGGCCCAGTTAATCGAAAAGGTTCGAAAGAGTTTGAAGTTAGAGCATAATTTAGATAATATATTTGCATGGACCGACTCCATGGTGGTGCTAGGTTGGATTCATGGCGACATCTCTCGATGGAAACAATTCGTTGCCAACCGAATAAATCAGATCAGAGAAATCATACCAGCATCTCATTGGCGACATGTTAAGTCGGAAGAAAACCCAGCAGACAGCGCCACCAGAGGTCTCTCAGTAACAGCAATTTTAGAGCATAGTTTGTGGTGGAAGGGACCCAAATGGATCATCAAAAATAAAAGGAGCAAAAATCAAATAGAGTATCAACAACCTACTATTGAAATAAAAGATGTGAAAGTAAAACGTGTACATGCAGCCTTATGTGAACAACAACCTTTGTTAATTGATAAATTGTTAAAAGAAAATAGCTCTATTATTTCAACCGTCCGACACATAGCATGGCTATCACGTTTCACAACTTGGTTCCGCCAACGCTCGAGCGAATTCAGCAAGTATCTATTGTCGTCAGAATTAAACAATGCATATAACATCATAATAAAACATACTCAAGCGCAACAATTTGAGATAGATTTATTTAATTTGAAAACCAAGGGTCATGTTAATCGTAACAGTAAGATTGCAGCCCTACATCCTTATCTGGACGAGCATGAGGTTATGAGAGTCGGTGGACGACTAAGGCACTCTTCTATCAGTAACTCAGAAAAACATCCGATCATTTTGTCTAAAGATGGTCGTTTTACTGAACTTATCATCAGTCAAGCACACTTAACAACCTTGCATGGTGGCCCAAAATTAACCTTAGGGTACATAAGAAACCGCTACTGGATAATAAGCGGAGTCCACACAGTCAAAAAACATTTACGTAAATGTGTCACCTGCAGCAGATTCACCAAGTCAAATCAACAGCAAATCATGGCGGATTTGCCCCCCGCCCGAGTCAACCCTTCACGCCCATTCACTAATTCTGGAGTTGACTTCTCTGGATACATCGAGTTAAAGTGTAACAAAGGCCGTGGCATCCGTACATCAAAGGGATACATAGCAGTATTCGTTTGTATGGCGACTAAGGCTGTCCATTTGGAAATTGTGTCAGACCTCAGCACTCAAGCATTTTTGGCAGCATTTCGCCGATTCTGTGCTCGACGGGGCACCCCCAAGCATATGTATAGCGATAATGGGAGTAACTTCGTCGGTGCCAATCGCTTATTAAAAAGAGAATACGAAGTGATTCTTAATAGTATTAATAAGGAGTTTATGGATAACCTCAGCGAAATGGAGGTTATTTGGCATTTTAATGCCCCAGCCTGGCCTTCTGCTGGTGGACTCTGGGAAGCAGCAGTGAAGAGCTTAAAGCACCATCTGAAGCGCGTGATAGGCGAGCAAAAACTCACCTACGAGGAGTTCAGCACGTTACTACAGCAAATTGAGGCCTGTCTGAACTCCAGGCCCCTATGTAGGTTGACAGAGGACCCTGATGACGAGAGTCTGACCCCAGGGCACTTCTTAGTAGGAGGACCACTGCTCTCCAGACCACAAACAGAGTCAGAGAATATGCATTTATCTCAGAGGTGGCAATTGGTACAAGCAATGAATAAAAGATTTTGGAAATGGTGGTCATCCGAATATCTTCAACATTTACAAGCAAGATCTAAGTGGAGAACACCAAGGGAGAACTTAAAAGTTGATGACGTGGTTTTAATCAAAGAAGACAATATGCCTCCGGGAAAATGGGCTATGGGGCGCATCATTCAGCTTCACCCAGGCTCGGATGGGTACGTTAGAGTCGTGAGCATAAAAGCTAAGAACAGCATTATGAAAAGGCCAATTAACAAACTTGTATTGTTACCTATAATGGAGCAACAGGAACCCTCATCAGAGAATCCCTGTCCAACGTCTAACAATGACACACATCAAGTGTCACAGCAACAAACATCCAGTGTTTCATCTCCAGCACCTCAGCAGAATCACCCACGAACAAGAAAAGGATTAAAAAATATATTACTAAATACACTATTTATGTTAATGATGATAACAACGGTTAGCACTCAACAAAATCAACCTTATAACATCACTGAACTACCATCCAATCAAGGTTTATTTTTTGATAAAATCTCTGACCTTCAATTTATCCGAGATGACTGGAAACTAGTGGTTTATTATAACCTAACTAATTATTACAGGAGCATGGCTGATATCAAAACATATATTGATCATTTGAATAGCATGTGTACTGGAGATACGACACAATATCAAATTATTACACAACAATTAGAGCATGATTATAAAGAAATACAACATTACAATAAAATTCTGACTAATCAGCATAAACGGCAGAAGAGAGGTCTCGTTAATGGTGTAGGCTATGTAGCAAATTCTTTATTCGGAATTCTCGACGATAGATTTGCAGAGCAGTATTCGCAAGATATTGAAAAAATAGCAAAAAATGAGAATCATTTGCAGCATCTCATTCGAAATCAGACGATTGTACTCGAAGCGGAGTCCAATATTATTCGCCGCAACGAAAAAATCATGAACTCACAATTTCAATTTATTAATGAACATCTACGTAATATTTCTGTTGAGATAGGTCAAGTTCGTTTAGACGTTAGAAATGGACTCCATATAGTCTCTTCAGCATTTACCGCTAATAATGTGTTAAGTAATATAAGACGCATCCAGGAAACAATCATAAATACCTTGACTGACATCAGACACGGGCGCATAGATACTCACTTGCTATCGCCTGAACAATTGCAACTACAACTTGCTACTATAACAAGTCAGCTACAGGGTGATTTAGCAATACCTACAGAAAGGACACAGCTTAGTGAGTTGTATAAAATTTTAAAGGTCGTGGCAGCAATACATAAAGATTATTTAATTATTGAAATTAAGATTCCAATAGTCACCAAAGAAACATTCGAACTGGACAAAATTATAACTATCCCTGTGCATAGAGGATTGCAGTCAGTTATCACAATACCTCAAAATAATTACATCGCCTTTAATTTAAGAAGAGATACAGCAACATTCTTGTCCCAAGATGATGTAAATGAATGCATAGTTTTAGCAAATAATAAAATGCTATGTTCATTTAATAGTCCTATTTACGACTTAAAACTAAGAGAGTCCATCTGTCAATTAAAAATAAACCATGCCATTACTAATAAAACACTCTGTGCATATTCACAATCGCCATGCGCCAATGCGTGGGTCAAGTTACATCTACAGAATGACTGGATTTATTCATGTTGCCAGGAATGCAACGTTCGCTTTTACTGCACAGGTGGAATATCAATTAGGTCATTGACAGGCAACGGCCTTATCACTCTAGGTCAAGGTTGCGTATTGAAGTCCAATGACCTATCTATTTACGCTCATAATAATTATATGAAACATATGACTGTAGGAACTAACATTGAAGTCCCACAGGTTTCTATCCTTAATACAATTTTAAACACATCGGTATCAGATAAATACGAATATGAAGATCACACTGATATCTGGAACTCATTGAAAGATCAGATTCAATCAATAAAGGAACAATCTAAAACTGAACTTAGTATTCACGACATTCATCATTACACTGCAATGTATGTGACAATAGCAGTGGTCGTCACTATTGGAGTAGCACTTCTGTGGTTACATTTGAGGAAGAGGTGTAACAGAACACTTCCAGCATCAGCTTCAGCGGAGGAGCTGCCGCCGCCGGTGCCGCAGGCGCGCAATGCGCCGACCAGTGTTCAAGCAAGTGGTGGTGAAACGGTGAATACGTCACCCATTTATAGTGAGTGCGGTCGATACAGCAAATCATTAAGTGATATCAGTGCCAATAAGGGAACATCACCTATCATGTCCCGAGCAGTGTCGTTCCAAGTACCGAGTGTGTGTAAAAATAATAAAATAGTACGCGAGTGAATATTTAAAAATAATAAGACATTTTTATTTTAGACTATTACAGACTTATCTTATTATTAACTTTTTATTTTATTATTGGTTTTTTTAACTATCAATCATTGTACTAACATAATATACTTACCATATAATAATTTATTACATAATAATATACAATTGTCAGTACTAACATAAATAATAAGAAAAATTGTTACTAACACATGCAATATTTAAGTTATTATGTTTTCTCTCGTTTGGGTGGCCAAGATGTACGAGCCTACACACGTACATTTTAATAACTATTGCATATTGTTAATTTCACAATGACCTCAATGCGTTTGCATACGCATCACTTTTAAAGACAATTGTAGAATTAATTACTTACAATAAATTAGTGTTTTTCTAGCATTCAATCGGGTTGGTTTATTTAGCACTCTCCGGAGTAACCTATCCATAACAAGCATACGAGTGTGGGATTCAACCCCCACAGACATAAAGTTTTAATTATTTTTAATTCAAGTCAGAAAATTACACTTAAATCTACCGTTGTAATGTCAGTTTAACGTTATTTCTATGGAAACTTATGTCAAACAATTTGTAATTTTAGTAACTCGAATTAAAAGTCTCGGATAGTGGTGGACGAGCGAGTGTCGCGAACGACCAAGAGATGGCGTGATTTTGTTTACGTGCGGTGAGCCGGTGATACGAGAATGGTGCGCGAAAAGTTTTATTTGTTTGTGTTGAAATTGGTTAGCAGTGAGTACATTTGCATCAGAAGTGAATTACGTTAGCCACTGCCGGAGAGCTCAAAAAAACCGATTTACTTTTACAAACTATTTAATTCTGATATTACAATTACAAAGAAAACTTATTATTAATAATTAAAGGCTGATACTGAAATCTGAAAATTAAAATGTTTGCTATGTGGTCGAACAGTTGTAAAGGTTACATAATGTGATGACTGCTCATCAATATCCGTGTTCAATAGTTTACCTACATGAGACGAGAAATATTGACCTTTTAGGGGCACAAACATACACCCGCACTTTCTCAAACATCGTCATCATCAGTGGCGTGCCTAGGGCTTCAGATTGGGGCAAGCCACAAACCTGAAGTTCCTAATCTTGCTACCTAGGTACAATGTTGGTACCCATTTGTATCATAGGCCGTGGCATTCCAAACGTTCTTGTCGTTTGTAAAAAACAGCCTATTACCTTCTATTACATCTTGAATGTGATTTTTGTAAGAAATTAAAAAAAAAATTACTGCGGCCAATTTTGGCGTTCTTTATCTCAGAAACCAAAATACATTAACAGTATTTACTTATTGAATAGTGTAGAATAGCTATTGGCATAGTACGTAGCGGCCTCGCTTTTTGTAAATTTTGCTTAACTTTTTATTTAAACCCAAAATGGCAGAGAAAGATTTTCATAAATTGCGCGAGGGCACTTTTTTGAGCTCCTGGATTGAACTACTGTTCTAAACAAATGAAATAAAAAAATGAGAATGTTATCTCGTCGTATAATGCGTAGCGGCCACGGAACTTTTAAATATTATTGATTTTATATAGAAAAAAATAGTTATTCAAAACCATAAAACTTCGAAAATTGCGTTAAGTTAACTGTGAATTTCTCTTATCTACGATAATATTATTGAGTAAAATTTATACCAGAATAATTGTTATTTCATGAGGAATAAAAATGTTATAATGAATTTATTATCCTATTTCGATGAAAACTATAAATATAACTAAGTACAAAATGCGATGCGCCGGCCGGGCCGTCCGTCCGAACTCAGCTTATTCTCGCAGAGTGGAGATTCGTAATAATAAGCATGCATTTATTATCCTATTTCGATAAAAACGATAAATACAACTGGAAAATTACTACAAAATGCGAAAATGGGCATTTTGCGCGGGAATCACAGTCGATACCTATGTAGGCAGGCCTCTACACTTAATTTATTAATTATTACTTAATTATTTTGAATGGAAGCAACCAACAATCCAAAGAGTTTTTTACATAGACCTATTATAATTAATGCCCTAGATGACTTTTAATAGTCTGCGAAATACATAAATCATGTGTGATGTTCAAAGAATTTATTTACTTACCTCTGCCTTTCGTATGCCAATCATCAACACGTTTAAGTACACATTTGTTTGCAACACATCACATGCCCAACACATCTAAGTTCGTCACAGAGACCAGTAAAGCGACGAAATGAACTCAGAACACATTTTTTTTATCACAAATTACGAAAACACTTGTTACAAAACAATCGCTCAAACAAAGTGAAGTGTGACAATAACAAAGAATAAAAAATGGCTGGCTGCAGCCTGTGGCTGCTGCACAGCACAATCGCGTATTAACGCTCGCCTCTGATTGGTTCGCCCGAGCTCGAGCTGTCGTCGGTCGCCTCTGATTGGTTCGCCCGCGTTGAAGTTGCACGTGATTCGGTAGAAATAAAGCCTGATTTGGAGAAGGCCTTACTTGCGAACTTCATAACGCAAGCTGGCTTTGACGAAGAGTATGAATTTCTCATAGAATCTATACATACTTACGCAGTATTATGTTTATAGAGTAGCAATTATGTTAAAGTTAGAAGAGAGCGGATATACTTTAAATTCGAAGCCCGGTTGCAAGCCAACTTGTGCGAGAGAGATGTAAAGCATCGCACGATTTATAAGCAGCTTTATGCGATTTGTTTAGTGATTCTTAATATGAGAAACTAATAAAATTGATAATTTGAATGCTGATGAAAGAAAATTAACAATGGTAAAAAATATTAAGTGATTTTAATAATTGCGTTTTACTAGTAGTGATATTGAGTTTTTCTTAGGGCAAGCCGGGCTTTTCGGCTTGTATGAAGGTACCGCCACTGGTCATCATCATCATCATCAGCCTATAAACGTCCCACTGCTGGGCGCAGGCTTCCCACGTGGAGATAGCACGTGGGAATATTGGGCCATAACCCACCACGCTGGCCTAATGCGAGTTGGTGGGTTTTAACAACTGTCATCTTACGACAACAAACGGGACCAACGGCTTAACGTGCCTTTCGAAGCACGGAGGAGCTCGAGATGTTTTAAATTTGTTCACCCATCCAGTGACCCGGCATTGCGAAAGTTGCTTAGCGGCAAGATCGCAAGCCGAACGTGCTAGCCGATGCGCCATCGAGCTCTGAAGCATACATACTACCATCCCCTACATACATATACTTAAACACACACTTCTTACATAAATACTTACGTACATACGTTTCGAATATCGGTACGATACCATACCACAATAACAATTTATAATAATAGTATTATAAAATATTACAGTAGGTATTATATTTTTTCTTGTTTTAGAACGGAACCTATAATCCAGCCAAATTCGATGAAGAATGTTTGTAAACAACAAAGATTACTGTTATACCTAGTTGCAGTAAGATTTTACTTTTTCTTGAGAGACATTCACAAGAAAACAGTTAACTATTGTGTCTTTCTTTCAAAAAACAGTAAAAATCCTAGTGAAACTAGACATTTGCACAAATGACATTAATATGTTTACAAACATTCGGCATCGAATAGGAACCGTGACATTTGTTCACGCTCTTATAAATCAGACATCAGTTTAAAAAAAAAACTTTGAAAGCGTTCCAATAATAATTATATTTAATGTATTTACTATATTAGTATATTAGTACTAAGACCATGTATGAATACTAACTTACAAGACTGAGTATTTTTATCATACTTATTATATTTAAACCTCCTTTTATATTCTGCCACCAATAATGGGAATTCTACATTTTGATACCAGCAACACTACGCATACATGGTCGTTATTATTGTTAAACTTTAAATTTTCATTAAAATTTATCGATACTTACGGATGAAAGAAACGTGACTTTCCTTTTCGAAAAAACAATTCTTTTGTAGTTTCGACAGAATTTCACTGAGCAAACGGTCATTTTGCGAACATTTTCACCGAAACGCGAGAGGTAAACACTCCTTGATGGCACAATGACTCTGACCGCCAGGATTGCGCGATAGGCCAATTTTGGCCTATAAATTTTTTGACGTTTTTTTACGGCCAGGCTCTATCTATACATGTACATAATCAAAGTCCGTGAGATACAAACCGAAAACGGTCGCGGTGCGGCCGCGCGCCCGCGGATCGGCAACGTCGCACACGCGCTTCGGCACGATGACGTTGTATTCCACACGATTTCATAGAGGACACACCGCGGTGACGTATACGGCTGCGTGCAGCTGCGACACTAGCTGCGGCACTTCAGTTGTAAATATTTACAAATTTAACAGTGACTAGTGATCATGGATTTTGAAATACGCGAAAAGTTAATCAATATGTACGCAGATACATATGTTTATATGATCCACATGTCAAAAATTATAACTTGTCTTTAAACGACTCAAGCTCTATGCACAGACGATGATATTCACCGAGGTCGTCTCTTTTTTTGTTTATATTGATTGTGCACCCACATTCTTTTTTTAGTTTCTGGTGGTTCTAACGCAGCCAAAAGTAACAGATCTTCATCGGATGGACTGTTATCTAACCATCCTTCACTTGAAATGCTCGATAAATCGTCCTCAACGTTCGACATCTTGAAAGAAAATATCAGCCGCAATCCGAAACGAACACACGGCACGGCGTCGCAGACGCACAGTGTCGCAGATGCAACGCGCTGCAATGCGTGTGCGACGCCGTGGTGCCGCCGCCCGCCGGTGTGAATTGCTTTATGTCGCAGCGTGCTGCAGATGCAACGCATCGTGCTGCAGACGCATCCGGTGTGTGGCAGCCTTAAATCTTAGATGTATCGAACCCGATCGATGTAGGTACCGAAGTGGCGTAGTCGTACGGTCACGTAGGCCGCTGCGTTGGAAACACGGGGCGCGGTGTCAGCAGTTTCCGCCAGTTGCAATAACTGGAGCGGGCGAAGTCCGTACAATCGCCTACTCAGCTTTTAGGGCCGTGCGCACTGTTATTAGTGGTGCTTGCTATCTTAGCATAATCCCTACTACATGGTCTCGTAACAAGTGAAAGTGTTTAAATTGTTTAATAATAACCTACATTTTTATAGGTACGCAACTTATTTTCTATTATGGTATTTACAAAAAAGATATACCTAGGTACCTAATTTGAGGTAGATATTTCCTCAGTCATTCAAAACTTTTCATATTTACTACACAACCAACATAATTAATCGCATTAAAGCTAGATGTTTATCATAATTGTTTAATGATTAACAAACTAAATATATTGCATTTCAATTAGTTTGCACATGCTGAGTGGGCAGATTTTAAAATGGAATATCGAAGAAGATACGTATAGTTTGTAAATTATTGAACAACTGTAATAAACGTCTAGCTGACATGCGCCTAATTATGTTGGTCGAGTAATACGTATAACTTCATAGTAAGTACTTACCTAGCTAATCTTTCGTATAGTTAACTAGGGTCAAGTATATTCCTAGTGCATTAAATGTTAAAGTTAACTGCCTAGTCTTTTATAACTAATAACAAAGAATTAGCTACGAATAGTTATGCCGTGTTTTGTTTCTGTCATTTAAACGTAATTTTTAATTAGAGTAGACTAGACAAAACACGGTATAACTATTCGTAGCTTATTCTTTGTTTATTAGTCATAAAAGACTAGGCAGGTAACATTAATATTTAATGCACTAGGAATATACTTAACCCTAGTTAACTTTACGAAAGATTAGCTTGGTAAGTACCTACTTATATAGTTATACGTATTACTCGACCAACACAATTAGGCGCAAGTCAGCTAGACGTTTAGCACAGTTGTTCAATAATTTACAAACTAAACGTATCTTCTTCGATATTCCATTTTAAAATCTGCCCACTCAGCATGAGCAAACTAATTGAAGTGCAATATATTTAGATTGTTAATCATTGAACAATTATGATAAACGTCTAGCTTTAATGCGATTAATTATGTTGGTTGTGTAGTAAATATGAAAAGTTTTGAATGACTGAGAAAATATCTACCTCACGTTAGGTACAATGGCGGACTCCGTCGCTGTACCAGTCTGAAGGTCAAAATCCCTTGCACACCGCGTCGTCTATTTGGCACGGGCACGTAGGTAGGTACCCGGGCGGACGGTGCGCTTCACACGAAAATCGTTACAAAGTGGTAAAACGACGCTGACCCCGATCTTACCTAGGTATGTCTTTTTTGTAAATATCTTATTAGAAAATAAGCTGCGTACCTATAAAATGTAGGTTGTTATTAAACGATTTAAACACTATCACTTCTGATGCAAATGTACTCACTGCTAACCAATTTCAACACAAACAAATAAAAGCTTTCGCGCACCATTCTCGTATCACCGGCTCACCGCACGTAAACAAAATGACGCCATCTCTCGGTCGCTTGACTCTTGTCTCTTGCTTGACATAAGTTTCCATAGAAATAACGTCAAACTGCCATTACAACGGTAGATTTAAGTGTAATTTTATGACTTGAATCAAAAATAATTAGACTTTATGTCAGTACCTTAAGTCAAAAAATAAAATTGTGCACGATTGTACCTAAAATCTAATGTATGGTAGAAGTTTACATCAGATTTTTGGAAATTAACAAAGAAGAATTATTTTTTTAATGATATTGAAAGCAAACTACCAACTACCAACTCTGCGAAAGCAAACTACCAGCCAAGAACCAAGTTGAGGCGCCAGTGTGACGTAGGGGTATATTAAATGATACCACACTTACGGCCATACAAATTTATTGTAACTTGGTCTCAGGGCGTGGAGTACATAAAGGCCTAGCTGGGTAGTTTGCTCTCGTCCCTGACTTAGCTTGGGGGACGCCGAGGTGTTGGGAGGCGCGTCGCTGTACAGGAGCTGCGAGCTGCGTGGTGTGTCCACAAAATGGCGGCCGCGTCGAAATGCGAAGACGGTCGCGTAGAATTCTTCTAAACTCCGGACGTAGAACGTGGAACTTCAGTCCAAGCGTAGAACTCCAAACGTGGAACGTGGAACGTAGAACGTAGAACCCTGGAACACAACGCAGCGTGAGCCGGTTTGTCCAGCAGCCGCCGATTGCGATAGCCACCTCACCCCAAGCCAATCCGAAAAAGCCAGATGAGAAGAGACTGTAGTGTGAGGTGGGAAGCGATCACAATCAGAGCGGAGTGCACATAACTATAAAATCTAAAACCTAGCTAAAAAGCATTGCGAGAAGCGCTAACAACTAAATCATGTTCCAAAGAAAACAAATGAAAATTAAATTATTTAAGTGCGGGTTCGAATCCCGGTCGAGGGTACTTTTAAAACATTTGGTTCCCATCCAGTAATTTAAAATTAAACTAAATATGAGATCGACCGTAGTAGTACCGGTCTCAATAATAATTAAATAAATTAAAAGCAAATTACATATGTGCGGGTTCGAGTCCCGGTCGAGGTTACATGTAAAACATTTAATTCTTCTCCGTGATTTAAAGTTGAACTAAATAAGAGATCGACCGTATTAATACCGGTCTCAATAATAAGTAAATAAATTAAAAGCAAATTACATATGAGCGGGTTCGAGTCCCGGTCGAGGTTACATGTAAAACATTTAATTCCTCTCCGTAATTTAAAGTGGAACTAAATAAGAGATCGACCGTATTAATACCGGTCTCAACAGAAATTAAATAATTAACAACCTCTAGAAGTCTTCCTGACAGACAAGGAAACAAATACACAACTAAAAATTTACATTATACTATTACGGTCACCCATTAACGGTTACATATTATAACACTTTTGAAAATCACCGTTACATGTTTAAATCTTTGATTTGAAATTATAAACAAACCTTCGCACGCTTAGCAATGCTATCTACACGCACTGCATAAGCGAGCCAAGGCTAAAACTGTTGGGGGTATCTTTATAATATCTTGTGCGGGCGGGTATTATATTAATAAAGTAGTTGTTTGCCAGACTCTCATGTTTCAATACATAACAAAAACAAAGGATAACACACAACTAAATACTTACTAGCTAATAACTATACTCTAATTTTAAAAACTGTTCAACACTTACCCTAACGGGGATTAAGCAGCACAATTATCGTAGAATGACGATAAGGCTGGATACTTTAAAAAATAATAGCTTTGGTCAAATACGTGACCTATTAAATATTTATAAAAAAAACAAATGAAATTGCACAAAGGACATCAGGCAAATTCCTTTGACAATAGACCCAAAAATGTATAGCATTTCTGTTTGTACCACAACGTAGGTATTTAAATAGTGGATCGTGGAAACTATTCAGAGTTTAATAAAAAAAATTATTAGAAAAGATATTCACGTTTGAAATATTTTTCTTTGGTAACACTGACACTAGTAGGTATAGCAACACTTGTAACCCTAACGAAACGTTTCGTTATGTGCTAAATGAACATAGTGTTCTCGAAAAAATTGACTAAAAGTGGGCATAGGTACCAATTCAAATTAAAATTATTTGTTATGCTTTCTTGTTGTACACAAATATCTTAACTATCAAACACGATACGGATGGAGCGTGTTAAATTCTGTTCTGTTCATTTAATCATGTAGTTGTAGCCAAACGCTCCAGTTGACAGCGATTGACAATGTCAGTGACTCGGACCAGAGCCGATAGCTCAGAACAATAACTATATTGTTCTGAGGCCGATAGGCTGGCTGACAGATGGCGAAAATGGCATGGCATTCAAATCAAAGCAATGCCTATTTTCAAGTATTTGCATATGCTCTATTAACAATAAAAATCTAAAAGTTACCTTTTTCCAACTTCAGAACTATTTCTCCGACAAATCCAATCCAGCCAACTTCTGTCAATGTCATTGTCATCTGATGCAATGCGCCTTGTTCTTACGCAAAAATATAGTGATGGCGGCCACAAAATGACCGTTTCATAGTCGTAGTTTTGTTTTCTAATAAATTAATTTCAGCCAAATAAAGGAGTTTCAAAATAAAGTTGATACTGATTTACGTATATAATGACACTTTATGCATATAGATAATAGAAATATGTTTATACATTTTCGGGTCAAATGTGCCTGATGTCCTTTACAAAAGCAACGTCTGTGTAGTATGGCTGTTTCTCAAGCGTATCAGACGACGCCAACTGCCACCGCGCAGGTAAATTTTAACCTACCTGCTTTCATCAAATGAAAATATACGAAAGGCATTTTAGGGTACCGTGCGCGCAATGATAAAACCATATGAAATAAAATACGCTTGTTTTGCAGTTATCAAAACTATTAAGACTTTATTTCTTTGTAGTTATTAGATAAGTTATTTGGTTTAAAGTAATATTTAGAATTAAGTTAATTATAATAAGATAATCTACGTTTGTTTATTTATAAATTAAAATTTTATATAAGTATTTAATAGCTATACGTTTATAACGTTACTGTACTTACTGTTTTTCTAAATTGATTTCGGGTTTTTATCGTTTTTCTATGTTTATGTATATTTATTCGTTATCTAGTTTAACCATTTTAACGAGTATAAAAAGAAGCTTCATCATCAGTCTATAAACATCCCACTGCTGGGCACATGCCTCCCACATGAACAATAGCACGTGGGGATATTGGGCCATAACCCACCACGCTGGCCCAATGCGGGTTGGTGGGTTTTAACGACTGCCATCTTACGACAACAACCGGGACCAACGGCTTTACGTGCCTTCCGAAGCACGGAGGAGCTCGAGATGTTTTTAATTTGGTCACCCATCCAGCGACCCGGCATTGCGAAAGTTGCTTAGTGGGCAAGATCGCAAGCAGAACGCGCTAGCCGCTGCGCCATCGAGCTCCTCAGCTAGAGAAGCTCAAAGAAGCTTAAACTTATTGATTAGTGAATTGATTGTGTTGCCCGCAGGTGCACAGCGCGCAGCCCGCGGCGCCCGGCAGGTCGGTACTCGCCAGCATACATCCCACTCAATCAATCACGATTCTATAACATATCAGTCGCTTCTACTGTTCATTATTATTTGTGTCATTTATTTCGCCTAATGGCGTGCTTATGGTTTGCCATAAGTAGGTAATAAAATAAAATTAATTGATTACTACCATATTATTGTAATTTGTATGTTTTTATTTAAAACTATCGGCTTCTCGCGACTTCGTCCGCGTGAATACCCATATCCCACGAAGACGGGGATTTTACATGAAAAATTCTTTCACCCAAACTTTGTTCTCTGACCAATTTGTAATGACGAACACAACAAAAAAGAGTTAGCCAAATAGGTGCAGCCAATATACGGTGATGTGTGGCGAATAGCGATTGATTGATATTGATGTTGTGTGCAGCTGGGGCGGCGCAGAGGCGGGCGGCGTGTCGCGGCTGCGGCTGGTGTTCGGCGCCGCGCCGCCGCAGGTCACTACTACATCACACTACAACTACAACTACCACTGGATTCACTAAAATACCTAAAATATTGCTAACCCGACAATGTTGTCATTGAGCTAATTAAATTCTAACAGAATTTAACTCTTGTAATGCGTGACTATCTGAGGAGCGAGAGACCTAACTGTAGATAAAGACAACACAGAACAAAAAAAGCACACCTACTTAATACTACTAAACGAAATGGTTCTGGTAGTAATGTTCAATTGCTACTTTTTTTTTATTTTACTTACTTTTTTTTCGATTACTCTTTACAGTGTACAAAAACATAATTTGCTATAATAAAAACACAAAACATCTGACCACTTTGCTATTCTTAATAAGGTACTACCGGGTGACAAGGCTCACTTTTTACAAATTGAAATAAAATCGATATTTTATCATTTAAAAGAAAAAGAGTGTTTTCCATGAAAGCTATGATTATTTCAATATCCAAATAAAAGTAGTTATTGAAGCTACAACGATAATAAGTTAGGTTTTTAAACATTTTTAAAAACCCTAATTTTGGGCTTTACTAAACATGGTATGCCCAATAAGGCCCGTGCCTTAAGTCGTGTTATAAGTCTTTTGGAACAAAAGTAAGCATTAAAGACCATAAGCATATAAACACATCAACATTGTAACATTCATAAACTTCGATAAAAGCAATCGGATACTAAAATGATCAATATTTTGTTACAAAAAATACTTTTCCACTGTGTGATAGATAAAACAGCCGAGGTATCGAATTTTTAAGTGTTTATTGTATTAATATTAGATTTTACTTATAAACTATTGTTATTTATGCTAAAATTAAGTAATTATTGTTAATATTCCTATTAAGGCCCAAGCAACTCCTTCGTTGGGCCTTCCTAACTGTTGTGGGCTTTACAACACAAATTGAATATTTACAAAATAAATAGCTATAAAATCGCACAAGTTTATTTAAATATTAGTAGAGGATCCGAGTATACAACGACCTTCACCGAGCGGGTAATGGATGAAAAGTATTTTATATCAAATGTGTTAAAAATATATTGCGAGTGGGTTGGCTGAAAAATTTCAGTCCAGTATATGATTAATTAAATATTTAAATTTTTATTTTTTTTAAAATTGCACTTGTTTCGATAGTAGATAAATTACATAGAGTACCAATCGAAAGTATGAAGCCTATAGAATATGCAAACGTTAGGTTGACTATTTTTTTTCTGTCAACATTGGGTAGGCAGGTGTAAACAGGCAAGTCAATATTAGTAATTTGCAACCGTCTGGTTAAAAAAATATAATTTATGTTTATATAAAGATAAGTTCATTACAAACACACACACAAACAAAATATTTTTTTTTAATATTAAATTAATCATTAATGGTACTGGACTGAAAATTTTCAGCCAACTCACTCGCGATATATTATTATATTAAATTTGATAAAAAATACTTTTCATCCATTAACCTTCCCGGTGCAGGTCTTTCTATACTCGGATCTTAGACTATATCAAAAGAGTAATGATCAAATAAACACACTAAATAAAAATTTACTAACAAATCGTAGTAGTAACAAGTAAAAACTGACGTTTTTTAGGAGCCATTAGTAATATGAGCAGCCGCGACCGATGTCGGCGAACTACCGGGTGTCACTGACAAGACGGTGGCCGCTCGCTGTCCGCTGCCGCGTTTCGGCGTTCATATTGATGTGTTTCATGTATGCTACGAAGTTGGCACGGATCAAATGTAATAAACATAGTTTTCTGCGCTTGGGCCTCGGGAAACTGTGGGCCTTGTCACCCGGTAGTACCTTATTTTAGTTTGAACTGCTTAAGATATTAGAAGCGATGTGTTAACGCCTCGTCCCCCGCAGTACCCGCACCTGCAGTGCCCGCCGACGTTCCAGCCCGAGAGCTACTCGCTCGCGCGCCTCGCCCCCCGCGCGCCCCCCGCCCCCGCCGCCGCCCCCGAGCCCTCCTAGCCCCCGCCGCCCGCAGGTGGCTCGGGCGACTCGGGCGACTCGGGCGACTCGGGCAGTTCGTGCGGGTGTATGTCGCCGCCGAGCCACCGCCCCTGCGCAGCGCCCCCGCCGCACACCAGCTCCCCCAGCGACGACGACTCCGCAAGGTGACCCCCCCGCCGCCCGCATACGACACGGACTGAACGGACCCTGGATTATCAGATGGGTGCGATTGTTGTACCGGTGGCTGTTTCCACACTATGATATATTATTATATATAATATCGAGCGCCTCTTTTCTTTTAGTGTTTAAAATCATCAGTGACTATATTTACTGTGCAAATTCTCAAACATACGTATATAGGCACCTACCTCGAAGCGTCCTGAGGCCTGCCGTTTGTGTTCACGTTTGTGTCGCGCCCGCCGCTGCTCGGGCCGATACCGCTAAACATATTATTACGTGTGACGTTAGCTGTTGAGTAACGGTATCTATATAAAATACAAAAAGCTGCGTGCTGTGGCCTCTAAACGAAAGGATTCGATTTAAGTATCACGGTATCGATTTTAATGTCTTTTGAGCCGCCGCCGCCATACATTTTTGTGAATTAAATAGGTACTAAAAGAATACCATAAAAACATACCTCCCGGACTGAAGAATAACCCAATATTACCAATGCTATACTGTATCTCGACATCTCTGTTTGATGTGCAATAACACCGAAAGGGGTGTGCCTATGAAAAATGGTGTAGGTACTTGTCCGAAAAAAAATGTTACATTTATCCATTTAGGAAAACATTACAAAGCAAAATTGCTCACTCCTTCGGAGACTTGGGCAAATGTAAAATCATGTAGAAACTAACAAAATGTCTTATGAATATCGCATATTACGTGACTGCGCGAGAGTGAATGACTGGCTACTGACTAGTAATGGCCCCAACACTTGTTTTTACTCACTGTCCTATGTATGTAGCGTCCTGTTCCAACCGAGCGCTCTTATTTCACTATAACAGTAACACTACGTTAAATATTAACTTTCCAACTGTTACTTAATTTGTACCAATTATACATGGTTGTGGATGGTTCCTTAACTAATGTTTGCAATCGTATTGTTGTGACAGTAGTTAGAAAAAAATTCGCTTACATTATTAGATATCAAATAAATTGTAATTTTTAATAACTTTAGAATTACTAATACTTCAAGACTTATATCTTTAAATGAAGTAAATTGGAGTACGTTCATGGCGTAAATATTCACGAGACGTTCTGATGGCAGTATCATGTTTTTTTTATATAGCTGAATGTCAATATAATAAAAGTTTAATGTATTGTAAGTTCTAATTCAGTCTGTAGTGAAATGAAGCATTTTGCTACAAATTACGGTTTTGCGATGGGATAACATAAATGTCGAAGATGCCAATGAATCCCTCCAGCGGGATTCAAAACAACGACGAGACAAAGTTTCAATGCTATTTTCAGTTTAGATACGAATAGAAAAAAACCAATATCATGCTTTTTGATTGGTAAAGGCAAAGTAATAATTAAAAAATAAATGTTTAATAATAATGTTTATATTTGTTAAAATATGTCTGTCAGGTCATGTTTATGATCATGATTAAATATGATGTGTTTCATTTTAGTAATAAGAGTTTGTTAACCAAGTAAGTAAAACGTAATGCTCAGTAACAGCACAGAGTTAATAGTAAGTACTTACTCGTTTAGGTGCCGCGCCGCTCACCGTGCTGCTGTATAGCTTATACTGTGCTATATTATTATTATATTAGTTGTCCTAAGCGAAGCTTAACATATTTTGGAGTATCACGTAGCAATAACGTGCGCGACACTATTCGGTTCCTTTTATCTGGTTACATTTTAAGCTTTACTAAGGAAGCGATCAAAGTTTACGAATACGCATCTAGTGCTCACTGAGATAATACAAGATGCGCCAGAAACACATGGTGTGGATTCATTAAGACGCCAGCGGTTCAACCTACCACAAAGGTATAATTTCACAAATCGATTTTGATCCCCCTCTTCAAACGATACAGTTCAAAATTCGTCGAACATATTTTGGGTAGGTTGACCTGCTCATGGGGTACAATCCGAATTATTATGAAGCGCACTAGGCGGGTGTGGCCGCTTAGACAAAATACATTTTATCGTGTAAGTTTTAAATGTCTTGCTTGAATCCAAATGGTGACAGTTCGTATTACTTACTTATATCATTTTTTTAGGCAAAGTAGTTTACCAGTCAAATGTTGGTTTTATCTTACTTAATATACATTCCCATTCCCCTTGCACTTGCATTGGATTGAACTTAAGGAATCATATAGGTTATTCATTGTTATAGTTCTTCATTGTTCAGTGCAGTCGTTCGGCGACTGGAAACTATTAGTGTGTTTATGACGTCCAGTATTGCGAACAGTAATAATGTACGTGGTTTTATGAGCGCTTCTCGTTTAGAAAACCCGCGAATGAATTACCACTGTTATGGTATATTAAGTATGGACGATTATAAGTTAATAAATATAACTCGACTAGTGTTAATATAATGTAAAACTTTCGACTTCACAGCACTTAGGGCTCAGCCAATATTTGTCGCCTCTACATTTACGCAGAGTAAGTTGAGTTATTCTTACTAACTGATGTGACGCCATGATCGCCCTACATTATGAATGCCAATGCTATTGGCGTAAAAATCAACGACGTGAGACAAATCATCCGATGATTATTGCAACTTTGTTGGATAACACATGAAATATATTACAAACCTAATCGGACGATTTAAATCAAATACAAATTATAGTGCTTGTGCAAGTGAGGCATTGTATCAACACTTTTTTAAATTCTATAAGTAATTGTTATATTTTTAATGCTATTTATACTCTTACCGACATTATTCTTGTAAACACTACTTGTTCCCTAGAATAGTCAGACAGGCCAACCTACGGACGTGTAAGAAGTTTATGAAAACGTCTATTTTGTGTCCGATTCCACGTGCAAGCCAAAGCGTGTCTGTGTAGCGACTAGCGGTAACGATAAAGAAAGACTATCGTGTAACTGTCCACCCCCTATAAGTAAAACTTGTATTATACAGGGTAATTAATCCAAATGAGTTAATAGGGAGAAATCAAAAACTATAAGAGATAAGGAAATCTGTTCTTAGAAACCATGGTGTCGATTTTACATTAAATAAAAACTGAATTAAGTTTTTTTTATTAAATCTCACGTAACCGGGAGTCGAACCCGCGGTCTCTATCTCTTTAAACAATGTCATAAATTCTGCAAGTTTATTCGTTGTTATTGTTGATGGTATGTATAATAAGTCATAAGAAACACATATTTAATGGAGTCTTGTTTAAATAATTGAAACAAATTCCAAAAATAAGATAATATATTTTTAAGGTTTTTTTCAAAATGGTAGCCATTTTCCCGGATGCAAAAATTAATTCTCTTTTGTAACGAATGCAATACTTATAGCGTTTCGTTTTTTGTTAGATGCAACTGTGTTAAGATATTACTGTGGTCTAGTTGCTAAGCCACCGGTCACCACCCAGAGGTCCCGGGTTCGACTCCCAGCGGGGGGCACATCTTTGTGTGCTCGGTTTGGTTGGTGGTAGGGCTGTTAAGTCCACCTGGCTAGCTACCACCATCTTATCTAAGTCTGTCGCCATAACAACTATGTTTATAGCATTGTTGTGTTCCGGCAGTTTGAGATAAGATAGCCAGTTCCTCAGTGGTTGAGAATTCCGGGTGAAGCGCGCTTCCACCTTCGGCCTTATCGTCACTTACCATCAGGTGAGATGAAGGCCAAGCGCTTACCCGTTGTGGTTAAAAAAAATTGCTAAGAATGTTGTTAAATCTTCTAATTTTCATCTTTGTAATAAAGAAAATGATCATTTCTGTGTAAGGTCTACCTACACAAGATTTCTTAGCAAAATTTGGTATTTATGCTCACAGGGTCAACTATAATAACGAATACGACATTTGATTAGGTACCTAAATAATTATTTTTTTTTGCATCCAGGAAAATGGCAACATTTTTGAACATTTACCTTAAAAAAATATTTTTGGGATTTCTTTCAATTATTTTTAAAAAAAGATTCTATTAAAAATATGTTTCTTATGATAACCAGATCAACCAGATTATTCATACCATCATCAATAACAACGAATAAACTTGCTGAATTTATAACACGTATGAGATTTAACAAAAAAATGAAAGCAGTTATTATTAAATCTAAAATCGACGCCATGGTTCCTAAGAACAGATTTCCCTATCTCTCATAGTTTTTGATTTCTCCCTACTGACTCATTTGGATTGATCACCCTGTATATTATTAAAATGTATTCGTTGGTAGTCTTTGAATTTGTCTACGGTGATGTAAATTAAAATACTTATAAAAATGTGCTCAATTATTTTCGAAACATATTGGCTAGTTTGCTTGTAAAGTTAAACTTTGAAATATTGTTATTTTCAATCAAAAACTTGTTTTTATACTATTCAACGTTAATATTGCTAACTTAGATAACATTGTGAAAATTTCCTCGTTATATTTCAAACTTTTAGGTGCAAATATATTGTTGAATTGTTGTTATTGAAAATCTTGTACATATGTACATTTTCATTGCTCAAATTTAGTTGCTGTATTACATACCTAAGTTTAAAAGGGATTCCAAAATATTTTAGGGATTTCTAGTTAGGTCATATTGTATCAAAAGTAAAGTAACCTATTTATGCCGGTTATAGTAAGATTACTCTACATTTACGCAATAAAAGCTTATTATTTATTCTGTCACTACTTAAAACTCATTAATATCAACATTACAACACTTTTATAAATATGGTATTTTTTATACTAAACTTGATAACTTCTACAATAGAACACTGGACAACTGTCCGCCAACCCGCGACGAATAGAATGTTAAAATAAAGTTATATGGCATAAAGAGTAAGTAGCAATTATCCAGCATAGCAGTGTGCTTAGTGCAAGTTTCTTATTTAAACCAACTGGTTCACCACAATAGGTAGGTATGGTCCACCCAGTGACGCGACAAGTAACATACAAATTTAGTGAGAAACCATGATAAAATGCACATAGAAACCACTCCGGCCTCTGACTGTTGAGGGGTGGTTGAGCGACCGCTATGCCGTTCCACAGATGCGCCATATTGCAATTATCTGTCTCAACAGTTGAGAGGGTATACAGTTGTAATTGCTGCGATGCCATGCCGGTTGTAGATGATGTTACCCGGCCGAATGGTGGATAAAGCTTTTATTATCGCTCTTACATGCACCTACCATGTCATCTCTGCACCACCCTACTCAGGCATTAAGTCCGCCATGTAATGTAATGTTGTAAAAGCTTAAATAAATAAAGCTCGCACTAGGCACTCTGTACCAAATTGGGGAAAACGCATTTGATCATAGTTTAAATGAGTTCGTAATTATAATGATTACTACATATATAAGTAATTATTCTCATTCGCACATTTCAAAATTGGTAAATCAATCAACTGAGCTTTTAAAATTAATCTAAAGGTAAATTGCACACAAAAACTTATTATGTATTTATGTAAATAGCTTCATAACTTTTGAAATATTCAACTTTTTTATTCGTATGAAACGTGGGTGAATCTAGGACACGTAACGAGGGATTATGTTACCTGTGCTTAGATGTTGGAAGCGGTCTTGGTCGTTTCTGAGTGCTAAATATTTTTTGATATTTATATTAATTACATAAGCTTTAATAAAAAATAAACTATCCTATTAATGTATAAATATAGTATAAAATGATTTAAGTATATAAATTCATAATATGCATGGACTTCCATAATGTGTATTGGATAAAATAAAAAGATTTTTATATATTTTCTAGTATTATTTGTACCTATATCGTGTGGCTCATTTTGGCATGGCCGCTATCACCAACTCTAAATCTGACTTTTAGTTAGAGTTAGATAGTATGTCGAAGTATGTCAAAGTATGTCGCCAAATATCAGAGTATGTCGGTCTACCTACCGTTCATAAGTTACAAAGGGTCATAGGTGAGCGTCATCCTGGTATGGCCACCTTGTATCGCAAAAACTACAAGTCGTAGCGAAGATCAGATTACACAAATAGTATGTCGAAGTATTTCCCCAAATATCAGAGTACCTATGTCGGTCTACCGTTCAAAAGTTATAAGGAGTCATAGGATGAGATGAGCGCTCATCCTGGCATGGCCACCTGTATCTTGAAAACTACTGGTCGAATCGAAGATCCTGATTACACCAATAATATGTCGAGAGTATGTCGAATTATGTCGACAAAACTCCTGAGTTTGTCGGTGCTTGTTTATAGAAAAAAATCTATTATTCATTTTCCTTAGTAGATGTACAATCGCGAGCATATACCTATAGTTTATGTTAGCGCCAGGGGGGCGCAGTAACATGCGACGTAATTAGGGTTGTGGACCCAGGACAAAAGGTTTGGTTAGGTTGCGGAAATGAGGGCATGCGACTTACTTGGTAGATGATTGGTTGGGCAAGGCAGGAGACGGGGCAGCGATGTAAGCGATTTCTGACGCACAGTCGGGCCGTTAGTGGGCGGCCTATAATAAAATGTCCGGCTGTGAGCGGCTCGAAGTCTGAAGGATCAGACAAAAGTGGGCAGAGAGGTCTAGAGTTAAGGACAGCTTCGATTCGTGCTAAAAGTGTAGAGAATTCCTCGAATGTGAGGTGCTGTAGCCAATTACGCGATATAAAAGTTGCTTAGTTGATTTTATGTTGATCTCATGTAACGCACCGAACCATGGTCCCTTAGGGACGTTCAATAACCAAGTAATGTGCTGATCAGCGAGCCTGTGCGCAATCGTGTCATTATTCGAGGCAAGAAAGTTTTGTACTTCAATGAGCTGATTTCTAGCACCTACTTAATTTGTACCGCAGTCCGAGCGGATAAGAACTGGGGCACCGCTGCATGCTATAAAACGCTGTAATGCCGCGAGGAACGCTTCCGTGCTGAGGTCCGAGACCGGTTCCAAATGAACCGCCTTTGTGGAGAGGCACACGAATATACAAAAGTACGCTTTTAAGAGTTTAACATTACGTAGGGTACTAGATTTAACGAGGAATGGGCCGGCAAAATCGGTCGTGACTTGACTAAATACTGGCTGAGGCGTAACTCTATCGGTTGGCAGGTCGGCCATGAAGGGCGCTTGCGGCTGGGCCCGGCATCGAAAGCATCTAATGCATTTAAAGACTCGGTGTCTAATAATACGGCGCGCGGACAATATCCAAAATTGTTGGCGTAGGATAGCGTGTAAAGTGTCAGCGCCAGGGTGGCAGTGTAATTTGTGGTAGTGGTCAATGATGAGGTCTACAAGTGGGCTAGAGCTAGGAAGTATGAGCGGATGCTGCGCGTCATATCGGATAGACGCATGGGACAGTCGTCCACCAACTCTAAGGAGCTCATCTTTAATAAGAGGTGACAGTCGCTGGAGTCTGACGGAGCAGATTTTGCCAGTTTGAAGGCGGTGGATGTCCTCTGCAAACTCATTGTGCTGAACACTGCGCACCCAGTAAAGTAGGGCCTCTCTTCGTTCACTGACGTACAAGGGGTCTGAGCGTCGCGAATCTGGGTGGTGTCTGCAGTTGTGCAGAAAGCGTTTTAGACAAGCTGTCACTCCGACGAGCTTGTCTAGTGAGCTGAACCGAGTGAGCAGGTCAAAGTCAAGACCGGGTACTGTGACCAGTGACGGGATGTGTTTGGGCTTAAGGCCTGGTAGGGCTAGATGGCCCAGAGCTGAGGGCATCGCAGGCCAAGACTCACAAGGCTGTCTAAGCCACGTGGGAGACCACCATAGGTCGTAAGCTGACAGGGATTGCGCAGACATCCCTCTGCTTGCGCAATCTGCTAGGTTGAGCTCGGAAGGTACGTGTCGCCAGGTACATTCGGGTGAGCTTGAGCTGATTTTAACTACCCTGTTGGCTTCAAAGGGTTGAAGACGGTGAGGCGGGTGTATTGAGCCAGGCCAGGACTATCGTACTGTCTGACCAACATATGTGTTGTTGTTTACTGATATGGGCGGATAACTTGTGACGTAGTGGGGTACGTGAAATAATAACACCCACTTACGATCAAACAAATTTATTTTAACTTGGTCTCAGGGCGTGGAGTACATAAGGGCCTAGCTGGGTAGTTTGCTCTCGTCCCTGACTTAGCTTGGGGGACGCCGAGGTGTTGGGAGGCGCGTCGCTGTACAGGAGCTGCGAGCTGCGTGGTGTGTCCGCAAAATGGCGGCCGCGTCGAAATGCGAAGACGGTCGCGTAGAACTCCAAACGTAGAACGTGGAATGTAGGAATGTAGGACTCCAATCCAAGCGTAGAAATCCAGGCGTAGAAATCCGAGCGTGGAACCCTGGAACACAACGCAGCGTGAGCCGGTTTGTCCAGCAGCCGCCGATTGCGATAGCCACCTCACCCCAAGCCAATCCGAAAAAGTCAGATGAGAAGACTGTAGTGTGAGGTGGGAAGCGATCACAATCAGAGCGGAGTCACAGTATAAACATAAGCTAAAGCAGTACGGAAGCTCGGCCTTTTTCTTGTTTTATATACTCGTACCTACGCGCCAATTGAGCGTTAGGGTTGTCCTCTTATTTTTGTAAAACTGAAAAAGTTTTTGTTTAGTTAGCGCTGTATCTTAGCTAGTTAGCGCTTTTTTAAGATAACTAGCAAAGCAAAAGGGTTGACACTTTTAAATTTTTTTTAATTAAAGACTAATTTGTTATGAATGAAGATGGCGGCTACTTTCCTCATTCTATTATCGGATTCATTGTCGGAAACCACACAGATCCCCTGATATCGACTTTTAAAGCAATCGGTCGAATAACTAAAAAGTTCAAGATGGAGGCTATTTTGTCTCATACTAATAACGGAGTCGTTGTCAGAAACCACACATATCCCCAGATATCGATTTTCAAAACAATCGGTTAAATAACTAAAAAGTTCAAGCCGAGTTCAAGCAGCCGTATACGACGCAATATACTCGTGGCATTTTGAAAAATCTCGCGCACAGCGCACGCATTACACAACAGTGAACACTCGTTCTCGAAGCTATACGCGCTACTGAGAGCACTGCGATGTCCGCTTAGAGGCCCTGTAAAGACGTGCGTCTGTGGGCGTGCATCGTTTCGAGCGTTTGTACGTAGCTTCCTTGCTGCTTTAGCTCATATTTATACTGTGGCGGAGTGCACATAACTATTAAATCTAAAACCTAGCTAAAAAGCATTGCGAGAAGCGCTAACAACTAAATCATGTTCCAAAGAAAACAAATTAAAATTAAATTATTTAAGTGCGGGTTCGAATCCCGGTCGAGGGTACTTTTAAAACATTTGGTTTCCATCCAGTAATTTAAAATTAAACTAAATATGAGATCGACCGTAGTAGTACCGGTCTCAATAATAATTAAATAAATTAAAAGCAAATTACATATGTGCGGGTTCGAGTCCCGGTCGAGGTTACATGTAAAACATTTAATTCCTCTCCGTAATTTGAAGTTGAACTAAATAAGAGATCGACCGTATTAATACCGGTCTCAACAGAAATTAAATAATTAACAACCTCTAGAAGTCTTCCTGACAGACAAGGAAACAAATAGAAATTAGCAAACGAGTTGCACAACTAAAAAATTAACATTATACAATGACGGTCACCCATTAACGGTTACATGTTATAACACTTTTGAAAATCACCGTTACATGTTTAAATCTTTGATTTGAAATTATAAACAAACCTTCGCACGCTTAGCAATGCTATCTACACGCACTGCATAAGCGAGCTAAGGTTAAAACAAAAGGATTTACACACAACTAAATACTTACTAGCTAATAACTATACTCTAATTTTAAAACTGTTCAACACTTACCCTAACGGGGATTAAGCAGCACAATTATCGTAGAATGACGATAAGGCTGGATACTTTATAAAAATAATAGCTTTGGTCAAATACGTGACCTATTAAATATTTATAAAAAAACGTATAAAATTGCACTAATTTACAAAAGCAACGTCTGTGTAGTATGGCTGTCTCTCGAGCATATGAGACGACGCCAACTGCCACCGCGCAAGTAAATTAACCTACCTACTTTCATCAAATAAAAATATATACGAAATGCATGTTAGGGTACCGTGCGCGCAATGATAAAACCAAATGAAACAAAATACGTTTGTTTTGCAGTTATCAAAACTATTAAGGCTTTATTTCTTTGTAGTTATTAGATAAGTAGTTTGGTTTAAAGTAATATTTAGAATTAAGTTAATTAGGATAAGATAATCTATGTTTGTTTATTTAAAAATTAAAATTTTATATAAGTATTTAATAGCTATACGTTTATAACGTTACATTACCCCCTCGCGTCACCAAGGATTTTATTCCTAATAAAATCCGCATTTAGTAATAAAGTCAATAGTTTGCATCTACTCTGTCATTCATAAATTCATACTTCACGCTCACAAACTGGCAACAATAAACAATCATAAAGAATATTGACGCAACCTAACAAAACAAAAGGTTCCTGTTACGATAGAACTGGTCATCATCATCATCATCATCAGCCTATAGTCGTCCACTGCTGGACATAGGCCTCTCCAAGAACACGCCACTGAGCACGATCCGCGGCCACTCTCATCCAGCTCTTGCCAGCCACCTTGCGAAGATCGTCGCTCCACCTTGTCTGAGGGCGTCCTACGCTACGCTTGCCGATACGCGGTCTCCACTCCAGAACTCGTCTACCCCAACGGTCATCGGTTCTGCGACTGATATAGCCGGCCCACTGCCACTTCAGCTTGCTAATCCGGTGGGCTATGTCGATTACCTTGGTTCTCTGCCGGATCACCTCGTTTCGAATACGACCCCTCAGAGAAACACCGAGCATAGCCCTTTCCATAGCCCGCTGAGCGACTTTAAACTTGTGAACCAGCCCTACCGTCAGTGTCCACGTTTCGGCTCCGTAAGTCATGACGGGTAGGACGCACTGATTGAAGACTTTCGTCTTTAGAGATTGCGGAATTGGCGACGTAAAGACCCGACGTAGTTTCCTATATGCAGCCCAGCCCAGCTGTATCCTTCTGTTGGCCTCTTTCTCGAAGTTGTTTCTACCCATCTGTAAAATTTGCCCGAGATAGACGTATTCTTTAACAACTTCGAGAGCACTGCCTTGTAATGCAATCGGTTCCGGGACGACAATATGTTCGTTGAACATAACCTTGGTTTTGTCCAGGTTCATCCGCAGACCGACGCGTCGAGAAGAATCAGCTAGGCCGTTAAGCATGTGTTGTAGCTCCTGCAACGTTTCGGCCATGATGACGATGTCGTCTGCAAATCGCAAGTGTGAGATGTATTAGCCGTTGATGTTGATGCCACGTCCTTTCCAGTCCAGCGTTTTAAACATATCTAAGGCATTTGTAAATAGTTTTGGGGATATCACATTCCCCTGTCTCACACCTCGATGTAAGTGGATATGTTTTGTCTGCTAGTTCTGTACTTGGACGGCCATGGTGGCGGCATTGTAGAGACACCTCAACACTTGGATATACCGTCAATCGACTTGGCATCGTTGCAGGGATTTAAGATAGAACTGGTAACCCATACAAACTGTGATTACTATTAAAGATGTTTTAAGCGAAGTTGTTAGCCATGTAAAGTTAATAAAAAATTATTTTAAAGTATGTTCAAATGTACATACATACTTACTTAAAACTCAAGCCCGTATATCCCTGAAGGGCTAGGCATAGGTATAATATACACCCACAGTATGCCAGACAAGCTTTAGTCCCATGTAATGGGTGTGGCGAGCCTATTGCTACTGCCGGCACTAGGTTAAGGGAAAAAATAAGAATGGGATAGGATTATTATGGAATTGGGATAGGAAAAAAGGTACAAAGGATACTACTGACTCGGAAAGGACATTTGGACAAAGTCGTAGTAGCTAAGGAATCCGGGGTCGCATACCCGTATGCACTATTAAGCAGTGCACCCTTGGATTTCTATAGACTTGTATTTTGAAAATCTGAATTTTTATCATTAATTTTATAATTTTTAAAGGTATTGTTATTATAAAAATTGCCCTTATTAATAAACGGTTGAGCTCTATTGTATGTTATATTTAAATTTTGTTTAGGTGGACCGATTTAAAATTACCGCCAATCTCATTACGATTTCCATTGTATTTAATTTCTGTAGGCAATGTATTAGAAATTGCAATACTATGAGTCTTTGCTAGATCAGACTCACTTTTCACATCATTGTGACATAAGGTCTGCACAGATTCGAGTGACTTGGCTTTCTCAATTGGTTCTAACGTACTTGCATAGCAAGGCCTAATATTTTGGGGAATTATGTCCAATTTTTCTCCATTGGACTCCAACTCAACTATTTCATTATTAGTTTCCTCACGATCACAATATGTGACTGAAACGTTTATAGGCACTGCAGGTTTAGCAGATTCACCATTGCTGAGAGGAAACAGAAGATCTACCCCCCTATCCTTAATACTTTCAAAAATTTCAAAATATTTTCTAAACTGCGAAACACACTCATCATATTGAGGTTTAATAGTCTCATTGCATATTATCCGGCCGATCCGATGGTGCAAGTGATGCAAAACGTTTTCTATCCTTAAAAAATCTATCTTATATAAGGCCGAATCTAAATTTATTTTAACTTTTGTGAGAACGTCACTAACCCCGGTCAAGTCCTCTGAAGCATCAAATGGACTGACTACAATGTCTTCAGATGGAAATTTACACCCTAGACTTACAATCTGCTTACGCAGTTCCTGCTCGGTACTGCTAGGCGTGGTACCCCTAATTGCCACTTCGTATTCTAAGTCTGACTTTTGCAAAGATAAAATTTTTATGTGAAAAGCCATTATTTAGAAAATAACGTTAAGAAAACAATGAAAAAAATAAATATATACGGAACCTCATATCAAAAAAAATAAAAAAAATATCCGTTAGAGAAGGTAAGTGTTGAACAGGAACAATCCTACAACAAATAAATAAAAACTAACTCCGCCTGTTACAAAACAAAGAACTACACAATACAACACAAAACACACACAACACACCACATCTCTCTGCGAAAGCAAACCACCAGCCAAGAAACCAAGTTGAGGCGCCAGTGTGACGTAGCGTGGGGTACGTGAAATAATAACACCCACTTACGATCAAACAAATTTATTTTAACTTGGTCTCAGGGAGTGGAGTACATAAGGGCCTAGCTGGGTAGTTTGCTCTCGTCCCTGACTTAGCTTGGGGAACGCCGAGGTGTTGGGAGGCGCGTCGCTGTACAGGAGCTGCGAGCTGCGTGGTGTGTCCACAAAATGGCGGCCGCGTCGAAATGCGAAGACGGTCGCGTAGAACTCCAAACGTAGAACGTGGAATGTAGGAGAAAAAGTCAGATGAGAAGAGACTGTAGTGTGAGGTGGGAAGCAATCACAATCAGAGCGATCGAGAGGATGATGCTGCGATGTATTTGGTCTGTGGAGGCTTCCGTCAAACCAGTGCCAGGAAGACTTCGTTAACCTGCCGACCAGGGAGACCCGTAGAAACGGTTGTCCCGGTTTCCGCCCGTGGCACAGTACAGGGGCCCAAGCGAGCCTAACCAGCTCGTGAGGCTGCCTCACCATGCCACGCATAATCTCGGGGTGGTCCGTCGTGCCGGTTGGTGACCGGATGGTGGGGTCCCGGCGGCCATTCCCGGGGAGGTTCGGGGGCCCTTCCGTTCGGCAGGTTAATAATACTCGTCTGTGGGCAAATTCCTGGGGAAACAGGCCACCACACTTTGACCATTGGCATCGCGGCATCTTCTCGATTCACGCCTCTCTCTTTCCACTCCTAAAATTACAGCGCCTAACAACAAAACTGGTACTACAGCGGTGCACACCCCCACCAAAACCTTACCGTTTGAGGTGGAGTTCGCTAACATCCGCGGACTCCATGCAAACCTCAATGCCGTCCACCACCATCTTGAGACGGCACGACCAGCAATGTTTTTCCTGACGGAGACGCAAATAATCCACCCAGCTGACACCACCTACCTGAACTATCCCGGCTTTGTGCTTGAAGAATCCTTCAAAGCCAAAGCCGGAGTTTGCTTATTCGTTCGGGCGGATGTTTGCTGTCGCCGTCTGCGCTGTCTGGAGGACGCTTCCTTCTCCCTCCTAGTGGTACACGTCGACTTAGGCTCTCATTGCCGTGTCTACGTCTGCGTCTACCGATCCCATAACGGCGACATGGAGACAACTCGACTAATTGAACATCTTAGTCGGGTAGCAGATGATGCGCAGGAGTGGTTTCCATCGGCGGAACTGGTGTTTTTGGGGAACTTCAACGCCCACCATGAGTTGTGGTTAGATTCCTCCAAAACAGACCATGCTGGTAGAACTGCCCACGCATTCGCTCTCACGCATGACCTGACGCAACTGGTGATCCAGCCCACCAGGATCCCAGACATAGTTGGCCATGCGCCCTCCTTACTCGACCTTCTGCTGACGAGTCGCCCAGCTGGATACCGGGTGGAGATTCGAGCTCCTTTAGGTTCCTCGGATCACTACTTGATATCCAGCACAGTGCCCTTGGCATCGCGCCCGCCAACTGCGGTTTCGAAACGCCAGATTTGGCACTACGCGTCGGCAGACTGGGACGGGATGTGGGAGTATTTTGCATCCGTCCCTTGGAGGCAGCGCTGCTTTAGTGGGAAGGACCCGACCGCTAGCGCCACTGCCGTTGCTGATGAGATAGTATTAGGAATGGAATACTATATTCCACACTCCTATGTCATCAGCAAAGGCAGACGCAACCGCTGGTTCAATCGCGAGTGTGCCAGCGCTGTTGAGAGCAAACAGACGGCCTACCGCGCTTGGATCAGAAGTAAAGCTCATGGGGCTCCAGAAACTCGCTCGCTAAAAGCAGCCTATAATAATGCCACCAAGTCGTGTAAGAGGGCCTACATTAGAGCGGATGCCCAGCGCGTTGCACGAGTAGGTCAAGAACTCCTGACGCATCCTACGGCAGCCGTAGCTACTGGCGTCTGGCCAAAGCCGTGCAATCCAACTTCTGCCAACCCTCGCTGCCACCACTGAGATGTCTTGACGGAACTTTAGCTCACAAGCCGCAGGAAAAGGTCGATCTCCTGGCCAAACTCTTTGCGGCTAACTCCCGGATCGATGACTGTGATCGGTCAGATCCGACTAATTACCGCCCTATAGCCGTAACTTCAGTGTTGTGTAAGATCCTAGAACGAATATTGAACAAACAGCTTGTTCAATACCTAGAAGATCACTCCCTAATTCACGATCGTCAATATGGGTTTCGGCCAAAACGGTCAACGGGTGATCTTCTAGCGTACGTCACACATCTCTGGGGTGAGGCTATTGACAAGCGTGGCGAGTCACTGGCAGTTAGCCTTGACATAGCCAAGGCTTTTGATCGGGTCTGGCACAAAGCTCTTCTCTCCAAGCTCCCGGCATACGGTTTGCCCGCTCAGTTCTGTACCTGGATTGCCAGCTTCCTGCATGAGCGTAGAATCCGTGTCCTTTCGGATGGATGCGCTTCGCGGTTCATGTCAGTGAACGCTGGGGTTCCTCAAGGCTCCGTTCTATCCCCCACGCTGTTCCTTCTGCATATCAATGACATGCTTCCTCTTGGAAGCATTCATTGCTCTGTTCTATTATACAAGACACAGGTGCGGTCTTGCGTGGAGTATTGCTCTCACCTTTGGGACGGCTCCGCAAAGTACCTTCTCGATGCCTTGGACAGATTGCAGCGCTGTGCTGTGCGCATTATCGGCAATGCAGAGGTCACTAAAACTCTCGAGCCTTTGCAATTGCGTAGAGATATTGCGTCATTCAGCGTCTTTTACCGTTTATACCATGGCGAGTGCTCTGAAGAACTCTTTGACCTCATCCCTCCTTCTCCCTTCCTCCATAGGAGTACGCGTGCTGCTCTCTGGAGTCACCAATTTACAGTCTCTAACATTCCATCACGCACAAAGAAATTTGGTTACTTGTTTCTTTGCCGCACTTCCAAAAGATGGAATACATAGGGTCCTTCAAACGAGGCGTGAAGAAGCACTTTGTGGGCCGGAAGAGTGAGGATGACTGATGCTACGTCTCTTACGCTGCACTAGTTGTCCTCGCGCCTGGACCTCATTTTCACTTAACATCAGGTGGAGTGGGGTCATTTGCCGGGCTTAGTATAAAAAAAAAAGAGCGGAGTGCACAAATAACTATTAAATCTAAAACCTAGCTAAAAAGCATTGCGAGAAGCGCTAACAACTAAATCATGTTCCAAAAAAAACAAATTAAAATTAAATTATTTAAGTGCGGGTTCGAATCCCGGTCGATGGTACTTTTAAAACATTTGGTTTCCATCCAGTAATTTAAAATTAAACTAAATATGAGATCGACCGAGTAGTACCGGTCTCAATAATAATTAAATTAATTAAAAGCAAATTACATTATGTGCGGGTTCGAGTCCCGGTCGAGGTTACATGTAAAACATTTAATTCCTCTCCGTAATTTGAAGTTGAACTAAATAAGAGATCGACCGTATTAATACCGGTCTCAACAGAAATTAAATAATTAACAACCTCTAGAAGTCTTCCTGACAGACAAGGAAACAAATAGAAATTAGCAAACGAGTTGCACAACTAAAAAATTAACATTATACAATGACGGTCACCCATTAACGGTTACATGTTATAACACTTTTGAAAATCACCGTTACATGTTTAAATCTTTGATTTGAATTTATAAACAAACCTTCGCACGCTTAGCAATGCTATCTACACGCACTGCATAAGCGAGCTAAGGTTAAAACAAAAGGATTTACACACAACTAAATACTTACTAGCTAATAACTATACTCTAATTTTAAAACTGTTCAACACTTACCCTAACGGGGATTAAGTAGCACAATTATCGTAGAATGACGATAAGGCTGGATACTTTATAAAAATAATAGCTTTGGTCAAATACGTGACCTATTAATTATTTATAAAAAAACGTATGAAATTGCACAAATTTACAAAATCGACGTCTGTGTAGTATGGCTTTCTCTCGAGCGTATGAGACGACGCCAACTGCCACCGCGCAAGTAAATTAACCTACCTACTTTCATCAAATAAAAATATATACGAAAGGCATGTTAGGGTACCGTGCGCGCAATGATAAAACCAAATGAAACAAAATACGTTTGTTTTGCAGTTATCAAAACTATTAAGGCTTTATTTCTTTGTAGTTATTAGTTAAGTAATTTGGTTTAAAGTAATATTTAGAATTAAGTTAATTAGGATAAGATAATCTATGTTTGTTTATTTATAAATTAAAATTTTATATAAGTATTTAATAGCTATACGTTTATAACGTTACATTACCCCCTCGCGTCACCAAGGATTTTATTCCTCCTAATAAGATCCGCATTTAGTAACTAAGTCAATAGTTTGTATCTACCCTGTCATTCATAAATTCATACTTCACGCTCACAAACTAGCAACAATAAACAATCATAAAGAATATTGACGCAACCTAACAAAACAAAAGGTTCCTGTTACGATAGAACTGGTAACCCATACAAACTGTGATTACTATTAAAGATGTTTTAAGCGAAGTTGTTAGCCATGTAAAGTTAATAAAAAATTATTTTAAAGTATGTTCAAATGTACATACATACTTACTTAAAACTCAAGCCCGTATATCCCTAAAGGGCTAGGCATAGGTATAATATACACCCACAGTATGCCAGACAAGCTTTAGTCCCATGTAATGGGTGTGGCGAGCCTATTGCTACTGCCGGCACTAGGTTAAGGGAAAAAATAAGAATGGGATAGGATTATTATGGAATTGGGATAGGAAAAAAGGTACAAAGGATACTACTGACTCGGAAAGGACATTTGGACAAAGTCGTAGTAGCTAAGGAATCCGGGGTCGCATACCCGTATGCACTATTAAGCAGTGCACCCATGGATTTCTATAGACTTGTATTTTGAATATCTGAATTTTTATCATTAATTTTATAATTTTTAAAGGTATTGTTATTATAAAAATTGCCCTTATTAATAAATGGTTGAGCTCTATTGTATGTTATATTTAAATTTTGTTTAGGTGGACTCGATTTAAAATTACCGCCAATCTCATTACGATTTCCATTGTATTTAATTTCTGTAGGCAATGTATTAGAAATTGCAATGCTATGAGTCTTTGCTAGATCAGACTCACTTTTCACTTCATGGTGACATAAGGTCTGCACAGATTTGAGTGACTTGGCTTTCTCAATTGATTCTAACGTACTTGCATAGCAAGGCCTTATATTTTGGGGAATTATGTTCATTTTTTCTCCATTGGACTCCAACTCAACTATTTTATTATTAGTTTCCTCACGATCACAATATGTGACTGAAACGTTTATAGGCACTGCAGGTTTAGCAGATTCACCATTGCTGAGAGGAAACAGAAGATCTACCCCCCTATCCTTAGTACTTTCAAAAATTTCAAAATATTTTCTAAACTGCGAAACACACTCATCATATTGAGGTTTAATAGTCTCATTGCATATTATCCGGCCGATCCGATGGTGCAAGTGATGCAAAACGTTTTCTATCCTTAAAAAATCTATCTTATATAAGGCCGAATCTAAATTTATTTTAACTTTTGTGAGAACGTCACTAACCCCGGTCAAGTCCTCTGAAGCATCAAATGGACTGACTACAATGTCTTCAGATGGAAATTTACACCCTAGACTTACAATCTGCTTACGCAGTTCCTGCTCGGTACTGCTAGGCGTGGTACCCCTAATTGCCACTTCGTATTCTAACTCTGACTTTTGCAAAGATAAAATTTTTATGCGAAAAGCCATTATTTAGAAAATAACGTTAAGAATACAATGAAAAAAATAAATATATACGGAACCTCATATCAAAAAATAAAATCCGTTAGAGAAGGTAAGTGTTGAACAGGAACATTCCTACAACAAATAAATAAAAACTAACTCCGCCTGTTACAAAACAAAGAACTACACAATACAACACAAAACTCACACAACACACCACATCTCTCTGCGAAAGCAAACCACCAGCCAAGAAACTACGTTGGGCGCCAGTGTGACGTAGTGGGGTACGTGAAATAATAACACCCACTTACGATCAAACAAATTTATTTTAACTTGGTCTCAGGGCGTGGAGTACATAAGGGCCTAGCTGGGTAGTTTGCTCTCGTCCCTGACTTAGCTTGGGGGAACGCCGAGGTGTTGGGAGGCGCGTCGCTGTACAGGAGCTGCGAGCTGCGTGGTGTGTCCGCAAAATGGCGGCCGCGTCGAAATGCGAAGACGGTCGCGTAGAACTCCAAACGTAGAACGTGGAATGTAGGAATGTAGGACTCCAATCCAAGCGTTGAAATCCAAGCGTAGAAATCCAGGCGTAGAAATCCGAGCGTGGAACCCGAGCGTGGAACCCGAGCGTGGAACCCTGGAACACAACGCAGCGTGGGCCGGTTTGTCCAGCAGCCGCCAATTGCGATAGCCACCTCACCCCAAGCCAATCCGAAAAAGTCAGATGAGAAGAGACTGTAGTGTGAGGTGGGAAGCGATCACAATCAGTGGGAGTGCACATAACTATTAAATCTAAAACCTAGCTAAAAAGCATTGCAAGAAGCGCTAACAACTAAATCATGTTCCAAAGAAAACAAATTAAATTATTTAAGTGCGGGTTCGAATCCCGGTCGAGGGTACTTTTAAAACATTTGGTTTCCATCCAGTAATTTAAAATTAAACTAAATATGAGATCGACCGTAGTAGTACCGGTCTCAATAATAATTAAATAAATTAAAAGCAAATTACATATGTGCGGGTTCGAGTCTCGGTCGAGGTTACATGTAAAACATTTAATTCCTCTCCGTAATTTGAAGTTGAACTAAATAAGAGATCGACCGTATTAATACCGGTCTCAACAGAAATTAAATAATTAACAACCTCTAGAAGTCTTCCTGACAGACAAGGAAACAAATAGAAATTAGCAAACGAGTTGCACAACTAAAAAATTAACATTATACAATGACGGTCACCCATTAACGGTTACATGTTATAACACTTTTGAAAATCACCGTTACATGTTTATATCTTTGATATGAAAATATAAACAAACCTTCGCACGCTTAGCAATGCTATCTACACGCACTGCATAAGCGAGTTAAGGTTAAAACAAAAGGATTTACACACAACTAAATACTTACTAGCTAATAACTATACTCTAATTTTAAAACTGTTCAACACTTACCATAACGGGGATTAAGCAGCACAATTATCGTAGAATGACGATAAGGCTGGATACTTTATAAAAATAATAGCTTTGGTCAAATACGTGACCTATTAAATAGTTATAAAAAAACGTATGAAATTGCACTAATTTACAAAAGCAACGTCTGTGTAGTATGGCTGTCTCTCGAGCGTATGAGACGACGCCAACTGCCACCGCGCAAGTAAATTAACCTACCTACTTTCATCAAATAAAAAAATATACGAAAGGCATGTTAGGGTACCGTGCGCGCAATGATAAAACCAAATGAAACAAAATACGTTTGTTTTGCAGTTATCAAAACTATTAAGGCTTTATTTCTTTGTAGTTATTAGATAAGTAATTTGGTTTAAAGTAATATTTAGAATTAAGTTAATTAGGATAAGATAATCTATGTTTGTTTATTTATAAATTAAAATTTTATATAAGTATTTATTAGCTATACGTTTATAACGTTACAAACTGAACTGACACACGGATCATGAGCTGGGAGAGTAGGGTGGCGGCCGACAACTCTAACTTGGGGATTGTGAGGCGATTCTTGATTGGTGCGACTCGCGACTTGGCGACAATCAAGTGTACTAAATTATCTACGGAGGCATCGAGCTCATGGAGATTAACAACGGCGGCAAACCCGGCTTCAGAGGCATCTGCAAACCCGTGAAGCGAGTATGCAGATGAGCCTTTGTTTGCACAAATGTGCCGAGGGAAGCGAATGCTAGACAACAGCGGCAGATCCTCTGAGATGTGGTGCCACTCCGTTTGTACTTCAGAGGGAGTGGGCTCATCCCATTCCAGCTTCAGTAGCCATAATTGCTGAAGCAGCAGCTTTGCGCGGAAGATAACGGGAGAAACCCAGCCGTTTGGGTCATAAAGTGAGGCGACGGTGCTTAAAATAGACCGCTTTGTGACATGTGTGATGGGGGGCAGAGAGATGCGGTAGGTGAACTCGTCTGACTGAGGGCTCTACTGTTTACCCAAGACCTTAATGGACGTGGAGTCTGGGTTCATGTCGAAGTACTTGGGCATGTCGCATTGGTTGTCGGGGAATCTCTCGAGCAGCTTAGGCGAGTTAGATGTCCATTTACTGAGCTGAAAGCCGCCTAGGTCTAGTAGACTTATTAACTCGTCCTGGAATGCTTGGGCGGATTCAACTGTGTCATGACCGCACAAGATGTCATCAACGAAGATAGACTTGCGAAGAACCTGAGCGGCTCCAGGGTAGCGATGACCTTCATCATCAGCTAGCTGAAGCAGAGTGCGGATTGCATAGTATGGGCTTGATCTTAAGCCGTAGGTGACTGTATTGAGGGCGTAGGTGAGCAGAGGGTGATCTGGTGAGGACCGCCACAGTATCAGCTGATGCCGTCTCTGGTCTGGGGCAACCAGCACATTTCTGAACATCCTCTGGATGTCAGTGCTGAAAACGACTGGATGCGTTCTGAAGGACATGATGATGTCCACAATGTCCTGTTGCAGGGCGGGGCCTGTGTGTAGGCATTCATTTATGCTGACACCATTGGAGCTATTACAGCTACCATCAAAAACAATGCGCAGCTTGTCCGACCCTGACTTGAATACGCTATGGTGAGAGATATAGAAGTGAGGTTTATGGGCGAATGTATTTGGGTGACAGGGAGCCATGTGCCCTAAGTCGGTGTATTCGGTCATCAAGTCGACGTATTTAGAACGCAGAGACGGGTTCGCCATTAGCTTCTTCTCAATATTGAGGAATCTGCGTAATGCGATAGGGTGAGTTTTAGCGACCGTATATCTGCCTGAGGGATCGCGTGTAGTGGTAGAGCGGAAGATTTCCTCGCATTGTTCCTCCAGGGGATCATTATGAGTGTGAGGTTGAGGCAGGGGCTCCTCAGACTCCCAGAACCTTTCCAGACTGACGTATGTCCTGGGCTGATTCAGCTGAGTCTGGTTGTGAGCTGACGACGTGAGCTGAGTTAACCTGCTGCGCCGGCTGCGCATACAAGTCCTCAATAGGTCCTATCAACGCGAAGTCGAAAATCGTGCCAAAGGCTATGGGCTTGCCCGGGCCCAACGAGACCTTAGTCCCGCCCAACACCTGGCCAAGAACGTCCGACCCCAATAAGATGTCGAACGGGGCTGGGGTGTAGTAGAGCTGGTCAGCCAATGGCACTGGTGGCTGGCCTAGCATGTGGGAAATGTTTGGTACCTTCTCTAAGGGAAGGTAGCCAGTGACGTTTTTTAAAATATGAGCTGTGGCAGTGATTGTAGGAGTATCATTGTGAGTGGGTCGGCATACTATTGTTATTGCCGCTTTTGACTCATGTTTGTGCTGATTCCCAACTCCTGTAATTTTTAAAGAAGTGGGTTTTGATGGCAAGGTCAAAAGTCGTGCCATGCGTGACGTTATTAATGTCAGCACACTGCTACAGTCCAATAAAGCTCTGGCTGTGTGAAGATGGCCATGTACGTCCGCGACTCTTAGTGAGACGGTTGGCAACAAAAGGGGTGTGCCAGTGCGCACAGAAGGTGAGTGAGCTGATTGAGTAGCAGCTGAGATTGTATGAGCTGAGTATGTATCAGCTGTGTGAGCATGGGTTGACTGGGCATGGGCTAAAGGGACATGGGCTAAATGGGCATGGTCTGAATGGGCATGGTTTGAATGGGCATGGGCTGAATCTACCTCTTCGCTAGGGTGCTCCGTGATAGTTGGGAGTCATAATTGCTCGCGGGGCCTACCTGGCGACTCGGATTTGGGCGGGCTAGCTCTGTGAGCAGAGCTGGGTTGCACCTGTTTATCATGTGCGGGTTCGTGCCGCCTGCTGTTTCTGGGGCGCTCCCTTGAGTGCTCCCTCAGCTGTGGGGGTATATGAGCTGACGAATGAACTGGGTGCGTTGAGTTGTCTGGTCGATGAAGGGACGTGTGGTGGTTGGAGCTCCCACAGTCCTTGCATGCCCCCCTTGACCTGCACTCGCTCTCGTAGTGACGGCCGAGACAACGCTCGCGTGCCTGTACAAAGTCCCAACGGCCCTGTGTTGGCTGGGCATTGTACAATTTGCACGTCATGAGCCTATGTCCCCTAGTGGCACAATAGGACAGTAGGGCGTCGAGCGTGAGGAAGAGGACGAGGATGATGATGAGGAGCAGTTTGCTTGGAAGGCCGAGTAGACGGGGAAGGGCTGACTGCGAGCCGGAGAGGTGGATGGGCGGTGACGCATTTGCTGCGTTGGGCGGAACGGTTGGTGAGTAGACTGATCATAGGCGCGGTGAGGCGATGGAGCTGAGGAACGGCCACGGTAATGGTCGGGCTGTTGCTGAGCCATCTGAGCATAAGTGCGATAAGGGAAACGGAGGAGGCGCGCGGCTACGAGAAGGGCCGGGCTGGGGCTGAATGGGTTGCGGCTGGGCTATGTTGGAGAACTCTGTCTCCACACAGCGCGCGTGCTCCTCGAGGTAGGAGATGAGGTCGCTTAATGTAGGCAGGGTGCTGCTAGACCCGTGTCTGCGTTCAAATAGCGTGCGGAGCTCGCCCTTGAGCTTCCGCACCACTATTGACACAAACACGTAGTCGTCTCCTATGGGCAGGTCTAAATTGTTGAGGGCACACTGAGCTGATATGAGTGGCGTGAGGAACAGTGTGCGGATGTTAGAGCGCGTGTGGATGCTTGGCAGCCCCAGGATTATGTCGACGAAACTATCGATGAGAACCCGGCGGTTCTCGTACCGCTTGGTAAGGATGTCCATGGCCACGGCAAAATTCTCATTGGTGACCTTTAAGTGGGACACCATACTTAATGCCTCACCGCTGAGACTCGAGAAGAGATAGTGGAGCTTGACTGCGTCCGACAAGGTTTCCGGTAAGGTCCGGAGGCTTTTGTGTGGTTGTCAGTGTATGTCCTCTCAATCCCCTAATCTACGTTCATGCTGTAATATATATACTGAATCCATCTTCTCCTTAATGCCTTGTATTTGTGCGAAACGCACGTTAAATTCCGTTGTGGAATGTTTGGTGTCGCCAGCAATGATCCGTGACCCCACCTCTAGGAGCTGGTGTATAGCTTTAGCGGCCTACCTTAATATCGCGGCTTGTGACTTGGTCGGCATCGCGATGATTAAAGGAGACAAAAAAGGAATAAAAAAAAAATAAAAATAAAAAAAATCAAAGGCAGTAAAAAGGACCCTGTATATATTCTACAGTTGGGCTGGACGTATTTGTTTACCAAGGTTTCGACTGCTCGTGTCTTATGGTGCAATCATATGCTTGACCCAGCTCCACAGAAGTCAATGAACTACCTGACGCTGCATTTGTTCGGTTCTTGCACCGTGCAATGAAACGCGAAACCCAAGCCAATATTTTTGCTATGCTAGTTATAGAGCTATATGCGCATAATAAGTGACTAATAATTGAGTTGTTATTTATTTGCGCCATAGCGGTTATTTTTGTTTTCTTTCTTTCTATATCGGGTTCTATATACGATGTTATAGTATTTTCGGGGTTGAAGGTTAAAAGCCAATTTGGTCCCTTCCACCACGTACCTACTGTGAGTTGATGCTAAGGTCGCCGTAGTTAACCCTCGAGTGGCGTAATCTGCAACGTTTTCTTCTGATTTTACGTGACACCACTGTGACGCCGGGATGGTGCTTATTATTTGCTGGACTCGATTAGCTACAAATTTATTCCATCTGTTTAGGTCGCCTTGCAGCCAGCCAAGAACTACCATCGAGTCCGTCCATGCGTATATGGTGATATTCTTATGTTGAATCGAATTAAGAACCTTCGTTAGTAGCTGATGTAATAAAACTGCGCCACATAGCTCTAACCGTGGTAGCGATAATTTTTTCTTTAAAGGAGCGAGCTTTGTTTTTGCAGCTATGATATTTGATGTGCGTTCGCCCTTATGCGTATTGGTGACTATGTATATAACACAAGCGTATGCTTTTACCGATGCGTCACAGAAACAATGTAGTTGATAATTTTGTAATATGTTGCCCAGGCATCGGGGTATGGTAAATTGCTCGATGTTTATAAAATCATTGCGTACATGCAGCCACTCATTTTCTATTTCTAAAGGTAATTGTTCATCCCAGGATAGGTCAAGGTTCCATGTTTTTTGGAAAAGCAGTTTGGTTCTGATGGTGACAGGAGAGAGCCAGCCTAAGGGATCAAAGTATTTAGATATCTGAGACAGAAGTTCTCTTTTAGTGTGATGTGATTTGTTATCTTGCTTAAACTTGTTTTGAAAGATGAATGCGTCAGTTTGCGAATCCCATCTGAGTCCCAGGGTTTTCCTTGTTTCTGCACATTTAAATTCAAAAGGCGAATTTAATTGATCGGGAGATAAGTCACACACTAACTCTGGAGCGTTGCTGGACCATTTACGTAGGTTCATGCCGGCACCTTTAAGCATTGAAATGAGTTGATTACGTAATTCCTTTGTTTCTTTTATGCTAAAGTAGCCACTTAGAACATCGTCGCAATAGAAAGAGTTCTCCACTTCTTGAGCTGCTAGAGGGAACCTTTCAGCATCATCTTTGGCGAGTTGCTTAAGTGTGCGCATTGCTAGATAAGGAGCAGCTTTGGTGCCGTATGTCACAGTCGTCATCTCGTATTCACGAATGGGATCGAGAGGATTGTCTCTCCAGATGATTCGCTGCAGGCGCTGATCTTCTTCCCTTATCCGGAATTGGCGAAACATCTTCTCGATATCTGCAGTTAGTACGTATGTATATTGACGCCAGCGTAAGAGCAGAGCCATGATATCCTTTTGCAAGTTCGGCCCGCACTCCATGACGTCATTCAAGCTGTAGCCCGATGATGATTTGGCTGACGCGTTAAACACAACACGGAGTTTAGTTGTAGTTGAATCTAAACGTAAAACGCCGTGATGAGGAAGATAGAATGATAAATCATTTGATTGACGAGCTTCTCTCATATGACCTAAATTTTTATATTCTTTCATAAAGTCCTTATAGTCGTCCGTGAGTAACTTATCTTTATGAAATCTGTGCTCAAGCTGTTTAAATTGACCTATAGCTTTTATTTTTGATGTGCCAAGAAGATTCTCGTACCCAGGTTTCATAGGCAGTGCGAGCTCGTAACGACCACAATCTAAACGTTTTGTTGTTTCTATGTAAAAGTTTTCACAAAATTGCTCTGCTTGAGATAATGATTTGTCGTTACTTTCAATTTCCTCGATTTCCCAGTATTTAGCAATGTCTTCTAAATTATTAATAACAACATGGCAATTGAATGACTTGGTATGAATGCTTCCTGATAATATCCAGCCTAACCTTGTTTGCTGTGCTATAGGGGCTCGGGCGGGACCTTTGATCAGACCATTCATAATAATATCCGAATATACACTTGCGTCTAACAGTAAATCGATTTGTTTCGAGATAAAATATTCGGGGTCTGCTAAGCTAATGTTTAGGAGATGCGGCCATGATTGCTTAATAAATGTAGAATTGGGTAAGTTGTTTATCACTTTTGAGATAACAAGTGCTTGTGTCGAGAAAGCGTAGTCGTCATAAACTGATTGACATTGTAAGTTTACTATTCCCTTGCTTTGTTTTGCTCCGTCGCCTACGCCTCTTACGGTTGCATGATAACGTTGGCGCTCTAAACTTAACAATTGCGCTGCGTTTTCCGAAATCAACTAGATTTGGGAGCCTTGATCGAGTAGAGCTCGTAAAATCACCTGAGAGCCATCGGATGCTGTAACCTTCAGCTGCAATGTTGTGAGAAGAATCTCTTCGTCTTCACTTGCTACGTGATTAGCGTTATGTTGTAAACTTGCCTTATTTGTTGTCAACGGCGTTACGGATTGCGAAATTGACGAGGTCATTGCCTTTGTGCATGCGTCGTGAATTAAAGTATTATGCATACCGTTGCATACTTTGCATCGCTTCACAGAAAAACTTTTGTTGCGATGTGCGTATAAGCAATTACGACAAATGTTTAATTTCGTAATCGTCTTTAATTTTTGCTCTGAACTTAAATTAATGAATTCTGGACACTGATATAATGCATGATCTTGTTTGCAATAGGAACACCTAGTTCGTGTGGACGATGTGTATGCTGGAAATGACTTTTGATGAGGGAATCTGTTTGATGATGAAGGTTGTTGATGGATGTTGCTGGTATTAAAATGCTTGTTGGGAACCGGAGCAATCCTTTCCCGCTTATTGATCGTCTCAAGCGCTGTGAACTTGCTTTCAAGAAACGCCATAAGTTCATCTAATGCAGGCAGATCTCTAGGTGACTGGCGCGCTTCTTTGTAGTCGGTGTAAGTCTCCATGTCAAACTTTTTGCAAATGAGATGAACTAATAATGGATCCCAGGTTGATGTGTCCACTCCCAGGTTATGGATTGCATGAATGCACTCTGATGACGTATCATACAATCTTTTTAACTCGAATGCTGTTTGCAGTTGCACACTCATAAAAAACCAAACATTTTGTGGTCCTTCGAGCATTTTGATCTATCGCGCGGTTTGATCAAACGCGGGATTATTGTTCCGGTACTCGCGCTGAGTTTTGAAGTTAACTTTCGTTCATTACACGTACAAAGAACATTTAGCGGATAGTGATTACACATCCGCCCAGCAGTTTCGTCAGTCAGGATTCGCTTCTTGACTAGCGGTGTCATCTTAGCGGGCCGGAAGGCTTGCAAGAAGATCAGCATCAAGAGAGAGCTAGGAACATCTTAGTTTCCAGATACAGCATCCAGCATCAACAGCCAGCTAAGAACAGCCAGCAACAACAGCCTGCCATTGGTTCTACAGCCGATTTCACCACTAACAAGTAAGATCGTTCCTTTTATTTTCACTTCTGCCTATTTAATTGATCATTTTTATTATCATGGATACCTTAATTTCTCGTCAAGTTGAGAACTTCAAGAACATAAACCGAATTAAGGCTAACTTTAGCAAGGACGCTGAGACCCGTAAAACCAGTGAATACATAAAATCCAGACTAGAGGCATTAGACAACCTTTGGGGAGACTTTGAAAACAACCATCGTTCACTCGAAAAGTACTCTGAATCTGGTGGGCAATATTTTACAGATAAAATTTACGAAAAAACAGCAGACATTTACCAACATACCCGTAACCTACTCACTTCGCATAAGTCGTATATTATACTAGAAACGGAGACTCCATCAACATCGAAGAATAAAGCGTCGCAGTGGCCTGAGAAAGTAGATGAACTGTTGACGCAACAAAGAACAAATTTTAGAGCCTTTAATAGACTTGTACAAGGAGTTATGTCAGAAGAAATCACTGAAAAGTGGGAGTTAGAAGACGAGCTCCGTAATATTCAATCTAGATGGAGTGTTATCGACAATCTTCATTTACAGTTAGACAACTTTTTGCAAGGTGAAGATACGGTATATGAAGAAGAATTTGACCAGATAGCAGCTGAATTTAAGAAGATAAAAAGATTGCTAAATAGAAAACTATCATCCTCCGTTCATTTACATCAAAGCACGCCTCAGTTGGAAATACCTATTTTCATAGGAAAATACACTCAATGGCCAACTTCCACGATTTGTTCTGCGAAGCAATACACAACAATGCCATCTTAACGAAAGCGCAGAAAATGCAGCATCTCAAAGGAAAGCTGAGAGGAGAAGCCGAGCGGCTAATTCAGCACCTACACATTTCAGCAGATAATTACGATGCAGCATGGGACCTCTTATGCCATCGCTATAACAATCCCCAGGTGCTATTTTCAAAACAAATAGAAGTTTTCCTTAACCAACCCAACGTTCAAAAACAAACAGCATTCGAGTTAAAAAGATTGTATGATGAGTCATCAGAGTGCATTCATGCAATCCATAACCTGGGAGTGGACACATCAACCTGGGATCCATTATTAGTTCATCTCATTTGCAAAAAGTTTGACATGGAGACTTACACCGACTACAAAGAAGCGCGCCAGTCACCTAGAGATCTGCCTGCATTAGATGAACTTATGGCGTTTCTTGAAAGCAAGTTCACAGCGCTTGAGACGATCAATAAGCGGGAAAGGATTGCTCCGGCTCCCAACAAGCATTTTAATACCAGCAACATCCATCAACAACCTTCATCATCAAGCAGATTCCCTCATCAAAAGTCATTTCCAGCATACACATCGTCCACACGAACTAGGTGTTCCTATTGCAAACAAGATCATGCATTATATCAGTGTCCAGAATTCATTAATTTAAGTTCAGAGCAAAAATTAAAGACGATTACGTAATTCCTTTGTTTCTTTTATGCTAAAGTGGCCACTTAGAACAAGGAGGGAATATCATTTAGTATTTAAACGTTTATATTATCATCACTCATTATCATCAACTTTAAGCATAATCAATGAACTCTATTATTACGACTAGTATCCATGGGCACGAAATAAATTTATAAAAAAAGTGAAGCGGCCGGCGCGTCTAATCAAACAGCTCGATCTTACACATAATCCATTCTACCGATCGATTGTCGATCGACATCGATCGATTGGTCTGGTAGAAACTATCGATCGACGTCGACTAATCCATTCTACCATCGATTGATGCCGTCGATCGACGATCGATCGATTGGTCTGGTAACACCCTTAGAGACAGCTGACCTTTCGGGAAAGCTCTTCGCCTCAAACTCGACTTTGGATGACAAGGGAACTATGCCACCAAACATCCTGCGGCAAAAAAGTTCTATGCCAGAGATTAGCTTTACACAAAAGGCAATGGTATCTGAAACTCGAATGGGCCTGAGTGAGGGTGCTGCAGTAGTACTGAAAATGTGCGCTCCCGAGTTGACACCAGTAATAGCACGCCTATGTCGATTGTCCTACCGAGTCCATAGTGTTCCATCTTCGAGAAAGTTAGCTCTTGTGCACCTGATTCCTTAAAAAAGGAGATCGATTAGACCCTTCGAACTACAGGCCCATAGCAATCACATCCACAATCACACCCTCCTCTCAAAGGTCATGGAGCGCATAATTAACAAGCAGCTCCTAGGATATCTCTAGGATCGCCAGTTGATTTCCGACCGCCAATACGGCTACCGTCAAGGGCGGTCAACGGGTGATCTTCTGGTATATCTCACACACCGTTGGGCATAGGCCATAGGGAGTCGAGGTGAAGCTCTAGCGGTTAGTTTAGACATTGCAAAGGCATTCGATACGGTCTGGCACAGAGCGCTTCTCACGAAGTTACAGTATACGGAATACCCGAGAGACTATGTAAATGGGTCGCTAGCTTTCTTTGTAGCGCATCATTCAGGTCGCTGTCGACGGTTGCTGCTCTGGTGTCATGCCCATAAATGCTGGCGATTCCCAGGTCTCGGTTCTGTCTCCCACGCTGTTTCTGCTACATTTCAATGACATGGCTAACATTAAGCATATCATGCCCTAATTGTAACTTTAGGGTGTGTAGGGAACATTGCCCTGCCTTTGTGCTATTGTTGGACATAGAAACTCATCCCTCTTTTGTATTCGTTTTGTTGACAACGCGATGGCGGAGGCAGTCTTGGCGACGCAGCTACGCTGGTTCGTGAACACGCAAGGTCTGCTGTCTCGGAGGGACCGGGACGACGTCATCCTGGAGCGAGCGGAGCAGCTGAGGCAGCGGGTGTCTTCGGCTGAGATGGCCGTGGTGGTTTAGTCGGAGACTGCTCCACCGTCCAGCAAAGGTATGGTCGGCATACGAGAATGATTTTGCCCAAGTTATGGAAATCAACGATAATGTCATCCAGGCGGCCTGCGACATTAAACGGCGACGGATAGGGGATATCAAACCATCCACAACACCACCGATGGGAGGGCCCGCGATATCTGGTAGGCTTCCTACCCTATAGTTAGGAAGTTTTGGTGGCGCTGTGGAAGAATGGGTCGCCTACAAAAATATGTTCACCTCGTTGGTGGACACCCGAGCAGACTTGACACGGGGGCAAAAAATGGCCTATCTTTTGTCTACACTGCAGGGCGAGGCCAGAGCGCTCGTCCAGCATTTGAAGGTCGAGGACGACAATTATGAGACGGCGTGGGAGCTGCTCACTAGCAGATATCAAAATGTCCGGTTGGTGGTAGATGCACATGCCCGTCAATTGTTGTCGCTACCTAGGGTAGCTAACCGGGCGGACTTAACGAGGCAGCTGTAGACGCCAGTCACATTTGCGTGTAATGCGTTGCGAACTGTTATATCCTGGGATAGTTACCGTCAAAGTGCCTTACTTGATACTGTAGGTTAACTTGATACAAAGGACTGTTTTTTTTCAACGCACCAATATTTTTTTACACATGGTAACATCACTGCTGGGAAGTGTCTTGGCGACGGGAGAAAAGTGTGCGGAAGATATTTAATGGTTAAAGTAAGTATTATCAAGCTTATTTCTTGAATAATTAGCGTCGAAAGTTATCACAACGAATTGTTAAATACTGTAGTTCATAAAACTCCACGTATTTTTCGATCTGTGTTGATATTTGTCAAAATCTGGCCCTTGCATAACCTAACCTCACTAATTAGCTACAAATTAACAAAGGTTTCGTGAATAATATGCTAAAGCGACGGCCTCTATGCCGCTCCGAATGAAAATATTTCAAAGCGGTTGTAATTTGATACATTTGTTTCAAGTTATCTACTGATATCAAGTTACGTACTATGTCTCAAGTTACCTATTAATATCAAGTTACCTTCTATGTCTCAAGATGGCTCCTGTTCACCGAAACGAGCTAGTACTGAGATAATTTGGTCGCTCGTGATTGGCTAAAGATAAGGCGCAATGTTTAAGCGAAATCACTCAGTTCTAGCTCGTTTCGGTGAACAAACTTACATAATAATTCTAATTTTAGGTTTGCAATACAAAAAAGAATTACGGGGTAACTTCGTGGCCATTATTTTTCAAAATAAAAATAAATACTCATACAATGAAATCTTCGAAACCTAACGAATCATGTAAAAGTTAGTGTTGTAGTAGCATTCAGAACGTTGTAGATATGAACTTGAATTAAAAAGGATTTATCAATATTTTTGCGATTAATGGGCAATCTTTTCATAAAAATGAGAATTAAGTAGGTAAGTATGGTCTATTCTCATTCATTGATCCTAAAAATATTGACAAATCCTTTTAGTGCACGTCCATACTATCTACAATACTTATTTGATAACGATTTTAGCTGAGTCACTATGGTTTGAAAGAATTCATTGAAAAAAGAATAAAATTGACACAATAGTCGAAGGCCTAACTAAATCATTATTTTGATTTTTGAACAGAACATGGGACGGTATAAGAAGAAAGTTGGGTCACGGCCATACCGTAACTACTCCAATGAATTGGTTGACAACGCAGTAGCTTCGGTGCGAAGAGGTATGTCAATCAGAAAAGCTGCAGAAAAATATGGTATTCCACCAGCAACTGTGCAAAGAAAAGTGCGTGGTAAACACATGAAGAATGTTGGAAGACCCACAGTTTTTTCAATTGAAGATGAAAATATAATTGTCGAAGCCTTAATCCTTTGCGGAAAATGGGGATTCCCTATATCAGCCTTCGACTTGACACTTATTGTAAAGCACTATCTTGACACGAAGGGAAAGACTGAACCTAGATTTAAGAACAATTTGCCGGGCAGATTCTGGTTGAAAGGATTTTTAGACCGAAACAAGCATGAAATTTCACACAAGTTTTGTGAGAACATTAAGAGAGCAAGGGCCTTGGTTAATCCGGAAACGATATCTGATTATTTTGATAATCTAATGGTTAGCTTGGAGGGGGTGAAACCAGAAGCAACTGTGAATTTTGATGAGACTAATTTTACCGACGACCCAGGGAAAACAAAAGTATTAGTAAGAAGAGGTTTCAAAAGTCCAAAAAATATCATTGACACATCGAAGTCAAGCACATCGGTTATGTTTGCAGGATCAGCATCAGGAGTTTTATTACCGATATATGTAGTATATAAAGCTGAGCACCTTTACGATTCCTGGTTGACAGGAGGGCCAGCTCATACATGCTACAATCGAACGAGAAGCGGTTGGTTTGACAGTACAACGTTTGAGGACTGGTTTTTCAAAGTGGTCGTACCATATTTCAATTCTTTAGGTGAAGGTCGAAAAGCAATACTGGGAGATAACCTGGCTAGTCATCTGTCTGTAAAGGTAATACAGAAATGTGAGGAAATGGATATTCGTTTCATATTTCTCCCTGCAAATAGTTCACACCTCACTCAACCGCTCGACGTCGCTTATTTCCGTCCACTAAAAGCGATATGGCGAAAAACTTTATTAGAATGGAAGCAGAAAACCAGGGGCTGCATTCCTAAAGATCAGTTTCCGCGACTTTTAAAACGATCAATGGATCAATTATTGACGTCTTCAGAGAATTTGAAATCAGGTTTTCGTGCAGCTGGAATTTGCCCTCTAAACAAACAAACAGTAATGGACAAGCTTCCTCTTGAAACTCCGACAAATAATAGCACCTCTAAAGAATGGGCGAGTACATTCGAAAGTTTTTTAAAAGAAAGTCGTCTTAATACATCAGCTCCACTTAAAGTAAGAAAGAAGAAATTGCAAGCATCGGCAGGTCAAAGCCTTACCGTCTCCGATATTACAAATCCTTCAAATACTCAAAATATTGAAGAAGTTGACGTGGGAATTTATGATGCTGAAGAAGACTATTTGGAAGCAAACATTGATTCGGATCCTTTAATTACGCAACCGAGAACAACCTGTGAAGAAGATACAGATACCACAGTTTCTGATAATTATTCGGTACATGACACATCTGACAGTGATATGATAATATATCAGAATTTCATGATTTCGGTAACTTAATAGAACAAACCACAAAACAATTCAATGTTATTCCTACCAAAAATTTAAATCTACAAAGAAAACATGCAAATTTAGATTACGAAGATCAAGACAAAATAGTTTCCTAGCCGCCAAGAGTGTCGCAATCACATCAGAAATCATTACATTCTAATGAAGATTAAGAGGACATAATTTCGCAGTCGAAAATATCTGAATCAGCACAGAAACCGTCATCTTCCATAAAAGATCAGGATGACGTAATTCCCCAGCTATCAATTGATGACTTTGTAAAAATTCACCTGATATATGAGGGTTTCAAATATAAACCAATGGTAAAGGAGTTTTTTGCTCAGATAATTAGAATCTTAAATGAGAATGAGTATTCCTGTAAGTTTTTGAGGACTACAAACAAAGGAATTTATGTATTTCCCTCTGTAGATGACATTATGACTGTTAACTCTCAACAAATTATATCAGTTGTGAAGCCAGTAATGATGAAAAGAGGTCGTTATAGTTTTAATGTAGGTAATATAAGGCCAAATATTTTTAATAATGAAGACTGATTGGTTTTAAGTAAAATAAATAATTGTTACACACTAATATTGAAGACTGATTGACAGATAAGTATAGTAAATTATTACAAAAAAATATTGTTTAATAATGACTGACGACTGATTAGAAGTAAAGTATTTTTTTTTGTTTATTAGTTATAAGTACAAATATGTACCTACATAATGTGTAGTCAATTTGATACACGTCCCATTTTACCAACTGATATACCTGATTATTTTTGTAATTTTTAATTATTGTAATTATTAGCTTGTAAAGCTAAACCAAAAGTGTTTTACTTTCTTTCTAACAATTATACCCACCATATATGAAACCATTGGAATATGATTCTTACAGGATTTCAAGTTATGTAAGATTTTATTTTTGTTTCATAATTTTTTCCTTGTTTTACTTTAGAAAAGTATTTCTGTTTATTTTCACTGCATTGCTAAATAAGTGTACTATGTTGTTTTAAACTGATTTTAATAAATATTATTTAACATTGAGCTATACGGTGCTTGTTTTATTTTTGGACCATAAAAAATGAAACCAACTGTCCAAAAAAAAAAAAGAAGTTGGTAATGCTGCTTTTGAATCTTTTTATTGTCTCAAGTATTCAATTACATTCTATTCATGATACGTTCATATATTATGTGTGGTGTATCAAGTATGGCACTTATAGATGTTAACATGAGACAGCGAAAATAAAAAAATAAAAAAATCTGTGTTGTATCTATGAGCTTTCATAAACATTTTTTGGATAAACAAAGGTAAGACTCGTTTATAAATGTAAATACTATCAGAATTTGTTGACCCAGTAAAATTTAATAATCGCCTGAATTCCAAAAATGTCTCAAGTAAGGCGCTTTGACGGTACCTAAAGTGCTGAGATGACAGTTTTATGCTCACTTGGCAACTCATGAAACTACGCGTCCCGGCAGACTGACTCTGCGAGCCAGTCTGAGTCCGCGAACGGAGTGGTTGCTCCGCGTCTTAATTAAATAAATCACTGTCTTTATTCCAAATAAATATAATAATTTCAATTCACTTACAGCAATTAAATAATTTGTTTTTAAAAAAGGCATTTCAATTCCGCTTTATAACATTGGTGGCAGCGTAAAGGGATTTTGAAAGTGTAATTAAGTGATCCTCGGAACGCCTCTAAAGTGAAATACTTTAAATCCAAAACTGTCTAAAGTGTATTGTGAAACACCTTGAGTTTGAAGTGCCTAAAGTGAAACATTTCCATTTTAATAACTTTTTCACTAACAACAAAGTGTCAAAAGTGAAACTTAAAAGTCCAAAGTGAAAGTGAAAGTCAAAAGGGGTAGACTCCATCCTTTCATCAACCCATTTTGACATCGAGAAATTCAACCATCGTGCCAGGAGCCGGAAGCTGTCGCTATCTGCGCATTCCTGCTATCTGCTGGAATCCATTTCCTGGTACTCAGTTCCTGACAGTCAAGAAATAAATCCGAAGAAATGAAAGTGCAACTGTATTTGTGAGTGAATTAATTCCTGAGTTCAGTTACTATCAATCCGTGCATTCCGTCTAGACCATACGCCCACGTATTTCCGACGCGTCGCCGAGTTGCAGCATTACAAGAGTTGAATATTATAAGACAATTAATCTTAAGCTACTACTTTTCAGCACGTTAGTTCTTTGTATTTATTATTTTGATTTAATTTTGTGTTTTCCTTTCTCGTAGCTTTCTATTTAGCAAAATGTCTAAGAGTGACGCCAAGAACGATACGAAAGAGCAGGAAGTACCTTTAAGTGTAATTTTAAAATTCATTAAGCCGTTTGACGGCTCACGTAATAAATTAAATCCATTCTTAACTAATTGTGATAACGCGATTTCTCTTGCGTCCACACAGCAAGAAGAAATTATTTTTAAATTCATTTTGAGTCAATTAGAAGACAAAGCTGAAAGTGCCTGCTCTATTAAAGATTTCAACACCTGGAATTCACTCAAAGAAATCCTGAAAAACCAGTTTGGTAAACGGAAACACTATGCACATCTGCTCACCGATTTACAGGAATGTAAACAATTAAATAATGAATCAGTAAACCAATTTTCATTACGAATCGAGACTTGTTTATCCAAATTATTAACAGAGGTTACAATATCTAATTCCAAGAAAAGCGAACTTTCTGGCAGATTAGCTGCTATGGAAGAATTAGCGCTTCATACATTTACATTAGGACTACATCCTCGATTGTCTAATATTATCAGATGTAGGGATCCCAAGAATCTTAACGAAGCAGTCAACCATGCGATCTCGGAAGAGAAAATTCAGCAGTTCTCTTTCCGAAATAATAATACTTCGATTGTCAAACCTAGGACACCTAATCCCGTCGTTCAAAGATTCTATCCATCGAGGCCTAACGTAGCAAATCCACAACATCAATCTAGGGACCTACCATTTTGCAGATATTGTAAAAAGCTAGGTCACCAACTTGAAAATTGCAGGCTTCGCGAACACAACAATAAGCGATTTAATAACGGTAGCCAACCATTCACTCCGGCTCAGCCTTCTTCTTCAAATTTTAGACCTCGATATGATTCACGCGTGACCTTCATTGCAGATGATCAAAACCAAAACCAACATCATGATCGGAACCAAGCTGAATACAATAATAATAATAATTTAAACTAGTAAGTGTCCCGTCCCGGTGTCGCACGGGGCAATATCCAGCCAACCATAGTATCGACACCATTCAACAACGTTTCGTTAAACATGTGACCCATGGACAGGGTAACCAGCCCCAAACTCGTGGTCAACTTCCGTCATTGACCCATGGACAGGGTAACCAGCCCCAAACTCGTGGTCAACTTCCGTCATTGACCCATGGACAGGGTAACCAGCCCCAAACTCGTGGTCAACTTCCGTCATTGACCCATGGACAGGGTAACCAGCCCCATACTCGTGGACAACTTCCGTCATTGACCCATGGACAGGGTAACCAGCCCCAAACTCGTGGTCAACTTCCGTCATTGACCCATGGACAGGGTAACCAGCCCCAAACTCGTGGTCAACTTCCGTCATTGGCCCATGGACAGGGTAACCAGCCCCAAACTCGTGGTCAACTTCCGTCATTGACCCATGGACAGGGTAACCAGCCCCAAACTCGTGGTCAACTTCCGTCATTGACCTATGGACAGGGTAACCAGCCCCAAACTCGTGGTCAACTTCCGTCATCGACCCATGGACAGGGTAACCAGCCCCAAACTCGCGGTCTCCTGAAACAGGAAAATAATACAATTAATACTAATCCTAATCTAGAAAAAAATTATAATATTACCACTAATCCATCGAAAAAATACTTGCCATTTGTAGTAGTTCAAACATCAATATCTAGTAAACCTTTGTCGTTGCTTGTTGATAGCGGAGCATCCATAAGTCTAGTGAAACAATGCTCAGTAGAGATGATGCCTCCTATAATGTCAAATAATTATGTTAATTTTACCGGATTTGGGAATGAAGACAACCCTATGAAATCACTAGGCACCATTCCCGTCGGTTTCAATTCTTTATGGCATCAATTCCATCTTATAGGCAAGGTAGATTTTCCTTACGATGGAATAATTGGGAACGATTTTCTGTCAGATTCACAAAGTAAAATTGATTTTCAAGAAGAAACACTTACTATAAATGAAACAGAACTAAAATTAAAATTTAGCGAACCAATTTACATTATTAAATCCAGATCTGAAACTATAATAGAATGCTCCGTTCTCAACCCTAAAATAAAAGAAGGTCTCATTGTTGACCAACATATTAACGATACTCTTTTAATAGCCAATTGTTTAGTCAGAGTAAAAGATAATAATAGAATAAATATAACAGTCTTAAATACGTCTGAAAATCCTGTTTCTTTAAATTCTAATCTTAACCTTACCTTATATCCGATTGATTATGAACCTTTCCCTGAGTCTCATTCCAATCAGTCATGTTTGAACAGAACTGAAGAAGTTCTTAAGCTCCTTCGCGTATCACACTTAAATCCTGAAGAATCCGAAGCATTATACGATACCTGTTCTAAATACTCTGATATATTCCACTTACCTCATGATCAACTGTCTTCAACCGATGCTATCCAACATGAGATCCGAACTACCTCTGATCAAACTGTTAACGTGAAATCCTATCGTTTTCCTGAAGTTCACAAGCAAGAAGTGCAGTCCCAAGTACAAAAGATGTTAAAACAAAACATCATCCAACCTTCTCTGTCTCCCTGGTCTTCTCCTATATGGATTGTTCCTAAGAAAATTGACGCATCAGGCCAAAAGAAATGGCGTATCGTCATAGACTATAGGAAACTTAACGATATTACCATTAGCGAAACTTACCCGATTCCTAATATCAGCGAAATACTTGACCAATTAGGGAACTCTAAGTATTTTTCAACTCTTGACCTTGCTTCTGGATTTCATCAGATAAAAATGTCTCCTCGCGATTCTTGCAAAACCGCCTTCAGCGTCCCTCAAGGGCACTTTGAATTTACAAGGATGCCATTCGGTTTAAAGAATGCACCTTCAACATTCCAACGTTTGATGAATAATGTCCTTACCGGTCTCCAAGGAGAGAGATGTTTCGTATATTTGGACGACGTAGTTATTTACTCTCATGATCTCCAATCACATATTGAAAATTTAACTTCAGTTTTCCAAAAACTCCGATTTTTTAACCTTAAATTGCAACCCGACAAGTGTGAGTTTTTAAGAAAGGAAGTCGGTTACCTAGGTCATGTCATAACTGAAAATGGAGTGAAACCTGACCCTAACAAAATTAAATCTGTAAGAGAATTTCCTATTCCTAAATGTCCTAAGGACATAAAATCCTTTTTAGGGCTTATATCGTATTACAGACGATTTATACCTGATTTTTCTAAATTATCAAAACCTCTTACTTCTTTACTCAAAAAAGACGTTTCTTTTGTTTGGTCTAACGAACAACAACTCTCATTTGAATCCTTAAAAAATAAACTTATAACTGCTCCTGTACTTATATATCCAGATTTTACAAAACCGTTTATACTTACTTGTGATGCATCCAATTATGCCATATCAGCCATCCTTTCCCAAGGTCCAGTTGTAAAGATCACCCTATAGCATACGCGTCTAGAACCTTGAATAAAGCAGAGATAAATTACAGTGTTACTGAAAAAGAATTGCTAGCAATTATATATGGCTGTAAAACCTTTAGACCTTACCTCTTTGGCCATAAATTTATAATAGTAACCGACCATCGTCCTTTAAAATGGCTTTTCAACCATACCGATCCTAGTAGCAAAATGCAACGTTGGCGACTTCAACTCGAAGAGTATGAATATGACATAGTATATCAAAAAGGAAGATTAAATTCAGCAGCTGATGCTCTCTCGCGTTATCCTGTTCATCCTATTGTATCCGAAAATCCAGACAATGATTTAAATGCCGAAAATCCATCCGTTCTACCAGAAGTCGAAGTAGTTCCCTCTGATGAAATTCTACCTATAAATCCTGAAAGTCCTGGTTTAATCGACTTACCTGAGCTCCTTAACTTATCTGGTGGCTTTGATCTTCCAGATGATTTCGAAATTCCCGACAATCTCGACGTAATTCCTTTGTCTCCTCCAAGTGACCACACTGCAGATGAAACTTACTCTAAATGTCTTAAAACACTTAATAGTAAGACATTTGATTCGAATGCTAAAATTAAAGAACATAATGAAAATCTATTAAAAACTGAAGTAAAAAATATAATTATACCTACCTCTATAGACCTCGACAAGTCTAATCACTACGTGTCAGAGATAATTGCTAATGGGCTAGTATCTCAAGAATCACTTTCTGAAGACAAGATACTAAACTCCTTTTTATCATTCGAAAGTAATAACACTAACTATTTCTTTCTCTTTTTCAAAGTTCACTACTTCGATTAATAGTAGCTATGAAGATATTTTCAAAAGTCTTAAATGTCTAAAAGCAGAATTACTGTCAAGAAATATAATCGAAATCGCCATAAGTGATTTCCGAAATCAATTCGATGCTCAATATTTCTTAAAAATATATAACATTATTATGTACTTGTTCCATAATACGGGAATAACTGTACATATATATAAAAATACAATCATATATCCGAGTACTAGTGAAGTTACAAGAATCCTCAAGGAAAATCATGACATACCTATTTCCGGTCACCTAGGTAGTAACAGAATGCTAAGTAGAATCCAAGAAAAGTACTACTGGCGCCACATGCGCAGTGATGTAGAAAATTATGTGCGTAAATGTGAGCAATGCCAGACAAACAAAGCTTTAAGGAAATGTAACCGAGCCCCGATGCAAATAACGACAACATCAACACAACCGTATCAGCGGGTTGCATTAGACATTGTAGGACCTTTACCGGAAGCCGGTGGTAATAAACTTAAATATATTTTAACAATCCAAGACGATCTGATAAAGTACTCTGCTGGTTATCCAATGCCAAATGCGACGGCAGAAGAAACTGCTGAATGCCTAATCCATTTTATCTCCCAATTTGGTATCCCAAAAACTATCCTGACTGACCAAGGTACCAACTTTACAGCAGAGCTTTTTAAACAAACGTGTACTTTCCTTAAGATAAAACAACTTTGGTCAACGCCATATCACCCGCAAACTCAAGGTGCCCTGGAAAGGAGTCATTCAACCTTGAAAGAATATCTAAAATCCTTTGTCGATGAAAATCAAAGTAATTGGCCCCGTTACGTTTATACGGCCATGTTAACATACAATACAACCGTTCATAGTACTACTAACTATACACCGTATGAATTACTTTTCGGACATAAACCTTTTATTCCATCTTCAGTTTATGATACGGCTTTAGAATCAACATACAGCGATTATGTTCGAGTTTTACAACAAAGACTGCAATTTTCAAGGGAAAAAGCTATCGAAAATATTCTAAAATCTAAAATTACATCAAAAACATATTATGATAAACGCTCAAGTCCAGTTAAATATAAAACCGGAGACATGGTCTATGTCAAGAACCATCTGCGTCTCCGTAAAGCATTATCTCCAATATGGAAAGGTCCCTATAAGGTTGAAAAGATCAACGGTAATAATACACTTACCTTACTAATAAATAGGAGACACGTCAAACATCACTTTGACGAAGTAAAATTAGCAGAAGTTTCTGTTTAAGTAAATAGTAAGTATAGTTTTAAATAAATAATGTTAACTTAGAGTATAATTATATTAATATCATATTTCAGAGTTGCTGCGGCAGCCTTTTGCTTGGTCATGTCCCAGAGTATTCAAGATTACGTTCAACAAATAACGTCAAGTTCTGGAATACATTTTGATTATTTAGGTACGGTTAGAATTAAGAATAATAGGTTAAACGTCGTCATGCCCGTAGATGTATCCCATTTTAATATACATCTAGAAAATATAAATTTAGCTCTTAGAACAGTTAAAAATCTATGTAGTCAAACCAAAATTATGAAAGAGATAGCATGTATGAACATTTTAGATCCACTATCAACACGATATCTCGATATTATCAAAAGGCTCGATTCTGTCTCGCACCTGTTAGAAAATAGAATTAAACGTAGTGCTTGGATAGGAGGAATAGGAAGTATCGTTAAACAAGTATTCGGTAACCTAGACGAAAATGATGGGTTAAAATTTAACGAAGCAATAGAAGCAATGCAAAATGATCAACAAAAGCTAGCATCCCTAATGAAAAATAATATATTAGTAACTTCATCTATAATTACATCTTACAATAAAACCTTACACCAAATAAAAACAAATGAAGCAAATATGAATCAAGCCATAGAAAAACTTACCTTTAAACTAAAAAATATAACTGCTGTCTTCGATGACCTGGAAACACAATCTGAAATAAATTTTATATTTAATAGTTTAGAAACAGCATTACTTACCTTATCATTCCAAGTAGAAGATGTGACTGATGCCGTCATCTTGACCAGTCAGAATATTATTCATCCATCAGTGATAACACCTGCAAAACTACAAGCATAATTAAGTGATAATTATAAACACCTTCCTAATAACTTGCAATTACCAATTAAATTAGACATTAACACCATAAATATTATCCAAAGAATATCCAACGTGTTGTGTTACTATGTAAAGAATAAAATTGTATTTATATTACAAATCCCATTAGTAATAATTGACGAATATAAATTGTTTCAAACTTTGTCTTTACCTGTACCTCATAACGATAATGATTTGAATAGCTTTAGTCTTATAATTCCTAATGCTAAATATATCATACTAAGTAAAGATAATACTAGATATAACTATTTACAAAATTTAAATAAATGTGATGTACTGTATCCTAGCAATTATATTTGTGAGATTCCAAACATGTACCCATCTGATGTAAAACCTAGCTGTAAAAGTAACTTACTCATAAAAGTAGTTAATAAAATACCGAAAGAATGTAAAACTAAATTTATAATTGGAAAATTAGATTTATGGCAACCAATATCAAATAATAAATGGATTTTTGTTCAAACCGATTCTGTAAAACTAACTTTAGATTGTTTAGATAAGAAACCTTTCGAAATTAATGTTCAAGGAGTTGGAATTTTGTCATTACCTAAATATTGTACTGGTTATTCAAAAAATACTGTATTATTTACTCAGAACGATGTTTTAAACATAACATCTCCTGTATTGTTTACAGATTTTAGTTTAATAAATGATGAATGTTGTAATTTACAAAAACTTCATTCTAGGATGGACGATTGGCACATAGAAAAACTACAAAACATTGATATTAAAGATATTAATTTAGAACATAGTAACCTGAAAGATATTGTAAAAGATATAAATAAAATACAACAAAATCCGCACATTGTAAAATATAGTACTCACTATTCCGTTTTAACTATTATTATTGCATTAGTTTTAATTAGTGTTATTTTATGTAAAATAAGTATATTTTGTAAACGTAGAAGCAACCAACCCGAACATAGAGTTCTATTTAGAAAGAAAGAAACTACTAATATAACTGAATCAGATTCGATCCCGGATATCCCCTCAACTTCAGTTAAAATTATGAAATAAAATTATATGTAAATTCAAAAAAAAATAAACTTTGTAAAACTGACCCAAAGTTTACTCTTAAGGGGGGAGGTGTTATATCCTGGGATAGTTACCTAAAGTGCTGAGATGACAGTTTTATGCTGACTTGGCAACTCATGAAACTACGCGTCCCGGCAGACTGACTCTGCGAGCCAGTCTACACTGAGTCCGCGAACGGAGTGGTTGCTCCGCGTCTTAATTAAATAAATCACTGTCTTTATTCCAAATAAATATAATCATTTCAATTCACTTACAGCTATTAAATAATTTGTTTTTTTAAAAAGGCATTTCAATTCCGCTTTATAACACAACGCTAGGGTTGCCAGTAGACGAGTGGTCACTTCTACTGGTGCAAACTGTGTTGGACAAGCTGCCAACGGACATTCGCTCCTGGTTTGAGCGGGAAGCGGCAGAGAAAGAGGGGACTACTCTGCCCGGGTTGAAGGAACTTTTTAAGTTCCTCGTATATGAGGCGGGGGTCGTAGAGACCTCCCAGCCTGACCTGTCGCTATCAGGGGTGCAGGCGTGTAGGTGCGATACCTCACAGGGGCGCCAGGCGACCCCCACTGTACAGCCGCAGCAAGGACACATTACGGCGCGGCTGGCGGCGCTGACGGCAGCTGCCGGTATGGACCCGGCTTGTAAACAAGCCGATACAGCGTGGCCAAGCGGGCCATACTCTGGCGCGATGCCAGGACCGACAAGGGCTGCCAGTAATTAAGAGGCGGCGTATGGCAAAGCGCAGCGGCCTTTACTTTGGCTATAGGCCCCAGCGCTGCAGTGCATGTGGCAGATCACGCCAGTTACTATTGTGGTGTGCCAACAGGTCGGAAGCGGCTTTACCGACCACACAACAGCGGTGGCGGTGCTACATGGGCAGGGGTGCTCCAGGTCGGAGCACGCCCCCAGCAGACTGGAGGCCCAGTCATGCGCGAGGCGCGCCCCCACACCGGAAGGTGAACCATGAACTGGCGCGCGGACCCATGGAGGGCCCCGCGCCTGCAGGTTACCATGCGGCCGGCCCGTGTGCGAGTTTGGTATCACACGGGCGGGGGCCTAACGGTGACACGAGGGAAGGAGGGAGGGAGGAGGGGTCTCCTTGCACCGAGCTCTGTGCACGCTAGCGTGAAACAGCGCGACCGAGCGGTGCCACAGCGGTTCTTGCCGCCGCTCCACGAGTACCCACGGCTGAGGTACCACCCGCCGTACCATCAATATGGTAGAGCAGTGGGATATGCCCCTCCTATTATGGTTATGTGCACTCGCCTGCCCTACCACTACTCGGGGGCCCTCTTTGGGATGGAGGACCCGGGGAGGCCATAGCTAGCCGGCCCCTTTGCGTGAGCAGAACCGCGGATGGTTTTGCTTTCTACTACGGCGGCCGCGTTTGGAAAATTTAAAAGAAATTTGAAATTTAAAATTTTGTGCCGATACTATTTGGTGGCAGGCAAGTAAGGGGTTTGACGGGGCAAACCCAAGCCTCACCTACATCCCACACACCCATCTCCCATCGGTACATGTCTCTACGTTGAGGATTTCAATTTCAGCCACGGTAATGAATACCATTGTGGGCTAACAGCCTTTTACCGATTCGCCCTCAGGGATAAAGGCATGTACAACGGGTCTAGATCGGGTTGACCCACACTTTATCATCCGTCCCCAGTTGACCTACTCTTGGGCTCGGGTATACTAAGACGGATCCTACTAGGCACCCAGACGGCTCTGGGTCACTCTTCACTTATGGTAGTGCCAACTATTTTTGTTTTTTCTATTATTGGACTAGTTTGATGACTCTACACCGGATGAGTCATAGAGACATTATGTTTGTGTCTCTTAACAAAACTATGCACAAGGTTTTGGAAAATTGAGAAACCTCCCATAGTCCGTAGGATGGTCCCTGACCATGAGGAGTGTGAGGCCTTTCATTAGGCTAGTATGTCACGGTTGACGTCTGTTGGGTATGTAACTAGGTTACCTAATTTGGAATTTTTAATATTGTTTGCTCGAAGAGCCATTTGTGTAGTGCTCTTCCGGTGTTTATTTTGTTACAGGGTGACGGCTTCACTCATGCAGCCGCAGATGGGGGATATATCGTAGACTGGCAATTTTGTATCCACCTATGGTTACACCGTCCGTCCAGTCCTCAAGAGTTATACGCACAATTATCTCCGTGTACGTATTAAACAGAAGCGGTAAAATTATGCATCCTTGTCTGACTCCAGCGCTAGGGTGAAATGTGTCCGAGAAGATTCCATCTGTTTTCACTGACCCAGTTCCGTCTTCGTAGAGGCGTCTAACCAAATGCACTAGATGTTTTGGTGTACCCATTTGCAATAAGGTATCCCACAGTTTAGGCCATTTCACTGAGTGCTTTCGAAAAGTCAACAAAGCAGATGTAAGTTTGGCTTGTTGAACTCCCGCGACTTCTCGATGATCTGACGGACGATAAAAATCTGCTCGCGGGTTCCTTTACCCTTGACAAATCCTGCCCGTTCTGGTGCTATTTCCTTAGATAGGATACTTTTCAGCCATTCATTAAGGATGTGTAGCATGATCTTACTGGCATGGGATATAAGTGCAATTAGACAGTAGTTGTTGCATTTCTTTGCTACCTATCTAAATGTATGTTTGTATATTTTTAGAAAATAAACTTTGGTAAAATTTAATATTATTTTAATTTGGCTAATTAGATTTAGTATATTGTTGAAAGAGGCTAACTTGCCCTCCTTGTTTGGCACCAGTCCCATTCTCGCCAACCAGGTAAAGTTGCTGGTTGGCGAGAATGGGACTACACAGGCGTTGGTCAGCGGTTCGATTCCGCGACGAGCCACGACGCCACGACGCCTCTCCTTGCCGGGTGATTGAGCTAGCGGACTGAGCCTTCCGACCGGGGCAGGGGTGTGTTTCGAATAAAAACTACCATACTAGAACGCGCCCACTTGTGTTTTTGATTTCTATGACAGATCGGCTGTCAGTGTGACTTTTGCGACGTGCGACAACGTGGAAAGTTGAACTTGTAATTTTGGTTGTGTCGGCACATATTTTTAATTCGGGCGGCCCGTAGTAATTAAGTATAACAGTGTTTAGAACATTAGTTAGATTTGTATCCAGGGCTAGTTGTAAACTAGTTATTTGATTGGAGTTTCGACGGAGGTCGTCAAGCACGAGGCATTTTGCCTTTTTGGTTATAAGACGCATGCGGCCCATCTCACGGTGAAGAATCACATATTTTTCTGGGGTTATCAGTACTGACGGGGTAGGTTGGAAAGCTTAGGGTATTTAAGGCCTTATCACCACCAGCGGCCAGCAGGTGGCCAGCAGCCAGTCACCAGCGGCAGCCGGCGGAGCGGTGAGTCGCCAATACTACGCGTGGAGGCAGCAGCCGGAGGAACGGCCTCACGGGGCTGACGGATCAGCGTGCTTCACTTAACATTAGATGTAAGTTATGTTAATTAATTATAGTTCCATAGGTAGTGTCATAGTTTATAGGCGAGAAGGTGTGGTGTTACATTTGAGATTTTGTCCCTTTTGGGGAAAAGGAAGAAAATCCCAAATGCAAGCTTCAGTGGGTTGTTATCAAATAAAACCATAAAATGTTCAACAGCTAGGCAGTATATTGTAAAAGAACACACAAATATTTTGTCCAACAACAATAAAATAAAATTATAAATTTTATTTCTTTCTTATTATTTAAAAGAGGGGGGTTAGTCACAATTTTGTCTTATATTATGTTAGGTACAATTCATCTACGTTACTCCTTTTAATTTATTTAGCCGAAAATCACAAATAAAAACTATCAGTCGAAATTGACCCTAGGGTCAATCTCAAATGAAAGTTCAACAAACTTTCTATTAATTTTGCCAACTATAATTTACTGTTTAAAGTAATCTAAACCTTATTCCAAAGCTATATCACCCCCCTAAAATACACTAAAATCCTAAGAGTCAAAAGTGACCAAGCGGGTCGGTGATAATTTTAATTTAAAATAAATTTTATAATACTGTTCCTACTACTGCCTAACCAGCCAGCTAATATCTCAGTCGTACGAGCTATGGTCGTGAGTGGGGGTCGGGATAAAGCCAATACCGTTCGGAGTATGAAGTTGAAATTAAAATTAAATTACTCCGTCTATAAAAATATTAAATTAAATGTTTTAAACCGTTTAACCGTATCAAAACTCTCACACGTTTAAAGCCGATACTCTAGAGAACCGTGGGGTTATACCGATATAAAGTAAATTTTTATGGGCGCCAGGGTCTGGATGTAGACCCGAATCTGGAGACGATGTCACCATACAACTTCACACAGGTCGAACTCGCAGATCCTCAAAGGTTTCACAACTTCACCAAAGCTTGGTGTAGTTGGATATAAAAGAAAATACTATGTTAAGGTTTCGAAACCCTAATGTAAAAATATGTTCCTGAATAACGAACGATTAAACCCAGAGTGGGGGTACAAAAACCGTCAATGCCTGTGCGGCGACAGCTCGCTGGCAGCAGGGGGCCGCTGGTGCCCCGAAGAGGCAGGTCTCGCGTCCAGGCTTTAGGGCCCAGCTCTAAATCCTGGCGGCGAGACGGGCCTCTCGAAGCATCTGAAATTATCAACACGGGGCCTATTTATAACACTACACGCCTAGTTCAGAACTGTTACATAAATTAGGGTCCCGCAGTCTGCTATCTGTGTATCTGGGGCTGCAACCTATCATAACCAAGGACTCGCAGCGCCATGGGTTATCAAAAGCTTCCCAACGCTGTTGCACAACTAAAAACTCACACTCCAACACTAACATTTAACACCATGTTTTAATTTTAGCTTTGTTTCACATTTAACTAGTACACAAGGCACTACACGGCTACGATATTCCAATAAACATAACTAAACAATGCTATTGAGATACTCACGCGTTGGGATATCTTAGATTTACGCGTGGCTGCCAGCGGTGTCACGACCGGTTGGTTGTGGCACGGATTCCTGTAAATAAACCACACACTTGTTGACTATATTCTCAAGCTAATGACGCTTCAAATCCACTACATTATTACGACCTCAGATTAAAACAAAAGGTGACTACGACGGCTCATGCCTACCTGAGTGCATTGATCTCAACTCCTCGCACCACGTCACACCAGAGATTGAACTCGTTTCGGCGTCGCAACTCGGCAGCTTTCCTTTCGCCGGAAACACTTATAAATCGAAGGCCAGCTTATAATTTATACTCCCATTGTCGGGTAATTCATAAGAAATTGTTCTTTTAGAATTTTCCTTCAAACTAACCAAAACGTCAAATATGACGTCTGTCACAACTCGCCCTCTGCTAACAGAATTTGCCAACAATAACAACACACGACCAAAAAAAATTAACGTTTAGCAATGGGAAATGCATTTTTCTTTAATTTAAAATTATGTTTTGTGATATTTAACTCACTAATTACCCTGTCTTAATATTAAGGAGTATTAGTTTCCTCTCTGGTAACCCCTACGGGCAGAGACAATATCCATATAAAAAATATTACTCCCGTTCGAATGTTCTAGATAAAAGTCCTTATAGAAAAAATTAGTTCTATTTCCGGATTTGCTTGAATTAAATTTAATTACTTTAAGTAATTATTATACATATTAATTTATTATGTAATTTATTATTAGAACTGTTTCGACTATTTTTTAAAATTGAATCTTTTATGTGAAATTAAAAGCTGACAGCTACTTCGCCCCGCTACCGCTAGGCGTCGCTACGGTGGCTGTCATTTTGTCTATGGTGTTATGTCAAATCACAGACATATAATAGAAGCAGACCAAACATTATTTCACAACTACATAGATGAGAATAAAACAATATTTCTACTTCTTTCTCTCTAACCACAAATTAATGAGACTATCTCGTTTCTTTTTAATGTCGCAACACTTCCACACACATAGACAAACTGGACCGTGAGGCAAAACGCCATCTTGACAAGCTACAAATAAGCTACAAACACTTTATCTATGGCTACAAATGTCTTCCTAGACTTGTCAACAAAGGACGTATAGGAGATTGTTTTCGCTTATTTTTTGTGATCTAATAAAGTTTATGAGCCAAAAGTACTAAAATAAAATGGTGAAGTGTAGTGCGCCCTTGTGCGGCAACTCTTCATTTAGAAAAACACCTGATATTACGTTCCATTGGTAAGTTTTGTTGTGCCATCTAATCTCATAATGTTTTTTTCAGTCATTGTGTGATTGATATTAATCTTTCGGCATTGTAGAAGTAGTGAATAATTGTCATAAGTGCAAATCTCGTGAAATCTTAACGTAAAGTAGTTTCTGAAAGATTCTTGTGGTAACAATAATCAATTATATAGTAACTCTGATCTCGTTTGACGTTTCATGTACTTGTACAATTTTAAGGGGCCGTATTTAGGCTCCAGTTTTGTTTAATAGGTATATTTTTGAAGGTTGATTAGATTTAAGTATGCAATATATTTTTGGCTGTGGATAGAGTGCCGCTAGCGGCATTCTAGTACGGTCGGTTACGATGCCGTCATTACGGCATCCTAGTACAAAGTGTAGGCAGTGAATAGTGCCACAAGCGGCAACATAGTACGATCGGTTACGATGCCGTAAATTGACGGCATCGTAGTACGAAGCGTATAGAGTGCCACAAGCGGCATTCTATCTCAATCGGTTAGGGAACCGTAACATATTTTTTATTTGTCGTAATGTTCAGACGACATAATATTCAAAAGATATTTTTGCATGGAGTTAGATTTCTGTTGTCTAATTAAAAAAAATAACCTCTATAAATAAATTCAAGACAATCGCTACGCTGCGCTTCGCGATTGTCTTAAATTTCTAACCTATCACGTGTCCTACAGGAGTAGGGCAGCTAGTATTTCTGTTGTCTAACAAAAACTTTACGGCAGCTTAGGCGGCGTCACTATTATACCGCAAAACTTACGGTTCCCTAACCGATGGAGATACAGTGCCGCTAGCGGCACTCTATACACTTCCTATATTTTTTCATTAGGGATAAATTAAATATGAGTAAATTATTTTTATAATATTGTTAACTAAAACCCTATCCTACCCCTTTAACCCTATGGTAGTCGTAGGGGTGTATTTTTGTATGAAAATATGCATAAAATAATAACTTTTTACATTTGTTTTTCAGAATTCATCTAAATCTTTACTAAAAGGTCCGGTAAGAAGCAATGCCAGTAGAGATCATGTTTTGTACCGAGTACCTCAAGTGCTGTATTAACTACATTAAGTGAGTTAACTTAAGTATTATATTGTTGTACAGTATTCTAGGCTATAACATGAAGATGAGTCTGCGCAGTCTCTCAACTCTGTTACTTTGAAATATACAGAAAATGATAAATTTATTTGTTTTCAGAAACCTTCATCATTACTTCCTGAACAGACTCAAAAGTATCCCGGATATCATTTTTACGGGACTTGCAAAATATACAGTAACCCGCAGTCAGGGTCGCTGACTACTCGACCACCCGGCGGTCTTATCACTAGTTTAAAAAATTGTGACATTATTTATTGTAATTTTTATTTTTATTTAAAAAATACCAGCAGAGTATGTATGTATGTTGTTTTTAATTACTTATTTCATTTTTATTATTTTACCTAACGGTTCTACTACGAGTATTTCATGCATTTTATTAAGAGATCTATTACATCTTAAATGTGATTTTTGCGTAAAATGCGCATTTTTGCATTTTGTAGTAACTTGTTTAGTTGTATTTATCGTTATTATCAAAATAGGATAATAAAATCATGCTTAATATTACAAATCTCTTCTCTGCGAGAATAAGCTGAGTTCGGACGGCCGGCGCATCGTATTTTGTAGTAATTTTGCAGTTATATTTATCGTTTTTATCGAAATAGGATAATAAATTCATTATACAATCTTTATTTCTCAAGAAGTAACAATTATTTTGGTATAAATTTTGCTCAATAATATCGTAGGTAGAAGAAATTCACAGTTAACTTAAAGCGATTTTCGAAGTTTTTTGGTTTGTAATAAGATTTTTTTCTATATAAAATCAATGATATCTAAAAATTCCGAGGCCGCTACGCACTATACGACTATATAATAGATAACATTCTAATTTTTTTTTCATTTCTTTAGAACAGTAGTTCAATCTAGGAGCTCTAAAAAGTGCCTTAGCGCGTTTTATGAAAACCTTCATCAATTTTGGGTTTCATAAAAAAGTTAAGCAATATTTACATAAAGCGAGGCCGCTACGAACTATGCCAATAGCTATTCTACATTATTCAATAAGTCAAAACTGGTGATGTATTTTTTTTCTTGGATCAAGAACGCCAAAATTGGCCATTTTACGCAAAAATCACAGTCGAGATGTAATAGGCCTATTAAGTTAGTGAGGTGGCGTCGCAGCCAGATACAGATACAGACAGCCTGCCTGGCACTCAATGATAGATAACATAGCATTCTACTGATGTTTTTTTTTAATCTAATGAGTATCTTCAAATGTCTAAGTATAAAATATAAAATTATCCTCTTTACGTATAACATTACTATAGATGTAGGTACTTGAGGTCCCTTGCGTGTCTGAGTTCAGCCCCTTTTATTGTAAATGTGTGCATGAAATTTGTCTGTAGGCGTAAGTGGCACGCTTTTTTGTTGTAATGTTTGGTCTGCTTCTATTATATGTCTGTGTGTCAAATACAAAACGTAAACACGGAATAAAATCTCTTTAGATGTAAGTTTAAGTCTTACTAAAACTGATTTAGAAATATGTTTTAATTGAAAATGCAAGAAAAGTGTGTCTTGTAATGTGTCAGCCAAGGCTCCATGTCTTTAATGTGAAGAAAAATGGATTTAATTCAAACAAGCTACACGGACTAATGTTTTTGGACATTGGATCATTCTAAAGCAATTATTTCAGGTAAGTACTATTCAACCATTGCGAACTTCTTTTGTAGATAAGTAAAGGCAGACAGGGCCCTGAATTTACAACGTAACAGTACCTCCCCAACCACCAGAGATTTGACCGACCAGGGCAAATCTCGACGCTGGCCCTCCAGCGTCACACTACACTTCAAACAACCAAGCAAGCACAAACAACCAAAAGAAAACCTACCCGTGTAGCTGCACTACACAATAACTTAAAACTTTCCTGTAAATAGCTATACAATATGCTATGACAGTAAAAAAAACAACAAAACGCAGACTTGTGTACGACAATTCTTCATATATATATATATATATATATATATTTAAATATACAAATATCCCATATATATATATAGTTTGTATATCCCAATAAATATACAAACTTTTATATGAATATAAACTAATGTACATAATAAATATAATAATATCAATTATAATATACTCTTACATAAATCTCAAAACTTGGTGGCTATGCAGTTAACATATTATCACAGTGTCACCAACCGCACTGTTGCCTCGCGTTAAGGCTTTTGGTACCAGTCACTGATCCGCTGGGGTGTATGGCTTACTTTTTTAACAATACTGGTTACTGAAAAGTCACCACAATAGACTCCCAAAGTGAGTCTGATCCATTAAGCAATATGGAAAAGACAAACCTTTAGGAGTTCAATATGAATATTACCAAAATACTAGATTATAAATGATTGATTACTTTATATATATTAAATACACTAATTATGGTTATAATGATATTATTACATAAACATAAAAACTGGTGGCTATACAGTTAACCTATTATTACAGTGTCACCAGCCGCACTGACGCCTCGCGTTAAGGCCTTTGGTACCAGTCACTAATCCGCTGGGGTGAATGGCTTATTTAACTATACAGGTTACTGAAATAGACCTACAGTTATCCCACTGGGTAAGTCTGATCCATTAAGCAATATGGAAAAGACGAAGCCCAGAGAGGCACAAAATAATAAATATATACACCAAACGTTTATATATGTTCTACAGGTTAGGTCTGATCCATTTAAAAACATGGAAAAGACGAAACCCAAAGAGCTATAAAATAATAAATACATATAAGAATCGTCTACACGTCAAAGTCTACCCTTCCTAACAAACGATACCTCCTCAATACACAAACATCTAATTGCTCCTACCAATAAGCAAATATTTAAAGAAATGCCCAGTAAACCTCTTACACGGCTGGGCTGCCGTAAACAAAAAAAACCCACAACCTAAATCAACAAATGTTCACCACCACCTAAAAGTTTGGCTAACCGCCCCTAAATAATACCAACTAAAAAAAAAAACCGAATTCCATCAAAGCAGCCTACACGCCCGCCAATAAATGGCCACCTTCCTCAGGACTATCACCAAGTTGCCTTACCAACGGTCCGGAGATTGAGGTTTGGCTAACCGCCCACAAAGAAAATCCAACATAAACTTATTCCGTCAAAGCAGCCTACACGCCCGCCAATAAATGGCCACCTTCCTCAGGACTATCACCACGTTGCCTTACCAACGGTCCGGAGATTGGACCCATTCAATATGGTGTCTAATCTCCACATTTAAAACAAAAAGAAACAAAAACAAAACTCCAGCTTAACAAAAGAACTGTGATACCACGCCAAAAGTCGACTTTTCTATTTGTAGATTAACGTCAAAAACCACAAAAAATGTTAAACAACAAGCTCCCTTGAAAGGGCTTCTAGCACTGTGGCATATACAGCCACTAGCGCTAAAACAGCGGTAACTTCAAGGCATATACAGCCCTCCATCGTCACCATTAACCCCTTTCACAAGAAACCAAACACCACAAGGGATTCCAGCACTGTGGCATATACAGCCACTAGCGCTGAAATAGAGTGACTTCAAGGCATATACAGCCCTCCATCGTCACTTTTCAACCCCTAACAACAAACAAAAACACCACAACGGAGGTTTTCAACTCACCATACAAACAAGATATAGTAAATTGCAAAGTAAATTTAATAGTATTAGCATTTTAAAGGTATTTATTGCAATGTAAAAAGTAATTTTAATTGATGCTAGTCAAAAAAAAATTTAAATATAAGGCGTGGCATTTTAAAATTTAAAAAAAAAACTACTAAAATATGAGCTGGCTTCCTCACTAGATGATTTCAATTTAAGTTTATAGTACTCATCCACAGAACACAGTAACAACCGCAACAAACACAGTATTACAATAATAATACTTACAAATAATTGTATTTAAGTCAATCTCAGTCAATATCGTTCAAATAATATTTAAATTATAGGAATACACTAACACCACAATTAACGCTTGTATTAGAAAAAATAAAAATATAAAAAAACATGTGTATTCCAATAAAAATTGTGTCATAACCTATTGTGTCATAAAATAATAATTCAATTCAGCTGAGTATAATACTTATATAATTAACACTTGTATATATAAAAAATTAAATTAATATCACTGGTATTTAAATAAAATTAGTGTTAAGATCGTTCAAATAATAATAATTTCATATTGACACAATATTTAGAAAAAAGAACGAATAAAAATTCTTTATTAAAAAAAATAAAATGGGAGGAATCCGTGCCAATGCACGCGTGACGGTTTTTCTTAAAATTAATAATCCCCACGGTTCTAGAACGCTATCGGTATTCTGGCTTTTTAGTTACAGCATAAGACATAACCACTATCCCTAACCAAAACACACGTTGAGTGCGCCACTGTTACATTTGAGATTTTGTCCCTTTTGGGGAAAAGGAAGAAAATCCCAAATGCAAGCTTCAGTGGGTTGTTATCAAATAAAACCATAAAATGTTCAACAGCTAGGCAGTATATTGTAAAAGAACACACAAATATTTTGTCCAACAACAATAAAATAAAATTATAAATTTTATTTCTTTCTTATTATTTAAAAGAGGGGGGTTAGTCACAATTTTGTCTTATATTATGTTAGGTACAATTCATCTACGTTACTCCTTTTAATTTATTTAGCCGAAAATCACAAATAAAAACTATCAGTCGAAATTGACCCTAGGGTCAATCTCAAATGAAAGTTCAACAAACTTTCTATTAATTTTGCCAACTATAATTTACTGTTTAAAGTAATCTAAACCTTATTCCAAAGCTATATCACCCCCCTAAAATACACTAAAATCCTAAGAGTCAAAAGTGACCAAGCGGGTCGGTGATAATTTTAATTTAAAATAAATTTTATAATACTGTTCCTACTACTGCCTAACCAGCCAGCTAATATCTCAGTCGTACGAGCTATGGTCGTGAGTGGGGGTCGGGATAAAGCCAATACCGTTCGGAGTATGAAGTTGAAATTAAAATTAAATTACTCCGTCTATAAAAATATTAAATTAAATGTTTTAAACCGTTTAACCGTATCAAAACTCTCACACGTTTAAAGCCGATACTCTAGAGAACCGTGGGGTTATACCGATATAAAGTAAATTTTTATGGGCGCCAGGGTCTGGATGTAGACCCGAATCTGGAGACGATGTCACCATACAACTTCACACAGGTCGAACTCGCAGATCCTCAAAGGTTTCACAACTTCACCAAAGCTTGGTGTAGTTGGATATAAAAGAAAATACTATGTTAAGGTTTCGAAACCCTAATGTAAAAATATGTTCCTGAATAACGAACGATTAAACCCAGAGTGGGGGTACAAAAACCGTCAATGCCTGTGCGGCGACAGCTCGCTGGCAGCAGGGGGCCGCTGGTGCCCCGAAGAGGCAGGTCTCGCGTCCAGGCTTTAGGGCCCAGCTCTAAATCCTGGCGGCGAGACGGGCCTCTCGAAGCATCTGAAATTATCAACACGGGGCCTATTTATAACACTACACGCCTAGTTCAGAACTGTTACATAAATTAGGGTCCCGCAGTCTGCTATCTGTGTATCTGGGGCTGCAACCTATCATAACCAGGGACTCGCAGCGCCATGGGTTATCAAAAGCTTCCCAACGCTGTTGCACAACTAAAAACTCACACTCCAACACTAACATTTAACACCATGTTTTAATTTTAGCTTTGTTTCACATTTAACTAGTACACAAGGCACTATATTACTCCCGTTCGAATGTTCTAGATAAAAGTCCTTATAGAAAAAATTAGTTCTATTTCCGGATTTGCTTGAATTAAATTTAATTACTTTAAGTAATTATTATACATATTAATTTATTATGTAATTTATTATTAGAACTGTTTCGACTATTTTTTAAAATTGAATCTTTTATGTGAAATTAAAAGCTGACAGCTACTTCGCCCCGCTACCGCTAGGCGTCGCTACGGTGGCTGTCATTTTGTCTATGGTGTTATGTCAAATACAAAACGTAAACACGGAATAAAATCTCTTTAGATGTAAGTTTAAGTCTTACTAAAACTGATTTAGAAATATGTTTTAATTGAAAATGCAAGAAAAGTGTGTCTTGTAATGTGTCAGCCAAGGCTCCATGTCTTTAATGTGAAGAAAAATGGATTTAATTCAAACAAGCTACACGGACTAATGTTTTTGGACATTTGATCATTCTAAAGCAATTATTTCAGGTAAGTACTATTCAACCATTGCGAACTTCTTTTGTTAAAGGCAGACAGGGCCCTGAATTTACAACGTAACAGTGGTCTAGAAGCTCAACGGAACTGGACCTCTGAATCATGCTTTCTCTGGTTGCAGAGACAGCTATGCTGGAGAAAGCTCACCGATTGACCTCTCTATAGCATAAAGTACCTAAAATTAAATTTAATTCAAATTCTTTGCCGGAAATGCCTTGTATGTTCTGATGAACAATGCTAAGGCAGTTTGACTTTTCTTTTGTCAATAATTTGCTTGAGGTATCCTCTATTTGTCTTAAAAGCTAATTTAAATTACTTGGAACATATTCCAAAGTCTGAATTGGCATTTCAGTAGGTTGCAGCTCAATAGAAGCTGCTAAGCTAGCTCTGTTACTGGCTAAATACTTAAAATAAAATGATAGCGAATTTGCTATCTGTCGCGTAAAATAAGGCTTAGGATAATATATTTTTTTATCAATATAAAACTATTATCTATTAATTTATTCATGTCTATTATTTCTACTTTCTTTTCATAGAAAACCATTTTATTCAATGTCAAATTAGGCTTAGAGTTGAAGTAAGGAATAAAAATAGGATGAGTAAGGAAATATTTATAATGGGATGAGTTCATGTGGGATGCATACGGAATAACCCGGAAAAATTTCGACGAGCAGGATTCGAACGAACACGCACCCTTCTGGCAATCCGGAGCAGGTAGTCCTTCCAGGCGGGCTGCATAAGTCCGGTAGGTCAACCGGAGAGAGCACCTGGCCCGAATTGCCAGAAGGGTGCGGGTTCGAATCTTGCTCGTGGAAATTTTTTCGACACTGTCTTTTTCAATTCGTAATAAAAAAAAATTGTAAATTAAACCTAAAACTTTAGGCATACATCACATACATCACTTTGGAGATTCAGCCTTTTCGAAAGTTTCGTAAAAATTCAAAATTTTGAAAAAAAAGGCACGTTTTTGATTCGTGCCTTGTTTCGTGGTGCCGTTTTTTAAGCAGCAATTGCGTAGGTACTTATCTATCGTTTCTATGATTGAAGTCTACAGGTAAGGAAATAGTGTCTGCACTTTCTGTCTGTAGGTAGTACCTAACGGTAGTAACGAATAATGTAAATAAATAAGTAGGTGGTAATAAGTAACTCGGCTCGATACCCGGCGGTCGTGTATTCAATTACCAGGTCGGATTTTTCTGTGAATAGCTCGGGTTTGTGCTCCCTAACCCGCATTGGCAAGCGTGGTAATTCAACAGCTACCCATCAATAATTGTAGCGATGAATTGATTTCAATGGTGGAGCACGACTATTATCCCCGAAGGGTTAGGCAGATCATGACAACGAGGAACGCAAAAGCAGTTCATTGCCACAGTCCACGGCACACCAATATAATAACTGCGCATGTGCTCAGCGTGGTGAGCCCATCGCCGCTCTATGCTGTTGGATGTATGTGCAGTCTTTGGTCCATTAGTCGCCTTTTTCGACACCCAAGGGAAGATAGGCCGGTAGTAGTCAATTATTTAGCCTCTACCAGCACAGCACATAAAAAAGAAAACAGTAATTAGCTCTTCATTATTAGAGAGTTTTTCAGTTCCTATAAATTACTAGATTACTATAAATAAGGCCGTGTTTCGTAGCGGTGAAAGAAATTACCACCCCCTCTCTTCCCTTGGGTGTCGTTAAAGGCGACTAACGGACTGAAGACTGCACATACATACAATACCCTATCCCCGAAGGGTTATTTAGTCTCTAAATAACCCTTCGGGGATAATAAGTCGTGATTATATGTATGTATGTATCTTATCTTATCATAGTGGGGCCTGCAGAGGTTTCCCTCTCGCCGCGGCACGTCGACCCATTGGGATCTTTTGTGCAACCCCGTCCTATCACTCTGTTTCCTCAGAGAAAATGACTGCCATAAGTTTGGCAATGTCTTTGAGGGCAAAGAGCCTAAAATCTTCTGGTTTCGGGTAGGCGAATCCCAAGAGACTCATTCTTTCCCTAGCATGGGAGTCACAGTCAAACAGTATGTGTTGCATGGACTCCGTTTTCTCCCCACATGCTTTGCACAAGCTGTCTGTTGCTAGTTGCATTCTATGGAGCATTTGTTTTGTGGCATCGTGCCCGGTAAGGGCTCCTATGATTGTTCGTGCCTGCCTTTTGCTACCTCCGCATATGATTTTACACCGTCCTAGGGCGTCTCCACCGATGAAGGATTTTGAGTGTTTCATGCCGGATAGCTTTTCCCATTCGGTTTTATGCCTGTTTTGGATTTGGTCCTTAAAGGCCTTGTTGATGGTGCTCGGTGCCAGTGCAACAAACGGCTCAGGACCAATAAATGGGGTCTCTGAGCCTTCCCTGGCAAGTGCATCAGCCATCTCATTGCCATGGACTCCCATGGATTCCCATGGCAATGAGATGGATGGTGGATGGATGCCATGGATTCCCCCATGGATTGCCTGGTACTTAGATCAATCTCACCCTGTTGTGTCCACCTAGCTTGTTTAAAGCTTTTGTGGTTTCAAATACAAGGTTGAAGTATTTTTTTTTTTTTTTTTTATAGCAGAAGGAGGCATACGAGCAAGCGGGTCACCTGATGGAAAGTAATCACCGCCGCCCATGGACACCCGCAAAACCAGAGGAATCGCAGGCGCGTTGCCGGCCTTTAAGGAAGGAATAGGCTCGTTTCTTGAAGATCCCTAAGTCGTAACGGTCCGGAAATACCGCCGCCGAGAGCTGGTTCCACAACACTGTAGTTCGAGGCAAGAAATTTCTTGAAAAACGCACAGTAGTAGACCGCCATCCATCAAGGTGATGTGGATGGAATGACAGTCGATTGCGTGTAGTGCGGTGAAGGAAATTAGCGGCAGGGATCAAGCCGAACAATTCCTCAGAACACTCCCCATGATATATACGGTACAATATACAGAGAGACGCAACGTCTCTCCGAAGAGCCAGTGGATCGAGCCGACCTGAAATAACCACGTCGCCGACAATTCGAGCAGCTCTGCGTTGAATGCGGTCAAATGGAAGGAGTTGGTATTGGGGTGCTCCAGCCCAGAGATGGGAGCAGTATTCCATATGCGGCCTGACCTGTGCTTTATACAGTTGTAAACGGTGGGCCGGCGTGAAATACTGACCCGCTCTATTAAGCACACCCAGCTTTTTCGAAGCTAATTTAGCTTTACCTTCCAAATGACCACGAAACTGAACGTCACTCGAAATATCGACGCCAAGGATTCCAATAATCGGATTGGTATCAAGGGGAGCTCCCTCAAAGTTCAGAGGTACGACGAAGGGATGTTTTTTCGCGGTAAATGCGCAAACTTGTGTTTTGGAGGGGTTAAAGCGGACTAGGTTATGTCGGTCCCAATCCGAGACATGACTTAACATGTTCTCGGTGTCAGTTACAAGTTTATTCCGGCTCTCGATGACGCTTTCCAGAGAAATATTAGCTCGCCCGGTGTAGAGCGTATCCCCAGTACTGTCATCCGCATAGCAATGAATGCTGTTGTTATGCAGCATGTCATTGATATGCAGAAGAAACAAAGTAGGGGACAACACACACCCCTGCGGGACTCCAGCATTCACGGGCTTCATGTCGGAGCACGAACCGTCGACTGCGACTCTGATGCTACGCCCAGTAAGAAAGCTGGCAACCCATGAACACAATTTCTCAGGAAGCCCGTATGATGGAAGTTTAGAGAAAAGAGCCCTGTGCCATACCCTGTCAAAAGCTTTCGCTACGTCCAAGCTAACTGCCAGTGCCTCCCCTTTACTCTCGACTGCCTCCGCCCATCGGTGAGTAAGGTACACTAAAAGATCACCAGCCGATCGACCGCGACGAAAACCATACTGGCGATCACTTAGTAGCTGGTTCTCTTCTAGGTACCTTAAGAGCTGGCGGTTTATAATGTACTCCATTACTTTGGAGAGTAAAGAGGTAATAGCTATTGGCCTGTAGTTAGACGGATCTGAGCGATCGCCTTTTTTTGGAATCGGGTGCACAAGGGCTGTCTTCCAAAAGCTCGGGACGACGCCAGTGGTGTAAGAGAGCTGGAAAAGGCGCGTTAGAACTGCTGCCAATTCAGGAGCACACGTCCGAAGCACAATGGGTGGAACTGCATCTGGCCCACTCGCCTTATGGATATCAAGGGAAAAAAGAGCCTTACGAACTGACCTTTGCAGGAACTGAACGTTTGGCATTGTACAAGCGCAATACGGTATGGTTGATGGAGAGTTTTCCCCATCGTCCAAGGTCGAGTTTGATGCGAAAAGAGAGCCCAAGAGATCGGCTTTCTCCTTTGCAGTATAGGCCAGGCAGTCATCGGTCTTGTGCAATGGTGGTAGGGACGGCTGACAAAAATTTCCCTAAGATAGCTTTGGCGAGAGACCAGAACGCACGCGTCCCCGAAGGAAGACGCACTAGCCTCTCGCCAATTCTACCTATGAATGATGACTTCGCCTTGGCAATGTCCTTCTTAAAGGATCTGGCGGCAAAGTTGTACTTCTTTCTGAGCGCACTGGTGTTTGGATCCTTTGATGACACTGCATTAGCCCAGGCTTGGTAATGCTGTCGCTTTTGGCGAGACGCCATTTTGCAGCAACGACCAAACCATGGTTGGGACTTGCCGCCAATGGGAACCACAGAGTTTGGAATGAAAAGTTCCATTCCCTGCAGTATCACATCAACGACAGAGTCAGCGGCGACATCAGGATCATCCAGCGAGAAGCAAACTCGCCACCACGGGTAGGACGCAAAGAAGCTTCGCATCCCATCCCAGTCCGCCGACCTATAATGCCAGACTCGACGGCTAGCCGCTGGTTGCGGTTTTGAAGTTTCTGTGAGAGGCACAGTGCTGCGAATCAGACAGTGGTCTGATGAGCCTAGTGGTGCATCAACAGAAACTTGATAGCCGTCTGGGTGCGAGGTCAGCAGAAGGTCCAATAAAGAAGGTGCATGGCCCTCCACATCTGGAACCCGTGTTGGCTCGGTTACCAATTGGGACAGACTGTAGGCCAAAGAGAAGTCATGAACGGCTCTACCCGCGTGGTCAGTTGTGCGTGAACCAAGCCATTCGACGTGGTGGGCATTGAAGTCTCCCAATACCACAATCTCGGCCGAGGGGATCCGTTGGAGAAGGGAGTCTGTCGCTGTTTGGACGGTCTCGATGAGTTGGTCAGTTCCGATGTTACCGCTGTGGGACCTTTTTTTTTTTTTTTTTTTTTTTTTGAGGGGAGCGGATGGGTCAGGTGAGTTAGGACTAGTGGCCCCACCCCATAAAAACCCCAATGCTTGCCCGCAAGACCGATAGCGGAAACCCGGGGCCGCGTGAGCAATCACCGGGAATCCGCCAACGGGATGACCAGTCCGGCCTGATCTCCTGCTGAAGAGGTGGGAGCCGGCAAGCGGACTCCCACCCAGACGGCGATAGAGCAGTGCAATGCGACTGGGTAGGCCCATCTACCCAGCCGCTGCTCTATCTGGGGGGGGAGGGTTTCCCTCTCCCCCCCCCTCCGCCTCTTCCCTGTGTGGGACCGCGGCCCCACGTGAGGCCGTGGGGCCGCGGTCCCACACAGGGAGTGCTACCATCTCATGCGACCTGTGCCGAGGCGCAGGAGCGTGAGCTGGTCCCCGCTCTAGTAGGTGGAGGGTGGCGTTAAACCGCCGCCCTCGACCCTCCCTCCGCCGGTTGCCCGGCCGTCGCCCTCACTGGCGACCCCTGTTCCGCCGGTTGCCCGGCCGTCGCCCTCACCAGCGACCCCGTCTTCTCCGCCGGTTGCCCGGCCTCGCCCGGCCTCGCCCGGCCTCGCCGGCGACTCTGCCGTCTCCATGGGCGCAGCGCCCTCCCTCGCAACAGGTGGTGTGGCTCTAAGCCAGGGCACCCCCTTCGCTCTCGTTGTCGGCGGCCAGCACCTCCTGCCACCCATATGCCGCTGTGGGACCTATACAGGCACGCGTAGACGCGAGGATGACGTCCGCAGTCGACGTGCAGCCATAAGATGGAGAGGTGCCTATCTTCAAGATTGCCAAGGCGACGAACGCACATATCCTCCCTGACATAGGCACAAACACCGGCTCGTGGCACAAATGCATGTTCCAGGTTGTATCCCGGGTAGCGCAAGTACGAGATGTCAGGAGGGGGGGATATCTGCGTCTCGGTGAGGAAGAGCAAGGCCGGTTTCGCCGTCTCGAGGTGGTAATGGACGGCGCTCAAATTAGAGTGGATTCCCCTGATATTGCAGAAGTCCACGCGAAGCGTAGGAGGGGGTGCCAATTGTCCCGCCTTTCTCCTGCCTGCAGCATGCCTTGGCACGGGCGAACTTTTGCCCTCCCCAGAATACGTAGGGCAGCCTGAGCGAGAACGCTCAGGGGGGGATTCTCCGACACTGGATGTGTCGGTACCCCCCTGGGGTAAATCTAGATTACAGTTTGCTGCCATATCAATTGTGAGGGGGGGGAGGGGGAGGGGTCTCCGGAACCCTCACTCGCCGGACGAAACACAACAGCACAGAGTGCCATTGTTTCACGCTGAAAATTCGTGAGGGGGTGGTATTACGCCGGGCGAGCCGACCCAATGCGTGCTGCAACGCAGCGTGGCTCTACCACTCAGTTGGTGTCACTCATTTAGCACCACCCAGGGGTCACGTGTAGGGTCTCAAGGGTAAACCTACGGACGCGAGCAACTTAACCCCCAGAAGTCGATACGGGACGATATAAGTGACTTAGTGCTGCTTGGCTGTCACTCAGGATGAATATGTTTCGCTTTCTAGGGGCGAGTTCTAAATTCTTTTTTGCGCATAGGAGATTTTCAAATATTTCGGCCTGGTATACAGTTGCAAATTTTCCCATGTTTTGACTATGTTCGAACTAGTTCGAAGTCATTGCTAAAGATACCTGCTCCAGTACCCGACTTCATTTTGGATCCATCGGCGTAGCAGATTAGGCTGTTCTTCTCTGGAGACGGTGGTCCTTGTCTCCATTCATTCCTAGTTAGGACATATATACTGAATTTCTTTTCGAACATGTACTGGGAGGAGATTTTGTCATACCCCATTTCCATGATCCTATCAAGGGAATCATTAGGTTCCCATTTTGTATGTCTGGTCAGAGGCTTAGATGCGTCCCACAGCCCGGCCACCTTAAGTCTATGTAGCACTTTCTTTGTCTCTGTTGCTATGACACTGTGCAGAGGCGGAAGGTCCGTAAGGACCTCCAGAGCTGCCGTCGGTGTGGTTCTGAATGCCCCAGTAATCGCCATGCATGCTGTCCCCTGAAGTTTGCTTAAAGCATTCTTACAGATTTTCAGCCTGGTCCTGGGCCACCAGACGATCCAGTGTTATGCCTAGATATTTCACTTCTCTGGACCAGGGAAGCTGGGTGCCGTAAAGTTTTAGGCTTCCCAGTTTCGTGAGGTTTTTCATCCTCGTGAAGGAGATAGCGGTTGTTTGCCCCGGGTTTACGGATAGATGATTGGTATTACACCAATCCTCCAGCAAACATAGGGCACGTTTCATTAGCTCCGATACCGTGGAGGGAAACTTTCCACTGACTGTGATGACCAGGTCATCCGCATAACCAACCGTATATAGTGGTCCTTGGTTCAGTTTTGCTATGATTGAATCAACTACAGGGCTCCATAGCAGAGGAGAGAGGACCCCCCCCCCCCCCTTCGGGCACCCTCTAGTTGTTTGAGCGAGTAAACGGTTCTGTCCCAAGCAGTTCTGTGTAGATTATTCTACCCTTTAACATGCATTCAATCCATTTGCAGATTGGTTGTGGCACGCCATGGTTTCTGGCTGCCACATTGATGGAGTCAAAGGTTGTGCGATCAAATGCACCTTCAATGTCTACGAATGTGCAGACGCAGATCTCTTTGTTCTCCAGGGCTGATTCCGCTCGGCTTACCACATGGTGGAGAGCGTGTGGCGTTATCCTATTAGGAGGTAGAATAAGACAACCGTGAACAATTGCAATTCATATTATATTGAAGTAGTTAGCGGCAGAGCGCGGGTCTAGGTTACACACACTGAATCAGGTCCCGACAATTCAACGGTACTATCCTGGCTTGCAGTAGCGATGGACGACGCGAAGTATGTCTTCTTGTAACAATAGCAGTGCGCGTAGTAGCAGACGTGGAGTAGCACCGCCATCTGCAGTTCTCCACCGCCAGTAAAGTTGTTCTGGGTAGTTACTAGAACCCCAATATGGGGTTTTATCACTGCACACAATAGATTCAATTACTTATTAGTGTTTTAATTAGCTATTGAAGATTTGTAAAATTTCGTAGCACTCGTGAATAACGACCGTGCTTCAGAGCGATCAAGTCAGTATGGCGCGCGCGGACAGTGCTCGGAGTTTTTTTCTGCGCAGACGGCTGCGCCGAGAACAATAGCGGCCGTCGGAATGTTGCAGGCAGTAATGTCAATTCCGAGTGAACGTAACTTTCTGTAGGAAATTTGAAATGTCTAGAAATGTACATTTTCTATTTATTATTATTTTTTTGAATGCTTAATTAAGGAATATAGGTTAAAGTGTTACATACCCCCCCTTTTAGGATAGGATTTTTCTTAGGTAAAATCCGCTAAGCTCAAAGTGAATAATGGGTATCTATAAGGTAACTTACTTAAATAATGGGTACGCCTTATAGGTGCTACTTTTAAGTTTGATATAGCTATACAGATTATTATATTATATTTGCAATAAAAAATAAAAAATCATGTTTTGTAATGTTTTAATTTTAGGTCTTTAATGTGCCAAGTTCCCAGATTATTACCATTACAATCTTCAAGAACGTATACAAGAGGTGACTTTTTCGCTATAACGCGGCATTTAATGAATTTTGGAGCAAGTTTCTTTGTGAAACGGTTGTCCTTATCACTTTGATAGTAAGTTCGTTTCCAGACAATGTCACCCACTCCAAATTCCATTTCTTTTCGTCGTAGATTATAGTTAGTGCAATTTCTAGAATGTGCTTTCAACAAAGCGGATTGTACGTTGTCAAAAATGTTATGCAAGACTCCGAGATTTTCAGCGTACTCATCACGTGGTGAAAATATTACTTCATCTGTTAGGTCTGCGTCAAGATAATGTGAACCACAGCTGACCAATTCACGGCCATATACTAGAAAAGCTGGTGTGAAACCGGTTACTTCATTAACAGAACTGTTTAAAGCGAATTGTATTTTTGTTATATTATTATCCCATGTACGATGGTCATTTTCAACAAATGAGGCAACAGCGACCATTATAGTTTTGTTATACCTCTCCACAGTATTAATTTGCGGTGTGTATTTGGGTGTATAACAAATATTAGGTATCTTATAACGGTGAAGCAGATTCTTTATTATATTGCTGGTAAATTGCTTGCCATTATCCATAAATATAGTACTTGGAATACCATGTACAAGGAATACGTTATCCTCGAGTAAGCGGCTTATGATTTCAGATGTAGCACGTTTTATAGGGAATAACAAACAAAATTTTGAAAAACAACATGTAATTACAAAGATAAACGTATTTTGTTTCCTCGGTTCGTAATAACACTTTGTCACGACCATACTTGAACGTTATTTTAAATGACAAAACTAAAGTTCTAGGCTTACTTGATACAGGTTCCGCTGTATCAATTATAGGTAATAGTTTTCACGAGAAATTATTAGGTTCTGACTTACAAATTCAGGCGTGTGAAAATATCCATTTCACGGCTGCTGGTGGTCAAGTATTAAAACCTATAGGAATGGTCCAGTTAACAGTTACCTTTAAAGACCAAACTAGTTTTATAAAATTTTTTTTAGTTCCTGAAATTAAAGACACTTTTATACTTGGTATGGACTTCTGGAAAACCTTTAACATATTTCCCAAACATTTAGAAGCGGTCGAGTTAGTTATTAAATCAAAATGTCTTTCTGATTTGGTAATTAACAATGAACCTGATCACATCTGCCCTTACAATCATCTAAATGAAGACCAGAGGCGAACGGCTGATGACATTATCGCACAGTTTGGGGAAATTTCTTATGAGGAACGCGGATTAGGTAGAACTTCACTAATAACCCATGCTATTGACACTGAGAATGCTGCTCCCATACGTCAAAGATACTACAGGATGTCCCCTGAAAAGCAACGTGTTTTGGTGGAACAACTAGATGAGATGCTTCGGGATGACGTCGTTGAGCCGTGCGAAAGTCCTTGGTCATCCCCTGTTTTATTAACAAACAAAAAAAATGGCGAGCTACGGTTTTGTCTCGATAGTCGGAAATTAAACGCCGTCACTAGGAAGGATGCGTATAGTTTACCATACATAGCTGACATATTAGACAACCTTCGCGATGCCAAATACCTTTCAAGTGTAGACCTCTCAAAGAGCTTTTGGCAAGTGTTAATAAAGAAGGAGGATCGTTGTAAAACTGCATTTTACATTCCGGGTCGTGGTACGTATCAATTTAAGTCTATGCCTTTCGGTCTGACGAATGCACCAGCCACCCAACAGAGATTGGTCGATACCCTTTTCTATGGCCCGGAATTTGAGAATCTCGTATTTGTTTTTATCGATGACATTATCATAATTTCCCCCACTTACGAAAAACATATATCCCTTCTAAAACGCGTCTTAGGCCCCACGTTGGGCGCCAATGTGGCGTTATCCTATTAGGAGGTAGAATAAGACAACCGTGAACAATTGCAATTCATATTATATTGAAGTAGTTAGCGGCAGAGCGCGGGTCTAGGTTACACACACTGAATCAGGTCCCGACAATTCAACGGTACTATCCTGGCTTGCAGTAGCGATGGACGACGCGAAGTATGTCTTCTTGTAACAATAGCAGTGCGCGTAGTAGCAGACGTGGAGTAGCACCGCCATCTGCAGTTCTCCACCGCCAGTAAAGTTGTTCTGGGTAGTTACTAGAACCCCAATATGGGGTTTTATCACTGCACACAATAGATTCAATTACTTATTAGTGTTTTAATTAGCTATTGAAGATTTGTAAAATTTCGTAGCACTCGTGAATAACGACCGTGCTTCAGAGCGATCAAGTCAGTATGGCGCGCGCGGACAGTGCTCGGAGTTTTTTTCTGCGCAGACGGCTGCGCCGAGAACAATAGCGGCCGTCGGAATGTTGCAGGCAGTAATGTCAATTCCGAGTGAACGTAACTTTCTGTAGGAAATTTGAAATGTCTAGAAATGTACATTTTCTATTTATTATTATTTTTTTGAATGCTTAATTAAGGAATATAGGTTAAAGTGTTACAAGCGGTTTCTGTTGACTTCCCTGGCTGGTAAGCGCATTGAAGTCCGTGAAGTGGGAATTTTTTTAACGGTCCTGCTCTGATTAATTTGTCTACCATCTTTTCCAAGGTCTTAAGAAGATAAGATTGGAGACTTATTGGCCTAAAAGCTTTGGGTTCTTCATAGTCTGGTTTACCCGATTTTGGTATGTATATTACCTTAACACGTCTCTATGTTCTGGGTATGTAACAAAATGCAATGCAGGCTTTATATAATCTGCAGAGATGGGGGCCCAGAATGGAAGCGCCCTGTTGTAGTAGGATGGGGTAAATATTGTCAGGTCCTGGTGCTTTATATGGTTGAAAGCTCCCCAATGCCCATTTCACCTTAGATTCATCCACCACCTTTATAGCTATTATCCAATCATACTTGGAAGTCTTAACTTGCTGCTCCTTCCAGCTGATTGGATCATGTTCGTCTTGAATGATGCTTGATCCAGGGAAGTGGGTATCAAACATGACCTTCAGTGTATTCTCACCATTACCTGTTCGAGTTCCATTTGCCTTCATTACTGTAGACAGTGGAATCGCCTTTGTTGTAGAGATTGCCTTGGTTAGTCTCATTGCTTCAGGAACAGACTGTATCTGTTCACAATGTTTCCTTCAAGCCGTTCTTTTTGCTTTACGAACCGCACTGCTGTAGCGAGTTAAAGCCTTATTGTAATCGCTAAAGTCGTTCTTCGCCTTCGCGTCATTGAACGCCTGTCGTGTCTCTTTTCTAATCTGAGCCACCTCTGGTGTCCACCACGGCTGTCTCCCCGCCACTGATTTTGTTTCTGGGCAGTTGTACTGCCAGGCCGTCATCAGTGCTTCTGTGAGTCTGTCAGCTTCAAACTCTATGTCCACAACTGAGTTAAGTTTACAGCATGGACCATCTAGTTCCCGCCTGAGATCCTTTCTGAAGCCCTCCCAGTTGGTGTTTCTTGGGTTCTTCCTTCGTACAGTTACTATGGTCTTACCTAGTCTGTACCTAAAGCATATGTAGTTGTGATCGGAGAGGGATACTTCGTCCAATACATGCCAGATTGTGATGTTACTTACCGCTCTGTTACTAGCAATAGTTATATCAATCACCTGCGCCCTCCGTGCATTGAAAAAGGTAGCTTTATTTCCTTTGATAAGTATTTGCATGGGTGAACTTACCAGATACTCCAGCAGTCTCCGTCATCAGTCCCGACCTATACCACGGCTTCTTGCCCGAGCCCCCCCCTGTAACAGATCTAGGAGCGTCAGGTCGGATCCCGAGAGGACCCATTACCTTCTGCCTCGATGGTCCGGCGGTGTCAACAGGACGGATCCCATCAGGACCCAATTCCCGTTGCCCCACCATTCCAAGGTCCTCCACATGGGATTGCTTGGCAGGTGCTGACGCCCTCCCCTTACCAAGCAGCAGACCTCCGTCCGCTTGGTCCCCGCTCATGGTTCCCAGCGGGTTGGGGCCCCTAAGGTTCCCACTTCCCCGGGCCCCCACGCGGATCCTGTCTGCGGCGGATGCGGTGTCGGTGCACCTGAAGCCCTGAAGCCCTCACGGTTCCTACCACATCCAGCTGATGGGGTTGGTCCCCGAAGGTGTCCATCCCCTCTGTGTCTCGCGGTAGGGTCCGCCTTAAACGCGCCTACTCCCGAAGGAGTGTTGCGCGCATGGGTCTCTTGCGGGACGGAAAGGTTGCTGCCTAAGGCAGCCTCAAAATTTGGCAATTTTTTTTGCCCGCCCAGATACAAGGGGCAGCCTGAGCCCGAAGGCCCAGAGAGGGGTTCTCCGGCCTTGCCGGTACCCTCCTGGGGTAAATTAGTGTTCGAAAATGTGCATGGGATTGAGGGTAAGGGAATGGCCCACCGTGCGGGATATCACTGGCGGGTTAACCCCACACACTCGGCTACTGCACGTCGCAAGGTAGATGGTAGGTGTGCGATGCTTGCTTAGTGACGGCAGCATTTCCAGGGCCGACGACGCGGACGTGTGTGAATAGGACTTGACGGCAGACGCAGCTTGCTCAACATCGCACACTTGAGCACACATCAAACCGCCCTACGACCCCTGTATGTATGTATAAATAAAGCAGTAATAAGTTGTCATTACTATGTATCTATTTTTCAGCATTTTTTATTCCGAATACCATGTTTACCTGCTGTGTAGTCATCCAGCAGCTTCGGAAAATAAATGTAGTAAGCTTACCAAACTTGGAAGTTTTCTCTCTGTTTCGCGCTCGCCCCAAGGTTCAATTCCCACGAGCCCTACTGTCACCTCTTAGAGCTGTATTACTTTAATGTTACTTATCTACTGTGATCTTACTATGCAACATTTGTATGGGAATTTGCATAGTAAGGTTAAAGTAATACTGCTCTAAAAGTTGATGGTTCAGGCCTCGGTTTGGGCAAAGTGTGTTTCGGATTTTCCGATGCAATAGCCCGTGTTTGTGATCACCGTGCTATTTGGCAAGCGTGCTCATGGTTGATCACCAGATTAAGCCAATATTTATCAATAATTGTAGATACAAAAACTTGACTTTAATGATCGAGGCATTTGCCCAGTAGTGGGACAAGCCCTCTCCTTATTCCACTATTTTATATTTGCACATGCAATCAATTAACCGTCAGGTTATACAATAAGTGCCAGGCGGCCCTGCGCCTGTTGAACTAAACTCACACAGCAGGGGATAAACAACGTTGGGTCTTGACGCCGAAGCGCATTCCTCATTGGGTAGGCGTGCCCGTACCAAATATACGACGCGGTGTGCAAGGGATTTTGGCATTTAGACTAGTAAAGCGACGGAGTCCGCAATAGTACCTACTGATAAGACTTGGCCTCATTGACACGTATTAGAGCAATTAGCAGTGGGGCAGTAATAGGCGTTACTTTACTTTTTGTTTATTTTCATGTAGATTTTATATATTTAAGTGCAGTTAATGCGGGGCGTTAGGCGCGCAATAGCCTCTCATTGTGCCTTATTATATTATTCATGCCGGGGCGGCGCGGGCGGCGGGTAATTGGGTCGTAGCAGCGCCCGTGCACTGCTAAATGGCTACACGGTGAATCAACTCTGCTTGAGCGGGGCCTGCGTGCGGAGCCCGTTCACTCACATTTCACAAAAATGGGTACAGTTTATTTTATTACTTATCTAATTTTAGAAAGCCAATGACTATAACCCCCCTTTTTTATATTCGTTTTGGTTACAACAGAACGCGAAAGTTGTAAAGTACCTATATATACCTAGGTATTTTTTATATTATTTATTATTTATATTAGGTACTTACTCGAAGCCGCCCATTATTATAATGATAATATGACAATTTCAAGTTAAGGCAGGTTCTATCGGCTTCGGTCACGGCGGCGCTGGCAGGAGAACAATCACCTACACACAGAGATGTACTTTGGTACCTACTACCTACCAAAAATATATGGGTATGATTTAAGCTATCGCCAATTTTATTGGTTTTGCATTTCTTAAACAATAGGGTTTTTTTTCCGCAAAATAGTAGATCTGTCGGCAAAATCTAGTCTCCAAACAATGTGAAAACTATTCTAGAATAAATCACAGATATAATCATCGGGATATATCAAGTGTCAAATAATTATTTTTGTATTAATTATAATAAGTAAGTCCTGATAACTAAATATTCAAATAAATTAAAAATCATAAGGATCCAAAAATGTTTGGTATTATAGTCGTCGTCGTAGTCGTATTAGCCAAATTACCTGCTGGAAATAGGCCTCTCACAAAAATCTTAATTTCCAAAGTATTTTTAAAAAGTAAGTGTGTACAACGGCTGCCATTCCTCCCAATCAAAGCGCACCTCACTAACATCCGAGGGCTGCACTCAAACCTCCAGCCGGTCCACTACCATCTCGAGACCGAAAAGCCACACTTACTCTTTCTTACTGAGACGAAGATAGCGAAACCGTTGGACGTAGCCTACCTTAAGTATCCCGGCTACTCGCTTGAGCATAAGTTCAAGAAGAAAGCCGGGGTCTTTGCGTATGTTCGCGATGACGTGTGCTGTCGACGTCTAACCAGCTACGAGGTTTCAGGTTTATCCACACTATAGTTGCTGGTAGACACCGGCATAGAGAAAACTCTCTATGTCGGTGTCTATCGGACGCACAGCAGAGATCAGGAGACGACTCGGTTGTTTGACCACCTCATTGAGGCTGCTGATCTGGCCCAACGAAGGTATCCAACTGCAGAGTTTGTTTTTTTTGGAGGACTTCAACGCTCACCATAGCGATTGGCCATTCCCGTTCCAGAAAACGGACCATGCTGTAAAAGAGGCACGCAAGTTTGCGTTATCGCAAAATCTCTCCCAGCTAGTGAACCAAGCGACCCGCATACCTGATGTTGATGGCCACACATCCTATTGCCTAGACCTGCTGCTGACAACTGATCCAGACAGACACTCAGTATCGGTCTCGGCTCCGTTGGGATCTTCTGGCCACTGTCTGATGAAATCCGTATCTACACGCTCTCTTCCGGACACTACCCTTCGGGGATCGAGACGAGTATGGTAATATGGGTCAGCAGATTGGGACAAGATGCCGCACTTCTTCGCGTCTTATCCTTGGCGGCAACTGTGCTTCTCTTCGAGCGAACCTTCTGTCTGTGCCAGAGCAATAGCAGACGTGATACGCCAGGGAATGGAATATTTAATCCCATTCTCTGACGTCTCCATAGGCGTTAGGGCCCGTCCATGGTTCAATGCTGACAGCGCTCATGCTAAAGCGCGGAAGGAGGTAGCGTACCAAGCCTGGGCCCAAGCTCGCGATTTCAAACGCAGGGACGGCAGTATCCACGCAAAGAAGAGAGCCTTTTACTCTGCCGCCAAGTTCTGCAAACGGGTGTTATCAAAGGCACTTTTCGATCATGTTAGTCGTATTGGGGCAAAGTAAGTGACCTACCCACAAGGTAGCAAGCAGTTTTGGTCCCTGTCCAAATCGATTTAAACCAACTTTTGCCGTCCTTTACTTCCTCCCATGCTCAAACCAGATGGGACATTGGCCCACACCGCGTTAAAAAAGGAAAACTTGTTTGCATCCCTCTTCGCGAGTAACTCGCGTCTTGCTTTGGGCTCTAAATCACCACCTAGCATACCTCACCGTGACTCTTACATGTCTGAGATCACTATTCATAACAAAGAGGTTCGTAGAGTACTCCGAAATCTCGACATCAATAAGCCAGTGGTCCAGATGAAATACCTGGTAGAGTTTGAGGAATTGTGCACCTGAACATGATGGCATCTGATGGCATCGCTACTAAGGTTATTAAAGCATGTAGAAAGGAAATAAGTCCTGTTTTGACTTACCTTATTAATCTTTCCTTTGAAACGGGATGTTTTCCAGAAAAATTAAAACTCTCCATCCATTCCATCCATTGTAAAACAGTGCAGTGCCGAGTGCGCTAACGACCGGACGGGTTTACGGTGACTCATGTCAAGGGCAATGGCCTCTAACGTAATTAAATGTAAAAATTGCAACATAGTGATATGTGAAGTTCTGTCTTACATCCAAAATAAAATGGATGTGATGGATGAAGAAAGTTTGGTGAGACTGTGTACCTCAGCTTTCTCAACGGAAGACATTGAAGCTGCCAAAAACCTTCTGTTTGACTCGATCACGACATCAACACGGCAACGCAACGTAACAAGGAAGGGAAGTGGGAAATCACAGCGAGATATTTTCGACGTAATATCGCTTTTTAAGCAGACGGACCCCGAGGAAGTCCCAATATTTGTTGCTAAAGAGCTGCACAAGCTTCCACCGGTCACCTTTGATCACATTGATGCGACAAGATTGCTAAAAGATATCGTGCTTCTACAGAACGAGATAAGAAACATAAAAGAAACATATGTTACTGAATCACAGTTAAGTGAAATTAGAAGTGAGGTGAACCATTTAAAACATGCATCTCTCGTAAATACGTATGATTTAAATGTTAACAAAAAGAGAGGAGGTAGTGGCATAATAGACAGTTTCTGTTTCGACAGTGGTCCGGTTGGACTACCGCACATTTTAGAGAAGTCGAATTATACCAGCACTCCGAGCCAAAACAATGCAACAGCTGACGCAAGGTCATCTTGGCCGCCTCAACAAGCGTCAAACAGTGTTGTTGACTCAGTCGCAGCTGAGCGGGAAACGCGCGTGAGCAGTGAAGAATGTATCGAGGCGACGAGTGCGCGAGAGACGACGGAGACGGAACAACTTACCGTAGCCGCTAATGATAACATGACACTTGCGCATATCGTCGGCAGCGGAGAGTGGAAAAAGGAAAAAGTTGATCAAGATTGGTTGGTTGTGCAAAGAAAAAGACTGAGAAATCGTCTAGTAGGAACAGAAGGAAAAGCCATAATACAACCAGAAGGCAGATTTAAAGCGGCTCCTACAAGTGTCCCCCTTTTTATTAATAATGTAGATAAAAAGACTACGGACTGTGATATTATCCAATACATAGCGCAAAAAACTAATGTCTCTGTTACGCTTAAGAAAATAAAAATGAAACAGCAAAAACGCTATGATGCTTACAAAATGTTTGTACCACACAACAAGCTATCGTTGTTTTTAAATGACGAACTTTGGCCGGAAGGTATACACTTTCGACGATTTGTATACTTTGATAGAAATGATTATGACAGTCAGCGAGTATTGAAGGACAAGAAACAAAATAATAAATAAATAAAGAATAGCTTATAAATGGATAACAAAAACAATTACATTTATCCTTGTGTAGTTCGCCCGCTCCCACATAGGCACAGAAATGCCCGCACTGTCAACTGCGGTCTCATGCGACCGCTTGGGGTTCTAGAAGTTAATACCGCCCATAACCCCAGTAGTTTTTAGGGTACGAAATTTAGACTACAGTTACGAAAACTAGCAATATTTTTAAATTAGTTAAGTTATTCATCAATTCATCACAAAATACTACCAAAGTGTAAACTGGCTTAAGCGCTGCGTATTATTTTTAGGTTTGTTGCCATTAATTTGGTCAATTAGTGATAAAATCTTTCATCACACGTAAGTTTTATTTAGTACATGATCACAGATGTTTAAAAATGTTATTCTCATTAACATTATTGTTGTAAAGAAAAACGAATGTGTTAAGTATTGAAACTTTGTGTGATACAACCTTGTAAAACTTAGTTAGTTAGTAAAGTTTAACTATGTTGTATCACACTAGTTAGGATTTCAGGAATGCTTACATTTATAGCGGGTCAACCAAAGCGGTTAGAAAAATAAAATGAGCTACAGAACCCATTAAGAAGAAAGACGCACGCGCACGCTTTCTTGTGACTCCGCCCATACCAGGAGTGACTCCTAGTACCAATACCGCCAATAAGTTAATACCGCCCACACTTTTTAGGGCTCGTAAATTAGACTTTGAGTTACAAAAACTAGCAATATTTATAAAATTGAATGACTTAACCATTTTTTTATCACTGTTCAAATTATTAACATTATTATTTTCTGTTTTTTTTAGAGCCGACATAAAAGTTACGTTTAGTTAGTTTAGATTGTTTTGTTTTGTTATTTTTACTGCGTGTAAACGGGTGAGTTTAGTACAGTGCTGAATGAAACCCGTATTCACAAACATTTACTTGTCTAAGCCTTAGAACAATACTGTTTTAGTTATTGTTCAGCAGTGCGATTCTCTAAGTTAAAGCCTTGGTAGTAGCAGCTGCCGCAGCGCTGAGAATTGACTCTGCCTCTTTCATATTCATAGAATCGGAAAGAGACAGCAATCTATGTGTCGCTTAGAAAATCGCGGTCTAAGCAATGTAGAAATGCTATGCGAAGTAAGACATTTCTCAGTGCGTTTCGTATGACCTGACCTGGTGATAGGAACACAGAATAATTGACTAAATGAACGTCTCAATTTTCTTTTCTAACTAATAAAAGTAGGTAGTCGTAACTTATGTTCTTAGTGAAAAAAATAACAACACATAACCTTTTCAAACTTTATCAAAAATAAATAGTTGAAAGCGGGTGGAGTCAGCACAATAGGCACAAATATACTAGGGTCACAGCAGAGGCAAAGGAGGAAGTAACACTAGACAGAGTTCATTACTCCAATCAGCTGATTGTTAGTGTTGTCATAATGTCAATAAACTGGTATTATTTTTAAAAGTATGTACTTCCACAATGCCCGAGATATCAAGAAATGTTTGTATGTGTACCATCTCACTAAAAGTAAGTGATTAGGTACGTGAAATATGGCTGGCCCTGCTTGATACAAGCTGTATGTGGGCCCCACTGAAGCTTGGCATCTAACGTGATGCCTAGAAACACAGTGGTGTCCACAGGATTCACATTCTTATCTTTAATTTGACACTAGTTGTTACTTGCTTAACATTAGGCAATACAAATCTTACACATTTGGTTTTCCCCTCGTTTAATAGCAAGTTATTTACACTGAACCAGTGAACAATCTTTGAGATCGCATTATTCACATCGTCATAATTTGGGTGTCGTCGTTTCACTTTGAATAAAAGTGAAGTTTAGTTTAAAGTCTAAAATAATACCTAAAAATTTTACCTCATTTTTACTTTCAAGTAATTGACCATTGTTATTTATAACGACATGTTTATTTTTAAAATTGTTAAAATTAATTAAATGTGTTTTAGAAAAATTAATTTATAAATTATTTTCATAAAGCCAATTGTTTATTATTGTTAAGGTTTCGATTATATCATGTTTATGCTGGCCAAGAGAAGCGTTTTTGTCCGTCGTTATTATGATTGATACGTCATCCGCAAAAAGAATTGATTTATGTGATAGGATATCTGGATATTAATGTAAATCAAGAAAAGGAGAGGCCCTAGCACGCTACCTTGAGGTACTCCAAGCGTGTTGCTGTTATAGTCTGATCTACGTGTTTGTATCCTGTTGTGTGTGTCAAGATACGATATTAAAACACATTGTCGTCGATTGTTCAGATAGGATTGAAGCCATTTAAGGACTGGTCCTCTGACTCCGTTGTATTCCAGCTTGGATATAAGGTGTTCATGCGATACTAGATCAAATGCGCTCGACATGTCTAGAAGCAGCACTGTTTAAATCTATTTTCATTGTTATTTTAAAGAACCTCATGAACCATTTGAAACATAGCCTTCGATATAGATCTATCCTTCTGAAAACCAAATTGGGCTTCGTTAATAACGCTATTTTTACTAAAAAAAGACATAAACCTTTCATGCATATTTTTTTCAAAAACTTTGGACAGCACTGGGATCGAAACCACTTGTCGATAATTTGTAATGTAAACTCTATTTCCTTTCTTGTAGAGTAGTTTTATAATAATAATAATAATAATAACTCTTTATTTTCAGACATACATCTATAGTGTGTTAGTAATACAAAATACAATAAAAACTTATATGCTAATGTTAGTGTAATTTAATATAGTAACTCACTCTAGTTGGCAGCCCAAACTCCTGGCATCACGTGCAACGTGACCCAGTGTCTCAGAAGTGGGCTGTCCACCCTCTCTGCTACAGTATTCAGGAGGCTGTTGGCACCGCCGCGCACCCGCCTCATCAGAGATGTAACTCGCTTGCGCATGATGGCATGGAACCCGTCTGTACGCGCCTCAGCAAACATCCCCGATGCGCTGCAGTATCGCGGCAGCCCCAACAGCGCCCTGAATGCATTATTATATTGGACGCGTAGGGCGCTGTAAGCTTTTTGAGTATAGTTGATCCATAGGCTGCAAGTGTAAAATGATTGGCAATATGCCTTAAACAACGTAATCTTAACATTTTTAGTACACTTAGCAAACCTACGAATCAACATATTACTCCTCACTGCCAGCGCCCTACGTTCCCTCTCTATATCTAAGTCATCGCTCTGCGATGATGTGACCCAGTGCCCCAGATATTTAAACTCAGACACAATTTTAAGAGGAGTGCCATCCAGTGTGATCGGCGGTACAGAAGGATAATGTTTTGTACCAGCCCTGAAGAGTAGCAACTCACTCTTGCTGGCATTATATTTGAGGCCGTGGGCCCCAGCATATCGCTCGCAGATGTTTACTAGTTTCCTAAGGGCGCCGATTGAAGGACTAAGCAGCACCATATCATAAGCATAACTGATATTATTGACGGCTTCTCCGTCAATGGAACAGCCCACCATGGCACTACTGAGCTCACCAATCAGCCGGTTCATGTACAGGCTGAAGAGCCTGGGTGAGGTTAATCCCCCCTGCCTCACCCCGCACTCCAGCCTGTACGGATCGGATAATAGCCTGCCCACCTAACCATGTTGTACTGGTTGCCGTACCAGAACTTTAATAACTCGATAAGAATTATTGACATTATGACAACACTAACAATCAGCTGATTGGAGTAATGAACTCTGTCTAGTGTTACTTCCTCCTTTGCCTCTGCTGTGACCCTAGTATATTTGTGCCTATTGTGCTGACTCCACCCGCTTTCAACTATTTATTTTTGATAAAGTTTGAAAAGGTTATGTGTTGTTATTTTTTTCACTAAGAACATAAGTTACGACTACCTACTTTTATTAGTTAGAAAAGAAAATTGAGACGTTCATTTAGTCAATTATTCTGTGTTCCTATCACCAGGTCAGGTCATACGAAACGCACTGAGAAATGTCTTACTTCGCATAGCATTTCTACATTGCTTAGACCGCGATTTTCTAAGCGACACATAGATTGCTGTCTCTTTCCGATTCTATGAATATGAAAGAGGCAGAGTCAATTCTCAGCGCTGCGGCAGCTGCTACTACCAAGGCTTTAACTTAGAGAATCGCACTGCTGAACAATAACTAAAACAGTATTGTTCTAAGGCTTAGACAAGTAAATGTTTGTGAATACGGGTTTCATTCAGCACTGTACTAAACTCACCCGTTTACACGCAGTAAAAATAACAAAACAAAACAATCTAAACTAACTAAACGTAACTTTTATGTCGGCTCTAAAAAAAACAGAAAATAATAATGTTAATAATTTGAACAGTGATAAAAAAATGGTTAAGTCATTCAATTTTATAAATATTGCTAGTTTTTGTAACTCAAAGTCTAATTTACGAGCCCTAAAAAGTGTGGGCGGTATTAACTTATTGGCGGTATTGGTACTAGGAGTCACTCCTGGTATGGGCGGAGTCACAAGAAAGCGTGCGCGTGCGTCTTTCTTCTTAATGGGTTCTGTAGCTCATTTTATTTTTCTAACCGCTTTGGTTGACCCGCTATAAATGTAAGCATTCCTGAAATCCTAACTAGTGTGATACAACATAGTTAAACTTTACTAACTAACTAAGTTTTACAAGGTTGTATCACACAAAGTTTCAATACTTAACACATTCGTTTTTCTTTACAACAATAATGTTAATGAGAATAACATTTTTAAACATCTGTGATCATGTACTAAATAAAACTTACGTGTGATGAAAGATTTTATCACTAATTGACCAAATTAATGGCAACAAACCTAAAAATAATACGCAGCGCTTAAGCCAGTTTACACTTTGGTAGTATTTTGTGATGAATTGATGAATAACTTAACTAATTTAAAAATATTGCTAGTTTTCGTAACTGTAGTCTAAATTTCGTACCCTAAAAACTACTGGGGTTATGGGCGGTATTAACTTCTAGAACCCCAAGCGGTCGCATGAGACCGCAGTTGACAGTGCGGGCATTTCTGTGCCTATGTGGGAGCGGGCGAACTACATTTTCCGAATTCTAAGTACCTCCTGGTACTAGGCGGCACACCCCACCATAGCAATGCCCAACGGTACGGTAGGTTTGTTTGCATGTTTGCCTACAATTTTTTCGCAGTTGTTTGTGAAAGCTTGCAGAGTGCATACCTACTTTTAGTTATTTTTTTGCTGTTTGGTTTCGATTCAACTACCTATTAAATTAATATGGCATTTCTAAGTAATCAGGAGTATTACGAAATGATTCTTTGTGTCGGAGCATCTAATGGCAGTCTCCGTGGTGCTCGTGAACTGTACCGCGAGAGATTCATCGACGGCAGACCAGAAGCTGAGAAGCGACGCTTGCCATCGGCGGATTGCTTTCGAGGAATGGTTTTGCGTCTCCAGCAGACTGGATCCTTTCGTGGGACGAGTCCGGAGGTCCAGCCAAATATGCGGGACCCGGGTTTTGAGAAGAGTTGTGTTGGAGCCACTTTTGTAAACTGTTTATTGTGAAGTGCAGTGGACTACACGTGCTTCGCTTTACCTCTCAAGCCCCAAGCGGCAAGAAGTGAATCTTTGTGTGCTATTTTTATCAGATTTATCTAATGTAAGTACTGTTGTTTATTAGAAAATTATTATTCTGACTAATGATCAGTAGGTAATAAGTTGTAAGAAATACATCGAAATACGTTAGCATGTTTCCAATTTCCGAGTGAATTGTAACAATAATATTTGTTTTGTTTACTGTTACATGATAACTTTGTTATTTTTAATGTTTTAAACAGTTTTTAGCTTGACAATTTTTTTTATCGACTGACCGTGAGTGAGTGAATTTCTCCAATGAATATTGATCCTTAAAACCTAACAATAAAGTTCAAAATTGATTGTACCGGCCGGTCGAGAACTGACGAGCCAGAGTGACGCCAGTGGTGGGGAAATCTTGTTGGCGTAAAACCATTTAGAGTGACGCTACAGTTTTACGCCAGGACTGACGCGCAAAACTGATCGTACGATTATCTATTCTGTGACTACACCTCAAAGTGCTTCGCTTTAGTTGTATTGAGTTATTTCAAAAGTAAGTTATTTTAATCTAAGACCTATGTAGGTACCTACCTACTCGTAGGTAAGCGTACCTATCTACTTTAGAGTCGAAACAATGTGACTGTAAAATGAAAATATTTTTATTACTTTTTGATAATAATTACTTAGGTAGGTAGGTACCTACTTAATACAAATTATGAAATCACGAAAGTAAAATAGCTGCCTACTTACCTATCTTTGTTTAACAAATCCAACAAAAAATGCCGCCAAGCGACTGCCGACAAACAACCCAGGCGGGTTGTTTGTGTCAAATGTGCCGCCATGGTCAAAGGTTTTTGATTTTCGCCGCCCTCCGCCGTCACAGTAAAACCTCTTGTTTGTAAAACTGTGCGCCTAGTAGGGGGCGGAGGCGTGGCTGACTAGGGCACGCAGTTTTATAAACAGAAGTTGCACTGTAGGCAGTATATCATACAGAGTTCATGACCCTGCTAGTGATGGCTTTAGCTTGTTCTGATTTTAAATTAACGACAGATTAACTTTGTTTGTAAATGCAAAAATAAATTAATTTGAGCTTATCTTACTAGGGTATATAAAGAAAGGGTCTATACTAGGGTTAATTTGAAACCCTGGATTAAGGCTGGCCCCGCTTGATACACGCTGTATAGCTAAATTGTCGAATAGACTTATCTCTGCGGCTTATGCAGTAATGAAAATCCGTGAGTAAACTGACGTTGATACATCTAGATTAGTTGTTTGCGCCACCGCGCAACGGAAAACAGCCGTCGCTGCGCCGTAATAGAGTGCATATTAGAATGCACTAAGCCGTCGCGCGGCCATGTTAACTAGTCGCCGCCGGCCGGCGCCGCGCAAGAGTTAGTGCCTTTCGAGATCTCAGGGCGAAGCCACGCGTCGCGCGCCCTCGAACTCAGCCCACGAAGTGAACACATGTGTGCAGTTAAGAGCTAGTGCAATAAGCTCGACCTAAACGCCCTTAACCAGTGCCCCTAGTGAACTGTTTAGTGTAGTGACTGTGCGCCAGGAACTCAACCTACCCCGCCGACCGTGGACAGCTCGTCTCCAGGTTCCTGTGTATCCCTGTAAGTACTTCACTATCCATAACCTACCCAACCCACATCTTTTATTCCGTCGCTGTTACGGCGAACGCCTTTCGCCGAAACATTTCTGGTCCATCGAGCACGGAATACCTCTAAATTTCATGGTCTTTCGACCATAATCAGCCCCGAATCAGCCCTTAACTTTGATTAATTATTTACAGTCCGCTAAAAATAATATTTCATAATTATATCTATTTCACTTCCTAACATTTATAATTTCATCTCCATACAAAATCTTTTCTGCACGACAGTCGTTGCAAAGTTGACCTACCTACACGAATAAAAATTCGTGTTTCGGGTATCGTGTTCTAAATAAAAGTTCGTACCAGTATCCGATTCGTGCTAACTCCTAGTTAATTTACGCTAACAAGTTTAGTGTTTATGTTGTTGATGTTGATTTTATGGTGTCATACAATGTCTTTGTGATTTGAGCGAGCTAGTGTACTAATTGTGTAATACTTGTACATACCTATAAGATCGTTGTCTAATGATACATTAGGTTTAGTAGTTAAATTATTGCGTTACGTTTGCGTTTTACGTTTTTTGGTTGCACATATAACTTTGGTTATGTATAACACACCCGCGTCTAGACGACTATATTGTTGTTATTCCCGTTTTAATTTTTAAGGAATTTTTTATGTTCTTGTCGTGTTAAATCGGCTCAGATCTCCCAACCTTTTTAATTAAGTTTTTATTATTAGTTTATTTTTATTTTTTTTTTGTTTGCGACTGACTCATTCTTCGCGCCAGTGTCGGCAACAGGTCTGCCCGATTGTGAGCGCCTTGCCCAACAGTGGGCTACGGATAACGTGATTCTTTTTGTTTTGTTGTTTTGTTTGCCTTTTGCTTGCGGTCGGCTAATGTTACGTACGCGCGTTCAATAAGCATACATACATATACACAGACATACCTACACATACACACGCGTTTGCACCACCCGTGGGCCATATACAAGGCGCCCCAACTTAGTTTTGCCTTCTTTATTGTTGCGTTAATTTTAGCCCATTTGCCCTTACCTTAGTAAACAAATACCTCCAGCCCAACTATAGAATATATACAGGGTGTTGTTCTTTTTACTGCCTTTAAATTTGTTATTTTTTATTATTTTTTTGTCTCCTTTTATTCATCGCGATGCCGACCAAGTCACAAGCCGCGATATTTAGAGAGGCCGCCAAAGCTTTACACCAGCTCCTAGAGATGGGATCACTGATCATTGCTGGCGACACCAAACATTCCATAACGGAATTCAACGTGCGTTTCGCACAGATACAGGGCATAAAGGAGAAGCTGGACTCAGTGTATTATAGCATTCTTGACGAGGAGGACCTGGACGAGAAGACCGAGAAGGCATACACTGAGAACCACACAAAAGCCTCCGGGGCGTACATTGGGATTCTTGTGGCTAGGGAGGAAATCTTACCCTCTTCCACGTCATCCCCAACCCATAGCGCTCAGCCCAGTTTCGGCGTCAATACGCCCACAGCCGTCCTCCCCAAGATAGCGCTGCCCAGGTTCAGCTCAAAAGTGGAGGACTGGCCTTCCTTCATTGCGCTGTTTAGGAGTCTGACTGACGACATGGCGACCCTGTCGGACGCAGTCAAGCTCCACTACCTATTCTCAAGTCTCAGCGGTGAGGCATTAAGTATGGTGTCCCACTTAAAGGTCACCAATGAAAATTTTGCCGTGGCCATGGACATCCTCACCAAGCAGTACGAGAACCGCCGGGTTCTCATTGATAGTTTTGTGGACATCATCCTGGGGCTGCCAAGCATCCATACGCGCTCGAACATCCGTACACTGTTCCTCACGCCGCTCATATCGGCTCAATGTGCCCTCAACAATTTAGATTTGCCCATAGGAGACGATTACGTGTTTGTGTCAATAGTGGTGCAGAAGCTCAAGGGCGAGCTTCGCACGCTATTTGAACGCAGGCACGGGTCTAGTAACACCCTGCCCACGTTAAGGGACCTTATCTCCTACCTCGAGGAGCACGCGCGCTGTGTGGAGACAGAGTTCTCCAACATAGCCATGGCTCAACCCATTCAGCCCTTGCCCGGCCCTTCTCGTAGCCGCACGCCTCCTCAGTTGCCCCATCGCACTTATGCTCAGATGGCTCAGCAACAACCCGACAATTACCGTGGCCGTTCCTCAGCTCCATCGCCTCACCGCGCCCATGAGCAGCCTACTCACCAACCGTTCCGCCCAGCGCAGCAAATGCGTCACCGCCCATCCACCTCCCCGGCTCGCAGTCAGCCCTTCCCCGTATACTCGGCCTACCAGCAAAGCTGCTCCTCATCATCGTCCTCGTCCTCTTCCTCACGCTCGACGTCCTACTGTCCCTATTGTGCCACTAGGGGACATACGCTCATGACGTGCAGATGGTACAATGCCCAGCCAACACAGGGCCGTTGGGACTTTGTACAGGCACGCGAGCGCTGCCAGCGTTGTCTCGGCCGTCACTACGAGAGCGAGTGCAGGTCAAGGGGGGCATGCAAGAACTGTGGGAGCACGAACCACCACACGTCCCTCCATCGACCAGACGGCCCAACGCACTCAGCTCATTCGTCGTCTGTACATGTACCCCCACCACAGCTGACAAAGCACTCGAGGGAGCGTCCCAGACACAGCAGGCGGCACGAACCCGCACAGGCTAAACAGGTGCGACCCAGCTCTGCTCACAGAGCCAGCCCGCCCAGGTCCGGTTCGCCAGGTAGGCCCCGCGAACGCCGCCAGCAATTATGACTCCCTACTATCACAGAGCACCCTAGCGAAGAGGTAGATTTAGCCCATGCCCAGTCAACCCATGCCTACACAGCTGATACATACTCAGCTCACACAACTTCAGCTGATACTCAATCAGCTCACTCACCTTCTGTGCCCACTGGCACACCCATTTTGTTGCCAACCGTCTCACTAAGAGTCGCGGACGTACATGGCCATCTTCACACAGCTAGAGCTTTATTGGACTGTGGCAGTATGCTGACGTTAATAACGTCACGCATGGCACGACTTTTGAACCTGCCATCAAAACCCACTTCTTTAAAAATTACAGGAGTTGGGAATCAGCACAAACATGAGTCAAAGGCGGCAATAACAATAGTATGCCGACCCACTCACAATGATACTCCTACAATTACTGCCACAGCTCACATTTTAAAAAACGTCACTGGCTACCTTCCCTTAGAGAAGGTACCAAACATTTCCCACGTACTAGGCCAGCCACCCGTGCCATTGGCTGACCAGCTTTACCACACACCAGCCCCGATCGACCTCTTATTGGGGTCGGACGTTCTTGGTCAAGTGTTGGACGGGACTAAGGTCTCGTTGGGCCCGGGCAAGCCCATAGCCTTCGGCACGATTTTCGACTTCGCGTTGATAGGACCCATTGAGGACTTGTATGCGCAGCCGGCGCAGCAGGTTAACTCAGCTCACGTCGTCAGCTCACAACCAGACTCAGCTGAATCAGCCCAGGACATACGTCAGAGTCTGGAAAGGTTCTGGGAGTCTGAGGAGCCCCTCCCTCAATCTCACACTCATAATGATCCCCTGGAGGAACAATGCGAGGAAATCTTCCGCTCTACCACTACACGCAATCCCTCAGGCAGATATACGGTTGCTCTGCCCTTTCTAAAGGACGCCCCTCAACTAGGCAAAAGCTCCAATGGTGTCAGCATAAATGAATGCCTACACACAGGCCCCGCCCTTCAACAGGACATTGTGGACATCATCATGTCCTTCAGAACGCATCCAGTCGTTTTCAGCACTGACATCCAGAGGATGTTCAGAAATGTGCTGGTTGCCCCAGACCAGAGACGGTATCAGCTGATACTATGGCGGTCCTCACCAGATCACCCTCTGCTCACCTACGCCCTCAATACAGTCACGTACGGCTTAAGATCAAGCCCATATCATGCAATCCGCACCCTGCTCCAGCTGGCTGATGATGAAGGCCATCGCTACCCTGGAGCCGCTCAGGTTCTTCGCAAGTCTATCTTCGTTGATGACATCTTGTGTGGTCATGACACGGTTGAATCCGCCCAAGCACTTCAGGACGAGTTGATAAGTCTGCTAGACCTAGGCGGCTTTCAGCTCAGTAAGTGGACATCTAACTCGCCTAAGCTGCTCGAGAGATTTCCCGACAACCAATGTGACATGCCCAAGGACTTCGACATGAACCCAGAATCCACGTCCATTAAGGTCTTGGGTATACAGTGGAGCCCTCAGTCAGACGAGTTCACTTACCGCATCTCTCTGCCCCCCATCACACATGTCACAAAGCGGTCTATTTTAAGCACCGTAGCCTCACTTTATGACCCAAACGGCTGGGTTTCCCCCGTTATCTTCCGCGCAAAGCTGCTGCTTCAGCAATTGTGGCTACTGAAGCTGGAATGGGATGAGCCCACTCCCTCTGAAGTGCAAAAGGAGTGGCATCACATCTCAGAGGATCTGCCGCTGTTGTCTAGCATTCGCTTCCCTCGGCACGTTTGTGCAAGCAAAGGCTCAGGCTGCATACTCGCTTCACGGGTTTGCAGATGCCTCTGAAGCCGGGTTTGCCGCCGTTGTTTACCTCCATGAGCTCGATGCCTCCGGAGATACTTTAGTACACTTGATTGTCGCCAAGTCGCGAGTCGCACCAATCAAGAATCGCCTCACAATCCCCAAGTTAGAGTTGTCGGCCGCCACCCTACTCTCCCAGCTCATGATCCGTGTGTCGGTTCAGTTATCGGCCCATATCAGTATACAACAACATATATGTTGGTCAGACAGTACGATAGTCCTGGCCTGGCTCAATACACCGCCTCACCGTCTTCAACCCTTTGAAGCCAACAGGGTAGTCAAAATCAGCTCAGGCTCACCAGAATGTACCTGGCGACACGTACCCTCCGAGCTCAACCCGGCAGATTGCGCAAGCAGAGGGATGTCTGCGCAATCCCTGTCAGCCCACGACCTATGGTGGTCTCCCACGTGGCTTGGACAGCCTTGTGAGTCTTGGCCTGCAATGCCCTTAGCTCTGGGCCATCACGCCCTGCCCGGCCTTAAGCCCAAACACGTCCCGTCACTGGTCACAGTGCCCGGTCTTGACTTTGACCTGCTCACTCGGTTCAGTTCACTAGACAAGCTCGTCGGAGTGACAGCTTGTCTAAAACGCTTTCTGCACAACTGCAGACACCACCCAGATTCGCGACGCTCAGGCCCCTTGTACGTCAGTGAACGAAGAGAGGCCCTACTTTACTGGGTGCGCAGTGTTCAGCACAATGAGTTTGCAGAGGACATCCACCGCCTTCAAACTGGCAAAATCTGCTCCGTCAGACTCCAGCGGCTGTCACCTCTCATTAAAGATGAGCTCCTTAGAGTTGGTGGACGACTGTCCCATGCGTCTATCCGATATGACGCGCAGCACCCGCTCATACTTCCCAGCTCTAGCCCACTTGTAGACCTTATCATTGACCACTACCACAAAATACACTGCCATCCTGGCGCTGACACTTTACACGCTATCCTACGCCAACAATTTTGGATATTGTCCGCGCGCCGCATCATTAGACACCGAGTTTTTAAATGCATTAGATGCTTTCGATGCCGGGCCCAGCCGCAAGCGCCCTTCATGGCCGACCTGCCAGCCGATAGAGTTACGCCTCAGCCAGTATTTAGTCAAGTCACGACCGATTTTGCCGGACCATTCCTCGTTAAATCTAGTACCCTACGTAATGTTAAACTCTTAAAAGCGTACTTTTGTATATTCGTGTGCCTCTCGACTAAGGAGGCTCATTTGGAACCGGTCTCGGACCTCAGCACGGAAGCGTTCCTCTCGGCATTACAGCGTTTTATAGCACGCCGCGGTGCCCCGGTTCTCATCCGCTCGGACTGCGGTACAAATTATGTAGGCGCTAGAAATCAGCTCATCGAAGTACAAAACTTTCTTGCCTTGAATAATGACACGATTGCGCACAAGCTCGCTGGTCAGCACATTACTTGGTTGTTGAACGTCCCTAAGGGACCATGGTTCGGTGCGTTACATGAGATCAACGTAAAATCAACAAAGCAACTTTTATATCGCGTAATTGGGGAACAACACCTCACATTCGAGGAATTCTCCACACTTTTAGCTCGAATTGAAGCGGTCCTCAACTCAAGACCTCTCTGCCCACTTTCGTCTGATCCTTCAGACTTTGAGCCGCTTACAGCCGGACATTTCCTTATAGGCCGCCCACTAACGGCCCTTCCCGAACTATCCGTGGAAGATAGGCCGATCTCCACACGTAGGCGATTCCAGATGGTACAGGCCCTTTCCCAGCGCTTCTGGACGCTGTGGACCCAGTCCTACCTGCATACCCTTCAAACCCGCTCCAAATGGTTGTCCCCATCCTCCCCTCCCCGAGTCGGCGAGCTCGTCCTCATCAAGGAGGACAACCTGCCTGCCCTTCAATGGAGACTGGGGCGCATTACTCGCACCCTGCCTGGGAAGGATGGCGTCGTGCGGGTGGTGGACCTGGACACCGCCAATGGACACCTCCGGAGGCCTGTGTTCAAGATTGCCAGGCTCCCTCTGGATGAGACCACCCCTGGGCCCCGGGAAGATGTTTGCGCCACCGCGCAACGGAAAACAGCCGTCGCTGCGCCGTAATAGAGTGCATATTAGAATGCACTAAGCCGTCGCGCGGCCATGTTAACTAGTCGCCGCCGGCCGGCGCCGCGCAAGAGTTAGTGCCTTTCGAGATCTCAGGGCGAAGCCACGCGTCGCGCGCCCTCGAACTCAGCCCACGAAGTGAACACATGTGTGCAGTTAAGAGCTAGTGCAATAAGCTCGACCTAAACGCCCTTAACCAGTGCCCCTAGTGAACTGTTTAGTGTAGTGACTGTGCGCCAGGAACTCAACCTACCCCGCCGACCGTGGACAGCTCGTCTCCAGGTTCCTGTGTATCCCTGTAAGTACTTCACTATCCATAACCTACCCAACCCACATCTTTTATTCCGTCGCTGTTACGGCGAACGCCTTTCGCCGAAACATTAGTTTATTTCAATTACTTTCATAGTGTAATGTCGTACGGCATTTTACTGTTAGGAAATGCTACCGATATTCAAACTATGTTTGTGCTTCAGAAGAGGGCTATTTGAGCAATCTATAACCTAAAGGCTGGGGACTCTCTCAGTGAGAGATTTAAGTATATAAATATGATGAATGTTGCATCACAATACATTTATGAAAATTTAATTTATGTTCATAAAAATACTGAAATGTTTTCAAAAAACAGTGATATTCACAATGTAAACACTAGAAGTAAGAACAAATTAGCAGTACCTTATACTAGCCTCCATGAAATAAATTATTCTTTTAAGGGTCTGTGTACAACAAAGTACCAAATGATATTCAGAAATTAGATCTTAATAAATTTAAAATCAAAATCAAAGAAAAGCTTTATAAAAAAGCTTATTATAAAGTGTCAGATTAAACAGAAGACAAAACAGCTTGGATCTGAAATGCTCCAAGCACTCCGACAGCTATTTCTAATTGTCTTTAACTAATTGATACTACCTACATTGTATTGTAGTTTTGTATTGCATCATTTATTATTTTTTAAATTCATATTTTGTATTGACCTGGTAACGACATATTCTTTTTTTTTTGTTTGTAAATGCCGTTGCTGTTGTGCGCTGTGGTTTCAGCGCCCATTCTTTGCCACAGTTAAAAAATTATGTCCTGAATGGGTGGTAGGTTAAAAAAGATTTGGTCGATTCAAATTACTTCTTAATTGAGTTTATTGAATAAATATATTTTGACTCTTGACTCTTGACTCTAAATTGGAAATCTCACTCTGAAGCAGTTTGCAAAAAAATTAATGGGTTTTCTTTTGCTTTGTATAAATTGATAAAAATGGCGAATAGAGAAGCCGCCCTCACTGCTTACTATGCATACATAGAGTCTTTAGCAAAAATATGGTATCATCTTCTTATTACATGTCTGTGGGTATAACAGTATGTGGAAATAGTGTGGAAGCAGAAACAGTGTTTATAGCTCAGAAACGATGTGTTCGAGCGATATGCGGTATTGCACTAGATATATCATGCCGACCATATTTCGTAAACATAGGCATACTTACGTTAACATCCATCTACATATTGGAGGTTGGAAAACTTGTAAAACTAAATTACCATGTTTTCACTGAAGCAAGGGATTTTTACAGGGCTAATACCAGAAATCCTGATAGACTGGTAATGGATGCTAGACCGAAGATTTCACGTTTTGGGAAAAATTGTTACGCAATGTGCATAAAAAGGAGACCTTTCCTCTTCCCATACAACTACGGCCACGCATGTACCTAAAATTTAAAGGTACCAAAATGTAGGAAAAAAATCGACAACTATTACGAGCCAGTGATATATTTACAGTTAAAAAGCAATAAATGCAGTATTAATATAATTTATTTTTTTATGACATACATCTATTCTTGACAAAACATAAAACCAAAGACAACACCCACCCTCAAGAATGGATCTATTAATTAATACAAATATTAGAACTAATTAACTCAATTTAACAAAACAACTTCACTTAATTGAGTTAAACTCAATACTTGAGTCTACTTGTGACTAAATAAGCAAGATGTGCAACGCTATTTAACATTATTTAGTATTATAACTGCTACTCAGTCGCGTAACAACTCATAAGATAAAGTTTATAAAGTTACATGTCATATACATAATACTAAAATCACATAATACATATTATGATAGTAAATTTCTCATATTTTGAATGCTGGATCTGTCCCACCCTCAATCAAAAGATGTTTAAAAAATAAATAAATTTACTTAACTCTCTAACCTAACCCTTTCTTTATAAAACCTCTAGCGACTAATGTAGCTTTATACAAATCGATTTCATTATCTTTATTTCGTTTAATTTTGAAAACCCACTTAGTGTCTATAATCATATTCTTATTATCAGGTATTTCAACAAATGAACTGAAAGTGTCAGTTTCAGCCTTCATTGCCTCCTCCCATTTACAGGCATTTCAAGACATCTGCTCTTTTTTCAGACACGTCGGCTCTGCTGTATCTAGAAGTGTGAAGTAGGACGTATCATAGTCTTGTACTCGTAGACTGAGAGGTGGCCTCAGCGTATTTCTAGGCCGTAGAGACCTAGTGTTAGAAACAGCAACTGAGCGATTATTAGGGTCTTCTATTACTTCTTCCGACGATATTACTTCACGTACTACAGTATCAACGAACTCGTCTTCAGCTTCTTGACCGCTGTCAGTTTCCAAGCTTGTTATTGGTTTATTTGATTTAGTATTGGTAAGCTCAAGCACTGGGATATTTTGTACTTCATCTGCCACAGAGCTTTCCATTAACATAGTAGGTGATGCTATCACCTCTCTTTCAATTGAGAAGGTATTGCTTTCTGGATAATACATTTTGTAGCCTTTTGTGTTCTCACCATATCCCACAAACATCCCTTTCTTACTCTTGCTATCGAGCTTCTTCATTTTTTGTTTCGGGACATGAGCCCACATTTCTGTGCCGAAAATGTACTTCAAATGGGTAACATCAAACTTTTTTCCATAGAACAGTTCATAGGGGGTTTTCTTCAGGACTCGTCCCCGCCCGATTAATGACATACACGGCCGTATTTACAGCTTCCGCCCACAGATTCTTGTTAACTTGGCTTGCTTTCATCATCGTGCGAGCGGCCTCCATTACAGTGCGCATTTCGCGTTCAATTTTACCATTTTGAACTGGCGTGTATGCGATTGAAATTTGATGTTTGATTCCTTTTGATTCTAGGAGTTCTTTCATATTTTTGTTAAGAAATTCACCTCCTCCGTCCGTGCGAAGAGTTTTCACCGATTTACCCTCAATATCACTCTGCGCGAGGTATATTTTTATGTTTGGTATAACTTCGCTCTTATGTTTGATAAAGTAAACAGTGCGGAACCGAGAAAAATCATGTTTTAATAAGAGAAAGTAGTGCGAACCTCCAATAGACTCTTTCTCCAAGGGTCCACATAGATCTGCATGTACAATTTCTCCTCGAAAGCTTGTCTTAGTGATACTTGAATAGGCCGGAGTTTTCGAATGTTTGCCTTCAATACAAGCTGAGCAGAAGTGCTGCTTTGTACATGTAATTTTAACATCGTTGTATTGGAGTATTCTTTTTGTGTAGACGAAGTTTTGGTGGGCAAATTTCTGATGATATAACATTATTTCACATTTATTATTGTTACATACTTCAACTTTGTCAGACTTGCTTGACAACGCCATAGTTTGTTGTGACGGTTGTGACATTTTGAACATCATTCTAAACAATCGACCTTCACGACGGGCTAGAGTGACAATTTTATTGTTTTTAACAAATTTGCAAAGGTTATTATCTGAGACCATTTGCAGACCTTTATCTAGACAACTAGCAGTAGAAAATAGATTTACCTTTAGATTCGGTACATAGAGAACCTGTTTCAGCTCAACTATTTGCCACTTCTGTCCGTCAAATGCTTCTAATCTCACATTGCCAATACCCATAGCGTTTATAGTTGTCCCATCTCCCATCTGTACTGGATGGTCTTGAAGCTCTTTATAGTCACACATTATATCATTTCTACGAGTCATATGTTGTGAACATCCGCTGTCCATATACCAGAAGTCTTCTATTTGATTCAATTCAGTTGCCACTAGAGCAATTAGGACTCACTTGCTTCTTATCTTTATTTTTTTCCTGAAGAAACAGTACTTTGCTATATGACCCGGTTTCTTGCAAAATTCGCAGGTTTTGTTTTTAAAACAGTCTTTCTTTATATGCCCTGCTTTGCCACATGTTAAGCACTTGCTAGCAGTACTTCCATGAGTGATGAATGCGATCGCCACATCTTGTTCAATGCTACTTTTATTTCGCTCCTCTTCAAGTAGGAGTCGTTATGTCAGTTCATCTAACGTTTGCTTCTCACTCAGTACAGACTCCCATGCAGATCGGAAATATTTGTACTGCTCGGGAAGTGACATGAGGATCTTAGTTATAGTCATTTTATCTGAAATGGCTTCACCTGCTTGTTTAAGCTTGACACGGATATCTTCTAGTTGCGACAAGAAGTCGGATACAGTGCCCTCGTGGAATTGCATTGTAAAGAAACGTTGTTGTAGAAGATGAATGCTGACAGTGGATTCTTTGTCATAAACAGACTTCAGTTTCGTCCACATATCATATGCGGTCTTACAAGATAGAATATGGACTTGTGGACCTGGCTCCATACGGGTGACAATAATGGTTTGTGCTTTGGCATCGTTCCGGACCCATGTGATCACCTCGTCTAGTGATTCCGGTTTTGATACTGGTTTTAGTTTTTCACCCGACACGATTTCATATAATCCCTGGCCATTTAAAATTATCCGTGTCTCAAATTTCCACGTTGACCAGTTTTCACCATTTAATTTATTCACCGTTGTAGACGAAAGTGACGTCGCCATTTTCTTGGTCTTTTATTTTTGTGTAGCACCCGGTCGCAATACGACGTTACAAGTCGTTTTCGTTTATAATAGCGTTACGACACGGTTTTCCTGCAATATTTAAGCCTCTGGGCCCATAACCAGTTAAAAAGCAATAAATGCAGTATTAATATAATTTATTTTTTTATGACATACATCTATTCTTGACAAAACATAAAACCAAAGACAACATTTACGAGCCTCATTTGTACTCCTTCTATGCTTTAGTTATTATTCTATGACTCTAGCGAGATCTCAGCGAGATCCACAAACAGGATCACCATCACAAAAAACTCTAAATAATCTATTGAAAGCTCAATGAAATTCTAAGACAAAAACCCGTAGGTATAACAGTTGTCACTGTCATATTTTCGCCCTCTATTTGCACGTTTCGTTTTATGTTTACGATTTCTAAAACCATTTAAATGATTTTTTTTTAAATACTACATTCGGCGTGTTTCATAGCAAAATGATATCATCAGGTGTTTCTGCATAATTAAGAGGATATTTGAAAATAAAGTGTACCTCGGTACATTTTGAGCCGAAATGGAAAGGTCTCCCTTATAACAAAATACCAGAGTTCATAAAAGGCCTTCCCTTCAATAGATTTAAGTTTATGTTACGTAAATAGTTGATACGGAACTCTTTTTATGCAATTGTCGAAAATTTAAATTATAAATCAAATACTTAGGCATGACAATGTAATTTTTCTATTAATCTTTATTCCTATTTGTTTAATTAATATTATGTATCCACGTTTTAATGACATTTTATTATATAAATTTTGTATGCCAACACTTTGGCTAAATGTGTGATCCTCTTATGGTATTATACCATTTTACTACGTACCATACCACATTTAACGCAAATAAAGAAATTGAATTGAATTGAGTTGTCTCCTATTTTGACACGCTTGTATCGCCTCTCTCTTAAGCAGGGAGTGGCGCCAACCCTGCAAACTACAGACCAAGCGCCATAACCTCCACAATCTGCAAAGTTATGGAAAAGGTTCTTAACCACAGACTGCTGACGTACCTAGAGCTCAACGATCTCCTCAGCGATCGTCAGTACGGCTTCCGCCAAGGACGTTCTACTGAGGACCTCTTAGTGTACGTCACACACTGTTGGGGCGAAGCCATCGAGAAACACGGCAAAGCCCTTGCCGTGTCCTTAAACATCTCGAAGACTTTTGACAGGGTTTGGCATAAAAATCTGTTAAGCAAGCTTCCCACGTACGACATCCCTACTCGCTTCTGCAATTGGATCACAGAATTTTGAATGAGAGGTCGATCAAAGTAGTCATTGATGGCTGCTCCTCTGACTTCATGGCTATCGACGCAGGAGTTCCTCAAGGGTCTGTTCTTTCGGCAACTCTTTTCCTGCTTCATATCAACAACCAGCTTCAGCCAGGGATAATTGGGTACGCAGACGATAGTACTGTTGCAGAAAGATACACTCCAGCTGCGGGATCCAGAGAGGGAAACATTTACTCTCTAAGAGAGCCAAAAAGAGTCCTTTTCATCTGACTCCTACTTTCTGTGGTACGTCCGTCCCAATCAAGGGCACCCTTGACCATCGAGTCCAAAGCTCAGACTGCAGCAAAAAAGTTGGGCATCCTGAACAAGGTGCGGCAGTATTTCACACCAGAGCAGATCCTCAGCCTGTACAAAGCTCAAGTCCGATCGTGCATGGAATACTTCAGTCACCTTTGGGACGGATCTGCCAAATGCCAGTTGGCCGCACTTGACTAGGTGGAACGCAGAGATATAAAGCTCATCGGTGATGACGCGCCTGTCGAGGCCAAGCCTCGCACAGCGGCGTCGTGTCGCCTGCCTGTGTGTCTTTTACCGACTTTACCACGGAGAGTGAGCCGGTGAGCGTTTCGAGCTCATACCACCATCGCCCTTTTACCACCGAACCTCCAGACGTACTGAAGGATATCATCCCCACCTAGTAGAAGTTTCACTATGTCGCACTAAACGGTTCATGTCATCATTTTTGTTGTGCACTGGCAAGGAGTGGAATTCTCTGCCATCGTCTGGGTTCCCAAAAACTAATAACTTGAATGCCTTCAAGGCGAGACTTAATAGGCATCTTCTGGGGCAGCTCGCTCCATCGTAGACCACATCTACGCTCACCATCAGGCGAGATCGAGGTCAAGAGCTGTCTTACTAAGCATAAAAAAGTAGTAAGTTTAAAATAGTAGAATACCTAGTAAATTAAACACAGAATTTATTTCAAGTCACAATAATCAAATTCATTTTTCAAAATAGCGATAAATCAGCTAATGAAGTAAACAACAGCGTATCGTACGACCTATCGTTGAGGCCGCATTGGTAAATTTTCATGGCGCGCTAATTTGGCTCCGCCCCTTTAAATATTTTTTCATAAAAGTTTTTCTATTAAATTTGTAACGAATAGTGTTATTTTAACAACTGAACATAATAAAATATAACTACTTTACTGGTGACAAAATTACAAATAAAACAAGTCCCATTCTGACAACGATTATCGATTTATTTGGCGACTGCTCTACTATTCTGAGCACGAAGTTGTTATTAAGGAATAAACCTATTATTTTAAGAACGAAGTTTTATTCACGGAATAAACTACGATTTTATTGATATTTCATCTCTTATTTTAGATACATATGGACATTAATTTGGTAATTCATACCTGGCGACACTTTTTATTTATCTGAGAATGAAAATATTTCGTGGCGCGATAGATCTATTCTATTACCTAATACTCGTAGATACAAGTTTATGACAAAAATAAACTTTACTGACAGAAAATATAGTTCCCTTAGCCATTAGTTTAAATAAAGACACTATAGTTTGTGTTATAACATGAATAAAAAAATTACCAACCCTAAATCCGTAGATAGGTAATAGTTAACCATTCTCAAAACCTTGCGATTTTTTTACAAATACGTAAGTACGAACTTTTGTACTTTGCCTTTAAATAATCAAACTAGTGAAGCAAATCCTCGCAACTCTACTCAATTACTTGTCTACTGCAAATAAGGCTCAATACATTTTTTTTTCTACAACGGGTAAGCGCTTGGCCTTCATCTCACCTGATGGTAAGTGAAGATATGGCCGAAGTCGGAAGCGCGCTTCACCCGGAATCCTCAACCACTGAGGAACTGGCTACCTTAACATGAATATTACTTTAAAATAATTAGAGAACTCTTACAAACTCATAAACAAAATTCTTTGAATGGTGATTCGCAGGCAGCACCGGCGGCGCGCGGCGGGCCTTAGGCAGGTACAGCACCTACTGGCGTCACCCCCACACATACACGCGGAAGGTTTGCGGGTTGAGGGCCGGTTGGGCGCGCTCTGGTACGGCATTAGCATCAAACAACGGGCCTATTCAAATGAGGCGGCCCGCTTCTGTACCGGACACGGCGCCATTCGCCGCCGCCGGACAGCGCCCCGACACCACCCGACACTTGTTTCTGGATTGTTCGAGTAAGACTTTCGTTACGAATTGGAACTAAGATGCTATGTTGGCTTTTTATGATTTAGGTTACTGTACATCGTGTTTGGTAACTAATCCTATCCTTATCCTAACTAATATTATAAATGTGAAAATGAGTTTTTACGCTTTCACGCTTAAATATATATATAATTAATTACATACATACATATAATCACGACTATTATCCCCGACGGGTTAGTCAGAGACTAGGCAATGAGGACCGCAAAAGTAGTCCACTACCATAGTCCACTATTAAACAAATAGCGACTACACTGTATGTGCAGTCTTTAGTCCGTTAGTCGCCTTTTACGACACCCAAGGGAAAAAAGGGGTGGTGGTATTCTTTCACCGCTACGCGACACGGCTAACGCTTAAAGCACTAAGCCGATTTTGATGAATTTTGGTAGAAATCTTTATTGTATAACTGTGTAAAAATGTTCTTTAATAATAATAATAATAATAATAATAAAGCTAAGCTCTTGTCAACATGTCACGTAATTTTTTCTTTTATGTATTTTATTTTATTTTCTTACAAATCAAAATCAAAATCAAAATCAAAATAACTTTATTCAGTAAGCTTAAATTAAGCGTTTTGAATCGTCAATTTTTTTTTTTTTTATATGGATGGATGGATAGGCACAGGAACCCACCCACCCACCCCACCCATTCAGGAAGTCTTTTAGCTGTGAAGAAGAACGGGCACAACAAACTCCACAGCTTTATAATAATATAGAGGTAACGACATTTACAAAACAATATGTCGTTACCAAATTATACAGTCAATAGTCATAAAACAATTATATAAAATAAAAGATAAAAACAAAAGTGAATCTACAAGTTTTACTCGGGCACTATGAACGCATTAGAACAATGTATGCGAAACTAGAGGAATGTTAATTCCATGCATTTTTGTCATTGATGTAATCGCTTACAGTGTAATAGCCCTTTTCTAAAAGTCTGTCCTTAACATGTGTCTTAAATTTGTCAAAGGGCAAAATTATAACATCGTTCGGGATTTTATTGTAAATTATGACACTTTGTCCCATAAATGATCCATAAACTTTCTGAAGTCGAAATTTAGGAATTACAAGTTTATTCTTATTTCTAGTATTTAGTTTGTGTATATCGCAATTTTTTTTGAAATGAGTAATGTTTTGACGCACGTAAACAATACAGTTATAAATAAATTGTGATGCAACTGTAAGAATATTTATTTCTTTAAACAGCTCCTTAAGGGAGTCACGTGATCCTAGGTTATATATGGACCTTATTGCTCTTTTCTGTAAAATGAAAATGGTTTCTATATCTGCTGCTTTACCCCAAAGTAGTATTCCATAGGACATAACACTGTGAAAGTAACTAAAATAGACTAATCGAGCAGTTTCCACGTCTGTAAAATGCCTAATTTTCCTAACAGCATAAGCAGCTGAACTAAGTCTCCCCGCAAGGGTGCTAATATGAGGGTACCACTGTATTTTTGAATCTAAGGTAATACCTAAGAAAACTGTTGAATCAACAAGGTCCAACAGTTCACCATTCAGTTTAATTTTATTTCCTATAATATTCTTTACGTTAGGTAGAGTAAAATTTATACATTTGGTTTTCTTCGCGTTTAATTGAAGATTATTAGTAGTAAACCAATTCAACACATCTGTTAGGGCACTGTTGATGTCATCAAAACTATTTTTATTTCGATCAGTCTTAAATATCAAAAATGTATATAATCTTTTGACTAATTACTACAGTTTAACATTATATACACCAAGAAAACCTGCTGAAAGGAATTCAGCAACAATAAATACATAACAATAATTTTACAACGAACAAAACAATTATAATGAACTTGGCCAATGACGTGCACTGTCAACGCAAAATTCCAACAATATACATGATCAATTAAAAGAAAATATGATATTAAGAAGAGCAAGACGAAGCGCACGCCCTCCACCATCGCCTGCTCCGCCGACCTCAAGCTCCTCGTCTGATGATTTCACCAGAGACGAGTCGAGCAGCGCGAGCAGGCGATCGCCGCCGTCCCCGCCGCCACAACGACCTGCGCGACGTGGACGACCACCGCTGCCGGCACGCTTGGGATCAGTGGGGCCATCTGCCCCGCGTACGACCCCCGCTACCGGTGGTGTAGTGCGCCGCATGCGATGGACTCAACAAATAAATGAGAACTGCATGCGCGCCTACTATAGGGCAACAGAGGGAGGAATTAACCTTACTGCGTATCGTGTTAGGATGCTGTCTTTGTTTCAGGCCCTTGAACCGACCATAGGCGTGTCATCCCAACGATTGTCGGATCAGGTGCGGGTGATCCAGCGTAACAACTTGCTGGATCAGTCAGCACTTGATCGGCTACGCCTGGAGTCACAACGTATTTGTGCTGCTTCTTCTTCGGTGCAGGATCGGCCTGCCCCACAATTACCGGCCGTGACGCCGGTTTTGGTGGCGCGAGTAGATCCGGTACCCGACGATGAAGATTTCATAAATACGAATGTAAGTACACAGGCGAATGAGCAAATGAGGAGCGCTTTGAACGATGCTATTCTACAGTATCGTGACACGCGTAACTCTAGGCCGCGTATACCTTGTTTGCCCACGAATAGACATAATTTGGCGTTAATGAGTGCCTTGAACGATTTACTGGTTCCTTATCTTGGAACCAGTGAAAGTTTAATTGATACCCACTCGATCCTTTATTGTGGGGCCATCACGGTGTGTCGCGTTGCTCGTGTCAAATTCCAGGATTCTGACCGAGTACCGCGGCGAACCGGGACTGCCCCTGCTTGGCAATTGAGGATCGAGGGGCGTATTAATAAGTTCAGGACACTCATTGCAAAGCTAATTTGCTTCAGAAATGGCAATAATCGGCCTCGCGTCATGCGATTCGTCACACAAGCCTTTGTTGGGACTGATGTTCGTCCGGAAAACTATATGGCTTGTGTGACGGAACGTATTGACTTTCTGAAGCAAAAAGTCTATGCGTGGGCAAACCGTATACGTCGCTACAGAGTGCGTGTGGACCGATACCAACAAAATCGCCTCTTTCAAAGTGACCAAAGAAAAGTATACAGACGTTGGGAAGGAGCTGATCAACGTGTGAGCGACGGGCGGCTACCAGATGTTGATGCCATGACTAATTTCTGGCGCAGCATTTGGTCGGTGCCCGTCGAGCACACGGAAGGTGAATGGATGAGTGTTGTCAGTGACGCGTGTGAACCTATCGAGACCATGCAGCCTATAAGTATTAGTACAGCTGACGTAAGTTGTGCAATCCGTACGGCCCAAAATTGGAAATGCCCAGGACCGGACGGAATGCACAACTTCTGGATCAAATGGTTTCGATGTTCACACGAGTTACTGGCAACGCAATTCCAAGAAGCCATAGAGCTCGGCTCACTCCCAAGTTTGTTGACTACTGGTGTCACTTTTCTGCTCCATAAATCGGGTAGTACCACGGAACCGAAAAATTATAGACCCATCACGTGCTTACCTACTTTATACAAGCTCCTTACATCCATTCTGAGAACAAAAATTAACGCGCACATTGTTACAAACAATATTTTGGACAAGACTCAGAATGGATGTAGGGTTGGGTCCCATGGTACTAAGGAGCTTCTCCTCATTGACATGACCATATGCCAGAAGGTCCGGCGTGGCAGAGGGACTCTCTCTACAGCCTGGATTGACTATAAGAAGGCCTATGATTCGGTGCCGCATTCATGGTTGGTGAGGATTTTAGAGTTATATAAAATTGATATAACTTTAAAATCCTTTTTGATATCATGTATGCGGCAGTGGACCACGGTCTTGAGTCAACCAGGATGTCGAGATAGTGTTTTTGCCACGCAGGATCTTATAAGGATAGAGCGTGGCATATTCCAGGGCGACAGTCTGAGTCCTTTATGGTTTTGCCTAGCTTTGAATTCTCTCAGTACTTTGTTGAGAAATTCAAAGTTAGGCTGTCAACTGCGGAGATGGGGTGAAGTTATGTCGCACTTGTTGTACATGGATGACCTCAAGTTGCTCGCACCAAACCGCCAAGACTTGGTGAAACTGCTGAAAATTACTGAGACTTTCAGCAGTGCCATCAAGATGGAGTTTGGTGTGGATAAGTGTGCGGTTATGCATGTACAGCGTGGGAGAGTAGTAAATTCAACCAATTTACAACTCTCCGAAACGATAAACTTCAGATCTCTCTCCGAAGTTGAAACATATAAATATCTTGGTATGTCACAGTCTTTGGGTGTTGTGGATGGGGACATAAAACAGTCATTACGGGAGCGATTCTTTTGCCGCCTAAGAAAAGTACTTAACAGTCTTTTATCGGGTGGCAATAAGACGCGTGCTTTTAATGGCTGGGTTATGCCTCTACTCACATACTCCTTTGGCATACTAAGATGGACTCAGACCGAATTGGACGCCTTGGATAGAAGAGTCCGTCAAATGCTCACGACTTCCAGAATGTTACACCCGCGTTCATCTGTTATGAGGCTGTACATCCCGCGGAGATGTGGGGGTCGCGGCTTTTTAAATGCCAAGGACCTACATAACCGTGAGGTGTGCAGTCTTAGGGATTATTTCCTTAACAGTGAGTGCGGGATGCATTTGGATGTCGTGGCAGTTGATTGACACTTTACGCCGCTCTCCTTGGCAACAGAAAACTGGCGCAAACCAGTGGTGCTAAGCACTCTCGATCGCAAGGACATATGGAAGAGCAAGGTGCTACACGGGCGCTACTATCGGGCTCTGACTGGGCCTGATGTAGATTTGCCTGCCTCGGTGAACTGGCTACGTTTCGGTGACCTTTTTGGGGAAACCGAAGGTTTTGTCTGTGCTATTGAAGATGAAGTTATCAAGACGAATAACTACCGGAAATATATAATGAGGGACGGTACGGTCGACATCTGTCGGGCATGCCGCCGTCCGGGAGAATCACTCCGACATATTATTTCCGGTTGTTCTCATCTTGCTAACGGAGAGTATTTGGACAGACACAACCAAGTAGCCAGAATAATTCACCAGCAACTTGCTCTTCGATATGGCCTTGTTGAATCAGAGGTGCCGTACTATAAGTACGCACCTGCGCCAGTTCTCGAAAATGGTCATGCAACGCTCTACTGGGATCGCTCTATCATCACGGACAGGACTATTGTCGCTAATAAGCCTGATATCGTGGTGATCGACCGATCTCAGCGCCAAGCAATATTGGTTGATATCACCATACCTCATGACGAGAACCTCGTGAAAGCCGAGAAGGACAAGCTCAGTAAGTACCTTGACTTGGCTCACGAGGTTACCGCCATGTGGGATGTGGATTCAACCATTATTGTACCGATAGTCGTTTCGGCACACGGCCTTATAGCGAAGAGCCTCGATCAACACCTAGAGAGGCTCTCGCTGAAAGGTTGGGTCAAGGGTCAGATGCAAAAGGCAGTACTCCTTGACACGGCACGTATTGTCAGGAGGTTCCTCACTCTGCAGCCCTAACCACCGATAGCTTGGGTCTATCTCCGCTGCCGGTGGCAACCTAGGTTAAGTTTTTTATAATATTTTATATTGTAAATATGTTTTTTTTTATATAAAATATTGTAAAAAATTTTACTTAAGATTATATTTTAAATAAAGAGCATAATAATAATAATAAATTTTGTTTACGCTCACACCAATTATCTAGACCAAGATGAGTATTCTTGTGAAACTCGTTTATATGGTAAGATAACGGATAAATATACATAAACATAGAAAAAACACCCAGACCCGAAATCAATTTAGAAAAACAGTTTTTCTCTAAATTGACCCGACCGGGGATCGAACCCGGGACCTCAGAGATGGCGACACCATGAAAACCGGTGTACAAACCACTCGACCAAGGAGGTCGTCGATTTAAATATAAATAGTATCAACAGCTTATCCATTTCGGACGTACAATAGGTAAACATGGGGCCTTCAAGACATATTTGTCTTGAGGGCCCGAGGCTTGGTGATAGGGCTACTTTTTAAAATTAATCAATTTATCAAATGCTCAAAATGAGACCCTTCCTGATGAATACAAAGTCGCACTCTTTTAATTATTTCGCTCCCTGTCGATTTTTTGATCTTGTTGTGGTGGATATTTAGATTAATACGTCTAAGTTCTGCTTGTAGCTCGTGGACACTTTCATACTGGTTACTTCTCAAGTGGGTACATTTATTAGTAATAGGTACTTATAATAATATCAGTTGTATGTCCTTACGGCAATGTCAGTGATTCAGAGAAACCATGGGCCAACAGGTCACCGATCATGTGCTGCCTGAAGTTAGTTGTGCTTCGCAGCGTTTAAGCCTTATGACTAAAATTACATGTGCTATACTCACCGAATGGTGCGATGGTTAACCCGCCTTGTAACCTGAGGACAGGACAGGGGGGGAAGAAAACAGGATGGTTGCAGCCCAGCTGCTGTGATGCGGCTCCTAGCCTCTGGCAGCGTTGCCACGACGGCCGACTCCAAGAGGCTGTGCAGATCACACCGTCCCACTCGCCGAGCAGTCACCTCCTCCACGATATTGCCGGGAACCGGTTCCCACTAGCTCACCCCGCGAGGCTAACAGTGCCTGCCAAACGCGGGGTAATGTTCGTAATATACGCGCTGCCGTCGCGTTTGTTCGTCCGATTAATTAAACACCGCAGCCTCCGATGGCTGTTTACAAGGAGATTGACGAGATATTAAGCCGATTTCTTGTCTCACACCTCACGCCCGAAACATATACCGATATGAACAACTTTTCCCGAACTATCGCGGGCGCGTGTCCTACCGACAGGACTGCAATAACGCGCGTACACACCGTTGGTTATAAACCGTATAATGAGGTCTGAGCTGTCCCGTACCGTGGAAAAATCAACATCAGCACCGAAACTTAACATACCTCCGCCATTCCCGAAAACGAACATTAATGAACTCAATGACATACTAATGTCAATGTCAACTGACAGTTTTTTCTATATGTTTTCTCTGTCTTTGTGGCAGGCAAAATACCACATCCATACTGCCTTTGGTTTCGTTCAGTCAGCTTTTCATTTTTTTGAACAAAATTTCACATCAAATGTTAAAATTCATGGTCTTCTTTTTGTTTGTGACACTATGTTATTTAGCAAAAAATAATCCTTATGATGAAGCCTTTCGATCAGTATGATAAAGCTACAGTTGATTACTTTTCTCATGTAACGGGTTCGATTCCCGGCCAAACCATGTAATTATTTAAATATACTTGAATGCAGTTTAAATTGTTTTTTTTATCAAATAATGTCTTCTTTCAGTAAAATGTTCCATCTACAATATTCAAGGTACTTTCCCTCCATGTGGCATATCCGTGGGACGCCTTGTATAGGATTAGCTTAGATTGTCACAGTTACAAACATAAAGCAAAGGCGAGGACCCTGGGAAAGTGTCGGAAATTTCCGATGCTCACAATTTGCTCGTGCGGCATCACTCTATCTTATTCCGTTACGCGGCGATAGTATGCAAAGGACCCAAACTTGATGTGCGGGTGACTGTGGGTAAGTGCGGGTGAGCGCGGGTGAGCCGGTAAACAAATAAAGGGCAACAGTGCCCCCGCGGCGGCCGCGCGCAAACGAGACAAGTTTTTCTATTACCTCGCCTGACAAATAGCTCCTCTCACCTTGTACACTACAGCACCTCGGCACACCTCGGCTCGTGCTGTACCTATCTTTATATTCTTGGTTTTTCGACTCGAAAGAAGTCTTATTATGTGTTTCCTTTCTTATTTTCTCTCACGCTTTGAGCAAGTAAAGATAATATGAACATCACAGTTGTACGAGCATGATACTAATGAATGAAGCACGCCTAAGTAAGTAGAAAGTACATAATTAGGTAAGTACTTAGATAGTAATAGCTTATTTTTATTTTGTTTTTAATTTATTTAAATAGAGCAACCAACAAGACATACATTAAATAAAAGTATAGAATACAAGTGATTGACTCATAACTAAATGCTGTCTCAATTATAGGTTACCACGACATGCACAAACAGAACGAAACAGAGTTAAAAAATATCAGAAAAATTCTAACTAACTTAATCTAAAAACAAAACACATTCAATATTCAAAATAAGCATTTGAGACCATCAATACGAAACATACATTTTAATGTATTAAATGTAGCAGACCTAAACGAGAATTAATAGATGTCCATTATGTGAATTATGTGACGCTTGAATTTATGTAAACTGAAAGAAAAAATGGCGACATCATTATTTTTAGAAATAAGGTTATACTGATTTTGCATCCTATTCATGGCAGAAAATTGAGCAGCGTTTGTCTTACAAAATCGGGTGGTAAAAGTGTTGAACTTGGAGGGACGAGGCAGCTTAGAAGGGATGTTAAAATTTAACTTCTGTAGGAGTCGGGGACTATCTGTTTCCATTTACCAGTTTTAGTAAAAATAGATGGTCATGGAAAGTTCTTCTATTTTTTAAACTAATAATATTAAAAAAAGAAAGACGTTCCTCATAAGCAGCCAAAGTCTTTGCCTTACCACATTGATAAGACAAGTGCCACAAAAATCTCTTTTGTACACGTTCAAGACGCTTAGTGTGAATATCGTAAAACGGAGACCAGACTTGGCTACAGTATTCAAGAAGTGAGCGTACCAGTGTGTAGAACAAAAGAGTTTTCGTAGATGATTTTTTAAATTCCTTACTGCTTCTGATAACGAAACCTAACATTTGAAAACTCTTAGTTGCCACATGGTCTATATGTAGATGAAAGCGCAGCTTTTTATCCAAAAACACTCCGAGATCCCGTATATAATCCACCCTTTCCAATATTTCGCCATTAATAGAGTATGACGAATTAAAAGGACGGTCACTCCTTGTAAAGCGGATGAATTTACATTTATTGGTATTTAATATCATTTTGTTCCTATGGCACCACACTGACAGCTGATCAAGATCTTCTTGTAATAATAAACTATCGGAATGCTGTCTTATGGGCAGAGCTAATTTAAGATCATCGGCGTAGAGAAAGCATTCTGAATGTTTTAAGTAATTTACAATATCATTGATAAATATATTAAACAATATGGGAGCGAGATGAGAGCCCTGAGGGACTCCAGAAGACGCCTCAAAAGGCAGAGAACAATAACCGCCAACCACCACTTTCACAGTTCGGGAGCTCAGGTACGAATGGAACCAGTAAATTTCCCGTGAAACCGAATAAAGATAACTTCTTCAATAGGATTCGGTGGTCGACGGTGTCAAACGCTTTACTAAAATCCGTATATATCGTATCTACTGGAATACGACGGTTCATAGCGTTTGTAACAAAAGATGTAAACGAGACTAAATTAGTTGTCGTGGAGCGGGCTTCCATGAACCCGAATTGCTGGGGTACAATGAGGTATTTAACTTGCCAGGATATTACGGGACTCAGAAGCATTTCAAAAACTTTGGGCGAAAACGGGTAGAATCGATATTGGTCTATAGTTATAACCACTGAAGCATCTCCTGACTTAAACACAGGAACTATTTTAGCCTCTTTCCACGCTAAGGGAAATACACCGATTTTTAGAGACGTGTTGAAAATAATACAAAGTGGGAGTTCAAGCACCCCGCTACATTAACAACAATAAAAGTTACTACATTAGCAACAATAACAACTAATAAAAGTTTTATTTTGTACATTTTTCTTTATTTTATTATCAGTCGTAATAAAAAGGGTTTTATTTTTATAATTTTATAATTTTTTTATTTTTTTATTGTCTTCTAATGTTTCTAACAAGTCAGCTTTGTTGTTGATAAATGTACAAAATTGAGACAATGTAGGTGAGGAAGATAAAGAACTACGATGCTCTTCCCAATGTCTACTAGTCACACTATCTAACTTCAACGACATCATGTAAATAACAAGCGTGTCCCAATGCTGGGTGGGCTCATTCAACGCCTTCAGTGCTCTAATGTTGTTATTTAACACGTCTATTAGTCGACGCAACGACAAACTACACTCCTTTACGACAGCTTCGGCGTTGAATAAGGCCTGAACATGATTACTAATAAGCAGTCTACTATTATTGTACCGATCACACAACAAGCTCCATGCGATCTCATAATTTCCGCTTTGAAAGTCGATATTTTTAATAATTTTGGACGCGGAACCCTTCAAGGACGCACGTAAATAATGGAACTTTGTTATGTTGTCGATAGAACTGTTACTATGAATTAATGACAAAAAGGTGTCTCTAAACTCGAGCCAACACTGATAGCTACCATCAAAGCGGGGTAAATCTATTTTAGGCAAGCGAATAAAATTGTTCTTTGTCCCACCTGTTTCATCAGAGCCTGCCACGGAACTCACGGATGACCTTCGCTGTTTACTCCCAGCAGATATTAAGATTCGCGCCATCGCAGCTACGGGATGATAGCTTTCCTCGAACTTGAAACGATCCGCGTAGGCATCCTCCGGATTGTCCGATAGCAGCTCAATCTCCGTCTGCAACTCATCAAATTCAGCATATAGGCCTTCAAATTTGCTAAATCTACCCTCGATTTCTATAAGTTGCAGGTCGGATAAGGTAGAACAGCTCTTTAAATTATTTATATAATTGCTAAAATTTGTAAGCTTTGCTTTAATTTAGCTACGTTTTTTAATAAGTTTGTCAGCCATCTTGAAAGGAAAGAATAATAAAATGCAAAGAATATGATTTTTTGCTACGTAGGTAATACTATTGCATGCGAATATTAAGCGAATGCAGCGAATGAATCAAGCTGCATAGAATTATGAATAGGCGCACAGCTGTTTAACTAACGGTACTTATTAGTGAATAGAATCTACGTCTGTGACTGTGAGTGCGATTATATAATTCAATGAATTTGCGTGCGTGCCCTAGTGCGGACGACGCTTGCGCAGCGAAAAGACGTATGAGAATTTAGCTCGCGCCAACTCAAACAAAAGGAAAGTGAATGTGAAATTGGTTTTAAAAGCTAGTAAAAACACTGAAAAGTGGGATAAAATGGAAGTAAAGGAATGATTGGAACGATACCACAAAGCCCTTATCCTTATCCACAGGATGTGCAGTAAAAGTGACTCCGAATGCTCCAAATCTTCAGCAGTAGCGATGACACGGCGCAATAGAACGGCGCTGCGTTACGCGACGAGTCGAAGTTTGCTCACACGCAACCGGTTTCTTGTCTTGAAATCTCGATGACGGTTTCAAATCTTCCGATTCTTCTTCCAGGGAGAAGGACCAATGTTTCGGGGTTTGGTCAATGAAACTAACTTCGAATATATATGCGGACTGTATTTTAATGCAAAGTGAATATTATTACAATAATTAGGTATTACCTATAAATTTACGGAGACCAAGAAACTGTTCGGTGGTGTGGCTTGGAGGGAAGTGTCGGCCATCGAAGTAGTGCTCGGCTAGGACGCAGTGGCAGGGGGGCTTGATGATTCATGCCGTGGCCGGCATCGAAAAATGACCATATATGGTAATGCGCGGCCAAGGCTCGAACCCGCGCCCCGCGCAGTGTTGCACGCCTTCCGTGCGTGGACAATTTTTGTTTTTTTTTGTTGTTAGATTGGCACTGTTATCCATTTTGGCGCCGAGCTTGAGTTGCATCTGTTATTTAGATTAAATACAGTGCTGTTTTTAGTTAGTTTATATCTAGTGTGTATTGCAAATTTCATAATGGATAAAAACATCGAACAAAGAGTTTGTCTTAAATTTTGCGTCGCCAATGGAATTTCGTGTTTAGAGCCACTAAAAATGTTCAAATGTTATGAGTAAAAGCGTTCAAAAGCGGTCGAGATGAATTGAAGATATGCTTCGCTCTGGTAGGCCATCAACGTCTTCAACTGAGGTTAACATCGCCTAATAGGTCGCCTGTTGAAATACCAGACACAATAGAATTTCTATTGTTATCGAGCTCTAGGAGTCGTTGCCACAGACGAGGGGTTAAGTGAAGGAACTGGTAACTGAAAATCCTCATTCAAGTTTGAGAAAGATAGCCGCTGAAGTTTTTGTGTCTCACGAGTCGATCTGTACCATTTTAAATAATCACTTGGGTATGAAACATGTTGCCGCTCGGCTAGTCCCAAAATACCTGAATTTTCTCCAAAAACTCAATCGCATAAGAGTCGCTGAGGACATGCTAGAACGAGTCAATTCCGACCCAACATTCATGCAACGCATTGTTACTGGTGATGAGACGTGGGTTTACGAGTTTGACATGCAAACTAGTCAACAAGCTTCGGAGTGGCGCCTTCCGACTGAAACAAAACCGAAAAAACCACGCCAAAGTCGATCAAAAGTCAAAGTGTTGTTGACTGTTTTCTTTGACTATCGCGGTGTTGTGCACTCGGAATTCTTGCTGGAAGGTCAAACGGTAAATAAAGAAAATTTTTGAGCGAAATGCGGCGTTCAAGAGAGCAAATTCGACGAAAAAGACCAAATTTGTGAAAAAAAATTCTTGAAAAGCACAAAGCCACAATGGTGAACGAATTTTTGACCAAAAACTCAACAAATACCATCGAGCAACCACCTTATTCACCAGATATGGCCCCAGCCGACTGCTTTCTTTTTCCTAAACTCAAATTGCCACTTCGTGGCACATGTTTTCATTCGGTAGAAGACATAAAGGAGAATTCGCGTCGAGAACTGAACTCAATTTCGGAAAAAGCGTTTAAAAATGTTTTGATGATTGAATTATTCGTTGGCGTAAGTGTATCGTTTCTGAAGTAGCATACTTTGAAGGCGATAAAATAAATCTAGATGAATAAGTAACAACAACAGTATAGTTCTTATAGTTTCGGAAAAAAGTGGCTGTGACATACGGACGGACAGACAGACATGACGAATCCATAAGGGTTCCGTTTTTTGCTATTTGGCTACGAAACCCTAATGAACAACCAGAATTTTAACAAATCAATTGAACAAAGGTTAAGTTGAATCAACTTCATACAATCTACACTAGATGATGTTCTAATAGGCCCGTTCTACCTCTGTCTATCTTCTCCACCTCATATCTGTCCTTTCCCAATTCTTTTGTAACTTGGTAAGGTCCATAAAACTATGGTTTCAATTTTAAAGCGTTTCCAAATTGAGTTCTTTGTATTGCTACAAGATCTCCTAGCTTGTATATCTCTCCTTCTTTCGTTTCTTATTGTATGTCCTTCTTTTCTCTTCCTGTATCCTTAATATTTGGGCTTTAGCTTTTCTTCTTAATTCATCTCTTTTATGTATAAATTTCAATTCTGTTTTCTTCTTCTAAAAATTCTAAAATCTTCATATCTTCCTTCATCTTTATTTTAACTCCAGTTAATAGCTCAAATGGTGTTGTATTGATTGAACGTAGAAATGAACTATTTATAACTCTTTGAAGTTTACTAACATACTTATACCAATGACCTGGTTCTTCTATACACATCTTTGTCAAAGAAGAAATAATAATGCGATTCATCCTTTCGACCTGGCTATTTCTACGAGGAATCCCAGTGGTAATGTTGATATGTTCAATTCCTTCCTCCTGGCAATATTCTTGAAATTCATTTCCTGTGAAAGCCGATCCCCGATCTGTTATGATCCTTCGTGGGTTATCATAATCTTTTTGATGAAGCTTTAGTTTCTCAATAGTTTATTTTGCTGTAACAGTCTTAACAGGATAGATCCACACAAACTTAGTGTACCCATCGATTACAGTAATAATGTAATTATACATTTTCTTTGTAATACATCTAAAGGTCCTATGTGGTCACAATGCAGTGTATCCAGAGGTAGTTCTCCCTTTTCTATTGGATTTATGAGGCCTTCTTTCTTTAATATCCAACCCAATGACCTTTAATATATAGACTAGTTACACCTGAACAAATTGCATTTAAAAATGGCGAAATGGTTTCTATGACGTAATCACGTCGAAAGGGAAAGAAAATAAATGCAATCATATCATTAGCCTATTGTTAAAAAGAGATAAACATATATTTCAACTTTTGTATACTCTTTAAGGTAGTTGAGTTGACCAATGAGCTCATTGAATTTATGCGCCATCTCGGCCGCCATTGTTTTCTCTCTTTCACTCTTACAGAAACGTCTCTTTCTTACACTTTCTCTTTCTTACACTTTCTTACACACGTCTCACTCATGCATATCGAATTGGCAACAGGGCAAATGTCCTCACTAAATGAAAATTTCTATTTTAAATTTATTTTTACAATAATTAGGCTCGTACCTGGAGGAGCGTACCTGGGGATACTTATGGCTAGGGAGGAAATCTCAACCTCTTCCACGTCATCCCCAACCCATAGCGCCCTGTCGGACGCAGTCAAGCTCCACTACCTATTCTCATGTCTCAGCGGTGAGGCATTAAGTATGGTATCCCACTTAAAGGTCACCAATGAGAATTTTGCCGTGGCCATGGACATCCTCACGAAGCGGTACGAGAACCGCCGGGTTCTCATTGATAGTTTTGTGGACATCATCCTGGGGCTGCCAAGCATCCATACGCGCTCGAACATCCGCACACTGTTCCTTACGCCGCTCATATCGGCTCAGTGTGCCCTCAACAATCTAGATCTGCCCATAGGAGGAAGACTACGTGTTTGTGTCAATAGTGGTGCGGAAGCTCAAGGGCAAGCTCCGCACGCTATTTGAACGCAGGCACGGGTCTAATAACACCCTGCCCACGTTAAGGGACCTTATCTCCTACCTCGAGGAGCACGCGCGCTGTGTGGAGACAGAGTTCTCCAACATAGCCCAGCCGCAGCCCATTCACGCCCTGCCCAGCCCGCGCGCCTCCTCAGTTGCCCCATCGCACTTATGCTCAGGTGGCTCAGCAACAGCCCGACCATTACCGTGGCCGCTCCTCAGCTCCATCGCCTCACCGCGCCTATGATCAGCCTACTCACCAACCGTTCCGCCCAGCGCAGCAAATGCGTCACCGCCCATCCACCTCCCCGGCTCGCAGTCAGCCCTTCCCCGTAGACTCGGCCTACCAGCAAAGCTGCTCCTCATCATCGTCCTCTTCCTTTTCCTCACGCTCGACGTCCTACTGTCCCTATTGTGCCACTAGGGGACATACGCTCATGACGTGCAGATGGTACAATGCCCAGCCAACACAGGGCCGTTGGGACTTTGTACAGGCACGCGAGCGCTGCCAGCGATGTCTCGGCCGTCACTACGAGAGCGAGTGCAGGTCAAGGGGGGCATGCAAGGACTGTGGGAGCACGAACCACCACACGTCCCTCCATCGACCAGACGGCCCAACGCACTCAGCTCATTCGTCGTCTGTACATGTACCCCCACCACAGCTGACAGAGCACTCGAGGAAGCGTCCCAGACACAGCAGGCGGCACGAACCCGCACAGGCAAAACAGGTGCAACCCAGCTCTGCTCACAGAGCCAGCCCGCCCAGGTCCGGTTCGCCAGGTAGGCCCCGCGAACGCCGCCAGCAATTATGACTCCCAACTATCACGGAGCACCCTAGCGAAGAGGTAGATTTAGCCAATGCCCAGTCAACCCATGCCCACACAGCTGATACATACTCAGCTCATACAATTTCAGCTGATACTCAATCAGCTCACTCACCTTCTGTGCCTACTGGCACACCCATTTTGTTGCCAACCGTCTCACTAAGAGTCGCGGACGTACATGGCCATCTTCACACAGCCAGAGCTTTATTGGACTGTGGCAGTATGCTGACATTGGTAACGTCACGCATGGCACGACTTTTGAACCTGCCATCAAAACCCACTTCTTTAAAAATTACAGGAGTTAAGAATCAGCACAAACATGAGTCAAAGGCGGCAATAACAATAGTATGCCGACCCACTCACAATGATACTCCTACAATCACTGCCACAGCTCACATTTTAAAAAACGTCACTGGCTACCTTCCCTTAGAGAAGGTACCAAACATTTCCCACGAACTAGGCCAGCCACCCGTGCCATTGGCTGACCAGCTTTACCACACACCAGCCCCGATCGACCTCTTATTGGGGTCGGACGTTCTTGGCCAGGTGTTGGACGGGACTAAGGTCTCGTTGGGCCCGGGCAAGCCCATAGCCTTCGGCACGATTTTCGACTTCGCGTTGATAGGACCCATTGAGGACTTGTATGCGCAGCCGGCGCAGCAAGTTAACTCAGCTCACGTCGTTAGCTCACAACCAGACTCAGCTGAATCAGCCCAGGACATACGTCAGAGTCTGGAAAGGTTCTGGGAGTCTGAGGAGCCCCTCCCTCAATCTCACACTCATAATGATCCCCTGGAGGAACAATGCGAGGAAATCTTCCGCTCTACCACTACACGCGATTCCTCAGGCAGATATACGGTCGCTCTGCCCTTTCTAAAGGACGCCCCTCAACTAGGTAAAACTCACCCTATCGCATTACGCAGATTCCTCAATATTGAGAAGAAGCTAATGGCGAACCCGTCTCTGCGTTCTAAATACGTCGACTTTATGGCCGAATACATCGACTTAGGGCACATGGCTCTCTGTCACCCAAATACATTCGCCCATAAACCTCGCTTCTACATCCCTCACCATGGCGTATTTAAGTCAGGGTCGGACAAGCTGCGCATTGTTTTTGATGGTAGCTGCAAAAGCTCCAATGGTGTCAGCATAAATGAATGCCTACACACAGGCCCCGCCCTTCAACAGGACATTGTCGACATCATCATGTCCTTCAGAACGCATCCAGTCGTTTTCAGCACTGACATGCAGAGGATGTTCAGAAATGTGCTGGTTGCCCCAGACCAGAGACGGTATCAACTGATACTATGGCGGTCCTCACCAGATCACCCTCTGCTCACCTACGCCCTCAATACAGTCACCTACGGCTTAACCCCTCAGTCTTGGAAATTATATGTCAAAAATAATGACAGCAGGTGCGCCATAATTTTTTTGAATTACGGATGACGTCACAAATGCCCCCTTTTACAAAAAAACATATTACTCTACAATCAAACCATATTTTGTCGTTCTGTAAACTACAATGTACTAACTGATATATTTCCTATCCATCAGGTATCAAAATAAAGTGAAATCATGAAACAGTGAATTGGTACTTCACGTTCAAAATTTGGAAACAATGTTGCGGGCTGGATAACAAGAAATAAATGAATACTCAAACGATATCAAAACAACAGGGGCCTTTGCTATCTAATTATGTAAAAAGTTTCAAGTGAGCTAATTGTTATTACACAATATCACCACTTGAAACTCGATGCGACGACACATAAAAACAACTAGAGATGTTCCTTTACTTTTTGTAATTTTATCGATAGTATCGAAAGTTGTTATTTTTGTAAGCTACTTAGTATGAGTAAATAAAAATACGACATAATTCAATATTTTGTTTTATTTTCAATTAAAAAAAACAATATCATTCAATATTTAATTTTATTTTTAAAAGTAATACAATTAATAGTTTTATAAAAAAGTTAACGACAGTTACAAAACAATATGATTGCTTGACCAGTTAGTCATCCGTAAATCCTCGCCTAAGGTACTCGCGCGTCTGCGATACGCGCCTTGTAGTATTACCCGTAAAATTAAACAGCTTTATAAAGAAGTAACGACATTTACAAAACAATATGATTGTTTGACAAGTCAGTCATCCGTGAATCCTCGCCTAAGGTAAGGCCTGTGCCTGGGCATTAAATAACGACGATTACATTTATTCAATATACGATCATATTGTAAAGATAAGGATAATTACATATTTATACCTATTTATTTATCACACTAATATTATAAAGGCGAAAGTTTGTGAGTGTGTATGTTTGTTACTCTTTCACGTAAAAGCTACTGAATGGATTTGGATAAAATTCGGCAAACGGATTGTTTATAACATGGATTAACACATAGGATACTTTTTATCCCGATATTCCCACGGGAACAGGAATCACGCGACTGACACCGCAAGCGACCGCTAGTAAAGAATATCAGCAGAAATTTAACTTACTTGTCCGACGAAGGCGAATCATTGAAATAAATAGGCGACCGGAACCTGTCTAGGTCTGGAGGCGCTTCTTCTTCTTCTAAAGATACCTAAAACATACAAAACAAATGTGAATTAAATTATTATTACACTATTACATTACATTAATTTACACTAATATTATAAAGGCGAAAGTTTGTGAGTGTGTATGTTTGTTACTCTTTCACGTAAAAACTACTGAATGGATTTGGATAAAATTCGGCATACGGATTGTTTATAACCTGAATTAACAAATAGGATACTTTTATCTCGATATTCCCACGGAAACGGGAACCACGCGGGTGAAACCGCGAGCGACCGCTAGTAAATAATATCAGCAGCAATTTAACTTACTTGTCCGACAAAGACGAATCATTGAAATAAATAGGCGACCGGAACCTGTCGAGGTCTGGAGGCGCTTCTTCTTCTTCTAAAGATACCTAAAACCATACAAAACAAATGTGGATTAAATTATTATTACACTATTACATTACATTAAATTACACTAATATTATAAAGGCGAAAGTTTGTGAGAGTGAGTGTGTATGTTTGTTACTCTTTCACGTAAAAACTACTGAATGGATTTGGATAAAATTCGGCAAACGGATTGTTTATAACCTGGATTAACACATAGGATACTTTTTATTCCGATATTCCCACGGGAACGGGAACCACGCTGGTGAAACCGCGAGCGACCGCTAGTAAAGAATATCAGCAGAAATGTAACTTACTTGTCCGACGAAGACGAATCATTGAAATAAATAGGCGACCGGGACCTGTCAAGGTCTGGAGGCGCTTCTTCTGCTTCTAAAGATACCTAAAACATACAAAACAAATGTGAATTAAATTATTATCATAAAGGCGGGTCTCCTGCGACACTGTTTTGTGTTTTCTAACTCCTAACATCAAACATCTAACAAATATAGGCGTGGCCTACGTACATATTTTGTTAGATATTTGATGTTAGGTGTTAGAAAACACAAAACAGTGTCGCAGGAGACCCGGCTTTACAACCCAATATAACAATACCGTATACTTTACACAATAATGAATGAATGCATTACCATTACCGGCAACCACTCGGGACTGCGCGCTGGGGACGTGAGAGAAAAGTAGCGTGGAGCCACAGTTTGGATTCGAAGTCACTCTCTCTCTCTCTCATTGCTATCCTCATCATCATATAAAAGCTGGAGGAAGTCTTCAGGCGGCTCCTCATTGACTCGCCAATTTGACATGCTATAAACAAAAAAGATACAACTATCGTACATATAAAGCTACTAAATAATTAAAAATTAATTGTAAAAACGATTATATTTTTAATTAATTTTTAATTATTTGACATGCTATACCTACAACAAAAAAGAGACAACTACCATCGTTATAGTACTTAAATGAAACTACTAAATAATTAAAAATTAATTCTAAAATCGTTTATATTTTTAATTAATTTTTAATTATTTTATACCCTTTTTATTTATAAATATTTTTTTTTCTATAATATACTGTACTACTAGTCAAGCTCTTTCATTTGATACCCATATTGAGGTAGTTAAACAAAAAAATGTAATGTACAATTTTGTGGAGGCGGCCATATTAAGTTTTTTTTCTTCTATAATGTACTGCATACTACTAGTGAAGCCTTTTCAGTTGGTACCCATATTGAGGTGGTTAAACAAAAAAAAATATAATCCACAATTTTGTGAAGGCGGCCATTTTAAGTTTCTTTTTTATATAATGTACTGTATACTACTATTCAAGCCCTTTCATTTGATACCCATATTGACGTGGTTAAACAAAAAAATGTAATCCACAATTTTGTGGAGGCGGCCATTTTGGATTTACAATGATACTGAATATACATAATTGTATTGTCATCAGAACTAAAGGTGTGTACCAAATTTCAAATTAATCGGTCAGGTCAGGTCCATTAGGCAAAATTTTAAGTACTAAACTTGGTTCTACAACACACTTTGCAATAAATAAAACTATAGTATTATCTTTTTTTTATTCTATGTGGCCAGTAAATCCATTGGATCTACGACACACTCGTCAAAACTGCATATTGGTCAAGCGATGCCAAACTCTAATTTTTACTGTCTACTCGTCAAAATCTTATTTCTGCGTACTCGTCAAAACTGCATATTGGTCTAACTTATGGAATCGTCGATTAGAGTTAAAACCTCTTTGCTTTAAATTCCCTCGTTTTTTACTTAAAACTGGCCACATAGAATAAATTAAGCTAATGCTATAGTTTTATTTATTGAAATATTTCAACTCTAATCGACTATTCCAAAAATTAGACCAATAAGCAATTTCAGCGAGTATGCAGAAATAAAAACTTGACGAGTAGACAAGAAGTGTTATTTTGTTTTAATACACACATTATGCTAATATTATTGTTTTATTTCTTGAAATATTTCATCTCTAATCGACTATTCTAAAAGTTAGACCAACATCCAGTTTTGACGAGTACGCAGAAATAAGGACTTTACATGTAGACAGTAAAAATAAGAGTTTGGCATTGTTTGACCAATATACAGTTTAGATGAGTGTGTCATAGATCTCAATTTGACCCAACATCAACAACATTCAACAAAAACAACAACAAACATGCTAAAAAACCCAACATCCAGTTTTGACGAGTACGCTGAAATAAGGACTTGACGAGTAGACAGTAAAAATAAGAGTTTAGCATCGCTTGACCAATATACAGTTTTGATGAGTGTGTCATAGATCTCAATTTGACCCAACATCAACAACATTCAACAAAAACAACAACAAACATGCTAAAAACCGTTTATAAATAATAAAGTTATCATGTAAGAGTAAATATGAAATCATTACAATTTACCATTACACTATCGATAAAAACAAATTTTATCGTAAAACTGCCGACGCGCTACCGATCATAGCGTCTCCCTAGGCAATACGACAGAAAATTGTGTTTTCGGTATCGGCTAGCGGCAAACTATCTACTTAGCCCCATACAAATAAAGACCAATATGGCTCGCGCTGATGCAACGTAATTGTGCGTACATTCGTACAATGTCAAGTATACAATTTTCATTGTAGTAAAACTGTATAAATACGTTGTTATTTATTGTGTAAACGTGTTTCAAATTACTTTTTATAATGTTCTTGTAGTATTTGCCAACAAACATTGTAACAATTCACTCGGAAATTAGAAAAAAGCTATCGGGTTTCACCGGTTTCAACGTGTTTTATTTAGTAGTTATAACGATGTATTTCTTACAACTTATTATCTCAATAGGATCATTATAGTCTCAATAATCATTTTCTAATAAGAAACAGTACTTACATTCAATAAATCCAATAGAAATATCACTTTATTCACAGCCACTGATTAACTCTGTCACAGAAATTGGCGCAACTGTCAACGTCGAAAATGACAGAATCGAGCATAGACTACGCGATGTGTTGCTATCTCGATACGTAAAATTTACCAGAGAACCGAAATAATCGAACATGTTCATACACAAGTAGTCTGTAAGTCTGTGAAAACACGAAACAATGTTAAGTGGAGACCGCGGTCTCATGCGACCGCTTGGGGTTTGACGGAATGGCGCGATTTTTAGGTGCGGTCTCATGCGACCGCTTGGGGCCTGAGGGGTTAAGATCAAGCCCATACCATGCAATCCGCACTCTGCTTCAGCTGGCTGATGATGAAGGCCATCGCTACCCTGGAGCCGCTCAGGTTCTTCGCAAGTCTATCTTCGTTGATGACATCTTGTGTGGCCATGACACAGTTGAATCCGCCCAAGCACTTCAGGACGAGTTGATAAGTCTGCTAGACCTAGGCGGCTTTCAGCTCAGTAAGTGGACATCTAACTCGCCTAAGCTGCTCGAGAGATTTCCCGACAACCAATGCGACATACCCAAGGACTTCGACATGAACCCAGAGTCCACGTCCATTAAGGTCTTGGGTATACAGTGGAGCCCTCAGTCAGACGAGTTCACCTACCGCATCTCTCTGCCTCCCATCACACATATCACAAAGCGGTCTATTTTAAGCACCGTAGCCTCACTTTATGACCCAAACGGCTGGGTTTCTCCCGTTATCTTCCGCGCAAAGCTGCTGCTTCAGCAATTGTGGCTACTGAAGCTGGAATGGGATGAGCCAACTCCCTCTGAAGTACAAACGGAGTGGCACCACATCTCAGAGGATCTGCCGCTGTTGTCTAGCATTCGCTTCCCTCGGCACGTTTGTGCAAACAAAGGCTCAGCTGCATACTCGCTTCACGGGTTTGCAGATGCCTCTGGAGCCGGGTTTGCCGCCGTTGTTTACCTCCATGAGCTCGATGCCTCCGGAGATACTTTGGTACACTTGATTGTCGCCAAGTCGCGAGTCGCACCAATCAAGAATCGCCTCACAATCCCCAAGTTAGAGTTGTCGGCCGCCACTCTACTCTCCCAGCTCATGATCCGTGTGTCAGTTCAGTTATCGGCCCATATCAGTATACAACAACACATATGTTGGTCAGACAGTACGATAGTCCTGGCCTGGCTCAATACACCGCCTCACCGTCTTCAACCCTTTGAAGCCAACAGGGTAGTCAAAATCAGCTCAGGCTCACCAGAATGTACCTGGCGACACGTACCTTCCGAGCTCAACCCGGCAGATTGCGCAAGCAGAGGGATGTCTGCGCAATCCCTGTCAGCCCACGACCTATGGTGGTCTCCCACGTGGCTTGGACAGCCTTGTGAGTCTTGGCCTGCGATGCCCTTAGCTCTGGGCCATCACGCCCTGCCCGGCCTTAAGCCCAAACACGTCCCGTCACTGGTCACAGTGCCCGGTCTTGACTTTGACCTGCTCACTCAGTTCAGTTCACTAGACAAGCTCGTCGGAGTGACAGCTTGTCTAAAACGCTTTCTGCACAACTGCAGACACCACCCAGATTCGCGACGCTCAGGCCCCTTGTACGTCAGTGAACGAAGAGAGGCCCTACTTTACTGGGTGCGCAGTGTTCAGCACAATGAATTTGCAGAGGACATCCACCGCCTTCAAACTGGCAAAATCTGCTCCGTCAGACTCCAGCGGCTGTCACCTCTCATTAAAGATGAGCTCCTTAGAGTTGGTGGACGACTGTCCCATGCGTCTATCCGATATGACGCGCAGCATCCGCTCATACTTCCCGGCTCTAGCCCACTTGTAGACCTTATCATTGACCACTACCACAAAATACACTGCCACCCTGGCGCTGACACTTTACACGCTATCCTACGCCAACAATTTTGGATATTGTCCGCGCGCCGTATTATTAGACACCGAGTTTTTAAATGCATTAGATGCTTTCGATGCCGGGCCCAGCCGCAAGCGCCCTTCATGGCCGACCTGCCAGCCGATAGAGTTACGCCTCAGCCAGTATTTAGTCAAGTTACGACCGATTTTGCCGGACCATTCCTTGTTAAATCTAGTACCCTACGTAATGTAAAACTCTTAAAAGCGTACTTTTGTATATTCGTGTGCCTCTCGACTAAGGCGGTTCATTTGGAACCGGTCTCGGACCTCAGCACGGAAGCGTTCCTCGCGGCATTACAGCGTTTTATAGCACGCCGCGGTGCCCCGGTTCTCATCCGCTCGGACTGCGGTACAAATTATGTAGGCGCTAGAAATCAGCTCATCGAAGTACAAAACTTTCTTGCCTTGAATAATGACACGATTGCGCACAAGCTCGCTAGTCAGCACATTACTTGGTTGTTGAACGTCCCTAAGGGACCATGGTTCGGTGCGTTACATGAGATCAACGTAAAATCAACAAAGCAACTTTTATATCGCGTAATTGGCGAACAACACCTCACCTTCGAGGAATTCTCCACACTTTTAGCTCGAATTGAAGCGGTCCTCAACTCAAGACCTCTCTGCCCACTTTCGTCTGATCCTTCAGACTTTGAGCCGCTTACAGCCGGACATTTCCTTATAGGCCGCCCACTAACGGCCCTTCCCGAACCATCCGTGGAAGATAGGCCGATCTCCACACGTAGGCGATTCCAGATGGTACAGGCCCTTTCCCAGCGCTTCTGGACGCTGTGGACCCAGTCCTACCTTCATACCCTCCAAACCCGCTCCAAATGGTTGTCCCCATCCTCCCCTCCCCGAGTTAGTGAGCTCGTCCTCATCAAGGAGGACAACCTGCCTGCCCTCCAATGGAGACTGGGGCGCATTGCTCGCACCCTGCCTGGGAAGGATGGCGTCGTGCGGGTGGTAGACCTGGACACCGCGAATGGACATCTTCGGAGGCCTGTATTCCGGATCGCCAGGCTCCCATTGGATGAGCCCACCCCTGGAGCCCGGGAAGATGTTTGCGCCAGCGCAACGGACTGACGGCCGCCGACTCCTTCAGCCAATCACAGGCGAGCGGACCGCCGCGGCGAAGCACGCGCCGCGTCGCCTGACGGCGCCCGCGCAAAACCAGTGTGCTCCGGTATCTAGGCGAACCCACGCGTCGCGCGCCCTAGAACTCAGCCCGTGACCACGTCACATATGTGTACAGTGTGTGCAGTGAGAGAGCTAGGTTTACCAGCTCACCCCTAACACTAACCGAACAGCAGTGCCCTCAGTGAATTGTGTGTGTGTTGCCGCCCTCAAGCCCGCCGCCCGCGCCTAGAGCGCCAGCCACCTTCACCTCCAGCACGATCCAGTGCCTACAGCTCGTGTCCCGGTGCCAGCGACCTCGTCAAGCCTGCTGCCGGTAAGCTCCCTTCTACCTCCCGCCTAACCATCTTTACTCTGCTGTATTTGGTGGTGTCTTCTGACCCGCGAATACAATCGTATTGAAGTGACAATGACTGACGTGTGACTAAATGAGGTCCAGTCAATTACCTGGATTTGTTCTGGTCACTACGGAGGGCAGGCAACGTATCTACACATATAATATCATTGATCCAACCTATTGATATATAATACTCTTTTTCTATAATATCCTTTTTTATCTTTTTCTTTCAAAATGTCCTATTCCATAGGTTCTCTTAATAATTTCCATATCCATCATCTCGGGTATCACTAACCTCTTTTGTACACCTTTGTAGATGACCCCGTTTCCTATAAAATAACCTTTTTATTCATTTTCTTTAAGTCTTTCCCGTATAATCTTTAATCCATTGTCTTCTTCTTGTGCCTTCTTTATCTTATGTAGCTCAACATGAATAAAACACATGTTTCTGCTAAGAGAGTCAACATGTTGCATCTTATCACCGGTTCTATGTTCTATGGAATAATCAAAGTCTTGTGGGTACATTACCCATCTAGCAACTTTTACAGGTATATCTTTCTTGTATAACGTTTTTTGAAATGCTTCACAGTCTGTCACTATCTTGAAATGTATCCTAATAAGATATCTTCTGAACTTCTTAACACCTTCCATAATCGATAAGGCTTCTAGCTTATAACTACTACACTTTTGTTGAGGTTCTGTAGTTCTTCTGCTCATATAGTGGACTTGACGCATACTACCATCATAAGAATATCTCTGCATTAAAATAGCTGAGTAGCCGTGTTTGGAGGCATCTGTATACAATTCAGTTTCCAATTGTATATCAAAAATTTTCAAAACAGGTTCAAAACATAACTCTGATTTCAATTCCTCAAAAGCTTGTCATTGTACTTCTTGAAAACTTAACTCACCTTTCTTGAGCAAATCATTGAATGGCTTTGCAATTAATTTAATTAATGAATTTTCTAAAATATGGCGCATATAATAACATTTATTTAATTCAGTGAACAAAATAATACACATGATTTCATTAGCTGCATCATTTATTTATTTGCTGCTTGATGAAGAGCATTGGCAACCATGTCCGTGCCTCAAAAGTAGCTTGTGCTGGGTGGATCTGAGAGATGGTCCAACCCTTAGATTAAAAGAATTTTGTTTAAATCAAAGGTCCAAACACTTTCCTTACTGCCTCTACTTGCCGTTTCCTCATCAAAACCGAATACTGAGCTTTTTGAAGTGGTCTTATATTTAGCCCAATACTATATAAAGGTGAACAATGTATTTTAAGATATTTGATTCGATAATCCCAAATATTTTTCAAGACGTTAAGAAAATTTGAAACGTTCACTGTCACTTGAATTGACTTTTGGAGAAATTTTCATAAAGTAAAACTCAGGTCGTAGGTCAAATAAAGCAAGTGTAATAATAATATTTACTTTCACAACAAACAAATTTATTAGATCCATTCGCAGAAAATTAATTTATTAATTCTCCTTCATGACAGAAAGTGATGTTGTTAAATCACAGACAGGCAACCTCTATTTGGTCCGAGCAGGCAACGCCACATAATTTTATTTTTTAAAGCATTTCAAGGCGAAGGCAGCGCTTCATACGTCCTAAAATGTTGATGTTGCTTTAATATTGTTTTGTAAATTCTGCTTAACATTGAAGGATTTATTGATGTAAAATGAGTTATGACTTCATTAATTAGATACAGCTATTATTTTAGCTATTAACGTAGATTTTCATTATGCATTACATTTATCGATACGTCATAAACACAAATGGTTCTCACTATCGATGACATTATTGGCAGCAAACTTCATACTTATCTTTCCGATATGAGATATGATTTCGATTTCAATCTGATCCCGATTTTAAGCGCGTCAAGAGTACGCACTTATTATTGTATTGTTATTTGACGGGTTTGAAATCGACATTGAGATTAGATTCAGGAGTAAGGGCTGATGGCAGGTATCTAATAAGTAAAGATGGCTGAAGGTGGAAGCGCCTTGACCCGGAATCCACGACCATGCCAATATCGCAAATCTTTGCCAAACATTACTCTTATTAAGTTGGAACAATATCTAATAAATCAATCACGTTTGCGTATGACGCTCCAAATGATCAAGTGAGCTCATTGGTTAGCATGATAAAGCTACATGCGACTGGTGAATCTAAATTCCATTCTCTCGTCTGCAGAGTCGGGTAATAAACCTTTAGTTAGTAATCAATTCCAGCGCGATACCCAATAATTAATGCGGCTGATCTACCGCAGTGATTCTCTCACAAGGGACTTATTACGTATTGTCGCCACCGCCGTTAGTCATAAGAGTTAAGTTATCAATGTTAGGTACTTACTAATTAACTACAACTCATACAAATGTATTAACGAAAAAGCCGTACCTACCTTTGTACTTTTTGTGTTTTGGCAGCTTTATTGTTGGTAGAGCTTGCTCTGAGCTCGTCTGATTCGCTTTCCTATTGTAAAGAAATAAGGCTGATGCACTCTGATGGACTAAAAAGTTGTAGAGCTCGATTGCGATCATGTGAACTCTGTAACTTTCGGATTTACGGGTCGCGGTTGGTCTCAGTTTTTGTTGTAGATGGCAGTCCCAGCCCGAGATAGGCCAGCGTGGTCGGCTATAGCCTGTTGCCCGATCTTTTCGAATCATGTGCTGTTACTTGTAGGAGGGCGTGATTTTAGCAATAGAACGTTGACAGGCCGATGATGATGATGATTACAAGAGTGAGTGCATACAATTGTGTCGGTAGCTCGGTGGTTTTAGTGCCTTAGATGTTGTTAAGTTTGGACCTTGTATGTATGTAACGCCTTCCATTGTGAAACGCTCTTAATGTTATGTACAAATCCACTACGAAGATGATTAGTACCTACATCGATTGTGTATTAGGCACCTATTCGTAGCTGGCGGCCATTTGGATTTGAAATTACTAAGTATTGTCGCTACACAGAACGCAATACATTATGCAATGCAAGAATCACTTAATACATTAAGGCTTGCACACACCAATAGCAGGTCAGGCGCAGTTTCGACGAGAAACTGCTCTACGTCTACTGTGTGTTGTATCTGTCGTGCGCCACGTTGCTGGGTTTATCACGAGTACACTACATACATACGAAAAACTTTATTCCGAAACTCTTAATCACAAATTTCAAAACTCCGACTTCCAAATATCACAATTCCGATATATCATAAATCCTTTTTTTACCAATCCGTAATTATAAAATCCCGAACGTTTACAATTACGAAAATCAAAGTTCCGAATTTCAATATTCCTAATACTTAATTATACTTCGGGTCTCTACCGAAGACGATTACTTATTACATGCAGCAGTACATGAGATGGTGCTATCTTCTTCACACTTTTAGATATATCCTAAAAAGAAATATTTCTAATTTCCGTTCCCTGCACTGGCAACCCCGCGTCACGAGACGTCATTACGTGTTTTTGTGTTATCGGAATCACACGTACTTTTCGTAACGAAATTAAATTTGTATTTAATAAGATGGGAAAATGTTAATGTTTGAAGTTGAGAGACAGTGATCATTATGGTATTCTTCGTAAAGTAAAGAAATCATTATTAATTCAAAAAACGTAAACGTTTATCATCATCGGTGTCGGTGAATAGTGATAAATGTCGTATCAACGATATTACGACACGCAGGTATTGGAACATAACGCTAATTTACCTGGAAAATTAACTATTAAGGAATATATCATAGTTGTAAGGAACTAAGATCATTTATCATTAAAATTATCTACCCTCATTTTTATTGTTTTTTCTTGGGTTCTATAATAATGATTGTAACAAAATTAAAAGCCATTTACAACAAGAAATTCTTTAAATACTAAACACTCACTTAGACACCACTGTTACAGTGTTTAACTTACTAAACGTATGATGTGTCGGGGATATATAACTGCTCAACTGTGTTGATGCTTTATTTTACTCAATGACACTGATTGTCCTTGATTTTACTCCATACAAGCCGTATCGAGGTTACTTACACCAATTAGACAGTGCTGAGGTTCTATTTTACTCCACGCAAGTCGTGTCAAGGTAACTTACTCCACTTTAACAGAGTTGAGGCTCCACGCATGCCGTGTCGAGGATAATTACTTCACATTAACAGTGTTGAGGCTCCACGCTAGCCGTGTCGAGGATACTTACTCCACTTTAACAGTGTTGAAGCTGCACGCAAGCCGTGTCGAGGATACTTACTTCACTTTGACAGTGTTGAGGCTCCACGCAAACCGTGTCGAGGATACTTACTCCACTTCAACAGTGTTGAGGCTCCACGCAAGCCGTGTCAAGGATACCTACTCCACTTTAACAGTGTTGAGGCTCCACGCAAGCCGTTTTGAGGATACTTACTTCACTTTAACAGTGTTGAGGCTATATCTTACTCCAAGCAAGCCGTGTCGAAGATACTCACTCCACTTCAGTGTTGAGGCTATATTGTTGTTGTCAATTGGTGGATACATCAAGAAAGAAAATTCCAAGGAGCCCCTCTGGATTGGAAGCAAAGGAGTCGCCAAGCGGTTTTCAGGTCAGACCTCAGCATTATATATACTTATTAATTGTATTAGAATAAGAATTAGACTTTCTCCGTGACACAGCGGCTACACAAGCCGTGTCGAAGATACTCACTCCACTCTACCAGGGTTGAGTGAGGCTATATTTTATTTCACGCAAGCCGCTTTGGGAATATGTACTTAGTACATTTTAACAGTGTTGAGGCTTTATTTTACTCTACGCTAGCCGTTTCATGGTTTCTAACTCCACTTGAACTGTGTTGAGGATTTTCTACTTCACATAAACCGTGAGAGGCCATACCTATTTCACTCTAACAGCTTCACGTTTCCACGACCTCTGTGGAACAAAGCAGAGTCTCAACATTGTTGAGGACGTGGGTTCGATTCCCACCTGAGGTGGACATGTTTTCAACGTTTCGTTATCTTCGGGTCTACTTATCAATAATTATTTGGTGAAGGCATCTTAAATGTAATTTGTCATTGATGTTTACAATGACTCAACCAGTAGCGGCAGAAACGAAGCTTGGCCATTCGCGCTGCTTGCAGCGCTAGCGCCTGTGCCCGTGCCAGCTGCGCCACTAAGATCTTCGATCTGTCCCCGTATATGACGGTCAGTCCGACGATAGCCTGCTTTCATTAGACACCCATAGATTCTACAATTTCTCAGAGAAGAACCTCATAAAAAATAAAGGGTTACTCATATTAATATAAAAAAAAAAATTGACACCGCTCAAACAAGACGTCTTTTTGGAAAATTTTCTTTTTTTATTGCAATTTTGCTTTTTCCACCCTTTACGACAGCCAAAACTATAATATAACTAAGTAAACAATGCCACAAACGTATCAAAAAAGTAAACAAAATAGTGCTAAAACCACCAACAATTTATAATATTTGATCTACACCTATTTTTATGCATTTGACATTAATGTCATCATTGTCAACAAACTACAAGCAAATGTGATAAAAATGATAACAAGATCCCAAAAACGTCTAGCGGAATCTACCAGCGCGCACCCACCACCTCCACCCGTCGCGTCATCTCCGAGCTCATCGTTGGAGGACGACTTCGTCACTCCCACGGAGGGCAGCTCGTCGAGTGATGACGACGGGCCTACGCCGCCGCCGCCGCCGCTACCACCACCTGCGCGACGACGAGGACGGCCACCGCTGCCGGCACGCTTGGGGCCTGTGGGGCAACCTGCTCCGCGCCCGGCCCTCGCTATCGGTGGTGTAGCGCGTCGCATGCGAAGGACACAGTCTATGAATGAGAACTGCATGCGCGCCTACTACGGGGCTACAGAGGGAGGAACTAACTTGACCGCGTACCGCGATAGGATACTGCCTCTGTTTCAGTCCCTTGAACCAGCCGCCGTCGTCTCTGCACAACGACTGTCGGATCAGGTGCGGGCCATCCAGCGGCTCAAGTTGTTGGATGACTCTACGCTTGATCGACTGCGTCTGGAGGCGTTACCTATTCATACTACCTTTACTTTAGCGCGGGACTCGCATGTGGCGTTGTTGACGCAGGGGCCGACAGGCTCGGCTTCGACGACTGCCCTGACGGATCCCGCACTGGACGTAGATGATTGTATGAATACGAACGTAAGTATCCAGACTAATGAGCAGATGAGGAGGGCTTTGGAAGACGCAATTTTGCAATATCGTTCCATTGACTCTAGGCCGAGACTACGACGCTTGCCAACGAATAAACGCAATCTGGCATTAATGGGAGGCCTAAACGTTTTGCTAGTCCCCTATATGCGGACTAGCGAAACATTAGTTGATACACACTCGATTTTGTACTGCGCTGCCATAGCGGCGTGTCGCATCGCTCGTGTTAAGTTTCCGGACACTGACCGAGCACAGCGACACCCAGCTGTCCCCGCGTGGCAAAAAAGAATCGAGTGTCGTATCAACTCGTTTAGGACTCTCATTGCAAAATTAATATGCTTCAGAGGGGGCAATCATCGTCCACGAGTCATGCGTTTCGTGAACCAGGCCTTTGCTGGGACCGGGATTAGACCCCGGGACTACATAGCTTGTGTCAAGGAGCGCATTGACTTTCTGAAGCAGAAAGTTTATTCGCTGGCAAGCCGTATTCGTCGCTATAGAGCGCGTGTTGATCGATATTGTCAAAATCGCCTCTTTCAAAATGACCAAAGAAAGGTGTACCGGAGTTGGGAAGGAACCGACCAATGTGTGAGCGACGGGCAGTGTCCAGATGCTACTACCACAAATAACTTTTGGCGTAGTATCTGGTCGGAACCAGTCGAACACACTGAGGGTGATTGGATTAGCGTCCTTGAGCGTGCGTGTGAATCTATCGAATCCATGGGGCCTGTGACCATTAGCCCCGAAGACGTTAGTTGTGCGATCCGTACGGCTCAGAACTGGAAAAGTCCTGGACCGGACGGGTTGCATAACTTTTGGATAAAGTGGATTAGATGCTCACACGACTGCTTAGCGACGCAATTCCAAGAAGCCTTCGAGGTCGGTTCCTTGCCAACATTTATGACAACCGGTGTCACCTTCCTGCTCCACAAGTCCGGTAGTACCACGGAACCGAAGAACTATAGACCCATCACATGCTTGCCGACGCTTTACAAGCTCCTTACATCCATTCTGAGAATTAAAATTAATTCGCACATTGTTGCGCACAATATTTTGGCTCCCACTCAGAATGGATGTAAGGTTGGGTCTCGTGGTACTAAGACTCATCGACACGACCATTTGCCCACAAGTCCGGCGGAACAAAGGGGCTCTCTCCACCGCCTGGATTGACTATAAGAAGGCCTATGATTCGGTGCCTCATACCTGGTTGGAGAGGATCTTAGAGCTGTATAAAATTAATACAACTCTGAGATCTTTTCTAGGTTCTTGTATGAGACAGTGGACCACAGTCCTTCGTCAACCGGGTGGTGGAGACAGCCCGTCTGGTCCGCAGGACTTCGTAAGGATTAAGCGAGGCATCTTCCAGGGTGATAGTCTGAGTCCGTTGTGGTTCTGTCTAGCCCTGAATCCTCTTAGCACATTGCTAGAGGATTCAGGGCTGGGCTATCGGCTTAGGAGGCAGGGTGAAGTTATTTCGCACTTGCTGTACATGGATGACCTCAAACTATTTGCACCGAAACGTCATGAATTGGTGGCGTTGCTGAAAGTCACTGAGACTTTTAGCAGCGCCATCAACATGGGGTTCGGTGTAGACAAGTGCGCGGTCATGCACGTACAGCGGGGGAAAGTTGTAAATTCTACGAATTTGCAACTTTCTGAGACGATGACTTTCAGATCTGTCTCCGAAGCCGACACCTACAAATACCTTGGTATGTCACAGTCATTGGGTATAGAGAGTGAGGGTATAAAACAGTCGGTGAAAGAACGCTTCTTTGGTCGCCTGACAAAGGTACTTAACAGTCTTTTGTCAGGAGGCAACAGGGTGCGCGCTTTCAACGGCTGGGTTATGCCCTTACTGGTATACACCTTTGGCATACTAAGGTGGACTCAGACCGAGTTAGACGCCCTGGACAGAAAGGTTCGACAGCAACTGACATTAATTCGCATGCTCCACCCACGCTCGTCTGTTATGAGACTGTACATCCCGCGGAAATGGGGTGGTCGAGGTTTATTAAATGCCAAGACCGTCCACAACCGTGAGGTGTGCAGTCTCCGAGAATATTTCCTCAACAACGAGTGTGGGATGCATCGCGATGTGGTGTCAGTTGACAGGACCTTTACGCCTCTCTCCTTAGGCAAAGAGAACTGGCGCAAGCCTCAGGTGCTGAGCACCGAGGATCGCAAGGATGTATGGAAGAGCAAGGAGCTGCACGGCCGGTTCTATCGGGCCTTAACAGGACCCGATGTGGACCTGCTCGCGTTGGTGAACTGGCTACGATTCGGGGACCTCTTTGGGGAAACCGAAGGTTTTGTCTGTGCAATTGCGGACGAAGTTATCAAGACGAACAACTACCGGAAGTATATCCTGAAGGACGGTACGGTCGATATATGTCAAGCATGCCGCCGTCCCGGAGAGTCACTCAGGCATATTATTTCCGGTTGTTCTCATCTTGCTAACGGCGCGTACTTGCACAGACACAACCTTGTAGCCAGGATCATTCACCAGCAACTTGCTCTTCAATACGGTCTTGTGGAGTCCGAGGTGCCGTACTATAAGTACGCACCTGAGCCAGTTCTCGAAAATGGTCGTGCTTTGCTATCACGGACAGGACTATTGTTGCCAATAAGCCTGACATCGTGATAGTCGATCGGTCCCAGCGGCGGGCAGTGCTAGTCGACATCACCGTCCCACATGATGAGAACCTCGTGAAGGCTGAAAAGGACAAGCTGTGCAAGTACCTTGACTTGGCTTACGAGGTTACCGCCATGTGGGATGTTGACTCGACTATCATTGTCCCGATAGTCGTATCTGCAAACGGCCTAATAGCGAAGAGTCTCGACCAACATCTCAAGAGACTCTCGCTAGACGGCTGGATCAAGGGCCAGATACAGAAGGCGGTACTTCTTGACACGGCACGCATCGTCAGGAGGTTCCTCTCTCTGCAGCCCTAACCACCGGTAGCTTGGGCCCTGCCCCGCTGCTGGCGGCACCCTAGGTTTAGGTTTTTTATAATGTTAAATGTTTTATTTTTTATAGTAGTTTTGTTTATTATTTTTATATGGGATATTATAAAAAAACCTACACTTAAGAAAATAAATAAACACGTAAAAAATAATAAAAAATGGTAATAATGTACGTAAGCCTCGAAGCTCCAAAACTAAATTAGGAAATCGAAATAAGAAGAATAATAATAATAAGCTCTGTTGGAGGTAAATATCAATAAAAGTTTTAAAACTTCACTTTCTGAGCATAATAATATTGATACCCCTAATGCCATAACCAAGTTTGATTCGGAAAGAAAACAAAAATCCAACGCTCTGTACAGGGTCCCGGGCTGATGCCCGGGCTGAAGTTGTGATCAACTTCGAGGTTCTTTAAACTCTCGGGGGGGGCGCCACTGCGCGTAGTAGTATCATCAGCTATCGAGCTGCGATCAAGCCCACCAGCACCATTCACACCGCCGAGGGACTGCCGAGGTTCCGCCGGATATCTGACAGGGAGACGTTGGAGTCAGAGCTCCCGCAGTCGCTTGACCTATTTTTGTGACTGAATGACAGAAAGTGTGAGCTCACTAGGGATCGTAATGTTTTACATTGGATTTGCAAACCTATACAAAACAACTATACCCCAAAACAATGTCTGTTACTTACTATCTCAATCTATGTAGATGAAAATGAATCGCCAAATGTGTTGCTATGCGCACGAAAACGGCTTGACTGATTCGTCTGATTCTCTTTTGCTGTGATTATAAAGGTCAGGAAAAGTTTACAAAAAAAAAATATGTAAAGGATCTCACAGATTCACTTAAAATTTAAAGCAGATTCAAAATAATTATATTTAAAAGTATCGAACTGCCCTTAAATTATTAAATCACAACTACTATTGTCAACAATTGATATTCAAGATGCTTATTTTTAATTAAGTATTTACTGCAATTAAAGCTGATCGGAAAAAGTTAAGGTTTAGCTTGAGGTTGAAATTAATGTTCTTCTGTTCGGCCTATTTGTGTTTGCGAAATTACTGGAAACGGTTCTAGAACAATTGCGCATAATATTTGAATTTTCTACAATAATTGTTTTGTTTATGTTTTGTACCTACGCACGAAAAATAAGCTAAAACTATGACGAGTGCGTATTGAATAATAAAACTACGAGTACAAGCACCTTTTTGGAGTCATAGGGTTTGTCACAAACACTTACAAAAGCATTACTAAAAAACCGAGCAACAGAACCTGTTTTTATACACAAATGTATATTAAGGGATTTAGATGAATTCAGGAATATTGACTACGGCATGCACAGCGGCCGTTGCGGTTTGAATTATCTACCTACACCAAGTTGTTTGAATAAGAGAAGTTCTTAATTGATTCAGAAACTTTTTTGTATTCGCATCCTACATCCAGTCTTGTGAACACATTATACGGATATACTTAGATACGGAGTAGGTAACTCTCCTACCATGCATTTTCACATATTATTAGTTCATTGGCAAAGCCATAATTTGACCTTACAAACCCTTACAAACGCAGAATGCATCACGAAATCCTGACCAAGCCATAAAAAAAAAACCACTTACATTTAATATAAATTGAATAAAGGTATTGTTGTGGTTAGATTAGAATTTACATCCTTTATATACAATGTGGCCCAAACTTGTTGTCCAAGAAAAAATGTTCTTCGGCCCTAAATAATATTTGTTATACCTAATTTCCTTTCAAGGCGAGCCATCCACTTCTAGATTGCCTTATCCAGGTGGCGCCAAATTATTAGTGAATCGCTAACCAGACATGGTTTACTACGAGCATCTTGAGATATATGTTTACATCTCTTGCAACAAAATCAGTACTGTATTTGATAATCTTGGTAGCTTTATTCGAGAAATAATAACTTAAATCTTTTCAAAGCTGATAGTTATAAAGTTATCATTTCTAACCAAAAAGTTTGAGGAAGGTTCTATGTTGTTTAAATACGCATAGGTCCACTATACCTGTCATCTAAGGGAAGTAATTTGCTTTACATGAATGACTGTGTATAACACAGATTTGTTTAGTGTACACTATCTCAGATTTATTGCTCCAAATCAAAAATACAATTCAACATGGGACACAAATGTCATGTTAATTAAACCATATTTCCAGGACTATCCTTAGAATCAGATCATAATCATTGATTTGTCACTTATGATTCTTACACTATATTTTCTATTATTTCTGCTCAAAAAACGCAGTCTATTAGTTTAATCAAAAATAATATATCAATACAAAATTATGTGATTGTGATTGAAATTACTGACTTCATTTAGACTTCAGGCCCCGATTTTGGCAACCGCTCATCAGATTGTCCAATATTTGTAAGAATCCCAGTTATTTGTTGCTGGCTGTGCCAACCTCATAAAAAGGCGGTCACAAACATTTGTTGCAAATAAAAAAAAAAAAGTAATCGTAGACAGTAGACAGCTCGGACCAGATATTTGGTCCGAGGTAGACAGTGACGTGAAAAAGGATTCCAAGACAGTGGACGAGTGGACGACATGCCGATACCGATATTTGTCGGTATTTGGAGCTCACAGTCACGTAGTCGCTCGGCATTTACTGCTCACACTGCTCATAGATCTAGTCTGGAGGTGTTTCGCAGAGTTTTTGTGGGCTGAGTTACTTAAATGTATTTGTTAATACTGTTGGAGAAATGTTTAGGTACAAATCAGAATGAATTTTTCAATGCAGTATTTACACAACAAAATAATAATACATAATCAAATAAATAAATGAATATGTTAAAGTCATTGTTTAGAAAACGACCAATGCATCGATAGCCATTAAATGCATCTTTTAAGGTTTAAAGGAGGCTTATGCACCTATAAAAAACTACCTACATAATTGTAAAGTTTAAATTGACATAATTTTTTATTTTTATTGTGTTAACATTACAATGCTCTAAACATCTGCATGTAATAAGTAATCGTCTTCGGTAGAGACCCGAAGTATAATTAAGAATCAAACGAACTTACCTTGTGAAGTGTGATTCCAATTATGCGAGGGTCTCAACCGAAGACGATTACGTCAACCCATCCCTCCCAACCCAAAAAAATAAAATAAAAAATTGTGGAGGATAACACAAAATTCTCTGAAATAGTGACGTCTCGTGACGCGGGGTTGCCAGTGCAGGGAACGGAAATAAGATATTTCTTTTTAGGATATATCTAAAAGTGTGAAGAAGATAGCACCATCTCATGTACTGCTGCATGTAATAATAAGTAATCGTCTTCGGTTGAGACCCTCGCATAATTGGAATCAAACTTCACAAGGTAAGTTCGTTTGATTCTTAATTAAAATTCTGACTCAACAATAGTCCAAAATCTCAAAAATACGAATTCCGAATATTAAAATTCCGAATTATTAAAGATCCGAACGCAAACTGATCGGCTTAGGTTTATCTGTTAATGATCACATGCTGCCAGACCCTTAGCAGAATTTAGCATGCAAGCATGCATCAAGAAGCAAGAATGCAGCATGCAAGCAAGCATGCAACATGCAAGCAAGCATGCAGCATGCAAGCAAACACGCAGCATGCAAGTTAACATGCAACAGGCACGGCTTCTGTCACGCCTTAGGCGCTGCGAGGCTCCGGCGATCCCACGCGAGCTTATCGTCGTAGATGGCTTTCGCTCACCACCGCAGCTTCGGCTTGCTGGTCGGCTTTGCCGGCCGAAAAGAATTGCAATATTTAGCAGCAACGAATTTTCGGACATATAATAATCGGAATTCCGTTTTTCGGACTTATAACACTTCGGGTTTTCGTTTGTTCGGACTTATGAAAATCGGAAAATTGAAAAATCATATTTATGATATTCGGAATATTGACGTTCGTGAATTTAAATAATCGTGATTTTAATTTTTCGGAAACATGAAATTCGGAATATTCAAATTCGGAATTAAGTGTTTCGGAGTTTTATAATAATACTTTATTGCACAAATAAATTACATTAAAACACACGTTACACAGGACATATACAAAGGCGAGCTTATCTCTAGAAGAGATCTTTTCCAGCCAACCCTGGCTGTGGTGATAAAAATTTATTGCGCTAAACTTATATACATACATAAATTAAATATATTTATTTAAATAAATAGACATACACATATAAAATATTATAACAAACAAATTACTTATACTTACATAATATATTATTATTATGTTACTGATTATCACATAAATTTGATAGGTAGTGCTCTTTGAGATGGTGTTTAAACGACTCTACCGATGACCTCTCAAAAATGCTAGCCGGTAGTTTGTTCCACAATCTAGCTGCATAAACAGTGAAGGAATTGTGGAAAAATTTGAAGTTGGATTCTGGATAGGATAGGGTTCTTGTATCACAAGACCGTTTGGGGCGGGAAGAAGCGGATAGGGGGGTGAAACGGGAAAGTAGGTAATGAGAGAGCTGGGGGTAGTGAAGGATTTTGTAAAGGAGGCATAGGATGTGCATATCTCGGCGAAGGCGTATAGGGAGCCACTTTAACCGCGACCGGAACTCGGAAATGTGGTCATATTTTCGCAAACCGAATATAAACCGAATGGCCAAATTTTGCAGGCGCTCCAGTTTGTTAAGCAGCTCTTCAGTCGCATCTAAATAACAAACATCGGCATAGTCGAGAAGAGGGAGAAGAAGGGACTGAGCGAGCATAATTTTGGTGTTGTATGGTAGGAAAAACTGGAGTCGCTTAAGAGAATGATAAGAATAATGCATGCGCCTACTCACTTCATTTACCTGTGATCTCCAGGACAGATTGCGATCAATAACGAGGCCAAGATTTTTGGTTTTCTGTGCATAAGCAAGATTCACTCCATCATACGTAACCTTGGGGAATCCATCTAAATCCAACCTGTCGTACAGCCTATTGCTACCAATAATAATAGCTTGTGATTTGGTAGGGTTCACCAGCAATCCAAAAGCACTCGCCCAAGCCTTCACCGCGAGGAGATCCTTATTAATTGTTTCGATAGTAGTGTGAGTGTTCGATACATCGAATTGCCTATACATCTGTAAGTCATCCGCATAAAGGTGGTACGGACAAGATAGAACTTTAGCGAGCTCATTGACAAAAATTAAAAAGAGGAGAGGTGAAAGTACGCTGTAATAGGAGACCAATCTGAGAGCGAGTCCCCACTCCTGATCCTCTGGCAGCGATTGCGTAGATAGTCCGAGAACCAACCGAGTACCGCAGGGGTAAGGTTAAGAGAATGGAGAATGGCAAGAAGGATATCATGGTCAGCAGAATTGAAAGCGCTGCTGAAATCCAGTCGAATAAGATTCGTAAACAACAGGTTGTCCATGGCGTGGCGGATATCATCTGTGACATTTAACAAGGCTGTTACTGTGCTATGGCCTGGACGAAAACCAGATTGGTACGGACCTATTAGCTTGTGCTGAGATACATATAAAAATAGTTGTTTTTGAACAGCGCTTTCCAGAAATTTGGACAGGAATGGTAGGATAGAAATAGGACGGAATTCAGAGAAAGCAGTAGGGGAAGCGGACTTAGGAATAGGAATGACGTGGGCTAATTTCCAATCGGAAGGGAAGACGTTGGTTGCCAGTGAATAGTTTAAAATGTGTGTGATTATGGGTACAACATCTTCCAAGATAGGCATTAGCATATCACGACAAATACCATCCTCACCCACGGCCCTGGAAGTTATGGATAGGATATTCTTCTTAACCTCCCCCTCAGTGACTTCGCGGAATGAGAAGAGCTCACAGTCAGGACGAGTCACCGCTTCGAAATAAATAAGCGTATCCGCCTTAAGGTAAGCCATCTATAGCAGAGTGGATGTAGCGCCTCTTAGCATCCCGGCATAGTCGATTGCAGAGATTGCGCAGCCTTTTGTATGTGAGCAAAATGACATCACTTGGAAATCTCTTTAATATTGATTTGGCCTTATCCCTTCGCTGCATAGTTCTCTTTATCGCAGGAGTCAGCCAAGGCGCAGGTAGATGCCTTACGCGCACTGGTCTGAGAGGAGCATGCAAATCAAAAAGTTGTGTTAAATTTTTATTTAGTATTGCAACCTTCTTATATACAGAGTCGGCCACAAACAGGCCAGACCAGTCCACCCCAGAAAAGCTTTTCCTCAAGCGATCCACACATACACCACCAAAATTACGACGGAAAATTACTTTGGTTTTGGATTTGGGGGCACGTACACGATAAGATAGATAGAGGAGGTCGTGGTAGGAGAATGGAGCTGTAGTTTGTCCATGTAAAAGGACAGAATCTGGTTTTGAAACTATCTGTACGTCTAAGAGAGATGGCTGACAATTAGGAGAATGATGGGTGGCAGTGAGTGGAAGCAACACAAAATTGACAGAAGTTACAATGGAATTAAGACGGGACGAGCGAGAGTTATCCTTCAATAAACAAGTATTGAGATCACCCATCAATATTATGTTCGTAAGGAGAGCTAAGGGATGTAAGAGTGGTTTCAAAAGAGTCAAAATAGTTAACATTGATGCTAGGGCTATAAGCAGCCCCTACTAGAATACTAGTATGGTGTAAAGTAAACTTTAAAAATAAGTACTCCAATGATCCATTGTATATACTCGGAGACTGACTGACAACAGAGCATGGTATGTGGTCTTTAATGTAGATACATACACCACCATCACCAGCACCCACTCTGTTGTTTCGAAATAGCTTATACCCATTTAGCGTGAAAAGAGGGGACGGAAGAGACGGTTTGAGCCAGGATTCGGAAATCAAAATTCCATCGACTAGCCCGCTGTTAAATACATTTAGGTCAGTGATGTGCGCAGGGACACTCTGCGCGTTGATATGCACTAGGTTAAGGTAGTTGGATTTATTGTGAAATATTGATCGTAGCTTGACATCCAAAGAAAGATCATCACTATCAGATGATGTAGAAATATCGCTGCAAGCACTCTCAAATTCATCGGATGAGCCATCAGTAAAATAATCAGAACAAATAGACATAAAATATAACTAAACTACAAAATAATAATAAAAAATAATATAAAAAATATATGTATATAAAAACTTAAACAAAAATAACAATAAATAACTAACCCTAGTGAGCGTTGGCGAAACATCAAACAAAACGCAATCAATATAACATTCAAGCACAAACCACAGACATAAACGCACTACACAAAAACAATAAAGTAACAGAACGTCGACAAAGATTAAGGTTCACATCCACGCCAGCAATCCAGCCAGGCAGCGATACACACTGCCCCACTGCGCTGCGTAAATAAAACTTTAAATTAACCAAAATAGCAGCGAAGCAGTGCACCACCATCCAACCAAACTACCAGATCAGGTGCGAACTAGGCTTTATGTGTTTTATGTGTTGTCTCAAACAGTTTCTGAACGACGCATTATATTGACATTGAATAATGAATGACATTGACATTTATCAGACACTGACAGTCTGACACGACACGGTACACAAATACGAATACAAAACAAGAAGTAAAAATAATTACTATTATGACAAAATAGGAATACCTACCTTTAAAAAGAAATGCAAAAAGTGAATGTTAAAATGATGATACCCTACCAATTTGCAATTGTTCGAATACCAGCTTAAATTAAATATAACTTGTGCTATTGTCCACGAGGGAGGCCTGTGTCCAGCAGTGGGACGTTTATAGGATGATGATGATGGTGATGATGATGACAGCCTCGATGCTGTTTTTTCATACGTCCCGTAGGCCAAATGTTAACACCTGGCCCCGCATGTACATACATCTATGGATGTACATACATACATTTTGATTTAATGTTCGTGTTAAGTGAATCATTGTTTGTACTTATAACGTTCATTTAATTTGATTAAAATAGTAAAATGGAAGGCAGTCCCTTCAACTGGAGCGCGCTCACGGGCCGCAGCCCACCGCCCTCGCCCTCGCCGGTCCAGCAGGAGGAGGATCTTCTGGAACTAGTTTCCACCCTAGAGCTCATAAACTGGATGTTGACTATCGAACAGTGCTTCAATGAGGTATGCGCTATCTCCACAGAAGGAAAACTAAATTCGGACCAGAAACTAAGAATTTACAATCTGTGTCCAAAAGTGAACAATGAAACATCTCATTATGGCCGTGCTGTACCAGTCCTTAACCAAAAAGCCATTCAAGCACATACCTCTATTTTGTAGCCCTATGTAAAAACAGCATCGGGCCTCAGCATCGGCGTGGTTGACCCGCGTTGGTTCACTGCGGCTGTCGAAAACACACGGGTAGTACCGTACACAGGATTTAATTCCCTGTTTGCGTGGCAGCTACGCAGTGATGGTATTCCGGAACACACCAGATAACAATGGTATAGTACATGGTAACTCTTAGTTCTATATTGCGCTTTCTACGTAAGCAGTTCTAACTCGAACACATTTTAACTTTATCATCAGGCCAGCACGCTGTTCAAATGCTCGACTTCTACTACAAAAAGAAGAATTAACTAATTGTCAAAGTATGTCAAAAAGACAGTTACATGTTGTAAGTTTTTTTTTACTTGGTTAAATGCCGTGTAGGCCAGGGGCGACCGCGTGTGGGACTTATGTGGGACTCTCCTCCAATTCCCCTGCCCCCGCCCAGTTAGAAAGAGATCGGCGGGAAAGGGGTGGCCTACCCATTTAAAACCTAGTACCATCCCTTCTGTGTCACGGGGATGGCTCGAGACCACGAACAGCAAGCTCTGACTTCCACCCCTATTACTCTACTCTTCATATCGACGAAAAGGATACCATTACAATACTCATTTGTTGTATTGTTGTAGCTCTAACTTTCGACTCAGCCACTAAGTTATTAATTTAGACCTACATCTAAAAGCCAATTTAGCGTTGTGCGTAATAAACTCCCACACTAAGCATTCACATGTGTAGCTACTCGTTCCATTGTCTTATTTTACGCAATAACAATGGAAATCACACACGAATTCAGTTCAAAGTAAATTAGCGCCGCAATGTCTGGGCGGCCCACGCGAGCAATATTGTCTCCCGAAATTTGGCAAATTACATTAATAAATAGTAACGTATCAAGGTCCTCCGCCACAGTTCAAAAGCCGGTGCCTCTGAATATTCCAAAAAGTTATCGGCCGCGGGCGCTTCATAGTTACCCTTTTCGTAAATTGTAAACCTTCGGCTAGGGGAGGCTCTTTGGGGACGAGCCATGCAAGGAACTTTTTTAATGTTACGTTTTTTTATATTCAACTGAGCTGGTACCTACTCATCTATAATAATACTTGAATTGAACTCTTTATTATCTAAAAATATAATACATAGCTATCTGTGCTATCTGTGCTATCTGTGCTATCTGTGCTATCTGTGCTATATATTAATATCTTGAAGAGTGTCTGATGACTCTGCCAGTCTTTGATGCAAAAAAAGTCAGTTTCCTTTTTCTTGAAGAAGAAATCTGGTATTTATGTCCTTTGTAAAGCCCTTTTAAAAGCCGTTTGACTTTATATGATTTAAATTTTAGAGACTAAAACACTGTTCTTTGTTTGCTAGCTTTGACTAGGATTTCTAAGGAGGCACGCCTCCAACAAGCCTATGGTTAACCTGACCTTTATTTCAAAAAGTATTGTGGCACAAACTACACACATCAAAAGTGTCTAGGGATCAACATATATTTTTGCAATAACTTTTCTCCTGATTGATATTAATTAAAATTTTCTTTAAGGATTTATCAAATAAAGTGTTTTCGTTTGTCTACAGTAACGATAAACCAAGTCACCTTTGCATTAATAAAGAAATTTGCCATTTTCCTAATAAAGGGATTTTTGACATTTGAACCACTAACATTAAAGTTCGAAAAAAAGACTGAAATAACAGTTTTCTTTAAAATTTTATTGGGTAACTTAAACAATTAATAATCCGTGTTTCTACCGCGAACACTAACAACACAAGAACATCGGTTTGGCATACTCAAAATGAGTTCATCCAAATCACGCCGTGGAATGGCCGCCCATGTTCGTTGCAACAACAAAAAAAGGTCTTCTTGCGACTGGATACCCTCCATATTCGGCAGAGCTCTTCTCTGTAGCATATCCCATGCATGCTCAATCGGGTTCAAGTCTGGCGACTGAGCAGGCCAGGGCATGACATTGATGTTAGCTGCGGCGAGAGTCTGTCTTACAACTCTTGCGGTGTGCGGTCGTGCATTATCATGCATTAACTGAAATAAGGGACCGATTTGCACTTGTAGAGGAACGATGACGTCTGATACAATCGTCTCAGCATAAATTTGAGCGTTGAGGTTGCCTCTGATCCAAATCAACTCAGTTCTTCCGTCGATCCAAATACCCGCCCATACCATGATGGTTCCACCACTATAAGGATGGACTTCCTGGCAGGATTTTAATCGCTGTTGGCGTCCAGGGGTTCTCCAGTGTCGTATACGTCTTGTATCCGGTCTCATACAAAAACGAGACTCATCAGAAAAGCACACGAAACGCCATTGTTCTTCTGCCCAATTTCTGTGTTCAAGAGCCCATTGATATCGAATCCTATGATTGTGCATTGCTATAGGTGGTACCCTTAGCGGTCTTCGGGAATGAAGGTTCACTTCATGCAAGCGGTTTCTGACTGTTTGGTCGCTAATTAAGTTCCCTGAAGAGTGATGAAGCCTCACGGCTAACATCATGGCGGTTATTGTTGGAGCTCTTCGAGTTGTGATTTGAATGTATCGGTCTTGTCTCCGTGTGGTACAGCGATACCGTCCTCCATGGCGCTCAGCCACGGTACCAGTGCTTCGGTAACGTGTCTAAAGTCGACTGATAACACTCTGACTTGTATTCAGAGCTAAAGCTACAGTACGTTGCCGGGAACCAGCTTCTATCATTCCCACGGCTCTGAGCATTTCTTCCCTGCTTAAATGACGTCGCCGCTCCATAATAACGTTGGTTTTAATCAGTAGTAGCGAAACAGTAGCACTAATAATGTCTTCAATGCGTTGTATGTTTTTATAGGGAAAATATTGATAGCTGATTTTCATCTTTTACTAGAAATTGATTGAAAGTTCCTGTTTCAAATTATGAAATGCACCAAAAAGGATCCATATAAATTTATAAAATCATAAATTTATTACAAAGCCACATCTCAATCTCAAGAAATCCGCATAAAAATGCTTGATCCCTAGACACTTTTGATGTGTGTATTATTAAAAGATCTGGTGAAAGTGTTCGCTTGCGCCGGCCCTTAGACGGCAAAATGGTGATGCACAGGGGGCGACGTCAGACCTGTTTCCTCTGTTCTGCGGCGCGGCAGGTCTCACGGCTCACTCACGCAATTCGTTATGACGTCAGCACAACGCTAATTGCGCGTGTTATAAATAAAGTAAGAGGGTCAATCCTGGGACACTAGAATTTGAGGGTCACAGCATTATATGAGTCAATTGCATAAAAATTGTACATCGGGAAAAAATAATTTGTCCATCATAATAAAGTAGCTATATAAAATAAAGAAAACAATTACTAACATGATAATTATTTTTTATTGATACTACTATTTCTTTTTAATTGTACGAAATTAATAATTTTATGTAGGGTTGATAATTTATAGTGGAAAAAAAATATTTTTAAAGGTATGATTTTTCTTGTCTTACAAAAGCCATACAAAAGCTGCTTGTCCTACCCCTTTCAAATTGTAAAAAAAAAATAGATTAACTTGTGAAGCCGTTAAAAAGTCGCTATTTCTTTCATGAATTATCTGAAGTAATAAATGTTTTACTCGCTAGATTACTTTTTGTCATCATAAGTAATTAATTTTCTTACAAAATCTCCTGAAGAAAACTTGTCTCTAGTTTTCTTCCTCTGTATAACACCCTTTGTATGACTAAGATTTAGATGCTTCTAAACCTCAGAGAGAGACTACTGCCAACCTAACAAAATCAAATGTTAGCCATCATAATGTTTTGATTGTCGGTTTGAACTGAATTTCGTCGTGTAAAAAGTGCCAGTTGTATGACGTCATAATTTAGGTAAGTTTAAGGTTTTTGCTTAAAATTCTTTTTTATTTATTAGATTAATCAATGTGTAAAACAGTGTGGTAATCAGAACTGTAATAATTTTACAAATTTTTAACCTAATATGTAAGAATTCATTTTGTCACAACAAAATTTGGTTCCTTTGTATGACATTGTATAACGTCATACAAAGGAAATGACGTTAGGGTCTATACACATAAGATATTTGCTTGTCAAAAATGAAAAGTTCATAACTCGAACTTTAAAATTATGATATTGAAAATTTACTACAAAAACTCGACTCCAAAGAAAAGAAATGAAAAACAAAGACTTTCTCAATCTCTTTCCTTCCCAATAAATAAAGGGTCCCGAAATTCCCGAACATTATCCTAAATGTCTCCTGCATTTAGGAGAGGAAGCTCAATTTTTGCTAATTTTTAATGGAATACGTTTGTGTTAATAAAAACCGTTAAAGCGTTTTCACTTTTAGTTAGTTTAATTTATTTTTATTTTTATTACATTTTGTAGAGATAAAATATATAGATGGATAATGTCAGTATGAACCATATGAATTCCTTTGTCTAACATAAACACCTTTGTATGACGAAAAAAATAATTCCTTTGTAATTATTCTTTTGTATGACGTACAATTTTTATGCAATTGACTTATATAGATTATATAAACAACACACTAAATTAAATTATCACTTAAAAGTTTACCTAACTTAAGTAGTATTGAAGCATAACAATTGAAACCAATATTTTACAGAATGAATTGCATAAACATTCTTTTGAAACTGAAAAGTGGGGTGATTTGACAAGCTTTTTACATGTCACACGCGCGGCTCGGCGTGTTATTGTGTATTATATTTTTTAAATTTCTAAGACTGCGTTAATTAATACTTTGTTGAATACGAAAGAGTGCCTCTATCAAATCATGTATTCATTGTTTTAATATAATCAAAAACCTTGTGTCTGTAGTCGTTCAATAAAATGTCACGCGGTGGGCAAATGTTAAATCGCGCGACGAAATTATATTTACCTACTTCACTGAATACGTGGTAATGGTCCCGTGATTGGTCCAAACCATCGCAAGTAGTGCTGCAGCACTTCGTCAGGAAGGACGTAGCGCTAGCTTTTGCGCAAATATTTTATTTTTAAGTTCTTTCAAATTTTTTAAACTTTGGTTCGGTAGCTAGGTAAAGCTCGTGTCTTGTTTTGCTACTAAATTAGGAATACTTACACTTAATTGTCCCGAGAACATGGTTGCATTTATCCCTGAGTAGGTATTGAAATCAATTTTTTTACGATTTTATTTATAGTTATATATAAATAGCTTCATTTTTAAATTGTTGTCAGATCCATGGCTGTAAAATCTGTGGATTTAAGCCATGGATCTGTTTTATCGGCCGTGGATCTGACTACATATTCTATGACAATTATTTTTTTTGCATAATTACCGTGCCTTACTGATAGACTGTTTTAAACCTTCTTTTGCCATGTAATTTATGTTTTCACCAGTCACGAGAAAAAATAAATGCCACGGCTCTGACGCGAAGAACGCTTCACCCAGGATTCACCAAGAATGTGTTCTACACCTGTACACCTGCAAAGTGTTTGTAAGAATATCTACGTTAAGTACCTATCTGATCCGAAATAAATATCGGTAAAGGCATCAAAAGACTTATGAAACATAAGATAAAAACTAACTTTAGAATATGAGCCAGTAGTAGGTACATGCTTGCGGGTGCGTGGGCTACTGCCCAGCTGAAGCCTCAATGAAGATCAATTTCAGTATAGATGTTATTACATACATACACACATATAATCATGACCATTATCCCTGAAGGGTTAGTCAGAGACTAGGCAATGAGGACCGCAAAAGCAGTCCTCTGCCATAGTCCACTTTTCACCAAATAGGGCTGCACATGTGCTCAGCGTGACAGGTGGTGAGCCCATCGCCGCTCTATGCTGTTGGATGTATGTTGACTAGCGATAAAATGCGCACCGTTGCATTGCAATTGCATGTGTTGACGCGAATTCGTCTTTGCAAACATAAAACAATGAGTTACCTACTTTATAAAAACACTTATTTGTCCTCTTTACAATTATTTGATGAAGTTTTTGATGTCTCCAACCTCTGAGTTTAAATAAGATAACCGTTTGTTTGCCTCTTGTAACGTCAGGCGAAATGCCTCCTATCACCCTATTGAAATAACTCTTAACCCTTTATTCACGGGGAGTCAACAAGTGAGCCAGAAAACTTAATTCCTATTTCTTTCAGCCTCCGAGAGGGGAGTGGGGGAGGGGAGGCCCGTGGAAAGGCACACTATCGGCCGCGCTCGGCGTGTAAACAGTTTATGCAAAACGGCGAATTGAATAAAGGGACGGATCGTGGGCTCACACCGCGCCCCGTGCGACACGCGCCGCCCGCCTGCATTTCGCCTACCTAATAGAAAGAGGATGAAATTGTCTTTATAGATAATTTTGTTTAATTACGCTAATCTACTTACATTTTTAGTAAACTTTGTTGATTTCTATCAGCATTTTGTGTTTGTTTACAAAGAATCCGGTGTTCGAAACACTAATTTGGTGATATACCTATTATCACATTCTCACTACACTACACTAAAGATTATGCATATACGAGTAGATTTTAAAGTTTATTCGAAACTAAACAAAACACTTCACTAACAATATTTGTTTACGTGGAAGCGCAGGGCATGCGCTCGTTATGGCCGACTACAGTTCCGATACGGTAGCGAGTGACTGACAATGAACTGACACTTGATGCAAAAATAACGCGATTTCTCAAAATGTAAGTAAATCTGAATAAATCTAATGATACTGTTACACTTGAGATTTTGTCCCTCTTGGGGAACAGAAAGAAAATCCCAAACGCAAGCTTCAGTGGGTTATTTCTAAAATAAAACCATAAAAACTAATACCTAAACCATAAACATAAACCACCATTTTGGGGTTTAAAGTTACTCGCGTCCGTAGGTTTACCCTTGAGTCCCTACACGTGACCCCTGGGTGGTGCTAAATGAGTGACACTGACTGAGTGGTAGAGCCACGCTGCGTTGCAGCACGCATTGCGCCGGGTCGCCCGGCGTAATACGAATATCTGGCGTGAAATAATGGCACTTGGTGCTGTTGTGTTTCGTCCGGCCAGTGAGAGTCCCACCCCCCCCCCCACCCCCCTCACAAATTCCTATTCCTTCCTTAACCCTTTTCCTTCTTATAGGTCCGCAACGCGTCTGCGACTCCTCTGGTTCTGCGGGTGTCCGTGGGCGGCGGTGATTACTGTTCATCAGGTTTGGCTCCTTCTGATATAAAAAAAAAAATATTCATCGGCTAGGTACTATATTGACAAAGAACAGCACTAATACACCCTAAATTCCGTTCAACAACAATAGATGAAAAATGTAAATTTTAATTTACTACTACTATCTAGTTAGGGGGTTAGTAACAATTTTTCTTAAATATTAAGTTAGGTTGTTAGCATTTACATTCCTCATTATAATTTATTAGGCCGAAAATACCAAAAGAAACCATCGGTCAAAATTGCTCCGACGGGTCAATTTCAAATAAATTTCTAATAAATTTTCTAATAATTTTGTCACCTTTAATTAACTGTCTAAATCAATCTAAACCTTCTTACGAATCTATTACACACCCTAAAACACAAGAAAGTCCTATGGGTCAAAAGTGACACAGCGGATCTATGACAATTTTAATTTTAAATAAATTAGATTATAAGGGTCCTTCTACTACTTAACCAGCCAGCTAATATTTCAGCGGTAAAAACTATGGTCGTGGGTGGTTGGGATAAAAACAGTACCGTTCGAAGTATGAAAAGAAAATTAAAATACCCGGACTATTATAAAAATTAAACTAAGCGTTAGTTAAACGTTAAACGAGGAAACGGGTCTCGCGTCCAGACGTCAGGCACAGCAAAGTTAAATGTTCTGACGAGACACCCGTCTCTCGAAGCACGCGCTGGGGTAAGATTATGTCGCACGTGGCGGTGACACAGCGGCAGGGACTGCGTGATATCAGTACGGAATCCTCAGTAAAATGATTCTCTCTGCGTCAACAACATCAAGAGAATCTTCCATTTAGGCAGCGTCGCTTCTCCGGAAGTGTCAAAAATGGAATGCCAATTTTACTCTAAAAGTAGTAAAATTATAAGCCTTGTGATGAAAATAAAGTTAAAAATGTTTTATTTCTTGTCTTGTTAGAATTTAATTTAATTACCGAAAGTAAATATGATAAATATTAATGTGTCGTACTGTGTCCCTTCCTAAACCCGGATTGCCTTTTGGGTAATATCTTATTCTACTTTAATGAATAAATTGTGAAAATATTGCTTTTCAATGATTTTAGATAAAATTGTAAAATCTTAAGGTTAAAAAAAATTAAAGAAAAAAGGTTATAATAAATAAATTTACGTTTAAAAGCATTATCATAGTTTGAATGTAAGAATTGCGGAGTTGCTGAAATGGAAGTTTAACTTCGTATCTCTTTTCTTCATTCATCCGTACAGTACTTTCAAAAAACTTCCACGCTTCTGAGTGCAAAACGTCATCTTTCAAATTTTCACATGCATCTCTAATTCCTAAAGATTCTAATTTAATTTCCACATATCAGTGATATCAAAAGAAGAAGAAAGCGCAATGAAAGCTCTTAACAACATTTGTGGTAGTCATAGCATTACAAGATTCTGCAGAAACAGGCCCTTGTAGCGTCCATCCTAGCTTTGTTTCTATTGCTACTAAATTGTTCTCAATTGTCATGACTTTACCGGTTAGTAAAGAACCGTACACATCTGACCCGATTAACATTCCTATATTTGTATTTGTACTGCTCAAGTCGCATAGGACAATACCTCTGTTCTGTAATTTATCTGCTAAAATACTACCATGTTTCAACTTTGGCAAATAATTACAAATTGACCTCGGTCTAAACCTTCTATTGCCTGTCCATACGTGCCTTCTTTATTAATAAGATGGACCAAAAAGGTTTGATGAGTTTCCTTTTTTGAAACAATGCCCCCAAACAAACTATGTTGAATGATCTCAGTACCAATGGGTTTCATACATAGCATAAGTTACACACTACTAAGTTCAGGAATATGATTTATCTGCACATTTATTAATTTGAACAAATTAAATCTAATGATCAGTAAGTGCGTTGGCTTATAGACATGTTGAGTAAGGCCCACACAATCTAAAAAATCAAACAAGTTTTTTGTGTTTGTAGCCTCATTATGCAACATGTTAACATTGAAATCACCCAATAAAACAATGTGATAAAATAACATTTTACACTTTCATGGTCACTACAATTATTTTTTATGAAAAAAACGGAATTTTTACCATGTTTGAGTTGTTGTTGTTGATGGTTCACTTAGCCACTCAGTGTACAGGAAACCTACACACACTGATCGATAAGTACCTCAACGCGACTTCACATCACCACCCAAGACATCTTATTTATTTATTAAGGACTTCCAAAAAGACATCTTGACTCTGTAGTGACATCTTGGACCAATCGAGCATATGATTTGTGTGATGACGACTATCTAAACAAGGAGTTAGATCATGTGCGGCATGTCCTGCAGAAGAAAGGGTACAAGGGAAAGGTAATACCAGCCAGACACACAACAAACAGTATAGGTGCAAGGTAAATAGACAACCGTTGTTTTTGCCTTTCATAAAAGGAGTGACAGGTAAGATCTCCAACATACTAAATAAGTACTCAAAAAACACTATCTTCACTCCTCTAAAGAAAGTTGCCCAATGCCTGCGTTCACCAAACGACACTCAGAAATCTGCCATTGCAAAACATCTCATTCACTCGGGTCCGACTCACTGGATGGAGTTTTATAACCTTCAGATTATTTCGACAGAACGCCATTATGTACCAAGACTGGTCAGAGAAGCTATTGAAATAAAAAGCTCAAAAATAAATTTAATCGTGAAGACGGGTTTAAATTGTCGAATGTCTGGAATCTAGTGATTCATTTACTTAAAAACCGCAAGAATCAAAACAGTGGCGTTTCCCGGAGTGATACTGTAAGTTATGTGTGTCGTGATCGTAAACAAGTTCGAGTTGACAGTGCGATCCAGAACAGTGGTACGGGTGTCGAGCGCAGTAAACGAACGAGAAAGAGGGTAGACCGTTTCGTTCCTAACATCCACCCGCATTAACTGCAGTTACTCCGTGATCATGGTGCATGCAACTGCGCCGAAATATCGGGGACTCAATAACAACAACTCAGACATGGCAAAAAACCCGTTTTTTCATAAAAATAAATGTGATCAAATCCCGAAATAGATGTAACCGATTTCTTAAGGGCATCAATAAAGGTATCTAAGTCTACTAGTACCACGGCGGACGATATGCAGTGCCAATGGCTAAGTTAAGACAATTAACTTTAACACTAATCCACATTTGTTCTACATTGATATATGCAGGGTGAGCGAACGAACGTGCATGTATGCCGGCCTTAAAGTAAAAACCAACACCACCACCACGCGCACGCATTGTCGTCAGTGGGCGTGGTTTATGCCGCAGGCGATATCCTGCGAGTGCTGGAGCCCGGCGCCTCACGCCTCGTCGCTTACCCGCAGCCTGGTTTCATTTATCGCTAATATGTCAATAGGATGCCTCAAAACGGCCGCTATAAACTCATCATGCCGCGTACTTAGCAAACCCACCGAAAATTAATTGTCATAGGTAATTAAACGAAATAAAAAGGGGTTTTTTGTTTTTATTTCTTTCTCTGTGGTTGCGCCGGTATAGATTTCAAATGTGCCGCGTTATTTATTTGCATGTTATATCGCCGATTTAAAATGATTAATTGTATGGTTGTCGACACTGCCATTCAAACTTCCTTTTCCCTTCTCCCTCGCACATATCTTGGCTCGCGTATAGAAGAGCGAGATAACTGTCACCGCCATCTAGCGGTACAAAATGACACCGCACCGCTGCCCATATATGGCAATAGAAAGCGAGAAAAAAAGAACCGCAATGGCCGCTCCGCGCACCCGCATCTAATTTCGCAAGATTATTGATTTAGCTGCCGAGCTCAACAAAACGCGTGTGTTAACTGTGCAGTGTATGTGAAACCCAGAAACTGCTGCAGCCAAGACCAGGGACGTCCCCGGCAACCTCAAGCATCCCGCACACCACGAGGCGGTCAAGGTATCGTGCCCATTCCAAACTTTCTCTGGTTTTTGTCGATAATCACGTATTATTATTTAGCTTTCTCCGCCCCGCAATTACAGTCCACAATTGAATCGCCCGCACAACCACTCTGTTTATTAATGGAAACGTGTATGATAAAAAAATTAATGATTATAACTTGGGCTTTAGTATATATGGTTCTAGAAAACATCCCCCGTTGAGGGAAATAGGTACGTTAGATACATATTGCTGTCAAAACATTGAGGCAATTAGGAGCCTAAGGTTAATTATTAATTTTTGATGATGCAGGCTCCTCCTCCTGTTTTCAAATATTTGCAATAATAACAATATTTAGTAAGGCTGTTACTGAGTTGGCGTCAATTAAAACCAATCGCCGGAGCTTTTCAAGTCAGCTATTTAACTACATGATGAGTATTTATAAGTCTAGGAATAATAAACTACGAGTAATGTGACAACCCGGCCAAATCTATGAGATACATTAAACTCTTCAGCCTCCCTCCCCTGCCGTCCCGCCCGCCGACACAATTAGCATTTAGATTAAACAAATAAACGGTATCACCGCGTGACCCGAAAGAATTATCAGCCTTATTTATCACGCAATTAATTTATTTATAGCCATTTTAATTGTTACAAATTGTAGCACCCGCCAGCGACGTTGCATAATTGCCGTATTAAAGGACTATTAAATAAAAGATGAACTACAACAATGGCGCCGGCAGCGCGCCGCGTTTGAGCCCTGGCGGTGCCCCAGCCGTTGCAGCTATTTCACTCAGATCAGTTTAGATTAGCTACGATTCATATTTCTAAATTCTACCTCTCATCAAATCTACATCTCACTCAAATCGGCCATAATCTGAAGATAGAAGCGCATTTCGCACGGTACCACCCTGGTTAAGGATTCCGGGTGAAGTTCTTTTCCATCTTCGTCCGCATCTTCCAGTGAGATGGAGATCAAGGTTACCCGTTGCTAAATAAAAAATCCACAGATCTCGTGCTCTACACGACTTGAAAGGGCATTGAAAATGAACGCGTAATTTTTCTTTCGATAATTTCAATCAAAAAAATTTTGTTTTTTCAAAACCAACTTTTCCAAAATATTTTTAGATCATTTTAAAACCATTCGAATTCCGCGTCTTTTGAGCGCAGCGCCCGCCGTGTGATATCGCACCTCGCGCTGCGCAAACTAGCGGCTAAGGGCACCTCTACAGCCTCACTAATTTAAAAAAAAATTTAATAAAGTAAAATGTTCCTTAGTTCAATACCGAGGTGCTTTTTTATTTTTTTAATTCGGCCCTGTTCTCGAGATATCGGGAATTTTCTGGGAAAATACACGATTTATCGGTCAAAAAAAATCGGTTTGTTTTAATTTCCAAAAATAGTTTTTGACTTTTCCAAAATATTTTTACATAATTTTAAACCCCTTCTAATTCCGCGTCTTTTGAGCGAGGACGTATGAGGGTCCTCGTAGCCTTAAACCTCAGGGTATCACGGCGAGTCGCACTTTCAGCAAAAATGGGGGCCCTACTGGAGCGAACGAAAAAACATTTTCAATGTTAAAAGTGTAACGCTAAAGCGGCTTCTAGTTGGTCGCTGAGACGGCGTGTTTTTTTATTTTGTAGCAGCTAACGCTAAATACCGATCAGCCTGCTTAATTTTGGCGTGTTGCATCGTTATTTCTAGCAATGATAAAATGATTGATAAGTCATTTACGATATAAATATAACATTGTGAATACATAGTTAACAATTTAAAACGGTGTAGTTTGGAAGATTATGCATCCCACATTCCAGTAAATAATAATATTAAGTAGGTAGATAATTAGCACATTTGCCAGAAACTGTCAGTGAATTCAAACAATTGAGTTACATCCTCAGCGCGCCGAGCAGCGCTCTGCCGGGAATCCAATTTACTGCATCGAATATTGGCCAAAACTCATAAAGGACAAAAGACAAAAGAGCTTTCCAAGTAGCCAAATTTACAACGCAATATTTCCGCTTCTGGCGGCAGCGGAAATATGCTCGGCAGGCTTTTGCGGGGCCCAATAATGAGTTATAATGAACTTTAATAACATTATGCTTTAAAATCGGTAATTCAAATTTACTTAGTTATGGTAAAGAACGTTTATAGTTATTTAAAAACACTAAGAGAATGTCGATGGTCGTTCGGATTGCCATCGTCGTTAAACAAAGACATTATTAAATATCTTTGTCGCTTGCTCGCTTGTTCACTAGATGGGTGACCAAGCAAAATCACATAGAGCCCCTCCGTGCTTCGGAAGGCGCATAAAGTCGTTGGTCTTTGTTGCTGTCGTAAGATGGCAGTCGTTCAAACCCACCAACCCGCATTGGGCCAGCGTGGTGGGTTGTGGCCCTATCTCCGCGTGTGCTGTTGTCCATATAGGAAGCCTTTGCCCTGCAGTGGGACATAGGCTGATGATGGTGGTGAATAACGCGTCACGAGGTGTTTCGCGTGTCGCCGTGTGTCGCCGCGCTAGGTGGCGCTAGTGGCCGCGCGGCGGCGGCGCACACGTGTATCATGATCAGCGGCATTGCGCCGCGGATTATCCGCTCCGTGTTAATACTTTAATTAATGCTCCCCAACAACGAGCCCTTCCCGCCTGCGCTCCGCCCCGCGCCCCGCCCGGAGATTACCCGCAATTCATAACTTAGTAATTACGTGTACTTGAAACCTGCCGCAACTTTAATCCTAGGCCCGATTAAAGTTGGGAATGGCAAAGTATGTTGCCGTGTGGAGTTGGATTCATAATCAAGTTCAAATTTGTTGAACTTGTATGAATCTGTGAATTATTAAACCCGTTACGACTAAAATCGTAATGCGGAATCGTTTGCTTAGTTCCGAGGTGTAATCCAGTTACTTCTAAGCGTGGCGCATTATAATTGGTTGATTACAAAATGTCTGTGGGATCTTCTAAGTTACTCTAAACCATAAAACTGCTCAGTAATGCATGGTATACATTAAGACGGCCATAAAATGCTTTATTTGATGAGGATGACAATATTTTTTATTGTATTTTACTAACCCGCTGCTATTTTTTGTTCACGTCAGAATGTTCAGTATGTAAGGTTCAAGGTAATTTCAATAGTGTCCTTTATAATTGTTCTCTAACATTTAGATATTGCTCTTAACAGGTTGTCAGAACTACAGTGTTATTAGTCTGGTTTTGGCTCAGGGTGACTGGCTGTGACAGGGTGACTCCTATTAATGAACTAATAACTACTACGGGCGTTTACAGAACTATCAGTTTGCGCGACAAACAAACGAAAAACATTCATAACCTAATTCTAAGGAGCCGATTACGGATTCTTAATCGTAATATTTGATTATATGCGTTAAAAAACGCTCAAATAAACTCAAAGGTAACGAAACGTTAAGAAAAATATCTACCTCAGGCAGGAAAAAGCGTCAAAAAATGTCGTCCTTCAATACCGTGGCGGAGGGGTCATCGCAGCCGCCTGATTATGGATGTAAATAATAGCCAGTTGGATATAGTTAAAAATCTTACTACTCACCCGCCCCCCTCCCACGGTGCGGTACTGTTCAAAGGAGCTCCGTATTAAAAAAAATTACTGTGATAGTTAAAAGTTACATTTAAATAATAAAATCTACACTAAATTGAAGATTAACATGTTATAAATTGAACTATGATAAATTTAAGCAAAAATCAATGAAAGTGAAGTGATATGAACAAAATCAAAACCGGAAAAATACGTTGTAGTGACAGTGAATTTAAGCAGTGTCAAACAGCTGTGTGATTCAGCTGATCGATCACACAAAAGCCGACTTTGTCCGATAGATCCCGATACTCTCCGAGGTAGTCTGATAACATTGAAGCGGAACCTATACGCAAATTCGTACACTGAGACTAGGCGCCCGCTGGTGTAACGGCTAAGCGGTTGCGTCTAACCTTTAATAGCTCGGGTTCCAACCCTAGCAAAATATTGAAACCCTTTTTGTTGTGAATTATATGTTTTTCGCTTCACTTTAAATATGTCAACAAAAGCAAATGATAAGAAAAATGCTAATACGAATAGCGGCCGCAAAGTAACAACAACATGCTATAAATGCAAAACGGAAGTCGACACAAGAAGTACAGTAGTTTGTTCGTCGTGTAAAAATAGATATGAGTTTGACTGCGTGGGGCTGTCAGAAAAGTTGTACCGTATAATGGAGCCGGATTCAAAAAAAAACTGGAAATGCAATGAATGTAGATCTCAAGTACTGAACACACAACATAAGGAACAGATATTCAACATCACAACACGCAAAAAAAAAATGATGACATCAAAGACGGTTGAGTGTACGGGCAATGCACAACTTACACCTACAACAAGCTCACAACTTAATGACTCTCATGTTCTCACAGTAGTCAATACATCAGACGAATTATCAATGACGCCGGGCCCTCTTTCTAAAAGTGTTGATTTTACGCTAACTTGAACTGTGATCGAATGATCACAGTTCAAGAAATGGAGGAAACCATAAATTCCTTAAAAAAAGATCTCGCATGTACCCAAAATGAACTTGACAATACGATACTTGAAAATAATCAGTTAAACCGACAGATTGACAAGTTGAAAAAAGAAAATAGTATGCTGAAGACATTATGTCAATCACCGTTAGCGGAAACAAGTCGCACTTCAGAAAATAAGTATAAATCGCAATTACCACGGACTCCATCAACGTTTTCAACCCCTAGATCATCATCAATTGTCAAGAAAGATAATTGTGTAAAATGCGATCAAATTGTTAATACCCTTCAACATAGAATTGTTGACCTCGAAAAGAAGCTGAAGAGTGCAGAGAACGAAATTGCTGAATTGTCGAACAACATTCTCTCACTAAAGCAAAAAATAATTTTACCTGTTAACTGCCCATCTAAATACTCGTACTTGCGAAAGACATCAATTAATGTTGATGACTGCCCACAAGACTGTACAAGCAAAATATTAATCTTTGGCACACAACAGTGCATCAATCTGTCATCCGCACTAATTCGCTCCAGAGAAAATACTGTCTACGGAAAATACAAAGTGAAAGCTGAACTAAAGCCATTCGCCATCAGTACCGAGGTATTACGAGAATGTCAGAAAATGAATTTGGCTGCGAAGGATGTGATGGTTATATGTATTGAGGAAAACGATTACGATAAAAAAGTTCTATTGTCGCAGCTACGTACATTATTTAACAGACATATAAAAAATAATATCATTGTCCTCAATATTTTTAAAAACGAATATTTGAATGTATACAATCTAAATAATATTATTCAAAAATTATGTAAACAGTATAAAAACTGCCACTTTGTAAATTGTAATTATAATAATTTACATAACATGTGCAAATCTATTAACCACATCATTAATTGTATTGACTATCACGACAAATATTTAGATGTTAAAGTGCTTAGGAATTTGATAGTGGGTAATAAACCAATTCTTGCCAATAAACAAATTCAAAAAGGCACAATACCATACTATTTTGCGCGGAGTAATCCATTTACTAATAATGGGAGGCGTGTTTCGCTTATCGACTTTGATGAGATTAAATTAACCGAAAATAAAAAGGGTACTATACCACACTACTTTCCTACATTACACAAGAAAAGTTCCTTTCGAACCTAAACATTTACATTTTAAAATAATGCATCAGAATATTGCCAGTATTCTTTCGAAACAATCGTTGCTGGAAATAACTCTAGAACAATTACAACAAAAAGATGAAGATCCAGATATTTTATGTCTAACGGAAACTTTCCTAAAAGCTGGTTATGATAACTATGTCAGGGTTAGGAATTATAAATTAGCCGCATCTTTTTGTAGGGATCAACAAAGAGGTGGAACATGCATATTAACTAAAAACAATATCGAGTTTAGATTAGAGAATTAACATATTTAAAAAATATGCTACACAGAAAATATTTGAGATTTGTGGTGTTGAGATTCCTTTTTACAACTTAGTAGTAATTGCTCTATACAGGACCCCAACATCTAACCCTAACACATTTTTAGAAAGGTTGAACTATATTCTACATGATATAACTTTAAAGAATAAGTCTAATACTAAAATTATAATAGCAGGAGATTTCAATATTAATACCCTTAAACCTGGGAAAATCACATCTTACTTACACGATTTATGCAACAATTATAACTTGAAAATGCACATTAACGTTCCGACACGAAAAGATTCATGCATTGACCACATCGTAAGTAACTTAACCCGGCGAGGATGTCGCAGGGTCATTTTGACCCTGTCAATTTTTGATCGTGTGTAGTTTTTTTTTCTGAGATCTTAGTGTTTTGGGCGTCTCAGTAGCTGTTGCTAAGGGACTTGCGCGTGCGCCCCGCAACACTACTCAGTCGGCCGCCGCTTGCGACGGGAGCAACACGTACGTGGAGCCGAAAAGGGTAAATATGACCCCGCCACAACCGCGGCGTAACATTTTTTGCGGGGTTTGGAAACTATTTTTAACCTAATATTATTATATTTTCAGGTGTTTTCGTACAAAATGAGTAGGCAGGAGAGTGAAGATGAGCGCATACGTCGTGTTTTAATGGAATCCGACAGTGAAGACGACTTATTATCCGACGGTAGCGAAAAAGAAGATCATGTACTCACACGTAGTCAGGATAGTGATACTGATCAAAATGCAAGCAGCGGATTTGACAGCGACGATGACGTATCGTTATCTGACATGCCACCACACAATCCACATGTATTAGAAGGAAAAGAATCGGATGACCAGGTCACAAATTCATTTTATATTGGCAAAGATGGGACTAGATGGTCTAAAAATCCTCCACGTCAACAAGTACGAACCCGTTCTGAAAACATCGTCCGCCAAACACCTGGCGTGAGCCCAGCAGCGAGGTCGGTCCAGTCAGAACTTGAATGCTGGAGTTTGTTTTGTCCCGAAACTATGCTTTCTGTTATCCTTACTCACACAAACTCGCAAATAGCTTGTGAACCTATCCCTCACCACAGGAAAGAAATGGATATTAGCGAATTGAAGGCTTTCATAGGTTTATTATACATTGCTGGATTTTATCGCTCTGGAAGACAAAACACTGTTGATCTTTGGGCTTCCGACGGCACAGGAGTTGAAATATTTCGTTTGACAATGTCGCGGCAGCGATTTCACTTCATTCAAAGCTGTCTGCGATTTGATGATAAATCTACACGAGATGAAAGAAAGCTGTTAGACAACTTGGCCCCCATACGTCAAGTATTAGAAATATTTGTCGAGAACTGTAAGCAAGCATATATACTGAATGAGTACGTAACCATAGACGAAATGTTGCTTGCATTTAGGGGCAGATGCAAATTTCGTCAGTACATTCCGTCAAAGCCTGCAAAATACGGAATAAAAATATTAGCCTTGGTTGACGCAAAAAACTTTTATATTTTCAATCTCGAGATTTATGCAGGAAAGCAGCCAGATGGGCCATATTTAGTAAGCAATAAACCTTTTGATGTGGTAAATCGTTTAGTGTTGCCCATTTCGAAAACTGGCCGCAACGTGACTTTCGACAATTGGTTCACCAGTTACGAATTAATATCTCATCTGCTCAAAGAGCACAAGCTTACTTCTGTTGGTACAGTGCGCAAAAACAAGAGGCAACTACCAAAGGCATTTATCGATTCTCGCGGTCACGGTGCAGCTATCTTTTCGTCGAAGTTTGCCTTTTAAAATGATATAACGCTAGTGTCTCATATACCAAAAAAAAACAAGATTGTTATACTTATGTCTAGTCTTCACCACAATGCTGAAATTGATGAATCGACAGGAGAGAAAAGAAAACCTGAGATAAACACGTTTTATAACACCACTAAAGGTGGAGTAGACGTAGCAGATGAGTTGTCTGCATCATACGATGTGAGCCGCAACTCAAAAAAATGGCCTCTTACTATCTTCTATGCAATGCTCAATATGGCTGGAATTAACGCGTATATTATACACGGGTCTAACACAACGACCATTCAAAAACGTAGATTTTTTATAAAAACATTGGGCAGATTGCTTGTTACCGAACACTTGAAGTTTCGCAAGGAAATACCTCAATTGCCCAGACAGCTACGCAAAAGGATAAGAGAATTCAGTGGAGAACCTGAACAAGAAGCACCTGTCAGAGTTCCAGGTGTACGAAAAAGATGCCAAGTATGTCCTTATGCCCGCCATCGCAAGACAGCAAATGTTTGTGACGAATGCCATAAATATATTTGTCCCGAACACACTGTTTCGTTCTGCCAGAATTGTGTTGCAACTACAGACAATAATGATATGTAGTTTATAAAATGATGATAAGACTGTAAGTGAAACTGATTGATCTCTACTTATGTACCATTACACTTACAAGCTGATTGTTATAAGACGTTTTATATTTTTTGTTACTTTAGTGTTAGTTGAGTAATCTTAAGAAAAAGTTTATTTTTTTGTAGTACTTTGCCAAAACTGATTTAATTATAATGTTGTATACTATTATGTGTGTTTTATATTATCATGTCATAAAAATAGCATGTAATTTTCATAATACATATCTAATTTGTGGTTTCAAAATAAAAAAATGCCATTTTAAACGCAATGACATACAGGGTCAAAAAGACCCTCGACATCCTCCACGTCACTATTTACACCACATCCTCGCCGGGTTAAAAAATGCTGATGCTGTTGTGCTACCATTGTTTTTATCAGACCATGAGACAGCGCAACTATTAAGCTTTCCCGTTCAGCAAAAGGATTTTAAACCGGAATCATACTTTATTTACAGAAAAGATTACTCTTGGGAAAATATCAACAAATTTAAAGAATGTATTAACAGTCTATCGTGGTCAGAGGTCTATGCAGAAACTGACATTAATAACGCTTTTGATAATTTCCAGGAAATGTTTACCATGTTTTACAATCTTTGCTTTCCAAAAATACGAATTAAATTACAAAGGCGAGAGGGCGCTACTGTGCCACGGATAACATCGAGTCCGTATTTAAAATTTATTTAAAAATAAAAGCAAAGAGATTCGGAGTTTAAAGTGCTATTAACACAAACTACAAAACGGAATAAAGTGTTTTATGTGAAATCAGTCAAGTGTGCTGCGATATAAGTGACTATTCGTGACTTTTTGAGTAATCTACGTTAATCGGCAAAATAAACAATATTATGTGCAAAAATCGAATTGAGTGACTAAACAAATAAAATTATATTAATGACAAACAGTAAGTAACGGTGTAATTATAGAAAATTTGTGAAATTAACTACAAATACAAAATCTGTTTGACGGTTTAACATTTGAATGTAAACAAAGTACACCCACTTTATCAGCTGATTAACAAAAATTGATTTGATCATAAACGATAGTGCTGCAGTCTATTGTCAGTTCGAAGTACTAACTAAATCCGGCGCAGATAGGCGGCGGGGCGCGGCGAGCGGCCTTGCTTTGCGATAAATAGCATTGCACTTAAACTACTTACATGCCATCTATGATCCCAAGATCGAATTAAATATTTATTACTCAAGACGATCAACGCTTTGATTACAAACCAACCCCCTACTTAAGGATTTTTGCAGTCTACCGCAAGATGGAGACACAATGTATTAAAAATAAGTATTTTACCAAAACTCAAAACTACGAAATAAATATATCGACAAACAATTCGTTCGAGTCCTTATCTGGCGATGAATACATAGATTCTATTTCAATATCGCAAATTAGAAACTTAAATAGCAGCTGTCCAGATCTTAGGAAAATAAATATGGAGGAAAGAATTGAAGAATTAGAGAAACAAAACAAGCATTTAAAAGAAAAGTTAGAAATTGCAGAAAATGAAATAGAAAACATGTTATTGGAAAATTGCGAGTTAAAAAAATTACTTTCTAAACACCAATCAAAGACAAAAATTTTGACGGAAATTTGCAATTCCAGCTCGAAAAAAAACATTACTTTTAGAAAGAATAGAAAAAGTCTGAACAGGATTACACTAGATTTTTCAAATGATCAAGAACAAGAAATACTCTTAACGCCATCTAGGGCCGATGAGAAGAACTATCAAAAAAATATTGAAGGTTCAAACCACTGCCACACCACCAGTATCGAGTGTTACCAGACTGGAAAAAAATCACCTGCACACCCGCTAGATACCGCTGAGCTCGAAACCAACGCTCAAACAAAGACAAAGAGACCAACTATTTATGTAATTGGTGATGAACAAGCGAGGGGCCTGACTAAAGAAATAATAAGATCTCGATTCGGAAAATGGAATGATGACTATAATACTACTGGCATAGTTAAACCACACGCGTCAAGTTCGCAAGTCCTAAGTAGCTGTAACTATTTAAAAGACTCTTTGACCAAAGATGACATCTTAATTCTATCTGTTGGAGCAAATGATAAAAATCCATATACTATTATATGACCAATATATGTAATACATTATGTAATTTAAAAGTTTGTAAAATATTTATATTAAGTGTGCAACATAATCATAATTTGAATGTACATAAATTAAATGCAAAAATTGAATTAATTGTAAAAAATTATGTAAATTGTTCTTTTGTTAGCATTGACCAACTTACAAACTATCATCACCTAAAAAATATCACTTCACATAAAAGAATTATCAGCTTTAAATTGAATATTGAAATAGACTACATAAAATACGAACACGACTACATTAAAAATGGAATAACACTAAAAAACATTTTAACTTACAAAAAATATTGTGAATTAAGTAATACCCAAACAAATACTACTACTCACTTTGCAGAATCTCATAAAAAAGGTACAATACCATATTATTTTAAAATAATAAAGAAGAATTCTGCACAAAAAGAATCTGATTTTTTTCGTTCGCCAAAAACATAATTTTATGGTTTTGCATCAAAACATCCAAGGCCTACTCTCGAAAAAAGAACTAATAGAGATAACTCTCTCAGATTCGAATAGTGACTTGTACCCAGACGTGCTTTGTTTTTCGGAAACCTTTATAAAAAATGGAGAAGAAAGAAATATTAATATTAATAATTATGAACTTGCAGCGCACTACTCCAGAAATAAAAAAAGAGGGGGTACATGTATTATGGTTAAGAGAGGAATATCGTTTAAGCAAATTAGCTCATTCAAGGAAATTGCTGCAAATTTTCATTTTGAATGTTGCTCTATATTTATTCATTTGCACAACATCATAATTATCTGCTTATACCGGTCTTCAACTGCTACAAAACAAAGGCACTACGAATGCTTTTTTAAAAAATTTGCTTTTTTACTTTACACATATGCCAAGAAGCATTCTAGGCAAAGGATAATTATTGCGGGTGATATTAATATAAACACCCTATTGAATACTAATATAACCAGGCAACTTAGAGATACTCTTAAAAATTACAATCTTAAGCAGCATATAACAGCAGCTACTAGAAAAAAATCATGTTTAGACCATATATTCAGCAACGTGAGAGGTGCCACTTCGGAAGTAATCCCGCTTTCGCTATCTGACCATGACACAGCACAGGTGCTGAAATTTAATATCTCTAAAAAACCTAATCTGCCAAAAGCAATATACACATATAAAAGAAACTATTCCGATGAAAATATTAAAAAGTTCAAAAATTATTTGGCTTCTCTTTCATTCTCAGAAGTCTTTGAAGAAGGTAATCCAGATCTCGCATTCATAAAGTTTTATGACTGGTTTTGCCTACTTTACAAACTCTGTTTTCCTATTAATAAAACAAAAACCAACACAAATACAAAGCTGTGCTGGGTTTCTAAAGGAATTAGGAAAAGCTGTGCTAGAAATAGAATCCTTCGGTTAAAATATTCAAAAAATAGTACCTACATCGAAAAGCATAAATATCATGCTTATTCAAGGTTATTGAAAAAATGCATATTTCACGCTAAAAAACTAACTAATAATAAATATGTAATTAAAAGTAAAAACATCTGTAAAGCTACTTGGAAAGTAATAAAAAGTGAATCAGAAACTACATCATTTTTTAATAATTACATAGAATCAATTGAATACAATAATAATGTTATAAATAGTCCGGAAAAAATTGCCTCTACCTTCAACAACTATTTTATTAATTTGACTAACAATTCTAATACTAATATTCGACATGAAACTCCAAATGACATTTTAATTAATTCAATTTATCTGACCCCAGTTGATGAATATGACATAATAAAAATTATTACTACGCTTAGCAATACTAATTCTGAAGGCTATGACGACGTGTGTACAAAGGTCATCAAGGCATGTAGTGTCCAGATAAGTCGAGTTTTAGCACACTTAATAAATCTCTCAATGACTTCCGGGACTTTCCCAGAAAGTCTTAAGCTCTCCATAGTTAAGCCGCTTTTTAAGAAAGATGATAAGGCTAGTGTAGAAAATTACCGACCAATAACTTTAATACCTATTATAGCGAAAGTGTACGAGAAAGTAATGCATGAGAAACTCATATCGTTTTTTAATAAGTATAGTGTATTAAAACAAGAACAATACGGGTTCCAAAAAAATAAATCAACTACACATGCAGTTTATGACCTCGTAAATGAAACTCTTTTAAGCCTAAACGATAAGAATTATACGACAGCACTTTTCTTCGATATGTCAAAGGCATTTGATTTCGTTTCACATGAACAACTTTTATCAAAACTGGAATCCAGTGGTATTAGAGGAAATACTTTGAATTGGATTAAGACCTATTTGCGGAACCGAATGCAATCTGTTGAAATAACAAAACTTGACTCAAACAATGTAGCACAAAAATATAGATCAGAGTTCAAAGAAAATAGGTTCGGAGTCCCACAAGGAAGTGTGCTAGGACCATTATTGTTTCTGGTTTATATAAACAATCTTCCAGAGGTCACTGTCCATCGAAGCATCCTCTTTGCTGACGATATTTCAGTAATAGTGACAACAAATAATAAATTAACATTAAATGATCATGTAAATGACATAAATAAAACAATGACATTAATAATAAATTGGCTTAGTAATAATAATTTAAAAATAAATATTGATAAAACCTGCCTTATAAATTTTAATTATTCATTAAATACTTTAAATATAAGTTACAAGGGACAAATTGTAAACACTTCAAATGTAACAAAATTCTTAGGCATAGAAATTGATAAAAAATTAGATTGGAAAGAGCACGTTGAAAAAGTATGCAATAAAATTAATAGGTTTTCGTACGCCCTATATAAAGTAACAAAAACAGCAACTAGAAATACAGCCCTTACTGCGTACTTCGCTTATGTTGAGTCTGTTCTGCGATACGGACTCATCATATGGGGTAATAGCACTGACATAAACAGGGCCTTCATAGCTCAAAAAAAGTGTATAAGGGCAATATGTGGTACTGAGCCTGACGAACCTTGCAGACCACTCTTTAAAAAGTTAGGCATACTACCACTTCCATGTCTATATATATTTGAAGCTGCTAAATTCGTAAAAAAGAATTTAAATTATTTTAAACAGGCTAAGGAAGTTTATCCACGATGCACACGAAATTTCAATAGGTTGGTCTCTGCTATAATTCCCAAAAGTACTCGTTTTAAAAAAAACTGTTACTGGATGAGTATTACAATATTTAATAAAATACCTGAATTCTTAAAAGAATTGCCATTTAATAGATTTAAAAGGGCCTTATACAACTGGCTTATGGAACATGCTTTTTATACGATTAATGATTTTTTAAATAAAACTTGACATTTAATAATTAATAATGTTTATATAATAATTGTAATAATATGTAATTTAAATTAAATACGTTAATTGAGTTTTTATACTTTGACAATAATTTGATTTTAATTTTAATGTTAATTATAGATATTTGCATGCTGTTTGTAATGGCTGAATAGGCAGATTTTATATATTTTGCTTCAAACATCTACTGTGTACCTTATTCTAACGCAAATAAATGATATTTCTATTTCTATTTCTATTTCAAAGCTCAAATAAAAACAATTATAAATGGATTAGCAACGGCTTAAAAAAAGCTGTAAAACTAAAAGAACTCTTCGATACCATTATTATAAAAATAAGTCAACAGTAAATAGGGATAAGTATTTGACATACTCCAAGCTATTAAAAAAATGCATATATAATTCTAAGAGACATTCTAATATAAAATTTATAGATAAAAGCGACAACAAGTGTAGAGCAACTTGGTCAGTAATAAAAAATGAAGTTGTTAATAAAAAAAAAGATAATATTCTATCAATAAAATTAAATGATGTTAACCATAAGGACCCCATTGACATTGCCACTGTATTTAATAATCATTTCATTGACGTATCAAATAACCCCTCAAATCCCTCAAACGGTAATGCACAAAAGAATATCACCAAGAAGGTGATCCCTAATTCAATGTTTCTAAAGCCGATGTCACAAGACGACGTAAAAAGAGAAATAATGTCATTGAATAACACAAACTCAGAAGGTTATGATGGAGTTAACACAAAAATAATTAAAGCCATTGTAAATAGCATAATAGGTATCTTAACAGATCTAGTGAATTTAACGTTTAAATCAGGTATTTTTCCTGACGCATTAAAATTATCGGTAGTAAAACCACTATACAAAAAGGGTCAAAAGGACGATGTCAGTAACTACCGTCCTGTTACTCTGATTACGGTATTTTCAAAAATATTTGAAAAATGTATGTATAGAAGACTTCTTGAGTTCTGCGAAAAATTTAGGATTTTACAAGATGAGCAACATGGCTTCAGAAAAGATAGATCCACGTCATTGGCTTCTTACTCTCTTTTGGATAGTATACTCACTAATATTAATAACAACCGCTTGACAACAGGACTATTTTTTGATCTGTCTAGAGCTTTCGATTTTGTTTCGCATCATATTCTTTTGAAGAAACTTGAATTTGTAGGAATACGAGGCATTACACAAGAATGGCTAGCGTCATACTTGACCAATCGAAAACAGTGTGTAATTATAGATAGGATTATGAATAATGAAATGGTCTCGTACTCTTCAAATTATCGCGTAACTCTTAAGGGCGTTCCCCAGGGAAGCATTTTAGGACCTATATTATTTCTATTATACATTAATGACATAACTGACGTGACAAACCATAAGTGCATTTTATATGCTGATGACATTTCTATAATAGTAACGTCTAATAAGACATATAATAATTCAATCTGTAATCATGAAGCGGACATCAATGACACAATTAATAAAGTAATAGAATGGCTAGAAGGCAATAACTTGACATTAAATTTAAATAAATCAATTTATATTCAATTTAACAAATCAAAACACGCAAAATACAATTTTAAATTAAATATTAATAAAATCAAAAAAGAACCACATACAAAATTTTTGGGATGTACTATTGATGAGGATTTAAATTGGAAACTACACGTCGATAACACATGTAACAGAATTAATAAATTTGCATATGCACTTAATCAAGTGAAGAAAGTCACAAATAAGAAAACGGCTATTGTAGCTTATCAGGCGTACGTAGAATCGATAGCGCGTTATGGTCTTATGATGTGGGGCAACAGCACAGACTCCAATAGAGTTTTTATCGCACAAAAAAAATGCATCAGAGCGATTTGCAGAATTCCGCCTGACGAATCTTGTAAGCCGTTGTTTAAAAGTCTTGGTTTATTACCGTTGCCTTCATTGTATATTTTAGAAATATGTAACTTTGTAAAAAAGAACCTACAACTTTTCAAAAAATCTAGTGATTGTCTAAACGCAAGACTGCGTAGAGACCCACATAAATTAACACTAAATGTTATTCCTAAATCGGATAAATATAGAAAAAGCTGTTTAGCTATGTGCGTCAATGTTTTTAATAATATTCCTAATGAATTTAAAACTTTAGAATATGGGTTATTCAGAAAGAAATTGTTGAAATGGCTTAAGAGTCACAACTTCTATAGTATTAAGGAGTTTTTAATAAGCGGAGCTAATTTGACATAGTATTATAAAATAAGTATTGTATTTTGGATTATTTTTATTTAATATGTAATATTTTACCGAATAAGATAAAATAATGTAAGTGACATGACATGTATGTAATCAAAGAATGTAAGTTTGTGAATGTGTAATTGGTAGTTTTGTGACTCAGTTTTATAGTATAAATGTATATTGTGTGTAATAATTTAAATCATTGAGATTTGCATGCTGTTTTGAAAATGGCTAAACATGAGAACAACTTTATTTATCAACACCTTTATACCATGTTTGACGCAAATAAAATGTATTCTACTCTATTCTATTCTATTCTATTCTTAAATAAAATAAGTAGTTAAGTACATAGTTACTTTCTTGACTGCATAGCATAGGTAACTTAGTCAAAATAGTAGTAAAGACCCAATGAGGTTGAAATTGTAATTGAAGGATGTATAGAGCACCGGTTAGTAGTTTATTTAATTCCACTTTTAAGCCTGCCTGGCGGTAAGCTGTTATACCTATTGTTACATTTGAGATTTTGTCCCTTTTGGGGAAAAAGAAGAAAATCCCAAACGCAAGCTTCAGTGGGTTGTTATAAAATAAAACCATAAAATGTTCAACAGCTAGGCAGTATATTGTAAAAGAACAAGTGAAAACACCCTAAATTTTGTTCAATAACAATAAAATAAAATTATGAATTTTAATCCACTACTTTTACACACTAACTTAGGGGTTAGTAACAATTTTTCCTTTTATTATGTTAGGTAGGAATCATTTCTATTACTCATTTTAATTTATTGGGCCGAAAATACCAAAAAAAACTATCAGTCGAAATTGCCCCGACGGGTCAATTTCAAATTAAATTCCAATAAATTTTCTAATAATTTTGTCAACTATAATTTACTGTTTAAATTAATCTAAACCTAATTACAAAGCTATTACACACCCTAAAACACAAAAAAATCCTAAGAGACAAAAGTGACCCAGAGGGTCGATGATAATTTTAAATTTAAATAAATTTTATAATATTGTTTCTTCTACTACCTAACCAGCCAGCTAATATTTCAGTGGTCAGAGCTATGGTCGTGGGTGGTTGGGATAAAACCAGTACCGTCCGGAGTAGGAGGTTGAAATAAAAATTAAATTACTCCGTCTATAAAAAATGTTAAAGTAAATGTTTTAATTTGATTAACCGTATAAAAACCATCAAACGTTTAAAGCCAATAAACCAGAGAACCGTGGGGTTATACCGATATATAATTAATAATAATGGGCGCCAGGACCGTACATTCGATCCGAATCTGGAGCCGACCGACGTTAACATACAACTTCACAACAATTGTCAAACTCGAAGATCCTCAATGTTTCACGACTTCACCAACGCTTGGTGTAGTTGGATAGAGGGTATGATACCCTACTTAAAAATTTATGGTCTTTAAATGAAAATTATTGTAAGGTTAAAGCAAGAAAACTCGTAACTAAAAAAACCGTCTACGCCTGCTACTCTAGGCGTGTCCGCTCGTCTTGCAGCAGGTGGCCGCGGTTACCCCCGAGGAAACAGGTCTTGCGTCCAGGCTTTAGGGCCCAGCTCTAAATTCTGGCGGCGAGACGAGCTTCTTGAAGCACACGCTGTAGTAAGGCTTATCGTAGCGCGTGGCTGGACGCTGCGACAGGAACTGTCGATGTGAGCACGGATCCTCAGTAAAATCGATCTCAACACATAGCACCAACTCACACCAGAGAATGATCCATTTCGGCGTCGTGTCTCTCCAACTTTCAATTAGCCGGAAGTCTCAGAGGGCGAAGGCCAGCCTTTATGAAGTGTGCTCTGTGTAAGGGAACATTTGACCTAACTTGTGTGAATATTACAAATTATCGCTTTAAATCAATGTCGAACGATAGCAAGCAAACATGGACATGCACAAATTGTGTTGTTACCAATATTTCCACTAGCAATAACACGCTTAATTCAACAAGCACTCCAATAGTATCTGCTAAACTCAATTCAAGAAACAAAGACTTCAACTCGTCTCATGAGAACATAACACAGCGAAAAAATAAAACCGAGACAGGACGTTTTAGTGACTCGGACATCCATGTAGAAGATAACGACAATTCATTTCTCTCCACTGATTCTAATATGTTGGCTAGAAGTCTACCAGACCTGTCAACGAGAGCCGATCATAGCCGATTTAAATGTGAAGCTCGAAAGTGCAAATAATGAAATAGAAAATCTGCTTCTAAGCAATAATTCTTTAAGCAAACAGTTGCAAGACAAAGAAAAAAAGATAGATAATTTGACTAAAATATGCAACTCAACTAGAAAAAAACCAAAAAGACTAATAAATTAGACGAAACTATACTGAAGCTAAATAAATCACTGGATACTCCTTTCAAAAATAATAATACAAGTATACCCGAAACCACCTTAAATTCAAGATATGAGAACGACCAAGGCCATCGTCAACAAAAAACCATATCACGAAGAAGGATACATCAAACAGCGAGCAAAAACGTAATCAAAGCATGAAAAGAATTTTTATATACGGCACGCAACAATGCTGTGGATTAGCATCTTACTTATCCAATATGCGATTAAACGGCAAGTACGAAAAATACACAATATCAGCCGAAACAAAACCGTTTGCGTCGACTGAAGAAATTTTGAAAACTATTCAAGAACAAAATTATAACTTTTGTGACAAAATAATTTTATGTGTAGGAGAAAATGACACGAACGCTTTAAAGGTTACATCAGAATTGTATTCGTCACTTAAAGTTTTGAATAAATGCCCTGTTATCGTATTAGGTATTTTAAGTAATATTTATCAAAATGTTAACATGTTAAACAATAGTATTAACTTGACTTGCAACCTATTTGGAAATTGTCATTTTGTTACTTTAAAAAATTATGCTGATGATTCTATGAATGATTCCGTGATAAAGCAATTAATAAGTAAAAAAATAAATATTCTTATTGATACTATAGACTATGAAGATATATATTTGTTAACAAAACAAAACAGGCATGCTTATAACATTACTAGAAAACATTTGTTTGCGCCACAGCGCAACGGATAACCGTCGCTGCGCCGGTCAATTAAAGTGCATATTGGTGCAACGAATGTGCAACGAATGATCGGCCAATCACAGCGAGGTGACAAATATACAAGACGAACCTCTGGGACCGCGATCATCACGCGCGGTCGCCGGGTAGTGTGCTTAGAGCGTTCCAGGCGAACCCACGCGCGCGCGCGCAAGAAATCAGCCCGTGAACACGCCAGACATGTGTTAAGTGTATGTGCATTGAGAGCGCTTGTTTACCAGCTCAACTACCCCTAAAACGCCACCGACCAGTGCCCTGAGTGAATTGTGTTGTGTGTTGCCGCTCTCAAGCCTGCGACCCCGCGCCTAGAGCGCCAGCTGCCTTCAGCTCCAACCAGCTCCAGCCCGAACCAAGTAAGCCCCAGCTATCCTATATTATCATTTTCCCTCCGCCGCATGTTGGTGCCTTAAGCGCCAACATTTATGGTCCTTCGAGCCGGATACATACAGTCCACTAGTTTTTAAACCCTACCCTACACACTTCATTTTTTTGCCTCGACTCGTGCCGCCACCCATACACGCCTACACAACTGCACACAACACCCACACAATGCACGCCAGCCCAAACACCCCTTACTGCCCTTACTGCAGGACTAGGGGGCATAGATTAATAGCGTGCGCTACCTACAATGCCCAGCCGACGCAGGGCCGGTGGGATTTTGTGGTGTCGCGCGAGCGCTGTCCCCGCTGTCTCGGACCACATTACCCGGACGAATGTAAGTCGGTGAAGGCATGCAGAGTGTGTGGCATCGCCGACCACCACACGTCCCTTCACCGACCGGACGACGCCACGCAGCATTACCAGCCGGAATCGGCGGCGCAGTGGCTTCCGCCCCAGCTGCGGGACACTCCGGCAAAGCGACCTACCGACAGAACGCTGCATGCGTCCACAGCAGCCGCATCAGGGGTCGCAGGAGTAGGTACATGTTACCGTAGCCCCACATTGGTAATACAGTCCGCTACTATATATATATAGCATAACTATTTCAGCCCATTAACTATTTCATTACATGTTGGTCATTCGACCCGTTAAAATAATATTTACTCATATTTCGTAGTTATCACGTAACTTAATTTTAATTTCTGATTTTTAAATTTTATCGCGTAACATTCCTAATTTCATTACCTTACATGACCCTTTCTGCACGATAGACGTTGCAAAGTGCATTGCGAAATATTATTGGCCTACCTACAAAAATAAATTAAGAACGTGTTCCAAGAACAGTGTTCGATTCGTGTTATATTTTTACTTACTAATTAGGTTGCACATATAACTTTAGTTACGTATAACACACCCGCGTCTAGACGACGATATTGTTGTTTTTCCCGTTTTATTTTGTAATGAAATTTTTATGGTCGTGTCGTGTTAAATCGGCTCAGATCTCGTGCATGCTCACCACGCGTGCCAAATAGCGTGCTTTATTTTTTCGCTCGTGTTAATTTTATATTTTTTCTGCTTTTAATTTTTGCCTTGGCAATCGACTCAATCTCGTGCGTGCTCACCACAAGAGCATAGTACTTCTACACACGTGCACCCACACATCAGCCTGCAGCACATACACACATGCAGTCTGCTTTTTATTTGCTTCTATTGCGGTCGCTTTTTATTGCGCCTTTGCTCTGTGCGCCACAGCGCGCATTGCGCTTTTCAGTGCCTATATGCTATCGTGCTCAGTGCACAGCCTTTTTTGTTGTTGTTTTTGTGCCTGTATGCTATCGTGCTCAGTGCACAGCCTTTTCTGTTGTTGTTTTTGTGCCTGTATGCTATCGTGCTCAGTGCACAGCCTTTGTTGTTGTTGTTTTTGTGCCTATGTGCCATTATGCTCAGTTCACGATTCAAGTGACTACATGATGGCATGCCCAGTGTACAGCCTTTTTTGTTGTTGTTTTGTGCCTATATGCCATTATGCTCAGTTCACGATTCAAGTGACTACATGATGGCATGCCCAGTGTACAGCCCTTTTTGTTGTTGTTTTGTGCCTATATGCCATTATGCTCAGTGCACGACTCATGTGACTACATGATGGCATGCCCAGTGTACAGCCCTTTTTTGTTGTTGTTTTTGCGCCTATTTGTTGCTGTGCTCAGTGCACGATCTTACTCATACAGTCACACACGTGCATTCCTCTCAGCTCATCATATACACACCCACTCGACATTAACTCAACACAGCACGAATCGGGGCTGTAGCCCCCCTTAACTTCCATTCCTGTCCCCCCCCCCCTCCTACCCTCTGGGGCCCGGGAAGATGTTTGCGCCACAGCGCAACGGATAACCGTCGCTGCGCCGGTCAATTAAAGTGCATATTGGTGCAACGAATGTGCAACGAATGATCGGCCAATCACAGCGAGGTGACAAATATACAAGACGAACCTCTGGGACCGCGATCATCACGCGCGGTCGCCGGGCAGTGTGCTCAGAGCGTTCCAGGCTAACCCAAGCGCGCGCGCGCAAGAAATCAGCCCGTGAACACGCCAGACATGTGTTAAGTGTATGTGCATTGAGAGCGCTTGTTTACCAGCTCAACTACCCCTAAAACGCCACCGCTCTCAAGCCTGCGACCCCGCGCCTAGAGCGCCAGCTGCCTTCAGCTCCAACCAGCTCCAGCCCGAACCAAGTAAGCCCCAGCTATCCTATTTTATCATTTTCCCTCCGCCGCATGTTGGTGCCTTAAGCGCCAACAACATTTAAAAAATAACGCTTGCATGTATAAGAAACGGACAAACAAACCATGCATCTCGAACAAGCTAATTCAAAAATCAATTCTTGACTATTTTCCTCAGTCAACCCTACATAAGAATACACTATCGGCACAGGATGATGATGATATTTTTTTTCGTAAACAATAATACAACCGACTTCACTATCCTTCATCAAAATATTGCAGGACTACTAAATAAAAAAGAAATAATAGAACTTACTCTTTCAGAATTAGGAAAAAAACATCTTCAAACAGATGTACTTTGTTTTACTGAAACTTTTGTCAAAACTGGTAGTGAAAGTAATATTCGTATAAATGGTTTTAAACTGCAATCATATTATTCTCGCAACCATCAGAAACGAGGTGGCGTATGTATTCTTTCTAGGGACAACATAGATATGAAACAAACTAATATTGCTGATGGTCCTTGTACTGACTACGAATTTGAATGCTGTGGTGTGGAATTGCCGTCGTCGAAATGTTTTATCATCTGCATTTATCGCACACCAAAATCTAATTTGGAAAGATTTTTTAATAAATTAGAACTACTTATGACAAGATTGAAACATAAAACTAAATATAAAATAATAATAACAGGTGACCTAAATATCGACACCTTAAAAAGGTCAAACGCTGCAGATGAACTGCAAAAAATTGCTAGTAGCTTCAACTATGACATCCACATAAAGGAACCTACTAGACAGAAGTCATGTATAGACCATATACTCAGTAACATTTCGAGTGCAAAGCCTATGGTACACAATCTGGGACTATCGGACCACAATACGGCTCAATCTATTACGTTTAAGACAAATAAATCAGGAAAAAAACCTGTTTCTTGGTCCTACTTCAAACGCGATTATAGTGAGGATAATATTGGGAAATTTCAAGAGGTTTTGAGATCTTTATCGTGGTCCGCAGTATATAAATCGGCAGATTTAAACACGGCATTTAATAACTTTTACGAAGAATTTTGTCTTTTCTACAATTTATGTTTCCCGATAATTAAAAAGATGCATGCAACGAAACATAAAAGACCAAGCTATTTCACTATAGGCATAAAAAAAGCTACTATAAAAAAGCGTCATCTCAGATTCCAATACTACAAACACCGAGACATACAAAATAAAACAAAGTACCAAAATTACAATAAAATGCTAAAGAGATGCATCTTTACAGCTCAAAAAATTGCTAACGCTAAATACATAAGTAATGCAAATAACTTATGCAGAGCTACATGGAATGTAATAAACAATAAGACGTATGAAACAAAAAGAAATAGCGATGTAGTAAAGCTGAAAAATAATAATAATATCTTGCAAATTCCAACTGACATAACAAATTATTTTAATGATTATTTTATAAATATGACGGACCCAAATGACGAAAAAATTTACGCGACCCTTTCTGATGACATAAATGAAATAAATGATACTATATTTATAGCCCCAACTGACATGTATGAAATTGTAAAAATCATAAACACGTTAAATATGACAAATTCTTCTGGTTATGATGACATTTCCACTGAAATAATAAAATCAGTAAAATACGAAATAGCAGCAGTCTTAAGTTTTATTGTTAATATGTCGTTCAACTTAGGTGAATTTCCAGATGCATTAAAAATATCAGTCGTCAAGCCGATATTTAAAAAAGGTGACAAATCAAATCCCGGAAATTATAGACCGATATCATTAATACCTATCTTGTCAAAGATCTTTGAAACGGCTATGCATATTAGAATAACAAGATTCTTAAAAAAGTATCAAGTCATTATAAATGAACAAAACGGATTTCAAAAAGGAAAATCGACCACGATGGCCGCTTTTACACTAGTCAATAGAATAACTGAATATATTGATTCATCTAGGCCTGTAACTGCAATTTTTTTTGACATGTCAAAAGCATTTGATTTCGTTTCGCATAAATTACTTTTACTTAAATGTGAGAAGTACGGCCTTAGAGGCGTAGCAAACCAATGGCTTCAATCATATCTTTATCAAAGAAAACAATATGTTGTCATAACAAAATTGGATGAAAATTACATAGAAGTTAGTTACAAATCAGAAATAAAAATAAACGGTACAGGCGTTCCTCAGGGGAGTATTTTAGGGCCATTGCTTTTCCTTATATATATAAACGATCTGCCTAGTATTACAAAACATGAGTGTGTTCTTTTTGCAGACGACATATCAGTTATTATTCCGTGTAAGGACATAAATGAATATTTTACTGACATTAATAAGACTGTAGAGACAATAATACTTTGGCTAAGACGTAACAATTTAAAGATAAATATTGAAAAATCAAATTTTATACAGTTTGGGAATAATCAGGGAAAGAAAACAGACATGCAAATTACTTATCAAAATAAGACGATTAAAGAAACTAGTGACACTAAATTTTTAGGTATAACTCTGGACGAACACTTGACGTGGTATAAAAATGTAGATAATTTATGTAACAAAATCTACCCATTTTCTTATGCTTTATGTAGATTGGCTAAAACTGCTGGATATAGAGTGGCTCTTCAAGCATATCATGGTTATTTAAGTTCAATCTTAAGATACGGTATTCTTTTGTGGGGAAATTCTTGCAAAATAAATAAGGTACTCATTGCACAAAAATCTTGTATCAGAGCCATATGTGACGCAGACAACATGGTGTCATGCAGACCATTATTTAAAAGCCTGAATCTACTAACTGTCCCTTGTTTATACATTCTAGAAATATGTATTTTTGTTAAAAGTCATCCTGACGTATTCAAAAGAAATGACGAATTTATTAGAAAATTTCCTACAAGGTATCCATCTAAACTGAGATTACCAAAGATGGGAACGGAACTCAGGTCAAGGAGTTGTTATCCTATGGCTATTAAAATATTTAATTGTATTCCTAACGACATTAAAGATCTGTCTCTCAGTCAATTTAAAACCAAATTAAAGTCATGGCTAGTGAAAAATTGTTTCTATAATCTTAATGAATTTTTTAAATTCAAATGTAAAATAATTTAAATATTTAATGTTTTGTTATGTTGTATGAAATTAATTTATTATAATTATCAATTTAATATTATTACGAGTATGTTGGATTCTGACATGTAATGGTACCTAATTAGGTTGACATAGTAGGTATATCATTAAAATGTTCTGCTTTATGTTTTGCATGCCAGCTCCTGGTAAATGTGATGTGACTTTCATAATTTAAGATCTTATATGTACCGCATTCTAGCAAATAAAATATAAATAAATAAATAAATAGGATGACGACCTCCTTGGTCGAGTGGTTTGTACACCGGTTTTTCATGGTGTCGCCATCTCTGAGGTCCCGGGTTCGATCCCCGGTCGGGTCAATTTAGAAATTATTGTTTTTCTAAATTGTCTCTGGTCTGGGTGTTTTCTATGTATAATAAGTATGTATTTAAGTATTTTAAGTATGTTTATCCGTTGTCTAGTAACCATTTAACGAGTTTCTTCGAAGCTTCTCTTGGGCTAGATAATTGGTGTGATTGTAGGAAAGATTTATTTTTATTTATTTATTTATTTCTACCTGAAAACGTGGAAATAATTAACATTCGGTTCCCTGAGAACTTTTCTTTCAAACTACCAAAACGTCAAATATGACGTTTTCACCACTCGTTCTGACACAGAATGAATCTGTCAACAATCAAACTATATTAACTAGGGATAATTTAACGTTTAGCAATCTGAATTGCGTTTTTTTTAAATTTGGGAAATCAAGTCAACTTGGGTTAATACCCTGTCTAAATATTAGGGAGTATTAGTTTCCTCTCTGGTAACTCCTACGGGCAGAGACAATATCCAGATAAAAAATATTTATCACAATCGAATGTTTTAGATAAAAGTCCTTATAGAAAAAATAGTTCCATATCCAGATTTGTTTGAGTTTAATTTAATTACTTAAAGTAAATATTATACATATTAATTTATTATGTAATTTATTATCGGAACTGTATCGGCTATTATTAAAATTGAATCGATAGCATTAAATCCCTTTTTGTTCGCAATTTTGCCACTCCACTAGTTGTATATGGGCTGTCAGAAATTGTCTCCGGCAAATGTCAAAATCAAAATGTAAACACAACTTCATAAATTATCTCAATTTATTCAAATCTAATGAAAAGTCTTGCCAAAACTAATTTTGAAAGGTGTATTAATTGAAAACGCAAGAAAAGGTGGTCTAGTTTTGCGTCAGCCATGTCTATATTATGAAGAGCTAATGGATTTCAATTCAAGCAAGCTTCAATTATTAATGTTTTTGGAAACCCGCTAATTTAATCACAATGATTACAGGTAACTATTTTTCAATTATTGCGAACCTTTTTGTAGATTAGCAAAGGCAGGCAGGGACCTGAATTTACAACGTAACACTATGGACGTTTTCAATATCAGGATTTGTTTGAAAAATAAAACCCTACAGACTCTATGATAGAAAAATCGGTGTTTCAGACAACTTTAAAAAAAAATATATATATGGGCATGCTCTTGGCCACATTCCTAGCCGTAGGATTAAGTAGTGGCCGACGATGGAGCGAGCTTGCCCAGAAGCAGCCTATTCACTCGGGCTTTAAAAGATGTTGGGGCTATATGCACTCAGGAACATAGAGACCTGCCGGCGCAGGGAATTCCATACCTTGGCTGTACGCATTATGAATGAAGACGAATAGCCCTTGGTGCGTATGAGTGGAATATCAACCAAGTAAGGGTGGTAATCCACCGTACATCTGTACAGCAAGCAACTGAGCGACGACGGTGAGCGAGACTGTGAAGCTTAGCGTTTCACAAGCATAACGTCACCTTTAATTTTCCTGGCTCTGCGTTCCACCAAATCGAGCGCGGCAAGTTGATATTTTGCTGAGCCATCCCAAAGGTGGCAGCAATATTCCATGCACGAACGGACTTGTGCTTTATATAGAGTTAGAAGCTGTCCCGGCGTGAAATTTTATTTCGAACACTCAGCTTTTTGGCCGCAGTTTGAGCCTTGATTTCGATGTTGTTGTGGTGAACTAGCAATGTATGCGCGAACGTCTGAACGCAGCATCGCATCGTATGATCTATGACGTGCGGTGGCCTGATCAGTGACGTCATACGCTAAGGACCGCCCGGTGCGCGCACGCATCAATATGGTGCTTACGCTCCTATTGTGTTCGCCGATACGGAGGCGGGGCCTCCGCCGCATCTATTGTTCCTAGACCAGCGGCCATGATGAATATCGTCCCACTGCGCGTCAAGCGTTAAACTTAATTATTATTAGCTAGTTTTAAGTATAAAAGTAGTAGCTGTTGCTTTGTAAATTCATTCCGCTTTGTGAACTACATTTTGCTTGTACAAGTTTTACATTAAAATCAATTGCTTTACCGCTTTGCTTGGCCTTTTAATTAGTAGCCATCAGTATACATCCTTGCTTAGTCTATTTATTGCAAGAGGTTTAGGAAGGAGTATAGTACCACTTCACTGGTGACCCCGATAGTCGAAAAATGGAGGCTGACAAGAAAGTAGTGATGGAATCATGCCGAGTTGGAATAAGGACACCCATCTTCAACCCCGACGACCCCCAACTATGGTTTGCGCAGCTGGAAGGTCAGTTCATTCCTTCTAACATCTCAGCGGACACCACCAAGTTCTACTATGTGTTGGCGCAACTGGAACCGCAGCATACAGCAGAGATTAGAGACCTAATAGTATCCTCGCCAACAACTGGGAAATATGATAAATTGAAGGCTGAACTAATCAAACGGCTCGCGGCGTCTCAGGAGCGGAAAACCAACAGCTTTTAATGCATGAGGAGCTCGGCGATAGAAAGCCATCTCAGTTCCTTCGCCACCTACAGCAGTAAGCCGGATCTACTGTACCCGATGAGTTTATTCGTACAATTTGGTCTAGCAGACTCCCTAAGAACTTGCAAACCATAGTGGCGTCGCAGCGAAATATGAATCTGGTGGAGTTGGCTGAACTGGCAGACCGGATAAACGACATAGTTCCAGTAACAGGGCAAGTAGCTAGTACTAGTGCTTCGACGTCTTCATCTGCACCACAAAGTACCGCTGTCGAGGTGTTGACCGAGAAGGTAGCTGAGCTAGTAGAAAGCTGGAAGCGATGAGTATGGAGCTACGCAGACGGCCGCGTTCTTTAAATAGATATAGCCAGAGGTCGCAGAAATACCGTTCCCGTTCACGCTCCCGCCCAGAAGGGCATCCGCACTGCTGGTATCATTACCGATTTGGAGACCGAGCTAAGAAGTGTATACAACCCTTCAGCTATACCAACAAGAAGTCGGTAAACTACCAAGGCAGCCAGTAGTGGCGGCAAACGACTGCCTATCTAAATCCAGTCGCCTGTTCATCACGGATCGGAAGACGAAGGTTCAATACCTCGTTGATACGGGTTCAGACCTGTGTGTTTTTCCACGATCCGCTGTACGGGAGCCACGCATCAAAACTAAATACGAGTTATTCGCAGCAAACGGGACTGTCATAGCCACTTATGGTTATTTGCCACTCACCTTAGACCTGGGTCTCCGTCGCGCATTTTCATGGCATTTCATCGTCGCTGACGTCTCGAAACCTACAATCGGCGTCGACTTTCTCGGTTACTACAACTTACTTGTTGACTGCCGTAATAAGCTATTAGTCGACGGCATCACAACGCTCACAGTTTCGGCACTAAGGTAGGATTCTTCAAAAGCAATTTCATCAGTTCGCACTATTATTGATGATACAGACTTCCATAGAATACTGAAGGAGTTCCCGGAGATTACACGACCCGCTGGTAAACCAGGTACTCCGAAGCACAACACGGTCCATCATATACGCACTACGCCAGGACCACCAGTATCCAGCCGACCTCGCCGTTTAGACCCGGAAAGATTGAAGATTGCCAAGACGGAGTTCGACGTGTTGGCAGAGACGCAGTGACGGCAAAGTAAAACATCGTAGTTGTCTGAAGGAATGCTTTTATTAAAGTAAATGTCGCTCCGTTGGCACAACGGTTTTATAATGAAAAGTCGTTTGAGTGACTAATACAAAAATAGTGATGTTACACAAAGTAATCTTATTACAGTACACAAGGAAGATATAGCCAAGACAGCCATCACCACCCCCTTCGGACTTTATGAATTTCCGTTCATGACGTTTGGACTGCGTAATGCTGCGCAAACGTTCCAGCGTTTCATGGACGAGGTTCTCCGGGGCTTTGATTTTTGCTATGGGTTCCTTGATGATATCCTGATCTTCAGCAGAGACAGCACTCAACACCAGCAGCATCTCCAGCTGCTTTTCAAGAGACTGGCAGAATTTTTTTATTTTATTTTATTTATTTATTTATTACACAAAACAGATATACAGCAAATAAAAAATATAAGTAACATGATTTTTTACTTAAACTATGAGTAGGCTGTATCTCCAAACATATGTGTAACCAGCATGATATTCAATTCCGATAAGATAAATTAAATAAATTAAATTGGGCAAATAGTGATTGATTACAATAATAATTACTACAATACAATGCAATGAATAAAATAAAAAACAATTTAAAACAAAATTAAATCAAAATCAACAATATTACAAAATTAAAACAAAATTAACGATAAATAAATTTAAAAAATTACAATAAAAATATGTCAAGGCCTTCAATCAATCTTAAAAAAATATAATAAAATTAATAACATTCTAAAAAAAGAAAAAAAAAAGTGAAACAATTCTCTCAATTCTCTTAGTAAACGGGCGCAAGACATTACGTGGCGTCATGGCCCTCAATGTAAACCAGCCCATGTAATGCAGATTTCCACTTAGCAAGTGATGAAGCATGGATATCAGGCACATCGTCTAACCGGTCCAACAGTGTTGTAATCGCGACACATTCTGAAAATAGGATTGTGGAATGACACGTTATTGTTGCAGAATGGAACTGATAGAGGACGATTGTGTCTAGAAGAACGGGTCGGAACCTTGAGGCAAATATCAGACAGCAGAGTAGTATGAATGGATCCGTTCATGATTTTATATAGGTAAATTAGGTCGTGCACTTTGCGGCGGCTCTCCAGACTCTTTAAATTAAAATAATGTAATCGCTCTGTATACGTTGCAAGTTCTCTTTTCTTGCCGTATCTTAGTGTTTTATTTTATTTTATTTTTTTTATTTGGGGAGCTTACAGCATCATTTACAAAGAGACAGAACATTAGTAACTTACAAGGTAATAACAAGCTACCACATCTAAAAGTGGAATGAAACTTATAAAAATACTATATAGGGATACGAACAAAATTTTCTACATTCCTTATGTAGCTAAAACAGTTTTTACCTGGCCAACGCTAGTACAAAAGAGATCGTTGCGGCTATCTGAGCTGAGCTTATTAAAGTTCTCACATGATCGTATCATAAAACTATTATTTCTATTGTTAGTATGTGCGAAGGGAGTGTGAAGCAATTTACGCCTATTACGTAATTTGTTGTTTGGTACCTTTAACAGAATTTTGCTAAGGAGCTCCGGACAATCCAGTTTATTTTGAGCAATTTTTAAAAGAAAGCAGATGTCAGCAATGTTTCTGCGTAAGTAAAGTGGTAAAAGATGAAAAGCTGTACAACGTTGCTCATAAGCGTCATACGGTACACGAAACTTGCTGCAAAGAAAACGAGTAAATTTCTTCTGTATTCTCTCAAAAGCATCAATATAGATATCATAATCCGGGTTCCAAATTTGAGACGCGTATTCAAGATGGCTTCGAACATAGGCACAATAAATTATTTTTATAGTTTTCATACTTTTAAAAGGCTTAGACGATCTTATTACAAATCCAAGGGCCTTGTAAGATTTGTCTACGACATGTTCTATATGTTTCTTAAATAACAATTTGCTATCATGAATGACTCCTAAGTCACATACATCAGAGCATCTAGCAAGGTCCTGATTATTAAGTTGGTAATCAAAGTTAAATGTATTACGTTTACGAGTAAAGTTCATAGACAGACATTTGCCAACATTGAGATCCAGTTTATTACGGAAACAATAGTCATCTAATCGATATAAATCGTTTTGTAAAAGAAGCGCATCGAAGATATTGTTGACCACTCTAAAAATCTTCATGTCATCAGCAAATAGTAGAAAACTAGAATTAAGAAAACATGACTGAATATCATTGATAAACAACACGAATAGAAGTGGACCCAGCAATGATTCTTGGGGCACACCGGACGGCACATCCACCCAAGAAGATGAGCAACCATTCAAGACGACTGCCTGAGATCTATTTCCAACGTACGAGGTGAACCAACGAAATAAGTCACCGTGAATACCGAGGGATTGCAATTTCGCTAGTAGGATATCATGGTCAATTCGGTTAAATGCCTTACTGTAGTCTGTATAAATAGCATGAACTTAGTTACCCATGTCCATGCTATGCGTAAGAAAATCATTGAACACAATAAGATTAGAAACTGTTGACCTGCCCCTTAAAAATCCATGTTGCTCATCGATAAAACTTGATTTAAAAGAATTGTAAAGCTGATTGTACACGATTCGCTCAAGTACTTTAGCAAGTAGATATAATTTAGAGATTGGTCTGTAGTTCTCAATCTAAGCCTTAGATCCCTTTTTATGGACTGGAGAAATAAAGGCTTTTTTCCATAGATTGGGCATCACACCCTCCGATAAAGATCTCTTGAATAAAATGGTAACTGGGACAGACAATTCCCTAGCACAACCAACCAAAAATACAGCAGGCAACCCATCTGGGCCAGCTGATTTATTAAGATCAAGCGACTTAAGGTGATCTAAAGACTTCCTCGGCATTAATCTCAATGGAAGATAAATTACAAACGGTAACCTCATCGACATTGCCAAGATTGCTATAGCCGATCGATGCTTCAGAGGCCAAAAAAGTTGATCGAAAATACGAGAAGAAGAGCATTCCCATTATCACTCGACTCACCTCCAAAAGTCATGTTCGCAGGATAAGAACCACTTTGGCGCTTGGCTTTCATGTAGGACCAAAACAACTTGGGATTTTTAATGATAGATTCTTCAATTGTTCTCATATAATCCTTGTAGCATTGGTTCTCCAAAACCCTAACTCTGTCGCGAAGCAAGTGAAAGGTAGCTTCATCAGATTTATTACCGTATGTTTTAAACTTTTTAAAATATTTAAACTTTTCTTTAATCGCCTTGATAAGAAATGGTTTATACCAAGGAGGATAGTTAGAGTTGCGCATTCGCCGGGTAGGTATATATAGCTCTCGTAACTGCGAGATGACAGAATAAAACTTGTCAACTGCGTCATCAACACTACCCCCACTCAGAATCGAAGACCAGTTGGTATCGGAAAGACATGATCTTATTTTCTTATAATCGCCTCGTTGGTACACAAAGACAACTCGTTCAGGTGTCTCGAGAGCATGAAACTCCACAAAAGTTGTTTGTATTAATAATGACTTATGAAAAGGGTCCTCCGTTACTAAAGGGTCGGAACACGCAGCAACATTGACGACGTCATTACACAAGACAAGGTCCAAAATACCGCCATGATCATTTTTAATATTATTAAATTGTTGTAAATTACAATCGTACAAAATTTCGATAAAATTGAACTGATGAACACCAGCCACATTCGAGGGACATAGTCCGTTTTCACTGTCCAACCAGTGTATATTACTCATATTGAAATCGCCTACAATTATAAATTTATCTAAAGGATAATTATGTAAAAGATGTTTAACATTTAGTAAAAAGTTATGTAGCTGAACATTAAATGAATTACCTTTGTTTTGATCACAGAGATAAAGTGTACATAAATGTAATTTACAAAAATTCTTTTTATAAGAGTCACGTATTGTTACAGAGACCCACAGGTCCTCTGCGCTAGAACACCAGTCAGCGTTATGAGTCACAAGTAGGTCCCGACGGACCCCAATCACAACACCGCCAACTCTTGTCTGCCCCGTCAAAGCATAATCACGATCGCGACGCCAAACTAAGTACCTATCGTCAAAAAGTTAGCTGTCCGAAATACTATCCAGCCACCATGACTCAGTTAACGTAACAATATCGTAATTATACTTCGGGTCACAACCGAAGACGATTACTTATTACATGCAGCAGTACATGAGATGGTGCTATCTTCTTCACACTTTTAGATATATCCTAAAAAGAAATATCTTATTTCCGTTCCCTGTCGTCCGTCCGTTGCACTGGCAACCCCGCGTCACGAGACGTCATTACGTGTTTTTGTGTTATCGGAATCACACGTACTTTTCGTAACGAAATTAAATTTGTATTTAATATGATGGGAAAATGTTAAAGTTCGAAGTTGAGAGACAGTGACCATTATGGTATTCTTCGTAAAGTAAAGAAATCATTTTTAATTAAAAAACGTTTATCATCATCGGTGTCGGTGAATAGTGATAAATGTCGTATCAACGATATTACGACACGCAGGTATTGGAACATAACGCTGGTTGTAAGGAACTAAGATCATTTATCATTCAAATTATCTACCCTCATTTTTATTGGTTTTTCTTGGGTTGTAAAATAATGATTGTAACAAAATTAAAAGCCATTTACAACAAGAAATTCTTTAAATGCAAAACTATTTACTTAGACACCATTGTAACAGTGTTTAACTTACTAAACGTATGATGTGTCGAGGATATATAACTGCTCAACAGTGTTGATGCTTTATTTTACTCAATGACATTGAATGTCATTGATTTTACTCCATACAAGCCGTATCGAGGTTACTTACACCAATTAGACAGTGCTGAGGTTCTATTTTACACCACGCAAGTCGTGTCAGGGTAACTTACTCCACTTTAACAGAGTTGAGGCTCCACGCATGCCGTGTCGAGAATATTTACTCCACTTTAACAGTGTTGAGGCTCCACGCTAGCCGTGTCGAGGATACTTACTTCACTTTAACAGTATTGAGGCTCCACGCAAACTGTGTCGAGGATACTTACTCCACTTCAACAGTGTTGAGGCTCCACGCAAGCCGTGTCAAGGATACTTACTCCACTTTAACACTGTTGAGGCTGCATGCAGGCAGTTTCGAGGATACTTTAACAGTGTTGAGGCTGTATCTTACTCCAAGCAAGCCGTGTCGAAGATACTCACTCCACTTTAACAGTGTTGAGGCTATATTGTTGTTGTCAATTGGTGGATACATCAAGAAAGAAAATTCCAAGGAGCCCCTCTGGATTGGAAGCAAAGGAGTCGCCAAGCGGTTTTCAGGTCAGACCTCAGCATTATATATACTTATTAATTGTATTAGAATAATAATTAGACTTACTCCGCGACACAGCGGCTACACAAGCCGTGTCGAAGATACTCACTCCACTCTACCAGGGTTGAGTGAGGCTATATTTTATTTCAAGCAAGCCGTTTCGGGAATATGTACTTAGTACATTTTAACAGTGTTGAGGCTTTATTTTACTCCACGCTAGCCGTTTCATAGTTTCTAACTCCACTTGAACTGTGTTGAGGATTTTTTACTCCACATTAACCGTGAGAGGCTATACCTATTTCACCCTAACAGTTTCACGTTTCTACGTCCTCCATGGAACAAAGCAGAGTCTCAACATCGTTGAGGACGTGGGTTCGATTTCCACCGGAAGTGGACATGTTTTCAATGTTTCGTTATCTTCGGGTTTACTTATCAATAATGATTTGGTGAAGACATCTTAAACCATGTCATTGATGTTTACAATGACTCAACCAGTAGCGGGAGAAACGAAGCTTGGCCATTCGCGCTGCTTGCAGTGCTAGCGCCTGTGCCCGTGCCAGCTGCGCCACTAGGATCTTCGATCTGTCGCTGTATATGACGGTCAGTCCGACGATAGCCTGCTTTCATTGAACACCCATAGATTTTACAATTTCTCAGAGAAGAACCTCATAAAAAATAAAGGGTTACTCATAATAATAATTAAAATAATAATAATAATAATAAGTATTTACTTACTACTTAAATAAATGAAAAAAAAATAAAAATGGTAATAATGTACATAAGCCTCGAAGCTCCACAACTAAATTAGGAAATTGAAATAATAATAATAATAATAAGCTCTGTTGGAGGTAAATATAAATAAAAGTTTTAAAACTTCACTTTCTGAGCATAATAATATTAAGACTCCTAATACCATAACCAAGTTTGATTCGGAAAGAAAACAAAAATCCAACGCTCTGTACAGGGTCTCGGGCTGATGCGCGGGCTGAAGTTGTGATCAACTTAGAGGTTCTTTAAACTCTAGGTGGGGCGCCACTGCGCGTAGTAGTATCATCAGCTATCGAGCTGCGATCAAGCCCACCAGCACCATTCACACCGCCGAGGGACTGCCGAGGTTCCGCCGGATATCTGACAGGGAGACGTTGGAGTCAGAGCTCCCGCAGTCGCTTGACCTATTTTTGTGACTGAATGACAGAAAGTGTGAGCTCACTAGGGATCGTAATGTTTTACATTGGATTCGTAAATGAATTATTCATTTTCCCGGCAAACCTATACAAAACAACTATACCCCAAAACCATGTCTGTTACTTACTATCTCAATCTATGTAGATAAAAATGAATCGCCAAATGTGTTGCTAAGCGCACGAAAATGGCTCGACTGATTTGTCTGATTCTCTTTTGTTGTGTTTATAAAGGTCACGAAAAGTTTACAAAAAAAATAAATAATAAGATCTCACAGATTCACTTAAAATTTAAAGCAGCTTCAAAATAATTATATTTAAAAGAATCAAACTGCCCTTAAATTATTAAATCACAACTACTATTGTCAACAATTGGTATTCAAGATGCTTATTTTTAATTAAGTATCTACTGCAATAAAAGCTGATCGGAAAAAGTTAAGGTTTACTTTGAGGCCTCAGTTGAAATTAATGTTCTTCTGTTTGGCCTATTTGTGTTTGCAAAATTACTGGAACCGGTTCTAGAACAATTGCGCATAATATTTGAATTTTCTACAATAATTGTTTAGTTTATGTTTTGTACCTACGCACGAAAAATAAGCTCAAACTATGACGAGTGTGTATTGAATAATAAAACTACGAGTACAAGCACCTTTTTGGAGTCATAGGGTTTGTCACAAACACTTACAAAAGCATTACTAAAAAACCGAGCAACAGAACTTGTTTTTATACATAAATGTATAATGAGGGATTTAGATGAATTCAGGAATATTTACTACAGCATGCACAGGGCCGTTGCGGTTTGAATTTCCTACCTACACCAAGTTGTTTGAAAAAGAGAAGTTCTTAGCATTAATTGATTCAGAAACTTTTTTGTATTGGCATCCTACATCCAGTCTTGTGAAAACATTATACGGATATACTTAGATACGGAGTAGGTAACTCTCCTACCATGCATTTTCACATATTATTAGTTTATTGGCAAAGCCATAATTTGACCTTACAAACCTTTACAAACGCAGAATGCATCACAAAATCCTGACCAAGCTATAACAAAAAAAAACACTTACATTTAATATAAATTTGATAAAGCAGAAGGTATTGTTGTGGTACAGATTAGAATTTACATCCTTGGTATACAATGTGGCCCAAACTTGTTGTCCAAGAAAAAATGTTCTTCGGCCCTAAATAATATTTGTTATACCTAATTTCCTTTCAAGGCGAGCCCCATCCACTTCTAGATAGCCTTATCCAGGTGGCGCCAAATTATTAGTGAATCGTTGACCAGACATGGTATACCACGAGCATCTTGAGATATATGTTTACATCTCTTGCAACAAAATTAGTAACATTAAATCAATACTGTATTTGATAATATCTTGGTAGCTTTATTCGAAAAATAATAACTTGAATCTTTTCAAAGCTGATAGTTATAAAGTTATCATTTCTAACCAAAAAGTTTGAGAAAGGTTCTATGTTGTTTAAATACGCATAGGTCCACTTTACCTGTCATTTAAGGGAAGTAATTTACTTTACATTAATTTGTTTAACACAGTTTTGTTAAGTGTACACTAACTAAGATTTATTGCTCCAAATCAAAAATACAATTCAACATGGGACACAAATGTCATGTTAATTAAAACATATTTTCAGGATTATCCTTAGAATCAGATCATAATCATTGATTTGTCAATTATGATTCTTACACTATATTTTCTATTGTTTCTGCTCAAAAAACGCAGTCTATTAGTTTAATCAAAAATAATATATCAATACAAAATTATGTGATTGTGATTGAAATTACCGACTTCATTTAGACTTCAGGACCCGCGTTTGGCAACTGCTATCAGATTGTCCAATATTTGTAAGAATCCCAGTTATTTGTTGCTGGTTGTGCCAACCTCATAAAAAGGCGGTCAAAAACATTTGTTGCAGATAAAAAAAATTAAAAAAAAGGATTCCAAGACAGTGGACGACATGCCGATACCGATATTTGTCTGTTTTTTGGAGCTCACAGTCACAATACTCGCTCGGCATTTACTGCTCACACTGCTCACAGATCTAGTCTGGAGGTGTTTCGCAGAGTTGTTGTGGGCTGAGTCACTTAAATGTATTTGTTAATACTGTTGGAGAAATGTTTAGGTACAAATCAGAATGAATTTGTCAATGCAGTATTTACACAACAAAATAATGATACTAAATCAAATAAATAAATGAAATTGTTAAAGTCATTGTTTAGAAAACGACCAATGCATCGATAGCCATTAAATGCATCTTTTAAGGTTTAAAGGAGGCTTATGCACCTATAAAAAACTACCTACATAATTGTAAAGTTTAAATTGACATAATTTTTTATTTTTATTGTGTTAACATTACAATGCTCTAAACATCTGCATGTAATAAGTAATCGTCTTCGGTAGAGACCCGAAGTATAATTAAGAATCAAACGAACTTACCTTGTGAAGTGTGATTCCAATTATGCGAGGGTCTCAACCGAAGACGATTACGTCAACCCATCCCTCCCAACCCAAAAAAATAAAATAAAAAATTGTGGAGGATAACACAAAATTCTCTGAAATAGTGACGTCTCGTGACGCGGGGTTGCCAGTGCAGGGAACGGAAATAAGATATTTCTTTTTAGGATATATCTAAAAGTGTGAAGAAGATAGCACCATCTCATGTACTGCTGCATGTAATAAGTAATCGTCTTCGGTTGAGACCCTCGCATAATTGGAATCAAACTTCACAAGGTAAGTTCGTTTGATTCTTAATTATTAACTCTAAGATTACGCAGGAAAGTATCCGTTTTGGTCCGGAGTCCTCTGACGTTCTGGTGGTAAATCAAAAGATTAGCCATTTCTGAATAGGTTTAAACGACAAACAAAACGAATTTACGCAATTTAAGTTATTTAAAAAATAACAAATTAATAGGATTGCTTCACAATACCCTTCGAACAAGATAAATGCATTTTTAAAAGGTAACTTTACAAAATTGCAACATACGAGTACATATCTAATTTGATAATTGATAATTGATAATTCTTTATTGCTTACACATGTGGTACATAAGAGGTGTTAAAAACAGGTGAAGATCAACACATGAACCCTGCAAGGGTATAACAACTTAGATATAATTTATAGTTAAACAAAGAAAAAACAAAATTTATTAATAGGTGTTACTTATGACACGTTAGTATAATATTCATTAAGTTTATAAAATAAGGATGTTATAAATTTTTTATTATCTTCTATTTCTCTTATTGTGTTTGGTAATGAATTGTATAATTTTACTGCCATGGAATAAGGTCCTGATCTCACTATAGATAAATTAGTTTTAGGTAGAAGTAGCTTATTTTTCTGTCTGAGTCTTACGCTTTTATTTTCAGCTCTCAGAAACAAGTCAATATTTTTCCTCACTAATTTGCATGATTCTAATATACAGTCGTGGTCAACTAATTAGGGACAATCTCTAGTTAAGCCAAATTGTGAATTTATTTTTTATTTTCCAACGAGTCTTAACAATATTCCATATCTTTTACACGTAAGTATAATTAGTCATTGATGTGCCCGATTATACAAACAATAACAACTTCTTAAACATTAAACCTCTTTACAGTATAGCTGATAGATTATCAGTGTGCTATTTGTTCAAAGAATGCTGGCTGGCCATTTAATTAGGGACACTGAGATATTGCGTTCTATTTTCAAAATTTGAATCTCAATACTTTTTTATTTCTTCTTTTATTGTTTTGTGGTAGTTTTGGCGGCAATCCAGATTTTTAATTTTAAGTTTTGAGAATTATTTTGAAGAAATATGGGCAAAAATAAAAGTTGCGATCCAACACTACGAACAATTATCATGAAGTTTGTCGAGCGTGGTTGGTCATACCGAGGGATAGCAGAACATTTAAATTGTTCAAAAACTATGGTATGCAATGCAGTGCAACATTTCAGGCGCAATAACACAGCTTTAAATGTGCCCAGGACAAAAAGATCGAGAAAAACAACTCCGCAAGAAGATAGAATGATAACCAGGTTAGCTAAGAAAGATCCGTTTCTAGGCTCTATTTTAATTAAACACGAAGTGTTTGGGTACAGACGAAAGAGCCGGTGTATCAGCGAGGACCGTTCGACGACGTCTGGTAGAAGCAGGGTTGTTCGGAAGCGTGGCTCGCAAAGTACCGTTGTTGAAGAAAGAACATAGAAATGCTCGTTTGGCGTTTGCACGTAAATATGGACATTGGACCTACGCCCAATGGCAACATGTATTATTCTCTGACGAGACCAAGATTAATTTAATTTCTTCAGATGGAAGGCAATACGTACGGCGTCCTGTAAAAGCGGAAATGAATCCAAGATTCACAAAAAAGCAGGTGAAACATGGCGGTGGAAACATTAAAATTTGGGGTTCATTTTCTGGACGTGGAGTGGGACCTGTGAGAAAAGTTCAGGGTAACTTAGACCAACATCAATACAAAACAATATTGGAGGAAACTATGCTTCCCTATGCTGAGGAGCATCTCCCTATTATATGGACGTTTCAGCATGATAACGACCCGAAACATACCGTCCGTTCAGTCAAGTCGTTTCTTACGAGTCAGTCAGTATCGGTGCTAGATTGGCCAGCAAATAGCCCGGACCTCAACCCAATTGAGCACCTTTGGCACGAAATCAAGAAAAAAGTTTCAACTTATCGTACCACAACTTTAGATCAACTTAATCAAGCTTTTTGTGAGGCATGGGCAAACATTCCTATCGAAACATGTCAGAAACTGATAATGTCTATGCCACATCGGTGTCAAGCGGTAATTACTAACAAAGGTTTTGCTACTGGGTACTGATTTTACACGTAATAAAATGGAGCTTTTAAAAATATTATAATACTGGAGATTATTCGTTTTGTTTAACTCTATTCATCATTATACTTTACTGTCCTTAATTAAATGTCCAGCTACATAATTATACCTTAAAATTTAATACATGTTCAACCTTTGATATTAAATACTTTTTTCTATTTAATTATTCTCTTATTTACAGCCATTTATAGTATAGTAATCGGACCAAATTATGCAAATAATAGGTGCTGAAAAATCAATAGGGTTTTATATTTATATGTACATAACCGGTTATTGCTCTTCACTATCTTGAATGTCCCTAATTAGTTGACCACGACTGTATATAATGAAGTTACAGTTAAAATTTTATAAAGTTTAAAATACGGTTTGCAGCTAACTAATGTGTCTATATTTGCTAATATGCGAATGCATCTCTTTTGGGCAACGAATAGCTGTTGTAGATTGGTGCTGTTGCCCCACAGTGGGATGCCGTAGCGCAGCCACGCGTGCGCGTATGCGTGGTACGCCGCTTTGGCTGTGCTCGTGTCTGTGCATCTTTTTATTTCGTTTAGGGCGTATGTAAATCTAGACAATCTGCCTTGTATATATTCTATGTGGCTTTTCCAGTTGAAATTACTATCTATTTTTATGCCTAGCAGTGAAAAGCTATCGACACATTCAAGTTTAATGTTGTTTATAGAAAAATTTATATTTAATGCTTTTTTTTGGTATGGTTTGAAAATCATTAATTTAGTTTTATTGCAGTTTAATATTAAATTATGATCATTAAGCCAAGAGGTGATCTCATCTCTCATTTTGTGGTAGAATTTACAAATATTTATTTTAATAGCACAAAATAAAATAATTGAATTAAAGAAAGCCACATGAAAAATTAAGCAAAAAACAGACATCAATAAACAAAAGAAAATAAAAGCTTCAAAAATCATAAAATTATGTTTTACATAAAAGCGGGTAACATAATTATTTGTCCTAGCATCTATTGAATACCGCCGTGTATCCGAGCGATAACACGAACAAAAGGCAGGCTCGCTAGCAACTACGCTGCAGCGATGCGCACAAAAGAATAATTCCTGGAATAGTAAACATGCGGTTCCCAAAACTTTAGAGCAACACTTCGTACTGAACTCAAAACCGATAACAATCAGTGTAAAAATAAAATGGAAATAAAATTTGAAATAAACAGAATGAACTTTAACTGTATAAAAAAACTTCTAAAAAACTTTAATTTTATTGAATTTTTAACAAATCTTTTTCTTTCTTTATTATAACTGGTGATTGCGAGTTTTTTCGCATGAAAATTTTTGAGTTTTTTACCCATACGTATTCAAAATTATTTTCAGCCGCCGTAGCTTTTGCCTTAGATAAAAGCATTTTGTTTTTAACTGTAAGGTGGTCATTCACAAATATGCGACCGGTGCCCTCCAACCCGATATCCACAGGCCGAAGTGTCTTTAGGGAGCGCGCCACAGCCACAAAGTCTTCCTTGGCATACCGGTTCAGGAATGAAACAATAATGGGCTTGAATTTATTATTACCGGTATCACGCGAAGGGACCCGTACCACAAAGTTTGTATAAGCCTTTACTATAGGGTACATTATCTTAGAGCCAATATTGGCGACAATCTCGTGCAGGTTTTCGCGGTCTTTCATGGGAACTCCCTTGATTTCCACATTATTCAATCGCAACCACTGGTTTTTTTCATTCAAGTCTTCATCCAAAGCCAAGATTTGATTCTTCAGTGGGGCAATTTCTTTCTGAGATGACTCAACAGTGTGGATCCTATCCTCCAACTTTTGAAGATTTTCCGAAAACTGAGCGAAACAACCTCTAATATCACCAGTTTCCTTCTTTATATCTCTGATCACAGGAACTAGATCCATTAATGGAGCAAACGTTAACTTGATATTAACAAGCTCCTGCATAACATGCTCAAGCGTGAGTGGTTTTGGAGATCCATCAGCTTGTGGTGTGAGCAATTGTTTGGGAGATCCAGCAGCCTGTCTCGCAGAATTTGGTCCGGACTTGCAGGTGGGACACTTCCATGTAGCCCGGCGATCACCTAGCTTACGGTACCCAGAATCGGTCACACCAGAACATGGATAGTCGAAATGTTGCTTACAGAAACTACACTGAATCGTGTCAGAAACGTCATCACCACATCTGCCACAAACCACCATCTTGCTCGACAGAGTTTGAGAAGTTAAACCGAGTAAAGAGAAATTTTATGTTATTTTTATATACTTAAAAGTTTGAGAATCACTGAACAAAAGGTGCAAGCGCGTACTCGGTCGGACGTTTAAAGATCAACTGACTGTTAGGACCCTGAGAATACGTCTTTGAATAGATTCTAGCATGTCTGTATACTTCTTATATTGTGGTGACCATACTACGGAGGCGTACTCGAGCTGGCTCATTATCAGCGCCTTGTAAAGTAACAGCAGACTCTTAGGGATACGAAGTTTTGGTAAACACCAGCAAGTGTGTGTTCGGAAAAGCTAAAGTCAACTTCCTGGGCTATAAGGTTTCAGCAGCGGGCGTGCAACCGCTGGGTTCTTAAACGCAGGCTATCCAGGATTTTTCAATACCCAGGACTATCAAGGAGCTCAGACGATTCTTGGGAATGGTAAATTTTTATCATCGTTTTATTCCTTCAGCAGCTACTATACAGGCACCACTTAACAGCCTTTTAGCTGGACCAAAAAGAAGAGGTTCTCATCCCATCGAGTTGACACCGGAGCTGCTGAAAGCCATGAATGTAAGCAGAGTCTTTCAGACGCAGCACTACTTGCACATCCAGACCAGCAAGTGCATTTAGATATCCAAACTGACGCCTCGGACGTAGCGGTAGGCGCTGTTTTACAGCAACGCATAGGTCAGGAGTGGCAACCGCTAGCATTTTTTTCGACAAAACTGAGCCCTTCACAAAAGAAATACAGCCCATATGATTGTTAACTCTTAGCTATCTACGAGGCCATTCGCTACTACAGATTCATGGTAAAAGCTAGGAAATCCTGCATTATGACTGATCATAAGCCCCTGATGTTTGTATTCGAATCACAACGTGAAAACTGCTCTTCTCGTCAGTTTAGATATCTTGACTACATAAGCCAATTTACGACTGACATCAGATACATTGCTGGCAGCGATAACATAATTGCAGACGCCCTTTCACGCATTAATGAAATTATATTGCCTTTAGATTACCAGTCTTTGGCCCGCGAACAAGAAGAGGATGCTGAGCTACATGACCTGTTGAAGAACGGGTCTGCGCTAAACCTTGCAAAAGTCAGATTACCAGAGTCTGATTGTGAAGTATACTGCGATGTCACAATAACGACACGACCGTTTATCACCAAGTCTTTTCGCAAACAGGTATTTGAATCACTTACCAATTTAAGCCATCCAGGTGTAAAAGCTACTTGTAGTTCACTTGGTTAGTGAAAGATTTGTTTGGCCGGGAGTTAGAAAGGACTGTCGACAATGGGCGAAAGAATGTCAGTACTGTCAACGCAGCAAGATTCATAGGCATACAAAGGCTTCGTTATCAGCGTTCCAAACCCAATCAGCTAGATTCAGGCACATAAATTTGGATATTATAGGTCCCTTATCTTTATCTTCTGGCAACAGGTACTCCCTCACGATCGTTGACCGCGCTACGCGGTGGCCTGAGGCGTATCCTCTACAGGACATCACTGCCGAGACCTGCGCTGCTGCCTTCACATCTGGATGGATAGCGAGGTTCGGCTGCCCCGAGCACATTACTACAGACCGCGAGCGACAGTTTATGTCGCACACCTTCAAAGAGCTCGCTGCGCTGATCGGCGCCACTCACCATCCTACCACATCGTACCATCCTGCAGCCAACGGTCTTGTAGAAAGGTTACATCGCCAGCTCAAAGCTGCCACTACCTGTCACGTATCTTCAAGCTGGACGGAAGCATTACCGTGGGTTCTACTTGGCATACGCACAGCATATAAGGAAGATCTCCAGGCATCAACTGCAGAGTTAGTTTATGGTGAACCACTACGTTTACGTTACGCACGTTTGAACGCAGCATCGCATCGTATGATATATGACGTGCGGTGGCCTGATCAGTGACGTCATACGCTAAGGACCGCCCGGTGCGCGCACGCATCAATATGGCGCTTACGCTCCTATTGTGTTCGCCGATACGGAGGCGGGGCCTCCGCCGCATCTATTGTTTCTAGACCAGCGGCCATGATGAATATCGTCCCACTGCGCGTCAAGCGTGAAACTTAATTATAATTAGCTGGTTTTAAGTATAAAAGTAGTAGCTGTTGCTTTGTAAATTTATTCCGCTTTATGAACTACATTTTGCTTGTACAAGTTTACATTAAAACTAATTGCTTTACCGATTTGCTTGGCCTTTTAATTAGTAGCCATCAGTATACATCGTTGCTTAGTCTATTTATTGCAAGTGGTTTAGGAAGGAGTATAGTACCACTTCATTGTCGCCGAAGTAAAGATTGGAGGTCAACTTTATGCCGAGGAGATCGAGGTTGTCGTTAATTGGTACATCTAGGTAATTCTCCTAGGAAAGTGTTTTCTTCTCAATTTTTTATTTTAAGTATTTACCAAAAATAACCATGACACATGAAAGTTTACTCAATTTGAAACATAATGAATACTAAGGCCTAGTTTTTTAACCAGTAGTTTCGGAGTTATTTGAGTCCCACTATTTGTATCCATGTATCTGAGAGCATCGTTTTTCAATTAACGTGACTATTACTTTATCGTTAATTATGTCTTTTTGTATTAAATAATCTAAAAAACAGTAATATACATACCTAAGATCATAAAATACAATTGCGTATTTAGCAAAATGTACCATAATATTACTGCCTAAAATTGATAAAACTGAATCCCTCTATTTTTTGCAAGTATTTGTGACTCAAACTACGTTTTTAAGATTGTCAGAGAGTTGTTTTGGTAAAAAAATGCATAAATAATTAATTTACTGAAACCAGTTACAGTATACAATACTTACAGCTGCTGCTACAGCGAATTGATAGATTGACGAGCGCAAAGTATTTGGCAGCTATATAATATTTAATTATAGTTATTTAAATTCGTAAACTAGTTAGTAGCTAGTTATTCGTAAATCACTATGAATTTATAAAATATTACTAAAGGTAATAATATAATGTGAAATACTTATACAAGTTAGTTAGGACAAGATATGAAATAAAAAATTTAATAATTTTAAGTTTTTATTGTGATCACAGGAAGTTTTCGGTATATCATTAAATTATACCCTAATCAAAATTTTAAAATAATCAGTCTCATATTAATTGGTCTTAAAACTAGCCTAACGAAGTCATGTTTTTAATTATTATTAAAAATTTAACAAACATTTAATAATAAGTGTGAGAACCAAAAATTATATTGCCCCAAGGAAGTTTACCTCTTTCAGATGGTTCGTTCGAACACCCTATACGAATTGGTAAGTTATTTAACCCAATCCCAACAGTGGACTCCCACATTACATGATTCTCTCAAAAACATGGGTATCTTCACAGAAACATGGCATGCAAGTGCCACGGCAGCCACGTATATGAGGCCAGGTATTTGAGAACAAATACTTATTTTACAGTTTAAGAAAAAACTGTCGATTAAAAAATAAATATATATTGCTCATTATTTATGGGATAGCAAAAGAAATTAACATAAAAATGTAGAAACCATTACCATAGTTATAAAATTGGTATAACGATACCATGTATCTGAGAGTTGCACCGAATAAATACATGGCTGTAATGGTACTAACCTTCGTGAGCAAACACCAAACATCGAGTAGCACGTCTTTCCCACAAGATGTCAGCGACGGCACTGGCCCTATCGATGGAGGAAGGTAGCACTCACCGTTTACGAATACAAGCGATCTGAGTAAGCGCAACAAAATCTGAGATAACTTGTTGGCTCACTTACTAATAACGGATTTAAAACAAAACCGTTGTGGTTTTTTATGTACAAAACATAGGATAAGATACAAAAAATCATTACTCACGAGAAACATACCTTACGAATCATTTACATTTGATATAACGTGGTAAAAGAGAATGTGCCATCTACACCCCGAAAAGTAGGAGCCAGATTAAAAGGACTCCTTTTGGCCGAGAACAAACACGCCTGCGTTTTGGTGGCGTTAAAACTGACCAAATTGTTGTCACCCTATTGGGAGACAAGACTTAAAGTCAATTAAAACGGTTTTAACGGAACTAAACACGATAAATTTTGTAAGTAAGTACATATCTACTTACTGTTTGACGTTTCGGCTGCGATGCTGCGGCCGTAACGGCCGTGACCACGGCCGGGTCTGGCACGCTAGCCTGCTGAACAAGCTTTCAGCGTACGACATCTCTGCTGATTTTTGTGTCTGGATTTTGGATTTCCTGAATAAACGGTCAATCAGAGTAGTCCTTGATGGCTGTTCCTTTGACCTCATAGCTATTGATGCCCGCGGTTCCTCAGGGATGCTGCGGCCGTAACGGCCGTGACCACGGCCGCAGCATCGCGGCCGAAACGTCAAGTTGAAGGACCACAAAAATCACCACCCCTCGAAACACGGACACAAGACCCACACTGCACTCCGTCATTATCACCTCCAAAAATGACGCTGACACCGGGGATGAGGTCATAGAAAAAATTCGCGAGGCAGTCGACGCTAAAGAGGGTTAGGTGACTGTCTCGAGAATCATAAAAGCAAAGCATGGCAAGGTGGTCGTCAGCTGTGACACCCGTGAAGAGAAAGACAAGCTCAGGAAACGCATAGACACCCAGAGCAAAAACCTCATTGCCGAGGATGCACACAACAAGGACCCGCAGATCATTGCGAAGAATGTCCTAAAGGCGCGAACAGTCGCTGAAATCCTCGAGGCAATGAAGAAACATAACCGGGGAGTATTCCAGGGACTAAGTGAAGAAGACGACGGGGTCTCTATAAAATATAAAAAGAAGGCACACAACCCCCACACCCAACATGTCATAATGACAGTCTCTCCCGGCATCTGGAACAGACTCACCAACGCTGGGTTTATGCATATAGACCTGCAGAGGGTGAGAGTAGAAGACCAGTCACCCCTGGGGCAGTGCTCCCATTGCCTGGGGTACGTACACAGCAGCCACTGTGGGAACTCAGGCCATATTATAATGGACTGCCCCAAGTGGACTGTCGTTGGAGTCCCTCCTTCTTGCACAACGCATTCAGTGGGGACAGTCCAATACGAAGAAGGTGGGATAGACTGGCAAGATCAACAGTCTCTTATTGCTAAGGGCACCTCAGCAAAAACGGCACCCCGCCAGGTACTGCAGGCTAACTTTCAAAAGAAACGGATTGCAACAGAAGAGATCAAGGTTGAAGCACACAGAAGGAAAGCCTCAATAGCATTGATCAAGGAGCCCTATATTGGAGCAGGAACTCAGATGAGGACAAGAAGCGGAGTGCGACTCTACCAGAGCAACGGCCAGACCACAGTCAAGGCAGTCATTGCCATCTTAGACTCTAGCGTTGACGTGGTCCAACACCCAGAACTCACCACAAGCAATTTTTTTTTTTCGGCGGTAGGCGTAAAAACTAGTCACATCACCTGCTCGTAAAATTATTTTTTAAAATTAATAACTCTGTATATTTTTAACTAGTTTATAATTTATTTCATTGTAAAACTTACATAATACTACATAGTGTGTAGGCAACAACTTCGGATGGTTAATTAGGGGTCAACACTTCACATTCCTGCCACCACTTGTACTCTCACAATAGTACACTATTGACACTCCTTTGAGTCATTCCACTACACTTCTTGGCAACATGGACAATGTTACGGCGATTATGGAGACTCAGAAATCCCTGGAGTCAATGCTGTTCAAGAAGATGAACGATTTGGAGGCACAGCTGCAGCAGTCTTCATCAACCAAAAAGGATGTGGACAAGGTTACTCGGATCCAGGAGGAGTTTTATTGCTTTAAGGATGTTGTGTTCAACATATTGGCACTGCTGCGTAAACAGATCAGCGAAGTGGTCAGATCGCTCGATGATATGGAGACACGACATAGACAGAAATGTCTTCTATTGAGTGGGGTGCCAGAGAAATCTACAGATGACCTCTCTTTAACAACTGTCTCCCTCATTCAGAAGCATCTAGGACTCTCAGATGTCACAGCAGATAGCATCAAATCTTCCTACAGGCTTGGTCGCTTCATCGAAGGACGTTCGCGGCCAATAGTTATACGTTTTTCGAACCTGACTTGTCGATCTTCAGTGTGGAGGAACAAAACCAAATTAAAAGGTTCCTCTTTAGTGTTGCATGAGTTCTTGACAAAAAGCCGTCAGGCCACCTTCAAAGCCGCACGTGAACATTTTGGTGTTAAGAATGTGTGGACCTCGAGTGGGAACGTCTGCATCATAACACCCGACGATAACAGAGTGCGTATCGTTTCGATTGAGGAGTTGGGCAAGATCTCATCAAAGTTTCCAAAACCGTCTTCTGCAGCAACTGGATCGAATGTGGACCCCTCTCTATCATCTAAGACGATGCAAACAAGATCGAGGCGCGGGAACAAGAATGCCAAGTGAGACAGTGTTTTTAGCAGTTTAGTTTCATTATTATCCTGTTTAGTAGGTACTCTCTATTATGTTGGTCGATTGTACTGCTGAGCAATCGTTTCACTGTGCACTTTGCGCAACAATATAAGACGGTCGCTGTTTAATTTAATTTTGCAAATAACCTTATTTTTAATACTTTTTACTTTGACAATTTAAATGTCAGCACACACTAAATGTCAGTGCGTCAAGTGACATAATGTCACTGGCAAGAAACTTTTTAAGTAGGTACCGTAGGCAATGGTTTCAGTTCATACTGCCACCTTGTGGTTATTTTCTACTTGCTTTAGTTTCAGTGTAAATACCTTTGTTTGTTCGAATGATATTTTTCTTTATCCCTTGTACTTATATGATAAATTTTATTTGGTTTTGTTTAGTGTTAATATATTTGTAAACAGTCTACTGGCAGGATGTGTTGGAGTTGTTTGGATTACCATCCAGATAGGTAGTTTTTTTTTTCCCTATATAGATTAATTGTATTTTATTATTTTTAGCTTAGTATTTTTGTTTATTATTATTTTATCTATTCATATCTTATTTCATATTATATGTTTTAAATGTCAGATTCGGATGATTTCGTATCAGCTAGTGATAGCTCTTCGTTTCATTCTTTTGACGATGCCAGTGATGACACATCATGTGATCTAAACATTTGTCTCTTACGTGAGCTCGGCTGCTGTAACGAGACTCTAAACGTATGTCACATAAATGCTCAGAGCATTCCACAACACTATACGGATCTTCTTCATTCCTTTTCTTCGGATACGGTTCACGCCGTCCTAGTGTCGGAGAGCTGGCTTAAACCGTGTCTAGACTCCTCATCATATAGTCTCCCAGGATTTAATCTTATCCGCAATGATCGCGTTGGCAAAGGTGGTGGAGGGGTAGCTATCTACTTATCTCACTCCTTTTCTTACAAGCTTTTAGCCTCCTCCGCCTCCCGCCACGGTTGCATGGAATATCTTTTGCTTGAAATTGATGCAAAGGGTATGAAGGTGGTCCTGGGAGTTATTTATTGCCCTCCTTCCATTGAATTTCATTCTGACATAGATTCTCTCTTTAACTCTTTTGCAACAGACTATTCCCACCACATCATAATGGGTGACTTCAACACTGACCTTTTAAAGGTGTCAGTATCTTCTCGCAAGTATCGATCCATTGTTGAGTCAGCAAATCTCCAAATCCTTCCTCTTGATCCAACCCACCATAATCTGTCTACTTCTGACTCCTGGATCGATCACATTTTAACCTCTTCGATTGGTCATGTTATCAAGCATGGCCAATTTCCTGCTCCTGGCTTCTCCAGGCATGACCTAATTTTTTTAGCTTATAGGGCTAAGCCTCCTAAACCTAAACCCCTTATCATACGAATGCGTAATCTTGCTAGACTCGATGTGGCGAAACTCAATAGTGACGCAAACGCAATGGACTGGACTCCTGTTCTTGAGGCTGACTCTGTCGACACCATGGTTGCGTACTTCAACAGCTCAATCTTAAATCTCTTTGATAAGCATGCACCTAAAAAGCTCGTCAAGCTGCGTCGACCACCTGCGCCTTGGATTACACCTGGTGTGCGAATGGCCATGCGTAGGCGTAATAAATGTTTCCATATTTTCAAAAGGTGCCGAACGGATTTTAACTGGGATGTTTACAAGGCCGCTAGGAATCGTTGCAATCGGATGGTAAGAGCTGCTAAACGCCAATACATTCATCAACATATTTTAAATTCTAATCCTGCCGATACATGGAAGTTTCTTCGTACTCTGGGCTTTGGTAAAACGCCGACTCACAATACTTCATCTTATTCACTTAACGACCTCAACAAACACTTTACGTCAACTACCTCCCTATCTGACTCCGTATCTCTCTCTACTATTTTGTCTATTACTTCCACGGCACCTCCTACTAGTGATTTATTTTCTTTCCGTCCGTTAGTTGAAGAAGATGTTCGAAAAATTATTCTCTCCATTAAATCCAGGGCGGTTGGATGTGATGAAGTAGGTAGATCCATGATCACGCTGATCCTTGATTCCATACTCCCTGTTCTCACGTTCATTCTTAATTATTCTCTCTCCTCTTGTATGTTTCCCTCTGCTTGGCATAAAGCTATTGCAATCCCCCTTCCTAAAATCCCTAATCCCACTTGTTTAAACCACTTTCGACCAATTTCCATCTTACCTTTCATTTCTAAGATCCTTGAAGCTGCTGTCCACAGCCAACTCTCCTCTTTTATTTTCCGACACAATCTCCTTAGTCCTTTCCAGTCTGGGTTTCGACCTGGACATAGCACCACCACTGCTCTGGTTAATGTTTTGGAAGACGTCCGCAACGGCATGGAGAATTCTTTGTTGACTGTGATGGTTCTAATAGACTTCTCCAACGCTTTCAACACTGTCAACCATGACATTCTCCTAGCTATCCTCTCCCATATTGGACTATCTTCTTCAACACGGACTTGGTTCTCCTCATATCTACGTGGTCGTCAGCAAGCCGTTCGGGTCGAACAGTCTTGTTCTGACTGGTGCGAACTGACTGCTGGTGTCCCACAAGGCGGCATACTCTCTCCCCTTCTTTTTTCACTTTTCATTGACTCTCTCACTGCTCGACTTCATTCCTCTTACCATCTGTATGCTGACGATCTCCAATTATACATTCAGGTCGATAGAAATAATTTAAATCGGGCCGTCGCTGGCCTCAACGAAGATCTTGTTGTTATTGCCGACTGGTCCAATTGTTATGGCATTTCCGTCAATGCCGCTAAGTGTCAGGCAATTATCATTGGTAGTTCCCGACAGCTGTCCCTTATTGATTTGAGCTCTGTGTCTGGTTTAGTGTTCAATGGGAATTGCATACCGTATCAGGCCCGAGTCAAGAACCTTGGCCTCCTTATTGACTGCTCTCTCACTTGGGAAGATCATGTTAACGAGATTTCTCGTAAAGTGGTCAATTCGTTACGGTCTTTGTACAGGTTGAAATTTTTTCTCCCATCCAGCACCAAAATCGCGCTGGTACAGGCTCTTGTCCTCCCCATCCTAGACTACGCCGACGTCTGTTTCTCTGACACTAATCAAAATTTTCTTAATAAATTGGATCGCTTGCTAAACAGCTGTATCCGATTTGTCTTCGGTTTACGTAAGTTTGACCACATTTCTCACTATCGAAGTCAACTTAAATGGCTGCCTATCCGTGAGCGCAGGAACCTTAGAGTTGTCTGTTTGCTATTTAATATTTTAAATGATCCATGTACCCCCGGTTACCTGAAATCTAGGTTTCAGTTTCTGGGAGCCTCTCATCAGCGTGATCTTCGCTCCAGTAGCAACCTTACTCTCCAAACTCCCGCTCATCGTACTGGCTTCGTCTCCAGCTCTTTCACTCTTTCCGCTATTCGTCTCTGGAATGCTCTGCCAATGCATATCCGTCGTGCTCAGAGCAAAGTAGTGTTTAAAGGACTGGTGCGTGAACACTACTTGAACCCTGTTTAGAAGTCACACAATCTGATTTTTATTTTTATTTTTTTGTTATGTATGTATTTATCTATGTATGTGTTTATGTATGTATTGTATGTATATTAGTATTTTGCAGTATTTATGTAAGTAATTTAATTAGTATTTATGTAAGCCCTGTATATTCATTTGTTATGCTGTTTGTAATTGTTGTTATAAATCTAACTGTATTTAATATCGCCCAACTTCAAGTCTCCCACATCCTTACCGGTTGACTGGGAGAGAATGCCTTGTGGCGTTAAGTCCGCCTTTTGCTGTTTAAGCAATGAAGATTAAATAAATAAATAAATAAATTTTGCAGTGGTGGAGGTAAAGACCGGCTCTGGCACGATCGTACTCGTGAGATTCTACTTCGAACCTGACCAACCTATTGATACCTACCTGGAACACCTAAAAAAGGTAGAAGACATAGGGACAAAGAACATTATCATCGGAGGGGACGCTAATGCTAAGAGCTTATGGTGGGGTAGCAGAACTACTTATCATAGGGGAGACGACATGGCTGGGGCTTTACATGAGATGGGGCTCCATATCCTCAACAGCGGTGGCATACCAACCTTTGACACCATTAGGGGAGGCAAACGCTACACTAGCTTTATAGACGTAACAGCGTGCTCGGAAAACCTGCTCAAATATGTAGACGATTGGTACGTGGACGAGGGGCTCACTAGTTCGGACCACAACGGTATAGTTTTTAAAATTACCACGCAGAAATTCATAGGCACTAAAATAAAAAGGACGACTAGAATTTTTAACACCAGGAAGGCTAGTTGGTTAAAGCTAAAGGAAGAAATAACAAAAATTAAAAATACAAATAAATTCGATATTAAATTAATAGAATCAGTAAGCAATAAAAATGAAATAGAAAACTTGGCTAAGCAATATAATAATATAATAGAAGAAGCGAGTAAAAATTCAATACCAATTAAAACAAATAAAAATACACTTACCTTGCCGTGGTGGACCGACGAGCTTACCGTGATGAAGAAGAAAGTAGCCATAAAGAAGAACAGGGTCTGATGCGCCACGTTGCGTCGAAGGGCGATTGTAGTAGAAGCATACCTGGAAGAAAAGGAGAAGTATGAAGCCGCCGTTACAAGAGCGCAGACCAGCTCGTGGAAGTAGTTCTGCACAAAACAGGACAGGGAAAGCGTCTGGGATGGGATCTACAGAGTCCTAACCAGAACCACCAACAGATCTGAAGACCCCCTGCTAAATAAAAATGGGAAGCTACAAAACGCTAGGGATTCAGCATTGTATCTAGCTGAAACCTTCTACCCGGAGGACCTGAAGGAGAACGACGGCGTAGAACACACGATAACACGTGAAAAGGCAAAGAGCGTCAATTTATGGTCAAATTCACCACCACAGACCTTAACACCGCCGTTGAGTCCTTCAATCCGAAAAAGGCCCCGGGAAAGAGGGACTGACCGCCGACATTTGCCGTGCAGCTATCTGCGCGAACCCAGAGTTATTCTTGGCGATCCTGAACAAGTGCCTGGAACAAGGCTCATTCCCAGAAGTTTAGAAACAAGCCATAGTAGTGATACTACGCAAACCTGGGAAAAGAGACTACACAATACCAAAGTCGTACAGGCCCATAGGTTTGCTTCCGGTCCTCGGAAAAATCTACGAGAAGTTGCTGGTGGGTAGATTGAAACATCACTTGCTACTCAATATAAGCCCCCAGCAGTACGGATTTATGCCACAGAGGAGTACCGAGGACTCCCTCTATGTCCTTATCAATAACATCAGGTCACAATTAAAAAGGAAGAAAATCATAACGCTAGTATCCTTAGACATAGAGGGAGCCTTCGACAGCGCCTGGTGGCCCGCCATCAAAGTCCGTCTTGCCGAGGAGAAGTGCCCGATCAACATTAGGAGGGTCTTTGAAGACTATATGTGTGGAAGAAAGGTCTTCGTTCGATACGCGGGCGAGGAAGTCGAGCGAAACACGGCAAAAGGATGCGTCCAGGGATCCATAGCGGGACCTATTCTTTGGAACCTGCTATTGGATCCTCTATTTAAAAATTTGGAGGAACGAGAGGTTACAGCTCAAGCTTTCGCGGATGACGTGATCCTTGTGTTCGTGGGTGACACGGCCCAAGAAATCCAGACTAAAGCCAACCCTATTCCTGCACATGTTGAGGAGTGGGGTGTCAAGAACAAATTGAATATCGTAAGCATAAAACCAATAGTTTGGTTATTACAAAGAAGCTAAAATATGATACCCCCACCTTAACATGGGCGGTACAGCAATAAACAGACAGAAGAGTATTAAACTCTTGGGCTTGACGATAGACGAGAAGCTCACGTTCAACGAACACGTGGCGAGCGTGTGCAACAAAGCTGCTGCCATCTACAGACTATTATCACTAGCTGCCAAAGTAAATTGGGGGTTAAACCCAGAAGTGGCCAGATAGATATACACGGCAGCGGTAGAACCCGTGGTTACGTACGCAGCCGCGGCATGGTCATCAGCCGCGGATAAACTCACAACGCAAAAGCAGCTGAATGCGCTGCAGCGAGGGTTTGCACAAAAAATGTGCAGGGCGTACCGGAACGTCTCACTAAATTCTGCCCTGGGACTGACCGGGACACTCCCTTTGGACCTCTGGGTCAAGGAGGCAACTGCCCTCTATGAGGCAAGGAAGGGAGTGCCCCGATCAGACCTACGCGGCAGAGACATAGAAACACCACACCCTGCACTACATCTGCCACATTCGGCTAAACACACATCACTGGAGCTCACGCCGATCACGCAAGACACACAGATACACACGCACATGCACGACATCCGCATCTACACCGATGGCAGCAAGATAGATGGTAAGGTTGGAGCGGCGCTATCCTTATGGAATAGTGCCGGCGAAACCAGAGCCATCAAACTTGCCCTGCCATTTTACTGCACAGTGTATCAGGCTGAGCTCCTCGCAATACACAAGGCCTCAGAGGTGTTGCTGAGTAGAAAGTAAGTAAATTTTGGGATTTTAGTGACTCCATGGCAGCTCTCCAGTCCGTCACAAACGTGACGTCCCTCCACCCCCTCGCAGTAGACACGCGCAATTATATACGGATAGCATCCAAACAGTGCAAATAGTTCATTTGTACTGGATTAAAGCGCAAGCGGGGTTGGAGTAAAACGAGAGAGAATTCCAAGAGGAGGCCGGACTATGACATGTGTTCAGTTTCATTTATCAAGAGAATCATCAGAACTGAGTCTCTTGATAAATGGAACACAAGATACAAGTACAGCAACACCGCCGAGGTTACGAAATTATACTTCCCAGATGCCATAACAGCCTACCACACCACCAGGAGGCTGACACACACACAACTCACAACACAGGCAGTCACAGGGCACGGCGGGTTTTCCGTGTACTTGAACACATTCAAGTGCAAGGATAGCCCGCCGTGCGCATGTGATCCTGGCACACACGAGACCGTTCCACACATCCTCTCCGAGTGCCCTATACACGCTCTGGAGAGGATCAACATACAAATACAAACAGGTGTTGAGGTCAAGCCGTCAAACTTTTCTGTGCTAATTTCAGAACACAATAAAGTGTTCCTGGAATATTGAACCAAAATTGTTAAAATAGTTAAAAATAGAAATAAGTAATAAAAACATAAGATTAATAATTAGTTTTGTAAATAGGAATTACTAAATTTACAATGTTGTAGGTATATCTAGGAAATTCCAAGCATAAAATAGGTTAAAAATTAATAAACTAAGAACTATAGACAATAAGAAGTATAAAAATAAAAACACTAATAAAAATAAAGAAATACTATTTACGAAAACAAATTATGTAACACTAGCATAGATAACTTAAAAAAAAATTATGTACTGAATTAAAATCTTAGAATTAAGAAACAGGTAGCTGAAAAACCTTATTTTCCCAAAATCTCAGACCTAATAATAAAGAAACAAAATCAGTGTGACAAAGTCCAGTGTTTATTTTCATCATCTGTACCATCACCATCATCAACTATCAACGTCTCAAGAGTCTAACGCGACGCTTCGAACCCGCCGTCGGCGGCTCTTGAGAAAGTCAAGTCATCATTAACGAGTACGATCCTTGGCCACGGCTGGCCGAGAAATTCTACGTACAATTTGGTGGCCCATGAGGGGACTTCGTTTAAACCCAGGAAGGGATAAATAGCATTATAGGTACTGGACACGCGGTTGCCGTCAAGGTCATTCCCGGCAAACACGCGTCTAAGCTGCCGTCAAGATTATAAGTTCAGTGTGAAATACCGGATATCAAGTCAATCTCGGAGTGTTTCAGTGTTTAAATTCAGGGTTCGTAACAATTCATCATAATTATCACCTTCAACAAAGGTTCGAGATTCGACGGGGCGTATGTATTGAAGATACGCCATTTTGTATCGCATCGCAACGCAACGGGAAGAAAACAGTAAGCAGACGCACCACAGAGGGCGCGCGCTACGCTTCATCATTCTTTGGTCATCGGTTCATTCATTCTTACGGACACTTAAGTTTAGTGTTATTGTGTTTTGATTGGCCAATAATTAATGTAAGTACATTCATTGAGCCGCTCATCAAACCAATCAATCGGTCTAAATTCATTCAATCTTCATGAATATTGATTCCCGTTCATTGACCTAGTCTGCGGTGGAATCACTCATTCATTCAATGTCACTGTCATGTCAAGTGTCTGTCAATTAAATTAATCTAGGTTAATATGTTTGTTTACATAATCTAATGTTTCGTAAGTTTTTAAATTTGTTACAAGTGTAACTGATCTCAAGTGTTACTGTTTATTACGTGCATTAGTCAGTAGATAGTCATCATGGCTTCGCGTAGAACAAGAAATCAGTTTAGTACACACCATAGAATGTTGTTGGATTTTGCCGCGACGATTGACGATGCGGCTGGTTCGATCTCGGCATCAGTGGCAAAAAAGCATGTTAATACCTACTATAAAGATTTGGTTTTAGCATACGAAACATTATTGGGTTTTTCGAGCGACGAGGTGTCTGCGGAAGACATGTCGCTGTTCGAGGCGCAGTTCACGGAAGTAAACAAACTGTTCATAAAACTGGAGCAGGCGTCGTCGGAGTCAACTGCTGGTTCTTCCAAATCACACAAGTTAACATCAAACCAGGTAATGGCCAAATTACCACTTATAGAACATTCCAAGTTTTCAGGAAACCAGGACTGGGTTCCATGCTATGATTTATTTAATTCGTTGGTTCATGAGCGTGATTTGTCGGATGCTGAAAAGCACTTTTATCTTAGATCATCATTGTCAGGTGAAGCTCTTCACATTGTCAGACAGTTGCCGGTAGATGATAAGAACTATTCAGTGGCGCTTAATTTACTTAAGTCCAGATATCAAAATACCAGATTACTACTAGATGCTTATATTGGTAGGATAGTAAATTTACCCATCATAACATCATCAGTCACTCAACTGCGTTCACAATTTTATGATCCTCTCCAGGAAGCTCTTCAGGCCTTGGAAAAGCTAGATCAGCCTGTCAAAGAGTGGTCATATGTTATATTATATTTAACATTACAGAAACTGCCTGTTAAGCTGCGGTCACTATTTGAGGAGCGCTATGACACGAATCCTGATGCTTTGCCCACCATTAGTTAACTAATGGAGTTGTTGGACGAACAGTGCCGACTGCAGCTGACAGTTGCTTCAGCACCTGAGCCTGTCAGGAGACCACCTCTGGCTTCACTACCAACTGTGCGTCCACCAGCTCCGCGATCAAGTCAACATCGGGTGACATCAGGCAAGGTATATCAAACCAATCAGGTGATGTCATTATCAACAGATCAAGGATCATCAGCTCGTCAGGTAAGGCCATCTTGTTCATTTTGTAGTGCCCAGGGACACTCATTTTATAGGTGCCCTGACTTTCAACAGTTGTCACGATCTAGTCGTAAGTCATGGGCAACTAAGTCGGGACACTGCTATCGATGCTCACGGAAGCACTATGCAAGTGACTGTACTCATAGGAACTGGTGTTCTCATTGTGGCTCCCAGGATCATAACTCACTCATTTGCAACGCAGATGAGAACATCGGGGCTCCCCGGCAGCAAAGTCAACCTGCTGCTCGGCTGGTCACCCAATGTGCAGGTGGTCGAGACACGCCAACTTCGTCAAAGGCGCGTCATGTCTCACCACCAGTGCATATCGAGGAAGTGTGATCCAGGAAAAAGCGGAGCCATCGTCAGCACATCATCATCATCATGAGGCTCCACCGTTGCAATCCATGGCTCATCACCAGCCAAGGCCACGAGTTAGTGACAGAGCACATCATGCTCAGACCACCTTTCATTCACTCAGGTTTGGCTCACGGATAAGCCCTGATAGGGCATGAGATAAGGTAACGGTTGGTGCATCTCAGGGACCATCACTCCCCATAACTATTTGTCCTACTGCAATAGTAATGGTCAGGTCAGGTGATGGTCAATTTGTCAAGGACCGGGCCCTGTTAGATACAGGAGCCTGTGTTTCAATCATCAAACAATCATTAGTTCATCATTTAAAATTGCACCAACAGGGTAATAGTAATACTCTTTATGGAGTAGGTCATCAAGCAGTTAATACACCAGGCACTGTTGTCAAATTAGTCATTAAACCAGTAAGAGCTCAATTACCAATAGTTGGTACCAGGGCAATGGTTATGTTCACATTATCAGGAGATATTCCGCCATATGATATTAAATTATGGATCAGTTAAAGTCATCAAATATTATTCTTGCTGATAGCAACTTTGATAAAGCTCGAGATGTAGATATCATACTTGGTACAGATGTGCTTAATTATGTACTTGATTGTCCAAAGATTTCAACGAACATTCCAGGGATAGCGGCTTATGGATCATGTTTCGGTCATGTCATCATGGGAGCGATACACACTCAAAAGTCACCATCGACGGTCACATTACCCGACCAGTTGGCAGGCACTTCAGTAGAAGACTATGGTCTCCATGCAGTCAGACTGGAGGAAGTCTTAGAGAAGTTTTGGAAGGTGGAACTGCCCCCTTCGAAGCCAGCTGTTCATCCGGATCAATTGGAATGTGAAGGGTTGTATAATTCTAGTACTCAACGTATGCCAGATGGCAAATATTTGGTTGGGTTACCATTACTTTCAACAAGGCCACCATTGGGTGAATCAAAGGCTTCAGCCATTCAACGATTGCAATCTTTAGAAAGAAAGATGGCAAAAAATATCATTATTTGGAAGTAAATACAAAGAATTCATGAAGGAATATGAAACTCTCGGTCATATGTCAAAATCGGACTTTCAGTTAGACTCCGAACATTTCATCATCCCTCATCATGGCATATTCAAACAGGGAACGGATAAGATCCGTGTAGTATTTGACGGGAGTGCTCGTTCATCAATAGGAACATCACTAAATCAGTATCTCCACACAGGTCCACCACTTCAAAATGATATTACCCAAATATTGTTAAATTTCAGAAGGCATCAGATAGTCTTCACGAACGACATCAAGCAGATGTTTAGAATGACCTGGATATACCCTGAAGACAGGAAGTACCAGCTCATCTTGTGGAGAGACAAATTCAGGTATATGAGTTGAATACTAATACCTACGGCCTGCGATCAAGTCCATTCCTTGCAATTCGAACATTGTTACAACTAGCCGATGATTGGGAGGCTAGTCATCATGAATCATCAGCTTCAAACGTCATCAGACGAGATACCTTCGTTGACGATATTCTCACGGGCGCAGATTCGTTATCAGAGGCTCAATACCTCAAATCAGAACTCATCGCACTAATGAAAAGCGCCAAATATGAGCTCAGGAAATGGTCATCAAATTGCAATGAATTACTGCAGGATTTGCCGCAGGAACACTGTGAGCTATTCCATCAGTTTGATACTGACAATAAAGGCTTTATTAAAGTATTAGGTATTCAATGGGATCCAGTATCAGACTCAATGTCATATCAGATCAATGTACCGCTAGGACAAGCAATTACTAAGCGTCATATCCTTAGTACAATAGCACGCCTGTATGACCCGTGTTGATATTGCGCGCCTATTGTGTCCCGATTCGAGGTGTTTCTTCAGACACTATTTACAGATGGTGTCAAATGGGACGAACCTGTCAGTAAGAGTCAATGTCGTCAGTGGGACGAACTCACTCAAGACCTTAACTATTTGTCAAACTTGCAGATACCTAGATGTGTTGCACTGCCACAGACTGTCCCATATTCACTTCACGGATTCGGAGACGCTGCAGAGACTGGTTTTGCCGCGAGCGTCTACCTCAGGACCGTGGACGCGTCAGGAAATGTCATGGTACGTTTACTTATAGCTAAATCAAGAGTAGCTTCTTAGAAATCAAAGCAAACGGTACCAAAACTGGAACTCAGTGCCGCTCATCTAGTGTTCAAGCTATTGAATCATGTAGCAGAATCATATGACAGTTCAATTCAATTTGACAGCATCAATGCTTGGTCAGATAGCACAATCGTGTTATCTTGAATAAACACAAAACCATACATGCTTCAAACATTCGAATGTAACAGAGTTCAAGACATTCAAAATTCAAAACGTTCTATGTTAGGGAGACATGTTCGTTCAGAATTAAACCATGCAGATGTCGCATCACGAGGCATGGCGGCTGAAGATCTCATACATTTCAATTTATGGTGGTGTCCAGACTGGTTACTTAAGGAGGCGTCAGAATGGCTTGCGTTACCAGTTACTATACCTAACGATTTACCTGGATTCAAGAAATTGGTCAATCTTGTTACCCCGGTCGAACCATCGGAAGACGCGCTGTTATCACGTGTCAGCTCGTTCAGTAAGCTCATCAATATTACCTCATTGGTACTTAGATTTTGCCGAAATATTAGATTGCCTAAAGAAAAACGGAATCTTAACTCTACACTCTCATTAGACGAGACTCGTGAGCAACTAGACATTGGATTAAGAAAATTCAAATGGATTCATATAAAGATTAAATTATACTAATCAAGCAAGGAAAATTGGTCTGTAAATCGCTACAGAAATTAAGTGTCTTCGTGGATGAAGACCACTTTATCCGAGTTGGCGGCCGACTACGGAAATCAACATTGCCTTATGAAGCCAGACATCCATATTTGATACCTAAGGATCATAGGTGGGGTCAATTACTCATAGAATATTATCACAAGTCATATTGTCATGCAGCGACAAACGCGCTCATTGCCATACTGCGGCGAGGGTATTGGATTACGTCAGTCAGACGTCAAGTATCAAAGGTCATAAGAAATTGTTTAGTTTGTTTCAGGTTCAATGCTTCATCTCAGCCACCATTTATGGCAGACCTACCAGCTGATAGGGTCACGGCCGCACGACCATTTTCAGGCGTAGCGACTGACTTTGCTGGACCGTTCTTAGTCAAAAGCAGTTTACTAAGAAATGCGAAATCAATCAAAGTTTACCTGTGTGTTTTTGTATGTTTAGGTACAAAAGCTGTTCATCTCGAAGTGGTCACTGCATTGATCATCGAGGCCTTCATCGCGTCATTCACCAGGTTTGTCAGCCGACGAGGGCTGCCTTCACTAATCAGATCGGACCGAGGTACGAATTTTACTGGTTCTAATTCGTATCTAAAGGAGATCACTCAGTTCTTGTTGGACAACTAGATTATCCTCAAGGAGGAGTTCAGAAAACAGAGCATTCGCTGGGAGTTTAATCCTCCTGCATCGCCCCACATGGGGGGACTATTTGAGGCTGCAGTCAAAAGCGCTAAAAACCTCCTCAAGAGAGAGGTGGGCGATACCATTTTAACATTCGAGGAACTGTCTACTCTGTTTACCAAAATAGAGTAAACTTAATTCATGACCTCTTGTGCCTATGTCAGAGGACCCCTGTGATTTAGAGGTTCTCACCCCAGGTCATTTCATCATAGGTCAGCCACTAGTTGCCTTGCCGGAAGCTCACTGGAAGGAAACTAAAATGTCGTGATTGTCCAGTTTTCAGGTTATTCAGAAATTGTACCAGACGATCTGGTCGCGCTGGCATGTTGATTATCTCAGTACACTACAGTCACGTAATAAATGGTATAATCATATTAACAATGTAGAGCTCAATGATTTAGTTCTTATTATTGACGAGAACTCGTGGTGAGTTCTCGCTTCATCTTTCTCTTCACTGGCGAAGGGGTAGAGTTATTGAATTGTTCAAGGGATCAGATCACATTGTTAGATCAGTTAAATTAAAGACTCAAAGCGGAGAGCTTGTAAGACCAGTGGTCAAATTGTGTAAATTGCCGATACCAATAGAAAGTAATTTAAGTTAACCATTGCACTTCTGTGTGTTTCCATTCTTAAAGTTAAGTCATGTTTAAGAGTCATATTATGTGTTATTGTTAATATAAGTAGAGCGCATTAGGGACTTCAAGTATTCAGTTCATTTCCCCCTGGCGGCGAGGGGAATCTTAATCGAAAATAACATGTTTTTATATTTATTTCATTGTGTATCATCTGAATGTTTACCGCCTTTCTGTTATCGATCTTAAGTTTAGAAAAAATCACTTGTCATTCAATCTATATGCTCGTGATTGGTCTAACGGCGACCAATAACGGGCACTGAATGTAAAATTGTCTAGTTCATAGTTTTATCAATCGTTCATTGGTTTTGTCATCAAAGGCGTGTGGACGCCATTGTAATATTAATTATTATAATTAATCTATTCTTGTTACCTATTAAAATCAGTGTGACAAAGTCCAGTGTTTATTTTCATCATCTGTACCATCACCATCACCAAATATCAACGTCTCAAGAGTCTAACGCGACGCTTCGAACCCGCCGTCGGCGGCTCTTGAGAAAGTCAAGTCATCATCAACGAGTACGATCCTTGGCCACGGCTGGCCGAGAAATTCTACGTACAGCTTTCTATTCAGTACCCTTTCCATAACTTTACAGAATATGGAGGTGATGGCAATTGGTCTGTAGTTGGTGGGGTCGGCACGATCGATGTTGGGCACTGGCTGCACATTGGCAAGCTTCCAGGACTGAGGAACTTCCGAGCCCGTTCTTGACAGTTACGAGCGCGTACTCAGGCTTTTTAAGCGGATTCTTTAAGTGTTTCTGCGCTTGCACAGTCCACACACACACATTAAACCATGGTCGGGCATTGTGTCCATGAGGAACGTCGGAGAACGGAATAAAGTATTCCATTACCTGACAAATCACTTCCACTATCGCAACTAGAGGAATCGTTCGAAGAAAAACACACTTGGCGCCAAGGGTATTGTTTGATATAGAGAGTCTACATCAACCCTGCTACCAGGCTATTTCTAGCCAACTTAAATCTATACTAAATTATTTTTGTATATAAACTAACTTACGTACTATGAATATGAATTATGGCTGCGCGTCCCGACGCCGCTCCGCCTTGGCTGGCTTCGGGCTGCTGTGGTGGTATGTAAGGCCCTAGGCATCCCGTTTACCCCTCAGCGCTGAACCCAGACAAATACATACCACCGTGCACAATACCACATAGCACCGTTCACGCCACCAAACAATTCACTGAGTTTAAACTTATTAAAGTTCACACTGTTTCATAATTCCTACGGGCCCCCCCGAATCAAACAATGTGCCCCACATACCAAATTACCAATTACTTTCTACGCGACCCCGCGGTCAAGGTCCTAACCTAATCAAAATCCAACGTGAGTGTGTGTCACACTGACACTGACAGTCGTCTGTCCAATACAAATTAAAACTACAAAAAAGGTTGCCAGCCGTAAGTGGCCTTTTTGTCTCGAACAGGTATGATGCAAAGAAGTGCCGCATCTCGTCCCAATCAGCTGACTTGTAACGCTAGACACGCCTCATGCCCCGAGGGCTGACATCAGGAGGCGAGCAGACTAATACGGATTTCACAACACAATGATCGGACGTTCTCAGGGGAGCTGAGACCGATACTGATTGTAAGTTTGGGTTCGTCGTCAGTAAAAAATCGAGACAGTTTGGCGTATAGCCATCAGCATCAAGTACCCGCGTTGCCACATTCACCATCTGGATGAGATCCAGTGATAATGCAAACTTGCGCGTTTCTCGTCCAGCATGGTCAGTTTTCTTTTACGGGAACAGCCACTCACTAGAGTGAGCATTGAAATCCCAAAGAAAAAATAGTTCCGCTGCAGAGTACCTTTGATTGGCTAGATCTGCGGTCTGCGATAAATATTTCATAAACCTGGTCGCCTCCTGGTCCCCGGTGTGTGAGCGGTAAACACCGACGTAGATGAATAATTCCACTCCAGTGTCGACCAAAATCCATAAAGCGGAAAACCCTGGTTTTTCAAAGCTACGGAGACGCTTATAGCAAACGTCATCGCGCACAAATCGCGCAGACGCCGGCGTACTTCTTAAACTTGTGTTCAAAAGAGTAACCTGGGCAGTTGAGGTACGACACGTTCGACGGTGTTACTATCTGTGTCCTGTCAAAAAGAATAAGTGCGGTTTGTCGGTTTCAAGATGGTGGTGGACCTGTTCGAGATTGGAGTGCAAATTACGGATGTTAGTGAGGTGCACTTTGTTTGGGAGGAAGTGCAACCGTTGTTTAAACCTTTTAACTTGCTTTGCATGAGTGGAGGAGTGAAGTTGAGGATGTGAAATACAATTGAGACACTGGTCAGCGAACAAACCGGTGTACTCCGACTAAACCGTCACGTGGGAAACTCGATCTGGAGACTGCGGGGATGTCCAAACCCCCCCAAGAATGCCATTGGGGGTGGGAAGCGGCTTGTCGAACTGTTTAGAAGCGAGCGGTGCTGGTTTCACTACTATTTCGTACAGAGTAGCTCGACCTGAAGGGTAGCGGGATCCGAAGCACGGTCTTGCTGTTGGCCTACCGCAATTAGTAGGGGGCCCAAGTAGTGCGCTAGCCACGTGCAAATGGTTGCTACGCCAACTTGCGAAAAATCCCATAAACGCGTCACCGTGCCAGTTGGCGACAAGATGGGAGAATCCGGTAGACATTCGCCCAACAACAACTTTAGCGTTCAGTCTAATTTTTATTTTATTTAGCCTATTACGTCCCACTGCTGAGCAAAGGCTTCTTTTAGACCCTTCCTCGCATCTCTATTCTAAATATAGGTGATATTAAAACATAGGAACTGAGCCATCCTCGCCAATCACTGGTGGGTGTTACGGTGATTTACCAAGGAAAATAACCGTAACACACACACATGTGGGCTGCTGAGTAAACAACAGAGCAAAAGAATATTACGAGAATTAATTACTATCACATTACATAGGTACTTACCTACATTTTAGCATTGAAATTCTGTTCGGAACCAATGACAGTACGGGTGTAGTCTCTTTACCTCAGTAAAGGATAGAAAATTATATAGAAAAAAAACGGGTCGGTAAATTTGACATTCGATGTCTGTCATTCGTTTATTGGTTCGTTTTTCGGAAAACACGAAATGGCAACGCTCGGTACGGCGTGCTGATTTTTGATTTCCCACGGTGGAACAGGGTCAGATCTTATTATACGGTGTAAAAACAACCGCGGTTTGTACGCGCATTATTGTAATCCTGTCGGCTGGACACGCGTTCGCGTTAAGTGAGTTGTTCGTTTAGGGACATGGCTGCGTGCCTGGTGAATTAGCAAGAAATCGGATAATATCTTGTCAATCTTCTTGTAAACAGCCATCGGAGACTGCGGTGTTTAATTAATCGGACGGACAAACGCTGACGGCAGTGTATATTCTGAACATTACCTCGCTGATACCGGATACCGGATTACCGGTGATAACGTGGAGGAGGCGACTGCTCGGCGAGTGGGACGGTGTGATCTGGACAGCCTCTTGGAGTCGGCCGGCGTGACAACGCTGCCAGAGGCCAGGAATCACACCACGACAGCTGGGCTGCAACCGTCCTATTTCCTCCCCACCTGTCCTCTCCTAAGGTTGCAAGGCGAGCTAACCATCGGACAAGTCGGTAAGTACCTAGGATAAAGTAGGGATTAGAAGTTAGGTTAAAATTAAAAAGCTGCGAATCGTAGCTGCTCAGGCAACGGAGACGCGAAGGTCTAGGGTCTGTCTGAATCAAACTTATTATTACTAATTACGACAACAACCTGGATCAACGGATTTACGGGCCTTCAAAAGCACTTAGGGTTAAATGTTTTTTTTAATGAGTCACCCATTTGGTAATATGGCATTGCCAAAGTTGTTTAGCTGGCAAGATCGCAGCCAAACGCCTGTAACATTATCGTTTTTTTTGAAATGCTGCTATAAGATTGTGTAAGTTAACTTAGAATACATTTCTACATTGAATTAAACAGGCTCAGCGCGCGGTCGGCGGTGACGGACGGCTGGGGGCGGTCCGACGGCTGGGCGGCCTGACGGCCAAAGGCTGCGCCGCAGACGCGGCTAACTTATGCAGTGCTTTCTTGACAGCATAGTTCATTTGTCTGCGCCCGAGAGCTAGTGCAGTCGTTAATCCAGCTGCGAAACCAACTAAATATTGTTATGAACTGTTTGTTTAGAAAATAGCATTAAATCAGGCACGGATGTTTTGAGTACAGGTCATTGATGCCTAAACTTAAATTGAAAATTCATTCCAATGGATAAGACTGCGTTAATATTATTAAAACTTATTTTAGTATTACGATTACAAAAATATGATAAAGTAAAAATTCCCGAATACAAGCTATATGTAGATACCGAAATACAGTAAAATCATTATAACTTGCGCACTTTCTCTATCTCCTTCTTAGGTTTCATTAACCAAAGTTTATCTGGAAGAGATCGCTTTCAGCGATAAGACCGCCTTTGTACATACTAGTTTTAAGTTTATGTCATGTCCACTAAAGCGTCCATTAATAAAAATAAAACATGGCGGCAAACGTCCAGCTGTTTCCAGACCTGCTAGAAGAGTGTGCAGAAGACTATGTACCCTGACTAAGCTGACAGAAAAGCTTAGAACTAAACAACTACTCAGGCTATATCAAAACTTCATATACGTACGGAATGCTTAGAAAACGCAATAAATTAACAGTTAATTACGAAAAGCTATAACAAAAATTACAAAAATGAACATTCCAAGACAAAAAAAATACGTAAACATATAATCGACATGTAGAAGTTATTATTACTTGGAAGCTAAAACCATAACGATTTTTTTAATGTGCACATTATTAGGAAGAACGATGATTACGTAGAGTAATATCAACATTTTTAGCACAAAAAAAATACTATGCCTAAAAAAATGGCGAACCGTCAAAATTGTCAACAATTTCCTTTTTTTAGTAAAGGTTCTCATACACTATGCCATATTATTATGTTCTGTTGCTCTACGGCTAAATCAATATCTATACAGCCACCTCTAATTTTCTTGCGGAACTACGAACTAGGTGCAGTGAGCAACAACCATAACAAAGAACGTTGCCGTGTTTATGGCGCTTGGTCAGAAAAAAAATTTAGTTAAACAAACTTTACCAATCCATAACGATAATTAGTTTGCGATTGTTTTAATGTGCACTTATTTAGGAAATACGGTGAGAAGAAGAGTATTTCGACATTTTTAAAGACGCTTTCGCTGCAAAATTTCGTTTTGGCAAACTGTCAATTTCGTCAATTTCATTATTTTTTTTTGTGTAATTTTGTGTGCCATTATATAGATTTCTTTTACTTGTATGATGAATTAGTAACCACAGAACCACCTCAAAGTTTTTCACGGACCTACGTACTACGTACTTTGAGCTATTTATTGGGGGACTGTAGTCACCATGGACGGACGAGCTTAGAATTTTCTACGCAACTGTCTCACGTTGTCATTTTCTGTTGACCCATAGTCTGTCTCTGTCTTATGATCTAACGTTCGTATGAGTTAAAAGAGTGCAGAACCCGTTTTGTTTCACTTATTCAGCCAGAACCGATGCACTAAGTCGTCGTCCCGGAGCGGGACAAATACATATAAGTGTTTATAAATATCATCCCGGAGCGGGACAAATGCACATGTTTGACAAATGCGAAATGGCGTTTGCCACTCGAAGGGATTCGGCGTTTCTTACATAACTGCAAGAAACCAAGCGAGAAGCGTGTCTCGTCTGTTCTCGCTCCAGAAGAGTGTCAGGAAGCCTTGTTACTTTGGGTTAAAAGAGTGCAGAGAGAGTCTGAGTACTTCAGATCGGAGCAATTTGCGAGAAGGTCGCTTTAAACTCAAAGGAGATATCTCCCGTTTAAATCCGTGTCTTGACGAGTTTGGCCTCCTACGTACTACGGCTAAGAAATGCCTGTCTATCTTATGGAGCTCGTCATCCCCTTTTGTTGCCAAAGGATGGTGATTTGGTTAAGTTGCTTGTGACAGACCGCCATCTTAAAAATTCTCACGCCGGCTGCAAAGCGTGAATTCTTGATTTTGTCAGCCAGACGGACCATACGCTTTGTTATTTTTCGATGCCTTTTTTTTTAAATAGTAAAAGGAGGCAAACGAGCAAGCGAGTCACCTGATGAAAATTAATAAACCGCCGCCCACGGACACCCGCAAAACCTGAAGAATCGCAGACGCGTTGCCGGCCTTAAAGGAAGGAATAGGCTGGTTTCTTGAAAAACCCTAAGTTGTAACGGTCCGGAAATACCGCCGCCGAGAGCTGGTTCCACAACACTGTAGTTCGAGGCAAGAAATTTCTTGTAAAACGCACAGTAGTAGACGTCGATTGCGTGTAGTGCGGTGAAGGAAATGAGCGGCAGGGATCAAGCCGAACAATTCATCAAAACACTCCCCATGATATATACGGTATAATATACAGAGAGACGCAACGTCTCTCCGAAGAGCCAGTGGATCGAGACGACCTGAAATAACCACGTCGTCGACAATTCGAGCAGCTCTGCGTTGAATGCAGTCAAATGGAAGGAGTTGGTATTGGGGTGCTCCAGCCCAAAGATGGGAGCAGTATTCCATATGCGGCCTGACCTGTGCTTTATACAGTTGTAAGCGGTGGGCCGGCATGAAATACTGACCCGCTCTATTAAGCACACCCAGCTTTTTCGAAGCTAATTTAGCTTTACCTTTCAAATGACCACGAAACTGAACGTCACTCGAAATATCGACGCCAAGGATTTCAATAGCCGGATTGGTATCAAGAGGAGCTCCCTCAAAATTCAGAGGTACGACGAAGGGATGCTTGTTCGCGGTAAATGCGCAAACTTCTATTTTGGAGGGGTTAAAGTAGACTAGGTGACATAACCTAGGCCCCAATTCGAGACATGACTTAACATGTTCTCGGTGTCAGTCACAAGTTTATTCCGGCTCTCGATGACGCTTTCCAGAGCAATATTAGCTCGCCCAGTGTAGAGTGTATCCCCAGTACTGTCGTTTGCATAGCAATTAATGCTGTTGTTATGCAACATGTCTATGATATGCAGTAGAAACAGAGTAAGGGACAACACACACCCTTGCGGGACTCCAGCATTCACGGGCTTCATATCGGAGCACGAACCGTCGACTGCGACTCTAATGCTACGCCCAGTAAGAAAGCTGGCAACTCATGAACACAATATCTCAGGAAGCCCGTATGATGAAAGTTTAGAGAAAAGAGCCCTGTGCCATACCCTGTCAAAGGTTTTCGCTACGTCCAAGCTAACTGCCAGTGCCTCCCCTTTACTCTCGACTGCCTCCGCCCATGGTTGAGTAAGGTACACTAAATGATCACCAGCTGAACGACCGCGACGAAAACCATACTGGCGATCACTTAGTAGCTGGTTCTCTTCTAGGTTCCCTAAGAGCAGGCGGTTTTTAATTGACTCCATTACTTTGGAGAGTAACGAGGTAATAGCTATTGGCCTGTAGTTGGACGGATCTGAGCGATCGCCTTTTTATGGAATCGCGTGGTCAAGGGCTGTCTTCCAAGAGCTCGGGACGACGCCAGTAGTGTAAGAGAGCCGGAAAAGGCGCGTTAGAACTGGTGCCAATTCAGGAACACACGTTCGAAGCACAATGGGTGGAACTGCATCAGGCCCACTCGACTTATGGATATCAAGGGAAAAAAGAGCCTTACGCTTACCTTTGCAGGAACTGAACGTTTGGCATTGTACAAGCGCAATGCGGTATGGTCGGTGGAGAGTTTTCCCCATCGTTCAAGGTCGAGTTTGATGCGAAAAGAGTGCCCAAGAGATCGGCTTTCTCCTTTGCAGTATAGGCCAGGCAGTCATCGTATTACCGCCTACCGTGTTACCGGCTAAGAGCCACTACCATGCAACCCCAAATGGAAGATTTGCCTGTAGATCACGTTACGCAGAGTAGACCCTTCGCTGGAGTGGGTACAGATTGTGGGTCAAGACGTCGCGACTTCGTAATCCTAAGAGTTATAAAAAGTATTTGTGTGTTTTTGTGTGTCAGTCAACCAAGGCTGTACGCTTGGAAGTGGTTTTGGAATTATCCACTGAGGCATTTATTCTCTTAGCAGATTTGTTTACGTATTAATGACGGCAATCCTCTGCGGGGATTCTGAATCCCCTGGGGGCGTTCTGATTATAAAGGTGCGAACAATTATTTAAATGACGTGCACAGTTTTTTATTGGGAATTAAAGTAGACATTGGAACCACCCTTACGTTTGAGGAACTTCATACAGTGTTTTGTAAGATAGAGGCCGTCCTCAATTTGAGACCATTGTGCTCTCTGTCATCCGACCCAAATGACCTGTAGGCTTTGACCCGAGGACACTTTTTAATTGGACAACCCTTAAGCGCGCTGTCGGAAATTCCATTTATAAATGTGAAATCCCATCGGTTGTCTCGGTACCAATTGTTGCAACAGTATCCCAGCATTTTTGGACACGCTGGTCGTTGGAGTTTCACATATTATAGCAGCGCGTTAAGTAGACCGACAAGACCAATCCCCCCAAGAATGATGACTTCGTTTTAGTTAAAGATTCTAACCTTCCGCTCTTGTTTTGGCGTCAGGATGCATTGTTAAATTAACTTTCGGTGCTGATAGGGTTCCCTGTTTTGCTGAGGTCTTGGTTGGAGATTCGGTCTTAAAGAGAGCGGTTACCACTCTCTCCCGTTTACCCGTAGACTAACGTACCGTTTGTGACGGTCCGGGTAGGGGGATGTTACGAGCTGAACGGTCGTTTTTGTCAGTGCGTACATAGGTACCACTCCCGTTCCCCAGTCTTTCGCGAGCGGTCACTAATAACGGTTGGTTTGTCATTGCGCACAGAGGTCGTGCTCCCGTTTATTAATAATAATCGTTTAAAGGTGAAAACCAGGTAGGTGGTTTTGGTGGTCTAAGTAGGCCCGCTTTGTTTGATATTGCATCTGTTATGTTGTGCGAGTGTGCAAGTGTTACCAAACGTGATTAGCTATAAAAGCCTATGGTTTGGGCTATCACCGGCGCGGCGTGGCTTCGTAAACAGAGAACGTTCTCTTTTCTCCGCTTCTGGGTAACTGCTGATGGGATACTTGCAGTAAGTGCTAAATTAAGGATGGGACATATAACGTACCATCCTAGGCTCCGTGTTTCGCGGACAGAAGTCCACTCCAGAGTGGTAGTTGGATTGGGACAAAAAGTACATGCTGTTCCACCCACGACCTGGTGTGGGCCTAAACAATTACAAAAATATGATAGCGTATAAGTAAAATTCCCGAATACAAGCTATATGTATATATGATACCTAAATACAGTAAAATCACTAGCGCACTTTCTCTATCTCCTTCTTAGGTTTCATTAACCAAGGTGGTTTGAAAGAGATCGCTTTCAGCGATAAGACCGCCTTTGTACATACTAGTTTTTAGTTTTTGAAGTGTATCTGTTTCTTGTATATGTGCAATAAAATGTTTATCTATCTATCTATCTTTATTATTCATTGGCTTCAGGTGATGGCCTAGAAAAAGTCATATACTGTCTGTTCTAACCAGCTGGTTACACAACTTGTCGCGTCTACCATCTATTTGCGCAACTTTCGAATTGAATTCGTTTGTATTGGCGAGTTAGTTCAATTATCGACAGTTTGGTTAAAATATTTGATTTAAAAAAATCGGAACTTATTTATATCATTTAATGAGGTTAAAGTCACAGATGAATTATTTAACTTTAGTTTACAACATACGTAATAGTAATAACAGTAATATATAAATAGCTGTTGTAGGACAACAGTGCGGGTTGGTGTCTTTTAACAATTGCCATCTTACCACAGCCAACGCAACGGGACGGCCTTTGCGTGCCTTCCGGAGCACGAAGGCGCTCAAGACATTTTTTATTTGGTCACCTAACCCGGGACTCGCCATTGCGAAAGTTGCTCAACTGGCAAGGTAACAAACCTTACACGTTATCCGTTGCGACATCGCACAAGGGCGTTTTATTTAAAAATCCTTATTTGTATTTTATTTACACCGTCCGCCCACATGTTTGTTAATCGCGTTCCTTTACACAATCACAATTATACGTTTAATAAAAGCGGCGTTGCGTTGACAAGATTTGTTAATAAACTTAACGCATTATAAATAGATTAACCCGAGCCCGTTAACCGCGTGTTTATGTGACCGTTTCCGGTTCCGGCCCTAAGGCTTACCCTTTAATTGTTTCCAGCTGAAACATTACGACACAGGGCACGTGACACAATTTGTATATATAAATTGTCACCCGCTAACATAATATTGTAAAATTGTTTTATCGCATTTCTGCTAATTCAGACTAGTTTGTAGTTATAATAATGATTACAAAAATTAATCAGTCTTTGCTCAGTGTTGAAAAGTAAAATCATTTTAATTTAATCACTGTTTCTTTACGCTGGTGTCATAATTTAATTAAAAATTAATAGCTTATTTAAATAAAGTTATATAAGATTAAAATTTATTGTTCGGAGTTATGACTTTTTCGACTGTTAGTATAGTTTAAAATTTAATATTTGACTGTTAATATGACCGCAAAACAAAGTAAACGATGGTCGTGATTTAATAATTAAGAGAATTGTGTACTTACACATTACCGTAGCTACTACGACACTGCACGTAAGGTGCTACAGCTTACTACGACGACTCGTAGCGCCCGCCATCGTAGCCACTACACGCTACGAGTGCCGATATATTATAATCGAGTCTGTATTTACCACCGCAGAGCCAACACGGCGGTGCTACGGATATTTTAATATGGTTCTGTTGTTGAGGTGAACCTTCATTCTGTTGAATATACTTGGTGAAGCATAGGTACGCGATACGTGTAACGGACGTGATATATTTTTTTTAATAATTCATATATTTTTTTTTGCATTTAACATGGTATAGAAGATGATACAAAACTATTACAGATCAACATGTTAAGCTAATACAGGTTTAGTATGCAAATTAATGGCTGAGTTAATCTAGGATTTAAAAATAACATAAAATATCAAATTACAAACAAGTACAAAATGTTAAATTATACATTATTCAAAAAATTATTAATGTTATAAAAATTATTACTCTTTAAAAATATCAGCAGTTTTTTATTAAATAAATTGTCATTCGATTTCTTAATGTCATCAGGTAGTTTATTAAACATACGAACACACAATGCTACACCGCTATTAATAAACTTTGCAGACTTCGGCATGGCTTTATGCACGAGTCTGTGTGGATTTTTTAAAATCTAGAATTAGATTCGCCTGCTGTTTTAAAAAGCACTTTATGTTTTTTGACGAATAAACATATTTCGTAAATGTATAGCGACGGCAGTGGCAATAAACAAGTTAACTCTGAATATCGCAAGACTCGTCAGGGGAGATTCCAGATATAGCCCTTATACATTTTTTTTGGGAAATAAACACCCTGTTAATGTCAGTACTATTACCCCACGCTAAAATCCCGTAACGAAGTATCGAGGCTATATAAGCATGGTAGCACGTGATTGCTGCATGTTTATTTATAATGCGTCTCACTTCCCTTAGAGCATATATAAATTTGTTAATCCTACTACACAGGCCATCAACGTGTTCTTTCCAATTCAGATGTTGGTCAACTATGACACCTAAAAACTTAATATGGCTAGTTTCTTGTATTTTTGCAATGTCCAAATTAAAATTGTATTGAGAATGTTTTGATTTATTAAATTGTATATATTTTGATTTATTAAGATTAATTTTAAGATTATTAAATTCTAGCCATTGTATTATGATGTCAATTGTATTATTAATGTCTGTCTCGTGATTCTTAATTGATTTGTTGGATTTATCAGATGTCACAATAATTGAAATATCATTGGCGAATAGAATGCATTTATGTTTCGTTATCTTAGAAATATTATTAAGATACAAGACAAATAAAATTGGTCCCAGTACGCTGCCTTGAGGAACGCCGCATTTGATTTCTCTATAGCTGGAGGTGTAGCTCATTTTTCTCTATTTTATCAATAAGGACATATTGTTTACGACCAATTAGATAAGATCGTATCCAATTCTGAGCAAGACCCCGTATGCCGATATTATCTAATTTTTTTATTAAAAGTTCATGAGAAACGAAGTCGAATGCTTTAGACAAATCTAGGAATAATCCTGTGGTGTAGTTGTTTTCATTAAGACTGTTGAAAATGGTACTTAGTAGAGAGAAAAGTGTTTTTTTTTGTTTCTTCTTGGTTGTTGTTGGCTATTTTGACTGACGAGTTAGTACCGTCAATCGACTGAATGTGGATACACTATATAGATTTGTGATTGTCATGGATTAAGTTATATGTTGAATCAAATTATAAAGGTCAATTATTTACCGTTAAAACATAATTATTAAATGGTTAATAATTGACCTCAATGTAGCCATTAAAAGATAGAAGAAGATGGGTTTGTTGTAATTATTATATAATTAAATAGTTTGAACATGCTGGGGGGTTGCAAGTATAACAGAACAGATGTTGGAATAGGGTTGAAAACATCAGAAAACTAAAAAACTATGTAATGTACAGCGATATATACGTTACACTAGATAGGCCGTTCCGAACACACACTATGTTCCACTCATCTGCGGAGTCGACTCGACACCTTGCTTTAATGTGGCTTTGACATTCGCGCGTGCGGAGCGGCAAAAATAATTTTTTATTTCTTTTCAAAGTGTACTCCTAGACGTTTACTAAAATTCAGTTGTCAAGTAAGTAAAATTAATTGTTTAAGTCATTATTTTGTAGTTATATCGTACAAGCGGCCGCTCGCGGTTTCACCCGCGTGGTTCCCGTTCCCGTAGGAATATCGGGATAAAAGTATCCTATGTGTTTGTTATATATGTGGGTAACTATAAAAAGCTGGTTGCGCCCCACTCGAGTTAATGTATCATTAAACGAGTGTGTAACGGACTAGCTAGTTTGATTGACGCGTACACCCCCACCTGCAAACCCAACACGTGGCGACGAGGCGAACTTGAAGCAAATTTAAAATGGCGTCGGGAATATCTTTTGGCGTACTCTCCACCTTTGACCATCTTTCGAACGAGTGGAGCAGCTACAAATCGCGCTTAAACCAATGGTTCATCGCTAACGACATAACCTGTGAAACCGACAAGGCGTCGGTCAAACGAAGGGCGATTTTATTGAGTGCGCTTAGTGAATCGACATTCAAGCTAGCAAGCAACTTGGCATTACCCGAAAACGTAGAAGAATTGGGTTACGAAAATATAGCAAAGGAGTGGAACTCCCTCCCTGCGTCTGTGTTTCCGAGTACATATAACCCGTCCATCTTCAAAGTAAGAGTAAATAGGCACCTTCTGGGTAAACTCGCACCATCATAGATCCTGTCTTAGCCCCTGGGCTTGATTGGGATCAAGAGCAAACCCATACATAGTAAAAAAAAAAAAAAAAAAAAAAAATAGTACAACTCCTCGATAACCATTTTATACCAAGACGGTTTGGTTTCGCCGAGAAGTCAACGTTTTATTTAGCAACACAGATGCCAGGGGAAAGTCACACTCAATGGGCGGCTAGGATTAGAGGATAGGCGGCACAATGCGGTTTTACGAATTTGGAAGAGGCCCTGCTGGATAGATTTATCATGGGCATGGCAGCAGGACACGAGCGGGACAAGCTGTTCGCGCAGGATTAGCGGGAGCTGACCCTGGCGAATGCCATCGAGCTGGCCGAGAGCGTGCGCAGTGCGCGCCGGGCCTCGTCGCTGGCAGCAGCGGCCGGCGCGAGCGGCGGCGGCGCACCAACCCCGGACGGCGTGTTCAGTATCTTCAAACAGGAAAAGTGCATTGTGTGCGGGTATTCCAATCATAAGTTCGATCAGTGTCGTTTTAAAAATTATAAGTGTAAAAAGTGCAATAAGAAGGGTCACCTGCGTAGGATGTGTACCTTCGACGGTAAAGTGAAGTACGTGGACGAGGGAGACGATGGTAAGTGTTTTTACAATATACGATGCGTCAAAGGTAAACCGATGACCGAGCGCGTCATGATCAGTGGTGTGCGTTTAGAGTTCGAAATCGATAGTGGGTCGGCAGTAAGCGTTATCACGGAAAAGACATATAACTGCAATTTTAAACAAGTCCCATTGTCACTTACCAATAAAAAGTTATTTAGTTATACGGGTGAAATCATAGTAACGCTCGGTAGTGTGTCATTGCCTATAACGTACGGTGATTGCACATATACATTGTGCGTATACGTAGTGCGCAACGGTGGGCCGCCGCTGCTGGGCCGGGATTTCATTCGCATGTTCGACCTTGAGCTCGCGCCTGCCGCGTCCCCACTCCAGCCGTCATCGGCCGCGGCCGACAGTAACGTCCGCGCAGTCTATACAAGCGATCAAGATAAAGGCAATGATAATTTCGTTTCGCAATTAACATCTTTGTTTCCAAATGTATTCTCCGGCAAATTAGGGCCGTTTAACAAATACACAATACCGTTATTTGCTTTAACGACACCCAAGGGAAGAGAGGGGTTGGTAGTATTATATTGATGAGCCCATCGCCGCTCTATGCTGTTGGATAGTATGTGCAGTCTTTCCACCTCTTCCCTTGGGTGTCGTAAAAGGCGACTAACGGACTTAAGACTTCACTTACATCCAACAGCATATAGCGGCAATGGGCTCATCATAATAATACTACCACCCCTTTCTTCCCCTGGGTGTCTTAAAAGGCGACTAACGGACTAAAAACTGCACATACATCCAACAGCATAGAGCGACGATGGGCTCGTCAAAATAAAACTACCAACCCCTCTCTTCATTTCGGTGTCGTAAAAGGCGACTAACGGACTTAAGACTGCACATACATCCATCAGAAAATAGTGACGATGGGCTTACTACCAATCCCTTTCTTCCCTTGGGTGTTGTAAAATACGACTAACGGACTAAAGACTGCACATAAATCCAACAGTATAGAGCGGCGATGGGCTCATCAAAATATACTACCAACCTCTCTCTTCCCTTCGGTGTCGTAAAAGGCTACTAACGGACTAAAGACTGCACATACATCCAACAGCTTAGAACGGCGATGGGCTCATCAAAATAATACTACCAACCCTACATTTTTCTTGGGTGTCGTAAAAGCAACTAACGTGCTAAAGGCTCACCAACTTAGCACATGTGCAGACTGTGCAGTTGTTTCTTGCTGAAGCGTGGACTGTGTGGGCGTGGTCTGTGTTGTCCATAGATACAAATGATTACTAATTTTACCATAAACTTTAAATAAATATCTCAAAAAGTTGATGATTTAAGTGTTTATTCATGATTGTTCTACTTGTGACTAAAAACTTTTTCGTTTTTGTAGGCTCATTGTCATTTGACAGACAAAAATTTAAAAAAATTACTTTTTCTCCTAGGGCAAGAAAAGCTACTTTTTCCCCGCTCTGGAAAGCTATAATGACAGTCTTTTTGAGCAAGAGGAGCGAAAAAAAAATTATACCCTAGTTAATCCATAAAAAGTGTTTCATTTCAAGCATAGGTGTATTTATTCTGTCGGCGCATAGAAACCGCCATGTGCCGCTGGCGCGTGTCTGCGAGTAAACTTACATCTATTTTACAATGAATATCAGAAAGTAATTAGAAACAGAAGGTTCTGTCATATTTACAAAGAATTATCACTCAGTAATTTCAGCCTACTCATCATGATATTTGAAATTGAAATGTCGAAAATTTTGTGCCATCGCGGTAATGCTAACACAAATGGGCGCGTCTCCCGTCCGCCACGTATTAATTATCTTGCGCAAACAAAGTAAGCTTACAGTTGTGTTTCACGCTCACTCGCGAGGGGGGCCAGCCGCCGGGCCACTCGGGGACAGTCTGGCCTTACACTTTACACGGTACAGCACAGTTTTTGGACAAAACAAGCTGGTTAACGTTAGTTGGAGAAAATGGTTAACGAACCTAAAAAGCAACCAGCCATTTTACACTTCATTACTTCAAACAAGAAAATAAAAGGTTTTATTTGATTCAATGCAATGGATAATTTGTTTTAGAATGAACGTCGTGGTTAGTATCGGCAAGGAAAGTAATCTTTGCATGGCCGCATGGGCCATTCACAATATTATACAATTTTTACATACATGCATACAAATCACGATTATTATCCTCGAAGGGTAAGTCAGAGACTAGGTAATGAGGATCGCAAAAGCAGTCCTCTACCATAGTCCACTTTTCACCAAATAGCGACTGCACATGTGCTCAGTGTGACAGGTGGTGAGCCCATCGCCGCTATAGCTGTTGGATGTATGTGCAGTCTTTAGTCCTTTAGTCGCCTTTTACGACCCTCAAAGGAAGAGAGGGGGTGGTAGTACTTTTTTCTCCGCTACGCGATACGGTTAATATTGAAGATAGATAGATAGATAGATAGATAGATAGATAGATAGATAGATAGATAGATAGATAGATCGGGTTTCATCGTGTCGCTCTAAGTACATACCAACGTTAAAGAAAATCTCTAAAAATATAAGAAAAAAACTAATAAAACATAAGAGGAGCTCGATGGCGCCACGGCTAAGGCGCTAGGTGGCCCTTGTTGTTAAGCAACTGCGGGTGACCAAATTAAAACATCTCGAGCTCCTCCGTGCTTCGGAAGCCGCGTAAAGCCGTTGGTACCGGTTGTTATCGTAAGATGGCAGCCCTTAAAACCCACCAACCTGCATTGGGCCAGCGTGGTGGAATATGACCCAATCTCCGCATGTGACGCTGTCCGTGCGGGATGGCCTGAGCCCAGCAGTGGGAGGTTTATAGGCTCACGACGATGAATACAACAGAGTCCCACAATTTAATGTTACAGTGTCAACTTAATTTCTCTATTAATTTTGTCAACTAAAAATTATAATGAGAAGAATCTTGTTAACAAAGGGACGCGAGCAATTATCTCGGCTAACAAAGTAAACGCCTGTAGAGTCGAGTGTGCGCAAATAGCGTCACCTACTTATTTTGATAGTTGCCGCTAGCGCCGCCGCCGCCGCCGCGCCGCCGTGAGCGCCGAATAAGATGTTTGATGATCTCGAGAACCCATTCGTATTCACAATACAGTGCTATTAATTAACTGGTAATAATTAAAGAGGCTCCGGCAGTAGCGCTGTGTAATCATTACGCATTCATTGATTACGATGTCTTTCGCGATGATGAATATGTGCTGCGGGTGCGAGCTCCGTTTTATTACGTGTTTGCTTTTACTAATAGAAATGGTTTGTCGCTGTGTCGGAGGAATCGGATGAATATTCTTTTTATTTACTTGTTTCCATAAAAGTCAATATAAAATTTAATAAAAAAACGGTATAGTTAACTGAATAGAAAGGGACAGCAAAGTTAACCAATGGACTTAATTACGAAATTTTTCAGAATAATACGTCCCTGTAATTGGGTTTAACGAGGATTGCATAACAAAAAGAAAGTTTTAGCGAATTCGTCAAGAGTGTTAAAATAAAACTTCACGAGTTGGATTCGAACCCACACCCTCTGACATACCTGGGAAACACAAAGTCAAAAACGAAAATATAACAACATCTAACCTAAGTTATAATGTTAATTTTGTTAAACTTTTTGTTTGACTTTGGTATTACAAATATTTTGTATAAAAGGGTCCGTAGCCAAAGATTGTTTTATGTACATAATATTCATAAGGTAACATTCGTGTGGGAACAAAATCATCTGGCGTGAGCTCATTGAAAATGTTCCCTGGGCCGGCTGGGCCGTTTGCGCTCGCGGCGCGGTTGTGGGCCCTACGGCGCGCGGATACGGGCTACGCGCCCGCCGCGGATTCATTGTAAAGTTTGCGAGCGAAGTTTCTTAGCTAATATTTGTGGTACGTTTTCATCGAATACATTTAATTTAATCATAACATTAATGTTGTTACAAAGTTCGGGCGAAGAAATAGTAGATGGAATCGATAAACAGCGAACACGCGGCTCGCCTGCCAAGGCGTGTGATGCGCGGCAGTACATCGGCGCAATTAGCCGCGCGCTCATTACACTCATTAGTCATTACACTTCGGCTCCTCCCGAAGCGTGTGTCACAAAGCTGGAACCATTTTATTCAATACTTTTAATTTTATGACATATCAAGAGTTCTCTCAACGTTGTTTGCTATGAAAGATGTCCACAGCTAGACAAAGGCTCTCCTAAGGATCTCTTCATGCCCGGTCTTGTGCTGCTCGCATCCAGCGGCTACTCGTGACCTTTACTCTGTCTCCAGGACACCATCAGCCTGCTGAAGGAGACCAACCCGGACGACGTGCCTTCGTTCGTGGCGAAGGAGCTTCACAAGCTGCCCCCCGTCACATTCGACCACGTCGATGTCACCAGGCTGCTGAAGGACATCAACTTCCTGAAAGCGAGCCTGGCTGAGGTGGTGGAGAAATTAGAAGTCTCAAACAACACCATAAGTGAGTTGCGTGCCCAAGTAGTGTTATTAAGCAACACTGCTTCGGTAAGTAGGTCACCCGAGGCCTCTAATGTCAACACTCGTCGCGGGGCGCAAAACGCATCCGTCTGCAGTTTCGAGTCGGCGCATGCAGATGCGTCACCGGCCGCTGTCACTGCGCGCGATGCCCCGCGCCCCGCCGCCCGCCCCCCGCCCCGGTGGGCACGTCACGCGTTTGCACGTCAACACCTCAACGTGCCTACACAGCTGCGGCCGCCAGCCGACCTGTCGGCGCCGCTGCCGCCGCCGCACCGCAACCTGAGCGGCGACCGCCTCAAGAGAGAAAGAAAAGTAGCCAGGGAGTCATCCAGGTTCACCATCGTGACGAGGAGGGCTTTACCACAGTGGAAAGGAGGAAGAGGAAGCCAAACTATGCGGTGTTGCACCGACCGGACCGAACCACCTGCTGCGTCCAGCTATACCGACGACGCTGGTGTACGTGTCCCGACTCCATTATTCTACGAAGGCAGAGGAGATCGTAGAGTACATACGGATCAAGAGAAAACTCACTCTAAGGGTCGAGCGGTTGGAGTCCCGCCACAATGTGAATTTTAATTCATTTGTGGTGAGAGTACCGACCGACCATCTATCGGCCTTTATAAAAGAGGAGTTTTGGCCGAAAGGTGTCCTGTTCCGGCGGTTCCGTGGACGGCTACCGGACACCGCGTTGCGTCACACGTCGCCGTGTCTACGTGTAAAATAGTGATAAGGTTTAATAATATAAATTATATGTATGTTAGTCTGTAAGGTAATTAATTATTTTCTATAGAAATACTTAGAAACATGACATTCATTTTGTTACAATTGTTTTAATGACAAATAAGTTGTGAAACAAGAATTATTTTTCTTAGTCGACATATTTGTAGATATGTCTGTAAATCTTGGCATGAGATAAAAGCTATGTCATGCTTGCGTTACAATTGTAAAATTTCGTGGTTAACTTACGCATATTTTCAAAATGGCTCTCCGTGAAAGTAGTAGTGATAATTGTGATAGTAATGATTTTGATGACTTTGCATATAGATAAAGATTTAAAGAAAGAATTAATTATTCTTTTAAACTTACGGATTTTGCGATTAGGGAAAAATTCCGTGTTAGCAAAATCAGTGTAGAATATGTAATAAATAGAATCGGTGCACGTATTGAAACTTGTTAAATACTAACTTACTACAGTCCTCTTTCTCCAATTTTGCCACGTTGTGTCTTTTAAATATTTAAATTTTTTGTCATATGAGTACCTACTCCGTTTCATTCAAACGATTAAACTACATATTTCTTTCCATTTCTTAATTTTCATGTCAAATGTCAATTTGTTATTAAATTTACCAAAAAGCACCGATATGCTGTCGGAATCAATTTTAAGATTAACATCTTTTTCTTTCTTGTAATATTATTTATTAAATCAAACACTTAAAAATACAGACTTGAAGTGACTTGCAAAATAACGGGAAAATATTTAATAGTTTTAAATAAGTTTTTATCAAAGACAGCGAAGGCATTATTTTGTATGGCTGTTATTGAGAGACTGAAGGCTTTTCGATTTTAAAAGACGTATTGTTATTTGATTTAACAACTTCTAATTAGGTATTTGAAAATAGAGTTTGCTAAATTCCTAGACGAATACTTGATACCTTTGATTATATTGTCCTTGATAAATTTTCACCTATAGGACAGTTCAGCCGCGACAATTATTTTTTGAGAATTGTCGCACTTGTCAACGTGGTGAAACTGACCACTTGACAATTTTCATATTTTCTTGACAATTGTCGAACCTGTCGACGTGGTGAAATAGGGGCCAAGGATGTTTTAGTTTTTTTGGTTAAATACTCAATAATTTCACTGGATCTTGAACTTCTTGTTGAATGACAACGTTAAGCATTGCTGTTTGGCGACTGAAAGATTTTAAAGTGGTGCGCCATCCACACTGATTTTGGACAAAATAGATTTAAATAATAAATACATTTTACAACTGTCACACCAATCATTCAGCCCCAAACTAAGCATAGCCTGAACTATGGTGACTGAATAACTGATAGACATACATAAATAGTGCTCACCACACAAGCATTTGCCCCTACCGAGATTCGAACCCGGGACCGTGGGTGACGCAGTCGGTCTCGCTGACCACTCGACCACCCGGCCGTCAAATACTCATGGCCAGCCTGCACATGTCCCACTGCTGGGCCCAGCACTTCCCACATGTACAACGCCACGTGGAGCGGGTTGGCTATAACCAACCACGTTGGCCCAATGCAGTGTGGTACGTTTTAACGCCTACCATTTTACGACAACAACGAGACCAACGGCAACGGCGACGTACCGTCCGAAGCACGGAAAAACGCAATATGTTTTTAATTAGGTCACCTATCCAGTGACTTGGCATTGCATAAGTTGCTTAGCGGGTAAGTCGCAAACCAAACGAGCTAGCCGCTGCGCCATCCAGCTCCTTAGGCAGAATATTACCAGGAGGCCAATTTGTTGTAGTAAAACAAAGTTCTAGAAACAGTAAGAAGCGTCGCTTGTACCGATCACAAAATACATTTAGGTATTAGGGTAGTACGTGTAGGTACCATCTCATCAATTAGCCAGCGGCAGCGGTCGCCGGCGCGCGGCCCGCAGGCGCGGCGCTGGCCATAAATATCGGTGGATGACCGCCGCGCGTGACCGCCGCACGCACCGCTAGAGACGGCCGCTGTTGTCGATAAACTTTCTTCACTTTCTCAATAACAATAAGACTGCTCAATGGCTGAATGGCAAGATCTTGCGGTTTAGTTTCCAGGTCTAGGACGGATTTTTGAATAAATAAGTTTGTGATCACAAGCTCGCAGTAGGCTAGCGTGGACTTTTCTTAGTGCAGAGGGTCCTTATTTATGCTCAAGACATTACGTCAGAATACTTAAAATATGTCACACCTTACTTTACTCGTAGGATTAGGACTTCTTTATTTCATTACATTTTTTAAGCTTAGGTACCAGTGATGTTGTTATTAAAATGACATAAACACTCGTCTGAACACCGGTCTCAAACCTAGAAGTCTTACCAAGACCAGTATCACCAATAGTAATATATACCTATAGTTGGTTTAAGGTTAATGATTTGAAATAATTTCATATAATACTTGCCAGCAAAACTACCGCTTTATGTAAGCACGACAGTTAACTTTCTCAGTGATTGAAAATTCTAGGCGAAGTGCGCTCCCGTCCAGCTTACCGTCACTTACCATCAGGTGAGGGGCAGCTCTTTCCCGGGGCATTCCTTTGCATTATCCGCCGCCAAAGCAGCCCATGAGATATCGCACGGAGCCCCGCCCTAGCGCCGCCGATGCATCATGTATGTGGCGCACCGCCGCTTATTGACATTGACGCCGGCGTGTTTTATTATTACAGTGCGGTGTGACGTACGGCGGCGCGGCCCGCATCCCGATGCCGGCTACTTACTGTTCACCGCGGGCGGCTTGCGTTCTCTAGCTAGTCTTATAAGTACTGAATGAAAAATGCGCTTCGGCGGGTTCTAATTCAGCGTCAAGACCTAACGCAATTGGTCTCCTGCGCGAGTTTGTAACTGGCGCATGGACGTCTGGCACTACTTGCATAATCTAACGGTTGGTCTTGCAGGCAGTATAAAATAAAATTTAGTGATGTAAGGAGAGGCATTGTGCCCTGCGTTGCGTTCTGCCTATTACCACTGACAAGACTGCCTCGGTGTAACGCGCAAAGAACAACACAATCGCGTGCCGCATCACTAGGCGCTTGTGGTCGTGGCCGATTCCTCAAGCGGCTTTACTACAGATTGGGGCAATTTTTGTGCGAGCATCAGACACGTTTGTCCGGTGGTCGCGCGATTGATTCGATATGAGATACGTGTATATCTTTTATAAAGACATATTTTAGTTATAGAGAAAATATGAGTAACTTACAAAGCATGTGGACAAGATGAAACTTTTGCCTAATAACTTAGGTGTCTCTAGCATATTTAAAGCTGAGCAACTACTTAAGCCTACAGTACTTCAAGGTCTTCTAAAATATTCCGTTATCACATAATAATAATCCTTTCTACGGGTGTATATTGGATCGTCGAATTTTTGGTTCTCCTAATTGTCGATTTCACACAAACCATACGCCTTAATTATTTTCGCACAATTTTATTTTTCTAAATGTGTTAAGCCTATTTTTTCTTCGCCTACCTTATTATCGCCGAAAAAAACTTCCCAAATGCGACATTAGGCGGAACCATTCATAATCCCTACTATTAACAATTACTAAATTGTAATTCGCACAAAGTTTAAACGTACAAGAGTTTAACGCCTAATCATTTTTATATGGCAAAATAACTTTGCAAGTTACTTAATTGCGTGCATGCAAACAAGCATGCACGCAACCAAACATACAGCATGCAAGCACAAGTCTAACCTGGCTAGGTTGCATGCTGTATGTATGCTTGCCTGCATGCAGCATGCCCGCTGCGCTTCGCGATTGTCTTAAATTTCTAACCAATCACGTGAACTACAGGAGTAGAACCAATGATGTTACAAATTCTAATATCATTGAGTAGAACAGCTAGTGTTTCTGTTGTCTAATTTAAAAAATGACCTTGAAATTCAAGACAATAGTTACGGTGTGCTTCGCGATTATCATGAATTTCTAACCTATCACGTGACCTACAGGAGTTGGGCAGGTAATATTTCTGTAGTCTAATAAAAAAATAACCTCGAAATTTAAGACAATCTCTACGATCGCCTTAAATTTCTAATAAATACTTATGGTCTTACAATCAGATAATATAAATTCATTTCATATAATTTCATTTGATATAACAACTGACTAAATATAATCAACATTTAATATGATTTTAGATTCTATAATTTCATTTGATATAATGTAATTTTGATGTAATATATATTTGATATAATAATCTTATCATATGAATGAAACATTATTCATGTAATAAGCAAGCAGCATGCAAGCAAGCAAGCAAGCAGCATTCAAGCAAGCATGCAAGCAAGCAAGCAGCATTCAAGCAAGCAAGCAGCATGCAAGCAAGCATGCTGCATTTAAGCAAGAATGCAGCATGCAAGACAGAATGCAGCATGCAAGCAGGCATGCAGGATGCAGGCAGTCATGCAGCATGCAGGCAGGCATGCAACATGCAAGCAGGCATGCAGCATGCAAGCGGCGGGCATGCAGCATGCAAGCGGCGGGCATGCAGCATGCAGCTCAGCATCCGGCGGTCCCACGCGAGCTTATCGTCGCAGATGGCTTTCGCTCACCACCGCTGCTTCGGCTTGCTGGCCGGCTCGGCCGGCTAGCCTCAGCCGCGGCGGCGACCCTTAAGCCCACCTGCTCCTCAGCTCGCGGGCCGCCTCGCCCCTCCGCGCCTATACGCGGGCTTAAATTACACTCTAGCATAGGGCAGACAAGTCTACGTGGAGTCGATTTTGCCGCGATTCGTTTCTGTCACTGAATTTTTAGCACAACCTCAACGAAAACCCAACGTATTAACTTTTTAAGACAATATTTGAAATCGATTTAGGGTTAAATTCTATTTTTATTTATAAGCAAAAATTATATCAAATGATGTTATTATCATCATCATCATCATCATCATCATTCACAGTCTGACTTCACCCACTGCTACAGGCCTCTCTTTGTATGTGCCACTGTTGATGGTACCGTGCCAATCTCATCCAGGTTTTGCCCGCGATGTTCACCACATCGTCTGCCCATCTTGCCGCAGGACGACCGACGTTATAGAATATGATTATTTTACCAATACAGCTTTATAGAAAAAGTTGTTAGAGAATATGAGTAATAAATCAAATGAAAAATATACGTAGGTAATGTTGTTATAAGAAGTGTATTTAGAACAAGTAAAAATTATATCTAATGAACGTTATGTCCTTTGAAATTAGTTCATTTGTCATTATATGAAATGATACGCACCCATTTCTGTAGTCTAAAAAAATATTAAAAATATTAATTAAAGTTTGAACTTACGTACTTACTTATAATAATAAATTAGGGCTTTCAACACTAAAGCGTAATCTTCGTAATACCGAAAGAATGTTATGCCGATACATTTTAGTGCATTTCATATTAGGGATTCTAAAATTAGGGTTTTCAATTTTTAGGCAAAACTATAATGGTGCGAAAACAACTGTTAGGCTAGACAATTATTGTGCGTTAAGATAAAGCCAAGATAGTTAGGCCATATGAAATTAGAACCAAAAATTTAAGGCGAACCTCTTTCTACAAAGCTGTTTCGTGCTTGGAAGGGACTTGGCTTTAAAAAACGTGCGTTTTAAAAGGAACTCTTTTGTGTAATTATATAAAACGAAAAGTATTTATATAAAACGTTTAAATGAGAAAGTATTAATGTAAGTATACTATGATAAGTATGAACACATCGTTGACTTTTGCCGTGATGCGAGTGTTTCCGCGAAATTAATTTCAGTTTCCCGCCGGTCGGAGCAACTGGGTCACGAACGCCTTTTACATCTGTTTTTAAGTTTTTGAATTAAGCTTTTTAATTTAAAACAGCTCTTCATACAGAAAATATGTCGTGAAATCACCAGCGCTTACCAAAGCACCATTTCTATAGTTCCTGCATTTTTCATATATTACACCAAGTTCAAAACACCTCTGTCGTTTTTGAGGTTATGCGGGAGGTGTAGTCTCTATCATAAAATGGTAATATCTCCGGAATATCTACGAGCTTACTAAAATTTTAAATGTGCTAGCTTTCGTTTGTCGTAAAGCAAACGGAAAATTTCAAAAGTTTGCAATTTTACAGAAAACTTACGAAATATGAGCTACCGAGACTTTTTTTATACGTACAATACGATTACGCTGACGGTATTTAGCCAAATGCTCATTGATTGAAACGTTTAATGGGCCGAGTCCCATTACATCTTCGTCGCTTTTTACAATATTTTTTTTAAGTTGCTGTGTATAATATGTTTGTTCGGGTGAAATCTTGCAACTCAATTTTGAAGAAGATATCTTCAACCGATTGGCGCTGAAATGTATACACGTTCAGTTTGGATGACAATGCATGATTAATTGTGTGACGTTATGCTAAATCCAAGATGGCGGCACACCCAAGATGGCAGACTAATTATTTTTAATACGTATGTTTAATGCGATAATTTGAGAGTAACTCGAAAGATAAAGTGACGTCACTGTAAATCCAATATGGTGGAGATCTAAAGCTTGAAACTTCACTTGATTCCAATTCAATTTTTTGCAATTCATCTGTTTAACAAGTTTCTATGGAGATTCGTAATATGGTCCACAAAGCTGAATTGAATAAGGTGTCAAATAGTAAATCTTACACAGTTGCTCAAGGGCAACATATTTCAATGCATCATCATCATCATCAGCCTATATACTCGTCCACTGGTCCTGGACATAGGCCTCTCCAAAAACACGCCACTGAGCACGATCCGCGGCCACTCTGATCTAGCTCTTGCCAGCCACCTTGCGAAGATCGTCGCTCCACCATGGAGCCCACATTAAATAATGGCACATTTAGCCCTTCAAGCAATGTGTATGGAGTACTCGCGAATGTGGGAGAGCTTATTATATCGCCGGCGAAGTGCATCACTTCAACATATTATGGAGTTAGCGTTTGAAATGCCAGACTCTGAATTTGTTTGGCGTTTACCGGTCGGGCAGGGTGTTCTTCAATGATGATTTAATATTAAAGTAGCGAATAATAATTAACATTAACAAATAAGATACAATTGCAAACCAAATTGCAAACACATTAAATAACGTGATTGAGTTGTGATTCGCAAATACGCGGGAATCTTGTCTACGGATTACGTTCCATTTTCAAAAAGACCGCCGCTGCTGCTTCACCTTCTAAAAATCAAAATGACAATCAAGGACTTCTTGGGGGGAAAGTAAAGAATCATGTCTGCAGTTATGTTTTATTTTCTATAATTTGTGTTTTGACGAATATTTATGTAAAATAATGGTGGATTATTTACTGTTAAGTGTTCGTTAACGTGCATAAGTGGCAAATAAAACAAAATAGTGCAACATCATTTATCAAAGTCTCTCAAGAAGTCCATGTGAGATCTCAATAAAGTCCTACAGCTTTATTGAGTCTCAAGGGGTTTGGGAAAATATCATTTATCATTTAAAAGTTCATTATCACTCATTATCATCTACTTTATGCAAAGAAAATATTCACTATTAAATCTTACTTGACACTGGCTAAATGTGCTGACCGCACGAAGCCATTACGTAAGAAAAAAAACAATCAAAAAACAATGACATCCAACTTGTTACCTTGAAAATATTTATTTTAACAACAATGATTGAATTACTTTTTAGTGGCTTATTTTTCTTATATTGATTACATAAGTGTGTTTTTTATGTAAGTAGGTATTTCAGTTTTTTTTTTATTCAAAAGTTCTTAATTTATATCTACAAAAAACAATAGAAAATGTAAAGAAACAAAAACCGGTTTTGTTAAGTTTTATTTTTCTCGTGTGGAAATTTTAATACCAATATGAAACACAGTATGAATTGAATTCACATTCTTGAATGGACATTTTATTATCAGAGGAATGAGCTTGGGAAAAGTATTTTTTTTTTTATTTTAAATATTTACATTTTAACTTAAAATATGACAATATTTTTTTTTCTGTAGCCCTTCAAAATACTTCACAATAATTTTTTAAACATTCATAAAAATGACCACGTGCTATTGTTTTTGTGACAATCAAAATACGCGCGATACCCGCGGCGTGACGTCATCGGATTCCATTCTCTCGCAAGGGTGGCGCGACTCGCGCGACTTCGTTTTATTATAGTCTAAGATCCGAGTATAGAACGACCTTCACCGGGAAGGTTAATGGATAAAAAGTATTTTATATCAAATTTAATATGTTAAATAATATATTGCCAGTGGGTTGGCTGAAAAATTTCAGTCCAGTACCATTAATAATATAAATTTTTGTCCATGGTTTTTCCCTTTAATATTAGAATTATGTTTTTTTTTATTTATATTTTGTTCACTTTGTTTTTATTAAGTATAGATATTTAGTGTTTTTTTGAATGTGCATTTTTCTAAACATATTTATAAGTATCTATTTTTATTTATCAAATGTATAAATCCACATACACATCTTAGTTTTAAATTGATTTTATTACGGAACGTCACCTCGTACAGGCCCTGCCAGAATACCAGCGCCGTTGCGATGTAACTTTGTCACACCGTAGCGGCTTATGCTGAGGTAGGGTCCTGATTGGCTCGTCATACTCTTGTTTTATTATTGTTATTTGACAAGTATTTGTATGTTATTTTTTGTTATTACGTTTTTTTTCTCTATTACTTACTTGTGACAGTCAATAAATGGTTTTTCTTTCTTTCTTTCTTTGATTAATGATTAATTTAATATTAAAAAAATATTTTTTTTTACATTGCATTGCTTTGGTGTGTTTGTGTTAGTTATGAGCTTATCATTACACAAACATAAATTTTATTTATTTAAGCATACGGTTGCAAATTACTAATATTGATTTGCCTGTTTACACCTGCCTACCCAATGTTATGACAGGAAAAAAATAGTCAACCTAACGTTTGCATATTCTATAGGCTTCATACTTTCGATTAGTACCTATGTAATTTATCTATTATCGAAACAAGTGCAATATTTTAAATAAAATATTTTTAAATATTTAATTAATCATATACTGGACTGAAATTTTTCAGCCAACAATATATTTTTAACATATTAAATTTGATATAAAATACTTTTCAACCATTAACCGCTCGGTGAAGGTCGTTGTATACTCGGATCCTCTACTATTAATATGTCTGCTCTGAACCAGTGCAGTTGTGCCACAGATTACTTAGTAATTAATTGTGCAAATAGTTAAGTAATGTAATCGGACGCCCGCCGGGTGCGGGCGGCGGGAGCGGCGTCGGGGGCTATCGGATACGACGACGTCACGTCACGTCAGTTGAGTGCCAGCGAACTAAGCGAGGTAGTAGTGTTTTATGCAATTATTTATGTACAATAACTTTGTAAATACTTCTCGTATCAAAGTGAAATAAAAACTATTGGTTTTAGTACTATAACGACTTCTATAATGGTATAAAGTAAAATTGAACTTTTTTTTCATTTTTCCCAAGTCCATTGCTAAGGATCTGCAAGAAATTCACAATATAAGTTGTTTTTAGAAAAATTGCTCGAAGTGGCCGTAGTAGATCCCCAGTTTGGATGACAATGCTTGGTTAATTGTGTGACGTCATTCTAAATCCAAGATGTCGGACTAATTATTTTTATTGCGTTCCTACAATATGGGTATCAAATGAAAGGTTAATTTCGAATGCTCTTCTGTAAAGATACCTTCTAATAATTTTACCCTACTTAAGGCCACATATGCTTGACCAGCAGCGAAGAGCTTCGAGCCAAGCGCCTATGTGACCCTAAGCAGTTGTCCCACCGCCAACGATGAACGAGAAGCGAGTCGAGCTAAAATTATAAATGCGCTGGCGAGCAGCGGAAAGCGAGTGTGTAGTTCCAATAGTTTTGTCGCTGGGCTATTATAAGCGCCGCTGCCGCTGGTTGGTCTCTCGGCGTGAGTTCAGTAGGGCAAGCACGAACTTTCAAAGAATTCGCAACGTAAACGTATCGAGTGCACGACACGAAAACGTAGTACAACGCTGGTCCTAAGCACGAAGAGTTCCGTAATCGTATCGCGAGCTCGATGCGACGACGAAGGTGACGTCATCATAACGTAAGCAGAGATGTGCCCGGTGAATGAACAATCGCAGCACATTGAACGATTGCATACGTTCAGAAATTAGATGAAGTGGTTTTAAAAAAGTTACACAAGAATTTTAATTGAATATTTTAATTATATTTAAATTAAAAAAAAAACTTTCCTACAAAACCCGCCTTTTAACCGCCTCTGTGGTCTAGTGGCTAAGCTACCTGTTACAGACCCAGAGGTCCCGGGTTCGATTCCCAGCGGGGGGTACATCTTTGTGTGCTCGGTTTGGTTGGTGGTAGGGCTGTTAAGTCCGCCTGGCTAGCTACCACCATCTTATCTAAGTCTGTTGCCATAACAACGACGTTTATAGCATTGTTGTGTTCCGGCAGTTTGAGATAAGATAGCCAAGCCAGTTCCTCAGTGGTTGAGGATTCCGGGTGAAGCGCGCTTCCACCTTCGGCCTTATCGTCACTTACCATCAGGTGAGGTGAAGGCCAAGCGCTTACCCGTTGCCAATAACAAAAAAAAAAACAATCACACCAATTATCTAGCCCAAGAGAAGCTTCGAAGAAACTCGTTAAATAGTTACTAGTCAACGGATAAATATACTTAAAATACTTATTATACATAGAAAACACCCAGACCCGAGACAATTTAGAAAAACAATAATTTCTAAATTGACCCGACCGGGGATCGAACCCGGGACCTCAGAGATGGCGACACCATGAAAACCGATGTACAAACCACTCGACCAAGGAGGTCGTCAAAAGTTCCTAAAATTCTAATTAAATATTTTGACTCTGTTTTGATTTCTGAACGACATCACATAGAATTGCTTTCGCGGCAAAGCCAACTTTGTTTACTAGCATTTCACAAACAATCTCTAAGGTGAATTTAGTGTTACGTTTTAGGAAAAGTAAATTTAATTGTTTTAAATTGATCAAAATGAGGACAAGCCATGCACAATACGCAATGATGAATAAAATAAACGCAATGGAAAGGTAAGCATACTTACTTTTTTTTTTTCAATTTATTTTGGCACATACAGTCATTCAACAAAAAATATGTTAGAGTATATATTGAACATATTAAAAGACAAGGAGTGCCGAAAAGGTTTAACAATTATATTACATATAAAAGCTATGGGGGGTATTAAGTTCCTAATTAATAAGATACATGTATAGCTTAGATAAATAGTGTTGATAAACATTTACAACTCAAATTACCACTCAAAAATTATGTGAGATTGATTGTTCTACTACTTAATCTCTGGAATACCATTTTTTTTAAAGAGTTTACAGAAATGCTAAAAAGATCGAGGTCACTAAATTCTTTCTTATACATGCAAATACATCGATGTATGAAACAATGACGAGTGTAATTCTTTCGAAGACGGGGTGGTACAAAACAGTTTAATATACGATTGGGGCGAGCGGGCAAGCGAGCTTTATTAATAAAGTTAATTTTAGACAGCAGTGTAGGACTGTCAATAAGGTTGTTGAGAATTTTGTGGAGAAAGACTAAGTCGAAATATTTTCGTCTGTTATGTAAACTGAGAAGTTTATCGCGTTCTAAAGAGTCGTCATAGGATTAACTTATGTGATCTCGCCGAAAATTCAAAATCTTTATAAATTTTCTTTGTACTTTTTCTATTCTATCGACGTGAATCTGGTAATAGGGACTCCAAATAACACATCCAAAGTCGAGAATAGACCTGACGAATGAGAAATATAGAACTTTCAGCGTAACTACTCTCTTAAAAGGCTTAGTGATTCTATTTATGAACCCCAAACTCTTAAATGCTCGTTTAATTATCGAGTCAATGTGAAGATTAAAAGACAGTTGATCATCCAATATTATTCCTAAATCTCAAACGTGTTTGACTCGTCTTAAATTATTATTATCAAGGGTGTATCCATATAATATAGGTGTTGTTTTACGAGTGTATGTTATGATTTTGGCTTACTTTGTTGTTTGTGACTTTTTGTATGATTGTTACAAGTTCGATGGTTAAGATGTGTGATTATTATTTTATTTATAGAAATGGAGATTCATCTGAACCCTCTGGAAGCATACGAGATCGCAATTGCACTTACGCTAAAATAAATATCAATGGGACATACAGGACACTCGGCCACAAAAAAAGTGGCGCAAGGTCAACGAAAATATACACTACGCAAAGTAATAGTTTCAAGTTAGTACCTTTGTTAACTTCATAAGTGCTCGACCTAACACTAACTCATCACAAATCAAAACTGTTGATCAATAGCAACATTATTTTTTGTATTTTTTATACAACTACACTACATAAATAGTTTTTGGTTTTGTATAAATGGTGAAGGTTTAGTGGTTTAAAAAGTAGCACGTAAAATAAGTGGGTAAAATTCATAGGGCTGCTAGTGGCACCGGTGGAAGTCCAGCATTTCAATTATCTTTGACTGACCTAGAGAACCAGGGTCATACGAACACTGGAGTACAAGCTGCTACCGGGATGGAGGTTGTGGAAGCTGGTTCCTACTTTATCATTTCACATTAACCCCTTGAGCACCGTAAAATCAAACACATTGAAAATCAATTGTTTCGCAACCGCCGGCGGTCTTATGATCCTTGACATTAATACATACAGACTATATTGTGCAATGTACCCATACGTATCCAATATCGGCCTTATTTCTAAGTGGAATCTGTATTTAGTAAACTTTAAACTAACAATATTAATACCAACAATAAAAATCATATACAATATTTTTCAGGGTCAAGACGCAACGCTTTCCATATCTTAATTTCAACCCGAGAAGTCAAATTCTGAGGTTCTTTTCCATCGCAGGAGGAAGGCACAGGTAAACTTTAACGAAGATTGACCCATTGATTTTATTATGTTTTGAACATACGAAATGAAATTATCGGCGCGTGCATTGTAAATAGGCCTCTCTCGAGCTCTTCGTAAATAGGCCTCTATTTAAATTAGTCCTAATTTATAATAAGTTCATGCATCAAGGCCGCAAAATATTTTTTTTTATGTTACATTTTGTCCTAATTATTAACAGGAATTTTATTTATATTACAGGGTATTGAAATGCTCCTGGAACTAGCAGCCAATCTACTGTAGCTGTTCCAGCAGTCGAGCAGCCTACTATAGTTTCCCAGTAGTATCAATAGTTATTAAGCTGGAGGAGCAATGGTTAGAGTTCATGAAAGAAGCTATGTATGTGGGAGATTGGCATTTAAATGTAGATTACTATTAATGTTAGCATTAAAAACAAATGTTTGAAGAAAGCAAATTCACCGCAGTAATTAATACGAATAAGAAAACACGTGCTTGCCCATTGCCACGCTCCCCACGCCATGCGTCATTAGCGACTTGTTTGCGCTTCAGTATAAAAAGGTCATGCGCTAGCGCTTTCCGGGCATTCTGTACTCAACTGCGGAGCATGACGGAGCTCTGATCGTCGACATAGTATTGAGGTATGCTATGATGGTGTAGCAAAATTATGTATTGTAGTACGTAACTGTGTATCTTACAAGAAATAGTAGTAAGTACCAATTTTCATTATGTAAAATGCGAAATGGCTAATTATTTTAATAAATTGATGTTACTGTTATTATAATTAACACTAAATGTGTGTATATTGTTACTGTCTGCCAATTAATCTGGTTTTTATGAATATAAATTGATCAAAATCATTACTCTCTTTTCTTAATCTCCCACATGTATGTATGTTTGTTAGGTAACTAACTAGGTACTTTGAAAGGGGAAGGCACATAAAGCCACGAGGTTTTTGCTGAGGATTGATGTTGTAAAATATATATTTAAAATGTTTTGAACAATAAAAAACAATTAAATAAATGTAATCAATTTAATTTTGTTTTATTTAATTGTATTATTGTGCCGATTTTCCTTGTCTGCCAACTGCCACCCTTAAGAGGGTTTACGCCATTCGGTTTCCCATACAAACTTCCAAGTCTAAATTTTTAAAAACTAATGTGCCAATTTTGATGGAACTTTTCATGCTGAAGTAAAACAGGGATCTAAATTGTTTGTTGAAAACATTTTCAAAAAATGTTTATTTAACTGAGTTATTGCGATTTTTAACTTTCTATAGTGGACTTTAAATCGCAACAACTCAGCTAGAAAAACGTTTTCTAAAAATGTTTTCAACAAACTATTTAGATCCCTGTGTTTTACTTCAGCATGCAAAGTTTCATCAAAATTGTCTCATTGGTTTTTAAAAATGTCGACTTGGACATTTGTATGGAAAACCGAAATGCGTAAACCCTCTTAACGGTAAACTTGCAAAGAATGACAATTGCCTATGACTATTGATACACAGCAAAAGGCACCTTTTGGCATTAAGTTCGCCTTGCTGTGTTGCTCTGCATCAATAAAGATAAATATATAAATAGGTACTTTGTACATTAGGATGTACTTTTAAATAAATTATAATATTAGAAAATAGAATAAGAAATAAAAGAAAATATAAAAATTGTAGACAAAGTAATAAAATGTATTAATTAAGTATGATATTAATTCTCTCTACTAGCATGTTTTATTTTGCTCTTCCCCTCACTAAGTCATAGCCTACTTCATTTTATTGAAAAATATGCCTAGAAAGTGCACTTTGGCCATAGAAACAACTAAAAAATATTTTTTTAATGATTTTCATTGAATGAAGTCACAACGACACTTTTTTCCCCGACAAATTCTCCGTGTAGAAACATTTGTCAGTTCACGCTAGCCAGCCTTCGTCATCCACGATACCTTACGTCAAAGCTAAGTTCGTGCTCGCAAATTTTCATAGAAACATAACAAGTAACGTTGGTGTTACGATACGAAGGCGATACGCTTACGATACCTTAGCGTTCGTGTTTCCAAATTTAGTTAATTTTACGTCCGGTAGGGGAGCTGCTCAATTCTCATACAAATTGTTCAAGATGACGATACGAACACTTTTTCGCAAATTGTTCGTGCTTGCCCTACTGATCGCCGAGCAAGTATCGCTAAGCGAGAATTATCTTTGATAGCTCTTGTCGCTCAGCGACGGACATAGTGGAGCGTGTCCTCGCCGGCAGTATGAACAGTTAGCGATCCACTATTTATTATATGCATCTCTTTTGTTTACACGGATTATATATCTATTGTACTTTTCTTGACCGAGATAATAGCCGATAGTTAGTCGTTTCCTCGGCGTTGGTGGGACAATTATTGTCTTAAGTAGGGTAAAATCATTAGAAAGTCTCCTTATTGAAGGGCTAGACTATTCGAAATTAACTGGCAAACGGCCAGAGATAACTGAAAAGTAAAAAAAAAATTAAATTAAAAAACCTTTTAAAAAAACAGCTTTTATAAAATGAAAAAATAAACTTTTACTTTAAAACTTTTACTATCAACTTATAACGTCATTATACCATTTATATGATATAAAAGGTTGTCGCGTGATTTACTTGAGTGAATAAACAAGTAAATTAAATAACTTAATGTGATTGATTTTAACTTTTTAAAGGACATCATTTTTTTTGGGCCTTTTTTGAAAGTGCAACAAAAAAAATGGTACGAATTGGTAGAACTTGCCATTTGGAGAAATAGTTTATAAGGCACAAAAGTTGTAGGATTGCTACGAGCCAAGTTATACAAGTTCGAAGATTCATCATTTTTATACATTTATTGATTCCTAATTTTTATTTGTATGAACGGAACAGATGATGACCCCAAAGCTTTTGCGCTGCAATGACAATTGCTTCAGATCATTAGTTCTAGCAATATCTATCATTATTTTATGTTTCGCAGTTCCAGCACTTTCAGAAATCAATAAATGTATGAAAAATATGAATCATCGAACTTGTATAACTTGGCTCAGCGCAATCCTACAACTTCTGTGCCATATTAACTATTACTCCAAATGGCTAGTTCTAACAACACGTACTATTTTTTTTTGTTGGCCGGCACTTAAGGAAAAGGCCCAAAAATGTATAGAGCCTGAATGATCTCCATCAATCTAAGTAAATACGAGTAAGTTTTACTTAAATTTCGCGACAACCTTTTATATCCTTTTATTTTTAATGAATGCATTGACTGTGGTGTTTTTCCTGACATAATGAAACATAGTAAAATAATTCCATTGTTTAAATCAGGTAGCACTTCTGACCCCACTAATTTTAGACCTATTTCTGTGCTACCCACAATTAGTAAAATTTTTGAAAAGTTGATGCTAGTCCAAATTCAAATTCATTATTATAGAAATAAACTTTTACATTCTAAACAGTATGGTTTTACCAGGGGTCGCTCAACAACTGACGCCGGTGTTAAGCTTTTATTTCAAATATTTGATGCCTGGGAGGATTCACAGGATGTCCTAGGGGTATTTTGTGATTTATCCAAGGCTTTTGATTGTGTTTTACATGAAACATTGGTCAGGAAGCTTAACCACTATGGAATTAGAGATACTTCTTTGAGTCTTCTCATCTCATACTTAAGTAACAGGATTCAGAAGGTCGACATTAACGGTAAAAGAGATCAGTGGTAAAAATGGGAGTTCCGCAGGGTTCTATACTTGGTCCATTCTTGTTTGTGGTTTATATTAATGACTTACCTTATTTTGTAAAAAACAGTCATGAGATAGTATTGTTTGCTGATGATACTTCACTTTTATTCAAAGTGAAACGATGACACCCAAATTATGACGATGTGAATAATGCGGTCTCACAGATTGTTCACTGGTTTAGTGTAAATAATTTGCTATTAAATGAGGGAAAAACCAAATGTATAAGATTTGTATTGCCTAATGTTAAGCAGGTAATAACTAGTGTACAAATTAAAGATAAGAATGTGAATCCTGTGGACACCACTGTGTTTCTAGGTATCACTTTGGATGCCAAGCTTCAGTGGGGCCCACATATAGCTAAATTGTCGAATAGTCTTAGCTCTGCGGCTTATGCAGTAATGAAGATCCGTCAATTAACTGACGTTGATACAGCTAGATTAGTTTATTTCAGTTACTTTCATAGTGTAATGTCGTACGGCATTTTACTGTGGGGAAATGCTGCCGACATTCAAACTATCTTTGTGCTGCAGAAGAGGGCTATTCGAACAATATATAACATAAAGGCTGGTGACTCTCTCAGAGAGAGATTTAAGGATATAAGTATAATGACAGTTGCATCACAATACATTTATGAAAATCTCATGTATGTTCATAAAAATATTGATATGTTTTCAAAAAACAGTCATATTCATAATTTAAATACTAGAAGTAAGAACAAATTAGCAGTGTGATATAGTGAATTATACTATCAGCACGTACTCAATAGTACGTGATAATTAAGGTATTCCTGATTGACAAGGCGTCCTTCCTCTAGTCACGTATAGATGTGATGTTAATTAGTATTTAAGATGATACACGAGAGGATAAAGATTTGATTCAACGCAAGACATTGTTTCATTTCGGGTCTCCGTCCCAAAGCCATTACATGGCGACCGTGACATGGTGTCACAAGTCCGCGCCGCGAAATCGCTAGTTGAAGTCTACAAAATATGTGCTACACGGTGCTACAAGAAGGACTCCCTTGGCCATTGGGACGGAGACCCAACGGCCTGATCCACACTGGTGACCCCGCTCAAGCAACAAGCAACCTTCCAACGGAGTACTACGAAAAGAACACGTGAGTCATTTGCAATATCTACACATCAACCATGGCAGTAACATTCTATTCAGCTACGGACACAACAAGATTTTCACTACACTGAGCCACACCGAGCTGCGACTACGTCATTTAAACATCATTCTTGGCTCTCACAACCACAACTTTGGCTTCCTTTCCGGCACATCGTAACAAGAACGTTTCATCGACCAAGGCAAAGAAATAAGGTACCCAGAAAAAACAATGTGAAATAAAATAAACTAACGATTTCATAACTGCACACATTATGTCATAAATTGTGCAGCGCAGCGAACGCGCAAGAATTTCCGATGCAGCACTTTTCGCTGTTTGCTTTACGCTTGCGCAAGGTCAAGAATGCCGCTATACGGAAATAATTTTGTATAGAGCTGTGGATTTTGCTATAGAAATAAATAAACTGAATCCAAAGAAATAAGCATATATGTATACAACGAGTATTCACCGTTTAACCGCCTCACTTTTACCGACTGACAAAGTGGTTTGAGGTATGTTATTTATAATTACGGGAAGAGATATTTAGAAGCATTATTTTACCAGTCGATGGTTTTATGAGATATTATTACACTTCATAAGACACTTAACTGCTACTAGCTACCTCCAGTGCGAATTGATTTCTCGGGTTATCTGACAAAGAGCCAAGGAATACGCCAGTTCGAGGATAATTATGAAGCTATAATGAAGTTGTACTCAAAATGTAGATATTCAACAAGTTTAAAATGCTTTGATTGTGCAATAAGAATACAGTAGAATAAATAAGCACAAAAATGAACCATGTTTGGGTAACTAATGTAATAATAAGATTTTAGTCAATTTTAATTTAATTTTTTGTTATTTACGTATTTCCTTATAATACATTGAATGCAACATGTCTTATCTCTATGTACTTAATGCTTAATCTTAGTCAAATCTAATTTTTATGTTTTGTTATTATGTATTTTATTAAGTCTATTAGTTCAATTTATTATTAACATGTAATGCGTAATTTAAAGTTCACTGTAAGAATATGCATAATTTAAAGTTGTACTTGTTTATGCCACTTAATTTGTGTGTATAATATAGTCTTGGTATAACGTGAAAAAAAAATATTTTAGTAACAATATTAAGATGTTGAGAGGAATTTTAGACATTTTAAAGAAAAATCAAGTTTCTTATAAAAATTATTCGTGTAGTAGGTCTTTTTTAAAAGATATACCTATAATAAGTATTTTGTTCAAATACAAGGAAACAGCTCTCTTAGCAGCATTCAGCCTGCCAGCCTGCCTCAAGGTTCCATCGCAGCAACGTAACGCTTCCTGGATCCTCGGCTGGGTTAGATATTTGTTCGTATGAAAACTTCGTGAAGTTGAGGAAAAAGAAAAGATACGTCTCACAGACGGGTGATATGTTATTTAGTGACTCTACTATTTACATAAATCAGGAATCTCTACTAACGGAGGCGCGCCGAGACGCAACGATAGGAGAACTGAGTGCATTATGTAAAAAAAATATAATATTGTAGAAGTCGTTGTGATTAAAAATGGGTTTAATATACAATGCGAATTGACAAAGTTTGTAGAAGCTTACCCAATACTTGATAAGTCAGCTGAAACTGTTGCTAGGGTTTTTACTGAAAATTTTATTTTACGATATGGTACTCCCAGGGTTATTGCGACTGACTGTGGAACGGAATTTATTAATTCCACGTTAGAAACAGTATGTAAATTGCTAAATATTGATAAGTTAAATTCAACACCCTATCATCATGAGAGTATAGGTTCGCTAGAAAACTGGCACAAACATCTCGGATGTTACTTGAGAATACAAACACAGAATCAGTCGGCAAATTGGAGTACCTGGATACCATATTGGTATTATGAACGTAACGAAATATGGAATTAGGAAGGTGCTGTGAATTGTACAGTTTATGGTTTTAAGGAATGAGTATAAATTATTGTGTGATATGACTGATAGGAATAGGTTTTTTTTAGTTTGGCTTGGGATTGTATAGATATGTTTATAAGTAGGAATAAAAATAGTTATTCAGATTCTCATGCTGGTCTGATCAACCAAGTTTCTGTTTAGTTATATTTATAAGGATTGTTTTGTTAGTTTTGAGTAGGCATAGATCGAAATGAAGGATAAGGCAATAAAATTAAATAAATAAAATAATATTATAAGATAAAAGGGTACTAAATAGGAGAACTGATCCTTCATTCGATCATGGCAGGAACGAGCTTCCTCCGTGAGAATAGTTGGAGGCAGCTCACGACGAAGGTGCGCGAGTACGCAGCGTCTGAGTAGACCTTAAAATAAAGTCCCTTTTTAAATAATAAAGTCGACAGAATTATAAATAAGTATAGAAAAATAGGTCGACTATAAATAATAAAAATGAGACGTCTATAAATATGAAAAGAATTTAAAGATATAATGAGAATTATGTTAGTAGTTAACTACTTACTTTTTTTGTGACAAGTATTGTGGACTGGCCATCCACACTATTATGAATGTGACTGTACATTGACTAAGGATTAGGAATGTAAGTTGTACTTGTATTTTATTAAGACTCAAAATGTTCTATGAGAGACAAATATGTTACTATATTATGACTGTTTTATATGAGGTAAAATAAGGATAAGAGAATTGGAGTACCTAATTGTGACATTTAAAAGTGTGTTTACATACCCTAAATGTGAAAGTCGTCAACAACTCGCTGAAATTTAAATTTTGTAAAAATATTAAAGAATAATAAAGAATATATAGTTCATAAGAATAGGACTAAGATATTTAGAAAATAAGAGTTTACTTTTCAGGGAAGGGATGCCTAGCCTTTTCAGGGGAGGTGTGATATAGTGAATTATACTATCAGCACGTACTCAATAGTACGTGATAATTAAGGTCTTCCTGATTGACAAGGCGTCCTTCCTCTAGTCACGTATAGATGTGATGTAAATTAGTATTTAAGATGATACACGAGAGGATAAAGATTTGATTCAACGCAAGACATTGTTTCATTTCGGGTCTCCGTCCCAAAGCCATTACAGCAGTACCTTATACTAGGCTTCATAAAATAAATAATTCTTTTAAGGGTCTGTGTGTACGATTATACAACAAAGTACCAATTGATATTCAGAAATTAGATCTTGATAAATTTAAATTCCATATCAAAGAAAAGCTTTATAAAAAAGCTTATTATAAAGTGTCAGATTACACAGAAGACAAAACAGCTTGGCTCTGAACTGAAATTCTCCAAGTACTCCAAAAGCCATTTCTAATAGTATATATGTTGTATTTATAGTACCGTATATTTTACATTCAAATTATTATTTTGTATTTTATGACCTGGTAACGACATATGTTTTTTTCGTAAATGTCGTTGCTTCTGTGCGCTGTGGTTTCTTGCGCCCGTTCTTTGCCACAGTTAAAAAATGACGTCCTGAATGGGTGGTAGGTTAAATATTTGGACGATTCAAAGTAAATACTTATTAATTGAGTTTATTGAATAAATATATTTTGAATTTTGAATTTTGAATTTTATCATATAAATTGTGTAATGACATTCTAAGTTGATAGTAAAAGTTTTAAAGTAAAAGTTTATTTTTTTATTTTTAGCGCATTTTAATAAAAACTTGTTAATTTAAAAGGTTTTTATTAGTATTATTTCAATAATAATGAAGAAATGTGGTTTTCAAAAATAAATATTTTTTTTATATATACAAAGCCCGGCAAATGACCTCACTCCACCTGATGTTAAGTAGAAATGAAGCCAGGCGCGAGGACAACTGGTGCAGCGTAAGAGACTTAGTATCAGTCACCCTCACTCTGCCGGCCCACAAAGTGCCTCTTCACGCCTCGTTTAAAGGACCCTATGTTATGACATAGGTAGGAGGGAATGCGTGTGCTGGTAGACTATTCTATCTTTAGGAAGTGCGACAAAGAAACGAGTCACCAAATTTCTTTGTGCGTGATGGAATATTAGAGACTGTAAATTGGTGACTCCGGAGCACGCGTAAATATATAGAGTAAAGCGTAAGAGTAAAGCAAAAAAAACTATAATTAAAATAGGTATTTTATACTACCTACAACACTACATCAGGTACGTGGATCATGTCTTCTCATCTATTCATCATCATAATCAGCCCGTCTCAGTCCACTGCTAGACCAATGAGGCCTATGCATCGCTCAATGCATGCCATTGAGCCAAACCTTCAGTTCTCCTCATCCAAGAGCACGTTGCTCCACCCACCGAGGAGCGTGTCTTTTTTACTTTTTTGACAATACTAGCAACTATAAGTGAAAAAAAGAAAAATATACCTTTAGCGGATTAACCCGCGGCCGCGACGCGGCGGCGGCCGCACGAGGGCCAATCGATGTCCCTTCAAAAGAGCTCAACGAGTGCGGCCTTTGACGGCCACACATTATTCGATGTTATTTTCTACATAAAAAAAATTTTTTTAATAAAAGTTAGTAAAATGTATAATTATTATTCTACTGCTTTAAGATTTGACCACGAAAACACTGTGGCCTCTGGATCAGAACTTGCAAGAACATGTGTTATCAAATAAATGACTATGCGATAAACCTTAGCAGTTTTTAATCGAAATATTTAGTGTTATGGTGATAGATAATTAAAATTAAAATTAGGTAAGTATATAGGGTGTTTGTTAAATACCGCAACTATTGGACATCAGTTTTTTGTATGGGAGCAAATCTGAAATTGTAAAAACACAACTGTTCTATTCAAAAGTACAATAAGGAGCAGCTGATTTTTTTCGCAATTCACAGTTGCTCAGGGACCGCCTAGTTGCTGGATTATGACAGGTACTTATTACCAAACACCCCATATGCGAGTACAATATCTTTGTACCCTAATTAATGTTAATTTATATCACAGTTATACTTGATTACTAATCATAAAGATATTTTTATTTGTTTATTTTTATATTTGCACATAAAGAGTTAATAATGTTTCCATCTTAGGGTATGAGTTGTCTTCATAATGTGTACAGTTCTTGGTAACAGTGCCAGCTTATAGTTTTCGACTAAACATTATTGTCAATT